>JAQPPZ010003123.1:2903454-4355182 GCA_028583015.1 Wollemia nobilis
ATAATATAATAAAAAAAAAAATCTATCCCCCCTTAATGTTTACAAAATTGAGAAATTTTTGAGCAGTCCTTTCAAGACAAGTCGACACATGACCCGCGTTTGAAAGGCTTCCAGACCAGTTGACACACGACTTTGGTTTTTGTCTTCAACAATTTAGCATGAGCAAAAAAAATAGGTTTTTTTTTTATACATATGGATCTCAAGTTTACAACAAAAAAATTTGTTATTTTATGTTTTTATGTCTCCTTTCTTGAAGGAGAGAACAAAAGCAAAATTTGTGGTTTTGAGAAAAATGAGATGACCTTTATGCTTCCTCAATCATGGCATGCTTTGTGTTTTGCAATAGAAATTTTGAGTTTCTATGTCTTATATCTCCAAAAATGAATGAAGAAAACTATAGAACTTTTGAGGAGTTTATTGCAAAAAAAAATTGTTGAAGCAGGTTTTTAAAATTTGCCAAAAAGAGGTTCCTATGTTCCTTTTGTCTCCAGTTGAGAGAAAACATAAATTGATTTTGGGAAATTTGAAGGCTAAATTTTGTTTGGATTTCCAGTTTTTTAAAGCAAAAAAATATATGTTTATTATGAAATTTCCATAATTTAGGAAAACATTGGAAAAAAAATCGTCCAATTTGACTAAAAATTGAACATTTTATGCCAATTTTAAAGAAAATTATAAAAAAAATAATATTTTAGTGCAAAAAAAAACTTTAGAAAAAATTTAAAATGCTCGAGAATTCTAAAAAAAAACCTTTAGTTTGGACACGCGGGGGAATCAATCCGGGGTCTACATGTTGCTAGTTAGCTGCTCGAGCCAACCAAACCACTGGTCGGTTTGGCAACTCCTCGACACGGTGGTTACTTATGGTGGTCGCGACGTGCTAATCGCATTATAGGATTTTATCCTACATGCATCCCAGAATGGGATGCAATGTGGTTTATAAGCCACGGTGCGCCTTAGCAATGTCGATTGCCTTCGAGAAATTGGCGAGAGCCACCCGCCCTTTTGGACACTGCCACATGGTGCCAGGGGTGGGCCAGTTAGTCCAATCAGAGTCTAAGTCAAAGTCATGTCATCCAGTGGCTATCCACCACATATTGAGTCTACGTTAGTCCTCCTGTGTGCCACGTGTCATCTCATGAGTGGTCCAGGTGGCACCTCGGGGTACATGCTCATCGTAGATCTCGTCAGGTGGCAGTTGGTGATAGGTCCAATTTTAGAGATCGAAGGGTCTCCTGCCCTCTTGAATCTTGAGGTTGTTTGTGTGTTGTGCTATGAGGGAGAGGGTACTCCTGCCCTCTCTGCTCTCTCAAGTGTGTGCCACATGGATCTTGGGCCCACGTGGCTATGCAGGCCCTCGCCTACATGGTATTTGAGGTGACTGTGCCTCAAGGTGTCAACTATGGGGTCGGTCAACAGCTAATCACTGTCGATCATGGGCCTAGTCGGTTGATCACATCAATGCAGACCGTGGGACCGCTTCGGCTCTAGTCGATCGATTGCATCGGCCTGGTCACGTCGACCTTGTCGGTTGATCACTTCGGTGCTAGTCGATTGACCATGTCGGCCCTTGTTGGATGATCACAATGGCCAAATTTTTTATTGCTTCAATAGATTAGTTGATCGGGTTGGTCATTTCGTGAAGGATAGGTTAGCAACCAGTAGCGAATAGCATACAGCAAGAAACTCTAGACCAATGCTGCAGTCCAGGTCAAATGGAACAAGTGTTGCTCGCCTTACCCACCTAGCGAATGATACCAATGTAAGTAGGAGATTACTCAAATCTGAAATAAATAAAATATTATTGATGCAGACATTAGACTTGAAATGAATTATCAAACCCAATATATAGGTTACATAATAGTAACTCTAACAAAGTTAGCATAGGATGTGCTAACAACATTTAAAATAGAATATTCCTAATAACTGACTAAAATATCTCAGGATATTTTAGTTATTAACCTAAGTTAATCTAGGAGGTGATTTATACAATGGTAAATATCTCCTATGGTAGAAAGTAGATGTAATAGTACATGTAGTATAATGCAATATACTACCTATTCTACCCTAACATATTCATCATTCTTCACCTTTCTTTTGTGCAAGTATAATTGGTATCGCACATGGGCTCAAACTCTCATAGATCAACCCCTTTTCCAATAGCTCTTGGACTTATCTATTTATTTTCTCATTCTCCATTGGTATTAGTCTATATGTTTCCTTATTAGGCAAACTCGATCCTAAAATCAAATAAATATTATGGCTAATACTCCTTATTGATGATAATCCATCTAGAAATTCATCTAACAAATTTTGTGCATACTCTTCTAACAAATCTTTGACTTCACCTAGAACCTCATCCCTTTGATTTACTATCCCACCCTTTGTGGGTTTGGCAATCAATGCAAAACACACCTTCTTCCTTGTCATTTATTTAAAAAATTCCTTCCAAAAATCAAACATACCTTCATACCATTATCCTCTCTTTCATCCTTGTCCTTCAATGGACTCAACACATACTTCTTACCATCCTTCATAATTGTGTAGGTGTTTTCCCTACCATCATGTATAGCCTTTCTATCAAATTACCAAGGTCTTCCCAAAAACACATGGCAAGCATCCATAGGTATAATATCACACAAGACCTCATCCATGTAAGATCCAATTTTGAATTTTACCTGATACTATTCATTGACTAAAATATGGTGTCCCTTTTACAACCAAGAGACTATGTACAGATTGGGATGCTCTATCTGATTCAACCCTACTTTCTCTACCATCTCATCGAATACAAGATTATCCATACTCCCACTATCTATAATAACCTTACAATATTTGCCCCCTTATTTGCATATTATTCTAAAAATACTTCTCCTCTAAGTAGGTTCACATTCTCTCTTTTATGGTTTCAGAAGAACTCTCTTCATCATGAGACATTATCCTTGTTCTAGCTCCTCCATGTCTCTCAAGGAAGTAACACTTTCCTCATCTTCTACCACAATATGGTTTCTAATCTCCTTTTCCTTACTACCACTTTGTTTACGCTCAAATATTCAAATGTTCAATGACCATCCTCTCTACATCTATAACACCTTCCATATATTCCTCTATCCCTTCCTCTACCAAAGTTGCTTCTTTCTCTTGAAAATTTTCCCTCTCCTCTAGCATCTTGGCCAAAGTCATTCTAATAAGTACTAGCTTCTTCTTCATGTTTTTATTGTCCTCTTCTACTTCTTTCTTGTCCTTGTCCTTGTGAGTATTTTCCTCTTCCTCTTTTATTATTTTATTGTCTTTGTAATAACTTCTCTTGAACCTTCAAGGCATATTGGTAGGCGTCCTCTACTATCCTTATCTTTATCATGTTGATTTCATCTTGTATGGACAATAATAGTCCATTGATATACTTCAAAATATTTGCCTCATCATCTTCCACATGGCTGGCCTGAATGGTGAGCCTATAGAATTCCTATGTGTAATCTTTCACAGTTATTTATTTTTATCTCAAATTTTGCAGCTTCCTAAAAAAACCCAATTGATAATCTAATAGGAGGAATTTGGCCTTCAATCGGGTGACTATTTTCTCCCATGTCCTAATCTTCTATTTTCTCTTTATTTGTATTTCAATTTGAACATGGTCCCACCACTAGGACACATGTCCTTTTAACTTTGTACAAGAAAATTTTACTCTCTTGGGGTCTATAATTGATTCAAAATAAAATACTTTTCCATATCTGCAATACAATCAATGAGTTCTTTAGGGTTTATACTTACATCATATGATGGGATTTCTAACCTTGGCTTCCTACCCATGTTAGCAATTGCCCAAAGCAAGCTCTCCTCCAGGTCCCCTTCTTCTTCTTCATTATGAAATTTTTCTTGATTCGCTCCCTCTTCTTCATTATCACTTACATCTTCGACTAGGATACCCCTCCTTGGGGTGGTTTCCAATGTATTTAACCGAGCAATTATTCCTCTCATCATCTCTACCACATTCATGACTTGAGACCCTCACAGCTTCTCTCTTCCTCATTGTGCCATATTTCCTTAGGCACATATCACTCCTCGCTCCTTAGAGATCTTCTAGCTCTGATACCAAATGATACAATAATCACCATAGCACCTCTCAATAAGACTCAATTCAAACTAATATTTTCTTTATTCAGCAATTTAGCAATTAAAAACCGTTCATTACATGATGTTCCTTCCCAAAAAATTTGGTCATTCAAATCCACAATCATATAATCAAATGGGTAATCATTCAGTTCAACAAATCATTCATTATAGTAACCATACAATAGATTTCCCAATTGTTCAACTCTATAATTATACAACAGCTTGAAAACCATATAATCCAGGTAATAATCATACAACCCAAGCAACAACTATACAACCCAAGCAACAATTATACAACCCAAGCAACAACTTTACAATCCAAGAAACATTCGTAAAATCCAGGAAACCTTACGATCCATAAATCTATTCAATCTAGGTAACCATACAACCCAGACAACTATACAATCTAGACAACCATTCAATCTAAGAAAACCATACAATCCAAGCAACCGTAATATCCAGGCAACCATCCAATCCAAGAAATCGTATGATCCAGGAAATCATACAATAACTTGGTAACCATTCACTTGAATTATCATTTCTTAATTGGTGTAGTTTTTATCATACAATTGTACGATTCCAACCCTAACCCTAACTATGTGTTTTGTTTTCATGTAATTTTATGGTTTCATTTTGTATGGTAGATATTTTTGAATTCTAGATTAATAATTTATGTTGTTTTCATTCCACTATTTTATACCATTTAGAGGTAATATTTCCTTTATTTTTGTCTGTTCAATATAGCTCCCAGTGACCCACAATTGTATGGTTTGCTTCCCACACAATGTCAAACAGAATTGAACCCTAGGTATTTCAATTAGGAGATAAATAATTATTTTGTAACTTATTACCCCCAATTTCTTTCATTTCTAGTTTGGCTTCAAAATAAGCATCAACTCCTCCTTGCATTGTAAATCTCTCACACTACGATTTGAAAGTGAATTCTCAATTCCTTAATCACTTTTAGTATTTTGAATGATATCCTTACCCATAGGAATGTATTTCAATGCTCAGCTATCAATTATTGTTGGAATTTGTCTTCACTATGATTCATATTTCTCTCATTCAAATGGCTTCTCAGAATCTAATGCAAAAACCACAGTTCTTTGATGAACTACAATGCATCAAGTGGATTTTAGGAACCTGCACAAATAGAAGCAACAAAACACACACAATACCAAATATGCAAGTTACAACAACAAGTCTCACAAGGGTTAATGGATAAAGTAGTGTTTATTTATTTTATTGGAATTACAAAGCCAAGTTGAGACCTCCCTTTCCTCTCTTTGCCAACCCCCTCTTAGACAAAAACATACAATTTATAATTTCAAAAATTAGTAACATAACAAGCAAAATGTTGGCTTGTTGGCTTTCACAACTATTCAACTTCTGGATGTTGTCAGGATGCTCTCGTATTAACAATACAATAATTTGAACATATTAACAAGGAACCATCTATTCAGTATGATCTTGATTTAGGGATGAACATTCTCAGTGAACCTATGGAATGTATTAAATCATATTTTGAAGACTCTTTTGAAGTACCATGCACCATTTAGGAGAAAAAATTTGGTAAATAAAATGTAGTGTTAGATGTTAATACCTCTACCATTAATAAGGAAATACCATAAAATTAGTATATCAAGTCAAAATCTTCCATAGTAGAGCCAAGATAGGATAAATCTGACAAAAAAAAAACATTGTGAAAGGATATTGAGGAATAGAATAATAAAACCTACTCCTGACAAGCAAGGCAAAAATAAGAAAACCCTCATATTATCAAGCGATATCCAAGGAAGCAAGAGCAAACATAGAGAAAGGAACACAAACTAAGTTGGTTGAACTTCTCTTTACCAAAATGATATTGGTAATTTACAAGCAGGGCTAGTAGCCCCTAATGAGACATGATTACCATATCATGGAATATAAGGGATGTTAATGCCCCCTCAAAGTAGAGATTTATTAGGGACATTTGTATAAGTAATAAGCCTAATATTCTTTGTATCCAGGAAACTAAAACAATAAAAGAACTTTTCAAAACTGTGAAAGTAGTATGGGCGAGATGTGAAAGGAATGCTATAAATTCTGAAGGAACAATAGGAGGAATTCTAACTTGTTGAAATCCTATTATAATCTCCTATGTAACCATTCATAAAAATAGGCATTGGATAGCCTCTTTAATCACATGCTTATTTACATATATCTATTTCATCCTTATCAATGTTTGTGGATCTACAACTCAGTTTGTCAAATTAGAATTTTGGAGTGGGATTGAAGCCTTTATGAGAAGTAAAGGCCAAGAAACCCGATTCATGATCATAGGATATTTTAATGCCATAACCAAACTAGATGAAAATTTTAGGGGAATTAGGAAACTAACCCAAAGTATGAGAGATTTCTCAACTTTTATTCAAAATAATAATCTATGGGAGGTTGATTTTGAAGAAGATAACTATACATGGACCAACAATAGGAGAGGCCAAAACCTAATAGCAAAAAAATTAGACAAATGCATTCTCTCATATCATTGGCTAGATGAAGGGACTTGTGTTGAAATTAATACCTTGACAAGTATTGATTCAAATCACTGGCCAATAAAAGTTAAAATGGAGGTAAGTGAATTAAAAAATATATCATATTTTAAATATGAGAAAATGTGGGAAGACCATCCTCAATTTGTTGATATGATAGCACAAACGTGGAATTCTTCAATAAATAGTAGGTTTTATATACTTCCAAAACAAATTAAATCAATGACTTCTAGATTAAAATAATGGAAAAAAAACACTTATGCAAATATTTTTTATAAGAAAGAACTAAGAGACACTTTCAAAATTCCAAAAGGGTGATCATAATAATCCAAACTCAAAGTAAAGGGAGTTAGTGAATATCATAATATTTTGAGTAAGGAAGAGAAATTTTGGATATTAAAATCAAGACAGACTTGGTTAAAAGGAGATAAAAACATAATTTTTTTTCATAGGATGGCTATAGTTCAAAGATCAACATCCAAAATTAGTATAATCAAATCAATAGAAGGAATTTTGGATTGAATATCAAAGTGAAATTAGAAAGGAGGCAAAGTCCTTTTATCAAAATATTTTAGGATCAGCGGAGTTTGAAGTTCTTAATGATAAACTTCTACAAGAAGTTCCTTCAATTATAATATATGAAGACAATAGGAAACCGATGGAGCCTATTACTCTAGAAGAAGTTCATCTAGCTCTTTTCTCTTTTAATAAGGATAAATCCCCAGGTCCAAATGGACTGTCTACAACATTCTATCAACATAATTTCGATATAGGTGGTGGAACAATCTAGGGTAAAATAATACATACCTTATACAATAAATGTAACATATCTTACCCTAATTCGAAAAAAGAAGGATGTAGAATTATTTGATTCATTTCGACCCATAAGCCTATGTAATATGATATATAAGATAATTTCCAAAGTGATGGTGAATCGATTAAAACCACTGTTAGACAAAATTATTATAGAAGAGCAAGGAGGATTTGTGAAAGGGAGAGATTATGGATGGGATCATAGTAGATCATGAAGTTATGCATTCAACATCTTCAAGAAAAGAGAAAGCAATGATCTTAAAACTTGATATGAGTAAGACCTATGATAGGGTTAAATGGGATTTTCTTTTTATAGTATTAGAAAATTTTAGATTTGGGAAGAAATGGGTTAGATGGATTAAATTTTGTGTCTCTATAGTTTCATATTCAGTGTTGGTCAATGGGTTAGTAACAAAATCATTTAAATATAACTCCCTCGTAGAGATTTTAATATGTTAAGGGTGTTGATAAATGTGAAGAAGCTATGAAGAAGGATATAACTCCCTCGTAGAGATTTTAATTTGGTAGTTGGGAACTCACCCTAATACATAGAATATCATGAAGTGTAAATCAATTTACACTAACAAACTCACGTCTAATGATGCATTGGAAGGCAAGGCACGATGTGCAAAAAAGGGGTAGTCTTAAGAAGGCATTGCTAACAAAACTATGACTTTCACACTTATGACCATCACAAATGGTATCCAAGTTGTTCTCTTCTTTGCCCCTAGGTTTGGTTGGGAGGTTCACTTGATAGATGTGAAGAGTGCCTTTCTACACACTCTTGTTGGGGAGATTTATATTAAGCAAGTAGTTGAATTTGTCCAAGCAAGAAATTATAAGTATGCACATTGAAGAAATCTTTATGGGTTGAACAAGCCCCATAATTATTAAGAAAATATTGATGAATTTTTCATTAATTGTGAGCTTTAACACATGAATCTCACTAAGTCATTTATGTCAATCATATTGATGGGAAGTTCAATACCATTGTTGTTTATGTTGATGACTTGATTGGCACCAATAATAGCAATTATTTGATTTATATGATTAAAGGCAAAGTTTGAGAGATGCCTCTGGGTTGGGCCACTAATGTCTACTACATCTTTGACCTAACTAAGCTGCATATGATTTACATAATTATAAACTATATCCAGACATTCAGCTCCTAACTTGTTCTATTTCATCAGGTTTCTTGCATTACAATGAATCCCATATGATATCCAAAGACAGATGTCTGAATTATAAACACTTTGGACTTTAACTTAATCTTGTATAGATATGTCCTTACAAGCAGACTCAGAATACTATCATTTCCTGCACAATCAATCCCTCCAATCCGCCCATTGACCAAAGCTCAAGTCACGAAACTCCTGTTAATGTAATGGTTAGTGATGATAACGACCCAGAGTTTGTTTCCTCGGATTCCTCCAAGTCGGGTAAAAAACCAATTCTAAGCCCTGTGCCTGAAGACTCTCCTCAATCCGATGAATTTGAGTTCTGGCGTGGCTCCTTGAGAAGCTCAACGACCAAGAACAAGCGCAATGATAGCCCAAAGACTTCACGGGAGTCCCCACGACCAAAGAAGGCGAAGATCGATGGTTTCCCCTGAAGGTGTCTTTTGAAGGCAATCCCTCCAACGGAAAACCAGCACGCTTCAAAATTCCATTTGCAGCCACTTCCCCAACACCGTGGTGACACTCTGTTGCTGTCAATGCATCCAAAACCGCATGGACCTATTACCACCAAGCTGCCAAAGTTATGAATAAGCTTTACTAACAACTGAAAGATCTTCACAAAGCTGCTGACGAGAACCCCAAAATCAGTGCTGGGTCAGCCTAAGGCTGACCTATGCTATCCTTTGCTACTTCATGTTTGTTATCTCGCGGAAACCTCCAAATGGTTCTCTTTCGTATGCTGGAATTACCTTCATGGGCCCACTAACTATTTTATGCTGTTGAAATTTGTAGGTCTTTTCATGTAATCAAAGTTTTGAAGCCCTTTCAAAACTCACTCTCTCAATATAAAAAATTGACATAACTTATGTGGGTCTTACTAGGAAGATCTATTCTATTTCATGCTGTTGAAATTTGTAGGTCTTTTCATGTAATGAAGCCCTTTCAAAACTCACTCATATAAAAAATTGACATAACTTATGTGGGTCTTACTAGGAAGATCTACTCTTAATAAAGACAATCCACAAAAATTAAGGTGATGTTTACTTCGAGTCATTGTCAATGATAAATAATGTAAAATATCCACCTAATTGAAGTCAAACTCTAGATAAACACTTCGAGTCAATGTCAATGATAAATAATGTAAAATATCCACCTAGTTCAAGTCAAATTCTAGATAAACAACCTCCACTGCAAATGCACTTACCGTTGGAAATTAAGGAAATGAAAATGGAACTGATATTGTAATGTCAAATTTTCGAAGTACCCAGGATATAAATCGAAGGGGATAATTTATATAATTAAATTAAATTAAATATTAGAGGCAAAAAAACACAAATCTCATAATTTATATGCATAAAAAAGATTAAACAGTACTATTTTTGAAATGTTATAAAAACCAAATAATGCAATAGTTTTTCCAACTTTGAAACCTTCCAAATGAAATTTAAAGGTAACCAAACTGATTAAATTTAAAATTTCAAAAAACATCAACAGTGGCAAAGGAGAGAATGAAGAAACAAGATAGAAGTTCACTTTTAGGTTTCATTTTTCCTCCTCCTTCCTCCTTGACTTTTTGATGTGGGTTAGTGACAGATTAAGGAATTTATTTTCTTGTTTGGCTGGCAGTCTGGAAACGTATATGTCAAAAACATTTCCAAGAAGTTTCAAAGACACCTGAATCAGAAAACAGAAACCCCAACGAAATGTCTATGCACCTTTAACCTTTGATCACTAGACTATGGTCAAGGACCAAAAAAACCCATCTTTTCTATTTAAACGAAATGCCTGCAATTAATATTTATGAAAGAGAAACAAAATGAAATACAAATAAAACTCAATTCATTGTACAAAATAATTTTTTTTTTAATTAAGCAGGAAATTTACACAAAGACAACCCAAAGAAAATTGTCAACAGTTAAAACTTCTCATCCAACATATAGTTCATATGCCAAAATTAAGTCTACAAAATGACACACAGGCACGAAAACACAGATCCTAAAATGCTAATCTTAACTATAACAAAGGACGCCAATGGGGCAAACAAATGGTAATGAACTGCTTCCAGCCCACTGAATTAACAAAATGCTTGTTAGTCCCCACTTGGATGTTCCTAATTTAAATGCAGGCAAGGCAAAAACAGATCTCATTGTTAAAATAGAATGCACACATATTTGCAAGAGATATTGGGAGAAAGAAACATCACACAAGCCCCATTGAGTTAATTCCTCACTCAATGATTAAAAAAAGGCAAATTTAACTACAACCCAGAAAAACAAATTAGCATTGAGACTTCCTAGCAATTTCATATCGCAAAAAAGTTAATTGTGTATGAGGTTCTTACATTTTATTAACAAGCTTGCTTTTCTATAATTCTAAGAAACCCTCTTTGCTGTCTCATTAAAAAGAATCCATAAGAAGGTGAAAACGATAAAAACGCAAGTGCATTCAACAACCATGCCACAGAAATTGGTAATGCAGATTTTCTGTCCTTTAAATATCAAAAATAGTTGGTAACCATCAAATCTTTTTGGGTTTTTCTTAATTGTTAACCATTCTTGTAAAGAAACAACTCCCCAGGCAATTCATATACAGTAGAAAGAAATACGAGATGCTTCAACTCACTGTCCCTTCAAGGATTGCAGGATTTAATATTTCAAACAAAAGGTGCTCGGTTAGAAAACAATAGCAACTTGGTTAAAGAGCTCCTTCCCAGTGCAAAGATTTTCCACCATAAATATTTAATTAAAAAAAGATCATTCAATAAATTTGAGCCTGGATGTCTCAAAACAATCTTTTAGCCTATGTGAATTATAGCCACCATTCCTCTCCAACAGGTAGCTAGAAAAAACTTTTAGTTGTTTTTTCAATTCACATCTTGACCCGCATTTCCTTAAACCAATGGAATCACATTTTCCAAAAACCACATAGCTAAACCCTGATATTTAAAATAAACACATCCACATAAATATTGCAATGAAAGCACTAAATCATGAAAGAACAAAATATTACAATACAAAATGAATCTCATAGAATCACAATACAAAATTATTGACCTCTTTGAGAGGGCAACTTCCTAAACAGAATTTTGATTCAATATGCAAAAAAATACATCCACTTATGCCCTTCTCATTTTTAAAGACTCTTTGTAACCCTAAACCTAACGCTCAAGGATTGGCTCACATTCAAATTGCCACCCGAACTAAAATCTATACCAAACAAAACAGTTGCAATATTTATAACAATTACATTAAACGGCACCCCTTGTCTAGACGCCTTTAGTGCCACAAACTATTACAAAACATTACCTAATATCATAAGGATGGAATGGAATCCGCACGTTAGAAAAGGGGTTATTACATAATAATGTTTGGATGGGGTCCTAACAAACCCCTACATAAGGCCATGACAAGTTTGACCACTAGACTTGACATCTATAAAGCATGCAATCACAACAATTATAAAAATAAAAAATGAAAAGAAAATTTCTAAATGCAACAAAGCCCTCAAACAGAGAAGGCAACAAATTTTCAAACAGCAAAGATAAAGAAAATAGCAAAAAAAACTTAACACAAAGGTAGTTGAAATTTATTTTATAACAATCTAGGAGTGCAGCCGGAAGGGAGCGCGAGCCGGGAGTGGGAGCGCGAGCCGGGAATGGGTGCAACCAAATGCGAGTGGGAGCGCGAGCCGGGAGTGGGTGCAGCCAGAAGCGAGTACGAGGCCGAGAATGAGTGCAACCAAAAGCGAGTGCAAGCACAAGTTGGGAGTGAGGAGGAAGTGTGAGCAAGGAAGCAGAAAGTAGAAAGCAAAGTGTGATCAAGGAACAAGTGCCACTTCTTGTTCCAGATCTTAGGAGAATTTAAAGGATTCATTTGAAGAAAATCTAGGTAACATGGAAAGAAAGTCATTTGTGAAAGTCCTTACTAAAAGTATGAATGGCCAAGTTGGAAGTATGGATGCCCTAGCTAGCAATAAGAGGAAGAGAGAGTCTATGGAAAACCTTGTCTAAAATAGCAGATTCTACACCTGAAGTGATTATCAAGGATGAGATGATTGAGAATGATATAATGGTTCTTAAAACCAAAGGGTTAATATGTAAGTTTCATGGATACTAGCTAGATTTTTTTAGATTCAAAATTTGATCAAGTGGTAATGGAGATTAAATTCAAATTAGTCCATGACTTTTCTTCCAAAAGTTTTTTTTATCATTATTTTCTCTAGTTCAAAAATAAGGGATAAAATAATGGATGGAAGCCCATGGTTGAGGGGTACGGATGCATTTCATTTAAGACCTTGGAGTGAGAATTTTTTTGTGGATACAAAAACTGTTAAAAGGCATCTATTATAGATTAGGCTTTTTGGACATCCTTATCAAATCATCAATAAGGAGGTTTTCAAAAATATTGGTAATACTTTAGGTGAATTCAACCAAGAGGAAACAACTACTAGGGAGAGAAGACATGGTATATACACTCGAATATATTTTTTCATGGGTATTTCAAAATCTTTACCATAGTCAATTAGAATTAAATTTGAACCAAGAGAATGTGATCAACTAGTGGATTATGAAAAATATTACATTTTGATGTCACAAATATCATGAAACTAGGCACATTGCAAAATACTTCAAAGTGAAAAATATGAAGAGATGGAAATTTTTAAGCATGAGCTTCAATTTGAAATAAGGAGATGATATCATAGGATAAGATAGGTCAAATTAAGGATTTTTCACTTCTAAGATAATGGCAAGAAAAACCCCTCTACATAATCAAATGGCAAAGGCTATAATAGTTCAGTTGAATCAACTATTAGAAGAAAAAATGATGAGGTATGAGGAAGTACAATGCACAAGTTCAAATATAGAAGGATATAAAGATGCAAAGTAAGAGGGGAAGGCAAATTTTAAAGCAAAGGGAGATGGAAAAGTTTATTTTAAAGTAAAGGAGGTGAAGGAGGTCAAGCTTAATCTAAGTAAATCATATTTATTATCCTTAGGTAGCATAAAATGTTGTCCTTACAATAAAATTAAAAGTAGTATAAAGTGTATTCCTTCCATTTAAGGGTTTCAAGAGCAGTACAATAAATAAAATCTTATAAGGATATCTAGGGAAATTTAGGTTTTATAGGCCTACATAAGAAAGTAATGACTATGGGGGATCATCTACGTAGTTTAGAGCTTTTAAGGTAATATAAAGAAGAAAATACTAATGAGACTATTCCTTGCACTTTAGATTTTTTAGGCTGACATAAATCTTCAGAAGATAAGTCTCATTATGAACAATATGAAAAAAATATTAGAGAATGATGAAGATGAAAGTGTTGGTGGGGATGGAAGGAGAGGAAGGCCATCAAATTAGGAACAAAGATAAAAATAAAGTCAAAAGGATATTTATTTGGGAAGCCAAATAAAAATATCATAGGTGTTAACAAGAAGTGGGACTAGAACCACTAATAAAAATAAAAAGTGTTGATGATGAAAATGATATTATCAAACATTAGGAATATGAAAAAAATCCTTTTTATTTTTTTAAGGAATTAATAGGTTGTTATAGCCCTAAGTTTATTTTAATAAAAGAAATAAAATTATGTAGTGAAGAATGTAAGGATGCTTTTAATAAGATTTAGAAGGTGGGTGATTTTTTAGCAATTTTTTGTATAGGAGCTTTAGGCAGTATTACAATATTATGGGATAATTGTATATGGTATGGGCAACTATTAGAAGCAATAAGTAATTGGGTCACTAGATTTTTTGCACAAAAGAGTAAAACATCAAAGTTGAGGTTATAAATGCACATGCTCCAACTATAGTTTCTCACCGTGAAAGATGTTGGAAGGACCTTCGCATATTTTTATCAAATACAATGATGATTCATTGTAATCTATAGATTCTTTGGGTGATTTTAATATTGTTCTATCTCCTTTGGAAGAGAAGGGTGGTGTTTAAATATGGTTTAAATCAATGCAAGACTTTTCTTCATTTTTCAATTGAAAGGATATATTGTATGTTAATCCCTCAAACTTTCAATATAGATGGCATAACAGACACAGTGGGCAAATCCATATAGCAAAAAGACTAGATAGATTCTTGGTATCTAGAAAATGGTGTCAAAAAAGTATACAAGCTCTTCAGATATTTTATTGTGAGTAAGATTAGATCACAAACACATTATTTTGACTTGTGATTTACCTAATAATGGTCATCTAAATCCATTTTACTTCCAATCTATGTGGCTCAAAGACCTTGATTTTTTCTAGATGGTTATGTTGTGGTGGGATGAATCAAAATTTGAAGGATCATGTATGTATAGGTTTGTTCGAAAGTTGAACTATTTAAAAGAGAAAATTAATATTTGGAATGACAACTCTTTCGGTAAAAAAGGAGTTTGAATCCAAGCTCAAAAATTTACAAGAGATAGGATAAAGTAATGGAATGGATCAAGATTCTTATAAGAAAGAAATATAATTACATTTTGATTTTCATAATGCATTGAAAAATGAGTCATATTGGTTCCAAAAATCCAGAGGGAAGTGGCTCAAGGAAGGATATAGAAATTAAAAAAAATTATGCTACAACAAAAACAAATTTTTTTGTTCGTCATATCAAAAATATTATAACTCTAGATGGAAGAAATATTGAAGACAAAGAAGAGATATACGAAAGGAAGCAATTATTTATTTCAAAAATATTTTGTCAGATTCTAAGCAAGATACAGGAAAAACTTTTGCAAAATATTCCATCAATGATCACTCAGGTACAAAATGAAAACTTGATGAAGAAGATATCTATAGAGGAGCTCCATGAAGTTGTTTTCTCTTTCCATACTAATAAGGCACCTGGCCCCGATGGATTTCCTGCAATTTTCTTTCAAATATTTTGGGATTTATTGAAGAGTGATATATTAGATGCGATTGAAGAGGCCCAAAAAAAAGAAGGCTATAATAAGTGATATCAATGTTACTTTTATTACCTTGGTTCCCAAGAAAGGCAACACAAAATATTTTGATAGTTTTTGTCCAATAAGACTTTGTAATATGAGTTATAAGATCATTTCAAAAATAATGGCAAACAGGTTGAAGGTATTCTAGGGTGTCTTATCTTAGAGGAACAAGGTGGTTTTTTTCATGGTAAACAAATTCTTAATGGTATAGTTATTGCATAAGTGGCCATACATTCTCTTCATTCCAAGAAAAAACCAAATATGCTTTTGAAATTAGATATAAACAAAGCACATGATAGGGTTTCCTAGAATTTTCTACATGTTATTCTCATAGATGCGGTTGAAGAGGCCTGAAAAAGGAAGGCTATAATAAGTGATATCAATGCTACTTTTATTACCTTGGTTCCTAAGAAAGGCAACACAAAATATTTTGATAATTTTTGTCCAATAAGACTTTGTAATATGATTTATAATATCATTTCAAAAATCATGGCAAACAAGGTTGAAGGCATTCTAGGGTGTCTTATCTTAGAGGAACAAGGTAGCTTTGTTCATGGTAAACAAATTCTTAATGGTATAATTATTGAAGTTTGGCTTTGATTATAGTTGGTGTGAGTGGATTAACTATTATTATAGCACTGCAAAATTTTCTATTTTGATCAACGGTTCTCCTACTGGGTACTTCAAGTCATCTTGTAGACTTCATCAAGGTGGTCCACCTTCTCCTTATCTATTCATTATTCTGGCAGAAGCATTAGAGAGTTCCTTTTCAAAGGCAAAAATGGAAGGAAAAATAATGAGTATTGAAGTTGCAAAAAATGGTCCCTTTGACTCCAATTTGTTGATGATACTTTTCTTTTGGGTCATCTCTCAATCAGTGAGACCTTGGAGTTTAAATCAATATTATCATGCTATGAGAAGGCTATTGGAAAATTGGTAAATACTTCAAAATATAGGATTTTTTTCATTAATACTGACCTAGATTTACAACAAATTATTGTAAATATTTTAGGGTTTAAAATTGGAAAATTTCCATCAACCTACTTGGGTTTTCCTTTTTCTGATAAAGGAAATAAAAAAGGAGCTTTGGATATCTTATTTGGATAGAATGAAAGCTTGCTTGGCAGGTCGGAAAGGTTAGTTCTTAACCATGGCAAGAAGGCTACAACTCATAAAGACTACATTGCAAACCATTCCTATTTATATGATGTCACTTTCAAGACTGCCAACAGGTATTGCATCAAAAGTTGATAAAATTTAAAGAGACTTTTTTATGGAAAGGTTGCGAAGAAAAATTTAGGTTTCCTCTTTGTAAGTGAGATAGGGTTTGCATAGGAAAGAATATTAGAGGACGAGGCTTGCGAAATTGCATCAAAAGTTGATAAAATTTAAAGACGTTTTTTTATGAAAAGGTTGTGATAAAAAGTTTAGGTTTCCTCTTTGTAAGTGAGATAGGGTTTGCACAGGAAAGAATATTGGAGGAGACTTGCAAAATTGCAGACTTATGAGCAAATATTTGGTGGAGATTATTTAGAGATCAAGGAAAGAATTGGGAAAAAATATTACTTCAAAAATATATAGGTTCTCTTGATGCAATGACATTGTTTAGGAAAAGAACTCTACCCAAAGGATCGTCAACATGACTTCATATCAGAGAGTTTGCAATTGATAAAGAAGCATATTAAATGGTCAATCAATGAGGGGAGTTATACAAATTTTTGGTCTAATACTTGGTTGAAGCCTTATCCTCTTATCTCTGACTCAAAATGGAAACCATTGGCTCAAGTGTGCCTAACATGTAAAGGTCCAAAGGTCAAATATTATATTATTATGAGCAAAAACTCCAAAACATGGATTTTTTTAGTAACCTGGTTGAAGGAGAGGAACTCAAACAAATCATAAATTAACTTGAAATGATGCTTCAAGAGTCTTATTTGCCAATTTTTACACGAAATGATGAGTTGGTTTGGAATTTATCAATGGATGGTGAAACTCGATCAAGACGGGATGTGAGGATTTAGAACAATCAAAATTTCCTTCTCCCAAAGATTTTCCTTGGAAGAACATTTTGTAATGTCCCCTCTCTAAGTAGTTAGCAACATTCTTGTGGATTAGCCTACTATTGGGTTCCCGTAGGCTAGTGGAGGTGATTGGGAACCCTATTGGGGTTTGGTTCTTTGAGTTCTGTGCTTCGCCAACTTTCTTCTACCTTTTTCTGGGGGCGATTTGGAGTTGTTGACCATCACTTTCTATTTTTAGTAAGTTGGCTTCTGGTCAGTCAGTGGTGATGGTGAGTGGTGTTCCTTGTTCAGAGAGAGTTGATTCTTGTGCTTTTCGGTGGTTCGAGTTGTCACTTGCTATTTTTAGCTACTTACTATTTTTAGTAAGTATGGGTTTTGGTCATCATTTTGTTATGGGTTTGCAGTGAGCTATGTTTCGAGGTCTATTTCCGCTCAATTGGCTAGTTATCTCTTTTTGGAGGAGGATTATTTAATATTTAATGATTTCCTAAGTTAAATTAAATATTTAACTTATGGCGTTATATTAAATAATAAAGTAGCTTATTTTCCTAAGTCAAGTGAAATATTTTATTTAAATGAAAAGTGACTTAGGGATTTTCTTAAAGGGGGTCGACTTGGAAAAGTAATATTAAAATATTAAAAAGTCACCTCAACCCTAATTAGGGCGTGGGATTTGGAGATATAAGGAGAAGTGGAGCTCATTTTCGGAGGATCCAAGTAATTTCATCTTTTTCTCTCTGGCGAGAACTTGCAGCTTTGAGGTGAAGTTTTCATGGCTTTGTGAGGATGAAAACCCTTGCAAGGAGCATTGCTTGCGGATGTGAAAGATCATTCCCTGAGCAATCGACTGTCAGTTTCATTCAGAGGCTGAGTTTGCACTTTAATGGAGATTTTAGAGGTGGTTTTTGGTGTGGATTGATTTGTAGATAATTTTGGTTTGAGTTTGCAGTAGTTTTTCTTGAAGGTGGTCGTACCATTTTGGCATTTCCAGCCATACCTATTTAGTTGCAGTGCACAACAGGGGCTTCTATCGATTATGGGTATTTTATCATTGGATTCCTAGTAGTTGGGTGACCCATTGGGAGAGATAGCATTTTTTGGTGGAGTTTTAGATTTTTCTAAGTTGGTCGTACACTTCTAGGCAAGTCATACATTTGTTGGGCTAATCACTTGTGTTTGGCACTAGGGTTTTGAAGATGATTGTTGTGCATTGAGGCTAGGGTTGCAGATTGTGGCATCCATTTTAGGGTATTCTCCTTGTATTCTTCCATTGTAATCAAATGGGTATGCATCTCTTTGTAATATAAAATATTTTATCCATTTGGGGTTTTATGAAATTATGCCCTAGTTGGTATTTGATGAAAATAGTACATTGTATGAATTGGGTATTCAAGAATATCAATCCGAAGTTGTTTCTAGCATCTAGGTATTGTTGAATGTGTCTATTTTATTATGTTATCTTTATGTATTAGCAATCAGCATATAAAACACAAAAAATAAAAAAAAGTAAAAAAAAGCAAACAAAAAAAAAAAATTAGAAAAATAAATATCATATTAGGGGTGGGTTATTACAGTGGTATCAGAGCTAGTTTCCTACCATCCTATGGATAAAACTTGGGTTTGTTGCATATGAGTGAAAGAGAAAAGAGGTATACCAACAGGGAACAAAGAAAACTTTGGCAACCTCCAACAACTCCTGAGGGTGAGATAGTTTCTAACATCCTTAGAATACATTCCAAAGATTCCAGTGATGGTGGGGATTTATTTGGAGAAATGGCAGATAGAGATAAGGGACATGTTGATCCAGAAGATCCCGATGAGGCCATGCAGAGAAATTTTGAATGCATGTTTGAGATGATGTCCCAGATATTGGGGAAGATTAATCAGTTCACCCCTACAGTTGTACCTGGACAGAATGGTGAGTCTAGTTCATCTCGTCCATAGAATCATAATGGGTAAAATAATACAATAGCTACAGGATCGGTCCTTAGACCCTTGCAACCTACCTTTACACACAGGGAGGAGACACAGACACAACAGGAAGTTCATGCACCTGTGGCAAATAACTTGATTGAACTGTGGGCTGAATATTTGGCACTACCAGTAGACCTACGTGCCAACTTATCTATGAATGAATTTATGAATCAGAAGAGGGCTGACCACATGGGCGGTGGTAATAGAGTTGAGCAGAGGAGACCTCCTATACAGAGAGACTTTTAGCAGGCTTTGGGTAAGGTTACCCTACCTCATTTCGATGGTAGTGATAGGAGCACAACTAGGGCTTGGGTGCAAAAATTGGATAATTACTTGGCCCTTAGACCGATGCCCGAGGATGAGGCAATTAAGTTTACCACTTTGCATTTGGATGGAATTGCTCATGAGTGGTGGTACCATGGACTAGTCACTTTGGGACATGGTTTAATCATGATGTATGATGATTTTACCAACAAAATTATAGATATATTCGACAAAAAGGATCTAGAGCTGCATTTTATAGAGTTGGCACAGTTGAGACAATATGGATCTATTGAGACCTACATTTCAGAATTTTAGAGACTATCGGTGATGGTTCCAAGCATCATAGAGAGGAGGCTTGTGGTACTTTTTAATGAAGGGCTAATGGAACCACTTAGGGGTTGGGTGAAAGCTTTTGATCCTCCAACCTTGCAGGATGCTATGAAGAAAGCTCGAAACATGGAATTTGTTGTCCCAAAACACAAATCACAATCTAAGCCATTCTTGGATAGGAAAGATAAGGATAAGAGACATTTCTAGAAGGGTTCCACGCAGCAGAGGAATGTTCCAAATAGATTGGATAATGACCAACTAAATGAGCTTAGGAGGAAGAAGTTATGTTTCCACTATAGGGAACCATGGGACCCATCTCACAAGTGCTCAATTAAGGCTAAGGTTAAGCAGATTGAATACTTTTCAACTGATGAAACAGGATCAAAAAATTCAGACCAACAAGTTGATTCGAAAAGTAGTGATGAAGAAAGTTCAGAAGAAGAGGTTGAACGGGAGCCCAAACCTGAAGGTACAATAGCCCAACTTTCTAGTTTTCAGAAGGTTGGATCCTTCAAGGTACGTGGTGTCATTAATGGACAGCGAGTTATTACTCTCATTGATACTGGTGCCACGCACAACTTCATAGATGAAGGGCTAGTTGCTAAGAGGGGAATTAAAACTGAGGAGTTCGAGGGTTTTAAAGTAATGGTTGTCGATGGATTTACCCTCACATGCACATGAAAGATCCCTGACTTGCGCATCTAGCTTGGGGAGTACGAGTTGAGAGATGATTTTTATGTGGTGAGTATTGGAGATACTGATGTGGTGCTTGGTATGCATTGGATGCGTACCCTTGGGGAGTTCTATATGAACCTGCAGACTATGGAGATGAAGTTTGATTCAGCAGGGAGGCGGATAGTTTTGCGGGGCATGTCTGATGGAGGAGCGAGGGTAGTTTCCCTCAAGAGGATGGAAATACTATTTCATCATGATCAGGTGGAGTGGGCAGTAGAGTGCCTCATAATGCCCAACGTTGCAGAACACCAGAAGAATGACTACCATCCTGAGATACAAAAACTTTTGACTAAGCATTCAAAGGTATTTGGTGATATACCCCCAGGGAGACCTCTTGAGAGAGGTATTGAGCATATCATTGAGCTCGAAGATGGAGTTAAACCAGTCATCACTACCCCTTATAGACATCCAAAACATCATAAGGATGAGATAGAGAAGGCAATTAAGGAGCTACTGGATATGGGTCACATTCGATCGAGCAAGAGCCCTTTTGCTTCCTTAGTAGTCCTGGTGAAAAAGAAATATGGGACAATGAGGATGTGCATAGATTATAGAGCTCTGAACAAGAAAATAATTAAGAATCGGTACCCAATTCCACGTATAGATGAGCTCATTGATGAGCTACACGGAGCATGCTTCTTCTCTAAGATTGACTTGAGATCAGGTTATCACCAGATCAGGGTTCGGGAGCAGGATGTGGAGAAGACAGCCTTCAGGTGTCACTTTGGGCACTTTGAGTTCCTGGTTATGCCTTTTGGCTTGACCAATGCTCCAGCCACTTTCCAGTCCTGTATGAATAGGACATTCAGTAGGCAGCTCAGGAAATCAGTCCTGATATTCTTTGATGATATTCTTGTCTACAGTAGATCTTGGGAGGAGCATTTGAGACACCTTGAGGAGGTGTTGAGTATTCTTGAGCAGGAGTCTTTCTACGCTAAGGAGTCCAAATGTGATTTTGGGCTAACTGAGTTGCTTTACCTTGGACACATTATCAGCTCAGAGGGTGTTCGTGTTGATCCTGAAAAGATCAAGGTAATTATGGATTGGCCTACACCAACAAACCTCACTCAACTTAAGGGGTTTTTTGGTCTGTGTGGATTTTACAGGAGATTTGTTAAGGGATTCTCACAGTCGGTAGCCCCACTTACATATTTGACCAAGAAGGGGGTATTTGAATGGTCAAAATCAAGCATAAGTGTTTTGAGCACTTCAAACAGGTAATGTGTTCATGTCCTGTACTCGCCATACCTGATTTCTCCAAACCTTTTGAGCTGGAGTGTGATGCTTCGGGTGAGGGGATAGGAGCAGTATTGATGCAGAACAAACATCCCATTGCTTTTGAGAGTAGGAAGTTAAGAGGGGCTGAACGGAGTTATTCTATTTATGACAAGGAGATGTTGGCCATTATGCATGCATTGGCCAAGTTCAGGCCCTATCTTGTGGGAGGCAAATTCACTGTCAAAACTGATCACAACAGTCTCAAATATTTCCTGAATCAGAAGGATCTTAATGAGAGACAACAAAAATGGGTCAGTAAACTTCAGGCATATGATTTTGACATTGTTTATGTCAAAGGAAAAAAGAACATAGTTGTTGATGCTTTATCCAGGAGACCATATTTATGTTCTTTGACTGAGATAGCAACAAACTGGAAAGAAGAAATTATGGTTGAATATGCTAAGGACACATGGGCTACTAGTGTGATTGAGGGATCTTTGCATGATGATAGATATACGGTGATGAATGGGCTGATTATGTATAAAGATAGGATACTTTTGATTCCGAACTCAAGGTTCAAGTTGAGAGTTCTGAAATGTTTTCATGATGACCCCATGGCTGGTCATACAGGGTTCTTTAAGACATACAGGAGGGTTAGAGAAAGGTTTTCTTGGAAAGGACTTAAGAACGAGGTTCTCCAGTATGTTCGGGAGTGTACCATTTGTCAGCAGAATAAATATGAGCACTCTTACCCAGCTGGTTTATTGCAGCCCCTACCGATTCCTAATCAGAAATGGGAAGGAATCTCCATGGATTTCATCACTGGTTTGCCTAAGGTACAAGGCAAAGATTGCATTTATGTTGTGGTTGACCGGCTCACCAAATTTGCTCACTTTTTTGCTATTTCAGCGACATATACAGCAGCACAGGTGGCAGATCTGTTCTTTAGAGAGGTGTTCAGATTGCATGGGATGCCTAAGACAATTGTTAGTGATAGGGACAATAGGTTCATGAGCTTGTTTTGGCAGGAGCTTTTCAGATTGAGCGGAACCGAGCTCACCCCCAACACTAGTTACCACCCACAGACGGATGGGCAAATAGAGATAGTCAATAAATGGGTGGAAGGGTATCTCAGGAATTACATTTTGGGGCAGCAGAAGGCTTGGATTAAATGGCTGCACCTTGGTGAGTTTTGTTATAATACCACTTACCACATGTCTATTGGGATGTCACCATTCATGGCTCTGTATGGGTATGAAGCCCCTAGCTTCATGGATTTGCTTCTTGGGGATAGTAGAGTGTCGAGGGCTAGAGATTTGTTGCAGGACAACCAGGATATCATGAAATATTTGAAGGATAATTTACAGTAGGCACAAAATCAGCAAAAGATATATGTTGATCAACATCGTGTAGAGCGCAGTTTTGATGTCGGTGACTTGGTTTATTTGAGATTGCAGCCATACAGGCAGTCCACTCTCAAGAAGAGTGGAAAGGAGAAGCTTAAGCCACATTTCTATGGACCATTCAGGATCTCCAGGAAGGTTGGAGAAGTGGCATACGAGTTGGAGTTACCGGCTGACAGTAGGGTACATAATGTTTTCCATGTCTCACGCCTTAAGAAGGCATTGGGTGGAAATGTGGTTCCTTCTTCCGAGCTGCCACCACTCGATGAAGAAGGGAAACTTGTTTTAGTTCCAGAGGCCATCATTGACACCAGAGAGCATACCCTCAGGAGGAGAGTGATCAGGGAGTTTCTGGTCAAATGGAGGAACTTGTCGGTTGAGGATGCTACTTGGGAGAGTGAACAGATTCTACAACATCCAAAGTTACAATTGCTTGAGGACAAGCAATTTTGGGGAGGGAGGACTGTAATGTCCCCTCTCTAAGTAGTTAACAACATTCTTGTGGATTAGCCTACTACTGGGTTCCCGTAGGCTAGTGGAGGTGATTGGGAACCCTATTGGGGTTTGGTTCTTTGAGTTCTGTGCTTCGCCAACTTTCTTCTACCTTTTTTGGGGGTGATTTGGAGTTGTTGACCATCACTTTCTATTTTTAGTAACTTACTATTTTTAGTAAGTTGGCTTTTGGTCAGTCAGTGGTGATGGTGAGTGGTGTTCCTTGTTCAGAGAGAGTTGATTCTTGTGCTTTTCGGTGGTTCGAGTTGTCACTTGCTATTTTTAGCTACTTACTATTTTTAGTAAGTATGGGTTTTGGTCATCATTTTGTTATGGGTTTGCAGTGAGCTATGTTTCGAGGTCTATTTCTGCTCAGTTGGCCAGTTATCTCTTTTTGGAGGAGGATTATTTAATATTTAATGATTTCCTAAGTTAAATTAAATATTTAACTTATGGCGTTATATTAAATAATAAAGTAGCTTATTTTCCTAAGTCAAGTGAAATATTTTATTTAAATGAAAAGTGACTTAGGGATTTTCTTAAAGGGGGGTCGACTTGGAAAAGTAATATTAAAATATTAAAAAGTCACCTCAACCCTAATTAGGGCGTGGGATTTGGAGATATAAGGAGAAGTGGAGCTCATTTTTAGGGGATCCAAGTAATTTCATATTTTCTCTCTGGCGAGAACTTGCAGCTTTGAGGCAAAGTTTTCATGGCTTTGTGAGGATGAAAACCCTTGCAAGGAGCATTGCTTGCGGATGTGAAAGATCATTCCCTGAGCAATCGACTATCAGTTTCATTCAGAGGCTGAGTTTGCACTTTAATGGAGATTTCAGAGGTGGTTTTTGGTGAGGATTGATTTGCAGATAATTTTGGTTTGAGTTTGTAGTAGTTTTTCCTGAAGGTGGTTGTACCATTTTGGCATTTCCAGCCATACCTGTTTAGTTGCAGCGCACAACAGGGGCTTCTATCGATTATGGGTATTTGATCATTGGATTCCTAGTAGTTGGGTGACCCATTGGGAGAGATAGCAGATTTTTTGGTGGAGTTTTGGATTTTTCTAAGTTGGTCGTACACTTCCAAGCAGGTCGTACATTTGTTGGGCTAATCACTTGTGTTTGGCGTTGGGGTTTTGAAGATGATTGTTGTGCACTGAGGCTAGGGTTGCAGATTGTGGCATCCATTTTAGGGTATTCTCCTTGTATTCTTCCATTGTAATCAAATGGGTATGCATCTCTTTGTAATCTGAAACATTTTGTCCATTTGGGGTTTTATGAAATTATGCCCTAGTTGGTATTTGATGAAAATAGTACATTGTATGAACTGGGTATTCAAGAATATCAATCTGGAGTTGTTTCTAGCATCTGGGTATTGTTGAATGTGTCTATTTCGTTATGTTATCTTTTTGTATTAGCAATCAACATCTAAAACACAAAAAAAATCAGAAAAAGAAGTAAACAGAAAGCAAACAAAATAGCAAAAAAATAAATTGCAGATTTATGGTGGGTTATTACACATTTGGTCATTAGAGACTCTGCCTAAGGCCTCAACATTTCTTTGGTTAGCAATTCAAAGTAGGATTCTTACGAGAGAGAATCTACAAAGAAAATGATATTATGGACCCTTCATATGTGCCTTGTGTGAAAAGGATTTAGAAACATCGGACCATTTACTTCTTCATTGTCCGTTTGCTCATGCCATTTGGGGTTATTTTTTAAAAAATATGAAATTATATTGGGTGGCTCCATCAACATTGAAAGAGTTGATAAAATGTTGGATAAATTATTTCAAAGCTAAAGCATTATGTATTCTTTGGAGGATTGACCTTGCAATTATTTGTTGGAATTTATGGCTTGAAAGGAATAAAAGAATTTTTAAAAATAAATCTCAAAATCATGCCCATGTTTGGAATCATATTATTGTCTCTCTCGCAAAATGTCTACAAATATGGTGCTCATCATGGGAAGTCTCAATTGTAGAAAAAAAGGTGCTAATAACTTGGCTATAGGATTTGAACATACATGAAAGAGTCATTTACGACAACGGAATTTAAAAAAAAAAAAAGGATCTGCTTCAATCTATGGTAAAATGGAAATGTCCAAAAATTGGGTGTATCAAAATTAACTTTGATGGTGCTTCTAAAGGAAATCCAGGAAAAGCTGGTAGAGGTGTGTTTTTTAGAAATAGTGAAGGCAAAATTCTCCTCACTTATTTAGAATTGTATGGAACTTCAACTAACAACTATGCCGAGGCTAGGGCACTTCTTACAGCGATTAAAATTGCAGCATAAAAAGGATGGAAATATATTTCAATTGAAGGAGACTCACATATTATCATCAATGCTATTAACAAAAATGGATATGGAGACGAGATAGAAAATAATATTATTGTTGATGTTCATCATCTATTACTAGAGGCAATCTCCTAGCAGTGTGAGCATATTTATAGAGAAGGAAATCGGGTAGCAAATAAATTAGTGAATTATGGTGTTGATTTTCATCTCGGTGAAATTCAAATTTTAGAAGGCAATTGGCCAAGTGAGATTTTGTCTTAATCAAAATGATGTCAAGGAGCAAATTGTGGAAACATAGCCCTTTGAGGAAGTTGAAGAATACATTTAAGAGAAAAAAGAAATGAAAAAACTGTCACAAAAAGGTATACTACAGCAAATGTAATATTTTGGTATTTTGATGGGAGTGGGCCCTCAATAGAAGCCACATATAACCTATTAAAAAAAAAATTATAACAAAACGCCCTTTCCTCATTTTAATATTTTTAGGTGAAAAAAATCGAGTATTGTTCTCCCAAAACAGGGAAAAAAAAAATTGGCTTCACCAAAATGTTAAAGAAGAGTCTGTTGAGCTTTCTCAAAACAAGAAACAACCTTTGATGTTACCAAATTAACGAATCCCCCTCTGTAGGCCCTACTGTTGGCTTGTATAACAAGCCTAAGATTCAATAGAAGACTGTAAAACAAACAGCTCTCTTCCTCATTTTAATATTTTTAGGTGAAAATATCGAGTATTTTTTTCCCAAAACAGATAACAATGTTTGGCTTCACCAAAATGCTATAGCAGTGTCTGTTGGGCCTTCTCAAAACAGGAAACAACCTTCGCTGTCACCAAAATAACAAATCCCCCTCTGTAGGCCCTACTGATGCCAAAATATTATATCCTTAGGCTTGGAACGTATAACAAGCCTAAGATTCAATAGGAGACTGTAAAACAAACAGCTCTCTTCCTCATTTTAATATTTTTAGGTGAAAATAGCTCTCTTCCTCATTTTAATATTTTTAGGTGAAAATATCGAGTTTTTTTTCCCAAAAACAGAAAACAACGTTTGGCTTCACCAAAATGTTATAGCACAGTCTGTTGGGCCTTCTCAAAACAGGAAACAACCTTCGCTGTCACCAAAATAACAAATCCCCCTCTGTAGGCCCTACTGATGCCAAAATACTATATCCTTAGGCTTGGAATGTATAACAAGCCTAAAGATTCAACAGGAGACTGTAAATAATTAGATCCAAAAGACGCTAGATGGCAACAGAACTCATACGAAAAAAACACAAGCAGATTGTAACTGAAATTTATATGATTTTGGTAGAAAAAAACATGATTCAAGCACCATTGTGACAATGCTCTAAATCTCCTTATTCTCTCTTCCTTTACTCCTGTAACTGAATTTTGAAATCGCAAATTTGGAAGCATCAGTGTTATGGACAAGGATATTAAGCAAAGACGACGACACAAATTAATCATTTCAAGGGGCAATAAATTTTGTGGAACTTTTTATATCCCAGACTGAAGTCTGCTCCAATTTTTGAACAGGGTAAATGAGGTGTGAATTTGGTAATGGTTTTGTTTTACATCCACCATGGAATAGTCATTGCTTTTCTTTCTTTCCAGAAGTGTGGCATCGCTGTTATGTATGTATCCAGTTGTATTCAGAAGAGCACATATGCATCTCTATATATGTAAAACAGTAATCCTACTTCATGCGCTATGATCATAGACACCATTTAATCTCCATAACTCACTAAATTTCAACACCCGAAAAATCAATTTGCAAGGTTGGAAACATAAAGTTTGTCAGACAATGGAATGATGAAATTTGATTTGAAATATAGCCCAAGCCAATACTGTGAATGGGAGTTCCTTGACCACATTCATTGGCAGTACACCACAAAGAAGAATCTTCGAGCAAGCTTCAAAGATCTCAACCAAACTGAGACTAGATCATTAGTAAAGACATTGTGAACAGGATTTTGAAGGTTTATCAAATCATGGAATAGGCTAACGCTACACTCTGCAAGAAATAGGGTGAAAAATTATGAGAGCAAAGACTCATATCCTAAACAAACACAGGAATCTAGCCAATAAATAACTAAGGAAAGTACCTGGTTTAAGAGTTTAGAAAAGAATAGAAAACAGGGAAGGGAAACTTCTATAGTTGAGAAAACTGAAAATAAGGACTTAGTCAACCCCAGCATCAAAAGGGAGCGCTATTGTCAAAGAGGACTTGACAAGCTTCATATGCCCCTTGATTTCCATTCCAGAGCTTGAACCAGCACCAAATAAGATTTCTGGGGAATTGTTGTCCTGGAGTTTGCCAAGGCCTAGCAGAGGCAGAGGAACGAGTAGCTAACGTTTGACGTGTTCTACAAGATGAGACTTGACACAGAATATGTCGGACATATATGCTGAGAAGGATGAGCAGTGACAAGATGAGAGCAACCAATATATCATGCAAAATAAACACACTCAAGTAAGAAGGGCATCTTTAATAGACAATCAGAACATGATAAGAACTATGGAACAAAAGCTTTTCCAGAAACAAGGAGGGATATTACTAATGACTGGTATAAGGTTATTAAAATATCCCTTGTGATCATTTAGAAATGGAATGGCTTGAAGAGAACTCTAATTGTTAAAAAAACAATGGTGGTTGTAGATGAAATACATAATATAAGAGGTAAGTGTTGAGTGTCAAATTGTATAACTTGAAGACATTGTGGAAAAGTTGGATGAGAAGGTCATTGATAGACTTTTGAAAAAGGTGTCCCTATGACTCTTAGGTATGTATATGAAAAAAGATCAATGTGCATCCCCAATGAAGGATGATGAAAACCTAGGGATGAAAACTCTTCCAGATAAAATGACAGATATTGCTAACGATTGGTAAGATACTGAGAAGTTTCTCCCGACCATTTTCAGAAATGGAACGACTTAAAGAAAAGATATTGAATGATATGAAATATTTTTAATTTTCTCCATGGGAGACCGAATGATATCCATAGGACAGGAAAGTAAAAAGAGAAATATAAATTACATAATTAAGCTTTTCAATTTCTCTCCCTTTTTTGTTTATTTTTTTGGGTGCTCGGCTACAATTCACTTCAATATTGTCGCTACACCAATCCACAAAGATCTTGTCTGTTTTTGTTCTGTGATGTTCCAAAAAACCTCCTTAAGATATCCAGCCACTCTTGTAGCTGGCAAACTAAATAGCTTGTATTATGTGCTCAAGTCATCATGTTCCAATAAATGCTTTGTCTTAGAATGGTATGCTGGGCAATGTAACATCACATGTTTCTCATCCTCAGCTTTCCCTTGCTTGCAAAGTAAAGAGCTGCATCCTTCTCCATTAATATGATAGTGGCTGTCGATGAAATACATGAAAAAAGTGAAAAGGCAGTGTCGAATTGTATAACTTTAAACCATTGTGCAAAAGTTAGATTCTAAGGTCATTGATAGAATTCTGGAAAAGGTGTTCCTATGACTCCTACCTATTTATAAAACATAGATGAATGTGTATCCCCCATCCAAGTCACCTAATTTGACTTGGAATTAAATTCATCAACGATAAAATTTGGAGAACTATTTTGTTATTGCAGAAAAAAAGGAAAAAACTCTTATCAACATTCAGCATTAAGTTAGACATACAGAAATATGAACATTTATCCACACCATACTTCTGTATTTAAAATAAATACATAAACAAGTATTTAAAACTGAAAAATCATGCCATAGCACCATAGATTGGTTATTTGCATCGTAGTTGAAAAAATTCACAGATTTCATGCAATTTCTCACAGAAATTCAGGGCTGTGATTTTTTTTTAAAAAACTTGATGCTGAGAAAATTGCCAACTCATTACGATTTTTGTGCCATTTTCTCCACAAAAACTCAGCAAAACTTGCATTGTGCATGTCTTTAAAAGGGGTTTTGGCCGCATTTTGCTATTTTTCTTCTCCTCTGCTCAGAAAGAATCTTCGTAAAGGTCAACCACAAACTTTAAACCACATTTTGAAACCAAATCAGCATATACCAAATTTACTGCAAAAAGTGAACCAGATACTGAGTTTACTGCAGAGGACATCGAGGCAATAAGGGCGGAGGCAGAACATTTGAGAGGATTGGAGGAGATATATCATGATTATCATATACCTAAGGAGCCTCCAATTCAACCAACTGTCCAAAGCAAAGTCCAACCACCTAGATTGAGAGGGAGGGGAAAACAAATGCAGATTAGAAACTGCTTTATATTTTGAAATTTTGAATTTGAATGATGTGTTTGGTTGGATTTCATGACCAATTGTACTCTTTTTTCTGAATATTTAAAAACAGCTTTCTGGCTCTCCAATTGTTTTTTATCAATTGGTTATATGAATTGAAATGGGCTCCACCCATATTACATCATCACCACATAGTGGTATTACAACAGCTTAGATATTATCCATGTATCGCTTGGCAAGATTCAAACCTGGCTCTCCTCCTTGAATGTTGAAAAATCTAACCGGTTGAGCTATTTTCTTCAGTTTTCTTTTCCAAGTTTTCCCAAGTTGCCAATAAAATCTCCAAAATCGGAGTTTGGAGTTTATCCCCAGTTGCAATTTTTCCAACAATGATTTGCATTAGTCACTGACCTAGGATTTTTGTTTTTCTTTGCTTAGCTTTTAAAATGATTCTAAGAATAATTTTATATAAACAGCAGAATATATTAACTTCATTTTGAAACAGCAACATAAATTAACTTCAATTATTTTCCTACCCTAGCAAATATTTCCAAATTCTATTAACTTCAATTGAAACAGCAGCATAAAACACACTGCTAGATCTGTCAATTGTTTGCTTTAATCACTCTCTCCTAAAAGATTGGAAAATTCCATTTCATTTTACATAAAGAAAGGAGTTAAGAGTATGTCTTTGATATGGCAGAGTTGTGAGTTAAAGTAGTGGAACTGCAACATAAAAAATTAAAAGACTAAATGGAGTTATAATGTGCTAATGTTGGTTATGAATCTGCCACAGGAAAGGGTTTGGTTTGTCTATGCGCCCTAGACCCGTCCAACACTTTGAAAGGCCGGGAGGAAGGAATGCCTCCCGTGCCAATCTCCAGAGAAGGCTGGCTCCTATACTACACTACACTGGGGTTTCAGATTAGGGAACTGGAAAGAGATTGGGAAATTGTTGAAAGGGATGGAAACAACTGAAAGGGATGGGAAATATGGCCACAGGCCAGCAGGAACAGAAGGGGAAGAACAAGCAGCACGATCACTAACTCCTACTTAAACCAGCAGCAATCAACACTAAGAATATAACAAAAACTAATGCTGAACTATTCCCTGATATGTATCCTTCAATAATTCCAGGTTCCGCTCTTTATCACACACTTAAATCCAGATTGCAGAATTATAGCATGCATATAAAGAAACAGAATTAACAGAAATAAAGATAGAAGGCGTCATACACAGAAAAGAAGTCCAGAATCAGAACCAGGAGTCTTTATATTGATGCAGAATTTAAGTACAGCAGTTCTCTAGCAAAACGTTCCCCCCGATTACATTACAATGAGTTGGCTTTTATAGAGGGATTTACCCCCGTAATCATTAATGTCAAAACCCTAAAACCGCTGGGGCAGCTGAGATTTGACCCTTGTCAGATGACAGAGTATCCATGGAATGCGGCTCACTCGTGTCAGCAGTTATGAGGTATGGCTTCGGACAGGTTTTACCGCTGGGAATGCTTGTCTCATTAATGCGGTTGGTGGAACTCACCTCCAGAGGCTTTCCCGGTCCTGACAGCGCCGTCTTGATGGGATGGGCAGGAGACCCGCACTCGTGCGCCTTGGAGGCGCATTAAATTCTCACCTACCTTCTCTTTCTCGGGAAGCGCACCCTCCGGATGTAGCCTTGGTGCTTAAAAAAACGCTCTGGAGAAGCTTCGCTGGGAATCGGGCCCGAAGTGCAGTCCTTCGCTTTCGGCATGGTCTGGCAGGGAGGGTTCGCTCGGATTGGGCCCGTAACGCAGCTTCGCCGGAGTTGAATACCCGAAATGGAGCTTTGTTGGAGCCGGAGGGAAATTCGCTCCAGAAATCCGCGAGGGAGGATTTTCGCTCCAGAAATCCGCGAAGCAGATTTTCGCTCCAGAAATCCCCCGAAGCTGAGGTTCGCTCCAGAAATCCCCCGAAGCTGAGGTTCGCAGAAATCCCCCGAAGCTAAGGTTCGCGCCAGAAATCCCCGAAACAGAGCTTCGCGCCAGAAATCCACGAAACAGAGCTTGACCTGGTTGACTTTTGCCTTAGTTTTTTTCTCGCCCGAGATGCCTCTTCGTTGGTGATGGGAGCTTCGTTGGAGACGACACCCGAAGCGGAGGTTCGCTGGATTCCTGGGCGAAAACGAGCGTGATTCTGCCTTAGACTTTTTCCTGGAGTGGGCCTTCGCCGGAATTGAGTCCGAAGAGGACTTTCGCTTATATTGAGGCCCGAAATGCAGCTTTGCCAGAGTTGATGCCCGAAATGGAGCTTTGCTGGAGCCGGGAGGATTTTCGCGCCAAAAATCCGCGAAGGAGGATTTTCGCACCAGAAATCCGCGAAGCGGATTTTCGCTCCAGAAATCCCCCAAAGCTGAGGTTCACTCCAGAAATCCCCGAAGCGGATTTTCGCTCCAAAAATCCCCCGAAGCTGAGCTTCGCTCCAGAAAACCCCGAAACCGAGGTTTGCTGGATTCCTGGGCGAAGTTGAGCCCTGTTTGTGCCTTAGCCGATTTTTCAAGCCCGAAGTGGGCTTTCGCTGGTTCTGCTTCCCGGGGCCATAACTTTTGATCCGCTGACCCGATCGCCTATTATAATATATCGCCGGAAAGCTTAAGAGAAGATCTACAACAATGAAACATCTAAAGATCATTTCATCCAATTTATCCTCCTCTTTTAGGGCCTGCGAAAATGCCAACACCTCTGCATGCGTTTCGCTGATTTAAAGCTCCATACTTAGGCAAAATTTTGTCAAAAATTTAATGTGGCAAAAATGCCAACATTCCTGGCGGCTCGCGGGGCATTTAGCTTGTCTGAATGCAGAGATCCCAGGCCTTTATCCATTGGGCAACAGAGTCATCCTCGTTGTCCTCTTCTGAATGTTCACTGACGGCAGTAAACTCTTCCTCCAACTTCTCCCCTTCTGCCTCTTCCTCCTCTCTTTGGCGCTCATGGTCCTCTTTGGCGCACAAAAATGCACGAACTAAACTAAAAAAAAACAACTGAAACTTTACTTACTAGCCGGCCTATTTACATTATTTACACAAAAGTTTGCGACATGATTGGCATGCCGCCACCACAAAATTGGCGTTGGGCGCCTACCCAGTGAATCTGTAGTGTCCGGACCAGATCTGATTGTACTTGAGTTGATCTTTGAAGTCCGGCTGGCCTCCCAAAGTTTGCCAGGTTGCGAACAGGGTGCAACATGGCAAGTTATCATGCATGCCAGTACCCATACAGTTAATGAATAATGTGGCAAAGAGATTTGCCACATGGGAGCCTTCTTCGGGTACCGGTTGCGGGATTTTGGGTACTTGCTCCTCTAACTCCTTAATGCGACAGCAGGATTCTTCCGACGATAGGCCTTTCGTCGGGATCTCCTCAGGATCAGCCTCCTGATGAGGCATGCTTATTGGGTTTTGGCTAAATACTTGCATGCTATGCCCTGGGACACAAAAAGGGTGCAAAAATGTGCCCTCTTTGCTCTCAGAATTTGCCACTTGAGCCTGTTCCCCTTCTTGGCCCATCTCCTGATGGAAACTGCAAGCAACCATATTATCCATTGCTTGAGCAGTGCTTGCATATTCCCACCGTTGGCCTTGGACGAGATCCGCCTCTTGAGCTCCACACAGCTGCATTCCAGGTCTCTGCACAGTTTGAGGGATCTGCCATTGTGAATATTGTGCGGGATAGACGGGAGCAACAACTACCGGAGAGAGTGATGGAAAGGCAGTTTCTCCCCACTGTATTTTTCCTGATAGGAGTAGAAGCCGCTCCGCTTGTATTGCCTCCTGAAAGACTTGAGGGAATCTCTGTTCCCCAGATTGCAGTAGGAGGAGGCTTATATCCGGGTGGAAAGCCCGAACATAGTAGAGGTGGGCCTGGGCGGGTGTCGGTCGAACCTCCTCTGGAATTCTCTTCCAACTTCTGCAAAATCGGACATTGAAGTCTGTGATGCTCTCTAGAGGTGCTCTCGTGATGGTGGAGAGGTGCATCAAGAGTTGAAAGGGGTCCTGAGAGTCATCAAATGTGTTGACTAATGCTCCCGCCAAGTCCGCCCATGAACATATGCTCTTACGCCCGAGTATTTTGTACCACTGCAGCGCCCTTCCTTCCAAAGACAGAACCAGAAGTTTGATCATGACATCTTCGTGGGCTATGTCATGGAGGGTCGCTAGAGCAGCGACATCTTCAAGGTGCTCTCGGGCCATTCCCTCAGTGCCATTGTATTTTGTTAGGGTCTTCAGGGCACTTTTGGGAATCTCATGCCAACTTTGGAGATTCAGAGGGCCAGGATCATCCCAGCTGGGATAGCATACCTTTGCCATTATAGCAGTGGTCTGCAGAGATCACGGTCCTTGCCACTAAGTCGGAGTCGCCAGGTGAACATTCTTTTCTCCGCTTGTGAGGTCAAGGCTGCTCACCAAACCTTGATTCCTCCGGGGTGTCTTCTTTCAGCTTAAAAGGCGCCTACGATCAAGAAATCTGGATCTTCAACTCAGTCAGAGTCGCCAGGTGATTTTTCCAGATGAAGGCAAGCCAGAGATTCACCAAACTCGGGCTTCCTTAAAATATGGAGACTGTTCGTCCCACCGGGCGTGCCAGAAAAACTGTTGGTCACGAATCTGCCACAGGAAAGGGTTTGGTTTGTCTATGCGCCCTAGACCCGTCCAACACTTTGAAAGGCCGGAAGGAAGGGATGCCTTCCGTGCCAATCTCCAGAGAAGGCTGGCTCCTTTACTACACTACACTGGGGTTTCAGATTAAGGAACTGGAAAGAGATTGGGAAATTGTTGAAAGGGATGGAAATAACTGAAAGGGATGGGAAATATGGCCACAGGCCAGGAGGATCCGAAGGGGAAGAACAAGCAACACAATCACTAACTCCTACTTAAACCAACAACAATCAATACTATGAATATAACAGAAACTAACACTGAACTATTCTCTGATATGTATCCTTCAATAATTCCAGGTTTCGCTCTTTATCACACACTTAAATCCAGATTGCAGAATTATAGCATGCATATAAAGAAACAAAATTAATAGAAATAAAGATAGAAGGCATCATACACAGAAAAGGAGTCCAGAATCAAAACCAGGAGTCTTAATATTGATGCAGAATTTAAGTACAACAGCTCTCTAGCAAAACGTTCCCCCGATTACATTACATTGAGTTGGCTTTTATAGAGGGATTTACCCCCGTAATCATTAATGTCAAAACCCTAAAACCGTTGGGGCAGCTGAGATTTGACCCCTGTCAGATGACAGAGTATCCATGGAATGCGGCTCACTCGTGTCAGCAGTTATGAGGTATGGCTTCGGACAGGTTTTACCGTTGGGAATGCTTGTCTCATTAATGCGGTTGGTGGAACTCGCCTCCAGAGGCTTTCCCGGTCCTGACAGCGCCGTCTTGATGGGATGGGCAGGAGACCCGCACTCGTGCGCCATGGAGGCGCATTAAATTCTCACCTACCTTCTCTTTCTCGGGAAGCGCGCCCTCTGGATGTAGCTTTGGCGCTTAAAAAACGCTCTGGAGAAGCTTCGCTGGGAATCGGGCCCGAAGTGCAGTCCTTCGCTTTCGGCATGGTCTGGCAGGGAGGGTTCGCTCGGATTGGGCCCGAAACGCAGCTTCGCCGGAGTTGATGCCCGAAATGGAGCTTTGCTGGAGCCGGGGGGATTTTCGCGCCAAAAATCCACGAAGGAGGATTTTCAGTACAGAAATCCCCTGAAGCTGAGGTTCGCTCCTAAAATCCCCCGAAGTTGAGGTTAGCTCCAGAAATCCCCGAAGCGGATTTTCGCTCCAGAAATCCCCCGAAGCGGATTTTCACTCCAGAAATCCCCAAAACAGAGCTTCGCACCAGAAATCCGCGAAACAGAGCTTGACCTGGTTGACTTTTGCCTTATTTTTTTCTCGCCCGAGATGCCTCTTCGCTGGTGATGGGAGCTTCGCTGGAGATGGCACCCGAAGCGGAGGTTCGCTGGATTCCTAGGCGAAAACGAGCGTGATTCTGCCTTAGACTTTTTTCTGTGCTTGGAGTGGGCCTTCATCGGAATTGAGTCCGAAGAGGACTTTCGCTTATATTGAGGCCCGAAATGCAGCTTTGTTAGAGTCGGGAGGAATTTCGCACCAGAAATCCGCGAAGGAGGATTTTCGCACCAGAAATCCACGAAGCGGATTTTCGCTCCAGAAATCCCCGAAGCGGATTTTCGCTCCAGAAATCCCCCGAAAGCGGATTTTCGCTCCAGAAATCCCCCGAAAGCGGATTTTCGCTCCAGAAATCCCCGAAGCTGAGGTTCGCTGGATTCCTGGGCGAAGTTGAGCCCTGTCTGTGCCTTAGCAAATTTTTCAAGCCCGAAGTGGGCTTTCGCTGGTTCTACTTCCCAGGGCCATAACTTTTGATCCGCTGACCCAATCGCCCATTATAATATATCGTTGGAAAGCTTAAGAGAAGATCTACAACAATGAAACATCTAAAGTGTTAGCATATCTCTATATTTACTACATTATTAGGTTACTATTGTTATATTTTTGCCAATTTCATCCAATTTATCCTCCTATTTTAGGGCCTGCAAAAATGCCAACACCTTTGCATGCGTTTCGCTGATTTAAAGCTCCATACTTTGGCAAAATTTTGTCAAAAATTTAATGTGGCAAAAATGCCAACAGGTAAATGCAGATAACAAGGTCACACGTTACAAGAAGAACCAGGATCAGCTCGTAAGTAATATTACATCTGAAAATTTTGATATTGATATATTTGGTAAGTCATCTCCAATACCAGTAATAGCTAAAGTAGGGCTCGGTGAAAAATGTTTAGAGATTAAGATTCTGCAAGGAATTTGCACTCAATAACCAAAGATATACTAAGCAACCAAAATTCATCTGCAGGGAAAGGACAATGTAAATATGGGGACAACCAGTGGTGCAATGCTACAAAATGAACACTGTAATAAGGAAGATGGGAACACTCTAGTAAGGATTGTCAAGAAACTGAAGGCAAGAAAGCAATGGTGCAATGGTGCAGGCCTAGAGATCACAATGATAACAATTGCCCTCAACATAAACTAGTCAATTTTGTGGGGGAACACTCTATTCAACAGGCTTACTGTGCATACTCAGAATCGAAACCGTGGCACATACAGGCCCCATCCCTGACAAGAATGATGCTAAGAATGGTTTTATATAAACAACATAGCGAAAAGGTGGCACATACAGACCCCATCCCTGACAAGACTGATTCTAAGAATCGTTTTATATAAACAGCATAGCAATTACTTTCCTACCCTGGCAATTATTTTCCTAATTGCTATAACTTCAATTTGAAACAGCAGCATAAAACACACTGCTATATCTGTCAATTGTAATCACTCTCCTAAAAGAGTGGAAAATTCCATTTCATTTTACATAAAAATGAGTTTAAAGTATGTCCTTGATACGGCATTGTTGTGAGTTAAAATAGTGGAACTGCAACATAAAAAATAAAAAGACCAACTGGAGTTATAATGTGTTAAATGCAGACAACAAGGTCACACATTACAAAAAGAACCAGGATCAGCTCATAAGTAATATACTAATATTACATATGAAAATTTGATATTGGTATATTTGTAAGTACAGCTTCAATACCAGTGACAGATAAAGTCAGGCTTGGTAAATAATGTCTAGAGATTAAGATTCCCTACGGGATTTTGCACTGAATAGCCAAATACCAGAATTCATTCGCAGGAGAAGGACAACGTACACAATGTACATATTGGAACAACCAGTGGTGCAATGCTACAAAGTGAACACTGTAGTAAGGAAGACGGGAACACTCTAGTAAGGATTGTCATGAAATTGAAGCCAAGAGAGCAATGGTGCAAACCTAGAGATCACAATGATGACAATTGCCCTCACCATAAACTAGTCAATTTTGTGGGGGAACACTCTAGTCAACAGGCTTACTGTGCATATTCAGATTCGAAAATGTGGCACATAGAGACCCTATCCCTGACAAGAATCTAGTGGCATATGCATAAGAAGCCTTAAGCAGAAACATGACTTTCAACAAAGTCATCATAAGCAAATTTCAACCAAGAACTTTGTCAATATGTAAGACCCAACAAAAGAAAAGAGGAAAATTGAAAAGAAGGGGTGGTAATGGAGGCAAGACTACCATAAAAATGGCAACAATCATTTTTGTTTCCCACATGGCAGGTACCCTAGTGCAACAAGTCTGGAAAGTAATAGAAGCAAAGGATTGGTCTAGCCTAGCCCTAAACTCATGATTATAATAGAATGTCAAAAGTCAGACAAAACAGCAAGGAATTGTCTATGTATCTTTCACTATAATCTCATGAATGGTAATGTTATACATTGGTAGGTGATGTTTATATCTTGTGTGCCCACAGTCTGGTAACAATGTATCAAAATAACATTTGGTTAGATTATTAGGTAATTATCTTGCCCTTGGTTAAAAAGCACCGTTAGTTGTCATAGGCAATGTCTGGGTATATTCATCTGTTATAGGAGCATATGGAATTTAAGGATTATGTTACTGCTTCACCTTTACTTTCCATTTTGGTTCGTTGCACAAATTGTCAGATTTACATTGTAGTTCAATCTAGTTTGGCACTATTTTTTCATGTTGGCTCTTTTCAACTGTTATCAGGGCAATAATCTTGGCTGGGAAACAGCCCAGAATCCAAACAAAAATATCTTATGATGCGGATTTCATATTTTCATGCAAATTCTTGTCCAAAAGAAAGCTTTGAGAGCTTTCCTAAAAAGGTGGTCATTACATAGGTTCCTAACAGCATCAAGGGATTTACAACCTCTATAACTTGACCTTCCAAAAGATTTGTTTTTCTAAAAGGAAACATTGATCCATCCTGCAAATACTCTCTCTTCTAAAGCATTCTATTTTAACGGACCACAATGCTATTTGAAGTAAACATTCAACAGCTTCCTAAACCATGGTCATGATAGAAATTCTAAGCACTGTTCAGAGATGCATATACTTACGAATCTTATGCTTCAAAATTTATTATTTTCAAAATAGTGATTGTTGCACCATGAAGCCTCTCTGCGAAGTGTTTGATTCAAGTCACTTAGTGCCACTTGAAAGAATATTTCAAGAGCTTTCCAAAAAGCAGTCATAATACTGACTCTAAACTGTATGGGGAAGATACAAACTTTAAAATTTGACAATCACAAGCTATTGTTCTTTTTAGGGGGATTGGTGGCCTATCTTGGATGAAAAAATTCTCCTTTATTTGATCTATGATACCATCAGCTCATAAGAGATTTCAAAGTAGAAATCCAGACATGCCTTCTCTTCATATAGCATCAGATCGAGATCTACTTTACAGAAAGAGGAACGTCATATGTAAGTCCACTTCTCATAATCCTAGCCCTTATTTAAAGTTTGAATTGGGCAATCCATGGACATAACCTTACAAAATTGATATTAGAGAATAGTAGGTTGGATTTAACAATAGGTATACTGAGAATTGACAATTACATTAAAAAGATATTGTATCATAAACTGATTTCGTCATAACCCTTGGAATTAAGGCTAACGATTGGTTGTAGCCTTGATCAAAGAAATAATTCCAATTGGAAAGAAGCTGGGAAGGTATTTTAGCTAGATGGGAAAGGAAGAAAGTCTCAAATGTCTATCACACAGCAAGTTGATAAAATGGATAAACATTTTATGTTTTCATACTGTTTCAATGTAGCCAAGTAACTGGTATAACATCATGGATGTAGGTTTGGCAAATCAGGTATAGGTTCAAGCAAAGAACACAAAGCAAATGCAAGTCTATCGTGAAAAGGACCCAGTATCTGAAGATTTGAAATTCAAAACGGACAAGTATATTTTTCATTCTAATTTTTATGCCACAGCCATGGACAGTTTAGGTGTTCTTGATTCATCTTGGTTTCATCTTGGTTAGAGGTGCAGGAAACTTTTCTTTCAATTTCTAAAAAAAAATTATGAAGCTATCATACAGGAAAGAAAGTACGTCACAAGGGATTACAATGGAAGGGTCTTTGATCAATGATAAAGAGAAAAACAATGGAAATGAATGAAATAAAGGGGCAAGAAAGTGAAAATACTAATCACAAAAGAAACTAGCAATAGAAGACATAGTTGAATGAAGGGGAAACACAAACATTCCGCATACTCAAGAACATAAGAAAGACATTGAAGACAATGTTGAAGACTCAAAAAGAAATAGAACAGGAGATTAAGACAAAAAAGCTGAGCAAGATTGACATCCTCACCACCATGAGAGGTAAAATCATTGCAGCATGGTGGAAAGCAACAACATATCATGTACTGTCACCCAAATTTCCAGAAAAAAAAATGCAAAAATATGGGTATAAAAGGGATCAAAGGATAAGCAACTATGGAACAAGGTACCATTGAAGATGATCATCAATTAACTATTGGACAAGGTACAGTTGAAGACAATCATCAATTAGGATCGCATATGGGTGGATGGATGACCAAACATAACAACATTTTGAATGCAAATCCTACGAAGTAATACCATTTGATTTGATCTCTTGCTTCAAAAGCAAAGCATGACAAAGCGGAAAGCATGGTATATAGCCATACCAATAATACCATAAGTGGAAATGTTAAATTTTTCAGTGATTTCATGTGTTGTATATACCATGAGTATGGTATAATGCATCAAAAAAACAGGTGTTAATTATTGGCCTATTTTGCTATGGAGGGTGCACCATTACTCTTGTTAAGAAAATGTCTCATATTATTGTTCGTCTATTGAAGGGGCCCATGAAATTTACCCTTCCTCAAACCATACTTTGCATGTTAACACTTCATCTATAATCTTTCACAGAAGATCATTGTGCATGTCTCTTCTTTTATTTTGTTGTGCTAATTTATTCTGCTATTGCTTTAAATATTATAGATCCACTTTATAGCTCAAACAATTTTAATACGAAAAAAAATAATGTTTGCAATCTCATAACTAGCAGAGCAAACAATGATCACTCATCTGAATTTGTGCATACTTCCAATGATTGAATGCTATTACCAAAAGGAATCTCTTCCCAGTCCCTTTACAAATTGTATCCTCTAGGAAGTAGCAAGATACAAAATTCACTCCTAGCTTAATGGATGCAAGGCACAGCTATAGCAGCATTACTAAGGCATACTTAAGACCAAAATCCATATCAAAATACAACATTTGCCCTTACAACATAGTGCCTTTCAGCTAATCATTGAAACCTGGTGACACATACCCTTGGGTAAGCTATACATTTTGGGGACAAGTACACGTCTTGGGAATAGAATGAACTGCATAAGATAATTTCCTACCGCATGAAACATCTCTCGCAGGCAGGGATCTTTCTACTCCCAGACATCCCTAGCAAGCAAGAAACGCCTCCTGATCGAACAAAAGAAAAACCAGGGTTGAAAAACATGGCCAAGACATTTAATATTCATTAACAATAATATTAACAGGAAATTTACAATGTATGCAAACCACATTAACAAGATTTAAAACGAAATAAGATCAAAAAATATGGCTTCTGAAAGCATATATAAAAAAAAAATATAGTGTTTAACAAGTTGAGAGGAACATCCTCATTTTCTATCATGATTCAATGCTTCTGACAGTTAATTTTGATTTTTCAAAATTTGAAAGTTTTGGATATGTACCTTATGGGAATGTATCTCATACCCAAATTCTAAAGATAGCATCCCCATCGCCATGTCGGTGCCTATATGTCAACCAGTAATGACTATATTTGACAGCAAGACAAGTGAAAGTCTCCTTGAAGGATTAGTCAACATAAGGAAATCAAACTAGTACACAATGAATCTAATAGTCAGTAAATGGAGATTTGCAACCAAACTCTTTGGCATTGACCCCAACTAGTAAGATTGCATTAATATTATACTGAACCACAAAAGAATATGTGTGGGGTATTAACATTCATAGGACACGCACAGAACTATAGATGATTTACCATGAACTTTGCTGAGAACAACTTCCCACTTGATGAACTGATGAAAAAGGAACACCTTTTAAAGTGTGATTAGCAGCCTTCGAATACCTCAAACTTCCACCAATATAGCGCCCTAATTTTTGTCTTAACATTGTTTGAAAATAGAGGATGTGTCTTTTATGTGTATAATTTTACTTATTCTATGGGTAATATCTGGGAGCAAAGACCAGCTGCACTTAAGATCTTGTTTTTGGTTTTTAAGAGTGTCTTTCTTCAATTACAGGTTGTTTCCTAAATTTTTTATGATGGTCAGTAATTTTTTGCTGGTCTTATCACAGTAACAAAGGAGGCTGAAAAGTAAGTTAAGAGAAATCTCAAAGTGTACAGTGGTTGTTTGAAAATGAATTTGCAGGTAAACAAATTCCCTAGAAATCCTCTCACTAAGTCAAAAAATTCCCTGCATCTCTGTTTTGAATTTTACAAGCACTTATGGACCTAGGAAAAACACTGCAGCAACATTAGCAGTTGTTCTTTTCCGAGAGACAACACTAACAATAACATAAAACAGAATCAGCAGTAAGCCATGAAGCCAAGTAGAGAATTACAGTGGTATTAGTAAAATTCATATCTCATTCTACGTGCAGAAACCATAGTCACCAGGAAACATCTTACAGAGACAGTGACCCTTTCCTCATATCTAGACCAATATCTCCTCATGACAATTAATTCATGCCCTCTTCTTGTATCCTGCTTTGCAAATCACATCCCAACACCCATAATCCACAACTCCACATGACTGGCACAAAAGTTTATGGCTATCCAGCATTACAGACGACCTTCTATTGAAAATCCAATTACAGCATCATACACATTACACAAACTTTTGTGTTTCAGCTGGTCATCATTCAGGGGAAGTTTTTGTCAGAATGGGCATTTCTCCAACTCCTAGATGATACTGCTAGAACAAATGGATAGATTAAATCATTAAAATCCAAAGACTTTAGCTGCTAAAACTGTGTGAATAAATGGACACATCCAATTGCTGTCTAAAATAAACAAGGAGTTTAGGCACCGTCAGTTATTATGATAAAATTTTACAAATAAGATGAAGAACATAATGCATTGATTCTATTTAATAATAGCATTAGGAGAAGACTGATTGCTCACTGCATACAGTTTTTACAACATTAGAGGGACAGCATATCAAATTGAATCTAAAATTTCAATTTGGTTGCTTCATTCACGTTCCCATTCAAACAGATAGGATCTTATCCGTACTTGGATAACAGGGTAATAATTTCTATTTAATCCATCAACAACATAATATAATCTTCACTATAAAACACAGATTTATGTTACTGGGTACGCCTTCCCTCCTTGTCCACATACGCCATTTCCAATATCTCATACACGTAAAGCCTGCATATTTTTCATCTCCAGAGCACATTGAGCACAAGCAAGAGATCTAATTGGTATGTTGCTATGGAACTGAACAAATAGCTAAAGAAAATTCAAATTAAAAGGAAAAACCCAGAAACAAAACATAAAAACACTTTCCTATTATATAGGAAAATGTCTATCTTCTCATATATATACTACTCATCGTTGAGCTATATTTTGGTAACTTTTTGGCTAAGAAATGTATATTTTGTCTTCCCTATGTTTCGTGGGTTTTATGCACACAAACACATATGCCATTACCCAGTTGTCCTGGTGTCTTGTATCTAAAGTCCCTTCAAACTCTGCATATCTCTATCGAGTACTGTCTAAGGTCTATAAGGCGCTTTTGGTTATAACCTACAGATCACATTGTCGACATCTATCTCAGGGTCCTTTCAAGGCAATTTTCGTGTCTAAATACCAAATTGGGCATGTCTGTCCAAAAGGTAAGCTCGCTAGCTTACCCAAAAAATCGCCTTTAATCTATATACAAGCCGGACTCAGATAGATTTGTATTGACTTGTTCAGAGACGAGAAAAAATAATTATAATTATAGAATGAAACTAATATATAATCAAATATCGGTTAAGAAATTTTAAAAGATCTAAATTTATAACTTGTTCAGTAATATATGTATTTAAAAGGAAATTTAAACTTTTAAAAGATCAAAATTTACAACTTGTTCAGTATTTAAAAGGAATACATAGGAAATTATTATAATAAAACCAATACCTATAAAATTCTAAACAATACATAGCAAATTATTATAATAAAACCAATACCTATTATAATTATATATATATAAAAATAAAACTAATATTCCACTGCCACGAGATCTTATAAATCCAAATCCCTGAAAGCCTAAAAAATCTACATATCTTTAAAAATCGAAACCCTCAAAGAGCCGTGTTTCTTTGTCAGATGAGTTGTGACGTGACAGAAATAAAAAGCATTAATAAAGAGTGTTACTCAAATTTGAATCCCTATCACCACAATAAGGCTACCCAGGCTAAAATGTAACGTAAGGTTCAACCCCTTACCACAGATACAGCAGCCACTCAACTTTCCCAATTATCATGAGTTGAGTTCAATTCTACCTAAATCCATAACAAGCTAATGTGTAAACCAATAAGTTTAGAAAGTGGATACCCTTACTCAATTCCCCAACTTAGGCTTTTGGTCATGTATGTTTCTTCCATTCGGTTCCGGCAGAATTAAAAAAACCATGCAGATACATAAAAATACCATATGCACATCTGTAATCCCAAATATTATATTTGAAGCCTTTTCCTCGATATTTTTTTTTAAATAAAAGGGTGTTGGTTAATTTCACTACAAAATAATCTGTAGCAGAGCATAACCCAGATCAGAATATCCCACAAAGTTAACAACAATTATTATAATCCATTATTTTTGTATAAGTACCATTATTCAGTTGGCATATCTAAAATCCCACATAAGTACAATAACCCAATCAGAAAACCACCCTGAACCTTGGAGCCTCGGGGTCCCCTGCGGGAAGAATCTGCCATCTGCATGGCTCTAAGTCATCGGATACGGGGCAATACCCTGCCAGAGTCAATCCCTCTCCTGTACCAGCTGTTCCAAATTCAAAAACCGATGTCTCCGTAGGCCTTGGGACCTCCATGACAGCTCCCTTGTATGAAGAAGGTGAAGGCTCCTCCTTGGGCTTCTTTTCTTCTTCTGTTGAGTTTTTGTTTCTTCTCCAAAATAGCAGGCCCATCTTCTTCTCCTCCTCCTGGCTTTGGGAAATATCTGTGGAATCAAACCACGGATTAGACAAGATTATTCTGGCGATGGATAAAGACCATATAAGAAGGTAATTGTGATACTCTCAAGATTTGTCTGGACTAAAATGGAGAAAAAGTATCTTAAGGAAAAGCGAAAAGCACCTTAAGGAAAGTCGAGGAAGGATTAGGAGAGAGATAAACAAAAGGACATTCTGCGGACAAATATAGGATTGGGTTCTAACTTTCAAAGAAAACAAAATCAGGGGATCTGAACCATACAATATCAAGTTAAAGTTGATGGGTTATCTTATGCAGAAAAGTGGTTAGGTTTTGTTTTTATTTGGAAGTTCAATGTATAGTATATTTAGAAGAATGGAAGAATGGGTAAAATTATTGGGTGTTGTTACTATGAACATTAGTTCATTGGATCGTAACCAATCTTTCAGCGAATTGTTAAAAAAAAATTGGGTTATTTTATGTGGATTAGGACAATTTATTTTTATTTTTTTAAAGTCAACGAGATCTTAAATCCTAGGCATCAAAGCAGGGCACTAACCGCACTAACCACCAAACACGCCCAAACACTCGTCCGCTACCATCCAACCTATTTTCTTTTAGTTTTGTTATGGTCGAACAAAAATTTGAGTTTACATTGGTTTATAGGAAGGGTCTCAATCCTCTCCTATCTTTGAAAGGATTTTTCCTTGTTATCTTCTCTACTTTAAAAATAAGTGTTAAAATAATAGATAGTAACCCTTGGTTTAGGGGCAAATATGCATTATATTTAAGACCATAGAGTGGGAATTTTGTTGTGGATGTAGAAACTATTAAAATAGTTCAAAAATAAGTATTAAAATAATAGATAGTAACCCTTGGTTTAGGGGCAAATATGCATTATATTTAAGACCATAGAGTGGGAATTTTATTGTGGATGTAGAAACTATTAAAAGGCTTCTAATGTAGATTAGGCTTTTTGAACTTTCTTGTTAGCTCATCAATAAGAAAGTTTTGATCGACAATACTCTAGGGAAGTTCATTTAGGAGGGACTAACTACTAAGGAGAGAAGGTATGTTGTATACACTTGAATACGTGTTACCATGGATATTCCAAAACCTTTACCATAATCCATAGGATTAAATATTAGATCAAGAGAATGGAATCAACAAGTGGGTTATGAAAACATTGAATTTTGATATCACAAATGTTAATGAGACTAAACACATGGCAAGAGATTGTAAAGTGAAAATGATGGAGAAAGAGCTGCAAAATTTTGGGCATGAGACAAACTTTTGAAACAAGTTCATATCATAGTAGAAGTCGGGTCAAATCAAGGATTTTTCACTTCTCAAAAAGTGGCAAAAAAAACCCTCTACATTGGCGAAGGCATTTATAATTTACTTGAATCAACCATTATAAGAAAAAATGACACAAGGGATAAGAAAGTACAATGTGCAAGTTCAAATTAAAGAGTTAAAGGTGCGAAGGAAGATGGGAAGACAATCTTTAAAGTGAATGATGTAAAGGAGGTTAAGGTTAATTTAGGTAAATTCTCTTCATTTTCCTCAAGTAGCATAAAATTCTCTCCTTGCAAAAAAGATAAAAATAGTACAGAGTAGGGCAACATAGTAAAGACATGCATATGGAGGATATCCATGGAAATTTAGGATTTTTAGGGCAGCATAAGAAAGTAATTACTATAGAAGGTCATCCTTGTACTTGAGGGTTTCTTAGACAACATAAAGAAAAAAGTGTTTACGAGGTTAGTCCTTGCATTTCAATTTTTTTAGGGCAATATAAATCTTTAGAAGATAAGTCTCATTATGAACAATATGGAAAAATAAAAAGATTGATAAGGACGAAAGTGTTGGAGGGAATGAAAAAGGAAAAGGTCGATAAAGCACAAACAAAGAGAAAAAGAGACTCAAAGGGATATCAATTTGGGAAGCCAAATAAAATTATCATAGGTGTTAATAAGAAGTAGGGCTAAACCCACTGTTAAAAATAAAAAGTAATGATGAAAATGATATGACAGAATATTAGGGGTATGAATGAATCCTAAAAAAAGAGGTATTAAGTAATTAATAGGTTATTATACTCTTGAGTTTATTCTAATAAAATAAATAAAATTAAGTAGTGAGGGATGTAAAGATGCTTTTATGAAGAACACAAGCTTATACTGAGAGGGGGGGGTGAACAGTATAAGACCACTTTTAACTTTATCTATCAATGCAGACTTTCAAACCATTAACATGCAGAATAAAGATAGCAATAATAATAGCAGTAAAACAATGCACAAAATGCAATCCACAAAGAGACACAACAATTTACGTGGTTCACCCAAGGTGGGCTACTCCACGGATAAAACTTTTCTTCTAAAAGTTGTATCAAAGTCCTCTGGGAATCCTTCCCGATTACAATGTTTATGAGCCTCAGCTCAAAGGAGACACCTTCCCCTAATTCTCGCTTTGGTCGGTGATCCTCTAGAAGACCTCTACCTCCTCTGCCCTTAGCAAGTGGAATTCTATCCATAGAAGACACCTGTCTTCCCTGCTCTGGCTGGAGATCTCTCGTCCTCAATTCTGTCACAGCAAAGCTGGTCCTCTTCTCTCGCACCAAACATAGTCCTTCGGTCTGGCACAATACTGTCCTCTTCCTCTGTTCTTTTCGCACTTGGTTGAAACCAATATTTTACTGTCTGCACAAATACAGTAGTTCTCGATCAAAAACCACAGTAGCACAGATTTCGCGTATTCTACATATACACAGCAATACAGTCTTCACAAAATACAGAAACACTATCTTCGCAAATACAGTAGCACTTCCTTTGCACTCTTTGCCTAAATCACGATAGCACTATCTTTGCAACCTCTGTCTAAAACACAGCAGACGCTCAGGCTTCTACTTATGCACTTCTACGATCGATCTTCTCCCCGCACTCTCTCTGCGCAATTCGCACTTCGAACGCACACTTAATCGATGCCCAAACTATTCAAACATCCCTCCTTTTATAGAGTAAGATCCATGGTCATTACATCCAAACTTAGTCGGCTGTTATACTTCCACTACGTCGGCTGCAAAACCCTGTGCTACATCAGCCCAGATTTTAACTTTGTCGGCTCAAAGTTAACTCTGTCCTCAACCGCCTCCCTGTAGCTTCTGGCACGAAACTTCAACATGTCACGATATCGTGACACCTTTGCCTCGTACACCTTCTATAGCTTCTTGTAGCGAAATCGCGACGCTTTTGCTTTTGATGCTTCCTCTGCGCTTTTATCACGAAATCATGACACTTTTGCCTTTGCCGACGTCATCTCACTTCTGTCATGAAATCATGACGCTTTAGACTTCAAAGCCTTCTTCTTCGCTTCTGTCACGAAATCGTGACACCTTTGCCTCTTGTTGACATCATCGCAATTTTGTCATGAAATCGTGACACTTTAGACTTCAAAGCCTTCTTCTTAGCTTTGTCGTAAAATCGTGACACCTTTGCCTCTTGCTGACGTCAACTGCAACTCTGTCATGAAATCGTGACACTTCTTGCTACTTCAACCTTTTCTCGGTTTGCACTAGCAAAATGGAACATGTCACGAAATCGCGACGCTTTCTCGCCTTAAGCACTTTTCTCCCACTCTCTAAATTGGAACATGTCACAAAATCATGACGCTTTCACCACCTACAAGCTGCCAACTCAACATGTCGCGAAATCGTGACACTTTGCATTCTTAACTGTCAAATCTGACACTTCCTACAACTCAACATTGCCAACTCAACTTGTCATGAAATCGTGACACTTTCTGCAACTCAACACTGCCAACTCAACTTGTCGCGAAATCGTGACATATTTTTCTAACTATCCTCAACTTGTCGCGAAATCGTGACAGTTTTGCCTAAACTTTCTCTCTCCTCAAACATGTCACGAAATCGTGATAGTTTTGCCTGCTTCTTCTCTGCCTTCCAGCATGTCACGAAATCGTGACAGTTTTGCCAAAACTTTCTCTCTCCTAAAACATGTCGCGAAATCGCGACAGTTTTTCCAGCCGCCTGCAAACTTTTTCTAACTTATCTTTTTCTTGATCTTTTGCAACTGGGCTACTCTGATTTTCTTGGAGACTTACTGACCAAACTGAAACCTTCATCAAAACACATACTTAGACATAAAAACAAATTGCTCCAAGAACTCCTTGACATCAAAGACAACAACTACCAAGAGCTCCTTGACATCAATGACAACAACTAAACTTAGGCAAAGGCAATGTACTCAAGGTACCCAAAATTGCCAACAATCTCCCCCTTTGTCATTGATGGCAAACCTTTACTAAAAACACATCTTCAAGAGCCAAAACTGAAAACAATCTCTTTGAAGTTTTGCTCCCCCTGACTTGAAGCTTTCCTCTTCACTTGAAGCTCTCCCCCTTACTCATATCTCTCCCCCTTTGTCATCAATGGCAAAGGGTCACCTTTGGGGCTTGGGACTAAGAATGAGCCTCTTAGCTTAGTCCCTCCCCCACCCCCTAATGAGGTGATTAATTCTGGGGTGGGAGTACAACTCCCAATTTCTCCCTTAGATACTCAAATGTATCTCTTGGAAGAGGTTTTGTGAAGATATCTGCAATCTGCTCTTTAGTAGACACATATTCTACCTTGACCTGCTTATCTTGCACTTTCTCCCTTAGAAAGTGATACTTGATGGAAATATGCTTTGTCCTTGAGTGCATTACCGGATTTTTGGAAATACTTATGGCACTAGTATTATCACAAAATATGGAGATGGGTTGATCATGCTTGACTTTGAAATCCTCCAAGGTGGTTTTCATCCATAGAACTTGAGTACACCCAGCCACTGATGCTATATATTCAGCTTCTATTGTAGATAAAGAAACTGAAGGTTGTTTCTTACTTAGCCAAGAAACCAAACTCTTTCCCAGAAAGAATGCTCCACCACTGGTGCTTTTCCTGTCATCATTATCGCTTGCCCAATCTGCATCTGTATAGGCTGTGAGAGTAAAATCATCACCTTTGGGATACCAAAGCCCAAAGTCCATAGTTCCCTTCAGATATCTGAATATCCTTTTAACTGCTATAACATGAGAATCTTTCGGAGCAGCCTAAAATCTGGCTACTAACCCAACAGCCTGCATGATATCTGGTCTGGTAGCTGTAACATATAATAAACTGCCAATCATCGATCTATACAATTTTTGATCTACCACTGGAGATTCATCATCTTTACTCATCTTGCACCCCGTAGTCATTGGAGTACATACAGGTTTGTTGTCCATCATCCCAAATTTTTTTAACATTTCTCTGATATATTTTCCTTGAGAGAGAAATATACCGTCTTTTGATTGAGCAATCGAAGACCCAAAAAGAATGACAACTCTCCAATCATAGACATCTCAAATTCCTTCTGCATGGTGTTAGCAAACTCTTTGCACATCTGGGTATTATTTCCCCCAAAAATGATATCATCAACATAGACAACTACAATCAGCATATCATTTCCTTTATCCTTTATATACAAATTGCTATCTGCCACACCTTTCCAGAAACCTTGCTCATGAAGGTACCTGTCAAGTCTTGAATACCAAGCCCTAGGTGCTTGCTTTAACCCATACAAGGCCTTTTTCAGTTTACACACATAGTCCGATTGATCTGATAGAGACACGCCTTCTGGCTGTTCTACGTAGACTTCTTCATCCAAAACTCCATTTAAAAAGGCTGATTTCACATCCATTTGATACACCTTGAATGCTTTGAAACTTGAAAGAGCCAAAAACATTCTGATGGCTTCGAGACGAGCAACAGGAGCGAACGTCTCTTCGAAATCAATACCTTCTACTTGAGCATAACCTTTGCAAACCAACCTGGCTTTGTTTCTGACAATCTTCCCATCCTCATTGAGTTTATTTCTGAAAATCCATTTTGTGCCAATGACATTCTTGTTCTTAGGTCTTGGAACTAAATCCCAAGTTTCACTTTTCTCTATTTGATTCAGCTCTTCATCCATTGCTTTTACCCAAAATTTATCTGCACAAGCTTCACTGAGATTTCTTGGCTCAATCTGAGATAATAAAGAAATATTTGTAGAATCGTGTGCCGGAAAGACTCTTCTTCTAGTTTGTCTATTGTTTGGATCACCAATGATCAAATCTTTGGGATGATGTTTCTGAACATATCGTGACGGAGTTTTGGGAAGCAGCTGCTATTTTTCTTCTTCTTCATCTGAAACCTCTCTGAATTCTTCTTGACAGATTTCATCACTGATTTCCTTGACAGGTTCTCTTATCCCTATCTTTTCATCAACTGTTACATTTATGCTCTCTACGACTGTATGCGTTCTTTTGTTGAAGCATCTGTAAGCCTTGCTTCTGTTGGAATAACCAAGAAAAATTCCCTCATCACACCTAGGATCAAACTTACCCAGATTCTGATCCTCCCTTCTGATGAAGCACTTACTCCCAAACACTTTGAAATGTTTTACTCTAGCTGGTCTTCCTTTCCACAACTCATAAGGAGTTTTATGATGATTTACTCTAAGTTGGGCCCTGGTGATAATGTAGACTGCTGTACTCGATTGCCTCTTTCCAGAAACCATCTGAAAGTTTTGACTCATTTAACATAGCTCTAGCCATATTTTCAATGGTTCTATTTTTTCTTTCAACTACTCCATTTTGTTGAGGAGTTCTTGCTGCTGAATATTCTCTTTTAATTCCCTGTTGCTCACAGTATTCCACAAATTCATTAGAGGTGAATTCTCCTCCTCTGTCCGATCTCAAGCATTTGATTCTCTTTTCAGTCTCATTCTCAATCATTTCTTTGAAAGCTTTGAATTTTTCAAAAGCTTCAGATTTTTCTTTGAGAAAGGTCACCCAAGTCATTCTAGAATAATCATCTATAAACAGCATGAAGTAGCTTTCTCCCTGAATGCTCTGAGTTCTGGTGGGGCCACATAAATCAGTATGAATGAGATCTAATGGTTTTGAAGAGGTATACCCTTTTGATTTAAAACTGGTTCTGGTCTGTTTTCCATGTTGACAAGGACCGCAAATGGTGTTATGGGGCCTTTTTATTCTGGGCAAGTCTCTAACTGCTTCCTTGTTACTAATGTTGACAAGATTATCAAAGCTCAAATGCCCCAATATTTTATGCCATAACCAACTCTCATCTTCTTGAGTTAGGAAACACTTTTCCTTTTTTATCTCACTTAGCATGTAAAGATTGTTTGGAGTCCTTGTAGCACTTGCAATGAGTTTTCCATTTTTTTCTTTACGAATCTCACATCTATCCGAAAAGAAAGATACTATGTGTCCTTGATCACAAAGTTGACTCACACTTAGAAGATTATGTCTTAAACCTTCTACATAAAGCACATTTTTAGTTTTAGATTTTCCATCCAAGCTAAGAGTCCCTTTACCACAGATTTTAGCAGACCTGTTATCTCCAAAACTAACTGTTCCTCTGTTTGTGTTTTTTAAAAACAGAAACTTATCCTTTTCACCAGTCATATGTTTTGAACAACCACTATCAAGATACCATTTCTTAGCTTTGTCTTGAGCATGAAAAGCAGTTTGAACTATCATTGACTTAGACTTAATCTCATTTCTCTTTTTAGCAGACTTTAAGTTAGGTCTATCCAAACTGCACATCCTTGCTATATGCCCAACATCCTTGCAATTGTAACATATGACATTTTTATCCAAAAGAGGTGCAAAAGAGTTAACTTTTTCCTTACTATGGCTATTCACGGATTTAATGCAATGTATAGCTTTGTGACCAAACTTCTTGCAAGAAAAACAGTAGCCATGGAAAGTATTATGTAACCTGTTTTGATACCTTGGATGATTGTTCCTTTTGTGACCAACTGGAATCCATCGTTCTTCAGGCTGAAGATTGATCTTGTTGTCTTTTCTTCCTGTCATGATGCTTTTTCTAAAACTGTATGTTCTTCTTGATAGATCCTTCTCCAAGCTGTTAGGCTATATCTGGAGAAACCAGCTCTGATACCAATTGAAGAACACAAGCTTATACTGAGAGGGGGGTGAACAATATAAGACCACTTTTAACTTTATCTTTCAAAACAACTTTCAAACCAATAACATGCAGAATAAAGATAGCAAGTAATAACAACAGTAAAACAATGCACAAAATGCAATCCACAAAGAGACACAACAATTTACGTGGTTCACCCAAGGTGGGCTACTCCACGGATAAAACTTTTCTTCTAAAAGTTGTATCAAAGTCCTCTCGGGAATCCTTCCCGATTACAATGTTTATGAGCCTCAACTCAAAGGAGACACCTTCCCCTAATTCTGCTTTGGCTGGTGATCCTCTAGAAGACCTCTACCTCCTCTGCCCTTAGCAAGTGGAACTCTATCCATAGAAGACACCTGTCTTCCCTGCTCTGGCTGGAGATCTTTGTCCTCAATTCTGTCACAGCAAAGCTGGTCCTCTTCTCTGCACCAAACACAGTCCTTCGGTCTGGCACAATACTATCCTCTTCCTCTGTTCTTTTTTGCACTTGGTTGAAACCAATATTTTACTGTCTGCACAAATACAACAGTTCTCGATCAAAACACAGTAGCACAGATTTCGCATATTCTGCGTATACACAATAATACAGTCTTCGCAAAATACAGCAACACTTCCTTTGCACTCTTTGCCTAAATCACGATAGCACTATCTTCGCAACCTCTGTCTAAACACAGCAGACGCTCAGGCTTCTACTTATGCACTTCTACGATCGATCTTCTCCCCGCACTCTCTCTACGCAATTCACACTTCGAACGCACACTTAATCAATGCCAAAACTAATCAAACATCCCTCCTTTTATAGAGTAAGATCCATGGTCATTACATCCAAACTTAGTCGGTTGTTATACTTCCATCACGTCGATCGCAAAACCTCATTTTACATCGGCCCAAATTTTAACTTTGTCGGCTCAAAGTTAACTCTGTCCTCAACCACCTCCCTATAGCTTCTGGCACGAAACTTCAACATGTCATGATATCGCGACACCTTTGCCTGCCATACACCTTCTATTACTTGTCGCGAAATCATGACGCTTTTGCTTCAGCCTTCTTCTTCTCTTCTGTCATGAAATCGTGACACTTTTGCCTCTTGTTGACGTCATCTCACTATCGTGACACGACAAAATAGACTTTCAAAGACTTACTTCCGCAACCTACAGCCTTCTTCTCCGCTTCTGTCATGAAATCGTGACACCTTTGCCTCTTGTTGACGTCATCAGCAACTCTGTCGTAAAATCGTGACGCTTTAGACTTCCAAAGCCTTCTTCTTCGCTTTTATCATGAAATTGCGACACCTTTGCCTCTTGCCGACTCATTCGAACTCTGTCATGAAATCGTGACACTTCTTGCTACTTCAACCTTTTCTTCGATTTGCACTAGAAAATGGAACATGTCACAAAATCGTGACGCTTTCACGCCTTAAGCACTTTTCTCAACTCGAACATGTCACAAATCGTGACGCTTTCCAATAAGCCAACTCAACTTGTCACGAAATCGTGACACTTTCTCAACCTAACTAAACTGACACTAAACTTGTCCAAAATCACGACACTTCTCACCAACTCAACATGTCACAAATCCTTTCCAACTTTCTCTCAAACATGTCGCGAAATCGTGACAGTTTTGCCTGCTTTGTCTCTGCCTTCCAACATGTCACGAAATCGTGACAGTTTTGCCAGAACTTTCTCTCTCCTAAAACATGTCACGAAATCGCGATAGTTTTTCCAGCTGCCTGCAAACTTTTTCTAACTTATCTTTTTCTTGATCTTTTGCAACTGGGCTACTCTGATTTTCTTGGAGACTTACTGACCAGCTGAAACCTTCATCAAAACACATACTTAGACATAAAAACAAATTGCTCCAAGAACTCCTTGACATCAAAGACAACAACTACCAAGAGCTCCTTGACATCAATGACAACAACTACACTTAGGCAAAGGCAATGTACTCAAGGTACCCAAAATTGCCAACAATCTCCCCCTTTGTCATTGATGGCAAACCTTTACTAAAAACACATCTTCAAGAGCCAAAAAATGAAAACAATCTCTTGAAGTTTTTGCTCCCCCCGACTTGAAGCTTTCCTCTTCACTTGAAGCTCTCCCCCTTACTCATATCTCTCCCCCTTTGTCATCAATGGCAAAGGGTCACCTTTGGGGCTTGGGACTAAGAATGAGCCTCTTAGCTTAGTCCCTCCCCCACCTCCTGATGAGGTGATTAATTCTGGGGTGGGAGTACAACTCCCAATTTCTCCCTTAGATACTCAAATGTATCTCTTGGAAGAGGTTTTGTGAAGATATCTGCAATCTGCTCTTTAGTAGACACATATTCTACCTTGACCTACTTATCTTGCACTTTCTCCCTTAGAAAGTGATACTTGATGGAAATATGCTTTGTCCTTGAGTGCATTACCGGATTTTTGGAAATACTTATGGCACTAGTATTATCACAAAATATGGAGATGGGTTGTTCATGCTTGACTTTGAAATCCTCCAAGGTGGTTTTCATCCATAGAACTTGAGTACACCCAGACCATCGATGCTATGTATTCAGCTTCCGTTGTAGATAAAGAAACCGAAGGTTGTTTCTTACTTAGCCAAGAAACCAAACTCTTTCCTAGAAAGAATGCTCCACCACCGGTGCTTTTCCTCGTCATCATTACTTGCCTGCCCAATTTGCATCTCGTATAGGCTGTGAGAGTGAAATCATCACCTTTGGGATACCAAAGCCCAAAGTCCATAGTGCCCTTCAGATATCTGAATATCCTTTTAACTGCTATAACATGAGAATCTTTCGGAGCAGCCTAAAATCTGGCTACTAACCCAACAGCCTGCATGATATCTGGTCTGGTAGCTGTAACATATAATAAACTGCCAATCATCGATCTGTACAATTTTTGATCTACCGTTGGAGATTCATCATCTTTACTCATCTTGCACCCCGTAGTCATTGGAGTACATACAGGTTTGTTGTCCATCATCCCAAATTTTTTTAACATTTCTTTGATATACTTTCCTTGAGAGAGAAATATACCGTCTTTTGATTGAGCAATCTGAAGACCCAAAAAGAATGACAACTCTCCAATCATAGACATCTCAAATTCCTTTGCATGGTGTTAGCAAAATCTTTGCACATCTGGGTATTATTTCCCCCAAAAATGATATCATCAACATAGACAACTACAATCAGCATATCATTACCTTTATCCTTTATATACAAATTGCTATCTGCCACACCTTTCCTGAAACCTTGCTCATGAAGGTACCTGTCAAGTCTTGAATACCAAGCCCTAGGTGCTTGCTTTAACCCATACAAGGCCTTTTTCAGTTTACACACATAGTCCGATTGATCTGAGAGAGACACGCCTTCTGGCTGTTCTACGTAGACTTCTTCATCCAAAACTCCATTTAAAAAGGCTGATTTCACATCCATTTGATACACCTTGAATGCTTTGAAACTTGAAAGAGCCAAAAACATTCTGATGGCTTCGAGACGAGCAACAAGAGCGAACGTCTCTTCGAAATCAACACCTTCTACTTGAGCATAACCTTTGCAAACCAACCTGGCTTTGTTTCTGACAATCTTTCCATCCTCATTGAGTTTATTTTTGAAAATCCATTTTGTGCCAATGACATTCTTGTCCTTAGGTCTTGGAACTAAATCCCAAGTTTCACTTTTCTCTATTTGATTTAGCTCTTCATCCATTGCTTTTACCCAAAATTTATCTGCACATGCTTCACTGAAATCTCTTGGCTCAATCCGAGATAATAAAGAAATATTTGTAGAATCGTGTGCCGGAATGACTCTTCTTCTAGTTTGTCTGCTGTTTGGATCACCAATGATCAAATCTTTGGGATGATGTTTCTGAACATATCGTGACGGAGTTTTGGGAAGCAGTTGCTGTTTTTCCTCTTCTTCATCTGAAACCTCTCTGAATTCTTCTTGACAGATTTCATCACTGATTTCCTTGACAAGTTCTCTTATTCCTGTCTTTTCATCAACTGTTACATTTATGCTCTCTACGACTGTATGCGTTCTTTTGTTGAAGCATCTCGTAAGCCTTGCTTCTATTGGAATAACCAAGAAAAATTCCCTCATCACACCTAGGATCAAACTTACCCAGATTTCCGATCTTCCCTTCGATGAAGCACTTACTCCCAAACACTTTGAAATGTTTTATCGTAGCTGGTCTTCCTTTCCACAACTCATAAGGAGTTTTATGATGATTTACTCTAAGTTGGGCCCTGGTGATAATGTATACTGATGTACTTGATTGCCTCTTTCCAGAAACCATCTCGAAAGTTTTGACTCATTTAACATAGCTCTAGCCATATTTTCAATAGTTCTATTTTTTCTTTCAACTACTCCATTTTGTTGAGGAGTTCTTGCTGCTGAATATTCTCTCTTAATTCCCTGTTGCTCACAGTATTCCACAAATTCATTAGAGGTGAACTCTCCTCCTCTGTCCGATCTTAAGCATTTGATTCTCTTTTCAGTCTCATTTTCAATCATTTCTTTGAAAGCTTTAAATTTTTCAAAAGCTTCAGATTTTTCTTTGAGAAAGGTCACCCAAGTCATTCTAGAATAATCATCTATAAACAGCATGAAGTAGCTTTCTCCCTGAATGCTCTGAGTTCTGGTGGGGCCACATAAATCAGTATGAATGAGATCTAATGGTTTTGAAGAAGTATACCCTTTTGATTTAAAACTGGTTCTGGTCTGTTTTCCATGTTGACAAGGACCGCAAATGGTGTTATGGGGCCTTTTTATTTTGGGCAAGTCTCTAACTGCTTCCTTGTTACTAATGTTGACAAGATTATCAAAGCTCAAATGCCCCAATATTTTATGCCATAACCAACTCTCATCTTCTTGAGTTAGAAAACACTTTTCCTTTTTTATCTCACTTAGCATGTAAAGATTGTTTGGAGTCCTTGTAGCACTAGCAATGAGTTTTCCATTTTTTTCTTTACGAATCTCACATCTATCTGAAAAGAAAGATACTATGTGTCCTTGATCACAAAGTTGACTCACACTTAGAAGATTATGTCTTAGACCTTCTACATAAAGCACATTTTTAGTTTTAGATTTCCCATCCAAGCTAAGAGTCCCTTTACCACAGATTTTAGCAGACCTGTTATCTCCAAAACTAACTGTTCCTCTGTTTGTGTTTTTTAAGACCAAAAACTTTTCCTTTTCACCAGTCATATGTTTTGAACAACCACTATCAAGATACCATTTCTCTACTTTGTCTTGAGCATGAAAAGCAGTTTGAACTATCATTGACTTAGACTTGATCTCATTTCTCTTTTTAGTAGATTTAAGGCTAGGTCTATCCAAACTGCACATCCTTGCTATATGCCCAACATTCTTGCAATTGTAACATATGACATTTTTATCCAAAAGAGGTGCAAAAGAGTTAACATTTTCCTTACTATGGCTATTCACGGATTTAATGCAATGTATAGCTTTGTGACCAAATTTCTTGCAAGAAAAACAGTAGCCATGGAAAGTATTATGTAACCTGTTTTGATACCTTGGATGATTGTTCTTTTTGTGACCAACTGGAATCCATCGTTCTTCAGGTTGAAGATTGATCTTGCTGTCTCTTCTTCCTGTCATGATGCTTGAGAACATAACTTATCTTTTTCAAACCCCTAACCCCTCGACCTTACCCTTTTTCTAAAACTGTATGTTCTTCCGATAGATCCTTCTCCAAGTCGTTAGGCTATATCTCGGAGAAACCCGGCTCGATACCAATTGAAGAACACAAGCTTATACTCGAGAGGGGGGGTGAACAAGTATAAGACCACTTTTAACTTTATCTTTCAAAACAACTTTTGAATCAATAACATGTAGAATAAAGATAGTAGTAATAACAACAGTAAAACAATGCACAAAATACAATCCACAAAGAGACAACAATTTACGTGGTTCACCCAAGGTGGGCTACTCCACGGATAAAACTTTTCTTCTAAAAGTTGTATCAAAGTCCTCTGGGAATCCTTCCCGATTACAATGTTTATGGGCCCCAACCCAAAGGAGACACCTTCCCCTAACTCTCGCTCTTAGTCGGTGATCCTCTAGAAGACCTCTACCTCCTCTGCCCTTAGCAAGTGGAACTCTATCCACAGAAGACACCTGTCTTCCCTGCTCTGGTTGGAGATCTCTGTCCTCAACTCTGTCACCGCAAAGCTGGTCCTCTTATCTGCACCAAACACAAGTCCTTCGGTCCGGCACAATCTTGTCCTCTTCCTCTGTTCTTTCAATCAGCACTTGGTTGAAACCAACTTTTCACTGTCTGCACAAATACAGCAGTTCTCGATCAAGAACACAGTAGCACAGATTTTGCATATTCTACGTATACACAACAATACAATCTTCGCAAAATACTGCAACACTTCCTTTGCACTTTTTGCCTAGCTCACGATAGCACTGTCTTTGCAACCTCTATCTAAAACACAGCAGATGCTCAGGCTTCTACTTATGCATCTCTCGACGATCGAACTTCTCCACTCGCACTCTCATCTATGCAATCCACTCTTCGAACGCACACTTCGATCAATGCCAAAACTACTCAAACAGCCCTCCTTATATAGACTCACGATCTCTAGATCATTACATCTGTTCTTAGTCGGTTTTTACCCTTCCACTACATCGGTCGTAAAACCCCGTGTTGCGTCGGCCCAGATTTTAACTTTGTCGGCTCAAAGTTAACTCGTCTTCAACCGCCTCCTCGTAGCTTCCGGCGTGAAACTTCAACATGTCACGATATCGCGACACCTTTGCCTCGTCGTGACACCCTCTATTATAGCTTGCTGTCGCGAAATCGCGACACTTTTGACTTCAAAGCCTTCTTCTCAGCTTCTGTCATGAAATCGTGACACCTTTGCCTCTTGCTGACATCATTTGCATTCTTTTCGTGAAATCATGACGCTTTAGACTTCAAAGCCTTCTTCTTCGCTTCTATCGTGAAATCGCGACGCTTTAGACTTCAAAGCCTTCTTCTTCGCTTCTGTCGTGAAATCGTGACACCTTTGTCTCTTGTTGACGTCATCTGCATTCTTGTCGTAAAATCGTGACGCTTTAGACTCCAAAGCCTTCTTCTTAGCTTTTATCGTGAAATCGCAACACCTTTGCCTCTTGCTGACGTCATCAGCAACTCTGTCACGAAATCGTGACACTTCTTGCTTCTTCAACCTTTTCTCGGTTTGCACTAGCAAAAATGGAACATGTCACGAAATCGTGACGCTTTCGCTGCCTTAAGCTCTTTTCTGCAAATTGCTCACAAAACTGGAGCATATCGCGAAATCATGACACTTTCGCCAATTGCAAGCTGCCAACTCAACCTGTCACGAAATCGTGACACTTTCTGCATTCGTACAACTTCTTTGAAACCTGTCGCAAAATCGTGACACTTCCTGCAACTCAACACTGCCAACTCAACTTGTCGCGAAATCGTGACACTTTTTGCAACTCAACACTGCCAACTCAACTTGTCACGAAATCATGACAGTTTTGCCTGAACTTTCTCTCTCCTCAAACATGTCGCGAAATCATGATAGTTTTGCCTGCTTTGTCTCTGCCTTCCAACATGTCACGAAATCACGACAGTTTTGCCTGCTTTGTCGCTGCCTTCCAGCATGTCGTGAAATCGTGACAGTTTTGCCAAAAATTTCTCTCTCCTAAAACATGTCGCGAAATCGTGACGATTTTTCTAGCCGTCTGCAAACTTTTTCTAACTTATCTTTTTCTTGATCTTTTGCAACTGGGCTACTCTGATTTTCTTGGAGACTTACTGACCAACTGAAACCTTCATCAAAACACATACTTAGACATAAAAACAAATTGCTCCAAGAACTCCTTGACATCAAAGACAACAACTACCAAGAGCTCCTTGACATCAATGACAACAACTAAACTTAGGCAAAGGCAATGTACTCAAGGTACCCAAAATTGCCAACATTTTAAAAAGATTTAGAAGATGGAGGAATGTCCAACAGTTCTCCTATAGATACTTATGGTATTGCAATAATTTGGGACAAATGCAAATGAGATGAGCAATTGTTAGAAATAAAAAGTAATTAGGTTACTAGATTATTTAGTGGGAAAGAGAAAAACATTAAAGTTGGGGTTATAAATGTATATCCTCCAACTATAGTTACTCCTCATTAAAGATGTTGGAAGGACCTTAGTATATTTTGTTAAACACAATGATGATTCATAATTATGATTTATGGATTATTGGGGTGACTTCAACATAGTTCAATCTCCTTTGGAAAAGAAGGGTGGTAATCTTGGATGTTCTAAACTAATTGAATATTTTACTTCATTTTTTAAATTTAAAAAGCCTTTGGGATGTTATTCCTTCAAATTTTCAATATGATTAGGCAAACTCATATAGCCATAAGATTGAATAGATTCTTATTATCCAACACATGGTTACAAAAAAAGTATGCAATCCCTTAGATATTTGATTACAAGCAATATTAGATTACAAACTCATTATTGACTTATAATTTACTCAATAACGAAAATCTAAGGTCATTTCACTTACAACCTATGTGGCTTCAAGACTCTAATTTCTTCTAGATGGTTATGTTATGGTGGGATGAAGAAAATTTTGAAGGATCATGTGCGTACATGTTTATTCAAAAGATGAAATATCTAAGGGGCAAATGAAGATTTGGAATGCCAAATCTTTTGGTAGCATTTAAAAAAAAAAAAATTGAATCCAAGCTCAAAAATTTACAAGAGATAGTAGAAATCAATGGAATTGACTAAGATTCGTATGTGCAAGAAAAATAATCACTTTCTAATTATTATAATGCATGGAAAAATGAGGAGTCATATTGGTTCTAAAAATCTGGGGAGAAATGTATTAGGGAGAGAGAGAAATACCAAAAAAAATTATGATACAACAAAAGCAATTTTTTCTTTTTGTCGCATTAAATTTTTTTTTAACTCTAGATGGAAGAAATATTGAGGAAGAAGATATCAAAAAGGAAGTAATTGATTATTTGAAAAATTGGAACAAAGTATGGATGGAAGGTGATTCACTCTTAGTAATAAATGCAATTTTAAGGAAAACAAAGGCTTCATAGAACTTACAAGAGATAATTATGGAAATACAAGACCTTGCTATAGAGTTTGAAGAAATCAAGTTTACACATACATTAAGGGAGGGAAAATATTGGAGTATATTACACTATTTGGTATATGCTAATGTACCCCCATGGTACCTTCATGGTACATCTTGTAAATATTATATTAGGGAGTGAGTAATATTTTATGTAATGTAATAATGTGCAAGAAATGCACAAGTGTTATGTAAGTGTGTATGTACAAGAAATGCACAAGTGAGTGTGCAAGTGTAATGTGATTTTATGTGCATAAGTGTCTTATATGTAAGTGTGCACAAGTGTTCTTATATTAGAGTGTGCAAAGTGAAGAATCATGTCTAGGTGTGCATATAATATAGAGTCATGTGTATGCAAGTGTCAAGTAGAGAAGCCAAGAGTCATGAGATTTGGCATATGGAAATAAATAGTCAAGTATCCAAAGAGTCATTCTACTATGGCTATATACTACTCCATGGAGAAGTAGTAGATATAATCAAATCCAATTCATTCAATTCTATCTATTATACAATTAACAAGTGATGTATTTGTAAGAGAAAGATGAGTAATAAAGTTGCATACATTTTGAGCAACTAATATTGTAAGTTGTGCTACATGCTTTGTACATGTATGATTAGGGCTATTTACATTCATATTGTTACTTAATAAATGTTAGTTGATATATTATAAGCCTTAATATACTGTCATGACCCTCCCTTGATGGACTTTTTGTTTTAATAAAAGTATTATGTATCATGTAGAGTGAATGATGTGATGGCTTATTTAATGAAACATGAAAATAACCAGATAAAATCTTGTTTTTTTAAGGAAATATTATGTGGGTTTTAAAAGGAAGCCTCGATAATAAAGGAAATGAATATATATATATATATATATAGCTAGAAATAAAGACTTGTTCGTCTTGTTTCCTTTAGAAAGAGAGAATCACTAATGATAGATATTTCAATATTCGCATGGTCTTTTATTGAGATTGCTTGTTCCTTTTACGTGAAGAGAAATCTAAAATTGGTATATATTTATATTTAAATATATATATACATTATAATTATATGTAGATTCTCCTTTCGAGGTACCAATGTCATTAACAAAAGATTTTAGTGACCTCATACTGGTACCATTAAAGAGTTTTGGTTCGCAGATTTGTTCGAATCAAGAGCTTGTTGATGTAAAACGTTGAACACTCACTTGTGATTAAAGCCATTAGATACCGGTTATCCGATTGATTAGGTTGACGCTCGCCCGTGTACCCTGGTTGAAAGGGGATGTGGGAGTGTTGCTTTTATGAATGTCGGTTTCCTCAACGGATGCTCAAAAAAAATGGGAGTAATGGAATTAAGGAAGATTCTGGAGGAAAATAGGGATCAAGTTAGAGAAAGGAAAAACAACAGAATATGGAGGATGAAACCAAGAGGAGAAAGCTGGGATACAGGTCTTGTAGGTATCTTTCTACTGAGGAGCTCACACTGTGAATACCAGGTATTTTTATACTAAGGTCCTTTGTGAATTTTGATGAACTTGTGTTGCTTCATGAACTTAGAACCTAGTTTACCCTAGAAGGGAAAATTTTAGTGGTTGTAGATGTTGTTTTAAGAATGATAATCTAGCAGAACCTGTTGGTATCCATATTGATGTCGGTCGATATCTAAGTCATGGTGAAAAACCTTTGTTGATGAATGTTTTGTTGGACGTCCTTGCAATTGGTCGTGTCTTTTAGATTATAATAGTCAAGGGCATAATAAGAGAATAGATTATCTTCTAGATGGGTTTGGTTTTGCATGTGTGTAATTGAATTAGTAGTTCTTTGGTAAAATGTCCCATTTGTCTATGCTTGTAACCGCAATAGGATAAGAAACATGGGCTGACTTAAGTGCTTGAGGATACATTGAACCTAGATAAACGTTTGTTTTAAACTCATAGAAAACTAAGATTGATGTGGAATTAGGAGGAAGTCTAGATGTTGGCTTTGGAGGGAAATAAACTATTATCTATGGTATAGAAGCCTTTGATTGTGGCATCACATGATAATCTAGACTATGCAATCTGAGTGTGATAGGAAGTCTAAGTTATAAATGATAATGATAGTTATCGAAAGCTTTTTAGATTACCTTGTTGAATTTATAATCAAAGGAAAGGAATCTATATTATAAATGAATGAGTGAGAGACAAAATCTTATGTCATTACTTATGTCTGCAAGGTTGTCAAATAAATTTACTCTATGATAGAGTAAGTTAATGAATAGATGATAGCTTATGTTATCCTTTGTGTAGAATATTATCTAACGAATGAAATCTGGGTTGTGTATGTGATAGCTTCTGTTATCCTTTGTTTGGAAGATTATCAAATGAATGAAAACTGGGTTATGTATGTGATAGCTTATGTTATCATTTGTGTAGAAAACTAGCTAATGAATGAAATTTACATTGTGTACGTTAGAGTGGTTAAATGATAGCTTCTATTAGTACCTGGGGTTGTGAGATTAACAAATGAATGTAATATACTCTATAAATGTTAAGGTGAGTTCTATTTTAGCTCATGTTACTATTGGCATTTGTAAGAGAATTCAAATGAAAGTAAGATGTGTAGAAATAGTTGAACTTAACATTAGTCCTTGTTGTTGGGATGTAGCAAATGAAGTGAATTGGTGAATTATAACATGGTGCGATCTTAATGGTTAGCTATTCACTATGCAAGATTTTGTTTGAATGTAATATGCAAAAACCAATGAAATACACCAGGTTAAAGATAGACCTTGCTTTGATTCATTTTTAGGAATCCAATAGATTTGGTTCTTTAAACTATAACCTAAGTGGTAAGTCGAATGATCGTAAGACATTTGCTATATAGCTTTACAAGTGGTTGAAATAAAAAGGTAAGTTTTACTTTTGTTAAGAAAGGAAGAACCCATTTTTGTGTTAGCAAATAACATAGATTGGTTTTTCTGTTTTGTTAAATATATTATGGACCTTTAGGAGGAGCAAGTTCTAGCACATTTACAGGAAGTAAAAAGACTTACTTCAGAGTTCTCTCTTGTATTTTCCAAATACCTCACGCATTGGGATTTTAGCTTCTTTGTAAGGACGTGAGTGGAGGTGACAAGGGACAAAAATCAACAAAGGGCATCTTCAAGTAATGCATTGATCACAGTGGAGGATTTTTTGTTGATAGATTTTGAATGTTATGTATGAGACTCTAGTTTACATTGCGTATGAGATATTTGCAATGTACTCGTAGTCCGTTGGGATTGCTGAGTATTAGTTAAGGAAGTTACAGATGGATTTCCATGTAAACTAATGAGCTTTGTGTCATATCAATAGGAATCAATCTGGATATTTTATATGTGTAAACATTTGATTAATTGAGATGTTGTTGACTTTGGAATTAAAATATTACTTAATTAATTCATGTGTATAGATTTTGTACCTGCAGGATGGCAGTACTATTAAATGAATTAGTAGTTATCCTATATTTTGTTCAAGATGCTTCGAAATACGTGATGCATATTAATAATTATATTTTTCTTCGATATCTTATTTGGTGTCTATTAAACGTGGATTTATGTAGGGATTTAGTACATGTAGCTTTGTTTTATTATCAACTAAATAAAAATGGTTAGGGTATTCGAGGGTGATAATCTAGCTTATTCAACTTAGAATTAAGTTGAGTTATTTCAATTGTTATTTGGGTGGGATGGAATCCATTCACTTAACATTGCACTCAAAATAGAAAATGAAGCCTATTTATGGAATGGCTAGCTCAAACAAATCTGAGAGGGATAGTCAAATACCTTCACATGAATATCACATGCATTAAACGATTATGTAGAGTGGAAACAGAGCATGCACATTTTGAAGGAATGAAAGGGGAAATTCAATGCTAGCCCATTGGATTTCAATGGGAGGGATAGCTTGACTCTTTAAGAAAAATCTAGTGCTCCTACATATCTGACTCTATGTAAGGAGTAGAGATAGATGTGTCCTGAGGATGATAAGTAGAAAACTCTAGTTGTAGATATATACAAAAAAATAAGGGTTGAGAATTTGGGTTGTGATATTTTGGTATCAAAGCATGGTTTGTAGTGGTATAGGATCACTATGTTAAAAAAAAAATAAAATTTTTTGTTGTGTGACAGAACCCACATATGTAGGGTTTTAAAATTTTCCAAATAGAAAAACTGTTAGAAGTTAATTTGCCTAACTACTAGAGATGATTAGGTGAATATTTACTAGAATGTAAAGCAATTCTAAGGATGTAATTGCTAATGAAATTCCTGATGTCTCTTCTATGTGTGGTCAGGGGCAATGCCGCCAAAGAGAAGAAGAGGAAGTGCTACCCCAATGACAAGGTAAAGATGATAGAACAATGTGGGGTACAAGAATCCTAATGTAGGTTCAAATAACCCTAGAAATGAAAGAGAGAATATTAGTAATGAAGGAGAGAATCTCATGATGATAGTAGCCCTACTTCAAGAATAGGTGAAAACAAAAAAAACAATTGTTGAAGGTTGTGCTAAATTGGAAAACACAAACTAGGAACTCTAATAGGGGACAGGAAAATGAAACCCTTATTAAGGCACAACTAGCCAGGATTCGACTTGAGGTCGAGTTGAGAAAAGAGATGAAACATTAGAAATCTTCAAGTTCAATGGAGAGGAATATGGTGATAAAGCTAAGGCATGGTTAAAAGAGATAGAAACCTATTATAAGATGAAGAACTTTTCCTCTGGCACTCAAACGTCCTATGCCACACTGCATTTGCAAGAATATGGTTTGGATTGGTGGTAAACTCTTAGTGAGGATCGAAAACTATCAACAACAGTCGATCTAAAATGGGAAGAATTTGTAGTAGCATTTAAAGAAATATTCCTCACGGACCACTTCTATTCCCAGAAGTTTGAGGAGATCATTAAAATTTGGCAAGGAACTAGGATAGTGGATAAATATTATCAAATATTTGTCAAGTTGTTGAAGTATTTACCTACTTATAATGAGAAAATGAATATTTATAAGTTCATACTAGGAGTGGATCCTAGAATAGGGCAAGAGGTAGATATGTGAGAACTTACTACTCTATAGAAGGCCTATGATTTGGATAGAAAAGCTAAAACATATCTCAAATCCTATTTTGACTATGAAGGTATAGATGAGTAGGGTAGAGAAACATTAAGGAGAAAAATAGCGTAGATTTTGTTAAGTGGGAAAAAGAACAGGCAAAAAAAGGTTCTTCTAAGCATGACAAAAGAAATGATCAGAAATAGGGGAAGTTCAGAAAGAGTTCGAGAAAAGAATCGTAATCCTAATAACTAAAACAATGGTAACAATAGACCATCACAAGGACAGGCTAATTCTCCACATGCAAAAAAAACAAAAGAGGGATAGAGCAGAAAGAATATCCAGGACCGAAAGAAGGGTGTTGTCTTTGTAGAGGACCGCATTATGCCAGTAATTGCCCATAGAGAGCAGGAATGAGTTCAAAAGGAAAGGAACCAATGTACAAATAAACTGCATCTAAGGAACCCATGCACAATATTTATGCAACTACAGAGAATCAAAATATGGATGGTCAAGCCACGCCATTGTTGATAAAAGGTAAGATTTTTGGTAGGAATGTTAAAATCTTAATTGATAGTGGTGCTACAAATATTTTTATTTCCATTAGTCTAGCTAAAGATATTTTAGAAAGACCAAGAATCTTGGCACATGGGTGGAAGGTCGAGTATGGTTTAGGATAAACCTACTCAGTTAATCAATGTTACCCTATGTTACCTAGTGGAATAACAATGGGATGTTTGTATATAGCGCCTTTGCATACCTTCGATGTAATCCTAGGAATAGATTGGTTACAAGCGCATAAGGTAGTGCTCAATTTTTAAGATAGATGGATTGAGTACACGGAAGATAGGGGTGATGTGTGAAGAGTGTATAGATCACAAGGGGCTTTCCAATCCCAAATCCTCTCAACAATGCAACTTAAGAAAGTTGTTAAAAAGGGAGAAATGGTATATGTAGTCAAGATAAATGAAATTGAGAAAGAAAAGAAGGAAGAGGTGTTCGAAAAACACCTAGTACTCCAGGAATTTAGGGATGTATTTCCAAAATATTTACTTGGATTACCCCCTAAATGAGAATTTGATTTTACAATTGAGCTTCAACCTAGAATAGAACCTATTCATAGAGCTCCTTATAGAATGAATCCTATAGAAATGCAAGAGGTGAAGGTACAACTACAAGGATTTATAGAAAAAGGATTAATCAGACCAAGTGTGTCACCATGGGGTGCACCTATGCTTTTTGTAAAGAAGAAGGATGGTTCCTTGAGATTATGCATAGATTATGGAATGCTAAATAAGGCAACTATCAAGAATAGATATCCTCTACCCAAAATCGAAGATCTTTTTGATTAGCTCAAAAATGTTGTAATATTTTCATTTGAAATTAGGATACCACTAATTGAGGATTCATGAGGAGGATACTCGAAAGACAACCTTTAAAACTCGTTACAAAAATTATGAGTTTATTGTCTTACCTTTTGGTCTAACAAATTCTCCAACAACATTCATGAACTTGATGAATAGTATCTTCAGGAAGTACTTGGATAGATTTGTTTTGGTATTTTTGGATGATATATTGATATATTTCCAAGATAAATTAGAGCACGATAGACATCTTAGGATGGTGCTAAAGTTGTTAAGGAAAAATTAGTTGTATGGGAAATTGTCCAAGTGTGAATTTTATGTACTTGAAGTACATTACCTAGGACATATTGTATCAGAAAGAGGGATCGTAGTAGATCCTAAGAAAATAGAGGCTATTTTGAATTGGCCACCACCAAAAAATGTGATAGAAGTTCAAAGTTTCATGGGTTTGACTGGTTACTATAGGCGATATGTCAAAGATTACGCCAAGATAACCTCTCCAATAACTAACATTCAAAGGAAATGGAAAGAATTTAGGTGGATAGATAAATGTGAGGCAGCCTTTGTTTTGCTTAAGCAAAATATTACTATGCCACCTATACTAAAGATACCCAATCCTTAGGGGAGTTTTTCTATTTGTACAAATGTTTCATTAAAATTTTTAGGAGGAGTTCTCTCACAGGAAGGAGGAGTAATAGCCAATGGATCAAGGAAGCTAAAATGACATGAGGTTAACTATGCAACACATGATCTAGAATTGACAACAATTGTTTTTGCTCTCAAGAGTTGGTGACATTATTTGGTAGGGAGACCCTTTGAGTTGAGAATAAATCATCAAAGTCTGCAATATATATTTACTCAACCTTTACTGAATGCTAGGCAGAGAAGGTGGATGGAATTTATCACTGAATATGATTTCAATATTGAATATATAAAAGGAAAGGAGAATAAAGTCATTGATGCATTGAGTAGGAGAAGATACATAGTTGTTATGTCTCGCATCCATGTTGATTTGATGGAACAAGTTAGGGAAATGTAGTATCAAGATCCATATTACAATTAAATTTGGGAAAGAATGGAAAGGAAACCAAATGAAAACAAGGACTTTAGCATCAAGGATGGTTTCTTATGCTTTAAGGATAGGGTAGTGATTCCTAAAACTAGAAATTTGAGAAATATTGTCATGAATGAAGCTTATAGATCTCCATATTCTACCCATCCATGTGGAGCAAAAATGAGGGAAAATATGAATAAAACTTTCTATTGGCCATGAATGAAGAAAGACATAATGGAATTTGTCACTCAATGCCTGGAATGTCAGAAAGTAAAAGCAGAGCACAAAAATTGTTGGGTTGTTATATCCACATGATGTGCCCATGCAAAAATGGTAGGTGATATCGATGGATTTCATTGTAGGGTTGCCTAAAAATAGGTTTCAACATGACACAATCCTAGTTGTGATCAATAAATTGACCAAGGTTGCACACTTTATACTTAGAAATACCAAATATGATGTCGTGATTGTGTCTAATAGATTTACCAAGGAGATATTTTGACTTCATGGTTTTTTGAAGGTAATTATATCAGATAGAGACTCGAGATTTACATATGAGTTTTGGCAAGCCTTGCATCGTGCCATTGGTACTAAGCTAAATATTAGTTTTTCTTATCATACAAAAACTAATGGGTAAACTAAAAGAGTGAATCAAGTTCTAGAAGACATGCTTTGCATATATTGTATGGATAAAAAAACTTGATGGGAATATTATTTACATCTGGTAGAATTTATCTACAATAATGGTCACCATTCAACTCTAGGCATGGCTCCTTTTGAAGCACTATACAACAAGAAATGTAGGACACCACTATCATGGGATAATCCAGAAGATCATATTGTGCTAGGTCCAAACATGGTCAAAGAAATGGAGCAAAAATTAAGGATAATCAAGGAAAGGCTAAAAGAAGTTGTAGATCGACAAAAGAGTTATGTTGATCTTAAGAGATCACCAAGGGAATGTATTGTAGGTGACAAGGTATTTATGAGGGTGAGACCAAAAAAGAGTGCTATTAAGTCCACAAAACTAGACCCTTGTTTTGTGGGACCCTTTGAAATTACAAAGAAGATTAGTCATGTGGCATATCGACTTGCCTTACCACCCAACTTGTCCAATATTCATAACACCTTTCACATTTATTTGCTTAGAAAGTACATTGCTAATCTTGAACATGTGTGGGATTTCTCTAATTTGCAGATGGTGAATCTAGAGGCTATAGAGGTTTGACCAGTAAATATCCTTGAGTTTCAATCCAAATTGATGAGGAAAGGAACCTTGGAGCAATGCAAGGTTCAATGGGACTAATACTCTGAGAGAAATGCTACTTGGAAAAAAGTAGTAGACATGCAAAAACATTTTTCTTTCATGTTTGAGAATAATATATAATTGCTAATTTATGTTGAACTATTTTAAAAACATATGACTATGTTAAGCCTAAGGAGGGGAGGATGTCATGACCCTCCCTTGATGGAATTTTTGTTATTTTGATTCATGATTGACTATAATGGACGATATGCTTGATTTTACAGACTTTGTTTTAATGGAAGTATTATATATCATGTAGAGTGACTGATGTGATGGCCTATTTTACTGAACCATGAAAATAAATGAATAAAAGCTTGCTTTTTTAAGGAAATATTCCATGGGTATTAAAAGGAAGCATCAATTAGAAAGGAAATGAATATATATAGAGCTAGAAATAAAGACTTGTTTGTGTTGTTCCCTTTAGAAAGAGAGAAGCACTAATGATAGATATTTCAATATTCGCATGGTCTTTTATTGAGATTGCTTGTTTCTTTTACATGAAGAGAAATCTAAAATTGGTATATATTTATATGTATATATATATATATACATTATAATTATATGTAGATTCTCCTTTCAAGGTATCGATGTCATTAACAAAAAGAATTCAGTGACCTCATATTGGTACTATTAAAGAGTTTTGGTTTGTAGATTTGTTCGAATTAAGAGCCCATCAACGTAAAACGTTGAACACTCACTTGTGATTAAAGCCATGATATAGTGGTTATCTGATTGAGTGGGTTGATGCTCACCCACGTACCTTGGTTGAAAGGGGGTGCGAGAGTGCTACTTTTAAGAACTCTTCAACGAATGCTCGAGAAAAATGGGAGTAATAGAATGAAGGGAGATTTTGGAGGAAAATAGGGAGCAAGGTAGAGAAAGGAAAAACAACAAAAGAGGAAGGGAGTATGAAACTAGGAGGATAAATTTGAGAGACAGGTCTTGTAGGTATCTTCCTACCGAGGAGCTCACACCATGAATATCGAGTATTTTCATACTAAGGACCTTTGTGAATTTTGGTGAACTTGCGTTGCTTCCTGAACTTAGAACTTAGTTTTACCCTTGAAGGGAAACTTTCAGTGGCTGTAGATGTTTTTTTAAGAATGATAATCTAGTAGAACCCATTGGTATCCATATTGACATCGATTGATATCTAATTCATGGCAAAAAAAACTTTGTCGATGAATGTTTTTTTGGGCATCCTTGTAGTTGGTCGTGTCTTTTATATTAGAATAGTCAATGGTGTAATAAGGGGATAGATTATATTCCAGAGATATTTGGTTTCACAATCGTGTAATTGAACTAGAATTTCTTTGGTAAACCATCCCATTTGTCTATGCTTGTAATTGCAATAGGATAAGATCCATGGGTTGACTGAGGTGGTTGAGGATACATTGATCCTAGATAAATGTTTGTTTCTAACTCATAGAAAACTAAGGTTTATGAGGATTTAGGAGGAAGTCTAGACACTGGCTTTGGAGGGTGATAAACTATTATCCGTGGTATAAGAGCCTTTGATTATGGTACCATGTGATAATATGGAATATGCAATTTGAGTGTGATAGGAAGTCTAAGTTATAAATGATGATGATAGTTATTGGAAGCTTTTTAGATTACCTTGTTGCATTTATAATCAAAGGAAATGAGTTTGTATTATAAATGAATGAGTGAGAGATGAAATCTTCTATCATTACTTATTTCTGCAAGGTTATCAAATGAATGTAATCTACGATGGAGTAAGTTAATGAATAGACGATAGATTCTGTTATACTTTATGTAGAATATTATCTAACGAATGAAATTTGGGTTGTGTATGTGATAGCTTCTGTTATCCTTTGTGTAGAAGATTATAAAATGAATGAAATTTGGGTTATGTATGTGATAGCTTATGTTATCATTTGTGTAGAAAACTAGCTAATGAATAAAATTTGGGTTGTGTATGTGATAGCTTCTATTATATTTTGTATAGAAAACTAGCTAATAAATAAAATATGCATTGTGTACGTTAGAGTGATTAAATGATAGCTTCTATTAGTAACCGAGGTTGTGAGATTAACAAATTAATATAATATATTCTATAAATGTTAAGATGAGTTCTATTTTAGCTCTTGTTACTATTGGTATTTGTATGAGAATTCAAATGAAAGTAAGTTGTGTAGAAATAGTTGAACTTAATGTTAGTCCTTGTTGTTGGGACATAGCAAACGAAGTGAATTGGTGAATTATAATATGGTGTGATATTAATGGTTAGTTGTTAATTATGCAATATTTGTGTGTGAATGTAATATGCAAAAACTAATGAAATACACCAGGTTGAAGATAGACCTTGCATTGATTCATTTTTAGGAATCCAACAAATTTGGTTCTTTAAACTGTAATCTGAGTGGTAAGTTGAATGACTGTAAGACATTTGCTATATAGCTTTTCAAGTAGTTGAAATAAAAATGTAAGTTTTACTTTTGTTAAGAAAGGAGGAACCTATTTATGTGTCAGCAAATAACATAGATTGTTTGTTCTATTTTGTTGAATATAATATGGACCTTTAGGAGGAGCAAGTTCCAACACATTTGCAGGAAGTAAAAAGACTTACTTCAGAATTCTCTCTTGTATTTTCCAAAGACCTCATGCGCTAGGATTGTAGGAACTCTATAAGGGCTTGAGTGGATATGACAAGGGATGAAAATCAACAAAGTGCATCTCCGAGTAATGCATTGATCATAGTGGAGGATTTCCAGTTGATAGATTTTGAATGCTATGTATGAGACTCCAGTTTATATTGCGTATGAGATGCCTTAAATTTTCCTGTTGCCAATTGATCAAATATGTATAGAATAATGAGTTGAAATGTGGTTGGGGTATTACACAGCCCAAAGAGCATTCATTTGTATGCATAAATGCCATTTTCCACAATAAATGTGGTCTTCAACTTATCTTCCTCGACTATACTTATCTAATTATACCTAGAAACCCCATCTAAGAATGAATAAATTTCATATCCTATGACTTATTCCAGAATGGAGTCTATGAAAGGAATTAGAAAGGGATATTTGATCGTCACCACATTCAAACTTCTAAAATTCATGTATATTTGGATCTTATCCACTTTCTTCTTCAAAGTGACCACAATAGAGAAAACCCAGTCACTAGTAGTGACTTTGAAAATGATGCCTGCATCTAGCATCTTTTCTATTTCTGCATTCACCAGTGTGGCATACTTGGGGTTCATCCTATAAGGTCTTCTTCTCATTGGATGTGCCCCAGGCATTAGCATGATCTTGTGGACACATAACTATGGTGGTATCCCTTTAAGGTCCTTATATGTCCAAGAAAAGACATCCTTGTATTCCAAGAATATCTTGAAAGTTGTTGCTTTCAATACTAGGTCTCAATCATCGCCACATTGGATCATTATTGGTTCTTCCTCTATTCCTAGATTTACATCTACTATTCGATATCCTTTAGACTTAATGTTCCCAGGTTCTATTATCGTATTTTCCACATTCATTGGATGCACTGGTCTTGCATCGATTTCAGCATCTCCCATAGTGTATTCTACATAACTTTTAGGGAATAAATATTTTTCCTCTTCTTCTTTCTTTGGTTTAGAGCCAACCTTCATGTCATCCTATTTTTTCATGGTATACTCTATATTAATACAGAGGTAGGTGGTTTGAAAAACCTCATGCTCCTCCATGTACCAATGAAGGAGTCCGCTATCAGATCAAGCTTTATCTTCACTACAGTTATCTAGGTACAACACCCCTTCTTCATTAGGCTTATACTCCTCTTCACCAGAAGAATTACCTGACTCATTGGTCATGGCAACATCCTCACTGATCCTTTGGTTATTCAATTTGAACATGTATTTGTGTTATCCTTTCTTGAAGGTGATCTGGTCCTTTCCCCAGTTGTGATTAACTTTTGTTATTCATAGCCATCCTATTCCTAAAAAAGCATCATATGCTGACTTTTGCATAGTAATATTAATGAAATCCAAAAAAAATTCTTGGTTAGCTATTATAACCTGTTGTGCTATCAAGACACCCTTTGTCTCAATACCATATTGGTCAGCACCATACAATCAGAAGCTAGGTGCCCATAGTGACGAAGCGCTAATTGCTTACCAAGTCTTCTCAAGTAACACATTAACACTAGATCCTCCATCGACAATGACTTGTGTCAACCTATGCCCCAAGATCTCCATATGGACTAATGCGAGTTTATTCCCAACATCAATCATCAATATGGTGGGATCCATAAAATAGTTCTTTTATTTTGCTTCCTTGATTGACTAGATTTGGACTTCCATCACCTTATGAGGTTGTGTTTCTTTCACCATCACTTTATGCAACGATGGGATGGCTTATAACAAACTAGCTATCTTAATCTTGATAGTTGTATTCAGGACTTGTAATGCCAAATTTTGTACAACTACTTTGTCTTCTAATGTGCATGGTTTATTTAACTATTTTCTCTTGCTAGTCTCAATTGCTTTGCTTTTTGTGCTTCTTCCTAAAGTACCCTCTTCACCACTTGCCATCACTTATTTTCTTTGGAAGGTTTGGGATACTTGTCTTTCTTAGCCTGATTTATTGTCACAACTAGGACTTCTTCAATTTCATCTCTAATTGGAGATACTTCAATGTCCAAAAATTTCACATTTTGCAAGTTACTAGAACTTGCTTACTTTAGACAATTCATTTCCTTGTGGTTCCTCAGACCAAACCATCTACACATATGTGTAGTATTGGTATGTTGTGTTTCATGTATTTGGGGTGAAGGACAATTCTTCATAAAATTCCCCCACTCTTGGTAATTGTGGCACTGTATGATTGGTCTTCCTTTCGAATCATACTACAAGCGACTCTATCCTCCCTACTGGTTACCTTAGTATTGTTTTCCCCCTATTCGGTTATTCCTATAACTTCCACTGGTAGTTTTTTGACCACTCCCTTGAGGTTTGGGTTTCTACTCCTACTCTTGGATTGAGAGAACCTATGGATACACCTTTACATTAAATAGATATTGCACCACTTCATGTCCAAGTACATTGCAAGTGTGACAATAGTCATTTCGAGGATAAGTCACGTTTGTGTGACCTTAAGAATTACATTTTGTACACCAGATATCCTTCCTATCTTGCTTAACCTTTACTTTTGCCTATTTTATTATCTTATCAAATTCCTTTCGAACTAATTGTACTATCTATTGAATTGTATCATAGTCATCACTATCTGAATTGTCACACTTAGAGTGTGATATTATTCTTGTGACTATTTTTTTCATCTCACTTTCAAAATTCTTTGCATTCTCTAATGCTTATTCATATGTGGAATATGGAACTTCCTTCATCTTCTTCTTATAGCTGGGTAGAAACCCATCCTTGAACCATTGTTCACCAATACATCTGCTAGAGGCATTCGATGATTATATGATTTCACATCTTCATTAGCTCTTTGGTTAGTCACACAAAGTTCAATTACCATATCCCCATCATCCTTCAAAGGGTAAAACTCAATGAATTCATCATTCATTGTGTTCCATGCTTGAAAATTGGTGTATTTTCTCATTTCAAATACCAATCTATGGCTAGTCCCTGTAATGTAGCAGGGAATAGTCACAACCATTCATATGGCTAATTTGCTTTCCAAATGGTTATGCATGTCCCAATGTGTCTCATTGGGTCTTCCTTTCTTTCACCCATAAAGGGTGGGTATCTCTACTTCATTTCTCAATTGACTAAATTAGTCAATGCTGGTGGTCCTTCCTCTTCACTGGACTAAGTATCTCCTAGATACTTGACTGATTCCTCCTTGTAGGTGACTCACTATGTTGGTGGTCATCGAAAGTGTCTACTTGAGGTATCTTATACTCACCAAACAATCATCTACCAATCTCTTGTGCATCTTAACTTTGTGATCTCCTTTGCTAGTGTGTAGGTTGTGGCCCTGGTATTTCCTCCTAAGACCTTGTGCATTGTTGCTCTGGTGCCTAACTCTCGTCCATCGCACTCCTTTGCAACATATCTACCACTTTATCAGGTGTCACCATCCACTCACCTTGACCTTGCACATTTTCCTAATCTATGTCTTCACTTATACCAATGTTATCCTTGAATCTAGGTGCTTCTTGCTCCTCTTATTCCATTTCAATCAACAATGTATCCAACCTCTCAATATCTCCTTTGTCAGATGTCCATACTTGCTCTATCACTGGTTCATGCGTATTATGTTCAAAACTATCCATGTTCACTCTTTGAGCAATTATTATGCTCCTCCTAACTAGGATATCTTATCTTTGATCTCATCTCCTATGAATTTGCACACTTGTGTCTGCCATTCACCTCCAATTTAGTACGACTCACAATTTATCACTTTGTAGGATCTTCTCGACTACAACAATTTTGACCTATTTTTAACAAAAATGCCAAAGTTTGATAAGGCAACGGTGCCAAATGTAGCACAGGGGTGTAGTATTCCTAGAGGGGGAGGTGATTTAGAAGGTGTGGGAATGATTTCCAAGGTTTTGGAACAATCTTGCCCAAATCGTACAAGGTGTACGATTTGCTTTGTACGACTTGTCAATCTTGCAAAACTGCTTGTACGGACTCCAAATCGTACAGTTGTATGATCCAAATCATACAAAACTACAACTTGTACGATTTTCCACTTAGTCAATTCACCAAAAATGGTTTTGTAACCCAAATCGATCAGTTTTGTAATCGATTTCTTCGAAACACCAAAATTTCCATAAATGGCAAGTTTTATCATGCAAGTTTACTTCCAAATTAGGCAAACGATCATTTGTACGGTCTGGGGGTCAGGTTGTACGATTTGCATAAACCCTTGTTGAATACTTCATTCACTGATTTGGCAATTTACACCACAGATCTCTTCAGGACAAGTTTTGGGATGATTTCCTATTGCAACTGTTAACTTTCCTTCCAACATGCAAACCCTAATTCAATAGCATTGAATTATTATCATCACCAACATTTCCAAAAATTATACAACTGACATATGATATCTCTGTACAGCCATAATTCATCATGCAATCATTCCTCACTCTCACATCAGGATCGTAGGAACATCAGAAGCCATTTCCATTGTAATTCCATCAATCTAACATAGCAATTTAGTCATTCAACACATAATATGCAACATGCAATAATAATAACACACAATGGAATTCACAAACCTAGAATCAAAGAGGTTTTGATAATATTATAGATTCCTGTACAATACATCCATCATTATTGATCATAATAGCATCAATGGACTCAACAATGGACATCAACAATGAATACATTCAACAACATCGAAATCCTACCATGAACAACCAAAAATCCCTAAAAAATTGAATGGGGGCTATATAATGCATGCCTAGGCCATTCCAAAGTGGTTCCTGAGACATCACATTACTTACAACTGCCATCCCGAATTATCTCAAAACAATTAATTACAAGGTTTTACTAAGTCTAATTTGATTTTTATCAAATTCATCCCAAATGCACATTTCACCTAATTTCATTAACATTTCAAGTTGTACATTTGCAAACCTTGTACATTTACACCTACTTGTACATTTTGACCACTTGTACATTTTAATCAAAATTGACAAAACTGAGCAAAATTATGCAAATCCAATAATCATTTCTTCTTCTTCTAGGAGGTGGATTTGTTGCCTACATCTGCCCTCCCTTTAAATCAGTCGATGTCCTCACTGACTCAATATTCTTGGTCTTGGTCGATGGATCTTGATGGTACTCATCAAGTTGAAGATGAAGAGCAACACACTCATCCTTCAATCGAGCTGCATAGTTACTGACTTCCAGGGCTTTTAACCCATATTCATTGGCCTTCTCTTCTATAGTAGCCAAAAGTTCAGCTAGCTCCTTCTCTCGCTTGGATGCTCCCTTGCATAACTTCTCTATCAACATTGCTTCCATTATAGATGCTATAGTTAACTCCTCATTATTTTCCATAATAACCTACATATTCTGATGAATATCAGCTTCACAAGCTGCAATATGCTCATCCTTAGCCCTAAGTTGAGCCTTATGATCCATAATTATCTCATTGTAATGCTTGGCATCCATGTCCATCTCCACAATCTTATGGTCCTTCAGTTGTTCCTTCGCTACCTTCAACTAGATTTCCTATTGTCCAATTGTGTTGCCAACTGTGCTTCTAACTACTTCATGTGCTCTTCCACTTGTTGAATCACATGCTACTTTTCCTCCTCTTATGAGCATAGCTTATCTTCATAAGCCTGCTTGATGTCATTCCATTCTACTTCCACCTTCTTCAATATTTCCTTGACCTCAGTCTTGCTATGTACTAGTTCTTCTTCCATCGCAACCATTTCCTTTTGAGTAGCCTCTACTTCTTCCCTTTGTGCTTCCTTGGCTTGATAAATCTGTTCAAGACCCAAGCTAAGCCACTCAATCCAATATGTCAAGAAATTCAATTTCCTCAAGGTGAAGGCCAATTTTAAAGGTACTCTTCAAAATTTTATACTCGGTGTATTCAATGGACAAGTCTGACATGTTGCCCTATCCAAGTACATGCATGGATACTCATGATAATTTGTCTTCACTCCCTTCAATAAATCATCTCTTCCTAACATCATAGTTACCTCTCCCCTAGGTAACAACCATGGGTGTTGTGCATGAATCTATGCTATCTACCTGGTACGATCTTCATTGCACACCCACTCCATTCCAATTCAATGAAGGTTTGCTCCCTCCACTATTTCAACTGTCCAATACCACCAATACAAAATTGCAACCTGGCACTAGTGAACATTTCACTAGCTTGTTGGAAGAAGTGCTCCACCTGTCCATCTGTGTCATCTCCATCATTTCCTAGAGTACCAAACTGAGGTACTTCAAAAAAGAAGCTTGTATGAAGCCTTGCATCCTTCTCCTATGGTGGAGTTTGTTCTTCTTCTTCCTCTTCCTATGGATTTGAACTTCCTCCAACTTCTTTGATCGCACTAGCTACTCTCCCTTCTTGTAGCAGAATGTGTGCTATTGTCTTATTTGGTTCTTCTTCTTCAGGTGATCTGATCTCCTCAACATTGATGATCTCCTATAGAGACTATTGCTCTATTACTGATGCTTGGACTTCCTCTTGTGGGTTAGGTAAGTCCTCCTATTGCATTTCTACCAACCCTTCATCTTGTGGGTTCGGTTGCACTCCCCTTAGTGCTGCAACTATCAGATTTGGATCAAACTCTTCTAGTGGTGGTTGCATGCTTGCCTAGTTCTATTGATTATTACCACCTCTCATCACAATATTTATCTGAGGCTTCTTCTTTCCCTTGGATTCATCAAATGGAACTTCCACCACTGCTTTTGCTTTTGGGATTGGTGGTACCATTGTTCTTCCTACCAAATATTTGGATGAATCCAAAAAATCAAAATCCATGGTCTGAAGCAATGTCGGAGATCCCATTACTCCTCCCACTTCTTCCATACTAGGTATATTAAAATTTAGCAAATCCAACCCTTCTAAGTCTGAGTGCCCTTCCTCTAGATTAACTGGCATAGGCTCAGGTTGCTCTTTCTACATGAGATTCTTCACATTCATCTATCTCTCTCATTGCTTACGTTTGAATATTTACAAGACTGGATTGTCATTCTACTATCTCCTCCTCTTCACAAGATGGTGGCTGCTCCTACAACTATTGGTCTAGTGCCTACTGTTCCAAGGTAGGTTCCAACTATCTTCATCTTTTCCTCCTAGGATGAACATCCTCATCAGATGTAGTCTCGACCTCTTCCTACATCAGAGGTATTATCTGCTTTGTGCCTTTCTTCACCTTAGATTTCTTTGGAGTCACCTTTGATAGAGGCACAGTCTTTACCCATCATAGTATGGTAGGTTGATCTAACAATAATTCCCGAGGTTGTGTCCTACCAGGAAAAGAAATGCCCATTCTAGATACTACATCTAACAAAAGAGCAATGGCATGAAAATTCATGGTAAAGGTCTTTCTCTTGGTTGTCAATAACTTTTGAATTTATTGCTCCAAATAGGTTCCCCAATCATACTTCACCCCCTTGGAGATACCTTCCACATACTGTGCCATCCAGATCGGCATCTCAAAAGCCTGTGATTCCCCTGACACGCGAGCCATGACAATATTCATTGCACATGCCAATTCATCATTCTTCAACTGACTCTACTTGATTCCATGACTTCCAAAACCAGAAATCTTAGCTACAATAGGTGACTTCATAGATGTGAGTGTCGTAATCAACCTATGAGCCTCAATTGGATCTACCATCTTCTTCAAAATTAGAACTCCCTCCTTGGGCAATCTGAATGTTCTTCAAAATACCTCCATCAAAAACTCCACCTTAATGTGTCGATTACCTACTCTCACAAAGGTGTGATTCTCAATGGGTTCATATGACTGAACAATTTGTAACAAGTATTCATTGAAGAATACTTTATCCTGTGGTGGGATTTGTACGATGATGCTCACTCCAACCTTCTTCAATGTAAGATTCAATGGATGCTTGTCCTCATTATTGTCCCACCATTTTTGACAAAAATATTACTATCAATTATCCAAAAGTGATATCATTGATATCCACTTGCTCTTCTTCTACTTCACTGAGCAACTCATCCTATTTTTTTGGGGTAGCTTCCCAATGAATTTCACTATAAAGCTCCCATCAATGTGCCCTTGGTGGCTCCATATCCTCTCTTTAAAATTGTAGTGGTGCACTACCTCTACCACCATACCAATATATCTAACCTCTCCATGGCCTATACCCTCTCCCTCTCCAAGGATGATTACCACGCCTCCCATGTGACTAAAATTATCGCCCTTGGTCTTGAATGGGGTAAACTATGTTAGATCGCCTAGGTCATGAATCTTGTTGGTGTAGTGGTCCTAGTGATATTTCCACCCTAGTTGCTACAATGTGATCAAAATGAGCTTGAAACTCTCACCTGGAGCTCATGCTTCTACCATAGTCGAGTTGAAACCACGTTCGCACAATCTCTGGTCAACTTGGTAAATCAAGACAACTCAGCACAAATGGCTCCAAAATCCATACAACTACTTCCAAAATGTATAAAGACTACTAGAAATTGTACAATACCTCTACCAATCGTACATGTACATTTTGAAATCGTACAATCAACTACCAATTCGTACAACTCTACCCAAAACCGTTCAACTGCACCCGATTCCATACAACTTCACCAAATCGTACAATTGGAGCTCTAAATCATACAATATCACTCTAAAATCATACAAGCAGCCCCAAATCATACAAGGGCATATCCCTTCCATACAATTGCATCAGAATCCATACAACTACAAAAAATTTCGTATGATTACCTCCAAATTGCACAAATCGGGTCCTCAAAAGCCCTAAAATTGTACAATCTACCCCAAAATCGTACAATCACACCTCCAAATCATACAAAAAACCCTAGAAAACTTCACTTGGCTAAAAACCACATTTTTATCAAATTAGTATGATTTTTGGAATACCCATTTTCCAAAAGTGTGCAATCTTCCTTTTCGATGCAATTCCGATGCAGTTGTGCAATTTCTCCTTCAATCGGTGCAATTTCTCTCCAAGATAAATTTTTGGACAATATGGCAGTATTGTATGACCATCCTTTTATGATTTTCCACACATGCAAATTCAAAGAAACCATATTTTGCTTTTATGGCTGATTTCCTGCACTAGGGTTTATCATTTTACCTCCTTTTTCTAGCAATTCCCTCACTTCACTATTTTTAAAAAATCAAACCCTAGCCCTAATTTTTTTGAAATAAGGGTTTCCTTTGGTGCCTCCCTACTTCAAACCCTTATTTTTACAACAAATTTTCTCCACCTGCAACATGATCTCTAAAATTAACTCAACTTTTTTCGAGTAAAACCCTTATGTTGGCTACTTTTTCCCAATCTAGTTTGCTTTTTCGAAAAAAAAAATCTTGTGGTGCAAATCTAAAATGGGTCATGAAAATTGTAGCAAAGTGGTGAATTTCAAATACCCATATGGAAAAATTTCTTTAGTTACACCCTTTTTGCTTCTGAATTCTTCGAATTCTAGTGTTGCATGTGTACGATTTGCAAGCGGGAAAAAGAAATTCTGCATGGTGCCTTGCTTTTTATAATTTTTGAAACCCTAACATCTCATTGCATGAAATTTTACCACCTTAACCTCCCTTGCATGTAAATTTATCCTTTTGTATGGATGATTGACAACTCATCTTCCTTTGTGCATGTGATTTTGTCTTTTTCTCACTTTTGTCCTTTCTTTGCCTTTTTTTTATTTTATTATTTTATTTTATTTATTTTTTATTTTTTATTTTTTTTCAGAAGGGGCCACCATTTCTGGTTTTCAACCATCTTCCATCCTAATTGCATCCCGAGGGATTTTCACAATTAAGATAATTTTCTATTTTTTTAATATCCTATCAACTTACCATCATGAAAATCGTACAATGACATTCACTTGTACGATCCCTTCGGTTGACTCATCGGTTGGGGGTCCCACTTCTACATTATGAGTAATCACATCATTAGGTGCCAACCGATCATTTGAATGATCCCTTCCTATTTGTGAGGTTGTATCATTTACTATCCTCTCATTGCCATGTGTACAATTTGGGATTGTACAATTACAAGTTGTAGGACTTCCTATTGGCAACACTTCATTTCATCATTCAGGTGATTGATCATGAGGTAGGGGTGCTCTTACTACTCTACTATCATTTGAGTGACTCCTCCACCTATCTCCTCAGATCAAATCAGCTTCCAAACTTGGTGAACGAATCCTTTGCCGTCCTTGACTTCCTTCATCTACAAAGCGTACTCTTCCCCTACTAGCAAGTCCTCTTCCTTGCATATGTCTTCCATGACCTAGTCCTCTCGACACAAGACCTCTTCGAACATTAAATGGGACTTCTCTTCCCTGAAGCAATCCTCTTCCAACTTCAATTCTTCTTGGTCCTTGTCAGATCAATGGTGGTCATCCAAGTGGGTATCTTCCTATAAGGTTTGATACATACCCTCTCAACCAGGGGATACCTTGCAGATTCCTGGTCCAATTCAAATAGGCCAATGGTGTATCTCTTGGCCATCTAGGAGTAGGAGGTCAGATCCTCCCTCATCCTCTACCTCCTCTAGGTGAGACATCCCAATTACTCCTTCCAATATTTAGTGGATGTACTCCTCCTCCATGGCCTCACTACTACCTTGGGGGTCCTTGTTGGTTCATTCCTCCCCTTTCTCAAGTACCAAGAGTTATATCCACCAATTCTATGTTGGCCAAGTGGCCTTCATTTCTTTGCACTCTAGGTGACAACTATTATAATGCTCATATTCAATGATCTACACGTAATAACCAATATGTCCATCATCTTTCCTCAAAGTATCATTATGGAGACAAGGTTGCTAGGGTTTCCCTATATGCTTCCAAAAATTTGAACTCAGAACTAGAATCATTACGATCATCATCCCTTTGTTCTAACCAATCTACTAGTAAATTCATTATCCTTTGAAGTCTCCTCACTTCCCTTCTTTGTCATCTCAGCTATCGATAGGCTATTGCATAGGTCTCAGGGTCAGGATGAGCATGAGGTTCCTATGGTCACCTTAAGAAGTCATCACCACTACTATCTGGACTATCATCTCTTACTAACCAAGGCATACCTCCATCACTAGATTCGCTTGAATCCTCGTGTACATTACCTTGTGGTTCAGGTGATGTAATATCTTCTTCGATTTCTCGCCAAACTATCTCTACAACTTCTTCTATTATTGGTGGGTCATTCATCATACCATGTGGTGTTATCTATAGTCCTCCTTCCTCACTAGTGCTTGCACCCTCATGGTGTGTACCACTTACTTGTGGTGTCACCTCATGTTCATCTCCTCTAACTTCTAATTCTCATAACCTAACTATCCTTTGCTCATCCAACCTTTGCATCATCTCATCCAAATCTTGGATAGTTTATTCATAGAGTCTTGTAGTATGACCTTGCAATATTTCATACTCCTCTTGCAATTATTGGATCTGATATCACATCCTTTGCTACAATAATCCTATCTGAGCTAACGGAGTAAGTCTGATGAGCTCTTCATCCATGGTTTCATTTTTTCCTCTCTAGAACTTCCATATCAAAGGTATCCATCCTATCTTCATACCATACCATTAGTCATATCCTTCGCCAACCTTCTATTTGTTGAGGTAGTTCTCTACGCTCCAACTATGGGTACACAATTCCCTACTCTAATTGGGTTGCTAATGGTACTACTTCTTGGTTCCTTCTCTCATTTGGAGGAATCCATTCTTCATCTTCTTCTTCAATCCATTCAATCCCATCTATGAACCTTACATGTACTCGCATCCTTCTTCTCTCATCGGGTCGAGGTACCAATTCTTGTTGTTCGATGATTGGCCTTGTCTCCTCCCCTTCTGCAAATAGGCATGCAAGTCCCATGTCAGGGTCCTCCCATAATGGACCTTGAGTTCTTCTCTGTGGTTCATCAGACTGAGCTTCCTCCCTTCATCTTCTTTCAATTTCCTCTAAATAAATAAATAGACACTACACTTTATAAGGCTTCAAATTTGAGCCATTCATAGTTTTGAGCACCTCGATTCCATTCAAATTTTGTAGTTTGACTACCCCATTATCCATCACTTCCACAACTCAAAAGGGACCAAGCCACAAGGTCTTCAACTTCCCTGGCTTGATTTCCCATTTCCCATTAAATTTTAGAACTAAATCACCTTGCTTAAGTTCTAATTTTTAAAGGTGCTTATCATGCCATAACTTCCTTCTCTTCTAGGCCACTTCGATCACCCACTATGCCATGACTCTTCTCTCATCCAACTTGATTAGTATCACTAGTCTTTCCTCTAGACTTTCTTGGTCACCTAAGCGATGCTCCACAACTACCCACAAACTTGGTACCAAGAACTCCACTAGCACTACTACCTCCTGACCATACATTAACTAAAATGGTGTATGGTCTATCATTGGTTTAAAGGTGGTTCGATATACCCAAAGAATAGATGGTAACCTTTCCTCCCAATCTACTCCTTCTATCCCACAGGTTTTGTACAAGGTTGACACTAGGACTTTGTTAGTTGCCTCCACCTACCCATTGGCTCTAGGGTAATATGGACTAGACAAAGAATGCAAAATCCTGAAATCAGTCATCAACTTTTTGATAATCTCATTCACAAAGTGTCCTCCTCGATCACTTGTTATTTGTAGTGGAATACCGAATCTTGTAATCACTTGTTCATACAAGAATCGAGTTGTACTCTTTGTCGTGTTATCTGGTAGCACTCTTGCTTTGACCCATTTTGTTAGGTATTCAGTAGCTACCATGATGTATCGACATTTCTACCTATGGGTAGTTTTTAATGGTCCAACAAAGTCCAACCCCCATATTTCAAATAACTCCTAGGGTTGCGATGGATGCAAGGGCATAAAGTCTCATCGTACTAGTTTCCCTACTCTTTGGCAAGTATCACATGCTCGTACATATTCTTTTGCATCATTGTATAATGTGGGCCACCATAATCCTGCTAATAGTACTTTTTGAGCAGTGGCATCTAGCCCCATGTGTCCTCCTACCAAACCTTCATGAGCTTCTCTCAATGTCACTTTAACTTCCTCGTCCATCACACATCTTCGTAGGATACCATCAACACCCATTTTGTACAACAATCCAGCTATCAACTAAAAAGGTGTTGACTTCATGATTACCTTCTTCTTTTCTATTGTTGTCAACTCTTGTGGCAACTCACCTGTGGATAAGTATTGACCAATCAACTTGTACCAAGATGGAACAATATTAATTGCAAATAACTATGCATCAAGGAATTCATCTAGAATCCTCATCCCTGTAGGCTCTCCTGATCATATTCAAGATAACTGGTCTGCAATCACATGCTTCTTACCAAGTCAAACTACTACTCAAAATACGAATTCTTGTAAAGTGACGAGCCACCTACTGACCCATCCTTGTATGACTAGCTTATTTATCAGGTACAACAAAGCCTGATGATCTACATAGAAAGCAAAAGGGTTTACCAATAGGTAATACCTAAATTTTTGTATAGCATATACCATCCCTAAAGCTTCTCACTCTATTGTACTATAATTCCTCTCTACCCATGACAATAGGTGACTTGCAAAAAAGATAGGTTGATCTAGCCTAAACTATCCTTCTTGAGCTAATGCACATCCAATCACAAAGTTTGAGGTATCAATATGGACATGGAATTCCTTATCCCAATTAGGGAACACCAAAATGGGACTACTGACAAGTTTAGCTTTCAATTCTTCAAAAGCTCCTTGGTGCTCCTCCATCCATCTGAAAGGAATATTCTTCTTAGTCAAAGAATCCAATGGGTAGGACACATGTGCATAGTTCCTGATGAACCTTCGATAGTATCCCATGGATCCAAGGAAGGTTTTTAATGAGCTCACATCATATGGCTCCTCCATGTGTAATATAACATGAATTTTATCAGGATCAGTCTTCAACCCTTCACTACACACTATATGTCCTAAAAGTTTCCCATAAGGTACCATCAGAAAATATTTTCCTAGATTTAGGGAGATTTGTGCATTCCTACACCTGCTCATACATTCACTGAGACCAGGTAGATGGTCCTTGATCTTACCATAAATGGACCAATCATCCAAAAATACCTTGAAGTTCCCTATTGCCAATTGATCAAAGATGTACAGAATAATGCACTGAAATGTGGTTGGGGTATTACATAGCCCAAATGGCATTCGATTGTATGCATAGATGTCATTTTCCATAATAAATGTGGTCTTCAACTTATCTTCCTTAGCTATACTTATCTGATTGTACCTAGAAAACCCATCCAAGAATGAATAAATTTCATGTCCTGCGACCTCTTCTAGAATGGAGTCTGTGAAAGGAATTGGGAAGGGATCTTTGATCGTCACTACATTCAAACTCCTGAAATCCATGCATATTCGGATCTTATCCACTTCCTTCTTTAGAGTGACCACAATAGGGGAAACCCAGTCACTAGTAGTGACTCTAAAAATGATGCCTGCATCTAGCATCTTTTCTATTTCTGCATTCACCAATGTGACATACTTGGGGTTCATCCTATAAGGTCTTCTTCTCACTGGTTGTGCCCTAGGAATTAGCATGATCTTGTGGACACATAACTCTGGTGGTATACCTTTTAGGTCCTTATACATCCAAGCAAAGACATCCTTGTACTCCAAGAATATCTTGAAAGTTATTGCTTTCAATACTGGGTCCCAATCATCGCCATAGTGGATCATTCTAGGTTCTTCCTCTATTCCTAGATTTACATCCACTATCCGAGGTCCTTCATACTTAATGTTCCTAGGATCTATTACCACATTTTCCACATTCATTGGATGCACTGGTCTTGCATCGATTTCAGCATCTCCCATAGTATATTCTACAAAACTTTTAGGGAATGTCCATTTTTCCTCTTCTTCTTTCTTTGGTTTAGAGCTGACCTTCATCTCATATTATTTTTTTGTGGTCTCCTCTATATTAATACAGAGGTAGGTGGGCTGAAAAACCTCGTACTCCTCCATCTACCAATGAAGGAGTCCACTATCAGATCGAGCTTCATCTTCACTATAGTCATCTAGGTACAACATCCCTTCTTCATTAGGCTCATATCCTCCTCTTCCAGAAGAACTGCCTGACTCATCGATCGTGGCCACATCCTCACTGATCCTCTAGTTATTCAAGTTGATCATGTATTTGTGTTATCCTTTCTTGAAGGTGATCTAGTCCTTTCCCTAATTGTGATTAACTTTGGCTATTCGTAGCCATCCTCTTCCTAACAAAGCATCATATGTCAGCTTTTGCATGGTAATCACAATGAAATCCAAGATGAATTCTTGGTCAGCTATTATAACTTGTTGTGCTGTCAAGACACCCTTTGTCTCAATACCGTATTGGTCAGCACCATACAATCGGAAGCTAGGTGCCCATAATGATGGAGCACCAATCTCTTGCCAAGTCTTCTTAGGTAACACATTAACACTGGATCCTCCATCCATAATGACTTGTGTCAACTTGTGCCCCAAGATCTCCATATGGACTAATGTAGGTTTCTTCCCAACATCAATCATCAATATGGTTGGATCCATAAAATAGTTCTTTTGTTCTACTTCCTTGATTGATTGGCTCTAGACTTCCATCACCTTATGAGGTTGTATCTCTTCCACCATAACTTTATGTAATGATGGGATGGCTTCTAACAAACTAGCCACCTTAATCTCGATAGTTGTATTCAGGACTTGTGCTGCCAGATTTTGCACAACTACTTTATCTTCTGATGTGCATGGCTTCTTTAACTCTTTTTCTCCTACTAGTCTCAACTACTTTGCTTTTTGTGCTTCTTCCTCAAGTACCCTTTTCACCACTTGCCATCACTTCTTTTATTTGGCAAGTTTGGGATACTTGTCTTTCTTAGCCTGATTCCTTGTCATGACTAGGACTTCTTTGATTTCCTCTCTAACTAGAGGTACCTCAATGTCCAAAAATTTCACATTCTACAAGTTACTAGAACTCGCTTGCTTTGGACAATTCATTTCTTTGTGGTTCCCTGGACCACACCATCTACACATGTGTGTAGCATTGGTCTATTATATTTCTTATTTTGGGGTGAAGGACAATTCTTCATAAAATGCCCCCACTCTTGGCAATTGTGGCACTATATGATTGGTCTTCCTTCCGAATCATACTACAAGTGGCTCTATCCTCCCTATCGGTTGCCTTGGTATTGTCTTCCCCCTCTTTGGTTATTCCTATAACCACCACTGGTAGCTTGCTAGCCACTCCCTTGAGGTTTTGGTTTCTCCTCCTACTCTTGGATTGAGAGAACCTATGGATGCACCTTTGCATTAAATGGATATTGTACCACTTCATGTCCAAGTACATTGTAAATGTGATAATAGTCATTTCGAGGACAAGTCACATTTGTGTGGCCTTCAGACTTACATTTTGTACACCAGATATCCTTCCTATCTTGCTTAACTTTACCTTTCGCCTCTTTTAGTATCTTATCAAATTCCTTTTAGAATGATTGTACTATCTGTTGTATTGTATCATCTTCATCACTATCTGAATCATCGTGCTTAGAATGTGATATCATTCCTATGATTATTTGTTTCACCTCACTTTCAAAATTCTTTGCATTCTCCAAAGCTTCTTCATATGTGGAAGATGGAACTACCTTCATATTCTTCTTATATCTAGGTAGAAACCCATCTACAAACCATCATTTCACCAATACATCTGCTAGAGGCATTTGCATCTTGTCCACCAACTACTTTAGTCGATGATTATATGACTTTACATCTTCATCAACTCTTTGCTTAGTGGTACAAAGTTTAGTTACAATATCTCCATCATCCTTCAAAGGGTGAAACTCCTCAATGAATTCATCCTTCATTGTGTTCTAGGCCTAAAAATTTGGTGTATTTTCTCATTTCAAATACCAATCTATGGCGAGTCCTCGTAACGTAGCAGGAAATAGTCACAACCATTCATCTGGTTGGTCCACACCATTTGCTTTCCAAATGGTTATGCATGTCCCGATGTGTCTCATCGGGTCTTCCTTTCCTTCACCCATAAAGGGTGGGCATCTCTACTTCCCTGCTCGATTGACTAAGTTAGCCATTACTGGTGGTCCTTCCTCTTCACTTGATGAAGTATCTCCTAGAATCCTTGACTGATTCCTCCTTGTAGGTGACTCACTATGTTGGTCCTCATCGAAAGTGTCTACTCGAGGTATCTTATACTCACCAAATAGTCATCTACCAATCTCTTGTGCATCTTCACTCTGTGACCTCCTTCACTGGTGTGTAGGTTGTGGCCCTGGTCTTTCCTCCTGAGACCTCATGCACTATTGCTCTAGTGCCTGACTCCCATCCACCGCACTCCTTTGCAACCTATCTACCACTTTCTTAGGTGTCACCATCCACTCACCTCGACCTCACATAGTTTCCTCATTAACATCTTCACTTACGCCAATGTTCTCCTTGAATCTAGGTGCTTCTTGCTCCTCTTCTTCCATTTCGATCAACAATGTATCCAACCTCTCAATATCTCCTTCGTTAGATGTCCATACTTGTTCTATCACTGGTTCATGCGTATTGTGTTCAAAACTATTCACATTCACTCTTTGAGCAATTCTTATGCTCCTCCTAACTGGGATATCTTCTCTTTGATCCTATCTCCTACACCTTTGCACACTTGTGTCTATCATTCACCTCCAATTTAGTACTACTCACAATTTATCACTTTGCAGGATCTTCTCAACTACAATAATTTTGACCCATTTTTAACAAAAATGCCAAATTTTGATAAGGCAACGATGCCAAATGTAGCACAGGGGTGTAGTATTCCCAGAGGGGGAGGTGATTTAGAAGGTGTGGGAATGATTTCCAAGGTTTTGGAACAATCTTACCCAAATCGTATAGGGTGTACGATTTGCTTTGTACGACTTGTCAATCTTGCAAAACTGCTTGTACGGTCACCAAATCATATAGTTGTATGATACAAATCATACAACACTACAACTTGTATGATTTTCCACTTAGTCAATTCACTAGAAATGGTTTTGCAACCCAAATCGATCAGTTTTGTAATCGATTTCTCCGAAACACCAAAATTTCCATAAATGGCAAGTTTTATCATGCAAGTTTAATTCCAAATTAGGAAAACGATCATTTGTACGGTCTAGGGGTTAGGTTGTACGATTTGCATAAACCCTTGCTGAATACTTCATTCACTTATTTGGCAATTTACACCACATATCTCTTTAGGACAAGTTTTGGGATGATTTCCTATTGCAATTGTTAACTTTCCTTCCAACATGCAAACCCTAATTCAATAGCATTGAATTATTATCATCACCAACATTTCCAAAAATTGTACAACTGACATATGACGTCTCTGTACAACCATAATTCATCATGCAATCATTCCTCACTCTCACATCAGGGTCGTAGGAACATCAGAAGCCATTTCCATTGTAATTCCATCAATCTAACATAGCAATTTAGTCATTCAACACATAATCTGCAACATGCAATAATAATAACACACAATGGAATTCACAACAGCCTAGAATCAAAGAGGTTTTGTTGATATATTCACATTATAGATATTCTACAATACATCCATCATTACTGATCACAATACCCATAGCATCAATGGACTCAACAATGGACATCAACAATGAATACATTCAACAACATTGAACTCCTACCATGAACAACCAAGAACTATCAAGAACAACCTAAAAAATTGAATGGGGGGCTATATAATGCATGCCCAAGCCATTCCAAAGTGGTTCTTGAGACATCACATTACTTACAACTGCCATCCCGAATTATCTCAAAATAATTAATTACAAGGTTTTACTAAGTCTAATTTGATTTTTATCAAATTCATCCCAAATGCACATTTCACCTAATTTCATTGACATTTCAAGTTGTACATTTGCAACCTTGTACGTTTACACCTACTTGTACGTTTTGACCACTTGTACATTTTAATCAAAATTGACAAAACTGAGCAAAATTGTGCAAATCCAATAATCATTTCTTCTTCTTCTGGGAGGTGGATTTGTTGCCTACAATAGCTTGATTTTTTAAGAAACATCTAGTGCTCCTATATAACCGACTCTATGTAAGAAGTAGATATAGATCTATCCCAAGGATGATAAGTAGGAAACTCTAGTTGTAGATATATATAAAAAAATAAGGGTTGAGAATTTGGGTCGTAAGATATACATATTAGTTAGCTCATATTATTCTACTTACATCATTATATTGATCTTATATTATGGCTATCTTATATTTTATCTTGTAAAATTTATCTTATGAGTTTTATATTAACATTAAGGCTTAAAAATCTATCAAAGTTACTACAAGTAGTTTCTTGCACATGTTGAATTTTTTTAGCTGCATATAAAATCAATTTTGTCTAGCTTGATAAAATTAGTTTAGAGTGTATCTAATTTAAATGGAGTTAGACCTGGACTCTATTGTAAGTTCAAAGTAAGTAGAAAGGCTACAATATTTCCACAATTTTAAGAATAGCAAGTGAATACTAGGACTCAACTATAGAGTCTTTTCATGGTTGCATAATGGCTAGTGAAGACAAGGACTCATCTATTGGAGGGTGAATCAACTTTAAGATAGTTGATCATTTAAGAAAATATCCAACCCTTGACATCATAAGTATTTCAGGAACATAGATAATCCTTGACACTAATTTCTATCAACTCAAAAGGAATTTGAAGGATTCAATACAATCAAATCATCTTGGTTTTTATTGAGGTATCAAGAAATTCAATGCCACCTTGAAATTATTTGAGTTCTTAGGTACAATTTAATACATTGTTTCAACAAATATTGATCATCAGAAGAGTGAGAAGCTTCCTACAAAATATAGAGAAGACTTTCATATTCTATGGAAAGAGTAAGCAAAAAAAGAAAATAATATATCAAGGATTGATATATCTATCTAAATGTAAGCTTTCATCAAGCGAATATTAATTTAAGTTGTAGGATATTGAGGATTTAGGTCTTGATGATAGACCTTGACATAGATAAAAGGATTAAGGTCTTGAAGACAAACCTTGACATAAAGAAATTTTAGATCTTGAAGTGAGACCTTGAATTAAGAGCTATTGAATACTCAGGTCATATAGACCTTAAAAAATATAGAAGAGTAGTAAAATATTAAGGTTACCTATTCTAAAATGTTATTCAAAATAGAGGTGATCTATGGGAACAACAGGTCTTGAAGAGAGGCCTTGATAAAGTTTTAGAATAATTAAGTCATTAGATATTGACCTTGACACTGGTAGCCATATGAATATTTAGTGTAGGAGATCATAAAGTGCAAAAAGCAATCATTAGAAAGCATCAAGTTTAATATTAAATAAGATTAAAGGACCATATTAGTGCATGCAATCAAATGTATAATAGAGTGCAATATCTAGCACCATAACAACAATATAAGAAATTCCAGGCTGAAGAAAAATAGAGCAACCAACAAGAAGAGCATCTATACAAGCATTAGAAACAGAGGCTATCTATTAGAAACAACTACATCATAGAATGTGCAAACCTAACATGAAAACCAAGAAAATACTTTTGTGTTAGGGATAACACAACCATATGTTGATTGAGTCATTCACCTCATGCCCAAGAAAGATGTCAAGTTTACAGAGAAGTTTCAAGTAAGCTTAAGGAGCTTGAGAATATTCCAAGCCATCCAAGAGAGCTCAAAAAATCCCAAGCACACCTAAGAGCTTGAGAAGAACGTGGGCTTGCTAAAGAATTGTCTAAGGAACAACAACATGACATCCAAGATATAGTAAGGTGTAGTGCAAGATGCAATGTGATATCTAAGATAAATAACAAGTATGTCAAGCATCCAACAATAAGGTCTAAGTGGAAGTGTGAACGTTGGAGTTGCGAAAGAAGAATATCAAGTAACGTATGACTATAATTCATTTGCCACCCTAGTCATCCATTGTTATGAGGAATGAGTAACATCTATCTTTGAAATATCTCCAAGGCATCTAGTGCAACACAACTCTCATTTCACCTGAAGGAAATTTGTTCACCACATGTATGCAATCGTTTCATGTTCCATTTGAGGAGGATTCACTTGAGGAATCTAATGGTTAGAAGACCTAATAAATTTAGTTTGCAAGAGAAACATTCATTCATTCTTGTAGCGGTTGATGATAAGAAGGCACACATAATTTTTGAAATGTAACTTTAAAATATTTTAGGGTTTGCAATATTTTAGGAGTGATAAGGTAGAAATTAGAAGGTTTATTAAAATATTAAAGTTTGAATTTATTTATTTTTTTTTTTTTGTACTTACATGGTGGAATCGGTAGCCGCCACAAATCTGGGTAGGCTGTCCAGCTTTTATGGCTGCCACAGTATTCTACGCTGTCCGCCCCGAAAGCCGCCACATAGATCTTCACGTAGTCCGTCCCTATAACCACCATGCCACAATCATTTTAAACCTTTTACGCCACTGAAAGCACCAGGAAAGGGATAAGCGTTCAGTCGACGAGGCTCGAGATTTGAACCTTGGACCTCCACCCCCCTTATGGGATTTGGATGAACCAATTGGTCTACACCTCGGACCCTAAAGTTTGATTTATTAAAGGAGAAATAAGGTTTATTTATTTTAGTTAGTTTATATAGTTTACTTGGAGGGATAACTTTTATTTAGAACTAATTATTTGAAGTTTAATTTATTTTTGGAGTTATAAGGTTTCTTTAATAGTTTGTTTAATATTTTTTGAAATTAGTAGATTATTGAATATTTGCAAATATATTTTCAAAATAAGTTCAACTTCAAACTTGTGAAAAATTAAAATTGTAAAATCCTTATTTCTTAGTTTCTACAAATATAGGGAGATATACAATAGTCTACATCAAAAATAATATATTATTAACATTGTTTGGATATCATGGAATAAATTGTTAAGAGTGCATTCAATAATTAAGATATAGCAAGTAAACTAAAAGGTTATTTTCAAAAAATGATAGAAGACTTAGATAATAAGGAAAAATTAACAAGATTACAAAATAGTCAAGATAACACTCAATTGGATCTGGTTACTATGAAACCTTATTCTAGTAGTTATCCAGTATGAAAAACATAAACTACTAAAAATATTGAAGTCTTTCATCATCAACTATATATCTACATGGAAAATAAGGAGAGAATAGCTTTGGTTGTACATAAATTACTATGTTATTTTATTAAGAAGACAAATATACTTGAAGTTCTAAGAAGAATGAATAAAGCAATAAAAATACCGTCAAGATGTGTCTACTACAATAGAATTAGTCATGAAAAAGAAAATTGTTGGAGTATTCATCCATGTAAATATTGTGGAAGAAAATCTCATTCATTTATTTTTTGTTACTACAAGAAGTATTGTAAGAGATTTGAAAGAGCATTAATATTCATATTAGATTGTCTTTTTCAAATACTTATTTCTGAAGCATCTTCTAACAATGAATTCAAGTGTGCAATTTCTAAAGTATAGGGAGATAAATCATTCATAAAAAAAGGAAAAAAATGGATCAAACATGGTCCAAATATGTCTTACAAGGGGATTAAATATCATGCATTGCAAGGTCACTTGTAGATTGAAGATGAAGGACAAAGACCATGATTAACCAAATAATGTAATACAAGGGGGTGTTGGAGTATATTACATTATTTGGTACATGCTAATGTACCCCATGACACCTTCATGGTACATATTGTAAATATTATATTAGGGAGTGAGTAATATTTTATGTAATGTAAAAATATGTAGGAAATGCACAAGTTTTATGTAAGTGTGTATGTGTAGGAAATGCACAAGTGTCTTATATGTAAGTGTGCACAAGTGTACTTAGATTAGAGTGTGCAAAGTGAAGAGTCACATCTCGGTGTGCATACATGACAGAGTCATGTGTATGCAAGTGTAAGTAGAGAAGCCAAGAGTCATGAGACTTGGCATACAAAAAGGAATAGTCAAGTAGCCAAAGAGTCATTCTATTATGGCTATATATTACTCCATGGAGAAGTAGTAGATAGAATCAAATCCAATCCATTCTATTCAATCCATTATACAATTATCAAGTGTTGTATTTGTAAGAGAAAGAGGAGTAATAAAGTTTGCATACATTTTGAGCAACTAATATTGTAAGTTGTGCTACATGCTTTGTACATGTATGATTCAGGCTATTTACATTCATATTTTTACTTAATTAATGTTAGTTGATATATTATAAGCCTTGATATACATATTAGTTAGCTCATATTATTCTACTTACATCATTATCTTGATCTTAATATATTATGGCTATCTTATATTTGATCCTATGAAATTTATCCTGTGAGTTTTATATTAACATTAAGGCTTAAAAATACATCAAAAACAAATATGCAAATAGACTAGCCAATAGAGTAGTTTTAATTGACGATCATGAAGTTAAATTCTCTTTTTCGTGGTTAGAGGAAGTAGTAAGTTTAGTTGAAGCTAACAAGAAAATGTTGACTAGCTTAATCAAATAATGATTAAGATTTATTTTAATGTTTTCATTGGTAATATTTACTTTTTTAAAACTTTAATGTGTGTTCATATAACTATTTATTATAAATTTTGTGGTTGCACTTATGCTTCAAGAAGGAAATTAACAATATAGATTTGGTAAAGAAGACTATGATAGTGCAATGTTTTGGAAATATTACTATACTAAAATGCAATGCATAGATAGTAGAGGTGGAGTTTTGGCATTGTGAAGGCTACTATAGGAAAATTTTAAGAAGGATGTAAATTCTAGAATATTTGTATTGACAGAAAATTAAAATCAAGAATTCATACATTTTATGTAAAATGATGTAGGTATATAGCTATAACAACTCAATTGGGATGAAAATTGAGTCTGTTTGTAAAATATTAAGCTTTAGAGAAGAGAGTTGTGTTTTTCAAGGTTGGTGAGCCTAAGTACAACCCCTTGTTCTCCAACAAAAAAAATATTTCAAAAATATTTTGCTAGATAGAAGACAAGATAAGGAGGCACAAGGTAAGTTTTGCAAAATATTCCATCAATCATCACACAAGAACAAAATAAAAGCTTGATGAAGAATATATATATGGAGGATATACATGAAACAATTATATTTTTGCATCCTAAAAAGATACATGGCCAAGGATTTACTATAATTTTATTTCAATTTTTTTGGATTTATTGAAGAGCGATATGTTTGTTGTAGTTGAAGAGACCCAAAAAATGAAGCTACAATAAATGAGATCAATTCCACTTTTTTATATTGGTTCCCAAGAAAGACGAGGCAAAATATTTTGATGATTTTAATATAATGAGACTTTGTAATATTATTTATAAAATCATTTCAAAAATTATGACAAACACATTGAAGAACGTTCTAAATTATGTTATCTTATAGGAACAAGGTGGTTTTATTCAATTTTAATGAATTCTTGATGATGTAATCATTGCATAGAAGGTCATACATTCTATTCATTCCATGAAAAATTAGGTTTTTATGAAATTAGATATGAACAAAGCATATGATAGGGTTTGTTGGAGTTTTTTGCATGATATTCTTAAAAAGTTTGGTTTTGATCAAGGTTGGTGTGAATGGATTAATGTTGTTAAAGAATTGTAAAATGTTATATTTTGAGCAATGGTTCTCTTGTTGGTTACTTTAAGTAATCTTATGAAGTCCTCCAAGGTGATCCACTATCTCCTTATCTATTTATTATTCTTATGGAGGCAATAGGAAGAGCTTTCTCAAAGGCAAAAATGGAAGGATAAATCAAAGATATTCAGGTTATAAAAAAATGGTCCCTTTGAATCTGATATCCATTTGGCTGATGATACTTTTATTTTGGACCATCCCTCATTTAGTGAGGCCATGGAGTTTAAATTAATATTATCATGCTATGATAAGGCTATTGGACAGTTGGTTAATACTATAAAATCTAAGTTTTTTCATCAACACCATCCTATATTTACAATAAATTATTATGGGTATTTTAGGGTTTAAAATTGGAAATTTCCACCAACCTACTTAGGTATTCATTTGTTTCATAAAGAAAATAAAAATATATTTGGATCTCTTATTTGGATAGAATAAAATATTGTTTGATAGGTTGGAAATGTAAGTTCTTACCCATGGTCGAAATGCTACAACTCATAACGACTACATTGCAATGCATACCTATTTATATAATGCCATTTTCAAGCTTATTAGTAGGTATAACATCAAAAAAATAATAAAATTCAAAGAGAATTTCTTTTAAAAGGATTGGAGAAAAATTTAGGTTTCCTTTTTGTAAGTGGGATAGGATATGCGAAGGAAAGAATATTTGAGGGGTAGGCTTGCAAAATTGTAAACTTTTGAGTTTGGCATTAGGGACAAAACTTGGGTGGAGATTATTCAGAGATCAAGAAAATAGTTGGGAAAAAATGTTACTTAAAAAATATAGAGATTCTCTTGATGCAATAAAACACCTTGCACATTACAACTTGCACATTGCCACTTGTGCATTTATTACATTGCTTGAAGTAACTAGATAACTTCCTCCTAAAGTAATATCCTATCCTAACTATGTACCTAAGGTGGTACATTTACATGACCCAAATGATTTAATATATTTACATGACCCAAATGATTTAATATACTCTAACACCCCCCTGTATTACATTATTTGGGTATTGAAGATTTCAATCTTTAATATGGATTTTCTTCTTTGTCTTGGAACTTGTATTCTTCTTCTTCTTTGTTTTTTGTAACCTATTCAAGCAAGTAGTTAGTATATTCATAACATGTTATTCTTTCTGAAAGAGCTTTGAATTCACAATCATCTGTAGATTCTTCTAGTTATTTGATTTCCTCTATCCTTTGAGCTAGGTGTCCTTTTTGGTTCATTTTTCAATACTCTAATTGGGGATAATTGGTTGGATGTTGAGCTTGCTACTGATTTTAATATTATCATGATTGAAATTTGCTCCTATTGTTCATCTAATTTTCTTGATTCTTATTTCTGAGATTGAATCTACAATAGTTTGTGTTATGACCTTTTATCTTGCATATCTGACAATACCTATTATACTATGGTTTTTGTCCTTTTTATGTTGAAGCAATATTTCCCTATGGATTGTCTTTTGATGCCAGTGCAATGTTAGTCATCTCATATTTAATTGTATTCTCTACTTCATATTCTTGAAGAATATTGATTAGGTCATCAAAAGTAGTATCTTTACTTAGGACTTGTAAAGATTTTACCAAATATTTGTAGCTATCTAGAAGTGCTCTCATGGTCTCTTGAGTAAGAAGTTCATCTTTAATTTATTTCCCTAAGGTTAATAATTTCCCTTTGATATCTTCTACTTTCCTTAGGAATAGTTTTATAATCTCACCACTGTTCATTTTTAAAGAATGTAGTTGAGTTTGAAGATGAAGGATAATGGCTTTATTTTTTCCTTCAAATATATTTTTTAAGCTTTTCCATGCTTCTATAGATGTCTTTGTTGAACTGATATAAGGTTGTATTTCATCAGTGATAGCAAAGGTTATTATCATTAGGTCTTTTGCATCATTGTCATCAAACTTCTGTATTTCAGTATCACCTGTGCTTGGTATTTTTGCTATTCCTTGAGTTATCTCCCAAATTTTTTCATATACTAGGATTGTTTTAACATTATTTTTGCAGGAGAAATAATTTGACCCCTTAAGTAATTGGGGTTCCACAAGAAAGAATTTGTTTTATGCCATGATGATCCTTATGGTCTTCTTTTAATTTCTCTAGTATTGATTTGATGATGCCTTGGTGAAATTCTAGGTTTTTTAGAATACTTTATGTCTCCCTAGTAATTTTGGAAATTCTATATGATAGATAAAGTGATTTTGAGAATTATAGTTCAATTTTGAGTTGATTTTGTAAAGTTTAGTAAATAGCAAAAATCAAATTCTTTTACATATTATTACTCTTATTGAACTTTAAGCACTTTCTAATTTGATGAGGTTTTGATAGTTGGATTCCTTTTGTTACTTTAATGTATTTTGAGATAAATATATCAATTAATTTCCAACTCTTAATATTCTTTAATAAACCTCTTTTTATAGCCTTTAATAATTTGTTATTTATTGTTTCTAATTTCCAATTTCCTACTTTGATGTAGTATTCCTTATAACTCCCTAATGTGGAATATTAGAAAACAATGAAATTTGCAATAATAGAAATTTTGATTTCCAAGTAGAATTCCTTATTTATCTTATTTTATAATATTGCAAATATTAGGCTATTTAATATGTGTTTCTCTATATTATATTGCTTTCAAATATGGCTGATTTTCTTTAGTTTTTCAACCTAATGTTATACCTTATAACTCTCGGTTAATGAAAGAAAATTTAATAAAGTAGAGACCTTACCTTTGATGTTGTATTCTCTACATATTCGCTGCATATTTCGGACGTATATGACAATCCACCTTTAGTGCCTTTCCTTTGACCACTTATGGAGAATGGTGTACGTTGATTTTTCCTTGGCTTCAATGTTGGACTTCTTTGACCTCCTTGACTAGATATTTTAATGCTTTTTCACCTTTCTTCCACAAGATAATTCGGCATGTGCTATGATTAAAATGTTGCAATATTGAATATGTCAAATTCCTTGGTCTTTGGAATTTTTTAATAGAAGAGAGTTCTTGTGCTATGTGACAAGTGTCACACTGATTACTTCTTGAGCACTTGGAGGGAATGCAGATTCTTGTAACATCTAGGCGTTACAACCTTGTAGAAGCACTTATGTAATTTGAAGACAAGTGCCTCCTTTGTTATAACGTACCACCTTTCTTGCTAGTACTATTCCTTTGCTCGAATGTGTGAAATATGGTCGCTCATGTAGTGAACGTTAGAATTTATTTTCAAGTGATAAGTGTCACTTCCTCCTTATGCATGGGATCTTTCTCTAATGCTTCTTTAATGTACCTTTGTTTTGTATGGAAAACATCCCATAAGGGATACGAATTTTGGGTAAGACCCAAGGAGGTAGGGGTATTTCTTTCACCAAAATTGCTTAAGGCTCGCACCTGGCCTATCACCTTTGACATCCTCAAGTAGGAAACCTGAAACAACAAAAAAAAAGAACACACAAACACAAACACAAACACACAATAAGATAAAAAAAAACCATGCTCCTTGAGTGTGTCAAAAAGATAAAGCAAAACCAAACACACACACACAGTAATATTTAAAAAACACACACACAACACGAACCACACAAAAAAACACAAGAACAATATAACAAAACACAAACATGAAAAAAATAACAGAACACTACAAAGACACAACCAACAAAAACATGAAAAACAAAAATAACCAAAACCTAAAAAAACAAAAAAAAAACAACCAACAACATACAAAAAACAAAAAAAACCATAAAAAACACTCACACATAAAAACACAAAAACCCCAATTAACACAAACATACAGAAACACAAGAACAAGAACAAGAACAAGAACAAGAACAAGAACAAAAAAACACAAGAACAATAACAAAAAACTCAAAAAACACAGAATAAAAAAAACACAAGAATAACAAAAAATAACAAAAAAGCACAAAAACAAAACAAAACAAAAACACACACACACACACACACACACCTCAAAAAAATAAACAAGTAAAGGAAAAAGGAAAAAGAAAAAAATTGAATACAACAATGACCTTTCTAGACCAAAATACTTTTAAGGCAAGAATCAACAGCAGAAACAAAAGAAATATTAGTTTGAGCTAGGAACTAAAATACCCTGATCGAGCCAAAGAGAAGCAAAAATAAAGCAAGAAGAAACTAGGTACCTCAAGAACTGGAGCCATCCAAAGAAATGATAGAAAGAAGAGCTTCCCTTATTTGTGAAGCCTACCATCTAGGAGGGTGGTCGTAGCAAGTAATATCACCTTTATCCAAAGCCCAATTAGCTAAAGCATCAGTACTCTTGTTATTATATCTGACCACATGATTGTAATCAACTTTCAAAAATCCCATATGGATTAACTGAATATTATTAATAATTTTTTATTCTCCAATCAACCTTATGTTTCTTAGGAGTCTTCAAAAGATTAATCATGAGTTGAGATTTAGACTCAACTAACACCTTTTCCCATCCAACCTTAGCAGCCTCTTGAAGGCCTCTGAGGATACCATACCCCTCAACAAGGTTATTGAATAAAATACCCAAATTCTTAGCAAAAGTAAAAACCAGGGAGTCATTTGAAAGTCTACCAATTCCTCCCACTCTAGCTTTTCTAGGGTTCCCTCTAGAGGCTCCATCGGTATTGAATTTTCCAAAATCCTTAGGAGGAGGTTGCCAATTCCTTGTTCTATCCATATTGCAATTACTCACATTCCCTTTAATCTGGTTGTCCTTAGAAGACTTAATATTCAATCTTTGCATCACTTGATCCCATATTTAGTGGGAGTTTTGGGGGTGATTAAGGAGTTGTTGGACTGATTCAACTAAGTTGGCAATGGTATTTTGCCAAATATAGTTAATATCCTTCCTATATTGAATTAAAAATTTGGTTATTCCTTTCATTCTAGATATTCCAAAGAAGAATGGTAGAACCCATCCAAACTAACTGCCTAATAAAATGATCAACACCCTCTTGTTTAGGCCAATCCCTCCAAAGTTGTTAAAAAGTAAAAAAATTGGACCATTGTAAGCCAAGTAAAGTGGTCATTCTCCTCCAAAGCTCAGAGGCTACAGTACACTGAATACAAATATGGTTGAGAGTTTCCACATTCTCTTCACATATTTCACATCTAAAAGGTCCATGAAAACCACGCTTCATAAGTTGCTCACCAGTAAGCACCCTGCGATGCAATAAAAGCCAAGTAAAGAAACTCACCTTAGGCCAGAGATTTTGAGCCCACACATGAGAAAATATGCTAGATGATTGGTTAGGATTATTATGGCATAAGGCTAAATAACCTTGAGCAACTAAATACTCACCCTTAGTAGTGTTGTTCCATCCAAAATAATATTTTTCATGGGACCAAGAGAGAGATATCATATGAAGGATGCATTGGATATCTTGTCTTTGCCTTTTTGGATTTTGAATAGGCTAGTCCTCAATAGGGATCCAATATCTACCAACTTTGAATTACCAGTATGGTACCGACAGTAATTAGCTACTTTTATCTAGTTTTCTCGGTGAAGCTCCTCCATCCAAGGCCTCCAATCGGGAAACTAAGTTATCAAAGGCTTGTGACCATCCCAATAATCTGTACAAAAATTAGCCTTTTGACCTTTATGAATGATCCAAAATAAATTTTTCTTTATCAAATCCTCACCAGTATTAAGAACTACTAAAATGGGAGAACCTTTGGTAGGCAATTGATAGCGAACAAGATCTTTAGGACTTTTGTTCTCAACATATTTAGCATGGATATTATTGGTCCAAAGAGCATTGGGGTTATGCAAAATCATCCAATATAATTTAGTAGCTAAATATTTGTTGTTATTAATAGCATATTGGAATCCTAAACCCCCTCCGTTCTTAGGAAGACATAAAGTGTCCCATTTCATCAAGGCCCACTTTCTTTTCTCCTTAGTACCACTTCAGAGGAACCAATGATTTATTTGATCTAGTTATCAAAGAACAACATTTGGGATATTCAAAATGGTAGAAAAATAAATAGGAATAGCTTGAAGGACTGATTTTACCAAGGTGCTTCTACCCCCAGAAGAAAACCACCTATTGGTTCACTTTCCAATTTTCTTCTTGACTTTGTCCAACAACTAATTCCAATGTTTTTTTTTTTGTCTTTGAATATTGAAGGGAATACCTAAATAAGTGATCAAAAGGGAGGTTTATTATATCTTAATTTATACAAGACCATGGATTCTTGTATGGCAGAGCAGTGAAAGAAAAAAACTTTAGATTTGTCTTCATTGATCAATTGCTCGATAGCCTTAGAAAAATAGCTAATGATTTACATAATAGTAGAAGCTTCCTTAACTATAGCTTTACCTAAAAGAGTAGAGTCATAAGAAAATTGAATATGAGAGATATATATAGCTCCATGAGCAATGGTAACTCCCTCAAGAATTTTGTTTTCTCTCTTTTTGATTATAGTCCTACCCAAGCATTCAACAAGAATGATGAATACATAAGGGGAAAGAGGGTCACCTTGCATAATACCTTTAGAAGCATGGAACAACTGAGAATACCTACCATTGATAAGAAATAAGTAGGAAACTAAAGATATACATCCCATAATCCAATCCATCCAATCTTGAGAGAAATCAAATTGCCTCAAAACTTTGATAAGGAAGTGCCAATCCACTATGTCATAAGCTTTGGATAAGTCTAACCAAATGAAATTGGAAGGAGATTTTTGCATATCCATGAAATGGATGGCTTCCTAAAAAAGAACTATTTCATCCACTATTTGATGCCCTTCCACATAACCCCCTTGTTTAGGGGAAATAATATTATGCAAAAGAGACTTCAACATTTCTACCATGATCTTAGTAATGATTTTGAGAAGAACATTACATAAAGTAATAGGTCTAAAAGCTGAGATATGATCAACCTCTTGAGATTTTGGAACAAGAGTAATATAAGTTTTATTGATAACCTTCAAAATTTATTTGGCTTTCTTGGCTTCTTCCACCACCTCTAATAAATCAGCATGAAGGATATCCCAGAACTCTTGGTAGAACTCAATGGGAAAACCATCAGGACCTAGGGTTTTCCATTTTTGCATTGTAAAAACTACATGTTGAAGCTCATTGATAGTAACAGGAGTAGTCAAAATAGATTTATCCTCAGAAGTGATAAGAGATGGGATTTCTTGAAGAACATTTTGTTGATAAGCCAAGTTAAGAGGAGTAGCAGCAAAAATATTGAAAAAGTAATTGACAACGATAGAGTTCATGCCATCCCAAGTGTAGACAACATTTCCAGAATATGATTTCAGGGAAGAAATAATGTTGTGAGATATTTGATCTAGAAGATATTTGTGGAAGAAATTTGTGTTTCGATCTCCTTCTTTGAGCCATTGAATTCTAGATTTTTGCTTCCATAAGAGTTCTCTTTTTTTCCATTCCTCTAACTGAGCTGTGAGATTAATTTCATCTGCACTTCTACTATCTATGAGGCCATCTAAAATAATTTTCTTATTCAAATTTTCAAGTCGAGAAATAACTTCATATTATTTTTATGAACATCCCCAAACTCCTTCTAGTTCCAAGTCTTGATTTTATATTTAATATATTGTAATATTTTGGCAAAATAAAATATCTTAGTCCCATACCTAGGTTTACCTTCCTTCCACCATTGTTGCACTCGAGGTCTAAAGGAATTGTCTCTAAGCCACATTAACTGGAATCGAAAAGGAGAGAAACTCACATTGGTTTTCCACATTTCCATCATGTCTGGCTAGTGATCCGAACCAGCAATGTTAAGATTCTTCACTTTAGGAATGTGACCATGGATTAAGAAATTGTTAGAGAGCAAGAACCTATCCAATCTCTCCATTATACAAGCTAAGCCTTACCTTCTGTTAGACCAAGTCATAAGGCCATCATATGGTTGTATGTCCACAAGATGGAGGTTTACAATATATTCGCTCATGAGGTCAGTGCTCCTATCCAAATTTCTATTTCCCCTAATTTTCTCATCTAGAGAGAGGATGGTATTGAAATATACTTCGATCAAGATCCAAACTTCAAGATAATGAGAGATAATATAAGTTATATCCTTCCACTGTCTTCTTTTTTCCTCCAACGTAGTCAGAGCATTAATGGTAATGCAGAGCATAATTTGGTTGGAATGTCTACTTTGAATAACTATAGCCAAAAGACCCCAACTACCAACCATATGGTGAATAACTACATCTTTTGGGTCCCAAATACAAGCAATGCCATCAGAAGTCCCTTGAGAACTGAGGGAAACCACTTTTACAGCTAGCCAAATTTTACTAGCAATTGATTACATTTCTTCTATTGACATCTTTGTTTCTTGAAGGAAAACAATATGTGGATGATTTATCTGAATTATTCTTCTAATTTCATTTTATTTTGAAAGACTCCCTTTGAGTCCTCTAATATTCCAAGTGATGATCTTCATTAATACTAGGGATAAAATAGTTTGGAAGGGTATTAATATTACCTTCCTCTACAATCTTTTCACCTTCTTTTGCCTTATGATGTTGACTGGTCTTGCGACCTGCCTTTTGATTAGAATCCATCTTCAGTTTTTTTTCTTGTTTATTGACTTACTCCAATTGAATATGATATGGATTCTAACCTTGAAGAATGCATGTATATAGCCAAAGTGTTACCAGAAGGTTCAATAGTGTCTATATTGGAATCTATATTATTTGAAGTTTTAACATTTAAAAGATTGTTTTTTTTAATGTATATTTCTCCCTTTTTTTTGTTGAAAACCTTTTTTTTTTGGTAAATAAAAGTCTTCATTAATTATCGGGTTTTGCAGGTTAACCCAAAACCTATTACAATATCCAGACCTTTGATTTGTTGGTTTATCTTTGAATTATTCACTTCATATTTAAATTGTGTTTCTAAGAATTTTGTTTCCATTAATTCCTCTTCCTCACTTGGAAAATCATTTGTGGAAAGAATTTCAAACATATTAGTAGATAACTTATATTGATCCTTCATAACTAGTTTTTTATGAGTGTTCTTCTTCTTAGGCATTTGGAAACCTGTTGAGTTTATATCTTCTTTCTTTTGATTTGGAATTTTATTTGGGCAAACACTAGCCAAATGACCATATTCATGGTAAATTCTACAATGAAAAGGAATGTTCTCATAGTACACTACTTGCTCCCAAGTGTCCTCCCCACATATGTTTAAATTTTTGAGTACAATTAGCAGTCATCATAAAAGTTCCTAAAGAGTTTCCAATTGAAGAAAAAATAGTTAGATTCCAGAATTCAATTGGGAGGCCAAATATTCTAACCCGCATGGGACCTATATAAGGCACCTCTTCTTCAGATTTAAATTTAGTATGTCAAGGCTTCATGAAAAGCCCTACCCTTCCAAAGAACCAAGGACCCCATTAAAATGTTTTCTCTTTATCTTTATTATTAGAAAATAAACAAGAAAATAACCATTTGGATAAATAGAGATTTGTAACTCATATTTAGTTTTCTAGATTTTTGAAGCCTAGAATTTGAAAGCAGATAGGTTCGGATGGAAACCCATGAAACAAAAAATTAGTCCTATTTTTTCTAGATCTTCAATACCAGTCTGAATGTTACCCATATCTATATTAAAAATAGGAGTTCCATCAGTTGCTTTAAGAAATCCTGACTTTGTTTTCCTAGGATCCATATTAGGTATTCTTAGATATTTATGGGAAGCCCTAAGATTATTATTAGCATTAGGCTGAGGCTATCCACCATGAAGGGCATCCCTAAAATTCATTTTTGGATCCAACTCTTGGAAATTCTTACCCTTGATAGGGGTTTCCATAGTGGATTTATTTTGTGGGTGCACCTTAGCACTAGATTCACTTGATATCTGAGCCATTTTTTGATCAACTACTTGAAACTTGTTTCGTGATCTCTTTAATCCATACCCTAGATTTTTTATGTAGAAAATTGGAAGCCATTGTCAATCAAGTTCACATCATGAAGATCTATTGGAAGACATATTTCTAACCCATATTAGATCCATTACAACATATCCTACTAAAATATTGAGTAGAAACCACAAAAATATTGACCAGTAGGGCTTGAAGGCCCCAAAAACCAACCTCTGGAGTTGCTTGCACTCAACACAGATGAAACCCTTGCACAATCACTTGCCAAAAATATAATTCACACATAGGGATGCTCTAGGCTATGTGTTCTTCCAAATGATATAAAATTTTGTGGAGACATTCTAGGGTTTTTCAGGCATCTACTCTCAAAATTTTAGCTCAATCCAAGTTCGGATGAGTGAAATATGACAAAAAAACTAAAGGTTTTCAACTTTTCTTCTATATTAGATGAATTTAATTCTTTTGATTATACTAAAAATATTCTTTAATGTACATTTGGAGCACCTTTAAACATTGTAATATTCTTATTTCTTCCTTTGTTTGATGGTGCTTGCTTATGATTTGGTTCCAACTAGAGTGAAGAGTGATGCTTTGGTGGAGCTTTGGTGAACCTCCAATAATGGTATAGAATGCTTCTTGGATGTGTGTCGAATATAGTCTCTTGCACCTTGATTTTATTATTTTCCAAACCTATTATGCTCTCCTTTTCACTCTTGAAAATAATGCTTCCTTTTGCCTTGTATTGTGCTGTATTTGCTTGTAGATTTGGCTGTCCAAGATGTAGAGAATATGAGCCTTTCGAGAGGCTTCTTTGCTTTGCTCAAAGTGTGCTAATGTTAAGTTGTCTTCGGTTGTTGTACCTTTATAAACAGTGTGCCTTTAGGGTACTTTAAAATCTACCCTAATTCTTACGTAGAACAAATAAGACTGGTGCACCAATATGTAATATATTTTGTATATAAGAATGTCCTTATTACACTCCTTCTATAGATCTATTTTTCCTAATTTTTATGGCATCTTTCTTGAAGGCAATGGGAGATTTTGAGGTTGTATTTTGATTAGACACATTTTCCCTTTTTGCTTGGATATTTTTCTAATGAACCTAAGCTTGTAACAACTTAGATAGAAGATTCCTCAATTTTTTTGTAGAAGTAATTTTTGCACCCCTTTTTGGTGCACTTTGAATCTTGAGACTTACCAAGTCTCGATTTGAAGCTTCTCTTGCTTATTTTAATGGTGGATTTATTCTCTACTCCTTGGAGGATTCTGATATGATTTTGGTGGCTTCATTAGTCCACAAAATGGTGCAGGTTTTATGCACCAAATAGTGTCTCTAGACACTTTGATTAATCTGCTAGTTTTTGTGCTCTTGATCCTTAAAAATAAAAAAACATAAAATAGCCTTTTTGAGAGTAATTAGTGTAGTGCAAATGATTTTAATAATACTACCAGTTTAATGCACTAACAATATCACCTTATCACTCCAATAAACTCTCAAAATAGTTTTAGATGCACTTAATAATCTCTGCAACTCTTAAGAGTAATCTGTAACGAACCCTTAATAAGTATTCTGCAAATTTTCACTACAAATAAAGTTGTAGGGTCTAGTATTCTTTTCTTTTCCAAAGTAGATGATAGGTAGTTGATAGATATTTGTAATTATGAAATCTATTCAACTCCAAATTAATGTGCAAATAATCCTTAAAATGAACTCTCCATTTTTACGCTTTCTTGAAGACTATAATGCAATCTATTCTTTTGTAATTTTTAATCCAAATAAGGTGCTTAATGGAATTTGATAATGAACCCTAATATGAAGTTCAACTAGTTGCACCTTAGTTGCTTACCTTTTTTGATGGCTTATGTAGATGATGTAGATCTTGGTGCTTCTAATTCACCAAGTTGCTACCTTGTAGTAGATGGATACACAACTTCTTTGTTGACTATCCTAAACAAATTTCTCCTTCACCAATCTCTAGCCTCGAAATTTCTATCTTGAGCCTTGGATTTGGTGGCTTAATCCTTCCAGTGACCTTCTACTTTCTACTACAGATTCAAAGAACTTTCTCTAAACTGTGTCTTCTTACTATGAGAGGCAATCTCCAAATCTCTTAGATTTGGTAGGCTTCTTATGTCCGAATCTTTGTTCAAGCTTCTTATCAAATTCTAACTTCAAACAGGATCTTCTTCTTCTCAAGATTATATTTTTCTTAAGGTCTTCACTAGATTATTCTTTAGGGATTTGGAACTCCTTGCCAAATTCTTCTTCTCAAATTTGACACTCCTTACCAAATTCTTCTTCTAGGATTTGACACTCCTTGCCAACTTCTTCTCTTGGGCTTGTTGTCGGATGGCAATAATTGTCCCAAGTCCTTCACTATCAGGAAATTTTTCTTGGTAGTGGAATTCTCCAATGAGTTCTCCTAGGAACTCTTTTGATGATGCTTCCATGAGCTCTACAACAAGGCTCTCCAAACCTTCTTCTTTTTTCTTCTTGAGACCTCTCCAAGGTCTTCTATCTTGCAGCTTTTATGGTCTTCCACCTAAGACATTTTCTTCAACCTTCTACTTTTGGAAGTGTTGGTGATGAGATCTTCTTCTCGAATATTTGATTTTACTACTTATGGATTTGAATAGGACTCTCCTAGTCCTTCTCTTTCTTCATGAAATGGAAGTCATTTCAATGAGATCTACTTTGGATCTCTTCAACTTCTTTTGAAAGAAGTATTTAATTAGTAAAGTAAATCATCAATATCCTATTTCTTGGACTCCTCTCAGGAGTCTTCTTCAAGAACTCATTTCTAGAGTTTTATTTTAAAATATATCTTCTAAATCATGATATATTTAGAAACTCTTCTTTGGAGTATTTTTATAAAACAGGAATTTATTTTTTGAAATAGGAATCCTTCTCTGAAGTTTTATTCAGAATTAAGACTTCTATGACCTTTTCTTATTCTAGGTTTCTTTGGCCTATTCTTCTTCGAGGCTTCTTTAGCCTATTCTTCTTCTACACTCTACAACTATTGATCTTGAATGAAGATCACCAATCTCCTGTCTCATCCTATGACTCAATTTCTGGAGTCTCTTCTTCCTTGAGTCTACTATAAGGCTACTATGGTATTTTATTTACTTCTATAATTTACAGGATTACAACTCTTGTAAGAGGACCTTTCTCAAGATATTTGAAATCTTCAATCTTCTACCTTGTTGCTGCAAGTGCTGGAATGATTCTTGAAGATGTTCTTCCTAAATATCTTGTAGGAAGCTTTCCAAAATTTTCTTGAATCTATTTTTCCTGCAACAAGTTGTTAGAAACTAGAACAAAAGAACTTATAAATCTAGAGATAATAATATTCACTAGTTGATTGTCAAACTAGTGGTTTGAATGCTGAGTCCTAGTCTTCACATGTTTTTTTCTACAACTCTATGGAAAGACCCTAGCTAGATGTAATCTTAGATTTTCTGCAACTAAGATTTATTTTAGTCTTCACTTTTCTAATCCTATTGACTACTATGGCTATTTCTATCAAATAATCCTAATGGTAACTTTTGCATACAACGACACTCAATGGTAGATCCAATTTGCAAAGATGTAGGCCAATAGTAGTAATGGTGACTCTCCCTATTCCTCTTGACCTACTAGACTTCTCTTATGATGTATGTAGGTCCTCTTATCTTGAAACACCATGGCTCTAATACCACTGTTATATTTTGAGGATATATACAGTGGAGAGATCTAACACAGGTTCCAATGAAATATAGGAAATATGAAAGAAAGTGAAACAACAATATAACTGAAATATGCTATAAATAGAAATGATGAGAATACAATACAAAATGGAGGAAATGGTCACTCCATTAATATGAGCTAAAGAGCTACATTGCAATCCATACAAAAATACCTGAGAGATGAGATATACGATGATATGATATCTACTACTATGAGGCCCTTTATATAGGAAGATAGATTCCTTGGCCAACACTCTATCTAGCTATACAATGGGACACCTTGCACATTACAACTTGCACATTACCACTTGTGCATTTATTACATTGCTTGAAGTAACTAGATAACTTCCCCCTAAATTAATCTCCTATCCTAACTATGTACATAAGGTGGTACATTTATATAACTCAAATGATGTAATATACTCTAACCTTAACACTTAAAGTGAACTACCTCTTTGCTTTTTCATGCAGGGTTATTTCACAATTTTTAGCTTCTCTCTGAGAAAACTATAAAATATCACTCATCCCTTAATTTTGATGGTCCTTCATCTTTCAATTTTGTGTAATGAAGTGCTACCAAAATCTATATCTCAAAGTTTTTGAATTTGTGCAACGAAGTGCTACCAAATTCAATCCTCAACTTTAAGCAATGAATTGTTGTCCTTTCGATCCTCCAAGCTATTCTATTGAAGCCATGCTACCAAACTACTAAAGGGATAGGAAGTTGTGCTCCTATAATAAAACACCCTTACCTCGGTGATCGATCTGACCCATCAAGTCACTCTCATAGTGTATAATCCATCGATAACACATCTAGGACATCTCACACGTCTTCCAAGACTGGTTTCAAGAAAACATAGTCTAGCGATAGCAGACTTATTACCTTGAGATGGCCTGTAGGAAAGGTCGTCTGACCCTAAGATGATCCCAGTCAAAGATATGGTTTTACTAATTTATTTTAGCATAGCTTAGATTAATAATTTTTATCATTCTTGCATTTAGATAGGTTTTAGATTTCACATGCTTTGACCTGGTTTATCTTATTTTTATCGCATTTGATTTCATTTATCCCGTATATTATTTTGATTCATTTCTAGTTTCTTTATGTGTATATTACGAGATCCAACCTATGAAAAAGGAGCGCAAGATCAAAATTTAACTCATTGCAATGGTCACAAAAAACCTGCCCCCATACAATTTGTGATTGCAAGAAGACCATTCAGTGTGCTCGAACATTTTATTTGTATTCATTGTATCATGGGTAGCATCCCCTCAAAGGGGACTTGATTGTAACACATTGAAAAATAATTATTTAATATAAAGAGGGCCCCATATTTTCATTGTTTTATCATCATGTTTATAGTTATATATTTATTGTTATCTTTCTTTTACTTTATTGGTGCACAGTTTTTGAGCTATCAATGTCATTTATTGGCTTTGCAATCTGACAAAATCAAGGACAAACCTCCTAATAAATTTAATTTTCCCAAATAATGATCTAACTCCCTTAAGATTTTTAGGAGGGGGAATTTTAGCGATTGCCTCTACTCTTTGTGGATCAATGCTAATCCCATCCTTTGAAACAATATGCCCAAGCAGTTTACCTTGAGTGACCCCAAACACATATTTTTTGGGATTCAAAGATATGCCAAATTATTTGTACCTATCAAACACTTGATTTAGATATTCAAAATGATCCTCAATATTTTTTGAAAAAATTGTAATATCATCAAGATACACTAATACTATTTTGAACATCAGCCCCTTAAAAGCAACATCCATTTCTCTCTAAAATGTTGCCCCTGCATTCAACCCAAAGGGTATCTTGAAATACTCAAATGTTCCCCATGGTGTGGTGAAAGTTGTTTTATATCTATCTTTTGGATTCACTACAATCTAATAGTAACCTGAAAAGCCATCCAATAAAGACATTCTTGATGACCCAACCACTACTTGAAGCAAATAATACATATTTGGAAGTGTATAGTTACCTTTAAGTGAGCTCTTATTTAGATTCCTAAAATCTACACAAAGCCTGATATCACAAATTTTTTTTCTAACTAGAACTAGGTTTGCCAACCAAGAAGAAAATCTCAGCTTTATGATTATCTTAGCATCCAATAACTTGTGCACTTCTTTTTGCATAATTCGATGCAAAGTAGGATTGAAATTTCTTTGCTTCTACCTAAAAGACTTGGTATCTTTCTGAAGAGGTATTATGTGAGTCATTACCTTTGTATTGAAGGTATTTGAATCCTCATAACTCTAAGAAAAAGAATCAATATTATTTTTTAGGTAGTTGATATACTGTGGCTTCTCTTTTCTTGATAGGGATTTATTGATCCTAACAATATTGGGCTCTTCCTATGTTCCTATATTAACTTCATCCATTTCAAAATCCTAAACCAAAGGTTTATATGCTCTATCAAATTCATCAAACTAGCTCTCTAAAGATACCAACCCCTTGGGGATCCTATTGGTCCTCAGTTGTATGAAATCTATAGGTTCTCCAATAACATCTTTCAGTTTTTCTTCATCATTTTCATCACAAATAATGTCAAGAATTTATTTTGCATAGTCATAAAATAATTAATGTGTATATCATCATGAAAAGCTTGTATATATACCACATTATTAGGAATAAATGTTTTATAAATAGATTTTGTTGAAAACCTATCCATAAACCAAGTGTCTATCTCAAGGCTATTTGCTCTACAAGCATGAATGGCCAACAAATTTACATTATGATTTTGTGCTCTAGAAATATATTGTAGATCAAAAGCCAAGAATCTATCTATTTCATCCAACATTGGCTGCTTATATTGCTTTAATATAGGGTGCTTTGTTTGATATTTCCCCTTGATATGTTGGATTATTAGTTCAGCACACTCACTAACTTTGAGTTAATTAATACCCAATTCATTGACCTTCCATAGTCCTAGCAATAAATATTCATACTCTACAACATTATTTGTACAAGAAAATTCTAACTTGTATGGTATGCCAAGATAGCTTCCATTGATGTCTGTCAACAGTACCCCAACTTCTGCTCCTCAAGATTTTACTCCATCAAAGATAATAGTCCATAACCTCTAAAGTTAGAATTTTTTTAGTTTCTACATTCGCTTTAGCCTTCAATTTTGAATCCATATTCTCAACATCAAATACTTCCAACAAGAAATGAGAATTCCAAATAGAAAACTCCCATGTATTTTCCCTTAATAGAATTCATGATATTGATCATATTATCATTAGGATCTCTGAATTCAACTGAATACCTATCAAAGGGTTCTCTCTTCAACATGAATTTTTCCTTACCCTTCATCGAGATAGTGGCATGTAACCAATCCAACTAAATAGTACCACCTAGTTGCTATGCCCAATGCCTAGAGAGTAAGATAAAAAATAAAGGGTCCACATATACAACTACAACATCCATTACCACTCCTTTCTTAGTATATTGTTCAAGATGGATAAGAAGTCCAGTGATAATACCTACACAAGGTACTCTCTTGTTATCCATTATAGAAATAGGGGGTGCTCTTTTTGACAAATCAAGCCTATTTGATCAACTACCTGTTTTGATATTATATTCATGGAAGCACCACTATCGAGTATGCAGTTATGAATACCATATTGATTACCATAGCCTGATGTGTACCTTAGTGATATATAAAATGGTTTAACTGAATATGGGGCATTGATTGCATTATTATCAATGCTTATGGGATTTTGAGACTTTCCTCCTTATTGATTAGTTAGTTTGATGGCTCTACATACTTGATACTTGTACTTTGGGATGGTCATTAATTATCCAAAAGTGATGTTGACCTTCTGCTTGGAAACCTCTACACCTGGATCAAACTAATATTTCTTATCATAAATTACTTTTCTAGATCTCTGATTAACCAAATCATTTTGTTGTATTTGGATAATTTCCTCCACATCAGGCTCTTTAGGAATAATTTGCAGCTCATCTTATTTATATTTTTCTATGAAATCACTTATGTAGCTTTCTCCTTTTGTGAAGGCCCTTCATCAATCTTATCCTTAACCATTTTGATTCTAATATTGATAGCATGTATTCTATCTAAATATTCAACCTCTTTTGCTATAGGTATGTGCTTTTCCTACTTCATTCTATCAAATATGGTATTATGAGACTCACCTGAGATTGATGTCTCTCCAAATACTAAGGCTCTATGTTCAATATTATTGGCACATATGTCCATATCCCTCTCAAATTCCTATTCTCTGATCTCATCCTCTTGATTCCAACACACATTAAATCTAATATTTTCATCTTCATATTCAATATTTAAATCAACATTAGAATGCAAAATTAGATAAATACCGCAATCAATAGGGTTATGTGGTGCATCACAAGCAAAGAAATAAAAAGGACTATTTGATGCTATATTGTTAGATGGTATTGGGTTTGGAAAATATTCTAAATTTCTCTCTATTTCTTTCTTTTTCCAATTCCAATTCTTATTCTTGTTTTCCTCTTTATTGTTATTCTAGTTCCTATTGAAATTTCTCTTGAAATGAGCATGCTATCTTCTTGCTATCTATTTTTACTTTTTGAAGTCTCTACAATGTTGTCTTTTCCTTTTTTATTCTAGCCAACCTACTATTCAAATTAGTAAACATCTCACTCAACTAATTAGCTATTTTATTCAAAGGATCATGATCTGTTTTCTTAGGGATAGATAACTCAACCTTCTTGGGCTTCCTTTTAAGTTGATTGGGATCTAAAGAGTATGCTTTCATATTTCCACTATAAATCATATTTCTCTCTATTCAATAGCCTTTTCCATACATATATCAATGGTGCTTGTTGCTTGTTTTCTCAGCTCATAACTAAAATCTCAAAGGAAAGAATTTTTGTAGAAGCAAACTGACTACTCATCATTTGGCCTTAATGCTACCGAAATATTATTTATGGTCTTAAAGAATATTCTACTGAAATCTTCCAATGATTTTCTTTCTTCTTCATGGTAGCCAACTTTGTTGGTAAGGATTGTTCATTATTTCTCTATCTGTATTTCCTAAGAAAAGTGTGTTCTAGCTCTTGAAAATTATGGATAATACCAGCTCTAAGGTTGTTAAACCATTCTTGAGAATATTTCTCTAAAGTTTGAAAGAACAATATAATGACCACATATTCATAATATACCTCAAGACTATCCATCACATAAAAAAAATCCCTAATATGATATTCACCGGTGATAACATTATTTCCTTAAAATTTAGGCAAAACTTTTACTATTTATAATATCATAACACCAAGGCTCTTAGGGAAAATATTTAGTAAAAAAATGTCATCATATATAATATCATGGCATGATGTCCTAAAAATCCTTAAATGTTCAATTGGGTCCTCTATTCCCTTAAAAATAGGAAAAATTGGTATTGGAAAATGCTTAGGGTAAGGCCTAGAAATGACAACAGGGTCTAAGGGATGATTTTATATTTCCTTGTAGTTGTAGGTGAAACTTGGATGTTGTATCATATCTACTATTGAAACCATTTGTTTCACTACACTTGTTAAATTTTACATATCAGGATTGTTGTTGTGCAATACCTCTAAATTCCCTAGGGAAGGGGTACATGTAGGTTGTGAAAGGGAACTTGGTGAATGTTGGAGATATTGACACTGTTATGGTGTGGGTTATAATATGTGGTATATTGCTATGAAGGATAACTAATATTTGGTGGAATTGAAGCATGAATTTTGAGATGAGTAGAATGAGGAGGAAATTAAGAATAATCTTGATATGCACTACTAGTTAGAAGAACTTACGAAATCCTTCCAATATTGGTGGTTACAATAGTAACATATGTAGGTTTATGACAAGGATTAACATGATGAAAGGATTCAAACAATGGATTTATGTAGACATGTTGAGGAGAAATAATTTGATTATGAGAAGTCCCATATTTATTGAGTCAAGCTTCTTCATCTATAGCCTTATTAAAGGTATATCTATGATATATGTAGAAATTTCATATATGATCAAATGATTTAAATGTAAGGTTTCCTTTGGATCCCTTAGTAGGATCAACGTCATTACCAACTTCATTTTATTCCTCTTATAGATTATGATTATCTCTATCAATATGATCATCTCCTTGAAGAATCTCATCATATTTTGAAGGCCTTCACTTCCACCGAGGTTGGGATCCATTATGAGAAAGAGAAAGGATTGAATAGAAAAGGAGAAAAACTAAAGACTAGTGAAAACACAACAATTTTTTTTTAATATGTTCTTAATGTTTTATTATTTTAAGCAAATAGAATTAGTGGTCTTGCTTAAAGTTTTCAAAAGAATAACAAAATAAAAAGGCTTACTATCTTGGCCACTAAAACATGTGTTCACATTGGGTTCACCAAAGATGTAGAGGGGGAAAATTGCCCTGCCGTGTAGGATTTAGATCCACTAGGAGTCAAGGTGACTATAGGGGTGTGTCATATTCTCTACACTCGGGAGCTTAGGGATTGAAGGGTTCACTAGGAATGGTTTTAGAACACTCCAAGTCTAAGGTGAAGATGTTTGATGTATATATTAAAGTAATCACCTATGTTTAGCCTCTATATAATCTAAGATAAGAAATTAAAGGACAATGCAAGGTAGACAATCAATACAAGCAATCAAGGACTAACCCTAGAATGATTCTCAATTTTGAATGATCACTAAAATCCTAACTTGCAAAATAGATAATTTTATTTTAACAAGGGTTTAAAGATAATACACAAACATAATTAATCCTAGAATGTAGGCTATATGCTTTTTCTCTTTCAAATGCTTAGATTATGATCAAAATATTTTCTCTTTCATTTAAGATCTAGTTGAACAAAAATGGGTACAAATAAAACAACAAATAGTCTAAGAGATTTAACATAGAACACTTATTTGATCCAATAGTTGACCTCAACTTTTCTTGTGTCCAAAATATCCAAGCAACTTCAAACCTTAAAAACTAGTTTCATAAAATCCTAGAAAATTTAATTAATGTTTGGGGGCCTGCTTAGGCCACTATAATATTGAGCTTGGAGGCAAAGCAGTCAAACCCCCTTGGTAATTTTACTTGACCATTTGAAAGCAAAAGCAATTGTTGATCTTTTTGTAAACAAACAAGACAAGATGCAATAAAATCTAACAATACAAAAAATAAAATGGAAATAACCATGCTATGTCCTAAATGGAATATGTAAGTGGAAATGAGGGTTTGGGAGTGAAATATTGCCCCAATACTTGGCAAAAATGAAATCACACCCCATAAGGAATGATCACAATTTTGGGTTCTATTGAAACCACACCCTATAAGGGGCAACCACGATTTTAGGATAGGAGAGAAAAATGATGAATGGATGTGAATTTCAAACATAAAATGTAGAATAAATAGTTTTTAAGAAGTAACACAATGAAAGAATAAACCTAGTGATAGAAAAAGAAAAGACAAAAGGATGAAGTCCTCCACAAAATGATAGATCCCTCCTTAAGACTCCCACACTTATCCACCAATAGCAACAAATAAGAAGTAGAGCAACAATAGAGCACCATAGAACTCTTAATATTGTTAGAAGACTTGCTTGCAAGAAGAATTCTGCTAGGAAAACTTGTTAGACAAAAATCACTTGGAAAAACTCTTATGTCTAGGGGAAAAAGAGGATATAAACCCTCTATTTTAAATATGTTTGGAGGAAAAAAGAGTGGAAAAAACTAAGGGAGGATTGACGTCCTAAGGATTGGCCCGAAAAATGGGGTTTTCTAAGAGAAAAACCCAACTTGCTGAAATCGTGCCCCATAAGGATCGACTACAATTTCAACAAAACTAGGGAAAAAAGGAAGGGGGAGAGGAAGAGAGACCTAAACTTGTACCTAGACAAGTTTTAGGGTCCTCCCAAGGGTTCCAGGAATATTGACTCACTTTGGTGGGTCAATTTTCCATGTCTACACCTAGAACAAATTGAATATTGGATGACTTAGAATTTCTTCCAAGCCAACCTCTAGAGAAGATCAGTTCCTTGTGAAACTACTACTAAATATTAAAGAAAGAAAAGGACACAAGGTTGAGAGAAAAACAAAAGAAAAAGGAATAGGGTTGAGAGAGAATAGAGTTAGAGAAAATAAATCTGAATGTAGTTGGAATTTAGCTAACAACGATGATTCAAGTTGCATGAACATTGGTTATCTTATGCAAGCAAAGACTAACATACTATACAATTAACTTTAATAGAAAATACATTATCCTCAAATATTATAACATTAAAAATTACAAGCACTTTAACCCATGAATTTCAAATAGTTTAATCTCAATAGATAGACTAGATGAATACCAAATAATATTAAATCTATTAGCAATCTAGCTATAATATCACAGGATATAGCAATATAAATTATTCATACAAATACATCCATTCAATAACACATTTACTAAATAATATTATTTTTCAATTTGTTATATGGGATTGAAATAGGTCTCACCTGTATTACATCATCACCATATAGTGGCATTATAAAAAAGCTTGGATATTATCGATGTATCGCTTGGCAAGATTTAAACCTTGGTCTCCTCCTTAAATATTGAGGAGTCAAACCGGTTGAGCTAATGTCACATGATGAACTGAATAATATTATTGATGAATATTGAATACAAATAATGCAAATACAATAGAATGCAAGGTTTATTCTCAATGTATTACTATATCATTGCTACAATCTCACTATTACACCTATTAAATTACTTTGCCTTCAATATACACACACATGGATATGAGACTCTTCACATTCATAACCCTTGACCTTTCTACTTATACAAAATTTTCATCTCCTCACACACACAAGAGATCTAAAACAATTTTTTTTATGGGATAAATACCACATAATAATAAATCTATTATTAACTCTACATATTCACACAAGGATAAATACTCTAATGATTCTACATACTAAATGATAAACTCTTACATATTTCCATAATTACATGACACCTCACATAACTCCACAATTACTTACATGAAACCTACTATATACTCAAATATTTATAACACTCTAAACTATACTATTTACATGGTCCTTGCAATATTCTTACAAGTTACCAAATAATATAATACTTCCAACAAAACCTAATAGAAAGACTATGATTAAAGAAACCAAAAATGCCAAAAGTGTAACTATTACCTTCAACTAAACATATACAAACATTAACTGGAGTAATTAAAATGACTCTTGATTGTATTATAAACCATAAAAATACAACCCTCCATAGATAAACACTAAAAGAACTAACCCTTTACAATGAGGGTTATTCCTCTATTTATAGTTTTTGCTTAACTAATATAAAACTAGCTACTCTATATAATAATGAGAAAAATTGTTCCACATGATCTCAATTGAGCCAAGACCACTCGACAAATTCGAAATATATTTTATTATACCTTAAGTAGTTATGATTGTGGAATCTTTAGTTATAATTTGTTGATGTGGTCATCACTTTCATGCTTTGACAAATGCCACATGGCCTAACTGCTTCTTTTTGGGGTGATAAGATTTTTGTGTTGATACCTTCTAGTCTTGGGTGTTGCTTCCTTTGTCTTGTCTTCTAGATTTCTCTTTCATTCTTGCCACAATATTTTTAATATGTTGGGATCTTATGGAGGTTGAGCTAGCATCATTTCTTAGAAGTTTTGACATGCTACCCTTTTGGTACTAATGCCTTTTCTTCCACAAGTTTTGTGTTAAGCTATGGATTTTGAGTGCTGCTACTGACATCATCACCTGGAAGTTTTGGATTACCTATTTTACACTTCCAACTTAAATTATTTTGGATAAAATCTTCCAACCTTAGCATATGAGAACTTTCCTTAGCAGATTTATTTCCTAAAATTCTCCCTTAGGCTTTGAATAAAGAATTGAACATATTTTTGTGTCCTAAAAGCATATTTTTCTTTCTCACCATGATAGGGGTGACCTTTATATGGACCAAAAAGGCTATGCAATCTAGAAAATTTTCACAATTTGAAACTCTTAAAATATTTATGTTTTCATAGATTATAAGCACTTATGGAAGACACCAATAATTTTCCTAGTCATCTCAAGTTGTATTTTTCCTCCATTGTTCTTTTTTTTTCTTTATTAAAAGCCCCTATTGAACAGTCATAATGGGCACCAAAAAATGTGGGGGGTAGCTCAATTTACAAACCCACTCATCTAGGTGATGAGTGAGTTCACAACCAATATGGGGGAAGAATTCCTTTTAAAGGTAATTCCTTTTAGCTATCATCAAAAAATCTCTAAGACTATTACCAATAGTACGTTCTAGCTTAGCTACCACCATAAAGGCTATTTAACTTTATTTTTTCTATCCATTTGGTCAACATTACCCCATGGTGCAAGGAGTTTAGAATTTGCTAGTAACTTTTAGCATAGGATTCTCTTGTTATCATTTTGGGTATTTTCACAATATGAGCTACTTGATATATAGAAGGATCTTTAGGTTCTCTTATTTTACTGAGATCCAAGTGATAATTTTGGTTGAAATTCCCCGTTTTGTTTCCTAGTTTATTGAAATCTCATTATAATAACTTATTATGCAAGTTATAGCTAATTTAATAGTTTTATCTCATGAAGTTTCATAGCTCCTAAGGGATGGTACATCAACATACAAAGTTAAAAAGTAAAAATCAGAATTAAATCCATAATAGTTCATAGTATTTTACAAACATTTGATGTGGATCATTCTCAACATAAAATAGTATCTATATTAAGTTAGGATTGAACTTGAAAAGGGGCAATGTAGAACATGATTATAGGTCTAAATAGAGGGTTCCTAATTAAGTCTTTGTTATATTCAAGATTACAATGCTTGAATCCTTTAGTTGGATACTTTGGACCAATATGCAATCATTATAGCTCCATATTATACCCATGTAAAAGTAGATTAGCTCCTTTAGTTGGTTTGGTAAAGAGAGGGCTATAATTTATTTCTCTAAAAATTCTATGATTTATGCCACCTTTATTCCCTTATTATATCATTTAATGTTATAGGATAAGAGGGAAATCTGATCCATATGAAGATTAGATATTAGATTCTATTGGAGCATGTAATACTCAATATTTTTTCAACAAAGGGATTTTATGGACAAGGCTAATGACTTGATGCATATTAGTGAGGAAAAAAGAAACTAAGATAAGGTCATTGAGTCTAGCAGATATCACTTGACATTTTTCAATTAGAAATCCTTGAATATTCATGGAAAATGTTATTTTTCATAGGATATATTGGGGTTTGGTTTTAACAATGCTTTCTAAAATATAAATGGGAAAAAAATTACCCAAAATTAAATAATAACTGATAGATAAACATAATATAGTATGAAGGATATTTATAGACATCAAAGTAATTTCACTAAAAGAAGAATAATCACTTCAACTGATTGAGAAATGGTTGGTGTTAAGGGGTCTAAATACTCGAATTACATATAATATTAGGTCAAGGTTAAAGAATTGTGCTTAAGGTTTATTTAAAAAAAATTATACTAAACCCACCTATACAATGTGTATAAGGGACCATAGGGCTATACATCCTAAATGGTGATTGATTAATTTAGATCCCCAATAAATATTTAAGTATTCCTAGATTTATCATCTTAAAACTATCATAAATCCATGACTTCATCTCCTAGATAAATGATGTTGAGATATCATAATGAGAAGACCATCAAAATAAAACACAATCACCAAAATATGATCCTATTGATGCTTTATGTAAACATCATGCTTTACCTCACATCATCAAAATCCACAATTGAGAGAAAAATGAATCTTCTCATACCAAGCATGAAGAACCTACTTAATCCCATAAAAGGACTTCTTTAGCCTACATACCTAGGGAGTGGGTTCATCAAGCTCAAAAAAATATGGTTTACCTCATATAAATATCCTCCTAAATATTTTATCCATGAATAAATTCACTCTTCACATCCATTTGACGTACCTACCATCCATAAGAAACAATAATTAAGGTAATTATCCAAACAAAGTCCATCCATGCAATTGGCAAAAATGTCTTTGAAAAATCAACAATTTTCTTTTGAGAGAATCCCTTAGAAACAAGACATACCTTATACTTTATTGCATAACCATTAGAAGTTTACTTGGTCTTATAGACCCATTTAAATCCAATAATGTCTTCATTTAGGAAGAGGAACAAGCTTCCATGTTTGATTCTTCATCAATGATTCATACTAAATAAGCATTGAATCCTCCCACTCCAAGCAACCATTGGCCTAAGAATAAGTGATAGTATATTTAGAATCATCAACTCTCAATATGAATATCCAATAAGGAGCCTTCTAATGTTGCTACTAATAATAAATGACTGAGCATCCTAAAGAAGGTTTTGGGTCCACTTGAGTATCAGGAAATCCATGGAAGGTTTTGGCACATCTTGCATAGAAGTAGAATCAGAAACTAGTGCTAGATTATCAATCCCAAGGTCATCATCCACCTCAATATCTAACATTATTGAACAAGGCATGGTAGAATCAAGCTCATCAACTACAAAATCTAAAATTGAACTGTTGGAGGAGGGTCTAAAAGAGAAGAAGCCATATTAATGATCTTGTTGATGAACTTATACTAGGAGGATGAAAAGATAGAATAATTAGAATAAAACCAATAAGAATATCAAGGGGAAAAAAATAACAACTAAAGAAGTCATAGGAAGAGAATCATCATCCAAAAGGACAAGAAGTGGTATGAAAGGAAAGAATAGAACCTCCTCGCCAAAGATCACATCCCTTCATATTATAACTTTCCACTTCATTCGATCATACAAATGATGAACCTTATAAGTATACCACAAGGATACAATGATTAATATTAACATAATTTTTTTTCCATATATCTTTATAAATATAATCCATGTAATGGATCCAAAGATATAAAACTTTGAGACATGAGGCTTACCACTTGTCAATCTCTCAAGAGAAGCCATATGTTGAATAGTTTAAATTAAAATTTGATTGATGATATGAGCTACACAAGTCACTAGTTCATCCCCAATTATAGTCTCTATCTACTTGGCATGCAATATTCATATACCCATATCCATGATAATCTCATTATTTTGCTCAACCAATCTATTCTACTTTAGTAGAACAATATTTTAAAAAGAAATGCTATAAAAAACCAAAAATTCATTGAAGGTATGGCTAACATACTCACATTCTCCATTAGTCCTCAAACACTTAATATTCCTACCAAACTTATTTTCTAGAATATTCTTGAAATTATTGAAATTTCCAAAGGTTTCATATTTGGTGTTGATTTACAATTTGTAGTGAAAATTCACTACAATCCATCCAAGAAGGGTGACTTTAACTAGCACTAATTTGGAGTTAGGTGCGATATGGAAATCTCTCAAAACTCTACCACCCATAAAATATTTTGTGCTAAGAAATCACTCAAAAATCATCACCAAATTTTGAAAGTGGGTGCAAAATCCCTAAGGTTGTAGGGCCATTCTAATTATTGAATCTTAACAGTTTCTAGCCCATATTAATCCCTCGAATCCTTTTCAGTGATAACTAAACCAAAATTTATCATTAGTAGGAGCTCATGAGCCATTTTAATGATAACTAAAATAACTCTACCATGTCTATTTGGGTTTGTTGTTTTCGACCACTCATTTGTCATCTCTCCACCACATGCACATGACACATTCATTGGGAGATCAGGGTGGGAAGGATTCAACAACTATGGGAGATGGATAGGGAATCATAGTATCTTATCATGCAAAGACTTCATGAGATATCTAATTGCAAAACTTGATGGTCCTAGCTATCCCTATCATAGATAACTCTTATGTATTTGATTAGGGTGTAGTTGGCTAAGCTTCTCTATACCAATTTTTCCACCAAGAGGAGCTCAAAATTTAGCGAGTGATAAAGTTACAAGAGGCATATTGAAACACTACAAATTAAAAGTCCTAAAAATCATCAGAGTTCATGACCAAAGGTTCATTCTACTCCAATAATAGTTTTGAAAAAACATGGAGTTTTGGAGTTTTTATATGGAAGGTAATAAAGAGAAAATTTCAAAGGTCAAGTCCTATGAAAAGCTATCAAAATTGTAGTGAATATTCACTACACTTAGAAAAAATTTCATTAAAATAATTTTGAAATACCAAATCCAAAACAAAATAGACAAAAGGAAAAGAAAGAGGCATCAAATAAATGTGCGTAAAAATTTCAACCAAAAGCTAGTGCCACTTTACAAAAGTCACAACCAAAATAAAAAGGAAAAATTTTGATAGCCTGCGTATTATCTAAAATTTTTGAAAGTTGGAAGGCAATAAAAGGTTTTGATGGGCATAAGGGAAGCAATTTTTTTTAAGATTAGATGTTGATAAAGTTTCAAAAGGAGACAGTAAAAAACATTTTGTGGGTCAGTTCACAAGTTGTAAGAGCTCTCAATGATAGAACTAAAAAATTCTAAAATTAAAATCATTGAAAAAAAATTGACAAGAGGATAAGATTAAATATTTCTATGAATATTTCCAACAGAACTCTAGGTAGACTATGGAGGTTTTATAAAATTTTGATGCAAGAAGGTGATAAAACGTTTCTAGGATCATCCAATTGAAGATCAATGATCCACATTGCTTCAAAAAATAAAGGAGCTACAAAGAAGGTAAGATATTCCAATAAGCAAGGCACACATAATGCAAAAAGGGTCAACAACGAAAGGTGATATGACATGACAAATTGGAAATAAAAAGTAAGATTAGATTGTGTAACTAATAATCACCAAGACTTTACTAATAGAGTGCAAACTCCCAAAAAGGTAGCTTAGTTGGACCAGTGAGTAATTATTAAAAGAAGCTAAGATCACCTACCAACACCACTTGGGCTCAATAATTTGGTCTATTAAAGTTAGAAACATGGCAGCCATAACAAAAAATACCTCCAAGTTTGACAACATTGATTATAGTGGGTGCTTGGGCTTAGTTTCTAGGATATCTAGGGTGATAGTTGAAAATGTCAATAGTAGTTGAACATCCAAAGACTAAGAATTGATTATTCTAGATCTAGAGGCCTTGAAGGGCTAAAATGGCATAATGTGGATTAGATTAGGAAAAGAAGCAAAAAGGCATTATCTAATTCCTATATAGTTTTAGAGGGAAAATATATTCATTTTTATCTATAAATAGTGATTGTCTAGGCATTGTAAAACTTTATTTAGTTGCTGATTAAAGCCTATTATCAGACCTTATATATAAATTTCCTTTCATTTTATTTTGTATAATAGTCCAGACTCGTGCCCTGAGTCATTTTGTGGATAAGTTTTCAAGCCCTTTCTTTTGGCATGATTGTAATATTTGTATCCATATCTATATATGAGAATCTATGTCTACTTGCCACTTTTTTATCTTCTTTCTTGTGTGTAAGTGTGTATATGTGCATGTATGAGAGGTCGTGACTACTTTCATTTCTATCTTGTTTCTTATATATGCAATTGTGGTCAACTATACATGTTAAGAAGATAGTGTGTTCACTTTGAGTTGTCAATATAAAATACATGTGTTCATTCAATCCCACTATTATGTGGAATAATCTAATGATATTGGTACATCATTCTCAATTAGCTTTGAAACTTTTTCCTATTTTATTTGTCTTTGTTTTATGTGGTTTTTCTTTTCTTCCCCCTTTTCTTTATGTGTGAAAACTAGTTAGTTAGGATAGGTTAGAGTAAGTAACCATTGAAGATCATGTCTTGTAAGTAGTTGACCTTGTAAAAAACCTTATAACTCATCCTTTGAGCCCTATATATAGGCTCTCAAGTCTTCTGACTATGTCACTCCACATGAGGTATGAGTATTAGGTGCATCTGGCTACAATAGTGGGTGACTGTGATCATAAAAGATGAAAGTAGTTTAATGATATACCTGGTGGGAACTAACTCAATTAATTGGTCCCACTAATAAGAGACTTAGGAGTGAATTTGAGCATGCACCCATAGGTGGGTCCCATCTAAATCCATATTTTTCCCACAAAATTTATATTGAGCTTGATTCACTAAGGGATACAAAGAAGCAAAGCTCCAAAGTGAATCATGTTAGGTTGAGATCCTAGTGAATATCCCTACCTATATTCTTGATTGAAACATCTAAAAATTTCACCTAGGAAATCCACTAAAGACGAATACCCAAAAGAAGCCACTTAGAAAGATATCAAATTGAAATTTTGATGAAAATATCAATCTATTTTCTTGAACATACATAGTATTCACCTGACAACTTCATTAAAAGCAAAGCACCTAGAAGTTTATGAATGTAAGACCTGCTACTAGATCCTTTGTAGATAAAATTCTACAAGCATTGGTGCCACCTCTTAACACAATTCTAAGAAGGAGAGTTTGAGGTCAAATCATGGTTGCTTAACTGCCCAGGAGATTCCCTTTTTGCAAATACAGAGGTCCATTAAAACCTTTGGTTTTACTAGTAGTATGGGATGATATTCCAATATCTACATTAAAATATTTTCCATACTTCACTAGGAAAGATACAACAATGCTAATAGAGCACCTACAACACATGGTCAGACTGTAAGCACTTCATAATGTGATAGAGCATAATGTGGCTCTAATATTATTGGTGGCATTATTTAGAGGTAAATCATACAAGTGGTATATCTCACTCCCCCTGCATTCAATTACTAATTGGTACCAACTTGCTACCCTATTTGTTGATAGATTAAAGAAGAATAAAAATGGAGTGTCTCTCTTGGAATAATTGTCAACTATAAAGAGATCACCAATGGAGGTTATGGACGATTTCAAGATCCTTTTCATAAAGCATGACATAGAATTATCGATAAAATTTATCCCCTCTTAGGTATGACATTTATATACTATTTGACGGCTTTAAATTTAGATATCTATGATGATAAAGGCTAAGGAAGAAAATTATCTATCAATTGCTTATGGGATAGCTATATAGGTTGAAAATAACCTAATCTAGATAGGAAGGATATTCCCTAGGCCTCCTACGTCCTTGCTTCCAAATATTCAATCACCATATCACCCACATCAAACTATTTAGCCAACAAATTTCTAGTAAACTCCAAGTATACTTGTGTTCCATGTTCCCCTACCTATTCCATCCCCCTATTATAGACAATTCTAAGTTGAAGGTAATGCAAAATATATTGAAAATAGTTTCTCATGAAGTATCAACCCTCGAGATAATAGAATGAGTGTCAGAGAAACTCCAACTCTTCTTTCAAATCAAATAATCAAGGATTTAGAAATATTTCAAATGATCAATAAACACCCCAGATAACTGTCAACTTCAAATAAGATGAATGCTTATGTGTGAACCTCATTACAAATACTTTACCCAAACCCTATTAGATATTTTCCCATACAAAATAGCTATCTAGAAAGCTTAAAGACTTAGTTCTCATCCAACCTATATCCTCTTGATGCTTATAATAAGGAAAACCAATTGGTCATCTAGAAAATCTAGAATAAGCCCACCTATGCACAAATACCTACTTATCAAACCTAAATATATGAAACTTTATCCCAAATTATTCCCTAGACATAAATACTATTTTGTCTAAACAAGCTTTAATAAATTGAAATGAGGAAGAAATAATATTTTATCTTATGAAAACAGAGTTATAAGACCTTAGGTACAACCGTATTATATGACCAAGACCAAAATAAAAGCATTGGAAAAAAGGGAAAAAGTAATCAAATAACTCCCATGATATAAGTGAAGCTATCAGATCCCAAGAAAAATTGTATTCTAGTAGAAAAATAAATCTAGGATGCACTAGCACATTCAAAGAGGGTAACCAATCAACAAGATCTTGTGTGCAAGCAAATGTATTTCAACTACCTATGGTAGAAAGAACCTGATACCATGGACATCGATCGCTACTCAAAAGGTATTGTTCAATGTAGTAGAATATCATAAGAAATCTACTATGGTTGTGTTGCTCTAGGAAGTGACCACGATGCCAAAATAAATGAATCATTTAGAAGAGGCATTAAAAAGCAAAGAATTTTTTATGGTCAAAAAACACCTTTAGTCCTTCAAGTATCTTCTTCTAAAGCAACCAAAGCAAAGCCAATGTCATTTTACTTGACCCTAAGTGATAAATTGATTGATAATATTTTGGTAAATTTTGGAGTAAGTACCTTGGTCATACCTAGAAGAGTGACATATGTGTTGGGGCTAATCTATAATCCCATTAATTAAGGTGTGGTTCAGGTAGATTGAACACCAATACATACCTTTGGGCTATTCAAGGACCTCCATATGACACTACAAGTGTGTCCTAATATAATTGTTCACCAAGACTTAGTAGTCATTGAGCTACCAACCACCTTTAGTATTTGTTTATCAAGGGATTTTATTGCTAAAATAGGAGGATACCTATCCTTGGAATAGAAAAATATGCTACTAAGTAACCAATATAGTGCTAATATAAAGATTTAAATAGACCCCTCCATATTTAGCATATAGAGTAGGTTCTTGTAATCAAATTAGATGTTGAGCAGTCTTATACCAAAAAAAAATCTAGGGTAAAAGCATATACTAAATATTTTCATTCTTACAAACTAAATGATCAAATAAGTTAGTGGGAATATGACATGTGTAATTTAGATCCTTATGAATTCTATGATAAAAATGGTATGGGGACCTATTTTATTCAAGAAGAAATTTTTCCTATTCTTGAACTCACAAAAAGGAGCATCCCACCTATTTATGAAAATTATACTTTGACAATGCCAGAAGAAAAAAGAAATTTGATGCTGGTGTATACCTAATTTTTCCAAAGGGAAAAAAGTTATTACAAGCATGTTGATTATAATTTAACTGTTCAAACAATGTGGTTGAATATGAAACTCTAGTACTTAGTCTCTAAATGATAAAACAAATAGGTATTAAACTGCTTCAAGTCTTTGGTGACATTGAATTGATAATAAATCAAGTAAGATCTTAATATTTGGTAAAAAATAGGCTGATGAATTATTATAGGCATAGGGTTTGGGACCTAATAGAAGCCTTTGATGCCATTAAATTTAAAGTCCTTCCAAGGGTACAAAATTTGGATGTTGACCATATGGTAGTGATTGGATCTTAGTTTGATCCAGTCAATGACACTCCATAATCAACAATTCATAAAATTGATAGTCAGACCATCTATCCTTATTAATGAAGTGAATTGGTAAGTATTTGAGAATGAAAAATATACCATTTGTTTTCTTCAATAAATAGATGAATATGCTGAAGAAATACCTCCAAAAATTTAAGAAATACATGGAGATTAGATCATCAAATTAAAATACAAGTTGCTAAAAGGGTTAATCATATTAGAATCCTTGTTTAGCCCAAATGACAAATTCAAAATAAAAAGAGGAATCATTACTAACAAGTAAGACTACCAAGAGATAGAAGCAGCCCCAAGAAAATCAATGTATATAGCCAAAGTGGGTACTAAAGTAAAAAAATAATCTTTTGTACACTTATACCTAAAATATAAGTAATGAATTGGACTTATGAGGATATTAAGAGATATAATAAAGAGATTATCCAACATACAATTGAGCTATATGCTAATGCCATTATTATAAGGCAAAAACAAAGGTCAATCAATACGGAAATTGAGCCTCTCATGTACAAAGAACTATACAAATTGATTGAATCAAAGATTATATATCCACTCAAGCACACCACATAGGTCTCTAACCTAGTACCTGTAAGGAAAAATAATGGTGAAATTAGGTTGTGTGTTGACTTTAGAGATCTAAATAAAGTTTCACAAAAAGACCATTATCCCTTGCCTTCCATGGATCAAATTCTCGAAACTATTGCAGGCTCTAAAAGGTTCTCACTATCGGATGGATTCTCTAGTTTCAATAAAATATAGGTAAGAGATGAGGATCAACATAAAATAGCCTTCACCACTAAGTGGGTACCTTCACCTATCAATGGATGCTTTTTGGGCTATCTAATACAAGAGCAACATTTTAGATATCCATGGATATTGCTTTCCAAGACCTAATCAACAAAGTGATATTAATATACTTGGATGATCTCATTGTCTTATCTAAACAAAAATATCACTTAGAACACTTAGAAAAGGTCTTTAAGTGATGTCAATAGTTTGGAATATACATCAATCCCAAAAAGTGTCTTTTGTGTCCCTCAAAGCAAATTATTAGGTCACATTGTATTAAAAGATGATATTTCCATAGATCCTGATGGAGTCAAAGACATTGCTAGACTTTTACTTCCATGACATGAAAAAGGTATGCAATCATTCTTTGACCACATAAATTTTGTTAGAAGGTTCATCCCATAATTTCCAACCATTTCCAGGCCAATGACACTCATGCTTAAGAAGGACTAACTATTTATATGGATAGAATAAGGAAGAGAAGCTTTTGAAGAGATAAAAAAGCTATAGCATAAGCTCCAATGTTGGTCAACCTAAATTTTGACAAAGACTTCATTATTTATACATATTTAGGAGAGATTAGTATAGAGGCTTTCCTAACATAGAAGTATGAGAATCAAGATAAGTGCCCAAGTGCTTTCTTATATCAAACTTTAAAGGAGTATGAAGAGAAGTACAAATTTGTTGAAAAGAAATTTTATGCTCCAGTTAGAGGTTTGAAGAATTTCAAACACTTGGTCTCAAATAATAAATCCATCACCTATGTCATTCATCCAAGTGTTAGAGAATATATAATAGGTGGTGAAATTAGTGAAAAAAGGGCTAATATGGATTACCAAGATTTTAGAATATGATGTTGAAATTAAACCTACAAAACTAGTTAGAGGAAGAGCACTCTACCAAATATTTGATAAATATGTCAAAGAAGAAACTCGTTTGGACATAAGTTTAGTTAATGAAGATAGAGAGGAACCAGACTAGGTAGAGCAAAGGATTGAGTACATGCAAACAAACAAGTTTCCCCTGATTTAGACAAAGCTCAAAGGAGAACTTTTTATTGTAGAATATCCATTATATGCTAATAAGTGGGGTTCTATTTCAAAGGAATTTTGATAGATTTTTTATCATATGCATTAAGAAACAATAAAATCATCATTTTATTCAATAATTCCATCAAGGGTTCTTGGGTGGGCACTTCTCAACTCAAAAACTAGTCAATAAGATCATGAAAGTTAGTTACTATTAGCCAAGTCTATTTATAGATGCCACTTAGTGGGTTAAAAATGTGATAAATGAAATTCTTCACCAAAATGAAGAATAATGCACCTATTCCCTTGAAACCCATAGTTGTAGATGAAACATTATCTCGAGGATTAGAATTTATTGGAATGACCAATCCACCATATTATTAAAGATATTATTTTTTACCTTGTAAAAATTTAGATTAGGGTGTGTGTTTAATATTTGTATGTGTCAAGTTATTATGTGTGAGTATGTGTCATGTAAATAAGTTTGAAGTTATGAGTATGAAGTGTCATGTCTATAAGTGTGAGTTATGTGAGTGAAGTGTCAAGTTTAAAATTCAGGAGTTATGTGCAATCATGAGACACTTTATCTTTATGTAAATATGTAAAATTTTATTATATAAGAGGGAAATGTAAAGAGTTGGATCTCCCATGAGTTTGAAGAGAGCAAAGATCAAGAGTCATATAATATGAATAGTCTCATGTATGTATATATTGAAGATAAATCCATGTAATACGAAACTTGAAAAAGCTTTGCATTTATGCATTGCTCTAGTAGTTTTTAAATAAATATTTTAGTGAGTTTATTACTGGGATTTAATATATGCATGTTATTGAGTTGTTTTATGATCTTGGAGATTGTTTAAACTATGAATATAACAATATTTTTGCTAATTACATCTAGTGAGGGTTAAAAATGGATCTTCACTACTATGAACTATTTTACCATATGGGTTGAAGCAAACCCACTAAGAAGTAATCATAGAACTTTTGGAGGATATCATTACCAAGTTTTGCGTCCCCAATACAATAATTACCAATAATGTCAAGGCACTTACAAGCTTAAATATTTCTTAATTTATCTTTCATCATGGCATTTATCTGAAGGAATCTTCAAATTACTACCCATAGGGTAATGGTTTAGTAGAATCAACAAACAAAAACCTATTGTGAATCCTAAAAAGGGTTGTCTCAAATAATTAGTGATAGTGACACCTTCATATTAGAAGAGCCTTATGGTCAAATTGTATCACTCCAAAGAAATCTTTAGGATGTCCTTTGTATACCCTAGTATATGGCAAGGAATCTAAGCTACCTATAAATATATAATTACCTATGCTTTAGCTGTTGCATCAACTAGAACTTCAAGAAAATTATGACATGACAATAAGAATAGGATAACTCCTTAAGTTTGAAGAAATGAGGAAATAAACCAAAGAGTGGCTTCTGAGACATCAAGGAATGGTCAAAATGGTTTCATAAGAAATCCACACCTTAAAATTTTAAAGTTGGTGATCTGGTACTTAAGTAGAATGAATACAAAAGCAAACTAGGTCATCACACAAATTTTGATGTAATTTGGAATGGCCCATATATTGTAGTTTCCTGTAAGGACCAAAATTCCTTCAAACTTTAAACAATGGAGGGATACATTCTCTCCATCCTAGTCAATGGGATTCATATAAAGAGTTATCCTTGAGCTCTCATTTGCTAAATAATATATATAATATTATCTTATGTATAAATAATCTCATATTTTATCAGGAGAGTTTTAGAACCTGTGAATGGTCAAAGGCTATGGAAAAAAATTTATGGGTTACACTATGACAAAAAAAAATATTACCAAGAAAAAAGAAAAATGTTGGATCAAATATAAAATGATGTAATTCGTTGGATTGTGAGTTGTGATATGGAACAAGTAAGTTGCAAAGGACACAAGCTACCTCTATACATTAGGAAGGATGCCCCTAGGTATTGCTACTAGATAACTAGAGACCGAGGACGACAACCTCTGAGTCACATAATATGAAGTTAATGCAAAATATGATAATATTCTTTCTTTTCTCTGATTAAATGCAAAGAAGTAATTTTACATCACACAAATCAAGTACTTAGGAGAAATATAAAGATTTTCTTGTCACCCTTAAAAATAATAGAGACCCAAGTTAAGTGAAAGGATGGCAAGCATAGGTCCGAGATGTAGACCAATTGGTGTGAAAAATCCTGTAAGGGGGATGGATGCCTAGGGTTCAAATCTTAAGCCTCATCAAATTGAACACTTATCCCTTTCTTGGTTCTTTTAGTGGTGTAAAATATTTAAAATGAATGTGGCAAGGCAATTATAGGTATGGACTATGCAAAGTATTGTGTGGTGGCTTCTGAGGTAGATAGCATAGAATATTGTGATGGTCATAGAGATGAACAACACACTTGTATCATCATGGTAGCTACCAATTCCACCATGTAAATAAAAAAATAAAGGATGGCAACCATAGAGGGCTTCAATACACATGAGGGGAATTCAATGCAAGTGGATGCTTCCATATTAGGAGAAAATACTATAAAAGAAATAATTTGAATTTATTTTTTCCATAAATCAGAGTTGTGTTAGTTGAGTTGGTAATTTGCTCATTGATAAATGTGCCTTTAAATGACTCCATGCTCGATATATAAGATATTATTTTGAGAAGACCCCTATGAGCTACCAAAGCTATAGTAAAAAGTCACTACAATCCATCCAATAAGGGTAACTTTAGCTGGCACTGATTTAAAGTTAGGTGCAAAATGAAAAGCTCTTAAAATCCCTAGGGATGTGGGACCATGCTAATTATTTAATCTTAATAGTTAGTGGCCTATAGTAATCCCTCATAGCCTTTTTGATGATAACTAAATCAAACCATTATTTTGTAGGAGCCCATGAGCCATTTTGATGATAACTAAAATGATACTACCATTGGATGAGGTTCCACCCAAACAATGATCATGGGTTTACTCTATTTCTATATGGGCAATCTCACAAACCTAATTAACATCCATATAAATGTGGATTTGATACTCCTGATCACTCATTCATCATCTCTCCACCACATGTACAAGATACATTCATTGGGAGATTTGGGTGGGAAGGATTAAACAATTGTAGGAGATACATAAGGACTCAAAGGAGCTCATAACACAAAGACATTATGAGATATTTAATTGCAATACTTTATGGCCTAGCTATCCCTACCATAAATATCTCTTCTCCATTTGGTCAGGGGTGTAGTTGGTTAAGATTCTATGCACCAATGATTCCATCAAGAGAAGCTCAACACTTAGTGGATGGCAGAGTTGCAAGAGTCATATTGGAGCACTTCAAATTGAAAGTTCCACAAACCGTTAGAGTATCATGACCAATGGTTCACACTAATTTGAGAAAAGTTTTGATAGAACATAGAGTTTTGGAGTTTTTTTATGGAAGATAATGAAAATAAAATTTTGAAGGTCGAGTCCTCCAAAATATTTCCAAAACTGTAGTGAATATTCACTGCACTTGGAATATTTTTCCTTAAAATAATTTTGAAAGAATACCAAAGCCAAAGCAAAAAAGTTCAAAGGTGGAGAAAGATATGTTAGAAAAATGTGGGCAAAAGTTTTCACCAAAATTTGACATCACTTTACAAAATTTCTAACCAAAAGAAGAAGGTAAAATGTTTGATGACCCACGTACTATCTACGTTTTGAAACTCAAAAGGTGACAAAAGGTTTTGAGAGGCGTAAGGTGAATTTTTTTTTTTAATATGCAAAGTCAATCAAATTTTGAATGAGGATAATGAAGAAAAGTTTTACGGGTTGGTTTACAAGTTGCAAGAGCTTTTGAGGACAGATGAAGCAAAAAGTTTCAAAAGTTAAACCATCTTAAAAATTATAACAAGAGGGTAATAGAAAATATTTTGTGGACCTTCCAACAGAAATCTAGCCAAGTCTTGGAGGTCTTATAAAAGTCCAATACAAGAAGGCAACAAAAAGTTTCAAATACCGTCTAATTGAAGATCAATGGTTCATATTGCTTTGAAAAATAAGGGATTTGTGGAGAAGGAAAGAGATTTAAATAAGTAGGGCACACAAAATTTATAAAGGGCCAACAAAGAAAGGTGGATCAAAATAATGAATTAGTAGGAAGGAGGAAGATCAAATTGCATAACCAGTAATCACCAAGACTTTACTAATGGAGCACAAAACCCTAAAAGGGTAGCTGAGCTGGACCAATGAACAATTACTAAAAGAGGATAAAATCACCTATTGACACCACTTGGGCTCAATAATATAAGAAGAGTGGTTGGTTTTTTGAATATAGAAATGTGGTAATCATAGCAAAAGCACCTCCAAGTCTGATAGCATTGATTTTAGTGGGTGCTTATGCTCAATTTCTAGGATCTCTAGGGTGATAGTTGAAAATATCAGTAGTAGTTGAACATCCAATGGCTTGTTGGAAAAAAGATTGATTAAACTATGGTTCAATTTCTTTCCTCCATTTAATTTTCAACCCGAGACATCTCGTAAACTTGTGAGTATTATACATAGTATATGCCCACAATGTGGGGAATTAATCCTTTGTACCTATTTAGTTTGGTGGGGGTGTTTGTTCATTTTTAATTCAACCAAACCAAATAAATTAAAGTGTAGAAAAATAAACTATAAACTAAAACTAAAATTAAAATGTTGAAATAAATGTACATAAAATAAAAGTATAGAAAATAAATAAAGCTGAAAAGAAAGCAAAAAATCTAACTAATGAAAATAAATAACATAAATTAAAATGGGGAGGACTACTATAGGGAGTGGGCCCGAGCTCCCACAGATAGTCCGCCCGACTAATTACATGAAGATTACTTCAAGAAAAATAAGAGTCTTTGCAACTCTTAATAAATTATACAGAAAAATAAATAAAGTGATTCTCTGTGTATTTGATTGATTGATCTTGTATCTTCGGCCTACGTTCTTATATAGACCATAGCTAGATATTGTTACAATAATAAATTGGTCTCCTTTCAATCACATAACGTGATTTGTTACAACACGTTTCTTGCACATATATTATTCTCCTATTTACAAGCATGTTTGTTCACCAAAGGAATAAATATAATAATCCTTAGGTGTACATAAATACTAATCCTAGAATAATAGATATTATTCTCCTATTTACAAGCATGTTCGTTCACCTCAGAAATAAATATAATAATTCTTAGGTGTACATAACAACTAATATTAGAATAATGCATCCTAAAATAATACCTTTAAAAAGGCTTACATAGTCAAAATAGAATAAAAGTGATTTATTCTATTTTAATCACAAAAATATAATATGCATAAGAATACGTATTATTTCTCCTCCATATTTTGTGCAACAACCTCCTTCAAAAGTGCATGGTCAATTGGTCAACCGGTCAACATTGACTTGGTCAACCGGTCAACATTGACTTGGTCAACCGATCAATCATCAATAGGAGTTAGGCACCAGAAAATAGGTCAAAAAGAAGGCACCAAAAATAGTTGGGAAGCAGGCGCTAGAAATAGCTGGGAAGTAGGCATTAGAAATATATGGAAAGCAGGCACCAAAAATAGACTAGAAGTAGGTGTTGCCAATAGTCAAGAATCAGGTACTGCCAATAATCAGGAATCCAGTGCTTGCCTTCACCTTTTACCACTATTTTTTTCAAGATGTCTTCATGCATTGCCAAGCCCAAATGGGATGTAGACTCAAAATACCATATTAGTAGCAAAAACCTACATTTACACACACTTTCCACTAAAAACACTAGTCAAATATAATACTTCATTTTCTATCAATTATATGCAAAAGCTATATAAAAATACATTTCAAATGCTAATTTAAACCAATAATGATGCCCTTAAAAGTGTATATAAAATGAGCATTTCTAGTGCTCATCATTCCCCCATGCCGAAATAATTGACATGTCCTCATGTCACAGCCCCTCGGTATAGATTTTTTTTTGTATGGGAGTCAAGCGCTTGTATATGAGAAGCAGGCGCCTGTATATGGCTTGTATATGGGAAACATGTGCCTGTATGTGGGAAGAAGATGCTTGTATATGGAAAATAGGTGCCTTTATATGGGAAGTAGACACCTGTATATGACATGTAAATGAAAAAAGGTGCTTGTATATGGGAAGCAGGAACCTGTATATGGCATGTATATGGGAAGCAGATGTCTGTATATGGGAAGCAAACACCTGTATATGGGAAGAATACCTGTATATGGAAATCAGACCTATATATGGAAAGCATACACCTGTATATGGGAAGCAGGTGCTTGTATATGGTAATCAAGCCTGTATATGGGAAGCAGACACCTGTATATGGGAAGTAGGCGCCTGTATATGGGAATCAAGCCTGTAATTGGGAAGCAGACGCCTCCCCATATATATTTTTTAAATAATATTCCTTGGGGTAATGAAATTATTCTCCTGTTTGAGGCATGCCATGTGGCTAAATTCTAATGGGAGAATTAATAAAGAGAAAGATAGGGGCATCTATTGGTATTAACATAGAAATAATTTTTAAAATAACTATGCAAATAATTAATAAAAAACTCAGTACATACCTGAGTGAATTTTGTAGATCATGATATGTACAATACCGGATGATGCGAAATGTCTACATGTAGCCTAAAATTATGATGAGCCAAAAATGTTGTTGTTGTAACATTGATGTATCTTGGAGATAATATATATATATATATATATACACTTTGGGCATCGCTCTTCCTGGTGGAAGATTGACACCACTTATTGGTGCCTTCCTCCAGGTGGGAAGAAGGCACTTCTACTGGTCTGATTGTAGGCACTATCTCCCTAGTGGAAAATAAGTACCTTTTTTGCATTACTGCTCTCCTAGCAGGGCATAGGATGCTTGTATTTGTCAGGCCTCGCTTGAGCTAATCAACTGCCTACAGATTGTTCAAGGCCGTGTTCTACAAACTAAACATATGAAAGCAGAAAAACTAAACACACGAAAGCAAGAAAAACTATGTTAAGTAGAACAATTTCCATGTTTCTGTCCTTTTTTTTTATGAATGTATGAACATTCATCAAAAATATTGGTATGGTATGGGGTCTCCCCCATGCCAATGTATGATCCAATCTCGTAAATGTGAGCCGATTGGAAATGAAGCCCATTGACTATTACTCGAACATCATCTTGGCACTCTACTCCGCTCTTGGTGTAGCATATCTAACTTTTTGTCCACCATCTTCTCAAGCTATAACAATCACACACTTTATGGCAAAAATTTTCTCAAGTTCCACAAACACCTTGGGCTGGAAGCCTTTCGCTTGATCAAGGTTACTTAGCCTGCCTTTGGGTGCCTGTGTTGTCAAGGTAAACTCTACTCGCTTCACCTGTTTGGACTAGATGCTACATGATCAAGGTACACAAAATGGTTTGTATAGTGCTATTACGAACTCCATGTATGAATCTCACTTTATGAAATATTCATAGACATCTCCTTATTCATCTACACCGCACTTCATGTTGTCCTGCAAAACATAAAAAATCTAAATTAAAGTAAAATTCTAAACTAATAACATTAAAATAAAATTTAAACTAATTTTTATTTTTATTTTTTAGCAGATGTTGATTATTGGAAACAATGGCTACATCCTCTAGGAAGTTGATCTCTTGGCCTTCTACAATTTTTATAGCTAGATTGTATGGCTAACATCCTCCACAATGGGTATGCCACATTGTTACCATGATATTTTCTAGTATCCAACAATTGCTTGAATGAATCATTGCAAAGTGGAGCCATCTTTTCACAACATTTGTGATCAGACATATCCCAGTTGCAATCCGAATAGCTCAAAAATCATTGTTTACACAATAATTTTACCTGATTTGCTAGATACCTTGCATAGTCTGCTATATAATTATTTTATTTTTTATTTTATTATTATTATTATTAGTGTTGTTGGTGGCCATAATGAAGTTGGGGTCTCCCCCATGCCTACTATTGAACTAGTCTCTAAAAATTAAGGACTATAATAAGTTTTTTAGTCTGGTCAAAAATTTGATACGACTAAATTTTCATATGTTAGTATCCTCTACTTCATCAACTAGCATGATATTTTACAGCATGAGAAAAACATTTTTCTCCTCAAAACCAAATTATTTCAATTCATTGCAAATTGTATAGGCAAATAAATGACTACTATTTTTTTTAATAAAATAAATAAAAAATATAGTAGTATTCTAAAAACCCCCCCCCCCCCCCCCCGGGGGGCCGGGCCGGGGGCCCCCCCCCCGGTCCCCCGGCCGGGCGGCGCGGGGAAAAAAAACACATGCTAGTTTTTGATTCACCAGATCACCTTAAGCGCAAGTGAAGAGCATACTCTTGGAAAAATGTTCTTTTTAAATTCTGCTCTCTTTTATTTTTTATTTTTTATTTTTTAATGTCATTTTCCTGCTACTAATATCAGCATTTAAAATTTACTAATATGTTGAGAAATGGTAAGCCTGTAATTTTGTCATCGTTAAAACTAGGCTTCTTGAGGCATAATTCCCTAATGATTTCTATGTAAATAAACACATCCTTAATAGTAAAATATTCAACTATCAGACCTGGGTTGTGTCATTTCTCTCTAATTTCATGAAACCATTGAAAATACACTAGAAATCCTTCATTGCCTAATTTTCTATTTTTTTTAAACAACACAATTTATTCCTACTTCTACACTTAATATGGTACATCGGGTTCATTCCCAAACACTACAGTTTAGACACTCCCTGACAACGACACCAAAATGTTGGGCAAAATATTGGTTAATCTATGATTCAATTTCTTGCTTCCATTTAATTGTCAACCCGAGATAGCTCATAAACTTGTGAGTGTCATCCACAGTATATGCCCGCAGTGTGGGGAATTAATCCTTAGTACCTATTTAGTTTGGTGGGGGTGTTTGTTCATTTTTAATTCAACCAAATAAAATAAAGTGTAGAAAAATAAACTATAAACTAAAACTAAAATTAAAATTCTGAAATAAATGTATAGAAAATAAATAAAGCTGAAAAGAAAAAAAGAAATCTAACTAATGAAAATAAATAACATAAATTAAAATGGGGAGGACTACTGTAGGGAGTGGGCCCGAGCTCCCATAGATAGTCCACCCGACTAATTACATGAAGATTTCTTCAAGAAAAATAAGAGTATTTGCAACTCTTAATAAATTATACAGAAAAATAAATAAAGTGATTCTATGTGTATTTGATTGATTGATTCGTATTTGGCCTGCGTTCTTATATAGACCATAGCTAGATCTTGTTACAATAATAAATTGGTCTCCTTTCAACCACATAACGTGATTTGTTACAACATGTTTTTTGCACAAATATTATTCTCCCTATTTATAAGCATGTTTGTTCACCAAAGGAATAAATATAATAATCCTTAGGTGTACATAAATACTAATCCTAGAATAATAGATATTATTCTCCTATTTACAAGCATGTTCGTTCACCAAAGGAATAAATATAATAATCCTTAGGTGTACGTAACAACTAATCCTAGAATAATGCATCCTAAAATAATGCCTTTAAAAAGGTTTACATAGTCAAAATAGAATAAAAGTGCTTTATTCTATTTTAATCACAAAAATCTAATATACTTTAGAATACGTAGTATTTTTTAGGCACATGTAGTTCACTTATCATTAGATAACATAACCTCTTGTTCTATCCTTTGTCCTCTTATCTTGTTGCATTGATACTAAAAAATTTAAAGGAAAGAAGAAAATAGATTTTTTTTTAAATATATAAAAGACAAATGTGGGTTTAAAACATCCTCAAAAAAATTAATCAAGTAGGTACAACATCCATCTAATCAAGAACAAATTAGCAAGAGGAAAAAAATAAATTTATCATTTAATGTTTAAATTCATATTACATAAGATTGATATTATTATCAAATGACATGGGTTCAAATAATTAAATACCTCAATTTTCAAAGAGAAGATCAAAGTTCAAATCTTACTGGACTATATATATTTTTCACGTGTTTCTAATACCATTATATGGTTCCAACATAATAAAATTGCGACCTGTTTCAATTCTATCTAACCAATTAAAACAAAAATTAAAAAAGGATTGACAATATTAACAACATCTACAACTAATAACACTTAAAGATGAATGAACTAAATCAATTGTTAGGGTTATGTTTTTATATACTTATTTCAAGAAAGGCATTAGTCACATATGGTGCTTAAGTGAAAGAATTCAAAAATTAAATTTTAAATATATATTATTTAAAATAATTTTATAAAAATCTATAATTGTTTTGGTAAAGGATTTGTAGTAAACCTCCTTATTTTTAAATTTTTTTAAATAAATAATACATAGTTTAGACTATTAAATTTATAACCATATATATATTTTTTTAACACATAAGAGAATGGGTACTATAAACCCTAGCTCGTCGGGTTAGACAAAGTCAATGTGACCCACCTATCCTTTTCTAGGTATGCCATGGTTTGAACTTTGGACCTCCCAAAAGAGAGGCCAAAGCCCTAACCACTGTGTTGTCCTTGGACTAATTTATAACCATATTATTGAATTGATGTAAAGTAAGGGGAGGGTTGTTTTGATCCCATATAATTAATAAAAAATGATTGCATTGTGTTAGCTCCATAATATTGTAATGTTAATCTAAAATTTTCTATATATATATATATATATATATATATATATATATATATATATATATATATATATATATATATATATATATATATATATATTGCATTGTGTTAGCTCCATAATATTGTAATGTTAATCTAAAATTTTCTATATATATATATATATATATGATTGCATTAAATTTATAACAATATTATTGAATTGATATAAAGTAGCATATGGTGGGTGGGATTGTTTTAATCTCATATAATTAATTAAAAATGTTTATGTTTGGGACAAGCAATAAAAGTTTAAAGTTGCACAAGGTAAACTAAGTTTTTAATTTTATGAATGAACCTTGAAATTTAGTAATTGTAGACTTAAATAATTAATAACATGTGCTTCCAATATAAAAATTGGATTTAAATCTTACTAAATAAAATATTTATAAGTCATAATCTTACTATATGATATAATCAAAAGTATAATATAAACACAATATAATATAAGGAAGACTCATTTCAATTTTATATAATTAATTTAAAATTTAATTAGAATAATAATAATAAACTTCAAAACTATATTTTAAAATAACAATAAGTTTGTTAACCCAAGTGTTGTAGGTGAATTGGAGAGGAGAGGGCAATCCTCTAAGGGAGGTCCCAGGTTCAAATCTCCACCCTACCAAAAAGCTGAATTGGGTATCCAAAATCCAATTGATAATGTTGGTGCGTGCAGGGTCAGGTGCGACTCCCGAGTGACTTTGATGGTGTAGAACCCCTTGTTTGTGGTCTCTTAGACCAAGGTGGCCCCACAAGGGGTTTTTCGCTTAAAAAAAAACAATAATTTTGTTATGCTTAATGAAAATAATGAAACATATAATATAATTAAGTCTTTGGTTCAATGGTTAAGACATATGAATGATGTAGCCTACACCAAAATTTAAATCTTAATGACACCATATAAATTATATGAATAAATATAATTAAATTAATATAAAAGAAAATTTAACCCCTTAAAAATATTTATTTAAAAAAATATATTTAAAATTTAAATAATTTTTTAAGTAAAAAGGTAAATTATATATGTAAACGCAGAGTATACATATTGTAAATATGAAGTAATTGACTTAAAATTTTGAATAAAGAGACATTATTAAGATGCAATACACACGTTATGATGCAATGTATATATATTATTTGAACCTAGAATGATAGATACTTTTTTTTTGGTAGATTGATTGTATTAACAGTGGGTTTTTATAGAGGATCCCAAAACCTTATGTACAAAAATAGGGCTGAGCCCATTCTGTCCTTACAGGTCTCAAGGGCTAGGATCAAATAGACTTGCAAAATCTAACTAAACCTGATTCAAAATTGCCCACAAGGCTTACAAAGGGGCCTCTCCATGAGAGTATCGGCAAACAAATACCAATCTAAAGCAAACTAAAATGGAAGCAACAAAAAACCATGGGAAAAATAAGAAAAAACCACAAGGAAGGCAGCCTCGGATCCTCAGCTACTTCGGATCCTCAGCTACTTCGGATCCTCTTGGTCATCCTTAACGTTATGCTCCTAGATCCTTGTCAGCATCTTGATCAAAGAATTGGTGTCCGAGAGGATGCGCCACCTCCGAGCGCCTTCCCTTTATGCTTATGTGTCTTCATGAGGAAACTCTGATCTGGCCATCTTCTCCACCTCATTCGAAAAGGACGACCTTCATACTACCAACACAGAGGTCAAAAGACCTTTATTATTGATGTAATATGCCAGCCTATTACCCTCTCGATAGATGTGATTGATTTAGGTATCGATCCATCTAGATAGGAGGATCATTTCCTCAAAGACAATATTGAAAACTTTCCATGAAGGATCTTTGCCATTCGACAGATCCTTTATGATATTTAGAGAGTCACCTTCGATGACCAAAGGGTGAGGATCCTCTGAGAGGAGCCTAAGCCCTCTGAGAACACCCTTGGCCTTCACACTATGATTAGATTGGATACCTAGGTTCTCGTAGAAGGTGAGGAGAATCCTCCCCCTGTGATCTCTGACCACCCCTCCTGTAGCTTCTGGCCCTGGGTTGCCACAAGCAGTGCCATCAAAGTTCAACTTAAGCCAACCCTCAGGGGGTTTCTCCATTTGACCTTGAGCCTGGGCAAAAAGATGTTAGGGTGGTCTGGATCCTCCTTGAGGTTCATCCTTTTGAACACAGTTTCCTCTGACCGAATCTTGGGGAGGGGACTAGGAGTGAATTTTGAATTTTCTACTACAAAGGCAAGAACTCTAAAGGCTGTGTAAGGGGAGTCTCTTGGAGGATTACCAAAGACTCTTCCATTCCTCTCCAACCAAATATGCCAAAGGATGTGATGGAAGGACGCATCGAAAAGGAACCGAAGCTTAGGATTTCTGAACGGGTTTGGCCATTGAGCAAAGGCTTCCTTGATTGTCCTGGGAGGGCTCCAGGGGACCTGAAAGGAGGAGAGGATCACACCGAACACTATGGTGGTGAATGGGCAGTGAAGGAAGAGATGATATGTGGATTCATAATCTGCCATGCACAAATAACACCTACTAGGGAAGGTAAATCCTATTTTGTGGAGGTTGTCCAAGATTAGAGCTTTATTCTTAAAAACAATCCAAGCAAAGAAATTTACCTTCGAGATCACTCCTTTCCACTAGACTATCTACCATGAGAAATCCCCCTCAGCCTCCTTGGAAAGGATCTCATAGGCTGTCCTAACTAAGAAGATGCCAGTGTTAGTGCCCATTTAGATCATCTTGTCGGATCTTATGGCAATTGGGATGGTAATGCCCTGGAGGATGCTATCTAAAGAGGAGACTTTAGATTCATGACCGATGAGGGTCGAGATGTTCCACTGAGGGCTGCCATCCTTCCTCATAATGTAGTCTTCTACCTTCTGCTGGAAGTTTAGGTCCACCAAGGATTTGAGAAGGGAAAGTTCAACCTTTTGAGATAGAGGATATTCTTCGGACCATCTGTCCTTCCAAAAGTTGATTGTCTACCCATCTCCTAAAATCCATTGGACTCCCTTGCTGAGCAGCTGCCTGGCTTGGAGGACTACTTTCCAAAAAGTGGATCCACTAGAGGGGGCCTTAGCATCTAGGAAGGAGTAGTTGGTGAGGTATTTCTTCTTGACGATTTTGACCCACTCCACAGGCTCGTTGGTCAGGATCCTCCAAGCATGCTTGGCCACGAGGGCTAGGTTCATCAGACTAGTTCTCCTTAGCCCAAGCCCACCTTGGTCTTTGCTTTTACACACCTTGTCCCATGCCACCAAAGGAATCCTAGATTTATATTTTTTCCTAGACCACAAAAAGTTCCTCTGAATCTGTTTGATCTTGCAGTGGATAGACATTGGGAGGCTGAAGACTAACATGAAGTAGGTCAGGATCCCTTGGAGGCAAGCTTTGGTGAGGGTAGCCTTGCCTACCTGGGACAAAAACTTGCCTTTCCAAGAGGTCATATTTCTATAAATTTTCTCCACCACCATATTCCACATGCCGTCCTTGGCCTTGCCACTGCAGAAGAGGGGGAGCCTGAGGTAGGTGGTAGGGAGGGATTCGATCGTGCATTCGAGGATTCTGGCAATGTGGATCTGCCACCCCTGGGGAGTATTCAGGAAGAAAATCTTGCTCTTGGTGTAGTTTACTTTCTGGCCCATAGCTCGCTCATAAAGGGAGCAGATCCTCTTAATGTGTCTATCCTAGGCCACAGAGGTGATAATAGATAAGAGGGTGTCATCCAAAAACTACTGGTGGGTGGCTGCTTCCACTCTAGAGGTGGGGATGATGCCCAAAATCCTCTATCTCTGGAGGCTCTCCTTGAGGGTTCTTCCCAGAACCTTTGCCAGGATGATGAAGAGAATAGGGGATAGGAGGTCTCCTTACCTGAGCCCTCTAGAACTCTAGAAATAAGGGGTGGATATGCAGCTTTGGACAAGGTCATTCCAAGAGGGAGAGAAACAAAAATTCAAGAGAACAACACAGAGGAAACCCCTATCCACCCTGTCGAAGGCTTTGTTCATGTCAAGCTTGAGAAAGAGGGCAACCTTATTAGACAAGGACATAGAGTGGAGAGTCTCATGGATAGAAATGACACCATCAAGGATGTTTTTGCCTTTCATAGAGCTGCCTTGGCAAGGGTCAATGAGCAAGGGTAAGATGGTCTTCAACATGTTAGCTAAGACTTTGGTCAGGATCTTGTAGAAAACATTGCAAAGGCTAATGGGTCTATAGTTTGAGAAGGTCCTGTAGACAGAGGTTTTCAAAATAAGAGCTAAGAATGTGGCGTTCAGACTGGGGTGGATGGATCCAGAGGCTTGGATCTCATGAATGGCATCACAAACATCATTCCCCACAACCTCCAACATGGTCTGGAAAAAGCAAGGAGGAAACCCATCTGGACATGGGGTTTTGTCAGGTTGCATAGAAAACAAGGCCTCCTTGATATCGAAAGAATAAAAAGGATCCAAGAATCTGAGGCTAGCCTCCTGGGGTACCAGAGGGGATTTTCGTCAAAATATCTCTTTGGCCTGTAAGTCAATTTTAGCGGAGGATCCCAACAAATCCTGAAAGAAACCCACCACTTCAGTTCTTATCTCAACAATGTCCTTGGTAGTCGTACCATCACTTCACCAAATTTCCCTGATTTTGTTGGAAACTCTATGCCAGAGGGTAGAAGCATGAAAAAACCTGGTGTTGGAGTCTCCTTCCTTCAACCATAGATTTCTAGATTTTTGTCTCTAGAAGGTCTCTTCCCTAGCCAGGATAGTGTGAAAGTCTGCCAGGAGGATTCTCTCTTCGTTTCTATCAGATTCGCTGAAGACACCTACCTCCAACCTTCTTTCCAAGTTTTTGAGGCTTTCGGATATGGCTTTCTTGGATTCGAAGATGTTGTCGAAGACCTCCTTATTCCAAATCTTGAGGTTTTCTTTGACAGATTTAAGCTTCAAGGCTAGGCATTTTGAGGTGGATCCTTTTGCCTCCTACTTCCACCATCCCGCTACCTACGCTCTAAAATATTTATGATGGGTCCACATGGATTTGAACCTAAAGGGTGTTTTGAAACTAGGCCCTTTGCTCGATTCAAGAAGGATGGGGTTGTGGTCTGATCCGATCCTAGGAAGATCTAGGAGGGTCGCATCTCCCAAGAAGGGAATAGCCTCATGGGAGATAAGGAACCTGTCTAGCTTGACCTGGATAAGCCCACTCCCTATTCTCCTGTTGCTCCAGGTAAAAGAGGAACCTTTGAGCTCTATGTCAACTAGCTCATTGGTGTCAATAAAATCTCTGAAGTCTTCTATGCTTCTGGAACCAATATCAAATCCTCATTTTTTTTGGAAGGATGTAAAGGGTAGTTGACATCCCCCCCTATTATCCAGGGAAGGGCATTAAAATTCCTTCACATCTGGGTGATGGTCTTCCACATCTCAGCCCTCTCAATGACCGAGTTGGGGGCATAGATGTTGGATAGGATCCACGACCGATTTCCTGTCTTAGAATGAAAGAGGATATTGAGAATCCTACTAGATGAAGAAAGCAGACTTCCTTCTACAAGGGTCGGGTCCCATAAGACCATGAGCCCACCTAAAGATCCTTGAGCTGGACTGAACAGGAGCTTTGCTTTGGCCCAGATAGCTTTCATTGCTTTTTTAGTAGAGACCACATCAACCTTGGTCTCTTGGAGGATAAGGATAGAGGGATTTGATCATTTTCGAAGGTCCGTAGCCATCCTCTACTTGGCTGCTTCGGTTAGTCCTCTCACATTCCATGAGAGAACCTTCATCTTGATGATTTGGAGGTTTTATTACCTCCCTTCACCATTTGGAAGGGGGGTTTGGTTCCTTGTGCTTCATCCCACTGAGTGTTCGAATCATCCAAAAACAACACCAGTTGGGTCCCATTCACCACATCCTCCACTGTTTCTTTGTCTTTCTGATCTTTTCCAGGAGGTCTTCCTCTTTTCCTCTCATTGCCAAAATCCATCGATTATTTCTTGCTTCTGGTGTTCCTAGGGCTGACCCTTCCTGATAGGGAGGATCCCATTTTTTCATGATGATGAGAAGGAAACTCCCCCTTTTTCGGATGGGGTGAGGTTTTCTTATTGCCTAGCAAATAATATTCCATGAGGGATTGTGGGGAGTTAGTGATGGGAGAGATTTGTACCTGGGAATTCGGTTCCTCTACTTCATATTGGGGTGGAAGGCTTGAAACCGCCTCTCGATGCTTCTTTTACTGAAGGGAGTTTCCTCCTTGCTGCGAACCTTGCTTTGGCTGCTTGACAGACCCGTCCTGTTCCTCCTCTTGAGCTTGTTGTCTGCTCGAGTCAGGTTTGGGCTTCTCCAAGAGTTGGTCAATGGGAGGAGTATTCCTCTTATGTTTCTCCCCCATCGCCATCTATGATTCTAGAGGGTATGTGGATCCTTTGGTAAGCTCCTTCACTCGTTGGCCCCTGACAGCTAGATACTGAGTCTGGAGGTGTCCTTGAGTGTGGTAGTGAGAACTAAAGGCGAGTCTATTCTCATACTCGATGGCCCATATCTTGATGAAGGTTGATCCTAACCGTAGGTTGATGAAGAAGGGGAGCTCGGAGTCCAGGTCCGCTAGCACACAGAATCGAGCCTGGGTCAGTCTGGATTGGGCTTTAGTGGGGGGATCAATGGAGACCAATTCTCCAATGGACCATGCTATCCCTCTAATAAAATTTTCATGCTAGCAATGAAGAGGAAGGTTGGGAAGCCTTACCCAAATTGGAGTAATGTTGATGTTTTGGGTATCCGGGTTGAAATCGTTTCCCCACTTTCAAAGAAAGAGGTTCTTGCGCCCCAAGAACCATGGTCCTCCCGCTAGGATTTTGCAGTAATCCTCTCGTTTGTTCAGGATGATGGCAAAGAAACCCTGGTTTAGTGCCACAATATCAATGTTTCCAGAGATTCACCACTTGGAGAGAGCCCATTTATGGATGGATTCCATGTCTGGGCATCCTCCTATAAACTTGCCAATTAGGGTAAACTTTTCGAATTCCAGAAAACTATTCAGGACCTCACCGGGGATGTCCAAATCCTCTCTAGATGGAAATAGTTCCTGGGTAAAGCAGTTTTATGGGGTTGCATGGCTCACCACCATGTAGGCATAGGATCCTCTCACATTAGGGTTGCGGGCCCCCCTTTGGCCTCCTTTGTCCGAAGGGTCCTTGTCTTTCTTCTTCGATACATCCTATTTACCTTCTACTGTCGGGTGCACCGATTCATCCCTGCTGGATCCCCTTCGACATCTGTCTGTCTCACTGGTATTCTACCTCCTATCGACAGGACGAATCCTTTCTTGTATTTCGCTGCGCAGATCCTTTCGCTGGATCCTCCTTCGCTCTCCTTCATTGTTCCATGTCAACCATTACATAACTTGAAATTCTATGATTTTTTGAGATCTCTATATTAGTTAGAATGATAGATACTTACGTTAGACAACACTACTGGATTTATTCACAATTTTTTTTTAAGGGCTTCTTTAAAAACTAACTTTCCATTAAAAAAGATGATTTGAATAAAAGCTTCTCATGCATTCAAGAAAATAGATAGGTATAGAAAATAGATAGGTATGTCCTCTTAAAAAGCTCATTTGGAAATCCATTAAAGCATGGTTTATATATATTAAAATTGTTGTTTTCTATATTAATAAATTTATATTTATATAGATTTTTCAAAAATAAAAATAGAAGGAAAAGATAAAGTTATTTAGAATGTAAAAATTTGATTATTTTTTAATGATGTTTTTAAATTATTTTTTAATTAATAATTAATGAGATCATAGAATTTAAATTAATATTATTATGTTATGAGAAAGTTTTTGGACAATTAATTAATACTATATAATTCATGATTTTTTAATTAATATTACCTTAAATTTATAATAAATTACTATAAATATTTTAAGGTTTAAAATAGAAAATTTTCCATCAAGTTGGATATTCTTGTCTCATAAAGAAAATAAAAAGGATCTTTGTGTCTCTTGTTTGGATAAAATAAAAGTTTGTTTAGCATGTTGGAAAGGTATGTTCTTAACCATGTTAGGAAGCTAAAAGTAATAAAGACTACATTGCAATTCATCCTTATTTATGTGATGTTATCTTAAAGATTGTTATTAGATATAACATCAAACATTGATAAAATTCAAAGAGACTTTCTTTGAAAAGGATGTGAAGAAAAAATTAGGTTTTCTCTTTAGTGGGATAGGGTTTGCAAAGGAAATAATATTGGAGGAGTAGGCTTGTAGAATTGCGGGCATTTGAGTTTGGCCCTAGGAGCAAAAATTGGTGGAGATTATTCAAATATCAAGGAAAAAATTGGGCAAAAATATTAGTTCAAAAATATGTAGGTTCTCTTAATGCAATAAAATTATTTAGGAAAAGAATCGTACATAAAGGATTGTAAACATTAAACTTCATATCAACTAGTTTGCAATTGATCAAGAAACATATTAGATGGTCAATCAATGAGAGGAATCATACAAATTTTTGTTTTTTTGTATGGTTGAAGCCTTATCCTCTTCTCTCTAATTCAAAATGGTAACCATTGGCTTGGGTATGCCTAGCTTGTAAAGGGCCAAATATCAAATATTATATTAATGTGAGCAATAACTTTATATCATGGATTTCTATTAGTAACCTAGTTGAGGAAGAGGAACTCAAACAAATGCACATGAGCTTCAAACAATGCTTTAAGAGTTTTATATGCCTATTTTTACATTAAAGGATGAGTTGGTTTGAAATCTATCAAAAGGTGGTGGATAATCGATCAAGTTGGAATATGAGAATTTAGAACTATCAAAATTTCCTACTCCTAAATATTTCCCTTCAAAGAATGTTTTGTCACTAGACGTTGTGCATGAGGCCTCAAATTCCTTTGGTTAATAGTTCAAAATAAGATTCTTACAAGAGATTCTACAAAGAAGAAATTATTGACCTTTCAAATGTGCCTTCTGTGAGAAGGATCAAAATATTTACTTTTCCATTGTCCCTTTGCTCACACCATGTGGGGTTACTTTTTTAAAAATATAATAATATATTGGGTAGTTCTATCAACATTAAAAGAGTTGATAAAATGTTGGATTAATTATTTCGAAGTTAAATCATTATGTATTTTGTGAAGGATTGGTCATGTTGGAATTTATGGCTTGAAAGAAATAATAAAAAAAAATTAAAATAAATCTCAAAATCATGTCCAAATTTAGAAAAATATTATTGCGTGGCATACAAAATTTTTACAAATATGGTGCTCATCATAAGCAGTCTCAAGTACGAAAAAATAGGTGCTAACTATTTGGTTATAGATTTTGAATATACATAGAAGAGTCAAAGAATCAAATTCAATCTATGGTAAAATGGAAATTTTCATAGATTGGACTTATTTAGAATAATTTTGATGATGCTTCTAAAGGAAATACAAAAAAAGTATATGGTATTTAAAAAAAAAATGACCGCAAAATTTTCCTTACTCGAAATTATACGAAACTTCAACTAACAACTATGTAGAGGCTAGGGCACTTACAAAATCTAAAATTCCAATGGAAAAATAATGAAAATATACTCTTTTTTTTATTTGGTTAATGTGAGAAACCCCTATGACCAATGCACAGGGTTGAGCAGTCTCCTCCCATATACGACCTCTCGTAAAGCCAAGATCTATGCTTATCAATAGGGAATTTATTAAATTTTTTTAGGAGACATCCATTTGAATCTTGCTAAGTGATACATGCTTAATAAATAAGTTGTAATATAACTATGGTCATGATAAATTATGAGCGGGATTCATTTCAATTTCACTAAAATATAATCACGTGATTATGAAGTAATATAGTTAGAGTTCATTTCAATCTCATATAACTAATTTAAAAATAAAATCAATTTTACTAATTCTTGTGTGGTTGTGACGTAATATGAGTGAGATCTATTTCAATCCCATATAACCAATTAATATATGTAGTCCTAGGGGGCATAATGAAAATATACTTTTTTTTTATTTGGTCAATGTGAGAAACCCCTGTGACCAATGCACAGGGTTGAGTAGTCTCCTCCTAACCATGACCTCTCGTAAAGCCAAGATCTATGCTTATCAATAGGGAATTTATTAATTTTTTTTAGGAGACCTCCATTTGAATCTTGCTAAGTGATACATGCTTAATAACTAAGTTGTAATATAACTATGCTCATGATAAAGTATGGGCGGTATTCGTTTTAATTTCACTAAAATATCATCACGTGATTATGAAGTAATAAAATTGGAGTTCATTTCAATCTCATATAACTAATTTAAAAATAAAACCTCCCAACCATGACCTCTCGTAAAGCCAAGAGCTATGCTTATCAATAGGGAATTTATTAATTTTTTTTAGGAGACCTCCATTTGAATCTTGCTAAGTGATACATGCTTAATAACTAAGTTGTAATAAAACTATGGTCATGATAAAGTATGGGCGGGATTCGTTTCAATTTCACTAAAATATCATCACGTGATTATGAAGTAATATAGTTGGAGTTCATTTCAATCTCATATAACTAATTTAAAAATAAAATCAATTTTACTAATTCTTGTGTGGTTGTGACATAATATGAGTGAGATCTATTTCAATCCCATATAACCAATTAATATATATAGTTCTAGGAGGCACAACGCAACAATTCAAGCCTGAGCTCTTCTTTGGGAGGTCCAAGGTTCAAACTGTGGCATGGGCGAGTGTGTGAGGGGGTGGTTGTGTGTTAAATTCTCTATTGATAAACATAGGTCTCAACTTTACATAAGTTATGATTGGAAGGACCCTATGCATTGGTCGTAAGGGTTTCCCACTAACTTATATATATATATATATATATACTTTGAAGTTTCTAAAAAATATTATTAACAAAATAAAGAATAAGCTTAGTTCTCACCCTCATTAGAGGTTATGGTTGGGAAGGGGATACCTAACCCTGTTGGTCGTATGATTTTTTCACACTAACCTCAATCAAAAAATTATAAATAATAAGGTTCACATTCTTAATCAAGTGGCATTAGCTTAGCTGATATGATTCTTAGATTCTAATCCTGCCAAACGATACATGAATAATATTCAAAGCTTTGTTACAATATCATTTTGCGATAATGATGTAATATGGGTGAAAAGTGTTTCAATTCCATATAATCTATTAAAAATAAATAAATTTTACATTTTTTAAAACATTAAATTTAAATGTAATTAATATCTAATGAATATTATTTATTTAAATTTATAAGATGAATAAAGGTATGCAAGTCAACTACAAATTAAGATTGAAGGCATGAAGACAACGTGTAAGCAAGGATTGAAGGCATGTGATACAATATGAAGAAGATGCAAGTGCATGCAAGTGAGAAGAATAGAACAAGCCTCCTATTTGGATTTTGAGTTATGTTTTATATATTCAAAGAAATTCAAATAGAACAAACAAGGTATGAAAGAAAATTATTTAAAGAAGCTTAATTATAATAAGGGTGCCTTCTTTATCGAGGAAAGTAATATTTGATTGATTAAAGACAAAAGAAAGAATCTATGCAAATTATTTATCAAAAATAATTATAAAGAATTTGATCATGATTTTTTTATTTATTTATAAGGGAGTTGGTTGCATCCACAATCCTTTTCTACTACCAAGTAGGGTTCCAATTCCTCCAAAAAAATGTATTCCACCTTGTTGTTATTTAACCTGACATGAGGAGGAGCTCTGGGGCTCGAGATTTTTACCACTATAGTCGGGCTCACATGCACTCAATAGATGCTGGTTAGACTACTACCTTTGCACAAATAGGTGTGCCCTTTGGGTTTTTAAAAGTAGAGGGTTAATATGTAAAATTAATGCTTATTAACTAAACTTTTTAAATATTTGAGGATGGATTGAAAGGAATTGGGGATGAATGCTAGTAATATTTTATGGATTAAAAATTGGGGATGAAGTAATGGATGGTGGTCCATTTTTTATGGGAAGGGTTGAATTATATTTAAGACTATGAAAATTTTATTTTTATTATTTTTAATATATATAAAGGAAAAACTCATGAAAGGATTTTTATGTTAGGTTATTTGGATTTTTATAGGAGCTTATCGATCTGAAGATTAGAAAAATATTGAAATTTTTCTAGAGAGGTTTATTCAAGTGGCATCACCTCTATGGACTGACATCTAGTTTTTTCAATGAGTTTACACAAGTTTTTATGAGGGTTTCCAATCCCTTCATACTAAGTGGGGTTTGAACCTTGGACCTCTCAAAGAGATGCCAAAACCCTTACCATTATAGTAAGCTTGCAGCTAACTGGTATCTAGTTACATACACATAAATATGTGTTATTATGGATCTTTCGAAACCTTTGCCAAAACCTATTATTATCAAATTTGAATTGAGATTGTGGGACTAATAAGTGGGTTATAAAACATCACATCTTAGTGACATAATGCCATAAAATTGGAGACATGAAAAGAGAAAGCAAAATGAAAACAACTAAGAAAGATGTGAAAGATCATTGTCATAAAAACAAACTCAAAGTTTAAGCAATAAGATTAAACATGTACAAAATATAACTTAGACCATGGATTTTCCACTTTTAAGAATGTGGCATAAAAAATTCCTTTATCTCATCAAATGGTAAAGATCATCATAATTAATTCAAAGTAAACTTTAGAAGAAAACACGAAACATGCACTAGATGAACAACAAAATATGTGAGATTGGATTTAGAAGGGTCTAAAATTTTAAAAGGAAAGTTTTATATTAAATTTACAAATTGTAAAATGTGGAACATGGTCACTCTAAGTTTGATAAGTCATATCCATCCTTTTCAAACAATGAAATCTCATCTCCTTTCAATAGAAAGGTACACAATAAAATACAAACTAGTGTGAAGATTCTGCTTGCACTTTAGATCCTTTATGGCAACAAAAAAATATATACGTCAAATTAGAAACAATCTACAAAAATATAAAATAGTGAGGGGAATGAAAAAATTTGTGGGACTAATAAGAAATAAGGAATAACCCCAATGAAGAATTAAGGAGAAAAAGGAAATTAAAAGGAAAATTGATTTGAGTATCCATAAGCAATTAGTATAGATATTAATCAAAAGTAGGGTTAAACACAAAAAGAGTAAATAATAATGATGAAGATGGTATCTTATAATATCATGGTATAAATATGACCCTCTAAAAAATAATTATCATGAAAGTAATAGATAGTCTTTGTAGTATGTTTGTTCTAATATGGGAGATAAAAATAACTAATGGAAAATACGAGGTATTGAAAAGTTATTGAAGGATTTTAGTATCTAGGAAATGTCAAAATAGCTACAAGGGTGACTATTAGCCTTCACTAGTAAGGCACTATCAAGAAAAAACTTAGGAAAATTGACTTATGATAAGGAAATGATGGTGATCTTACATGCTATCGACCAATGGAGGCCTTATCTTATTAGGTGATAATTTTCCATCAAAAAAAACCACCACAACCTTAAGTACTTTCTTGAGTAGCATGTATCTACATCCAAACAACAAAAATGGGTTACCAAACTGTTGGAATATGACTACAAAATCATTTATAAGAAAACAAGGAAAATGTAGTTGCCAATGCACTATTCTGTCAATATGAGGATCAAGATATGTTATGTGCCAATTCACTTCCATCCACCAACTTTAAGAAGTTACCAAAGATTACATATTGCAATCATTAATTTATCAACTTCAAAGACTCTCACACAAGATATACATGATATTGCAATATCTACAATATCGGGGTCACCTTGTTAACCCTAAATATTTGTCAATATACGAGTCTATACTATAGGAAATGTATGCTTCTCTAATTTTAGGACATTTAGGCTTCTTAAAAACATATGAACAGTATATATATATTTTTCTAGGCAAGGAAAAAAAAGGTTATCAAGACCTTTATTGCAAAATGTGCCACTTTTTAGCATGTTAAGGGTGAAACTATTTGCACATTGGACACACTCTAGCCTCTTCCAATTTTGGAGATTGTTTGGATGAATTTTTCTATGGATTTTATTAAAGGACTCCAAAATTCTGAAGGCAAAACAATCACTCTCATAGTGTGGATCATATCTCTAAGTATGCTCATTTTTTCCTCTAGCCCACTCTTACAAGGTCTCAACTATTGCCCACATAATCCTTGATTCTATTGTTCACCTTCATGGCATACCCCAGTCCATCATATCAGATCATGACCCCACATTATTTAGTCATTTGTGGCAAGAATTGTTCAAGTTGTACGACATACAACTCAAGATGAGCTGGATATACCATCCTCAAGTTTATGGGAAAAATAAAATTTTCAACATGTGATTAGAAACTTATCTTTATTTTTTTCATGTGAGCAACCAACTCATTGGATCAAATGGCTTTCTTTGGCTGAGTGGTGGTATAATACTTCCTTTCACTCCACCAATATGGCACCATATGAAGCAATTTATGGGCAACCTCCACCATCATTTCTATCATACAGTCTAGGTAGTTCCAAGGTTCAAGCAGTGGAATCCACTCTCATGGAGCGTGCACAACTACTCCAATATCTCAAATATAATTTGACCATGATGCATAACCATATGCAACAATAAGCAATTCAACATCATTCTAAGTGTAATTTTAACATCAAAGACATGGTTTTCCTATGCCTACAACCTACAAGTAGTCATCACTAAAGTTTTGTAGCAGTCAAAAGATAACACTAAAATTATATGAACTATATAAAGTGCTCTAGTACGTTGTCCCCGTGGCCTATAGGTTAGAATTATCACCTTCTTCCACAATACATCCAATTTTCCATGTCTAATATTTAAAGAAATTCCTTGGCAATTATATATAGGTCCAATCCACACTACCCTAATTGGATGAGGAAGGCTCAATCATCTTAGAACCCACAAGTATTTTGGACTGTCATACACGCACACTTCTCATGGATGTAGCATAGTGGCATGGATTGTAGCAAAAATATTCCACTTAAGTTGCTCCATGAACTAAAATATCAATTTCCTCATCTCAATATTTGAGGACAAAGCTTCTTGAAGGGATAGAGAATGCTAAATCCCTATCCTAACACAATAATTATTATGCACTTGTCTAGTGTTGGTATATGTTTGCACCTTGGGCGTCTAGTGCGTATCGGTTAAATGATGTAACCTTTAATTTTATTATAAGTAGGATTTAGTAGCTTGGGTCCCCTCTTTCATGTGGTCTAACCCTTGAGCATTAGGGTTAGGGTAAATAAGAGTCTATATAAGGGTATGGGGTTTGGAGTAGAATGCATCTCATATTTTTCTTGAATTGTATTGAAGCTCTCCTACTTTTATTAAGGAGTGGCATGAAGAAAAAATATTGTTTGATCCAATACAACTAACTAGTTGTGTGCTCTCTATCAATTTTTTAAAAGTGTAGCTTAAGCATTGTCTAAATTGCATTGAGAGGCAAGGTATTTGGTGTTATGTCCTAAAAACTACCATATAGACTCTATGGTGATTATCTTAGCTAGAATGTCGTATTTTGCATTTAGGCCTATTAAATGAATCTCGATGTCATCAATTTTATCCAATTTTTCTAATTTGAATAATGCTTTAAATATTTGTGACTGATTGTATTCAATTTGTTTCATCTGGTCACCTAATCGCTCTAGCTCTTGGGTAGCTCTAGTACCACCAACCATTTTTCGTCACTTTAGAGTTGCCCAAAAAAAATGTGTTATATATCAAAACAATCATCTCAAACAAAGGATTGGAATGGACTACGATGATTTTTAGATTTGGTTTTGAAAATGGGTTTCCAAATTTAGGTCTCAAAATGATCAACTCGAAGAGGCAATCACAATGGGCTATGTCATAAAATGATAAATTTTAGCTTTTTTTACTCTAATTTTTACTAATGATAATTGATTACTTCATTGGTAAACTACTGAAAAGCAACTACTTTGACCATGACCATCAGGTTGGTTATTCTCTACACTTTTAAACTAATAACTGATAATTGAATACTTTGATGACATACAACTAACTGCTTTGACTGTCAAACTGTGTATTCTTTATACTGTCAAACTATGTATTCTCTATACTGTCAAATTGTATATTCTCTATACTATCACACCAAATATTTTCTACACTGTTAGACTATGACTAGAGTAGTCTCTTCTATAGTATGCTCAAATTTGGTTTTGGTTTTGACTAGGAAAGGACTTAAAACAAGGTTTTAATAGTGATAACTTAAGTCAAGGTGTGTTTGATTTCATGGGCTCTCTAATATATTTTATTCATGATTAGTGGCCCAACCCAATATTTCAAAGCTCTTACTACAGAGGCTTCCATTATACTCATAGTCGCACTATCCATTTTCAAGCATACTATGAGAGTAACTTCCTAGGGCTAACTACTTATTGGTACATCATAAAACTTAAATGATTGATATCTACCTATGGGTGAAGACTTCTATTCATAGGGGGTCTCCCTATATACCCAAGGATATGTGGGAGCTCATAGTCATATATGGGTGTTGTCTAAGGCTTGAGCATTAGAGTTTGAGGACCCCTCACTTTATTAGATGCTTTATGAGCAATCTAGTTTAGCCAAAATTGCAGCTCCTTCGTGATGTCTTAAAACCCCTAGCACAAGGATTCTAACCTAATCCACTAAAAAAAAAATAAAAAAAATGAAAAGATACTTTAATGGAAAATGATTAGAATGAAAAGATTACAAAATAAAAGAATTGACAAAAGGACAAGAGCTATTGCTACTGCTATGGAACATAGCCTTGGAAAGGACTTTGATACCACTTGTTAGGAACCTTAAAATGAAAATAATTGTACTAGCAATGCAAGAATTAATGGAAGTGCTTATAAACTAAATTAACATGAAAATGAAAATTAAAAAAGTTCTCAAGAAAATAACTGAATGAAAATACAACAAAATTACATTAAGAAAGCAAAAAGATATCACAGGCCTATTCAAGGGGTGGACCTCCTTGGAAACAAAGCTTTGTTACAATTAAAAAAAAAATGAGATACAATCTACTCCAAACCTATGCCCTTATATAGAATCTTATTTACCCTAGCTAACACTCAAGGGTTAGACCACACAAAAGAGGGGACCCAAGATACTAGCTCCTACTTATAATAAAAGTAAAGGTTACATTATAATGGGCCTATACACATTAGGTGCCCAATGTGCAAACATACACCAAAACTAGACAAGTACTTAAAAATGGTTGTGTTAAGATAGGACCCTAACATATGCCATGTCACTTTAAACTTGTAGGTCTTGGTTCCTTTCTAAAATATTTGCTATACAAGCAAACGCCATTCCTTCTTGCAACATAAAAATTCCTCATGGTTCCAATCGAACTTATGGTGTCATGACCACTATGGTGTCAACATTACTATGGCACCAACCTTAGTGGAACTAAGGCACATAGAAAAACCAACCTATGGTGCCACATCGATGTGTCACAACTAAATTCCAAACTATATGAAAGGAATTTTTCTAGTGCCAAGTATCGAGAACACACACAATTATCAAGTTTTAGCAGGTGTCACTTCATAGACTAGTAAGTGGAAGCAAAATAGACAATTTTATAATTGTCATTGAAACTATTTCTTGATCATTTGGGAAGCTAAATTATTGCTTTTATTTATTTTATTTTTCAGTTTTGTTCTCTATATTCTCCATTCCCTTTCTCACCTATAGATTCAAGTTGTTATTTTCTTTAACACTTATGTTATTTTATTTTCATAGTCATTTGGTTTATAAAAATTTCTATTAACTCTTGCACTGCTATTGCGATTATGCTTATTTTTATATGAAGGTTCATAACGTTTGCATATCCATTTTTTTATAGCATTAATGATAATTTATTAATTTCTCTCAATTGAAATATATTTCCATCCTTTTTCAATTGCAGTTTTAATCCATGTAAAATGTGCCCCAGACATTGGAATAGAGAGGATTGCTATGCTAGTGAAATGCGCTATCCCCGGATATCCATTATATAAAGGCCCATTGATCAGGTCTTAGAGACTGGGAAGCGATCCATACTTTTTTCATAGCTCCCTTGGAGAGCCCTTACCGAAACCAAAAACCCTAACATTTTCATGTATATCATGGATACAATACCTAGATATAGTACATGGTTATTAGTTGAATTTCCATAACATTAAGAGCAAGTGAGGAGAACTTTGTATTTATTATTTTGAAAAATGGCATCTCCATCGGCTCCTTCGGAAGGACTATCAAAATTAATTTTTTTAGACCTAGGTATTTCTATTTTACCATAAATTGAAACAAGTCCTTAAGTCCTTTGTGTTAACTCCATTGTGGTGGATAAAATTTCTATGTATATTCAAATCCTATTAGCACCTCTTTTTCCACACTCTAGACTTTCCATGAGCACCAAAATTGTAAGCATTGTGTGAGGGAGGAAATAATGCAATTCTAAACTTGGGCATGATATTGAGCTTTATTTTTTAAAATTCTTTTATTTATTTCAAAGTTTAATCATTTTATTCGTTGTGAATTATTCTAACAAAGAATGCTAATTTCTCAATCTTTTCTTTGATTATCTTGTTTGTGGTTTTACATATATACAGTGAAGAATGCTTAAATAATTATTTTTGTTGGCGAACTGTGACTCCAAAAATATTGTAACTCAATTTCTTGTAGCTAATATATGAAGCTTTAAAAAATATATTATGAAATAACCTATTAAAAGATGAACAAGGTGATTTTAGAATTAAGCTTCCCCACATTCCTTGATGGCTTTGATGGCTGCCTCATTTCCAAGCTTGAGTAATTCTATAATTAGAATGTCCTATTAGATATCTAAGGATAGCATCATTTATGTTCAGATATCAACACTCTCCTTAATGATACAATTGTACCTTTTCTTCATTATCCATTGCTTGCCTAGTAATATGGCAACAACCATTAAAATAAGCATGCATGAATACATGAATACAATTATATTAGAGTTACAATAGAGTATGGAAGAGAAATATGTTTGTTTGTTCACCTAAAAAATTCTCTAAACTTGGTCTTATGATAACTAGAGCCATTTTCAATTTGAGCCTTTCTAAATGCTTTCAAATCCTCTATGTTCATATTGATGTTTTGTATAGGCATATTGATATTGTTTTTAATGCTACAACTAGATGTTTCTTTTTTTGAATAGGTTATATGTGTCTTCTACTGGGGGCCACTCCCATAAAAATACCATAATATTACATTTATTGTAGCAAACATTTTTATCACTATTTTTTCTTTTCTTTTTCTCTTAAATATATTCTTCAACTTTCTCAAAGTGCTATGTTTCCACAATCAAATCCTTGACATCATTTTGATTAAGACATAAAATCTCACTTGGCCAGTTGTCTTCAAAAATTTGAATTTGGGATATAGATCAACACCATAATTCACTAATATATTTGCTACTCGATTTTCTTCTCTATAAATATGCTCACACTGCCAGGATATTACATCTAATAATAGATTATGAACATCAACAATAATATTATTTTTTATCCAGTCTCCATATCCATTTTTGTTAATAACATTGATGATAATTTGTGAGTCCCCTTAATTGAAATATATTTCTATCCTTTTTCTGCTGCAATTTTAATCCCAATAAGAAGTGCCCTAGCCTCTCGCATAGTTGTTAGTTGAAGTTCCATATGATTTTGAATAAGTGAGGAGAATTTTGCCTTCACTATTTCTAAAAACACCACCTCCACCAGCTTTTCTTGGATTTCCTTTAGAAGCACCATCAAAATTAATTTTGATAAACCCAATTTTTGGACATTTCCATTTTAGATCGAAGTAGATCCTTTGTTTTAATTTTGTTGTTGCAGATGACTCTTCCATGTATGTTCAAATCCTGTAGCCAAATTATTAGCACTTATTTTTCTACAATTGAGTTTCGTTGTTGCAGATGACTCTTCCATGTATGTTCAAATCCTGTAGCCAAATTATTAGCACTTATTTTTCTACAATTGAGACTTCCCATGATGAACACCATATTTGTAGACATTCTGCAAGAGAGGCACTGATACGGTTCCAAAATTGGGCATGATTTTGATATTTATTATTAAAAATTCTATTATTCCTTTCATGCCATAAATTCCAACAAATAATGGCAGGACCAGTCCTCCAAAGAATACATAATGCTTTAGCTTTGAAATAATTTATCCAACATTCTATCAACTCTTTCAATGTTGATGGAGATACCCAATATAATTTCATATTTTTAAAAAGGTAACCCCAAATGGTGTGAGCAAATGGACAATGAAGGAGTAAATGGACTGATGTTTCTAAATACTTCTCACACAAGGCACATCTGAAGGGTCCATAATATCCTCTTCTTTGCAGACTCTCTCCTGAAATAATCTTACTTTGAATTGCTAACCAAAGAAATGTTGAGGGTTTAGGGAGAGCCTCTAATGACCAAAAATTCTTCCAAGGAAAATATTTGGGAGAAGGAAATTTTGATAGTTCTAAATTCTTTTTTTTTTTTTTTGGTAATTAAGGTACATAAAAATTACAATCGGGTTTTACAAGTTGACCCAAAACCTATTACAAAATCAGCACAATGCCGAAACGGAACAAGACCTCGATAGGGACAGTATGTTCTTAGCCCCCTATTGGGGCCACACAACCAACAAAGAGCAACACCATTACAAAATATGACACACACCTTAGAACACAGGCAGTCGACACTTTCGCCTCCTAACACTTTCTCATCTCTTTTGGTCGCAAAACTGTGACATGTCGCGATATCGTGACACTTTTCCTCCCTCCTCTTTCTTTTCTCTTTTGGTCACAAAAAAGTGACATGTCGCGAAATCGTGACACTTTTCCTTCCTGCTCTTTCTCTTCTCTTTTGGTCGTGAAACTACAACATGTCGCGATATCGTGACACTTTTTCCTCTTGCTTATTCTCTTCACTTTTGGTCACGAAAAAGCGACATGTCGCGATATCGCTACACCCTTTCTTTCATTCTGAACATGTCATGAAATCATGACACTTTTTCTTTCCTCCTCTTTCTCTTCTCTTTTGGTCACGAGAATGCGACATGTAGCGATATCACAACACTTTTCCTTCTCGCTCTTTCTCTTCTCTTTTGGTCGCGAAAGGATGACATGTCGTGAAATCGTGACACTTTTTCCATCTTGATCTTTCTCTTCTCTTTTGGTCACGAAAAATTGACATGTTGTGATATAGTGACACTTTTTCCTTCTTGCTCTTTCTCTTCTCTTTTGGTCGTGAAAAATCGACATGTCACAAAATCGTGACACTTTTTCATTCATGCTCAACACATCGCCAAAAAGCGACACTAATTCCTTCTTGCTCACCATGTCGCGATATCGCGACACTCTTTCTTTCTTGCTTAACATGTCACGATATCGTGACACTTTTTCTTTCTTGCTCTTTCTATTTTCTTTTGGTCACGAAAATGTGACATGTTGCGATATCATGACACTTTTTCCATGTCGCGATATCACGACACTCTTTCTTTCATGCTCAACATGTCGCGATATCGCGACACTTTTTCCTTCCTCCTCTTTCACTTATTTTTTGGTCGCGAGAATGCGACGTGTCGCGATATCGTGCCACTTTTCCTTCTTGCTCTTAGTCTTCTCTTTTGGTCGTGAAAAGACGACATGTCACGAAATCATGAAACTTTTTATTTCTTGCTCTTTCTCTTCTCTTTTAGTCATGAAAAAATGACATGTCGTGATATCGCGACACTTTTTCCTACTTGTTCTTTCTCTTCTTTTTTGGTCATGAAAATGCGACATGTCATGATATCGTGACACTTCTTCCTTCATGCTCAACATATCGCCAAAAAGTGACACATTTTCCTTCTTGCTCAACATGTCACGATATTGCGACACTCTTTCATTCTTGCTCATCATGTCGCGATATCGCGACACTTTTTCCCTCTTGCTTTTTCTCTTCTCTTTTGATCGCGACAACGTGACATGTCGTGATATCGCGACACTTTTTCCTTCTTGCTCTTTCTCTTCTCTTTTAGTCACAAAAAAATGACATGTCGCGATATCGTGACACTTTTTCCCACTTGCTCTTTCTCTTCTTTTTTGGTTGCAAAAATGCGACATGTCGCGATATCGCGACACTCTTTCATTCTTGCTCATCATGTCGCGATATCGCGACACTTTTTCCTTGCTTTTTCTCTTCTCTTTTTATCGTGACAACATGGCATGTCGCGATATCACGACACTTTTTCCTTCTTGCTCAACATGTCACGATATCGCGACACTCTTTCTAGCATGTCGCGACATTGCGACACTTTTCCTTTCTTGCTTTACATGTCACGAAATCGTGACACTCTTCATTTCTTGCTCAACATGTCACGATATCGTGACCCTTTTTCCTTCTTGCTCAACATGTCGCGATATCATGACACTTTTTCTTTCTTGCTCAACTTGTCACAAAATCGCTACAATTTTCCTTTCTTGCTGAAAATTGTTTTTCCTAAAACTTGAACAATTCATGAAATCACAACATCGGTATTTGGCATCAGCCATTGCCCCTAACCCCATAACATGAAGCCACCAAGCCACCTGGATCCTTCCCCTATTGCAAAGAAAACTAAAGCCCTCACAATAAGGACTAAAGCAATATTGACAAAACCACATTGAAACTGCTCTCCCTTTTTTCGATCCCCACAGCTTCACCATCATTGGAAATCATTTTGAATTATTTTATCCACTTCACTTGGGACCCTATGTTCCCAAGTGACCAACCCAATGGCTTCCATCCCTAAATTTTCTAAGATATCAGCTATTTTATTTGCTTCTCTAAAAATGTGCTAGGCCTTCCGATCGTTCCTCATATCCCAACATTACTCAGTATCCACCATCTTTTGATAAGTTTCAAACTTTGCTAGATCTTCTTAATGATGGAAAGCATCGAGTTGAACAACAACTTGCTTCCACGGAGAGTATCTTCCAGCCTCCCTTGCCCAGGCATCTGGCAAGAGCCTTGCACTCTCTCAGATCTGATGATTCCATTGTCATCAGGCTTGCTGACAAAAATCTCAGCCTCATTGTTCTCAACAAGGCATGGTACCTGGAAGAAGGGATCAGACAACTTTCAGATCTGGAAGTTTACCAAGAGGTTATTTCTATTCCCTGGAACTCTCTTTTTTCTAGCTTGGAGTCCATTGTTAAAAATGCACAAAGAAGTCTTCTCCTCGATCAAAAAATAGTGGATTATCTTCTGCAAAAGAACCCCATCATTGCTCGAGTCTGTACTTTCTACCTCATTCCAAAGGTTCACAAACAACCTATGAAGGGTAGACCCATTTGCTCCTACTGTGGTTATATGTTGGAGCCTGTTTCCAAATGGCTTCACCACCAGCTTCTCCCCATTCTCCTGGAGCAGCCAAATCATCTACAAGACTCTCTGAGCCTAATGAAAATCCTTCATGAAAGAGATTTTCCTCCAAGCTATGTTCTGTTCACCTTTGATGTTGAGAGCCTGTACCCAAGCATTCCTACAGTAGCAGGATTGGCCGCTCTTCAACACTTCATCTTGGGGAGGTTCAAGCCAGGTTTGGTCCAGTTGATCCTCGAACTTGCAAAACTGGTCCTGAACAGACATTATCTAGAATTTGATGGTAAGATCTACAGGCAAAAAAGAGGTACAACAATGGGGAGCAATTTTGTAGTTGTCTATGCTTGTTTGTTTCTTTGTTACTTGGAATTGCAAGTTTTTGGTCTTTTTCCATCTATTTCAAAAAATCTTTGCTTGTATAAATGATATATTGATGATGCTTTTGGAGTTTGGAATGGTACTAATGAGAGTCTTCAAGCTCTCCTTGATGCTTATGGTTCTGTTTATCCCAGCATCAACATCACTACTACCATTTCCACTTTTGAAGTTAACATCCTAGATATTCTGGTGGTCAAACCACCCTCCATGACTATTCTAGGTCGTCTGGGTACTAAACTGTACCAGAAACCAATGAATGTGTATCAATATATCCCTTTCTATTCATTCCATCCACCCCACCAAAAAAAAGCCTTCATAGTCAGCGAACTCAACAGGTTTCTGGTCAGAGAGGCGGATGATGAAGGATTCAAAAAGATGAAGCATCAATTTTTTCATAGGTTGAGAGCCCGGGGCTACCCGTCCCATTTCTTATTTCCACTCTTTTCCCAGGTAGAGTTTCGACACCGGCCTGCACTACTCCAAAAAATATTCTAGAAGATCTCTTTAAGACAACCAGGTCTAAAGAAATCTCCCTCGATTCTGATGAAGTTGTACAACTGCCAATTTGCCCGTGATCTTCGTCTAAACAAAAATGTGCTTGGACCTCTCTACGAAAAATGGAGCAAAGACCCTCAACTCTCCCATATCGGTCGTGGCATCATCTATTGGAGAAACAACAAAAATATGAAGAAATTTCTATGTTGCAGTCGGGTCGTGAGAACCCAACCCAACTTCAATCGACCATAACTTCTTTCCCCCCTTCCCAAAATTTTAAACCCCCCTTTTTACCCCCCTCCCCCCCCCCAAAATTTTTATTTTTTTTATTTCTCCTCCCCCCCTCTCTCCCCCACCCCCTCCTTTAATGTTTTAGGCACTTTCGACCATTATCCTTGGCAATCACTATCTTTTTTGGCATATCCCAAGGTAACGGTCCATTTTTCTTGATTCTCGCCACGTGGCATGTCGGCTAGGGCACCCACTGGCTTGAGAAATCTATATAAACAAGATGGATTGTAATGTTTGGTCATCAGCCAAACTGATGAGCACTTAAGGTGTGAAATACATTTTTAGAGTTTTCCCTTTCATTTCAGTCTCTCTTGTTCTTATGTCGTGAAGTGCCCTTTTTGCATTGATCGCTTGTGCTTCTACTTCCTCTTCGCTATTTGATTTCTGTTGCACTAAGGTACTACTGCGAAGTTTTTATTTCTTTTTGAATATAAAAGTTTACTTTTCAATCTGATGTCGCACGCTACCCTAGCTATCCAAAATCTAGAAGAGGATCCCTATTTCTTTCGCGAAGGCTCTCCTATTCTGGAATCCACCAGATCCACTCAAAAGAGACCCAGGATGATACTTCCAGAGATTGAAGCTTCCCCTTCACATGTAGAATGCACTCAAATGTAGTCCTGCTCTTCTTTTCCTGAAGCGATGCAACCCTCGATGCGTATTCCAGAACTACCATAGAATCTTAAAGATCTCAGCTCAAAATTCTGGGAAACCTTCAGATCTGCGTTCATCAAGGTCCACAAAACTGAGACCTTCATCATGAAAATCCAAAAAGGCATAACGAGGGCCCCCCAAATAGTTTGTGCATGAAACCTCCAAGCCTTCGGATTCCAGATCCTACTCTTCAGGAAGAGATGGACAAGAAATTTGTCGAGCTCACCTTGAATTTCCAGAAAGCATGTTCGAAAGTATATCTTTCGACAAAAAAGAAATTACTTGAGAGCTTGAAGGTTCAAAAGGATGTCGTTGTCACATAGTTCGATGCACAAATGGAGCAAATATTTAGTAAAATGACTTTCATTTTAGATTTTGAGATTGCATCCTATTGGAAATCGTAAATCAAGGAAGACTTCACTGTGAAGGCCAACGCTCTCAAAATGGAACTGTGTGTGGATCGTCAAGTCCAACAAGGTGCAACCGACACCCAAAAAGCTGCTGAGAAACAACAACAAGATACTATCATGGATGAAGCCAACACCTCGGTGGCCTCCCTCATCAAAAAGGAGTGTGCTCCACTCTTTTTTGAGATCCAAGAGCTCAAAAAACTTGTCACAGATCTTGTCATTTCCTCTCGACCCAACTCCCGCAATCCCTCACCCCAAAATCGAAGGAGAAGGAATAGAAGTCGGAGTCATTCCCATAGCGGACAACAACAACAACAACAACCTCAATAGTCGGGCTAACAACAACAATAGTAGAATTACCCTGACAGATAGAACCAATGATCTCAATCAAAAAATGGGTCGTGAGACCGATCCCAGAGCAGAGTTCGCTGGCAACAACCAGAGAAAGAATTCATACCTCCTGTGCAATAGCAGTCATGATGGGGCTCTAGTAGAACTTTCCAAGGATCTGGTTCCCGAATGAATCAGAACTCTACGAGATCTATTCCTAGGCAGTCAGGTCTGGGATTGCAGCAGACCCAAGGTCGTCCTCGTGGTGGTGGTGTAAACCGCTACTGAATCGTTGGAGTGCCATCTTCAGCCCTATCGATAGATGCCTGCTCTTCTTCAGCAAGAGCAAGGTAGGTGTTGTTGATGGCATGATCACAAATGTCGTTGTTCATAATTTCTCTGATAGACCTCTCACAATGGCAGAAAAAGAGCTTCTTGGGCTAGGATTGAAATATATCCCTGTCCCACCTCCCATGGCCCATGATGATGTCCATGCGGAGTATGTTCTATTTTCTAGGCTTCTCAAGCTTCAATGGTTTTTCGGTCCAAAAGGAAGGAACATCGCCAACTGGGAAGAACCTGCCTACTCTCCCTTTCGTATTTCAAATTTTGCATGGGAACCTGATGTGAAATACCAGCCCTTGTTGGATCTTCTTAATGATGGAAAGCATCGAGTTGAACAACAACTTGCTTCCATAGAGAGTATCTTCCAGCCTCCCTTGCCTAGGCATCTGGCAAGAGCCTTGCACTCTCTCAGATCTGATGATTCCATTGTCATCAGGCTCACTGACAAAAATCTTGGCCTCATTATTCTCAACAAGGCATGGTACCTGGAAGAAGGGATCAGACAACTTTCAGATCTGGAAGTTTACCAAGAGGTTATTTCTATTCCCTGGAACTCTCTTTTTTCTAGCTTGGAGTCCATTGTTAAAAATGCACAAAGAAGTCTTCTCCTCGATCAAAAAATAGTGGATTATCTTCTGCAAAAGAACCCCATCATTGCTCGAGTCTGTACTTTCTACCTCATTCCAAAGGTTCACAAACAACCTATGAAGGGTAGACCCATCTGCTCCTATTGCGGTTATATGTTGGAGCCTATTTCCAAATGGCTTCACCACCAGCTTCTCCCCATTCTCCTGGAGCAGCCAAATCATCTACAAGACTCTCTAAGCCTAATGAAAATCCTTCATGAAAGAGATTTTCCTCCAAGTTGTGTTCTGTTCACCTTTGATGTTGAGAGCCTGTACCCAAGCATTCCTACAACAGCAGGATTGGTCGCTCTTCAACACTTCATCTCAGGGAGGTTCAAGCCAAGTTTGGTCCAGTTGATCCTCGAACTTGCAGAACTGGTCCTGAACAGACATTATCTAGAATTTGATGGTAAGATCTATAGGCAAAAAAGAGGTACAACAATGGGGAGCAATTTTGTAGTTGTCTATGCCTGTTTGTTTCTTTGTTACTTGGAATTGCAAGTTTTCGGTCTTTTTCCATCTATTTCAAAAAATATTTGCTTGTATAAATGATATATTGATGATGCTTTTGGAGTTTGGAATGGTACTAATGAGAGTCTTCAAGCTCTCCTTGATGCTTATGGTTCTGTTTATCCCAACATCAACATCACTACTACCATTTCCACTTCTGAAGTTAACATCCTAGATATTCTGGTGGTCAAACCACCCTCCATGACTGTTCCAGGTCGTTTGGGTACTAAACTATACCAGAAACCAATGAATGTGTATCAATATATCCCTTTCTATTCATTCCATCCACCCCACCAGAAAAAGCCTTCATAGTCAACGAACTCAATAGGTTTCTGGTCAGAGAGGCGGATGATGAAGGATTCAAAAAGATGAAGCATCAATTTTTTCATAGGTTGAGAGCCCGGGGCTACCCGTCCCATTTCTTATTTCCACTCTTTGCCTAGGTAGAGTTTCGACACTGGCCTACACTACTCCAAAAAATATTCTAGAAGATCTCTTTAAGACAACCAGGTCTAAAGAAATCTCCCCTAGTTCTGATGAAGTTGTACAACTGCCAGTTTGCCCGTGATCTTCGTCTAAACAAAAATGTGCTTGGACCTCTCTACAAAAAATGGAGCAAAGACCCTCAACTCTCCCATATCGGTCATGGCATCATCTATTGGAGAAACAACAAAAATATGAAGAAATTTCTGTGTCGTAGCCGGGTCGTGAGAACCCAGCCCAACTTCAATCGGCCATAACTTTTGCTACAGGGCTCCGATTCTCGAACCGTTTGAAGCGTTGGAAAGCTTATAAAATTTTCTATGATAAGAGAAGCAACGAGCCCTTTTTGGGGCCTCTAGACCCCTCAAAAATGAGTTTTAAAGTTTAGAATTTTTTCGTAACATCTCTTTTCGGCAATCAATGCCCCGTATTCATGGGTGCACATCCCGAGGAGCATTATTTAATGTTTTAGGCACTTTCAACCATTATCCTTGGCAATCACTATCTTTTTTGGCATATCCCAAGGTAACGGTCCATTTTTCTTGATTCTCGCCATGTGGCATGTCGGCTAGCGCACCCACTGGCTTGAGAAATCTATATAAACAAGATGGATTGTAATGTTTGGTCATCAGCCGAACTGATGAGCACTTAAGGTGCGAAACACATTTTCGGAGTTTTCCCTTTCATTTCAGTCTCTCTTGTTCTTATGTCGTGAAGTGCCCTTTTTGCATTGATCGCTTGTGCTTCTACTTCCTCTTCGTTATTTGATTTCTATTGCGCTAAGGTACTGCTACGAAGTTTTTCTTTCTTTTTGAATATAAAAGTTATCTTTTCAATCTGATGTCGCACGCTGCCCTAGTTATCCAAAATCCAGAAGAGGATCCCTATTTCTTTCATGAAGGCTCTCCTATTCTGGAATCCACCAGATCCACTCAAAAGAGACCCAGGATGATACTTTCGGAGGTTGAAGCTTCCCCTTCACGCATAGAATGCACTCAAACAAAGTCCTGCTCTTCTTTTCCTGAAGCGTTGCAACCCTCGATGCGCATTCTAGATCTACCATAGAATCTTAAAGATCTCAGCTCAAAATTCTGGGAAACCTTCAGATCTGCGTTCATCAAGGTCCACAAAACTGAGACCTTCATCATGAAAATCCAGAAAGGCATCGACGAGGGCACCATGCCAAACAGTTTGTGCATGAAACCTCCAAGCCTTCGGATTCCAGATCCTACTCTTCAGGAAGAGATGGACAAGAAATTTTTTGAGCTCACCTTGAATTTCCAGAAAGCATGTTCGAAAGTATATCTTTCGACAGAAAAGAAATTACTTGAGAGCTTGAAGGTTCAAAAGGATGTCGTTGTCACATAGTTCGATGCACAAATGGAGCAAATATTTAGCAAAATGACTTTCATTTTAGATCTTGAGATTGCATCCTATTGGAAATCGTAAATCAAGCAAGACTTCACTGTGAAGGCCAACGCTCTCGAAATGGAACTGTGTGTGGATCGTCAGGTCCAACAAGGTGCAACCGACACCCAAAAAGCTGTTGAGAAACAACAACAAGATACTATCATGGATGAAGCCAACACCTCGGTGGCCTCCCTCATCAAAAAGGAGTGCGCTCCACTCTTTTCTGAGATCCAAGAGCTCAGAAAACTTGTCATAGATCTTGTCATTTCCTCTCGACCCAACTCCTACAATCCCTCACCCCAAAATCAAAGGAGAAGGAATAGAAGTCGGAGTCATTCCCATAGCGAATAACAACAACAACAACAACCTCAATAGTCAAGCCGACAACAATAGTAGAAAAACCATCATAACAGATAGAACCAATGATCTCAATCAAAAAATGGGTCACGAGACCGATCCTAGAGCAGAGTTCAATAGCAACAACCAGAGAAAGAATTCATACCTCCTACGCAGCAGTAGTCATGATGGGGCTCTAGAAAAAATTTCCAAGGATATAGTTCTCAAACGAATCAAAACTCTACGAGATCTATTCCCAAGTAGTCAGGTCTAAGATTACAGTAGACCCAAGGCCATCCTCATGACGATAGTATAAACCACTACTAAATCATTGGAGTGCCATATTCAGCCCTATCGATAGATGCCTGCTCTTCTTCAGCAAGAGCAAGGTAGGTGTTGTTGATGGCATGATCACAAATTCTATTGTTCATAATTTCTCTGATAGACCTCTCACAATGGTAGAAAAAGAGCTTCTTGGGCTAGGATTGAAATATATCCCTATCCCACCTCCCATGGCCCATGATGATGTTCATGCAGAGTATGTTCTATTTTCTAGGCTTCTCAAGCTTCGATGGTTTTTCGGTCCAAAAGGAAGGAACATCACCAACTGGGAAGAACCTGCCTACTCTCCCTTTCATATTTCAAATTCTGCATGGGAACCTGATGTGAAATACCAGCCCCTGCTGGATCTTCTTAATGATGGAAAGCATCGAGTTGAACAACAACTTGCTTCCATGGAGAGTATCTTCCAGCCTCCCTTGCCTAGGCATCTGGAAAGAGCCTTGCACTCTCTTAGATCTGATGATTCCATTGTCATCAGGCCGCTGACAAAAATCTCGGCCTCACTATTCTCAGCAAGGCATGGTACCTAGAAGAAGGGATCAGACAACTTTCAGATCTGGAAGTTTACCAAGAGGTTATTTCTGTTCCCTGGAACTCTCTTTTTTCTAGCTTGGAGTCCATTGTTAAAAATGCACAAAGAAGTCTTCTCCTCGATCAAAAAATAGTGGATTATCTTCTACAAAAGAACCCCATCATTGCTCGAGTCTGTACTTTCTACCTCATTCCAAAGGTTCACAAACAACCTATGAAGGGTAGACCCATCTGCTCCTACTGCGGTTATATGTTGGAGCCTATTTCCAAATGGCTTCACCACCAGCTTCTCCCCATTCTCCTAGAGCAGCCAAATCATCTACAAGACTCTCTGAGCCTAATGAAAATCCTTCATGAAAGAGATTTTCCTCCAAGCTGTGTTCTGTTCACCTTTGATGTTGAGAGCCTGTACCCAAGCATTCCTACAGCAGTAGGATTGGCCGCTCTTCAACACTTCATCTCGAGGAGGTTCAAGCCAGGTTTGGTCTAGTTGATCCTCGAACTTGCAGAACTGGTCCTGAACAGACATTATCTAGAATTTGATGGTAAGATCTACAGGCAAAAAAGAGGTACAACAATGGGGAGCAATTTTGCAGTTGTCTATGCCTGTTTGTTTCTTTGTTACTTGGAATTGCAAGTTTTCGGTCTTTTTCCATCTATTTCAAAAAATATTTGCTTGTATAAATGATATATTGATGATGCTTTTGGAGTTTGGAATGGTACTAATGAGAGTCTTCAAGCTCTCCTTGATGCTTATGGTTCTGTTTATCCCAACATCAACATCACTACTACCATTTCCACTTCTAAAGTTAACATCCTGGATATTCTGGTGGTCAAACCACCCTCCATGACTGTTCCAGGTCATCTGGGTACTAAACTATACCAAAAACCAATGAATGTGTATCAATATATCCCTTTCTATTCATTCCATCCACCCCACCAGAAAAAAGCCTTCATAGTCAGTGAACTCAACAGGTTTCTGGTCAGAGAGGCGGATGATGAAGGATTCAAAAAGATGAAGCATCAATTTTTTCATAGGTTGAGAGCCCGGGGCTACCCGTCCCATTTCTTATTTCCACTCTTTGCCCAGGTAGAGTTTCGACACCGGCCTGCACTGCTCCAAAAAATATTCCAGAAGATCTCTTTAAGACAGCCAGGTCTAAAGAAATCTCCCCCAGTTCTGATGAAGTTGTACAACTGCCAGTTTGCCCGTGATCTTCGTCTAAACAAAAATGTGCTTGGACCTCTCTACGAAAAATGGAGCAAAGACCCTCAGCTCTCCCATATCGGTCGTGGCATCATCTGTTGGAGAAACAACAAAAATATGAAGAAATTTTTGTGCCGTAGTCGGGTCGTGAGAACCCAACCCAACTTCAATCGGCCATAACTTTTGCTACAGGGCTCCGATTCTCGAACCGTTTGAAGCGTTGGAAAGCTTATAAAATTTTCTATGATGAGAAAGAAACCCATGGTTTCAAGCAATAGGCCCTTTTTGGGGCCTCTAGACCCCTCAAAAATGAGTTTTAAAGTTTAGAATTTTTTGTAACGTCTCTTTTCGGCAATCAATGCCCCGTATTCATGGGTGCACATCCCGAGGAGCATTTTTTAATGTTTTAAGGCACTTTCAACCATTATCCTTGGCAATCACTATCTTTTTTGGCATATCCCAAGGTAACGGTCCATTTTTCTTGATTCTCGCCACGTGGCATGTCGGCTAGGGCACCCACTGGCTTGAGAAATCTATATAAACAAGATGGATTGTAATGTTTGGTCATCAGCCGAACTGATGAGCACTTAAGGTGCGAAACGCATTTTCGGAGTTTTCCCTTTCATTTCAGTCTCTCTTGTTCTTATGTCGTGAAGTGCCCTTTTTGCATTGATCGCTTGTGCTTCTACTTCCTCTTCGTTATTTGATTTCTGTTGCGCTAAGGTACTGCTGTGAAGTTTTTATTTCTTTTTGAATATAAAAGTTATCTTTTCAATCTGATGTCGCACGCTGCCCTAGCTATCCAAAATCTAGAAGAGGATCCCTATTTCTTTCGCGAAGGCTCTCCTATTCTGGAATCCACCAGATCCACTCAAAAGAGACCCAGGATGATACTTTCGGAGATTGAAGCTTCCACTTTCACGCGTAGAATGCACTCAAACAAAGTCCTGCTCTTCTTTTCCTGAAGTGATGCAACCCTCGATGCGTATTCCAGAACTGCCATAGAATCTTAAAGATCTCAGCTTGAAATTTTGGGAAACCTTTAGATCTGCGTTCATCAAGGTCCACAAAACTGAGACCTTCATCATGAAAATCTAGAAAGGCATCGATGAGGGCACCATGCCAAATAGTTTGCGCATGAAGCCTCCAAGCCTTCGGATTCCAGATCCTACTCTTCAGGAAGAGATGGACAAGAAATTTGTCGAGCTCACCTTGAATTTCTAGAAAGCATGTTCGGAAGTATATCTTTCAACAGAAAAGAAATTACTTGAGAGCTTGAAGGTTCAAAAGGATGTCGTTGTCACATAGCTCGATGCACAAGTGGAGCAAATATTTAGCAAAATGACTTTCATTTTAGATTTTGAGATTGCATCCTATTGGAAATCGTAAATCAAGGAAGACTTCACTGTGAAGGCCAACGCTCTCGAAATGGAACTGTGTGTGGATCGTCAGGTCCAACAAGGTGCAACCGACACCCAAAAAGCTGTTGAGAAACAACAACAAGATACTGTCATGGATGAAGCCAACACCTCGGTGGCCTCCCTCATCAAAAAGGAGTGCGCTCCACTCTTTTTTGAGATCCAAGAGCTCAGAAAACTTGTCACAAATCTTGTCATTTCCTCCCGACCCAACTCCTACAATCCCTCACCCCAAAATCAAAGGAGAAGGAATAGAAGTCGGAGTCGTTCCCATAGCGGACAGTAGCAACAACAACAACCTCAACTATCGGGCCGACAACAACAGTAGCAGAATCACCCCAACAGATAGAACCAACGATCTCAGTCAAAAAATGGGTCGCGAGACCGATCCCAAAGCAGAGTTCACTGGCAACAACCAGAGAAATAATTCATACCTCCTGCATAGCAGCAGTCATGATGGGGCTCTAGTGAAACTTTCCAAGGATCTAGTTCCCGAATGAATCAGAACTCTATAAGATCTGTTCCTAGGAAATCAAGTCCAGGATTGCAGTAGACCCAAGGTCGTCCTCATGGTGGTGGTGTAAACCGCTACTGAATCGTTGGAGTGCCATCTTCAGCCCTATCGATAGATGCCTACTCTTCTTCAGCAAGATCATGGTAGGTGTTGTTGATGGCATGATCACAAATGCCATTGTTCATAATTTCTCTGATAGACCTCTCACAATGGCAGAAAAAGAGCTTCTTGGGCTAGGATTGAAATATATCCTTGTCCCACCTCCCATGGCCCATGATGATGTTCGTGCGGAGTATGTTCTATTTTCCAGGCTTCTCAAGCTTCGATGGTTTTTCGGTCCAAAAGGAAGGAACATCGCCAACTAGGAAGAACCTACCTACTCTCTGTTCATTCCATCCACCCCACCAAAAAAAAGACTTCATAGTCAACGAACTCAATAGGTTTCTGGTCAGAGAGGCGGATGACAAAGGATTCAAAAATATGAAGCATCAGTGTTTTCACAGGTTGAGAGCCCGAGGCTACCCGTCCCGTTTCTTATTTCCACTCTTTTATCAGGTAGAGTTTTGACATCAGCCTGCACTACTCCAAAAAATATTCTAGATGATCTATTTAAGACAACCAGGTCTAAATAAATATCCCCTAGTTCTGATGAAGCTGTACAACTGCCAGTTTGTCTATGATCTTTGTCTAAACAAAAAAGTGCTTGGACCTCTCTACGAAAAATGGAGCAAAGACCCTCAGCTCTCCCATATCGGTCGTGGCATCATCTATTGGAGAAACAACAAAAATATGAAGAAATTTCTGTGTCGCAGTCGGGTCGTGAGAACCCAACCCAACTTCAATCGACCATAACTTTTGCTACAGGGCTTCGATTCTCGAACCGTTTGAAGCGTTGGAAAGCTTATAAAATTTTCTAGACAAAAAATGAGAGACAAGCAACAAGCCCTTTTAGGGGCCTCTAGACCCCTCAAAAATGAGTTTTAAAGTTTAGAATATTTTTGTAACATCTCTTTTCAGCAATCAATGCCCCGTATTCATGGGTGCACATCCCGAGGAGCATTATTTAATGTTTTAGGCACTTTCAACCATTATCCTTGGCAATCACTATATTTTTTGGCATATCCCAAGGTAACGGTCTATTTTTCTTGATTCTCGCCATGTGGCATGTCGGCTAGGGCACCCATTGGCTTGAGAAATCTATATAAACAAGATGGATTGTAATGTTTGGTCATCAGCCGAACTGATGAGCACTTAAGGTGTGAAACGCGTTTTCGAAGTTTTCCCTTTCATTTCAGTCTCTCTTGTTCTTATGTCATGAAGTGCCCTTTTTTCATTGATCACTTGTGCTTCTACTTCCTCTTCGCTATTTGATTTCTGTTGCGCTAAGGTACTATTGTGAAGTATTTCTTTCTTTTTGAATATAAAAGTTTACTTTTCAATCTGATGTCGCACGCTGCCCTAGCTATCCGAAATCCAGAAGAGGATCCCTATTTCTTTTGTGAAGGCTCTCCTATTATGGAATCCACTAGATCTACTCAAAAGAGACCCAGGATGATACTTTCGAATGTTGAAGCTTCCCCTTCACGCATAGAATGCACTCAAACATAGTCCTGCTCTTCTATTCCTAAAGTGATGCAACCCTCGATGCACATTCTAGATCTACCATAAAATCTTAAAGATATCAGCTCAAAATTTTGGGAAACCTTTAGATCTGTGTTCATCAAGGTCCACAAAATTGAGACCTTCATCATGAAAATCCAGAAAGGCATCGATGAGGGCACCATGCCAAATAGTTTGCGCATGAAACCTCCAAGCCTTCGGATTCTAGATCCTACTCTTCAGGAAGAGATGGATAAGAAATTTTCTGAGCTCACCTTGAATTTCTAGAAAGCATGTTCGGAAGTATATCTTTCGATAGAAAAGAAATTACTTGAGAGCTTGAAGGTTCAAAAGGATGTCGTTGTCATACAGTTCGATGCACAAATGGAGCAAATATTTAGCAAAATGACTTTCATTTTAGATTTTGAGATTGCATCCTATTGGAAATCATAAATCAAGCAAGACTTCACTCTAAAGGCCAATGCTCTCAAAATGGAACTATGTGTGGATCGTCAGGTCCAACAAGGTGCAATCGACACCCAAAAAGCTGTTGAGAAACAACAACAAGATACTATCATGGATGAAGCCAACACCTCGGTGGCCTCCCTCATAAAAAAGGAGTGCGCTCCACTCTTTTCTGAGATCCAAGAGCTCAAAAAACTTGTCATAGATCTTGTCATTTCCTCTCGACCCAACTCCCACAATCCCTCGCCCCAAATCAAAGGATAAGGAATAGAAGTTGGAGTCATCCCCATAACAGACAATAGCAACAACAACAACCTCAATAGTCGGGCCGACAACAACAATAGCAGAATCACCCTGATAGATAGAACCAATGATCTTGATCAAAAAATGGGTCATGGGACCGATCCTAGAGCAAAGTTCACTAGCAACAACCAGAGAAATAATTCATACCTCCTTCGCAGCAATAGTCACGACGGGGCTCTGGCAAAACTTTCCAAGGATCTAGTTCTCGAACAAATCAGAACTCTACGAGATCTATTCCCAAGAAGCCAGGTCCGGGATTGCAGCAGACCCAAGGCCATCCTCATGGCGACGGTAGCCTAAACCGCTACTAAATCGTTGGAGTGCCATCTTCAGCCCTATCGATAGATGCCTACTCTTCTTCAACAAGAGCAAGGTAGGTGATGTTGATGGCATGATCACAAATTCCACTGTTCATAATTTCTCTGATAGACCTCTCACAATGGTAGAAAAAGAGCTTCTTGGGCTAGGATTGAAATATATCCCTGTCCCACCTCCCATGGCCCATGATGATGTTCGTGCTGAGTATGTTCTATTTTCCAAGCTTCTCAAGATCTGGTGGTTTTTCGGTCCAAAAGGAAGGATCATCGCCAACTAGGAAGAATCTGTCTACTCTCTGTTCATTCCATCCACCCTACCAAAAAAATACTTCATAGTCAGCGAACTCAATAGGTTTCTGGTGAAAGAGGTGGATGACGAAGGATTCAAAAAGATGAAGCATCAATTTTTTCACAGGTTGAGAGCCCGAGGCTACCTATATCATTTTTTATTTCCACTCTTTTCCTAGGTAGAAATTTGTCACCGGCCTGAACTACTCTAGAAAATATTCCAAAAGATCTCTTTAAGACAACCAGGTCTAAAGAAATCTCCCAAGTTCTTATGAAGCTGTCCAACTGCTAGTTTGTCTGTGATCTTTGTCTAAACAAAAACATGCTTGGACCTCTCTATGAAAAATGGAGTAAAGACCCTTAGCTTTCCCATATCGGTCATGACATCATATGTTGGAGAAACAAAAAAAATATGAAGAAATTTGTGTGCCGTAGCTGGGTTGTGAGAACCCAACCCAACTTCAATCGGCCATAACTTTTGCTACAGGGCTCCGATTCTCGAACCGTTTGAAGTGTTGGAAAGCTTATAAAATTTTCTATGGTGAGAGACAAAACCTATTGGGTTTCCAAGCAACAGGACCTTTTTGGGGCCTATAGATCCCTCAAAAATGAGTTTTAAAATTTAAATTTTTTTGTAACGTATATTTTTGGAAATCAATGTCCCATATTCATGGGTGCACATCTCGAGGAGCATTTTTTAATGTTTTAAGGCACTTTCAACCGTTATCCTTGGTAATAACTATATTTTTTGGAATATCCCAAGGTAACGATCTATTTTTCTTGATTCTCACCATGTGGCATGTCGTCTAGGGCACCCACTGGCTTGAGAAATCTATATAAACAAGATGGATTGTAATGTTTGGTCACCAACTGACCTGATGAGCACTTAAGGTGCAAAATGCATTTTTAGAGTTTTCTCTTTCATTTCAATATCTCTTGTTTTTATGTCATGAAATGTCCTTTTTGCATTGATCCCTTGTGCTTCTACTTCCTCTTTGCTATTTTATTTCTGTTGTGCTAAGGTACTGCTACAAAGTATTTCTTTATTTTTGAATATAAAAGTTTACTTTTCAATCTGTCGCACGCTGCCCTAGCTATTCAAAATCTAGAAGAGGATCCCTATTTCTTTCGTGAAGGCTCTCCTATTATGGAATCCACCAGATCCACTCAAAAGATATCTAGGATGATACTTTCAAAGGTTGAAGATTCCCCTTCATGTGTAGAAGGTGCTCAAACACAATCCTGCTCTTCTATTACTGAAGTGACGCAACCCTCGATGTGTATTCTAGAACTATCATAGAATATTAAAGATCTCAGCTCAAAATTCTGGGAAACCTTCAAATTTGCATTCATCAAGGTCCCCAAAACTAAGACCTTCGTCATGAAAATCTAGAAAGACATCGATGAGGGCACCATGCCAAACTGTTTGTGCATGAAACCTCCAAGCCTTCAGATTCCAGATCCTACTCTTTAGGAAGAAATTGACAAGAAATTTACCGATCTCACCTTGAATTTCCAAAAAGCATGTTTGGAAGTATATCTTTCGACATAAAAGAAATTAATTAAGAGCTTGAAGGTTCAAAAGGATGTGGTTGTTACACAATTCGATGCACAATTGGAGCAAATATTTAGAAAAATGACTTTCATTTTAGATTTTGAGATTGCATCCTATTGGAAATCATAAATTGAAAAAGACTTAACTCTAAAGGCCAACACTCTCGAAATGGAACTGTGTGTGGATATTAAGGTCCAACAAGGACACCTGAAATGCTGCTAAGAAACACCAACAAGATATCGTCATGGATGAAGCCAACACCTCGGTGGCCTCCCTCATCAAAAAGGAGTGTACTCCACTCTTTTCTAATATCTAAGAGCTCAAAAAAATTGTCACATATCTTGCCATTTCCTCTCGACCTAAATCCCGTAATCCCTTGCACCAAAATTGAAGGAGAAGGAATAGAAATCAGAGTCATTCCTATAGTGGACAATAGCAATAGTAGAAACCTCAAGTCGAACCAACAACAACAGTAGTAGAACTGTCATAACAGGCAGAACCAACGATCTCAATCAAAAACTGGGTCACAGGATCGATTGTAGAGTAGAGTTCTCTGGCAACAACAAGAGAAAGATTTCATACCTCCTACGTAGTAGCAGTCATGACGGAGCTCTGGCAGAACTTTCCAAGGATCTGATTCTTGAATGAATAAGAAATCTATGAGATCTATTCCCAGGTGATCAGGTCTAGGATTTCAACAGATCCAAGGTCATACTCATGGTGGTGGTGTAAACTACTACTAAATCATTGGAGTTCCATATTCAACCTTGTCGACAGATGCTTGATATTCTTCAGCAATAGAAAGGTAGGTGATGTTGATGGTATGATCACAAATATCACTGTTCATAATTTCTTTGATAGACCTCTCACAGTGGTAGAAAAAACACTTATTGGGCTAGGATTGAAATATATCCCTGTCCCACATCCCATGGCCCATGATGATGTTTGTGCGGGGTATGTTCTATTTTCCAGGCTTCTCAAGCTTTAGTGGTTCTTCAGTCCAAAAGGAAGGAACATATCCAACTACGAAGAACCTACCTACTCTCCCTTTCATATTTCAAATTTTGCATGGGAACATGATGTGAAATACCAGCCCTTGATGGATCTTCTTAATGATGGAAAGCATCAAATTGAACAATAACTTGCTTCCACGAAGAGTGTCTTCCAGTATCCCTTGCCTAGGCATCTGGCAAGAGCCTTGCACTCTCTCAGATCTGATGATTCCATTGTCATCAGGCCCACTGACAAAAATCTTGGCCTCACTATTATCAAAAAGGCATGGTACCTAGAAGAAGGGATTAAACAAATTTTATATCTAGAAGTTTACCAAGAGGTTATTTGTGTTTTTTGGAACTCTCTTTTTTCTAGCTTGGAGTCCATTTTTAAAAATACACAAAGAAGTCTTCTCGATCAGAAAATAGTGGATTATCTTCTACAAAATAACACCATCATTGCTTGAGTATGTAATTTCTACCTCATTCCAAAGGTTCACAGACACCCTATGAAGGGTAGACCCATATACTCCTACTACGATTATATGTTGGAGCCTGTTTCCAAATGGCTTCACCACCAGCTTCTCCCCATTCTCCTCGAGCATCCAAATCATCTACAAGACTCTTTGAGCCTAATGAAAATCCTTCATGAAAGATATTTTCCTCCAAAATGTGTTATGTTCACCTTTGATGTTGAGAGCCTATACCCAAGCATTCCTATAGTAGCAATATTGGCTGCTCTTCAAAACTTCATCTCGGGGAGGTTCAAGCTAGGTTTGGTCCAGTTGATCCTTGAACTTGCAGAACTGGTCTTGAACAGAGACTATCTAAAATTTTATGGTAATATCTACAGGAAAAAAAGAGGTACAACAATGGGGAGCAATTTTGTAGTTGTCTATGCCTGTTTGTTTTTTTGGTACTTGGAATTGCAAGTTTTCGGTCTTTTTCCATCTATTTCAAAAAATATTTGCTTGTATAAACGATGTATTGATGATACTTTTGGAGTTTGGAATGGTACTAATGGGAGTCTTCAAGCTCTCCTTGATGCTTATGGTTATGTTTATCCCAACATCCATATCCACTTCTAAAGTTAACATCCTAGATATTATATTGGTCAAACCACCCTCCATGACTGTTCCAGGTCGTCTGAGTACTAAAATATACCAGAAACCAATGAATGTGTATTAATATATCTCTTTCTATTCATTCCATCCAACCCACTAGAAAAACTCCTTCATAGTCAATGAACTCAACAGGTTTCTGGTCAGAGAGGTAGATGACAAAGGATTTAGAAATATGAAGCATCAGTATTTTCACAGGTTGGGAGCCTGGGGATACTTGTCCCATTTTTTATTTCCACTCTTTGCCTAGGTAGAGTTTCAACACCGACCTGCACTACTCTAGAAAATATTCCTAAAGATCTCTTTAATACATCTAGGTCTACAGAAATATCCCCCAGTTCTGATGAAGCTGTACAATTGCATGTTTTCCAATGATCTTCATATAAAAAAAATGTGTTGGGACCTATTTACAAAAAATGGAGCAAAGACCCTCAACTCTTCCATATCGGCCATAGCATCATCTATTGGAGAAACATAAAAATATGAAGAAATTTGTGTGCCATAGTAGGGTCGTGAGAACCCATCCCAACTTCAATCGGCCATAATTTTTGCTACAGGGCTCCGATTCTTGAACCGTTTGAAGCGTTGGAAAGCTTATAAAATTTTCTACGACGAGAGACAAAACCCTTTGGTTTTCCAAGAAATAGACGCTTTTTGGGGCCTCTAGACCCCTCAAAAATGAGTTTTAAAGTTTAAATTTTTTGTAACATCTCTTTTCGGCAATCAATGCCCCGTATTCATGGGTGCACATCTCGAGGAGCATTTTTTAATGTTTTAAGGCACTTTTGACCATTATCCTTGGAAATCACTATCTTTTTTGGCATATCCCAAGGTAACGATCCACTTTTATTGATTCTTGCCATGTGGCATGTCAGTTAGGGCACCCACTGGCTTGAAATTCTATATAAACAAGATGGATTGTAATGTTTGGTCACCAACCGAACTGATGAGCACTTAAGGTGTGAAACACATTTTCAGAGTTTTACCTTTCATTTTAGTCTCTCTCGTTCTTATGTCATGAAATGCCCTTTTTGCATTGATCGCTTGTGTTTCTACTTCCTCTTCACTATTTGATTTATGTTGTGCTAAATTACTCCTATGAAGTATTTCTTTCTTTTTGAATATAAAAGTTTACTTTTCAATCTGATGTCGCACGCTGCCCTAGCTATCCGAAACCCAAAAGAGGATCCCTATTTATTTCATGAAGGCTCTCCTATTTTGGAATCCACCAGATCTACTCAAAAGATACCTTGGATGATACTTTCAGAGGTTGAAGCTTCTCCTTCGTGTGTAGAATGCATTCAAACGTAGTCTTGCTCTTTTGTTCCTGAAGTGACACAACCCTCAATGCATATCTCAGCTCAAAATTTTGGGAAACCTTCAGATCTACGTTCATCAAGGTCCAAAAGACTGAGAATTTCATCAAGAAAATCCATAAAGGCATCAATGAGGACACCATGTGAAACATTTTGCACATAAAACCTCCAAGCCTTCAGATTCTAGATCCTGCTCTTCAGGAAGATATGGACAAAAAAAATTTTAAGCTCACATTGAATTTCCAGAAAGCATATTTGAAAGTATATATTTCGACAAAAAAAAAAATACTTGAGAGCTTGAAGGTTCAAAAGGATGCGATTGTTACACAGATCGATGCATAATTGGAGAAAATATTTAGCAAAATGACTTTCATTTTAGATTTTGAGATTGCGTCCTATTGAAAATTGTAAATCAAGCAAGACTTCACTCTGAAGGCCAATGCTCTTGAAAGAGAACTATGTGTGGATCATCAGGTCCAACAAGGTGCAACCGACACCTGAAAAGCTACTAAGAAAAAATAGCAAGATACCATCATGTATGAAGCTAATACCTCTGTGGCCTCCCTCATCAAAAAGGAGTGTGCTCCACTCTTTTCTGAGATCCAAGAGCTCATAAAACTTGTCATAGATCTTGCCGTTTCCTCCTGACCCAACTCTCATAATCCCTCACCCCAAAATTGAAGGAGAAGGAATAGAAGTCAGAGTCATTTCCATAGTGAACAAAAATAACAATAGAAACCTCAATAGTCGAGCTAACAACAATAGTAGAAGAACCATCATGACAGGAAGAACCAACGATCTCAGTCATAAAATGGGTCACAAGACCAATCCCAGAGTAGAGTTCACTAGCAACAACCAGCGAAAGAATTCATACCTCTTCCACAAAAATAGTGACGATGGGGCTCTGGAGGAATGTTACAAGGATATGGTTCTTGAACGAATCAGAACTCTATGAGATATTTTCCTAGGCAGTCAGGTCCAGGATTGCAACAAACCCAAAGCCATCCTTGTGGTGGTGGTGTAAACCACTATTGAATTGTTGGAGTGCCATATTCAGCCCTGTCGATAGATGTCTGCTCTTCTTCAGCAAGAGCAAGGTAGGTGTCATTGATGACATGATCGTAAATGCCGCTATTCATAATTTCTCTGATAGACCTCTCAAAATGGTAGAAAAAGAGATTCTTGGGCTAGGATTGAAATATATCCCTTTACCACCTCCCATGGACCATGATGATGTTTGTGCGGGGTATGTTTTGTTTTCCAAGATTCTCAAGCTTCGATGGTTCTTCAGTCCAAAAGGAAGGAACATCGCCAACTAGGAAGAACCTACCTACTCACCCTTTCGTATTTCAAATTTTGCATGGGAAATTGATGTGAAATACCAGCCCTTGCTGGATATTCTTAATGATGGAAAGCATCGAGTTGAACAACAACTTGCTTCCACAAAGAGTATATTCCAGCCTCCCTTGCCCAGGCATTTGGTAAGAGCCTTGCACTCTCTCAAATCTGATGATTCCATTGTCATCAGGATCGTTGACAAAAATCTTGGCCTCACTATTCTCAACAAGGCATGGCACTTGGAAGAAGAGATCAGACAACATTCAAATCTGGAAGTTTACCAAGAGGTTATTTCTATTCCCTGGAACTCTCTTTTTTCTAGATTGGAGTCCATTGTAAAAAATGCATAGATAAGTATTATCCTTGATTAGAAAATAGTGGGTTATATTCTACAAAAGAACCCCATCATTGCTCGAGTCTATACTTTCTACCTCATTTCAAAGGTTCAAAAACAACCTATGAAGGGTAGACCCATCTGCTCCTACTGCAGTTATATGTTAGAGCCTGTTTCTAAATGGCTTCACCACCAGATTCTCCCCATTCTCCTTGAGCATACAAATCATCTACAAGACTCTTTGAGCCTAATGAAAATCCTTCATGGAAGATATTTTCATCCAAACTATGTTCTGTTCACATTTGAAGTTGAGAGTCTGTACCCAAGCATTCCTACAACAGTAGGATTGGCTTCTCTTCAACCCTTCATCTCGGGGAGATTCAAGCCAGGTTTGGTCTAGTTGATCCTCAAACTTGTAGAACTAGTCCTGAATAGACACTATCTAGAATTTTATGGTAAGATCTATAGGCAAAAAAGAGGTACAATAATGGGGAGCAATTTTACAGTTGTCTATGCATGTATGTTTCTTTGTTACTTGGAATTTCAAGTTTTCGATCTTTTTCCATCTATTTCAGAAATTTTTTGCTTGTATAAATGATATATTGATGATGATTTTGGAGTTTGGAATGGTACTAATGAGAGTATTCAAGCTCTCCTTGATGCTTATGGTTTTGTTTATCCCATCATCAACATCACTACTGCAATCTCCACTTTTGAAGTTAACATCCTGGATATTCTGATGGTCAAACCACCCTCCATGACTATTCCAGGTCATCTGGGTACTAAAATATACCAAAAACTAATGAATGTGTATCAATATACCCATTTCTATTCATTCCATTCACCCCACCATAAAAAAAACCTTCATAGTCAATGAACTAAACAAGTTTCTGATAAGAGAGGCAGATGACGAAGGATTCATAAAGATGAAGCATCATTTTTTTCACAAGTTGAGAGACTGGGGCTACCCATCCCATTTCTTATTTCCACTCTTTGCCTAGATAGAGTGTCGACACCGGCCTGCACTACTCTAGAAAATATTCCAAAAGATCTATTTAAGATAGCCAGGTCTAAAGAAATCTCCCCTAGTTCTGATGAAGCTATAAAACTGCTAGTTTACCTGTGATCTTCATCTAAACAAAAATGTACTTGGACCTCTCTATGAAAAATAGAGCAAAGACCTTCAACTCTCCCATATCGGTTGTGGCATCATCTGTTGGAAAAACAACAAAAATATGAAGATATTTTTGTGCCGTAGCCGGGTTGTGAGAACCGATCCCAACTTCAATCGGCCATAACGTTTGCTACAGGGCTTCGCTTCTCGAACTGTTTGAAGCATTGGAAAGCTTATACAATTTTCTATGGTGAGAGATAGACAACATACCATTTTGGGGCCTATATATCCCTCAAAAATGAGTTTTAAAGTTTAAATTTTTTTGTAATGTCTCTTTTAGGTAATCAATACCCCGTATTCATAGGTGCGCATCCTGAGGAGCATTTTTTAATGTTTTAAGACACTTTCGACCATTATCCTTGATAATCATTGTCTTTTTGGCATATCCCAAGGTAACGATCCATTTTTATTGATTCTCTCCATGTGGCATGTCAGCTAGGGCACCCACTGACTTGAGAAATATATATAAACAATATGGAATGTAATTTTTGGTCACCAGCTGAACTGATGAGCACTTAGGGTGCCAAACACATTTTTGAAGTTTTCCCTTTCTTTTCAGTCTCCCTTGTTCTTATGTCGTGAAGTGCCATTTTTGCATTGATCGCTTGTGCTTCTACTTCCTCTTCACTATTTGATTTTTGTTGCACTAAGGTACTGCTATGAAGTATTTCTTTCTTTTTGAATGTAAAAGTTTACTTTTCAATCTGATGTCGCACATTGCCCTAGCTATCCAAAATCTAGAAGAGGATCCCTATTTATTTTGTAAAGGCTTTCCTATTCTGGAATCCACTAGATCCGCTCAAAAGAGACCCAAGATGATACTTTCAGAGGTTGAAGCTTCCCCTTTGCATGTAGAATACACTCAAATGCAGTCCTGCTCTTTTATTCCTAAAGCAACGTTATCCTCGATGTGTATTCCAGAACTGCCATAGAATATTAAATATCTCAACTCAAAATTTTGGGAAACCTTCAGATTTGTGTTCATCAGGGTACAAAAAAGTGAGACCTTCATCATGAAAATCTAGAAAGGCATCAATGAGGGCACCATGCAAAATAGTTTGCGCATGAAACCTCCAAGCCTTCGGATTCCAGATCTTGCTCTTTAGGAAGAGATGGACAAGAAATTTGCCAAACTCACCTTGATATATGGCTTGATTTTGCATTGCTTTGAAAACTTTTGCCACTTCACCTTCTTTCCATAGTATCGATGAGCCCTCTTTTTCTTCATTGAATCTAAAGACTAGTGGGTCTTGCAGAGCAAGAATATGTATTTCTGCTATATCTAATGTAGTTGCTTCTGATTGTGACCCTTATGTAAACTGCTCTCCTATATTTCCCATCCCTGATACTAACTGTAACTCTTGTTCATCTGCAACAGTGAAAGTAGTCTGCTCATTTGTTCTTTCAAAAACAAACTTTGTAGAGGGTAGAGATAATCTAGGCTTCTTCTTTTCTATATGAGTTATCTCCATTTGATTTCTCACTAGATGACTTCTGAATAGACTAGCAAGTCCACCAATTCTCCTGCTATTCATTTGTATTACTGATGGGATTTTAATCTCCAGTCCTTTTATTTTTATAGTGGTAGGGACAACCATGGATGCAAATTTCTTTACACTTGTTATAGCTAGAACTCTATCAAAAATAGGAACTATGGCTTGTTCTAAGAGGGAATACTCCTAAGTAGATGTTGTCATAATCTCCTTCCCTTTTTCTGTACTCTAGTTTTTGGAAGCTTCTTGCGAAGTGCTTGGCGTTGCTTCTATTTTGAGGTGAGCACTTTTTGAAGGCCTAACCTGTTGCTCTACTATATTTATAGTTTTGATAGTGACTTCCATTAGATCAATACCCTGTTCTTCTATCAACTCAAACATGGGGTCTTCTTTGATCTCTTGGCTTACTCCTGGTATAATAAGTGCCATAACATCTACTGAACCTTCTCGAAGCCTCCTTAACTCTGTGGGGTAATCATAGGCTTCACAAACCTGTGTGTTGCCCCTCTTTTTGGGAGGGAAATAATCCCATACTTTTTGTAAATCCAATCCCTTTTACATAGCCTCTAATAAGCTTTCTTCAAAAGTATCTTTGCTGTGTAGTATTCGAGCGTATTCTCTTTTCGTCATCATTTTGTTGTATGTTCCTTTTGGATTGTAAAATCTCCAAGTCACCTCATCGAATCCCCTGTTATCCAACTCAAACATTCCTTTGAGAAAGGAGGGGTAGCCAACAAATATAAAATATTCAAAGTGACAGGGAACATCGAGCCAGGGGACCTTACCATGTTTCTTCATCAACCTCATTTTAGCCTCTTTGACCACTTGTCTACATAATTCTAAATATTATAGGAATAATGGGTAGTACCTAGGTAGCATCTTAGGGGGAATTTTAGCCCCATATAATATGATATAAGTAAGACCTTCTATGAAGAAAAAATCCCCAATTTCCTTCTCTTTGATAAAGGCTCTTACCCATGGCCCTAACCTCTCAGGGACTAATCCTGTTAGAGCCCAATGAATTTCTACCATGAAACGATCACAAAACCAACCCATGTGAGTTCGTCTTTAGTGTATTATCCAAAAGCTATTATGAACATAGGGGATGTCAATGGCTCTTACTATTTTATGGGCTTCTTCTACCAATTGACCTACTAACATATGGATAAAAATTGAATATTGTGAAAAATGAGGCATCTCTTGCCTCTATTCAAAAATTGCTTTTTGTAATTCTACCATTTATTTTTGCATCTGGGTATTTAATTCCAATTCCCAGGCATAAATTGGAGTGTTATATGCCCTATTGCATTGTGCAGCTAAATATAAAACCCTTTTAGTTATTCTACTGAGATCTTGTACTCCCAAAACTATGTTTATCATATCACAAAAATCTTGGACCCATGGCTTAAAAGCATTCTTCCTAATTGGAAATTATTTCTCTATTTTCTCATGTGTATCAAACAAGTTTTTAAAATCTTCCATATTTTTAAACATTTGAGATTGGTGTTCAATTACCTTTTCAACCAAAAATGTGGTATATTCTGTCAATTTAAAAACTTCTTGGATGTGCTAGAATTTAATGCTGGACACCGACCAATTTTTATTGTCTCAAAATGTCCTCGTTATTTCGTCATACGCCACTACAAGACATGCCATCAAATTGGAGGAGAAGTGAATTTTCAAACATACCAGCTTCCCAATGTTACTATTCCATCTGTTGTTCCTAGGGAAACATTTTTACTATAGATTCTATGCTTTGTGAAACAAATCAGTCATTATCCATGAGGTTCGGTCATCGTTCTCCATCACACAAGAAAAACTATTGATACATGCATTATCGATCTCATATTGCTGTGCTAGTGTAGGTCTTTTATCAACTCCACACTTCTGAGCAAATTCATACATGGTGCTACCAAGAACAGGTGGTCCAGAGATCATAGAGTATGGTGGCATATCTATGATGAATCTTACGGCCTCCCTAGTATCTTTTGGTATGAAAACGTCTCCCCATGATGCCATTGATCTCACTGTAGTAGGTCGGGTTATTCTGTGACTGCAAAGCTTGAAAATCCTCTTCTCTTTGTATTTTTTGTGTATCAACTTTTACTCTTAGCTCACTAAGATAGTAGCCTTGACTGTGTTTGTGGGATCATATACAAGGTGGAAGAATGGGTTTGATAATTTCACACATTTTTTCATCAATATGACACCTCCAACTGTTGTTTAAAATTAGCCAAAGAAAATTTGCCAATGCCTCTTTTTTTTGGAGTTGAGCATTGATGACGGGTAATGTCTTTCATCCTACGTGCCCTGGGCCATTTTGATTTATGTGCCTGTAATCATCAAGACTTTAGCTATTTTTCATTGGAACTCTTTTTGTCTGACATGGAACTAAGATGTGTAATGGGGGTGTTTTATGATTTGAACCTTGTGCCACATCAAACCCGAATGATAACTAAATATTTGGGATTGATTATACTTCGCTCAGGCAAAAATCACCTTAGGATCTTTGTGAGATTCGGTCTTTGGTGTGAGTGCTTGCTGTTATTATCTGTATGCCCTTAGCTTCCTTGATTCAACCATGATTAAGTGCTACCATAGGATGTTCTTGCTCTAGATGATGCACTACCATTAGATCCTGATGGTTGCTTCATCACTTTATCTTTTGATTCACGCTCTACCATTAGATCCTAAAAAGAATTAGTGCAACTGAGACCTGCATGATTTTTAGTATACATGTTCATATATAAACGTTTTAAATAACACGGTGTATTAGTCCTTATTTAATCATGATTATCCAATGTTAACCCCATGATTTTTTACCCTAACAACTCGTATTAAGCATAAGTATCATATAATACATTTACCTTTTCTTGCGATTATCGTTAGATCATACCATGGTGGAGTTGCGATCGTTGGATTTTCCAACCACGTGCTTTATTTTACTTTTGATATTTCACCGCCATCATAGATCTTCGCATCTGTTGATCTTTGGGCTCGTTCAAGCACCATCGTAGATCTCTTGCAAGGTGCATATTAAATCACATAAAAGGGCATATTATCATATTTGATTAGACTTGGTTTAAGCCTAAGGGGGGGTAATTAGAAATGTATTACACCCTCACTAATACATAATTAATTTTACCTTTGTCTTTATCTATCATCTTACTATCCATAATTTCGACGAGGTCGTTGGATCTTTGATAGCTATTATCGCGTCTATAGATTTTATCAACCTGCAGGTTAGTTTCCAAGGGGTTCATAATGTTTAACCTTTATTAAGCCAAAAATGGGGATATTAGCCAATGTGTTATACCCTTGTTAACCTTGTTTAATATTTTAATTAACCTCTTAGGGCTTTTACCGTTTTAATGCATCTTATATGGGCATGCAACCGTTGGATTACATTTGGATCGAACGTTGCCGTTCGATTTTCCAAATTATCTCGATGGTTATTCCAAAGGGGAAACATACCCTTCAATCATTTTACCATAGCATTTTAACACGTGATTTAATTAAAACAAGTGCTACCATTGATCTTGAATAAATTTGAGCCCTATCGTCTGATCCAGTGAACTAGTTAAATTTGTATCTTGAAGCTTAAGCCCGAGTTGACTCGTTTAATGCTTTGACTCTTTGGAGAACGCACAACCATTGGATTAAGCTTATCTCAAGCGCATTCATCCAGATTTGCAAAGTTACACTGATTTTAATCACTTATGACCTTAGGTTATAACTTTAATGGAATATTTGACTTTTGACTTAACCTTTAATCAATTTATCAAAGCGCAACCATCCGATTAAACTTGGATTGAGCACGACCCTCATATTAGATCTTAGGTGCTCATTTGTTAATTTAAATGGGAGACACGCCTTTGATATTTTAATTAAGCTCTTCATTTTTAGATTTAAAATTTTTGGGTCTTAGACCACGGTGTTGAATTATTCTCCTAATTTTAGCACACCTTAGAACTTAAATATTTATCATTTAATTTTAAGCCTAAGGGAGATTTTTTTTTATGAGGTTCAAAGCTAGGTTTTTAAACATTTGATTAAGAATATCCTTCCATATCATTTATTGAATACCATGGAGCTTTATTAAAGGGACACACATTATTAACAACCAAGGTTAGACTTCATCAAACCAACCAACAAAATATTAAGATACTCACACCAATTGAAGAAGTGACCAGTATTATTATCATTTTGATTGAAACCATAAATTTAAATTTTGGGGTTTCAAAGTTTGAGTCAAATTTGGCTCCAACATAGGCTTTGACTGGGAAAATGTGTTGAAAACATGAGGCACTTAAGAACCACAGAATGTCTAGGTTTTATTTGCAAAAAAAATGAACAAAAATAAAAAATTTTGACTGCTAAGTAAAGCTTGAAATACATAAAAGAAACTTTTTATTTTTTTTATTTTTTATTTTATATATATATATATACTGATTGTATAAACAACATGATATCAAAGCAAATAGAGTATGGAAAACTGTAGATCCCTTTTCATTCAATTTGGAAACAAGGGTTAGAATTTTAGAAACAGATGAGTTTTTTGATATATTGTAATGCTTGTTTTAGCTAAGTCATAAGATATGATTACACAAAATTTTTCACAACCGTTTGCTTCATCATATTTTGGCCCATGTGTGTGTTTGTGCATTATTTTTTATTTCTAAATATTTCAGAACTTTTCCATATCTGAGCAAAATAGTCAAGCCTAATATGTGATTTCACTCTTAAATATTTTTACCATTATGCAGGGATCCACTGTCAGTCAGGCATCTATAGCCTCGATGGAGTTGCTTCTAATCCCACCTTGGTTTTACCCTACTGCCAGTCAAGTGTCTATAGCCTCGATAGAGGTTTTCCAAGATATCTTAGGCAGTGACTCAATTTAACTTTGTTTTTTATTTTATTTTTCTCGTGAGAGAAGTACTTGGATATATAAGCAAATTTTGCAATGATTATGCCTAATTTGAGGATTAGTTTCTGGTTAAAAGGATGAGTGTCATGATTTTAGCTTAACCGCCCTCTCAAAGATAACTTAATTCTTCGGACCTTTGAAGTCACCTTAAGTATCATTTGTAATGTAAGGCTTGACATGATGTTTTAATCAACTTTGTTTTCTTTCTATTTTATCTCATATCAAACAACTATTGCATAAACACTCATATTTGAAAAAAATTTAAAGCTCATCAGAAACTAAAATAAATCCTCTTTTTTCTTATTGTTTTTTGTGGAATAAACAGTTAGATATACTCATCAATCTAAGATATCATGTGTAAAGTAAAATCAGAATTATTCAAGAACATAAGAGAAGCTTAACTAATACACAAAATAACAAAATACATCACTCTATTTTTTGGATTTTCTTTTTCTATTATTTATTTTTTTATTTTTTGTTAAAATTTTTCCTTCAACAGGGATTGTACATTTTGAGGTGTTGGCCATTAATAGGGATAGCCATAATTTCTCCCTACAAGGTCTGCAACTTGTATGTATTCTGATTGATAACATGGGCTATTTCATATGGACCAATCCTTTTGGGTTCAAATTTACCTTTTTCACCATGTTTATAATTTTTAGGATCCCAATAGATGACTATATCTCCCTGAGAAAAGGAGTACCCTTGGCTTTCTTATTAAATAATTTCATGGTTTTCTGAGTTTGCTCCATCATTCTATTAAGGGTCTCTCTTCTTTGTTCTTCCAATTGGACAATTTGGTCAAGCCTTATTTGTATGGGGTTGGGGTTTTCATGGTCTTGCAATAAGAGGGAAAGTGCTAATTTTTCTATTTTTGAAGATAATAGGGCTTTCTCTCCATAAACCATCTCATAGGGGGTTATTCCTATGTTTATTTTAATAGATAGCCTATCAATCCATAAAGAAAATTTAAGTTCACTATCCCATCCTCTTTTGTTCTTACCTAATGATATTTTTATTCTGGTTATTACATTCTAATTTGATGACCCAGCTAAACCATTTCCTTGGGGGTAATAATTAGCAGAATGAGATAATTCAATTCCATATTCAACACAAAATTCTACCATTTCATATGAAACAAAATATTATGCATTATCTATAACTAGCTTTTGAGGAACCCCAAACTTGGTCAGGATGTTTTCTTCCAAGAATTTGATGACAATTGTAGTTTTGAATATTCTCAATGGTGCAGCTTCTACCCACTTGGTGAAGTAATCTATTGCAGTTATGATACACTTGTGCTGGCTAGATGAATTAGGTTTGATATCTCCAATTAGGTCAATACCCCATTGTGTGAATGATGCTTCAATGATTACTAGCTTGAGGGGCATGGCAGCAAAATGCTTCTTTCCTATAAAAACATGGTAGTTATGACAGTTCCTAACATGTTTATATATGTTTTTATGGAAGGCCAATAATATCCTGCTCTCATTATTTTATTAGCTGTAGCTCTTGGAGCAAAATATCCTCCACAAAAACCATCATGAAATTCATTGATTATTTTGGGACTTCACTTTCGTATAAATAGACTGATAATATTCCATCAGGGTGTTTCCAGTATAGCACACCATCCTGTATGTAATATTTTTGAGCTTGAAGCTTGACTGACCTCATTATGTTTGTTGACATATCTTTAGGAAATGCCAAAATTTGTAAGTATGATAATATTTCTTCATACAATTTGCATTTGGTATTTCCACCAGGAATGGGTTGTGCCATATTGAATAAACTCCCATCCCTTTTTCTTCCATAGAGTTTACTAAGTTAATCATGGTTTCATATGCTTGAATTAACTCTACAGAGTGTTTTTTGAATGGTTCCCTTCTCAAAATTATATTCTCCTTATCTGATATTGGGATTGTAGCATAGGATCAGTCCAATTGTATTGAACCTCCTAGTCGTTCTTCCAAATGTCTACTGAGTAATAGTGAGAAAAATGGGTCAACGTCAACTACTACAACATCCATGACAATGCCCTTTTTGGGGTGTTGATCTAGGAAAACTAACAATCCAGTTATCAACCCTACACAAGGAATTTGCCTATTGTCCATTACAGAAACAAAGGTAGAATATCTAGTACAAATTAATCCCATTTTGTCAGCTATCATCTTAGGCATGATATTATGTGAAGATCCACTATCTAACATACAATTATGAATCACATATCTTTCCCCTTCATATGAATTATATCTTAATGACACATAGAATGGTATGACAGAGGATGGTGATCTTGTATCATGTTGATTTTATCTAGCAACATGGCAAGTTGGGTCTTATTTTTGTTTTACTAATCCAAATGCTCTGCAGACTTGTTATCTATACTGTTGAACTTTCATAAGTTCTCCAAATGTGATATTAAAATTTTGCTTACTGATTTCTGACCCAACATAAAATTCTATCTTCATTATATCCAATGGTTTATTACTTTCTTCTTTGGTTCCTCTGATTCTATTACTTCAGGAGTAATATTTTTAGGGTTCCTATCAGTTTTCTCTTTACTGATATTTTTATTGGTGAAAGTTTGTTTTCTTGTTTCACTTGTAGAGGTTTTATCTATCCTTTCAGGGACTATTCTATTATTTAAATTTAGAACATGGGTTGCCTCTAATTCCTCAACCTCTTGAGCAGTGGGGATTAATTTCCCTTACTTCATCTTATCATATCTTGACTCATGTGATTTCTGCAAGATTTTAGTTCCTTCAGTTGCTAAAATTTGAGGATGATGATTTGAAGCATATTTATCCATGTATTCTTTGAAAAACCTTTCTTTGGATTCATATTCAATGGACCAACATGCATTGATTCTTATATCCTCTTATGATTATGCATGCATATCTACATTACGTTGATAACTTAGGTGAATTCCACATGCATCAGGGTTATGGGGTGCATCACAAGTAGAGAAAAAATAGGGAAACCCTTATGCTACATTAGCAGATGGTATAGGGATAGGAACATTGTTCTGATCTCTATCAAAATCTCTATTTTTCTAGTTATTGTTTCCATTACCCCTATTCATATTTCCTTCTTCAAAACCATTGTTATTTTCCCAATTATTATTGTAATTTTTCTTAAAAGGAGGACGGTTGTCAACATGTGGTCGCTCTATTTATGAATATTCATCATCATTTCCATTTCTTTCAATTCTTGCTAACCTGTTGTTCACGTTATTGAACATCTTAGTCATTTGACTGGTCAATTTCTCCATTGGATCGATTTTAGTTCTTCTTTGTATATCAAATGCCATCCTTTTAGGTTTTCTCTCAGGTAGGTTGACATCTAGAGAATAGGGCTTCATATTACCACTATCAAGCATATTTCTTTCTATATCCATTACTTTTTCCATACAACCATCAATGGTAGTGGCTTGTTATTGCCTTAATTCATAGTTAAACTCTCCTTGAAAAACATTCTTATAAAAACAAATAGACTGAATATCACTAGGCTTGAGGTTGGCAGGGATTTTGTTCCTAGTCTTTGAAAATCTTGTGTTAAAGTCACTAACAACTTCATTTTCTTTTTTCTTCTAGTGGCTAGCTCAGTTAACAATGATTGTTCATTTTTCCTTTCACCATATTTATTTAAAAACAACTCTTCCATTTTGGTGAAGTATGGGATATCATTGTTAGAAAGGGAATTTTCTAAAGTCTATAGAAACAGTCTTAATACTACATCTTCATGTTCAACTTACAGACTATCCATTGCATATAAGAAACTTTTGATATGATCCTCTCTAGTTACTGCATTGTTTCCTAAAAACTTAGGGAGGTATTTGTGAGCTTTACTTGGTAAGGCATTTAAATTTGTTGGTAATGCAAAAGGTCTATATCTATTAGTTCTCCATAAATGAACATTTACCTGGGCCATTGCTACTGTAGAATTAAATTTCATAGTTGTAGTACGTATAGTGGTATGGGTCTAGGCAACTTGAATGTAAACTGATGGATTATATACCTTTGAATGATTATTACGTGTATCTTATACAACAAAATTCAAATTTCTATCTATAGTAGAATTTAAATCATCTTCTACAGTGATATCAATAGTAATAGTATTCTAAATTTTGTTTACGTACCTTTTACTGCTAGAATTTAATCTACTGCTATAAATAGTATTCTTAAAAAGTGGAGTTTTTTGGGTATGTATAAATACCTCTGGATTCTCAAGTTTTGGAAATAGCTCCTTACCACTTCTCCTGGTGTTAGCCAGCACGTTCTGCTCTCTCATTTTTATTTTTTTCTTATGGGTTTTTCCAGCAGAGTTGCCAACACTAGGGTGCAGAAAGAACAATGTACACCTTTATCAAGAATGCTTGATATTATCACTCATCCTCATAGGAATCAGTTCTTGGGATAAATCAAGAAAATCAAGAAACCAAAAATTCAAGAAGATCAAGAAAAATAAATTTCAAGAATATCAAGAAACGTAAAGAAAATAAGATTGAAAAGCACGGGTAAAATAATGAACATAGCCAAAAAAACTACTTGCATGTACTTGATGGGCCAGTTTAAAAAGCTAGTTAAAATATTTTGTTAAAGCATAGAAAATATCATTCGAAAAATAAACTAAAAAGATATGTATTCAACATATAAGTTCATTCCCCAGCAACGATGCCAAAAAATTGTTCGAACCGATTCTTGCATCCATAGGATTTTAACTTTCATGCTACAAGAATCCGTTTGAAACCAACTAGCTATTACAGGCTCTGGTCAACCTGCTTCATCATTCTGCTAAACACAAATATTGCTAAAGAAAACTACATAACGGGTAAGGAAACCCCAACGGTAATTCTATGACTAAAACTCTAATTACATGCTCCATATTATATTATATTATATGTATTAAAATGACCAAGCATGAAGAAAAGGAGTGACGTGCCAATGGTAAACAAATGGAGTTGCACTGATCACATGATAGAGTGAAGGGAGAAAAGAGGAAATGGGGTGGCTCAACACAATGGAAGGTGGTGAGATGGCACAATGTGGGGACAAATGTCAGGATGGTTAAGGAAGGAAGCCTAGAAGGAGGGAGGCAGTGGTAAGTAGGAAGAAGGTGGGAATGGAAAACAAGATCTGGAAGTAATTATAAGTTGCTTCCATAACTATACTCCATTAGAGTGTTCCCCTCGTAACTATATTCCATCAAAGCACGGATTGAATGGCTTCATGTGAGTCAAAACCATACTTTTTTCTTCATGCGCTTTTACCTTCTTAAGAATTTGCAGAACAAAAACTTAATATATTAATATTCTTTGTACTCCATAGTTTCACTTTGTCGATGCATTTTAGCTCTCCCTTACTGTCTCTAATTGTTTCCTTAGCTCTGTAATTGTTCCCATCAATTGATCTATGGCTTGATTTTGCATTGCTTTGACAAATTTTACCACTTCACCTTCTTTCCCTAGTACCAATGAGCCCCCTATTTCTTCATTGAATTTGAAGACTAGTGGGTCTTACAGAGCAGGAAGATGTATTTCTGCTATATTTGATGCAGCTACTTCTGATTGTGACCCTTTTGTAAACTTCTCTCCTATATTTCCCATCCCTACTACTAACTATAACTCTTGTTCATCTGCAACAGTGAAAGTAGTCTGCTCATCTGTTCTTTCCAAAATAACCTTTGTAGAGGGGAGAGATACTTTGGGCTTATTATTTTCTATAGGAGTTATCTTCGTTTGATTTATCACTAGATGACTTCTAAATAGACCAATAAGTCCACCAATTCTCCTGCTATTCATTTGTATTACTGATGGGATTTTAATCTCTTGTCCTTTTATTTTTATAGTGGCAGGGACATCCATGGGTGCCAATTTATTTACACTCGTTATGGATAGAACTCTATCAAAAATTGGAACTATGGCTTGTTTTGAGAGGGAAGACTCTTGAGTAGGTATTGTCATAATCTCCTTCCATTTTTTTGTACTCTAGTTTTTGGAAGCTTCATGGGAAGTGTTTGGCACTGCTTCTATTCTGAGGTGAGCAATTTCTAAAGGCCTAACCTATTTCTCTACTATATCTACAGTTTTTATAGTGACTTCCATTATATCAATACCCTTTTCTTCTATCAACTCAAACATGGGGTCTTATTTGATCACTTGGCATGCTCTTGGTATAATAGGTTCCACAACATCTACTAAACCTTCTCGAAGCCTCCTTAACTTTGTGGGGTAATCATAGGCTTCACAAACCCATGTGCTGCCCCTCTTTTTGGTAGGGAAATCATCCCATACTTTTTGCAAATACAATACCTTTTCCATAGCCTCTAATAAGCTTTCTTAAAAAGCATCTTCGTGGTGTAGTATTCAGATGTATTCTCTTTTCATCATCATTTTGTTGTATGTTCCTTTTGGGTCATAAAATATCCAAGTCACCTCATCGAATCCCCTGTTATCCAACTCAAACATTCCTTTGAGCAAGGAGGGGTAGCCAACAAATATAAAATCTCCAAAGTTATAGGGAACATCGAGCCAGGGGACCTTACCATGTTTCTTCACCAACCTCATTTTAGCCTCTTTGACCACTTGCCTGCATAATTCCAAAGCTGCTAGGGATAATGGCCAGTACCTAGGTAGCAGCTTAGGGGGAATTTTAACCCCATATAATCTCATATAAGTAAAACCTTCTATGAAGAAAAAATCCTCAATTTCCTTCTCTTTGATAAAGGCTCCTACCCCTAGTCCTAACCTCTCAGGGACTAATCTTGTTAGAGCCCAATGAATTTCTACCATGAACTTTCAGACATACCAGCTTCCCAAGGTTATTGTTCCATATGTTGTTCCTAGAGAAACCTTTGTACTATAGCCTCTATGATTTGTGAAACAAATTGGCAATTATCCATTGGGCCCAATCATCGTTATCCATTACACAAGAAAAACTATTGATACATGCATTGTTGATATCGTATTGCTGTGTTGGGGTAGGTATTTTATCATCTCCACACTTTTGAGCAAATTCATACATGGTGCTACTAGGAATAGGTTGTCTAGAGATCACAGAGTATGGTGACCTATCTATGATGAATCTTACGACCTCCCTAGTGTCTTTTGGTATGAAAATGTCTCCCCACGACACCATTGATCTCACTGTAGCATGTCAGGTTATTTTATGATTGCGAAGCTTGAAAATCCTCTTCTCTCTATATTTTTTGTGTATCAACTTCTACTCTTAGATAACCAAGGTAGTAGCCTTGACTGTGTTTGTAGGCTCGTATACAGGGTGGTGGAATGGGTTTGATAATTTTACACATTTTGTCATCAATACGACACCACCAACTGCTATTTAAAATTAGCCAAATAAAATTTGCTAGTGCCTCTTTTTTTTGGAGTTGAGCATTTATGACGGGTAATGTCTTTCATCCTATGTGCCCTAGGCCCTTTATGTTTATGTGTCTGTAATCATCAAGACTTTAGCTATTTTTTGCAAAAATATTTTTATATTATGTGGAACTGAGATGTGTAATGGGAATGGTTTCTGCTTTGAACCTTGTGCCACATCGAACCTGAACGATAACTAAATCTTTGGGATTGATTATAATTTGCTTAGGCATCAATCGTCCTTAGGATCTTCACAAGATTTGGTCTTTGGTGTGAGTGCCTACTATTATTATCTGGATGCCCTTAGCTTCCTTGAGTCAACCGTGATTAAGCGCTATCGTCATATGTTATTTCTCTAGATGATGTGTTGTCGTTAGATCTCGATGGTTGATTCATCACTTAATATTTTGATTCACGTGCTACCGTTAGATCCTAAAAATAATTAGCACAACCGTTGATGTCCTGGGACCTACATGATTGTTAGTATACCTGTTCATATATAAATGTTTGAAATAACATGATGTATTAGTCCTTATTTAATCATGATTATCCAATGTTAACCCCATGATTTTTTACCCTAACAACTCGTATTAAGCATAAGTTTCATATAATATGTTTAACTTTTCTTGCGATTACCGTTAGATCATACCATGGTGGAGGCACGACCGTTGGATTTTTTGACCACATGCTTTGTTTTGCTTTTGATATTTCATCGCTGTCATAGATCTTCACATCCGTTGATCTTTGGGCTCATTCGAGCACCGTCATAGATCTTCACATCCGTTGATATTTGGGCTCGTTCGAGCACCGTCATAGATCTCCTACAAGGTGCATATTAAATAACCAAAAATGGTGTATTGTCATATTTAATTAGACTTGGTTTAAGCCGAAGGTGGGGGTAATTAAAAATATATTACACCCTCACTAATATGTAATTAGATTTACCTTTATCTTTATTTGTCATCTTACTGTCCATAATTTTTGCACGGTCATTGGACCTTGGATAGCTATTGTTGAGGCCATAGATTTTAATCAACCTACAGGTTAGTTTCCAAGGGATTCATAATGTTTGACCTTGATTAAGCCAAAAATGGGGATATTAGCCAATGTGTTATACCCTTGTTAACTCTATTTAATATTTTAATAACCGCTTAGGGCTTTTACCTTTTTAATGCATCTTGTATGGGCATGCGACCGTTGGATTAGATTTGGATCGAACGCTACTGTACGATTTTCTAAATTAGCTCGATAATTATTCCAAAGGGGGTGCATACCCTTCAATCATTTTACCATAGCATTTTAACACGTGATTTAATTAAAACAAGCGCTACCGTTGATCTTGAGTAAATTTGAGCGCTATCGTTCGATCCTATGGACTAGTTAGATTTTTATTTTGAAGCTTAAGCTTGAGTTGACTCGTTTAATGCTTTGACTCTTTGGAGAATGTGCAACCATCATATTAAGCTTATCTCAAGCGCATTTTCCCATATTTGCAAAGTTGCACTGATTTTAATCACGACCTGAGGTTATAACTTTAATGGAATATTTGAATTTTGACTTAACCTTTAATCAATTTATCAAAGCGCAACCATCCGATTAAACTTGGATCGAGCGCGGCCCTCAGATTAGATCTTAGGTGCTCATTTGTTAATTTAAATAGGATACGTGCCTTTGAGATTTTAATTAAGCTCTTCATTTTTAGATTTAAAATTTTTGGGTTTTAGACCATGGTGTTGAATTATTCTCCTAATTTTAGCACACCTTAGAACTTAAAGACTTATCATTTGATTTTAAGCCTAATGGATATTTTTTTTATGAGGTTCGGAGCTAGGTTTTTAAACATTTGACTAATAATATCTTACCATATCCTTTATTGAATACCATGGAGCTTTATTAAAGGGACACACATTATTAACAACCAAGGTTAGACTTCATCAAACCAACCAACAAAAAATTAAGATACTCACACCAATTGAAGAAGTGACCAATATTATTATCAATTTGATTGAAAAAAAAAATTTAATTTTGGGGGTTTCAAATTTTGGGTCAAATTTGGCTCCAACAAATCTACAGTCAGAAAAGAGGTACATCAATGGGGAGCAATTTTGTAGTTGTCTATACCTATTTGTTTCTTTATTACTTGGAATTTGCAAGTTTTCGGTCTTTTTCCATATACTTAAGAAAATATTTGCTTGTATAAATGATATATTGATGATGATTTTGGATTTTGGAATGGTACTAACGAGAGTCTTCAAGATCTCCTTAATGCTTATGGTTCTGTTTATCCTAGCATCAACATCACTACTTCCATCTCCACTTCTAAAGTTAACATCCTGGATATTCTGGTGGTCAAACCACCCTCCATGATTGTTCCAGGTCATATGGGTACTAAACTATACTAGAAACCAATGAATGTGTATCAATATATCCCTTTTTGTTCATTCCATCCACCCCACTAGAAAAAAACCTTCATAGTCAGTGAACTCAATAGGTTTCTGGTCAGAGATGCGGATGACGAAGGATTCATAAATATGAAGCATCAATTTTTTCATAGGTTGAGAGCCCAGAGCTACCCATCCCATTTATTATTTCCACTCTTTGCCTAGTTAGAGTTTTGACACCAGCCTACACTGCTCCAGAAAATATTCTAGAAGATCTCTTTAAGACAACTAGGTCTAAAGAAATCTCCTCTAGTTCTGATGAAGCTGTACAACTGCCAGTTTGTCCATGATCTTTGTCTAAACAAAAACGTTCTTGGACCTCTCTACAAAAAATAGAGCAAAGACCCTCAGCTCTCCCATATCGGTCGTGGCATCATCTTTTGGAGAAAAAACAAAAATATGAAGAATTTTCTATGCCATCACTGGGTCGTGAGAACCCAGCCCAACTTCAATCGGCCATAAATTTTGCTACAGGGCTTCGATTCTTGAACTGTTTGAAGCTTCAGAAAGCTTATAAAATTTTCTATGGTGATAGACAAGCAACAAGCCCCTTTTAGGGCCTTTAGACCCCTCAAAAATGAGTTTTAAAGTTTAAATTTTTTTGTAATGTCTCTTTTTGGTAATCAATACCCCGTATTCATGGGTGCACATCTCGAGGAGCATTTTTAATGTTTTAAGACACTTTCGACTATTATCCTTGGCAATCACTATATTTTTTAGCATATCCCAAGGTAACAGTCCATTTTTATTGATTCTCACCACATGGCATGTCATCTAGGGCACCCACTAGCTTGAGAAATCTATATAAACAAGATGGATTGTAATGTTTGCTCACCAGCCGAACTGATGAGCACTTAAGGTGTGAAACATGTTTTTCAAAGTTTTCCATTTCATTTCAGTCTCTCTTTTTATTATTTCATGAAGTTCCATTTTTGTATTGATTGCTTGTGCTTCTAATTCTTCTTCGCTATTTGATTTCTATTGTGCTAAGGTACTACTGCGAAGTATTTCTTTCTTTTTGAATATAAAAGTTTACTTTTTAATCTGATGTTGCATGCTGCCCTAGCTATTCAAAATATAGAAGAGGATCCCTATTTATTTCGTGAAGGCTCTCCTATTCTGAAATCCACTAGATCTTCTCAAAAGAGACCCAGGATGATACTTTCAGAGGTTGAAGCTTCCCATTCATGTATAGAATGCACTCAAACATAGTCCTGCTCTTCTGTTCCTAAAGCGACACAACCCTCGATGCATATTCCAGAACTACCATAGAATCTTAAATATCTCAGCTTAAAATTTTGGGAAACCTTCAGAGATGCATTCATCAAGGTCCACAAAAATGAGACCTTCATCATGAAAATCCAGAAAGGTATCGATGAGGGCACCATGCCAAACAATTTACGCATGAAAGCTCAAAGCCTTCGGATTCCAAATATTGCTCTTCAGGAAGATATGGATAGGAAAATTGTTGAGCTCACATTGAATTTCCAAAAAGCATGTTCGAAAGTATATCTTTCAACAGAAAATAAATTACTTAAGAGCTTAAAGGTTCAAAAGGATGCGGTTGTTACACAGTTTGATGCACAATTGGAGCAAATATTTATCAAAATAAGTTTTGTTTTAGTTTTTGAGATTGCATCCTATTGGAAATCGTAAATCAAGCAAGACTTCACTCTGAAGGCCAACGCTCCCAAAATGGAACTGTGTGTGGATCATCAAGTCCAACAAGGTGCAACCAACACCCCAAAAGTTGCTGAGAAAGAACATCAAGATACTATCATGGATGAAGCCAACACATTGGTGGCCTTCCTCATCAAAAAGGAGTGTGCTCCACTATTTTATGAGATCCAATATCTCATAAAACTTGTCACAGATCTTATCGTTTCCTCGTGATCCAACTCCCGTAATCCCTCACCCTAAAATTTAAGGAGAAGGAATATAAGTCAGAGTCATTTCCATAGTGGACAACAACAATAGTACCAACCTCAATAGTCAAGCTGACAATAATAGTTGTAGAACTACCCTAACAGGTAGAACCAGTGATCTCAGTAAAAAAATGTGTCGTGGGACCGATCCTAGAGTTGATTTCACTGGCAACAACCAGAGAAAGAATTCATACCTCCTACGCAGTAGTAGTCATGATGGGGCTCTAGCAAAACTTTCCAAGGATCTATTTATTAAATGAATCAAAACTCTGCAAGATCTGTTCCAAAGTGGTCAAGTCTAGGATTGTAGCAGACCGAAGGACATCCACATGATGGTGGCATAAATTGCTACTGAATCATTGAAGTGCCATCTTCAATCCTACCGATAGATGCCTACTCTTCTTAAGAAAAAGCAAGGTAGGTGTTGTTTATGGCATGATCACAAATGTCAATGTTCATAATTTCTATGATAGACATCTCACAGCGGAAAAAAGAGAGCTTATTGGGCTAGGATTGAAATATATCCCTGTCCCACCTCCTCAATCAAAAAATAGTGGATTATCTTCTACAAAATAACCCCATCATTGCTCGAGTCTGTACTTTCTACCTCATTCCAAAGGTTCATAAACAACCTATGAAGGGTAGACCCATCTACTCCTACTGTGGTTATATGTTGGAGCCTGTTTCCAAATGGCTTCACCACCAGCTTCTCCCCATTCTTCTCAAGCATACAAATCATATACAAGACTCTCTAAGCCTAATGAAAATCCTTCATGGAAGAGATTTTCCTCCAAACTATGTTTTGTTCATCTTTGATGTTGAGAGCCTATACCAAAACATTCCTACAGTAGTAGGATTGGCCGCTCTTCAACACTTCATCTCGGGGAGCTTCAAGCCAGGTTTGGTCCAGTTTATCCTCAAACTTGTAAAACTGGTCTTGAACAGACACTATCTATAATTTTATGGTAAGATCTACAAGAAGAAAAAAGGTATAGCAATGAGGAACAATTTTGCAGTTGTCTATACCTATTTGTTTCTTTGTTACTTGGAATTATAAGTTTTTGATCTTTTTCCATCTATTTAAGAAAACATTTGCTTATATAAATGATATATTGATGCTTATTTTGGAGTTTGGAATTATACTAAAGATATTCTTCAAGCTCTCCTTGATGCTTATGGTTCTATTTATCCCAACATCAACATCACTACTACCATATCCACTTATGAAGTTAACATCTTGGATATTCTAGTGGTCAAACCACCCTCCATGACTGTTCCAGGTCATCTGGGTACTAAAATATACCAAAAACCAATGAATGTGTATCAATATATCCATTTCTATTCATTACATCCACCCCACTAGAAAAAAACCTTCATAGTCAGCGAACTCAATAGGTTTCTGTTAGAGAGGCAGATGACGAAGGATTCATAAATATGAAAATCAAATTTTTCACAGGTTTAGAGCCTGGGACTACCCATACCATTTCTTATTTCCACTCTTTTCCCAGGTAGAATTTTGACATCGGCCTACACTGCTCTAGAAAATATTCTAGAAGATCTCTTTAAGACAACCAGGTCCAAAGAAATCCCCCCCAGTTCTGATGAAGCTGTACAACTGCCAATTTGCTTGTGATCTTCATCTAAACAAAAACGTGCTTGGACCTCTCTATGAAAAATGGAGAAAAGACCCTCAGATATCCCATATCGGTCGTGGCATCATCTATTGGAGAAACAACAAAAATATGAAGAAATTTTTGTGCCACAGCGGGGCCGTGAGAACCCAACCCAACTTTAATCGGCCATAATGTTTGCTAAAGAGCTCTGATTCTCAAACCATTTGAAGGGTTGAAAAGGTTATAAAATTTTCTACGATGAGAGACAAAATCCGTTGGGTTTCCAAGTAACAGGCCCTTTTGGGGGCCTCTTGACCCCTCAAAAATGAGTTTTAAAGTTTAATTTTTTTTGTAATGTCTCTTTTCAGTAATCAATGCCCCGTATTCATGGGTACTCATCCTGAGGAGCATTTTTTAATGTTTTAAGGTACTTTCGACTATTATCATTTGTGATAATTATATTTTTTGGCATATCCCAAGGTAACATTCCATTTTTCTTGATTCTCGCCACGTGGCATGGCGTCTCGAGCACCGAATGGCTTGAGAAATCTATATAAACAAGATGGATTGTAATGTTTGCTCACCAGCTAAACTAATGAGCACTTAAGCTGCGAAACACATTTTTAGAGTTTTCTCTTTCATTTCAGTCTCTCTTGTTCTTATGTCGTGAAGTGCCCTTTTTTCATTGATCGCTTGTGCTTGTACTTCCTTTTCACTATTTGATTTCTATTGTGCTAAGGTACTACTGTGAAGTATTTCTTTCTTTTTTAATATAAAAATTTACTTTTCAATATGATGTCGCACACTGCCCTAGCTATATGAAATCTAGAAGAGGATCCCTATTTATTTTGCAAAGGCTCTCATATTCTACAATCCACCAAATATGCTCAAAAGAGACCTAGGATGATACTTTTAGAGGTTTAAGCTTCCCCTTCGTGCGTAGAATGCACTCAAATGCAATCCTGCTCTTCTGTTCCTAAAGCGACGTAACCCTCAATGCATATTCCAGAACTATCACAGAATATTAAATATCTCAACTCAAAATTCTGGGAAACCTTCAGATCTGCGTTCATCAAGGTACACAAAACTGAGACCTTCATCATAAAAATATAGAAAGACATCGATGAGGGCACCATGCCAAATAGTTTATGCATGAAACCTCCAAGCCTTCGAATTATAGATCCTGCTCTTCAATAAGATATGGATAAGAAAATTTTCAACCTCACCTTGCATTTCTAGAAAGCATATTTAGAAGTATATCTTTCGATAGATTAGAAATTACTTAAGAGCTTGAAGGTTCAAAAGGATGCGGTTGTTACACAGTTCAATGCACAATTGGAGCAAATATTTAGCAAAATGACTTTCATTTTATATTTTGAGATTACGTCCTATTGGAAATCGCAAATAAAGCAAGACTTCACTCTGAAGGCCAACGCTCTCGAAATGAAAATATGTGTGGATCGTCAGGTCCAACAAGGTGCAACCAACACCCAAAAAGCTACTGAGAAACAATAGTAAGATACTTTTATGGATGAATCCAACACCTCAATGACCTCCCTCATAAAAAAGGAGTGCGCTCCACTATTTTCTAATATCCAAGATCTCAGAAAACTTGTCACAGATCTTGCTGTTTCCTCCTGACCCAACTCCCGTAATCCCTCACCCTAAAATCAAAGGAGAAGGAATAGAAGTCGGAGTTGTTTCCATAGAAGACAACAACAACAATATCAACCTCAATAGTCAGGCTGACAACAACAACACCAAAACTGGCTTGATAGCCAGAACTGGCGTGATAGGTAGAACCAACGATATCAATAAAAAAATGGGTCACAGGACTGATCCCAGAGCAGATTTCACTGGCAACAACTTGAGAAAGAATTCATACCTCATGTGCAGCAAAAATCATGATAGGGCTTTGGTAGAACTTTCCAAGGATCTGGTTCTCAAATGAATTAGAACTCTACGAGATCTGTTCCTAGGCGATCAGGTCCGAGATTGTAGTAGACCCAAGGCTATCCTCGTGGCGACGGTGTAAATCACTACTGAATCATTGGAGTGCCATATTCAGACCTGTCAAAATATGCCTACTCTTATTCAGCAAGATCAAGATAGGTGCTATTGATGGCATGATCACAAATATCGTTGTTCATAATTTCTTTGATAGACCTTTCACAGTGGAAAAAAGGAGTTTCTTGGGCTAGGATTAAAATATATCCCTGTACCATCGCCCATGGTCCATGATGATGTTTGTGCGGGGCATATTTAATTTTCTAGGCTTCTCAAGCTTCGGTGGTTCTTCAGTACAAAAGTAAGAAACATTTCCAACTAGGAAGAACCTACCTACTCCCCTTTCGTATTTCAAATTTTGCATGGGAACTTGATGTGAAATACCATCCCTTGTTTGATCTTCTTAATGAAGGAAAGCATCGAGTTGAAAAACAACTTGCTTCCATGAAGAGTATCTTAAAACCTCCCTTGCCTAGACATCTGACAAGAGCCTTGCACTCTCTCAGGTCTGATGATTCCATTGTTTAAAAAATAGAGTTTAAAAATTAGAAATTAGAGTTTAAAAATTAGAAAATGATCACTGGCAGCTTCAAATACTAAATGCAAACAAAATTATAAAAACAATAATACAATAACTAAAAATTCATAAGTATTCGAAAAAAGAAACACAAATTTAACACTACAGATAGTGCAAATTAAACTTTCTCATTAATCACCAAAACCGGTTTCGAGGCATCACAACCTCTCATCAGTTGGTTTGTAAATTTAGAGTTTAAAAATTAGAGTTAAAAAATTAGAAAATGATCACTAGCAGCTTCAAATACTAAATGCAAACAAAATTATAAAAATAATAATACAATAACTAAAAATTCATAAGTATTCAAAAAAAGAAACACAAATTTAACACTATAGATAGTGCAAATTAAACTTTCTCATTAATCACCAAAATCGGTTTCGAGGCATCATAGCCTCTCATAAGTTGGTTTGTGAGATGAGAATGGAATCTCATTTTGAATACATAAAGGAAAATAAAGCTCTCACTCTTACCCTAATTAGGTTTTATAATAAACTCTCACTCTTACCCTAATTAGGGTTTACAATAATCATACTTAGAGCAAACTCCAAGGTGTCAGGCTCTTAATTCCCAATCAATAATGGAGTAGAAAACCAAAATGAGGTCGAAGTTTCTAAAGTAGAAGAGTGAGTTTTTTAGGAAATAAACTATACAATAACTTAAAGTTTAAAAATTAGAAAATGATCACTAGCAACTTCAAATACTAAATGAGTTCGACGTCCTTTGCCACTTCGCCTGATGAAAGCATTAAAAACACTGCGTAAAGATAAGAGCATCATCATCAAACCAGTTGATAAAAACCTCAGGTTGGTGGTCATGAACCGGACTTGGTATAAAACTAAAGGACTGTGCCAGCTCTCATATCTCGATGTTTACCTTCCAATGTCAGATATCCCATGGAGACTTATGTGGGGCGAGATTCGACAACTGATAGATCGTGCTAAGATCTTTAAGGGAATTAAATATTTTCTTACCAAGTTTCCTACCTCCAAATCGAGAGCTTGCGCCTTCTACATGTTACCAAAAATTCACAAGCCAAAAATTGTGGGAAGACCGATTTGTGCTTATAATGGCTACATATTGGAGCATCTCTCCAAATTACTCCATGAGCTCATCCTTCCAATGCTCCTAAAACAGAAGAATCACTTGCAATATTCGACGTCTCTACTCATGGATCTCCAACGCCTCTCTTTGCCATGTGACTGCATCCTATTCTCTTTTGACGTTGAATACCTTTATTCGAGCATTCCAATTGTGGATGGGCTTTATGCTCTCAGAATCCACTTAACGAATTTTTTCATAGAATTCGATTTGGATCACAGTTTGATTGATTTCATTCATGACATGGAAGCACTGGTGCTCAATGAGCACTATTTGGAGTTTGACGGACAATTCTTTAGACAAGTAAGAGGGACTTCTATGGGAAAAAATTTTGCAATGGTATATGCTTGCCTCTTCCTCTATTACTTAGAGAGCCAAGTTGCTAAAACTCATGACTCTTCCAGCCTCCTCTACTACAGGCGTTATTTGGATGATACTTTCAGGATTTGTACTAGAAATGAAGAGTCCCTCCATGAGTTCTTTACAGCATACAAAAGCTTTTACCCAGAAATAAAAATCTCACCATGCATCTCTACAACTTCTGCTACTTTGCTCGACATCACCTTCTTCAAAGGTCCCGACTTTGGAGAAATAGGTATTCTTGCAACTAAATGTTTTCAGAAGCCTTTGAATGTATATCAATACATACCGTTCAGTTCTTGGCACCCGCTTCACCAGAAAAACTCCTTTGTGGTCAATGAACTTAAACGGTATCTGCTATGAGAATCTGATCCATCCGAGTATGCTCAACTCAGAGATTTGTTCTATCAGAGATTACGCTCAAGGGGATATCCAAGGAAGTTTCTTGTTCAGTGTTTTCAGAAGATCTCTCTCACATACAGAACAGTGCTACTCGACAACTTGCATTCAGAAAAAATAAGGAGTAAGTGGGCCCCCCTTGTCTTCAAATTGGACTTCAGTCAGTTTGCAAAGTCCTTGAACTTGGGGGTTTTCCTAAACCCTAAACTCCACCGACTTTGTCAACAAGTCCCCACACTGAAACACATTCCTTTTCCCCAATTTTGTTGGAGGAACCCAAAAAAACTCGGAAGTCTGTTGATGAGAAGTCGATTTTCTGGAATGAACTAAAAATTTAAAATATATATTTTTTAATTTTAAAATTTTAAACTATTATTTAATTTAATTAAAACTTTTATAAAGTTTTTTTAAAAAAACTTTTACAAAGTTTAATTTAATTAAATTTTAGTTTATTTAACTATTAGTTTATATTTCTTTAAACTTTTAAACTCATAAAGTTTTTAAACTTTTTTAGTTTTAAACTTTTATAAAGTTTAAATTAATTATAAACTTTTAGTTATTTAACTTTCAGTTTATTTATTAAACTTATAGTTTAATTATTTAAACTTTAAGTTATTGTACAACTTATAGTTTAATTTTTTAAACTTTAAGTTATTGTACAGTTTATTTCCTAAAAAACTCACTCTTCTACTTTAGAAACTTCGAGCTCATTTTGGTTTTCTACTCCATTCTTGATTGGGAATTAAGAGCCTGACACCTTGGAGTTTGCTCTAAGTATGATTATTGTAAACCCTAATTAGGGTAAGAGCGAGAGTTTATTGTAAACCCTAATTAGGGTAAGAGTGAGAGCTTTATTGTCCTTTATGTATTCGAAATGAGATTCCATTCTCATCTCACAAACCAACTGATGAGAGGCTGTGATGCCTCGAAACCGGTTTTGGTGATTAATGAGAAAGTTTAATTTGCACTATCTATAGTGTTAAATTTGTGTTTCTTTTTTCGAATACTCATGAATTTTTAGTTATTGTATTATTGTTTTTATAATTTTTTTTGCATTTAGTATTTGAAGCTGCCAGTGATCATTTTCTAATTTTTAAACTCTAAATTTGTTTATTGTTATCACGATGGCCACAAATACTAATATGCAGGCACTTCCCTTTGACGGATCTGCACAACCACATTCAGCTGATGCACGTCCAGAGGTTGATGCCACAATTTCAACAGTCAATATCCACAAGCGCCTTCGAGGTGAACTTGGTCTAGATGCTCGTGATGTTTCTGATCCACAGGCTCAAGCTTTGGTTATCCATGGTCAGGAAGATAACAAATCAGAAGCTCTTCTCACATTTGCTGCTGCAAAGGAGGTACAAGCTACCGTTGATCGGAGGCTTAGAGATTTTGATGAGAGGCTCAGAGATCTGGATGACTCTCTCCACGTTGTCAACGACCACTTGAACCATCAGTTGAGTGAAACTAATGACCGCGTTAAAAACATGGAGGCTCAACTCAACTCGATCTTGCACTCGGTTGGGCAATTACACAACGTCTTCATCGAAAGTCCAGAGACAACAACGCGGCCTGATCCCACTCAAAATGCCGATGGCTAGCATGCAAGCATCCATCCACAAAATGAAGGCGCCCAACATACAAACCCCGATGTCATTCAGTCACACCGCATTTCAGGAGAAGCAGCCAGTTCAAGAGACCCTCTGCATGGCGATCATGCCAATGATGAATCTCGCCCCATGAATGACGTTGAGATGGAAAATCCTCCTCTCGAGGAAAAATATCCCAAGGTGATTGCCTCCCTGGTGACCACGGCCTTCAAAGAATTCAAACGACGTCATGCTCTTGTAGATCGAGCATTGGATTTCTTGGCAAAATTGTGACGCCACCGCAATGCTAACACTTTGCCAAAAAACTTGCAGGTGAAGCCGTCGAAGATCACAATCAATGAGAGCCAAGGGAATACCACCCTCACGGCCTCCCTGGAGCAGATCCAAAGCGAGGCAAACAAGTAGTTCCTCTCTGCCTATATCACCTCCATGGAGCAAGCGACTGCTGCTCATTCAGCCACCATGGAAGAAGTGCAGACGACTTTTCACTCAGCCCTCCAAGCTGCCATAGACTCCATTAATGAGCAGCAGTATGTTGGAAACTTTGTTGTTCCAACAAATGATTGGAAGTCTGAAGCCAAGAGAGACTTTGAAGAGCGAGTAAATTCCTTTATTTTGCAAAAAATTCTCAACAAAAACTTGAAGGATCAAGCAGCAGTAGCCCGCCAACACTCCACTGAGGAGGCCATGACGGACGCGGATCAGATGCCAAAGGAGCAAAGCGTCTCCCAATTGATCAACCAGAAGTTTTATTTCTTGCAAAAAGAAATGAAAGAGATCCGAGCTCGGTTGAATACCTCCAAAAATAAGAGAGGAGCTCCAGATCCACCCAACAATGAAGCTCGCCATCAAAAGAGGAAAAATTGGCCAAAAAATGGGATTCCTTCCGGGGCTTCGCCTCGAAATGTCACACAGAATGTCTCTGGGCCATTACCATCCGGGAAAAGGTCCAAACGACCCACTCCACATGTTTCCCAATCTGTTGGACAGCGTGGGAACTCCAATCAACAAAGGGGTCGTGGTCAACCAAGAGGACAAGCGAGCAGGCCGGTTGGAGGACGAGCAAGAGGACAAATAGACAGGCTGGCAAATCAAGGAAATCGTGGTCCTTTTCAAGGACGTACAGACGCTCCTCAACCGCCCATGCAAAGATGCCCAAGGATCCCTCACGCTCCATGACATGGGACGAACACTCAACAACAAGGGATGAACTCTCAACGTCATCCCAATACCATTCCAAGAGGCCGCGGTTTCGCCTGAGTTATTGGGGGGTCTGTATAAATCAAAAACTCTTCTCTCTTTTATTTTTTGCAAGAAAAACTCCATCTGAGATTGATAAAAGGATAACTAATTTTGCTATCCATAATTTATCCTCACGATATTTGAGTTTTGAAGAGAGAAAGGTGCTTGGTTTGGGGATCAAATACATCCCTCGTCCTCCTCCCATGACAACAGATGCTATGAAGTTGGAGTTTCATGCTTTTGCAAGGCGCTTACGACTTCGGGCTTATTTTGGCCCCGAGAATCCAGACTCCAACATTGAAGATGATCTCGAAAGGTTGCTCCCCTTCTATGGTGTGTTCTCTCATCATTTTTGAACTGCTAATCCTTTTTGGATGCCAACAGAATACAATGCAGAGCTGGAGTCTTTCATCAGGGAGACTGAAACCACTTTCTTGGAATGAATGGCAGTCTGTAACTTTGAAGTTCGACGTCCTTTGCCACTTCGCCTGATGAAAGCATTAAAAACACTGCGTAAAGATAAGAGCATCATCATCAAACCAGCTGACAAAAACCTCGGGTTGGTGGTCATGAACCGGACTTGGTATAAAACTGAAGGACTGTGCTAGCTCTCAGATCTCGATGTTTACCTTCCAGTGTCAGAGATCCCGTGGAGACTTATGTGGGGCAAGCTTCAACAGCTGATAGATCATGCTAAGATCTTTAAGGGAATTAAATATTTCCTTACCAAGTTTCCTGCCTCCAAATCGAGAGCTTGCGCCTTCTACATGTTACCAAAAATTCACAAGCCAAAAATCGTGGGGAGACCGATTTGTGCTTATAATGGCTACATGTTGGAGCCTCTCTCCAAATTACTCCATGAGCTCCTCCTTCCAGTGCTCCTGAAACAGAAGAATCACTTGCAAGATTCGACTTCTCTGCTCAAGGATCTCCAATGCCTCTCTTTGCCACGTGACTGCATCCTCTTCTCTTTTGACGTTGAATCCCTTTATCCGAGCATTCCAATTGCGGATGGGCTTCATGCTCTCAGAATCCACTTAACGAATTTTTTCACAGAATTCGATTTGGATCACAGTTTGATTGATGTCATTCACGACATGGCAGCATTGGTGCTCAATGAGCACTATTTGGAGTTTGACGGACAGTTCTTTAGACAGGTAAGAGGGACTGCTATGGGCAACAATTTTGCAGTGGTATATGCTTGCCTCTTCCTCTGTTACTTAGAGAGCCGAGTTGCTGAAACTCATGACTCTTCCAGCCTCCTCTACTATAGGCGTTATGTGGATGATGCTTTCGGGATTTGGACTGGAAATGAAGAGTCCCTCCATGAGTTCTTTACAGCATACAAAAGCTTTTACCCGAAAATAAAAATCTCACCATGCATCTCTACAACTTCTGCTACTTTTCTCGACATCACCTTCTTCAAAGGTCTCAACTTTGGAGAAATAGGTATTCTTGCAACTAAATGTTTTCAGAAGCCTTTGAATGTATATCAATACATACCGTTCAGTTCTTGGCACCCGCTTCACCAGAAAAGCTCCTTTGTGGTCAATGAACTTAAACGGTATCTGCTCCGAGAATCTGATCCGTCTGGGTATGCTCAACTCAGATATTTGCTCTATCAGAGATTACGCTCAAGGGGATATCCAAGGAAGTTTCTTGTTCAGTGTTTTCAGAAGATCTCTCTCACAGACAGAACAGTGCTACTCGACAACTTGCATTCAGCAAAAAGGAGTAAGCGGGCCCCCCTTGTCTTCAAATTGGACTTCAGTCAGTCTGCAAAGTCCTTGAACTTGGGGGTTTTCCTAAACCCTAAACTCCATCGACTTTGTCAACAAGTCCCCGCACTGAAACACATTCCTTTTCCCCAAGTTTGTTGGAGGAACCCAAAAAAACTCGGAAGTCTGTTGATGAGAAGTCGATTTTCTGGAATGAACTAAAAATTTAATTTAATTTATTTTTTTTTAATTTTAAATTTTTAAACTATTATTTAATTTAATTAAAACTTTTATAAAGTTTTTTTAAAAAACTTTTACAAAGTTTAATTTAATTAAATTTTAGTTTATTTAACTATTAGTTTATATTTCTTTAAACTTTTAAACTCTTATAAAGTTTTTAAACTTTTTTAGTTTTAAACTTTTATAAAGTTTAAATTAATTATAAACTTTTAGTTATTTAACTTTCAGTTTATTTATTAAACTTATAGTTTAATTATTTAAACTTTAAGTTATTGTACAACTTATAGTTTAATTTTTTAAACTTTAAGTTATTGTACAGTTTATTTCCTAAAAAACTCACTCTTCTACTTTAGAAACTTTGAGCTCATTTCGGTTTTCTACTCCATTCTTGATTGGGAATTAAGAGCGTGACACCTTGGAGTTTGCTCTAAGTATGATTATTGTAAACCCTAATTAGGGTAAGAGCGAGATTTTATTGTAAACCCTAATTAGGGTAAGAGTGAGAGCTTTATTGTCCTTTATGTATTCGAAATGAGATTCCATTCTCATCTCACAAACCAACTGATGAGAGGTTGTGATGCCTCGAAACCGGTTTTGGTGATTAATGAGAAAGTTTAATTTGCACTATCTGTAGTGTTAAATTTGTGTTTCTTTTTTCGAATACTCATGAATTTTTAGTTATTGTATTATTGTTTTTATAATTTTTTTTGCATTTAGTATTTGAAGCTGCCAGTGATCATTTTCTAATTTTTAAACTCTAATTTCTAATTTCTAATTTTTAAACTCTAATTTTTAAACTCTAATTTCTAATTTTTAAACTCTAATTTCTAATTTCTAATTTTTAAACTCTAATTCTTTCCTATAAAAACCTAGTAGTTATGACAGTTCCTAACATGTTTATATACGTTTTTAAAATGGAAGACCAATAATATCCTGCTCTCATTATTTTATTAGTTGTAGCTCTTGGAGCAAAATAACCTCTACAAAAACCATCATGAAATTCATTGATTATTTTTGGGACTTCACTTTCGTATAAATAGACTAATAATATTCAATCAGGGTGTTTCCAGTATAGCACACCATCCTATATGTAATATTTCTGAGTTTGAAGCTTGACTGACCTCATTCTGTTTGTTGACATATCTTTAGGAAATGCCAGAGTTTGTAAGTATGATAATATTTGTTCATACCATTTGCATTTGGTATTTCCACCAGGAATGGGTTGTGCCATATTGAATAAACTCCCCTTCTTTTTTCTTCCATAGAGTTTACTAAGTTAATCATGGTTTCATCTGCTTGAATTAACTCTACAGAGTGTTTGTTGAATGGTTCCCTTCTCAAAATTATATTCTCTTTATCTGATATTGAGATTGTAGCATAGGACCAGTCCAATTGTATTGAACCTCATAGTTGTTCTACCCAATGTCTATTGAGTAATAGTGATAAAAATGGGTCAACGTCAACTACTACAACATCCATGACAATGCCCTTTTTGGGGTGTTGATCCAGGAAAACTAACAATCTAGTTATCAACCCTACACAAGGAATTTGCCTACTATCCATTACAGAAACAAAGGTAGAATATCTAGTACAAATTAATCCCATTTGGTCAGCTATCAGCTTAGGCATGATATTATGTGAAGATCCACTATCTAACATGCAATTATGAATCACATATCTTTCCCCTTCATATGAATTATATCTTAATGACACATAGAAGGGTCTGACAGAGGATGGTGATCTTGTATCATGTTGATTTTATCTAGCAACATGGCAAGTTGGGTCTTATTTTTGTTTTACTAATCCAAATGCTCTGCAGACTTGTTATCTGTACTGTTGAACTTTCATAAGTTCTACAAATGTGATATTAAACTTCTGATTACTGATTTTTTGACCCAACATAAAATTCTATCTTCATTATATCCAATGGTTTATTACTTTCTTCTTTGGGAATATCTTCCTCTGATTCTATTACTTCAGGAGTAATATTTTTAGGGTTCCTATCAGTTTTCTCTTTACTAATATTTTTATTGGTGAAAGTTTGTTTTTTTGTTTCACTTGTAGAGGTTTTCTCTATCCTTTCAGGGACTATTCTATTCTTTAAATTTAGAACATGGGTTGCCTCTACTTCCTCAACCTCTTGAGCAGTGGGGATTAATTTCCCTTATATCATCTTATCATATCTTGACTCATGTAATTTTTGCAAGATTTTAGTTCCTTCAGTTGCTAAAATTTGAGGATGATGATTTGAAGCATATTTATCCATGTCTTCTTCAAAAAACCTTTCTTAGGATTCATATTCAATGGACCAACATGCATTGATTCTTATATCCTCTTATGATTATGCATGCATATCTACATTACGTTGATCACTTAGGTGAATTCCACATGCATCAGGGTTATGGGGTGCATCACAAGTAGAGAAAAAATAGGGAAACCCTTATGCTACATTAGCAAATGGTATATGGTTAGGAACATTGTTCTGATCTCTATCATAATCTCTATTTTTCTAGTTATTGTTTCCATTACCTCTATTCCTATTTCCTTATTCAAAACCATTGTTATTTTCCCAATTATTATTGTAATTTTTCTTAAAAGGAGGACGGTTGTTAACATGTGGTCGTTCTATTTGTGAAGATTCACCATCATTTCCATTTCTTTCAATTCTTGCTAACCTGTTGTTCACGTTATTGACCATCTTAGTCATTTGACTGGTCAATTTCTCCATTGGATCGATTTTAGTTCTTCTTTGTATATCAAATGCCATCCTTTTAGGTTTTCTCTCAGGTAGGTTAACATCTAGAGAATAGGGCTTCATATTACCACTATCAAGAATATTTCTTTCTATATCCATTGCTTTTTCCATACAACCATCAATGGTAGTGGCTTGTTCTTGCCTTAATTCATAGTTAAACTCTCCTTGAAAAACATTCTTATAAAAATAAATAGACTGAATATCACTAGGCCTGAGGTTGGCAGGGATTTTGTTCCTAGTCTTTGAAAATATTGTGTTAAAGTCACTAACAACTTCATTTTCTTTTTTCTTCATAGTGGCTAGCTCAGTTAACAATGATTGTTCATTTTTCCTTTCACCATATTTATTTAAAAATAACTCTTCCATTTTGGTTAAGTCTGGGATATCATTGTTAGAAAGGGAATTAAACCATTCTCTAGCATCTTTTTCTAAAGTATATAGAAATATTCTTAATACTACATCTTCATGTTCAACTTACAGACTATCCATTGCATATAAGAAACTTTTGATATGATCCTCTCTAGTTACTGCATTGTTTCCTAAAAAATTAGGGAGGTATTTGTGAGCTTTACTGGGTAAGGCATTTAAATTTTTTGGTAATGCAAAAGGTCTATATCTATTAGTTCTCCATAAATGAACATTAACCTGGGCCATTGCTACTATAGAATTAAATTTCATAGTTGTAGTACATATAGTGGTATGGATGTAGGCAACTTGAATGTAAACTGATGGATTATATACCTTTGAATTATTATTACATGTATCTTCTACAATAGAATTCAAATTTCTATCTACAATAGAATTTAAATCATCTTCTACAGTGATATCAATAGTAATAGTATTCTAAATTTTCTTTACGTACCTTTTATTGCTAGAATTTAATCTACTGCTATAAATAATATTCTTAAAAAGTGGAGTTTTCTGGGTATGTATAAATACCTATGGATTCTCGAGTTCTAGAAATAGCTCCTTACCACTTCTCCTGGTGTTAGCCAACACGTTCTGCTCTCTCCTTTTTATTTTTTCTTATGGGTTTTTCTAGCAGAGTTGCCAACATTGGGGTGCAGAAAGAACAATGTACACCTTTATAAAGAATGCTTGATATTATCACTCATCCTCATAGGAGTCGGTTCTTGGGATAAATCAAGAAAATCAAGAAACCAAAAATTTAAGAAGATCAAGAAAAATAAATTTCAAGAATATCAAGAAACGTAAAGAAAATAAGATTGAAAAACACGGGTAAAATAATGAACATAGCCAAAAAAAACTGCTTGTGTGTACTTGATGGGCAGTTTAAAAAGCTAGCTAAAATATTTTGTTAAAGCATAGAAAATATCATTCGGAAAATAAACTAAAAAGATATGTATTCAACATATAAGTTCATTCCCCAACAATGATGCCAAAAAAATATTGGAACTGATTCTTGCATCCATAGGATTTTAACTTTCATGCTACAAGAATCCGTTTGAAACCAATGAGCTATTACAGGCTCTGGTCAACCTGCCTCATCATTCTGCTAAACACAAATATTGCTAAAGAAAACTACATAATGGGTAAGGAAACCCCAACGGTAATTCTATGACTAAAACTCTAATTACATGCTCGATATTATATTATATTATATGTATTAAAATGACCAAGCATGAAGAAAAGGAGTGACGTGCCAATGGTAAACAAATGGAGTTGCACTGATCACGTGATAGAGTGAAGGGAGAAAAGAGGAAATGGGGTGGCTCAGCACAATGGAAGGTGGTGAGATGGCACAATGTGGGGACAAATGTCAGGATGGTTAAGGAAGGAAGCCTAGAAGGAGAGAGGCAGTGGTAAGTAGGAAGAAGGTGATAATGGAAAACAAGATCTGAAAGTAATTATAAGATGCTTCCATAACTATACTCCATCAGAGTGTTCCCATCGTAACTATATTCCATCGAAGCACAGATTGAATGGCTTCATGTGAGTCAAAACCATACTTTTTTCTTCATGCGCTTTTACTTTCTTAAGAATTTGCAGAACAAAAACTTAATATATTAATATTCTTTGTACTCCATAGTTTCACTTTGTCAATGCATTTTAGCTCTCCCTTACTGTCTCTAATTGTTTGCTTAGCTCTATAATTGTTCCCATCAATTGATCTATGGCTTGATTTTGCATTGCTTTGACAACTTTTGCCACTTCACCTTCTTTCCCTAGTACCAATGAGCCCCCTATTTCTTCATTGACTTTGAAGACTAGTGGGTCTTATAGAGCAGGAAGATGTATTTTTGCTATATCTGATGCAGCTACTTCTGATTGTGACCCTTTTGTAAAATTATCTCCTATATTTCCCATCCCTACTACTAACTATAACTCTTGTTCATATACAATAGTGAAAGTAGTCTACTCATCTGTTCTTTCCTAAATAACCTTTGTAGAGGGTAGAGATACTTTGGGCTTCTTATTTTCTATAGAAGTTATCTCCGTTTGATTTCTCACTAGATGACTTATGAATAGACCAATAAGTCCACCAATTCTCCTGTTATTCATTTGTATTACTGATGGGATTTTAATCTCCTGTCCTTTTATTTTTATAGTGGTAGGGACATCCATGGGTGCCAATTTCTTTATGCTTGTTATGGCTAAAACTCTGTCAGAAATAGGAACTATGGCTTGTTCTGAGAGGGAAGACTCTTGAGTAGGTATTGTCATAATCTCCTTCCCTTTTTTTGTACTCTAGTTTTTGGAAGCTTCCTGGGAAGTGTTTGGCACTGCTTCTATTCTAAGGTGAGCACTTTTTGAAGGCCTAACCTATTGCTCTACTATATCTAAAGTTTTGATAGTGACTTCCATTAGATCAATACCCTTTTCTTCTATCAACTCCAACATGGGGTCTTCTTTGATCACTTGGCCTGCTCTTGGTATAATAGGTGCCACAACATGTACTAAACCTTCTCGAAGCCTCCTTAACTCTGTGGGGTAATCATAGGCTTCACAAACCTGTGTGTTGCCCCTCTTTTTGGGAGGGAAATCATCCCATACTTTTTGCAAATCCAATCCATTTTCCATAGCCTCTAATAAGCTTTCTTCAAAAGCATCTTCGTGGTGTAGTATTCGGGCGTATTCTCTTTTCATCATCATTTTGTTGTATGTTCCTTTTGGGTCATAAAATCTCCAAGTCACCTCATCGAATCCCCTGTTATCCAACTCAAACATTCCTTTGAGCAAGGAGGGGTAGCCAACAAATATAAAATCTCCAAAGTGATAGGGAACATTGAACCAGGGGACCTTACCATGTTTCTTCATCAACCTCATTTTAGCCTCTTCGACCACTTGCCTGCATAATTCCAAAGCTGCTAGGGATAATGGGCAGTACCTAGGTAGAAGCTTAGGGGGAATTTTAACCCCATATAATATCATATAAGTAAAACCTTTTGTGAAGAAAAAATCCCCAATTTCCTTCTCTTTGATAAAGGCTCTTACTCCTAGTTCTAACCTCTCAGGGACTAATCTTGTTAGAGCCCAATGAATTTCTACCATGAAACGATCACAAAACCAACCCATGTGAGTTCATCTTTCATGTATTCTCCAGAAGCTGTTCTGAACATAGGGGCTGTCAATGGATCTTACTCTTTTATGGGCTTCTTTTCCCAATTGACCTACTAAAATATGGATAAAAATTGAATATTATGAAAAACTGGGTATCTCTTACCTCTATTGAAAAACTGCTTTTCACAATTCTACCATTTCTTTATGCATCTTTGTACTTAATTCCAATTCCCAGGCATAAATTGGAGTGTTATATGCCCTATTACATTGTGCAGCTAAATATAAAACCATTTTTGTTATTCTACTGAGATCTTGTGCTCCCAAAACTATGTTTATCATATCACAAAAATATTGGACCCATGGCTTAAAATCATTCTTCCTAATTGGAAATTCTTTCTCTATTTTCTCATGTGTATCAAACAAGCTTTTAAAAACTTCCATATCTATAAAAATTCGATATTGGTGTTCAATTACCTTGTCTACCAGAAATGTGGTATATTCTGTCAATTTGAAAACTTCCTGGATGTGCTCAACTTTAATGTTGAACACCGGCCAATTTTTATTGTCTCAAAATGCCCTCGTTCTTTCGTCATACACCACCACCAGCCATACCATCAAATATGAGAAGTGAACTTTCAGACATACCAGATTCCCAAGGTTACTGTTCCATCTATTGTTCCTAGGGAAACCTTTGTACTATAGCCTCTATGCTTTGTGAAACAAATTGGCAATTATCCATGGGGCCCGATCGACGTTATCCATTACACAAGAAAAACTATTGATACATGCATTGTCAATATCGTATTGCTGCGTTGGGGTAGGTCTTTTATTAGCTCCACACTTTTGAGCAAATTCTTACATGGTGCTACTAGGAAAAGATGGTTCAGATATCACAGAGTATGGTGACCTATCTATGATTAATCTTACGACCTCCCTAGTGTCTTCTGGTATGAAAATGTCTCCCCACAACACCATTGATCTCACTGTAGCAGGTCAGGTTATTCTGTGACTACGAAGCTTGAAAATCCTTTTCTCTCTGTATTTTTTGTGTATCAACTTCTTCTCTTAGATCACCAAGGTAGTAGCCTTGACTGTGTTTTTAGTCTCATATACAAGGTGGTGGAATGGGTTTGATAATTTTACACGTTTTGTCATCAATACGACACCACCAACTGCTATTTAAAATTAGCCAAAGAAAATTTGCCAGCGCCTCTTTTTTCTGGAGTTGATCATTTATGACAGGTAATTTCTTTCATCCTACGTGTCCTGGGACATTTTTATTTATGTGTCTCTAATCATCAAGACTTCAGCTATTTGTTGCAAAAACATTTTTATATTATGTGGAACTGAGATGTGTAATGGGGGTGGTTTCTGCTTTGAACCTTGTACCACATTGAACCCGACGATAACTAAATCTTTGGGATTGATTATACTTTGCTTAGGCATCAATCATCCTCAGGATCTTCACAATATTTGGTCTTTGGTGTGAGTGTCTACTATTATTATCTAGATGCCCTTAGCTTCCTTGAGTCAACTGTGATTAAGTGATACCGTCGGATGTTCTTGCTCTAGATTATGTGATGCCATTAGATCCCGATGGTTGATTCATCACTTAATATTTTGATTCACGCGCTACCATTAGATCCTAAAAATAATTAGCGCAACCGTTGATGTCTTGGGACATACATGATTGTTAGTGTACCTATGCATATATAAATGTTTGAAATAACGTGATGTATTAGTCCTTATTTAATCATGATTATCCAATGTTAACCCCATGATTTTTGACCCTAACAACTCGTATTAAGCATAAATTTCATATAATACGTTTACCTTTTATTGTGATTACCGTTATATCATACTATGGTGGAGGCACGACCGTTGGATTTTTTGACCACATGCTTTGTTTTGCTTTTGATATTTCATCGTCATCATAGATATTCACATCCGTTGATCTTTGGGCTCGTTCGAGCACCATCATAGATATCCTACAAGGTGCATATTAAATAGCCCAAAATGGTGTATTATCATATTTGATTAGACTTGGTTTAAGCCGAAGGTGGGGGTAATTAAAAATGTATTACACCCTCACTAATACGTAATTAGATTTACTTTTGTCTTTATTTGTCATCTTACTATCCACAATTTTTGCGTGCTCATTGGATCTTTGATAGCTATTGTTGAGGCCGTAGATTTTAATCAACCTACAGGTTAGATTCCAAGGGGTTCATAATGTTTAACCTTTATTAAGCCAAAAATGGGGATATTAGCCAATGTGTTATACCCTTGTTAACCCTATTTAATATTTTAATTAACCTCTTAGGGCTTTTACCTTTTTAATGCATCTTGTATGGGCACACGACCGTTGGATTAGATTTGGATCGAACGCTACTGTACGATTTTCCAAATTAGCTCGATAATTATTCCAAAGGGGGTGCATACCCTTCAATCATTTTACCATAGCATTTTAACACATTATTTAATTAAAAAAAGTGCTACCATTGATCTTGAGTAAATTTGAGTGCTATAATCCGATCTTATGGACTAGTTAGATTTTTATTTTGAAGCTTAAGCTCAAGTTGACTCGTTTAATGTTTTGAATCTTTGGAGAATGCACAACCGTTAGATTAAGCTTATCTCAAGTGCATTCGCCCATATTTGCAAAGTTGCACTGATTTTAATCACGACCTTACGTTATAAATTTAATGGAATATTTGACTTTTGACTTAACCTTTAATCAATTTATCAAAGCGCAACCATCCGATTAAACTTGGATTGAGCGCGACCCTCAGATTAGATCTTAGGTGCTCATTTGTTAATTTAAATAGGATACGTGCCTTTGAGAGTTTAATTAAGCTCTTAATTTTTAGATTTAAAATTTTTGGGTTTTAGACCATGGTGTTGAATTATTCTCCTAATTTTAGCACACCTTAGAACTTAAAGATTTATCATTTGATTTTAAGCCTAATGGAGATTTTTTTTTATGAGGTTCGGAGCTAGGTTTTTGAACATTTGATTAATAATATCTTACCATATCCTTTATTGAAGACCATGGAGCTTTATTAAAGGGACACACATTATTAACAACCAAGGTTAGACTTCATCAAACCAACCAACGAAAAATTAAGATACTCACACCAATTGAAGAAGTGACCAATATTATTATCAATTTGATTGAAACAAAAATTTTAATTTTTGGGGTTTCAAAGTTTGAGTGAAATTTGGCTCCAACAAATCTACAGGCAAAAAAGAGGTACATCAATGGGGAGAAATTTTGTAGTTTTTTATACCTGTTTGTTTCTTTGTTACTTGGAGTTGCAAGTTTTTGGTCTTTTTCCATCTACTTAAGAAAATATTTGTTTGTATAAACGATATATTGATGATTATTTTGGATTTTGGAATGGTACTAATGAGAGTCTTCAAGCTCTCCTTGATGCTTATGGTTCTGTTTATCACAACATCAACATCACTACTTCCATATCCACTTTTGAAGTTAACATCCTAGATATTTTGGTGGTCAAACCACCCTCCATGATTGTTCTAGGTCATATGGGTACTAAACTATACTAGAAACCAATGAATGTGTATCAATATATCCCTTTTTGTTCATTCCATCCACCCCACTAGAAAAAAACTTCATAGTCAGTGAACTCAATAGGTTTTTGGTCAAAGATGTAGATGACGAAGGATTCATAAATATGAAGCATCAGTTTTTTCACAGGTTGAGAGCCCAAAGCTACCCATCCTGTTTATTATTTCCACTCTTTACCCAGGTAGAGTTTCAACACCGACCTGCAATGCTCCAGAAAATATTCTAGAAGATCTCTTTAAGATAGCCAAGTCTAAATAAATCTCCTCCAGTTCTGATGAAGTTGTACAACTGCCAGTTTGCCCATGATCTTTGTCTAAACAAAAACGTGCTTGGACCTCTCTACAAAAAATAGAGCAAAGACCCTCAGCTCTCCCATATCGGTCGTGGCATCATATTTTGGAGAAAAAACAAAAATATGAAGAATTTTCTGTGCCATCACTAGGTCATGATAACCCAACCCAACTTCAATCGGCCATAAATTTTGCTATAGGGCTTTGATTCTTGAACCGTTTGAAGCTTCAAAAAGCTTATAAAATTTTCTATGGTGATAGACAAGCAACAAACCCCTTTTAGGGCCTTTAGACCCCTCAAAATGAGTTTTAAAGTTTAAATTTTTTTGTAATGTCTCTTTTTGGTAATCAATACCCCGTATTCATGGGTGCACATCTCGAGGAGCATTTTTAATGTTTTAATGCACTTTTGACTGTTATCCTTGGAAATCACTATATTTTTTAGCATATCCCAAGGTAACAGTCCATTTTTCTTGATTCTCACCACGTGGCATGTCATCTAGGGCACCCACTACCTTGAGAAATCTATATAAACAAGATGGATTGTAATTTTTGGTCACCAGCCGAACTGATGAGCACTTAAGGTGTGAAACATGTTTTTTCAGAATTTTCCCTTTCATTTCAGTCTCTCTTTTTATTATTTCATGAAGTTCCATTTTTGTATTGATTGCTTGTGCTTCTAATTATTCTTCGCTATTTGATTTCTATTGTGCTAAGGTACTACTGTGAAGTATTTCTTTATTTTTGAATATAAAAGTCTACTTTTTAATCTGATGTTGCATGCTGCCCTAGCTATTCAAAATATAGAAGAGGATCCCTATTTCTTTCATGAAGGCTCTCCTATTCTGAAATCCTTCAGATCCACTCAAAAGTGACCCAGGATGATACTTTCAGAGGTTGAAGCTTCCCATTCATGTATAGAATGCACTCAAACATAGTCCTGCTCTTTTGTTCCTGAAGCGACACAACCCTCAATGCATATTCCAGAACTACCGTAGAATATTAAATATCTCAGCTTAAAATTTTGGGAAACCTTCAGAGATGCATTCATCAAGGTCCACAAAATTGAGACCTTCATAATGAAATTTCAGAAAGGCATCAATGATGGCACCATGTCAAACAATTTATGCATGAAAGCTCCAAGCCTTCAAATTCCAAATCTTGCTCTTCAGGAAGAGATGGACAATAAAATTGTCGATCTCACATTGAATTTCCAAAAAGCATGTTCAGAAGTATATATTTCAACAAAAAATAAATTACTTAAGAGCTTGAAGGTTCAAAAGGATGCGGTTGTTACACAGTTTGATGCACAATTGGAGAAAATCTTTAGCAAAATGACTTTTGTTTTAGTTTTTGAGATTGCATCCTATTGGAAATCGTAAATCAAGCAAGACTTCACTATGAAGGCCAACACTCTCAAAATGGAACTGTGTGTGGATCATCAAGTCCAACAAGGTGCAACCAACACCCCAAAAGTTGCTGAGAAACAACATCAAGATACTATCATGGATGAAGCCAACACCTCGGTGGCCTTCCTCATCAAAAAGGAGTGTGCTCCACTCTTTTCTAAGATACAATATCTCATAAAACTTGTCACAAATCTTATCGTTTCCTCCTGATACAACTCTCGTAATCCCTCACCCTAAAATCGAAGGATAATGAATATAAGTCAGAGTCATTTCCATAGTGGACAGTAGCAATAGTAGCAACCTCAACAATCAAGCTGACAATAATAATTGTAGAACTATCCTAACAGGTAGAACCAGTGATCTCAGTAAAAAAATGTGTCATGGGACCGATCCCAGAGTAGATTTCACTGGCAACAACCAGAGAAAGAATTCATACCTCCTGCACAACAGTAGTCATGATGGGGCTCTAGCAAAAATTTCCAAGGATCTATTTATTAAATGAATTAGAACTCTGCAAGATCTCTTCCAAAGCGGTCAGGTCTGGGATTGTAGCAGACTCAAGGCCATCCACACGATGGCAGCATAAACCGCTACTGAATCATTGTAGTGCCATCTTCAGTCCTATCAATATATGCCTACTCTTATTAAGCAAGAGCAAGGTAGATGTTGTTTATGGCATGATCACAAATGTCACTATTCATAATTTCTCTGATAGACATCTCACAGCAGCAAAAAGAGAGCTTCTTGGGCTAGGATTGAAATATATCCCTGTCCCACCTCCTCGATCAAAAAATAGTGGATTATCTTCTACAAAAGAACCCCATCATTGCTCGAGTCTATAATTTATACCTCATTCCAAAGGTTCACAAACAACCTATGAAGGGTAGACCCATCTGCTCCTACTACAGTTATATGTTGGAGCCTATTTCCAAATGGCTTCACCACCAACTTCTCCCCATTCTCTTGGAGCATCCAAATCATCTACAAGACTCTCTGAGCCTAATGAAAATCCTTCATTAAAGACATTTTCCTCCAAGATGTGTTTTGTTCACCTTTGATGTTGAGAGCCTGTACCCAAACATTCCTACAACAGTAGGATTGGCCTCTCTTCAACACTTCATCTCGGGGAGGTTCAAGCCAGGTTTGGTCTAGTTGATCCTCGAACTTGTAGAACTGGTCTTGAACAAACATTATCTAGAATTTTATGGTAAGATCTACATGAAGAAAAGAGGTACATCAATGGGGAGTAATTTTGTAGTTGTCTATGCCTGTTTGTTTCTTTATTACTTGGAATTGCAAGTTTTCAATATTTTTCCATCTATTTGAGAAAATATTTGCTTGTATAAATGATATATTGATGATGCTTTTGGATTTTGGAATGGTACTAATGAGATTCTTCAAGCTCTCCTTGATGCTTATGGTTCTATTTATCCCAGCATCAACATCACTACTGCCATTTCCACTTTTGAAGTTAACATCCTGGATATTCTGGTGGTCAAACCACCCTCCATGACTATTCCGAGTTATCTGGGTACTAAACTATAACAAAAACCAATGAATGTGTATCAATATATCCCTTTCTATTCATTCCATCCACCCCACCAGAAAAAATCCTTCATAGTCAGTGAACTCAATAGGTTTATGTTAGAGAGGCAGATGACGAAGGATTCATAAATATGAAGCATCATTTTTTTCACAGGTTGAGAGCCTGGGGCTACCCATCCCGTTTCTTATTTCCACTCTTTTCCCAGGTAGAGTTTTGACACCGGCCTGCACTACTCTAGAAAATATTCTAGAAGATCTCTTTAAGACAACCAGGTCTAAAGAAATCTCCCCCAGTTCTGATGAAGTTGTACAACTTCCAATTTTCTCGTGATCTTCATCTAAACAAAAACATGCTTGGACCTCTCTATGAAAAATGGAGCAAAGACCCTCAGCTCTCCCATATCGGTCGTGGCATCATCTATTGGAGAAACAACAAAAATATGAAGAAATTTATGTGCCACAATCGGGCCGTGAGAACCCAACCCAACTTCAATCGGCCATAAATTTTTCTACAGGGCTCCGATTCTTGAACCATTTGAAGTGTTGGAAAGATTATAAAATTTTCTACGACGAGAGATAAAACCCGTTGGGTTTTCAAGTAACAGGCCCTTTTGGGGGCCTCTAGACCCCTCAAAAATGAGTTTTAAAGTTTAAATTTTTTTGTAATGTCTCTTTTCGGTAATCAATGTCCCGTATTCATGGGTGCACATCCCGAGGAGCATTTTTTAATTTTTTAAGGCACTTTCGACTATTATCCTTGGCAATCACTATATTTTTTGGCATATCCCAAGGTAACGATCCATTTTTCTTGATTCTCGCCATGTGGCATGTCATCTAGGGCACCCACTGGCTTGAGAAATCTATATAAACAAGATGGATTGTAATGTTTGATCATCAGCTGAACTGATGAGCACTTAAGGTGTGAAACGCATTTTCGGAGTTTTCTCTTTCATTTCAGTCTCTCTTGTTCTTATGTCGTGAAGTGCCCTTTTTGCATTGATCACTTGTGCTTCTACTTCCTCTTTGCTATTTGATTTATGTTGCGCTAAGGTACTATTGTAAAGTATTTCTTTCTTTTTGAATATAAAAGTTAACTTTTCAATATGATGTCGCACACTGCCCTAGCTATCCGAAATCTAGAAGAGGATCCCTATTTCTTTTGCGAAGGCTCTCCTATTCTAGAATCCACCATATCCACTCAAAAGAGACCTAGGATGATACTTTTAGAGATTGAAGCTTCCCCTTCACGTGTAGAATGCACTCAAATGCAGTCCTGCTCTTCTATTCCTAAAGCGATGTAACCCTCAATGCGTATTCTAGATCTATCATAGAATATTAAAGATATCAACTCAAAATTCTGGGAAACCTTTAGATCTGCGTTCATCAAGGTCCACAAAACTGAGACCTTCATCATGAAAATCCAGAAAGGCATCGATGAGGGCACCATGCCAAATAGTTTATGCATGAAACCTCCAAGCCTTCGGATTCCAGATCCTACTCTTCAGGAAGAGATGGACAAGAAATTTGCTGATCTCACCTTGAATTTCTAGAAAGCATGTTTGGAAGTATATCTTTCGATAGAAAAGAAATTACTTGAGAGCTTGAAGGTTCAAAAGGATGTCGTTGTCACACAATTCGATGCACAAGTGGAGCAAATATTTAGTAAAATGACTTTCATTTTAGATTTTGAGATTGCATCCTATTGGAAATCGCAAATCAAGCAATACTTCATTGTGAAGGCCAACGCTCTCAAAATGGAACTATGTGTGGATCGTCAGGTCCAACAAGGTGCAACCAACACCCAAAAAGCTATTGAGAAACAATAGCAAGATACTTTCATGGATGAAGCCAACACCTCGGTGGCCTCCCTCATCAAAAAGGAGTGCGCTCCACTCTTTTTTGAGATCCAAGAGCTCAGAAAACTTATCATAGATCTTGTCATTTCCTCTCGACCCAACTCCCACAATCCCTCACCCCAAAATCGAAGGAGAAGGAATAGAAGTCGAGTTGTTCCCATAGCATACAACAACAAAAATAGCAACCTCAATAGTCAGGCGATAACAACAACACTGATAGCGAACTAGCCGATAGACAGAACCAATGATCTCAATCAAAAAATGGGTCACGAGACCGATCCCAGAGTAGAGTTCATTGGAAAAAACTAGAGAAAGAATTCATACCTCATGTGCAGCAACAATCACGATAGGGCTTTGGTAGAAATTTCCAAGGATATGGTTCCCAAATAAATTAGAACTCTACGAGATCTATTCCCAAGCGGTCAGGCCCAGGATTGTAGTAGACCCAAGGCTATCCTCACGGTAGTAGCATAAACCGCTATTGAATCATTGGAGTGCCATCTTCAACCCTATCGATAGATGCCTGCTCTTCTTCAGCAAGAGCAAGGTAGGTGTTATTGATGGCATGATCACAAATATCGTTGTTCATAATTTCTTTGATAGACCTCTCATAGTGGTAGAAAAAGAGCTTCTTGGGCTAGGATTGAAATATATCCCTATCCCACCTCCCATGGTCCATGATGATGTCCATGTAGAGTATGTTCTATTTTCTAGGCTTCTCAAGCTTTGGTGGTTTTTCGATCCAAAAGGAAGGAACATCGCCAACTGGGAAGAACCTACCTACTCTCCCTTTCATATTTCAAATTCTACATGGGAACCTGATGTGAAATACCAGCCCTTGTTGGATCTTCTTAATGACGGAAAGCATCGAGTTGAAAAACAACTTGCTTCCATGGAGAGTATCTTCCAGCCTCCCTTACCCAGGCATCTGGAAATAGCCTTGCACTCTCTTAGATCTGATGATTCCATTGTCATTAGGCCCATTGAAAAAAATCTTGGCCTCACTATTCTCATCAAGGCATGGTACCTAGAAGAAGGGATTAGACAACTTTTAGATCTGGAAGTTTACCAAGAGGTTATTTCTGTTCCCTGGAACTCTCTTTTTTCTAGCTTGGAGTCCATTGTTAAAAATACACAAATAAATCTTCTCCTCGATCAAAAAATAGTGGATTATCTTCTACAAAAGAACCCCATCATTGCTCGAGTACGTACTTTCTACCTCATTCCAAAGGTTCACAAACAACCTATGAAGGGTAGACCCATCTGATCCTATTGTGGTTATATGTTGGAGCTTGTTTCCAAATGGCTTCACCACCAGCTTCTCCCCATTCTCCTAGAGTAGCCAAATCATCTACAAGACTCTCTAAGCCTAATGAAAATCCTTCATGAAAGATATTTTCCTCCAAGTTGTGTTCTGTTCACCTTTGATGTTGAGAGCCTGTACCCAAGCATTCCTACAGCAGCAAGATTGGCCGCTCTTCAACACTTCATCTCGGGGAGGTTCAAGCTAGGTTTGGTCCAGTTGATCCTTGAACTTGCAGAACTGGTCTTGAACAGAGACTATCTAAAATTTTATGGTAATATCTACAGGAAAAAAAGAGGTACAACAATGGGGAGCAATTTTGTAGTTGTCTATGCCTGTTTGTTTCTTTGTTACTTGGAATTGCAAGTTTTCGGTCTTTTTCCATCTATTTCAGAAAATATTTGCTTGTATAAATGATATATTGATGATGCTTTTGGAGTTTGGAATGGTACTAACGAGATTCTTCAAGCTCTCCTTGATGCTTATGGTTCTGTTTATCCCAGCATCAACATCACTACTACCATTTCCACTTTTGAAGTTAACATCCTGGATATTTTGGTGGTCAAACCACCCTCCATGACTATTCCAGGTCATCTAGGTACTAAACTGTACCAGAAACCAATGAATGTGTATCAATATATCCCTTTCTATTCATTCCATCCACCCCACCAAAAAAAAGCCTTCATAGTCAGCGAACTCAATAGGTTTCTGGTCAGAGAGGTGGATGATGAAGGATTCAGAAAGATGAAGCATCAATTTTTTCATAGGTTGAGAGCCCGAGGCTACCCATCCCATTTCTTATTTCCACTCTTTTCCCAGGTAGAGTTTTGACACCGGCCTACACTACTCCAAAAAATATTCCAAAAGATCTCTTTAAGACAACTAGGTCTAAAGAAATCTCCCCTAGTTCTGATGAAGTTGTACAACTGCCAGTTTTCTCGTGATCTTCCTCTAAAAAAAAACATGCTTGGACCTCTCTACGAAAAATGGAGCAAAGACCCTCAACTCTCCCATATCGGTCGTGGCATCATCTATTGGAGAAAAAACAAAAATATGAAGAAATTTATGTCGCAGCTGGGTCGTGAGAACCCAGCCCAACTTCAATCGACCATAACTTTTGCTACAGCTCCATTCCCGAACACCATTTTAAAACCTCAAAAAAAGTTATAAATTTTATAATATTTTTTTTCTTTTTGTAATCAATGCCCCGTATTCACGGGGCCACCCCAGCATTATTTAATGTTTTAAGGCACTTTCGACCATTATCCTTGGAAATCACTATATTTTTTTGCATATCCCAAGGTAACGGTCCATTTTTCTTGATTCTCGCCATGTGGCATGTCGGCTAGGGCACCCACTAGCTTGAGAAATCTATATAAACAAGATGGATTGTAATGTTTGGTCATCAATCGAACTGATGAGCACTTAAGGTGCGAAATGCATTTTCGGAGTTTTCCCTTTCATTTTAGTCTCTCTTGTTCTTATGTCGTGAAGTACCCTTTTTGCATTGATCGCTTGTGCTTCTACTTCCTCTTCACTATTTGATTTCTATTGCGCTAAGGTATTGCTATGCAAAGTTTTTCTTTCTTTTTGAATATAAAAGTTTACTTTTCAATCTGATGTCGCACGCTGCCCTAGCTATCCAAAATCTAGAAGAGGATCCCTATTTCTTTCGCGAAGGCTCTCCTATTCTGGAATCCACCAGATCCACTCAAAAGAGACCTAGGATGATACTTTCAGAGATTGAAGCTTCCCTTCATGCGTAGAATGCACTCAAATGCAGTCCTGCTCTTCTATTCCTAAAGCGACGCAACCCTCGATGCGTATTCCAGAACTGTCATAAAATATTAAAGATCTCAGCTTGAAATTCTAGGAAACCTTCAGATCTACGTTCATCAAGGTCCACAAAACTGAGACCTTCATCATGAAAATCTAGAAAGGCATCAATGAGGGCACCATGCCAAATAGTTTGTACATGAAGCCTCCAAGCCTTCGGATTCTAGATCCTACTCTTCAAGAAGAGATGGACAAGAAATTTTTCAAGCTCACCTTGAATTTCCCTAAAGCATGTTCGTAAGTATATATTTTGACATAAAAGAAATTACTTGAGAGCTTGAAGGTTCAAAAGGATGTCGTTGTCACACAGTTCGATGCACAAATGGAGAAAATATTTAGCAAAATGACTTTCATTTTAGATTTTGAGATTGCATCCTATTGGAAATCGTAAATCAAGCAAGAATTCACTATGAAGGCCAATGCTCTCAAAATGGAACTATGTGTGGATCGTCAGGTCCAACAAGGTGCAACCGACACCTAAAAATCTATTGAGAAACAATAGCAAGATACCATCATGGATGAAGCCAACACCTTGGTGGCCTCCCTCATCAAAAAGGAGTGCACTCCACTCTTTTTTGAGATCCAAGAGCTCAAAAAACTTGTCACAGATCTTGCCATTTCCTCTCGACCCAACTCCCGCAATCCCTCACCCCAAAATCAAAGGAGAAGGAATAGAAGTCAGAGCCATTCCCATAGCAGATAGCAACAACAAGCAACCTCAATAGTCGGGTCGACAACAACAACAGTAAAATCATCCCAATAGATAGAACCAGTGATCTCAATCAAAAAATGGGTCACGAGACCGATCCCAAAGTAGAGTTCACTGGCAACAACTAGAGAAAGAATTCATACCTCTTGCGCAGTAGTAGTCATGATGGGGCTCTGGAAGAACTTTCCAAGGATTTGGTTCTTGAACGAATCAGAACTCTATGAGATCTATTCCCAGGCGGTTAGGTCCGGGATTGCAGTAGACCCAAGGCCATCCTCATGGTGGTGGTGTAAACCGCTACTGAATCATTGGAGTGCCATATTTAGCCCTATCGATAGATGCCTGCTCTTCTTCAACAAGAGCAAGGTAGGTGATGTTGATGGCATGATCACAAATGTCATTGTTCATAATTTCTTTGATAGACCTCTCACAATGGTAGAAAAAAGAGCTTCTTGGGCTAGGATTGAAATATATCCCTGTCCCACCTCCCATGGCCCATGATGATGTCCGTGTGAGGTATGTTCTATTTTCCAGGCTTCTCAAGATTCGGTGGTTTTTAAAAGGAAGGAACATCACCAAATGGGAAGAACCTACCTACTCTCCCTTTTGTATTTCAAATTCTGCATGGGAACCTAATGTGAAATACCAGCCCCTGCTAGATATTCTTAATGATGAAAAGCATCGAGTTGAACAACAACTTGCTTCCATGAAGAGTATCTTCTAGCCTCCCTTGCCCAGGCATCTAGCAAGAGCCTTGCACTCTCTTAGATCTAATGATTCCATTGTCATCAGACCCACTGACAAAAATCTCGGCCTCACTATTCTTAGCAAGGCATGGTACCTGGAAGAAGGGATCAGACAACTTTCAGATCTGGAAGTTTACCAAGAGGTTATTTATGTTCCCTAGAACTCTCTTTTTTCTAGCTTGGAGTCCATTTTTAAAAAATCAGCAAAGAAGTATTCTCCTCGATCAAAAAATAGTGGATTATCTTCTGCAAAATAACCCCATCATTGCTCGAGTCTATACTTTCTACCTCATTCCAAATGTTCACAAACAACCTATGAAGGGTAGACCCATCTGCTCCTATTGTGGTTATATGTTGGAGCCTATTTCCAAATGGCTTCACCACCAGCTTCTCCCCATTCTCCTCGAGCATCCAAATCATCTACAAGACTCTCTGAGCCTAATGAAAATCCTTCATGAAAGATATTTTCCTCCAAACTGTGTTCTGTTCACCTTTGATGTTGAGAGCCTGTACCCAAGCATTCCTATAGCAGCAGGATTGGCCGCTCTTCAACACTTCATCTCGGGGAGGTTCAAGCCAGGTTTGGTCTAGTTGATCCTCGAACTTGCAGAACTGGTCCTGAACAGACATTATCTAGAATTTTATGGTAAGATCTACAGGCAAAAAAGAGGTACAACAATGGGGAGCAATTTTGTAGTTGTCTATGCCTATTTGTTTCTTTGTTACTTGGAATTGCAAGTTTTTGGTATTTTTCCATCTATTTTAGAAAATATTTGCTTGTATAAATGATATATTGATGATGCTTTTGGAGTTTGGAATGGTACTAACGAGAGTCTTCAAGCTCTCCTTGATGCTTATGGTTCTGTTTATCCCAACATCAACATCACTACTACCATTTCCACTTCTGAAGTTAACATCCTGGATATTCTGGTGGTCAAACCACCCTCCATGATTGTTCCAAGTTGTCTGGGTACTAAATTGTACCAGAAACCAATGAATGTGTATCAATATATCCCTTTTTGTTCATTCCATCCACCCCACCAAAAAAAAGCCTTCATAGTCAGCGAACTCAACAGGTTTTGGTCAGAGAGGCGGATGATGAAGGATTCAGAAAGATGAAGCATCAGTTTTTTCATAGGTTGAGAGCCCGAGGCTACCCGTCCCATTTCTTATTTCCACTCTTTGCCCAGGTAGAGTTTTGACACCGGCCTGCACTGCTCCAGAAAATATTCTAGAAGATCTCTTTAAGACAACCAAGTCTAAAGAAATCTCCCCTAGTTCTGATGAAGTTGTACAACTGCCAGTTTTCCCGTGATCTTCGTCTAAACAAAAATGTGCTTGGACCTCTCTATGAAAAATGGAGCAAATACCCTCAGCTCTCCCATATCGGTCGTGGCATCATCTATTGGAGAAACAGCAAAAATATGAAGAAATTTTTGTGCCACAGCCGGGTCGTGAGAACCCAGCCCAACTTCAATCGGCCATAACTTTTGCTACAGGGCTCCAACCCCCAACCCACAAAAAGGAGAAAAAAAAAAAAAAAAAACCACAACAAAAAAAAAAAACCCCCCCCCCCCCCAAAAACACCCCCCCCCCCCCCCCCCCCCCCCCCCACAAAAAAAAAAAAAAAAAAAAAAAAAAAAAAAAACCACCCCCCCACCCCACCCCCCCCCCCCCCCCCCCACGCGCGGGGGGGGGCATTTTTTAATGTTTTAAGGCACTTTCAACTATTATCCTTGGCAATCACTATCTTTTTTGGCATATCCCAAGGTAACGGTCCATTTTTCTTGATTCTCATCATGTGGCATGTCGGCTAGGGCACCCAATGGCTTGAGAAATCTATATAAACAAGATGGATTGTAATGTTTGATCACTAGTCGAACTGATGAGCACTTAAGGTGCGAAACACATTTTTAGAGTTTTCCCTTTCATTTTAGTCTCTCTTGTTCTTATGTCGTGAAGTGCCCTTTTTGCATTGATCGCTTGTGCTTCTACTTCCTCTTCACTATTTGATTTCTATTGCGCTAAGGTACTACTGCAAAGTATTTCTTTCTTTTTGAATATAAAAGTTTACTTTTCAATCTGATGTCGCATGCTGCCCTAGCTATCCAAAATCTAGAAGAGGATCCCTATTTCTTTCGTGAAGGCTCTCCTATTCTGGAATCCACCAGATCCACTCAAAAGAGACCTAGGATGATACTTTCGGAGATTGAAGCTTCCCCTTCATGCATAGAATGCACTCAAATGTAGTCCTGCTCTTCTATTCCTGAAGCGATGCAACCCTCGATGTGTATTCCAAAACTACCATAGAATCTTAAAGATCTCAGCTTGAAATTCTGGGAAACCTTCAGATCTACATTCATCAAGGTCCACAAAACTAAGACCTTCATCATGAAAATCCAGAAAGGCATCGACGAGGGCACCATGCCAAAAAATTTGTGCATGAAGCCTCCAAGCCTTCGAATTCCAGATCCTACTCTTTAGGAAGAGATGGACAAGAAATTTGTCGAGCTCACCTTGAATTTCTAGAAAGCATGTTCGGAAGTATATCTTTCGATAGAAAAGAAATTACTTGAGAGCTTGAAGGTTCAAAAGGATGTCATTGTCACACAACTCGATGCACAAGTAGAGAAAATATTTAGCAAAATGACTTTCATTTTAGATTTTGAGATTGCATCCTATTGGAAATCGCAAATCAAGGAAGATTTCACTATGAAGGCCAACGCTCTCGAAATGGAACTATGTGTGGATCGTCAAGTCCAACAAGGTGCAACCGACACCCAAAAATTTGCTGAGAAACAACAACAAGATACTATCATGGATGAAGCCAACACCTCGATGGCCTCCCTCATCAAAAAGGAGTGTGCTCCACTCTTTTCTGAGATCCAAGAGCTCAGAAAACTTGTCACAGATCTTGTCATTTCCTCTCGACCCAACTCCCGCAATCCCTCACCCCAAAATCAAAGGAGAAGGAATAGGAGTTAGAGTCATTCCCATAGCGAATAGCAACAACAGTAGCAACCTCAATAGTTGAGCCGACAACAATAGCAATAAAATTTCCCCGAAAGACAAAACCAATGATCTCAATCAAAAAATGGGTCGTAAGACCGATCCCAAAGCAGAGTTCACTGGCAACAACTAGAGAAAGAATTCATACCTCCTACATAGCAGTAGTCACGATAGGGCTCTGGTAGAACTTTCCAAGGATCTGGTTCCTAAATGAATCAGAACTCTACGAGATCTATTCCTAGGCGGTCAGGTCCGAGATTGTAGTAGACCCAAGGCCATCCTCGTGGTGGCGATGTAAACCGCTACTGAATCGTTGGAGTGCCATCTTCAGCCCTACTGATAGATGCCTACTCTTCTTTAGAAAGAGTAAGGTAGGTGCTATTGATGGCATGATCATAAATGCTATTATTCATAATTTCTCTGATAGACCTCTCACAATGGTAGAAAAAGAGCTTCTTGGGCTAGGATTGAAATATATCCCTGTCCCACCTTCCATGGTCCATGATGATGTCCGTGCGGAGTATGTTCTATTTTCTAGGCTTCTCAAGCTTCAGTGGTTTTTCGATCCAAAAGGAAGGAACATCGCCAATTGGGAAGAACCTGCCTACTCTCCCTTTCATATTTCAAATTCTGCATGGGAACCTGATGTGAAATACCAACCTTTGTTGGATCTTCTTAATGATGGAAAGCATCGAGTTGAACAAAACCACAAAGACTTCTAGCCTCCCCTGCCCAGGCATCTGGCAAGAGCCTTGCACTCTCTGAGATTTGATGATTCCATTGTCATCAGACCATTGACAAAAATCTTAGCCTCACTATTCTCAGCAAGGCATGGTACCTAGAAGAAGGGATCAGACAACTTTCAGATCTAGAAGTTTACCAAGAGGTTATTTTTGTTCCCTAGAACTCTCTTTTTTCTAGCTTGGAGTCCATTGTTAAAAATGCACAAAGAAGTCTTCTCCTCGATCAAAAAATAGTGGATTATCTTCTACAAAATAACCCCATCATTGCTCGAGTCTGTACTTTCTACCTCATTCCAAAGGTTCACAAACAACCTATGAAGGGTAGACCCATCTGCTCCTACTACGGTTATATGTTGGAGCTTGTTTCCAAATGGCTTCACCACCAACTTCTCCCCATTCTCCTGGAGCAGCCAAATCATCTACAAGACTCTCTAAGCCTAATGAAAATCCTTCATGAAAGAGATTTTCCTCCAAACTATGTTCTATTCACCTTTGATGTTGAGAGCCTGTACCCAAGCATTCCTACAAAAGCAAGATTGGCCACTCTTCAACACTTCATCTCGGGGAGGTTCAAGCCAGGTTTGGTCTAGTTGATCCTCGAACTTGCAGAACTGGTCCTGAACAGACATTATCTAGAATTTGATGGTAAGATCTACAGGCAGAAAAAAGGTACAACAATGGGGAGCAATTTTGCAGTTGTCTATGCCTGTTTGTTTCTTTGTTACTTGGAATTGCAAGTTTTTGGTCTTTTTCCATCTATTTTAGAAAATCTTTGCTTGTATAAATGATATATTGATGATGCTTTTGGAGTTTGGAATGGTACTAATGAGAGTCTTCAAGCTCTCCTTGATGCTTATGGTTCTGTTTATCCCAACATCAACATCACTACTGCCATTTCCACTTCTGAAGTTAACATCCTGGATATTCTGGTGGTCAAACCACCCTCCATGACTGTTCCAGGTCATCTGGGTACTAAACTATACCAAAAACCAATGAATGTGTATCAATATATCCCTTTCTATTCATTCCATCCACCCCACCAAAAAAAAGCCTTCATAGTCAGTGAACTCAATAGGTTTCTAGTTAGAGAGGCGGATGATGAAGGATTCAGAAAGATGAAGCATCAATTTTTTCATAGGTTGAGAGCCCGGGGCTACCCATCCCATTTCTTATTTCCACTCTTTGCCTAGGTAGAGTTTCGACACCGGCCTGCACTGCTCCAAAAAATATTCCAGAAGATCTCTTTAAGACAACCAGGTCTAAAGAAATCTCCCCCAGTTCTAATGAAGTTGTACAACTGCTAGTTTGCTCGTGATCTTTGTCTAAACAAAAATGTGCTTGGACCTCTCTACGAAAAATGGAGCAAAGACCCTCAGCTCTCCCATATCGGTCGTGGCATCATCTATTGGAGAAACAACAAAAATATGAAGAAATTTTTGTGCCACAGTTGGGTCATGAGAACCCAGCCCAACTTCAATCGACCATAACTTTTGCTACAGGGCTCCGATTCTCGAACCTTTTGAGGGTGTGGAAAGTTTTAAAATTTTTCTATGAGAAAAAAAAAAACCCTTTTTTGTTTTGTAAGTAATCTCTCCTTCTCTGTTCCTCTCCCCCTATATAATATTTTTTTTTTTTTTTTTTTTTTTCCTCCTCCTCCTCTCCTTCCCTTACAATTATTTAATATTTTAAGGCACTTTCGACCGTTATCCTTGGCAATCACTATCTTTTTTGGCATATCCCAAGGTAACGGTCCATTTTTCTTGATTCTCGCCACGTGGCATGTCGGCTAGGGCACCCATTGGCTTGAGAAATCTATATAAACAAGATGGATTGTAATGTTTGGTCATCAGCCGAATTGATGAGCACTTAAGGTGCGAAACACATTTTTAAAGTTTTCCCTTTCATTTTAGTCTCTCTTGTTCTTATGTCGTGAAGTGCCCTTTTTGCATTGATCGCTTGTGCTTCTACTTCCTCTTCATTATTTGATTTCTATTGTGCTAAGGTACTACTACAAAGTTTTTCTTTCTTTTTGAATATAAAAGTTAACTTTTCAATATGATGTCGCACGCTGCCCTAGTTATCCGAAATCTAGAAGAGGATCCCCATTTCTTTCGTGAAGGCTCTCCTATTCTGGAATCCACCAGATCCGCTCAAAAGAGACCCAGGATGATACTTTCAGAGATTGAAGCTTCCACTTCATGCATAGAATGCACTCAAACAAAGTCTGCTCTTCTTATCCTGAAGTGATGCAACCCTCGAGGCGTATTCTAGAACTACCATAGAATCTTAAAGATCTCAGCTCAAAATTTTGGGAAACCTTTAGATCTGCATTCATCAAGGTCCACAAAACTGAGACCTTCATCATGAAAATCTAGAAAGGCATCGACGAGGGCACCATGCCAAACAGTTTGCGCATGAAGCCTCCAAGCCTTCGGATTCCAGATCCTACTCTTCACGAAGAGATGGACAAGAAATTTTTCGAGCTCACCTTGAATTTCTAGAAAGCATGTTCGGAAGTATATATTTCGAAATAAAATAAATTACTTGAGAATTTGATGTACAATTGGAGAAAATATTTAGCAAAATGACTTTCATTTTAGATTTTGAGATTGCATCCTATTGGAAATCGCAAATCAAGGAAGACTTTACTATGAAGGCCAACGCTCTCGAAATGGAACTGTGTGTGGATCGTCAGGTCCAACAAGGTGCAACCGACACTCAAAAATCTGCTGAGAAACAACAACAAGATACTGTCATGGATGAAGCCAACACCTCGGTGGCCTCCCTCATCAAAAAGGAGTGCGCTCCACTCTTTTCTGAGATCCAAGAGCTCAGAAAACTTGTCATAGATCTTGCCATTTCCTCTCGACCCAACTCCCGCAATCCCTCACCCCAAAATCGAAGGAGAAGGAATAGAAGTCGAGTCATTCCCATAGCAGATAGCAACAACAACAACCTCAATAGTCAGTCGACAACAACAACAGTAAAATCACCCCGATAGACAGAACCAATGATCCCAGTCAAAAAATGGGTCATGGGACCGATCCCAAAGTAGAGTTCACTGGCAACAACCAGAGAAAGAATTCATACCTCCTGCGCAATAGCAGTCATGATGGGGCTCTGGAAGAACTTTCCAAGGATCTGGTTCCCGAACGAATCAGAACTCTATGAGATTTATTCCCAGGCAGTCAGGTCCGAGATTGCAGTAGACCCAAGGCCATCCTCACGGTGGCGGTGTAAACCGCTACTGAATCGTTGGAGTGCCATCTTCAGCCCTATCGATAGATGCCTACTCTTCTTCAACAAGAGTAAGGTAGGTGTTGTTGATGGCATGATCACAAATGTCGTTATTCATAATTTCTCTGATAGACCTCTCACAATGGTAAAAAAAGAGCTTCTTGGGCTAGGATTGAAATATATCCCTGTCCCACCTCCCATGGCCCATGATGATGTTCGTGCGAAGTATGTTCTATTTTCCAGGCTTCTCAAGCTCCGGTGGTTTTTCGGTCCAAAAGGAAGGAACATCACCAACTGGGAAGAACCTACCTACTCTCCCTTTCATATTTCAAATTCTGCATGGGAACCTGATGTGAAATACCAGCCCCTACTGGATCTTCTTAATGATGGAAAGCATCGAGTTGAACAACAACTTGCTTCCATGGAGAGTATCTTCTAGCCTCCCTTGCCTAGGCATCTGGCAAGAGCCTTGCACTCTCTTAGATCTGATGATTCCATTGTCATCAGGCCCACTGATAAAAATCTCAGCCTCACTATTCTCAGCAAGGCATGGTACCTGGAAGAAGGGATCAGACAACTTTCAGATCTGGAAGTTTACCAAGAGGTTATTTATGTTCCCTGGAACTCTCTTTTTTCTAGCTTGGAGTCCATTGTTAAAAATGCACAAAGAAGTCTTCTCATCGATCAAAAAATAGTGGATTATCTTCTGCAAAATAACCCCATCATTGCTCGAGTCTGTACTTTCTACCTCATTCCAAAGGTTCATAAACAACCTATGAAGGGTAGACCCATCTGCTCCTATTGTGGTTATATGTTGGAGCCTATTTCCAAATGGCTTCACCACCAACTTCTCCCCATTCTCCTGGAGCAGCCAAATCATCTACAAGACTCTCTGAGCCTAATGAAAATCCTTCATGAAAGAGATTTTCCTCCAAACTATGTTCTGTTAACCTTTGATGTTGAGAGCTTGTACCCAAGCATTCCTATAGCAGCAGGATTGGCCGCTCTTCAACACTTCATCTCGGGGAGGTTCAAGCCAGGTTTGGTCCAGTTGATCCTCGAACTTGCAGAACTGGTCCTGAATAGACATTATCTAGAATTTTATGGTAAGATCTACAGGCAAAAAAGAGGTACAACAATGGGGAGCAATTTTGCAGTTGTCTATGCCTGTCTGTTTCTTTGTTACTTGGAATTGCAAGTTTTTGATCTTTTTCCATCTATTTCAAAAAATATTTGCTTGTATAAATGATATATTGATGATGCTTTTGGAGTTTGGAATGGTACTAATGAGAGTCTTCAAGCTCTCCTTGATGCTTATGGTTCTGTTTATCCCAACATCAACATCACTACTGCCATTTCCACTTCTGAAGTTAACATCCTGGATATTCTAGTGGTCAAACCACCCTCCATGACTGTTCCAAGTCGTCTGGGTACTAAACTGTACTAGAAACCAATGAATGTGTATCAATATATCCCTTTCTATTCATTCCATCCACCCCACCAGAAAAAAGCCTTCATAGTCAGCGAACTCAACAGGTTTCTGGTCAGAGAGGCGGATGATGAAGGATTCAAAAAGATGAAGCATCAGTTTTTCATAGGTTGAGAGCCCGGGGCTACCCATCCCATTTCTTATTTCCACTCTTTGCCCAAGTAGAGTTTTGACACCGGCCTGCACTGCTCCAGAAAATATTCTAGAAGATCTCTTTAAGACAACCAGGTCTAAAGAAATCTCCCCTAGTTCTGATGAAGTTGTACAACTGCCAGTTTGCCCGTGATCTTCGTCTAAACAAAAACATGCTTGGACCTCTCTACGAAAAATGGAGCAAAGACCCTCAGCTCTCCCATATCGGTCATGGCATCATCTGTTGGAGAAACAACAAAAATATGAAGAAATTTTTGTGCCATAGCCGGGTCATGAGAACCCAACCCAACTTCAATCGACCATAACTTTTGCTATCAATCCCTTCTCCACCGAATTATAAGCTTATCTTAAAATTTCCAAAAAAACCCTTCCACCCCCTAACCCCCCAAAATGAGTTTTAAAGTTTAGAATTTTTTTTCAACTCTCTCTTTTCGCAAACCAAACCCCCTTTTCATGGGGGCCCACCCCCGGGGTTTTTTAATGTTTTAAGGCACTTTCAACCATTATCCTTGGCAATCACTATCTTTTTTGGCATATCCCAAGGTAACGGTCCATTTTTCTTGATTCTCGCCATGTGGCATGTCGGCTAGGGCACCCACTGGCTTGAGAAATCTATATAAACAAGATGGATTGTAATGTTTGGTCATCAACCGAACTGATGAGCACTTAAGGTGCGAAATGCATTTTCAAAGTTTTCCCTTTCATTTTAGTCTCTCTTGTTCTTATGTCGTGAAGTGCCCTTTTTGCATTGATCGCTTGTGCTTCTACTTCCTCTTCGTTATTTGATTTTTGTTGCGCTAAGGTACTACTGCGAAGTTTTTCTTTCTTTTTGAATATAAAAGTTTACTTTTCAATCTGATGTCGCACGCTGCCCTAGTTATCCAAAATCTAGAAGAGGATCCCCATTTCTTTCATGAAGGCTCTCCTATTCTAGAATCCACCAGATCCGCTCAAAAGAGGCCCAGGATGATACTTTCGGAGATTGAAGCTTCCCCTTCATGCATAGAATGCACTCAAACAAAGTCCTGCTCTTCTTATCCTGAAGCGTTGCAACCCTCGAGGCGTATTCCAGAACTGTCATAGAATCTTAAAGATCTCAGCTTGAAATTCTAGGAAACCTTTAGATCTATGTTCATCAAGGTCCATAAAACTGAGACCTTCATCATGAAAATCTAGAAAGGCATCGACGAGGGCACCATGCCAAACAGTTTGTGCATGAAGCCTCCAAGCCTTCGGATTCCAGATCCTACTCTTCAGGAAGAGATGGACAAGAAATTTTTTGAGCTCACCTTGAATTTCTAGAAAGCATGTTCGGAAGTATATCTTTCGATAGAAAAGAAATTACTTGAGAGCTTGAAGGTTCAAAAGGATGTCGTTGTCACATAGCTCGATGCACAAGTGGAGCAAATATTTAGCAAAATGACTTTCATTTTAGATTTTGAGATTGCATCCTATTGGAAATCATAAATCAAGGAAGACTTCACTGTGAAGGCCAACGCTCTCGAAATGGAACTGTGTGTGGATCATCAAGTCCAACAAGGTGCAACCGACACCCGAAAAGCTGTTGAGAAACAACAACAAGATACTATCATGGATGAAGCCAACACCTCAGTGGCATCCCTCATCAAAAAGGAGTGTGCTCCACTCTTTTCTGAGATCCAAGAGCTCAGAAAACTTGTCATAGATCTTGTCATTTCCTCTCGACCCAACTCCCGCAATCCCTCACCCCAAAATCAAAGGAGAAGGAATAGAATCCAGAGCCATTCCCATAGTGAACAATAGCAACAACAACAACCTCAATAGTCAGCCGACAACAATAGCAATAGAATCACCCTAAAAGATAGAACCAATGATCTCAGTCAAAAAATGGGTCGTGAGACCGATCCCAAAGTAGAGTTCACTGGCAACAACCAGAGAAAGAATTCATACCTCCTACATAGCAGTAGTCATGATAGGGCTCTGGCAGAAATTTCCAAGGATCTGGTTCCTAAACGAATCAGAACTCTACGAGATTTGTTCCTAGGCAGTTAGGTCCAGGATTGCAATAGACCCAAGGTCATCCTCGTGGTGGTGGCGTAAACCGCTACTAAATCGTTGGAGTGCCATATTCAGCCCTACCGATAGATGCCTGCTCTTCTTCAACAAGAGCAAGGTAGGTGTTATTGATGGCATGATCACAAATGTCACTATTCATAATTTCTCTGATAGACCTCTCACAACGATAGAAAAAGAGCTTCTTGGGCTAGGATTGAAATATATCCCTGTCCCACCTCCCATGGCCCATGATGATGTTCATGCGGAGTATGTTCTATTTTCTAGGCTTCTCAAGCTTTGATGGTTTTTCGATCCAAAAGGAAGGAACATCACCAACTGGGAAGAACTTGCCTACTCTCCCTTTCATATTTCAAATTCTACATGGGAACCTGATGTGAAATACCAACCCTTGTTGGATCTTCTTAATGATGGAAAGCATCGAGTTGAACAACAACTTGCTTCCACGGAGAGTATCTTCCAGCCTCCCTTGCCCAAGCATCTGGCAAGAGCCTTGCACTCTCTCAGATCCGATGATTCCATTATCATCGAGACCATCGACAAAAATCTTGAGCCTCACTATTCTTAGCAAGGCATGGTACCTGGAAGAAGGGATCAGACAACTTTCAGATCTGGAAGTTTACCAAGAGGTTATTTTTGTTCCCTGGAACTCTCTTTTTTCTAGCTTGGAGTCCATTGTTAAAAATGCACAAAGAAGTCTTCTCCTCGATCAAAAAATAGTGGATTATCTTCTACAAAAGAACCCCATCATTGCTCGAGTCTATACTTTCTACCTCATTCCAAAGGTTCACAAACAACCTATGAAGGGTAGACCCATCTACTCCTACTACGGTTATATGTTGGAGCCTATTTCCAAATGGCTTCACCACCAACTTCTCCCCATTCTCCTGGAGCAGCCAAATCATCTACAAGACTCTCTGAGCCTAATGAAAATCCTTCATGAAAGAGATTTTCCTCCAAGCTATGTTCTATTCACCTTTGATGTTGAGAGCCTGTACCCAAGCATTCCTACAACAGCAGGATTGGTCGCTCTTCAACACTTCATCTCGGGGAGGTTCAAGCCAGGTTTGGTCCAGTTGATCCTCGAACTTGCAGAACTGGTCCTAAACAGACATTATCTAGAATTTGATGGTAAGATCTACAGGCAGAAAAGAGGTACAACAATGGGGAGCAATTTTGTAGTTGTCTATGCCTGTTTGTTTCTTTGTTACTTGGAATTGCAAGTTTTTGGTCTTTTTCCATCTATTTCAGAAAATATTTGCTTGTATAAATGATATATTGATGATGCTTTTGGAGTTTGGAATGGTACTAATGAGAGTCTTCAAGCTCTCCTTGATGCTTATGGTTCTGTTTATCCCAACATCAACATCACTACTGCCATTTCCACTTCTGAAGTTAACATCCTAGATATTCTGGTGGTCAAACCACCCTCCATGACTGTTCCAGGTCATCTGGGTACTAAACTATACTAGAAACCAATGAATGTGTATCAATATATCCCTTTCTATTCATTCCATCCACCCCACTAGAAAAAATCCTTCATAGTCAGCGAACTCAATAGGTTTTTGGTCAGAGAGGCGGATGATGAAGGATTCAGAAAGATGAAGCATCAAGTTTTTCATAGGTTGAGAGCCCGGGGCTACCCATCCCATTTCTTATTTCCACTCTTTGCCCAAGTAGAGTTTCGACACCGGCCTGCACTGCTCCAAAAAATATTCCAGAAGATCTCTTTAAGACAACTAGGTCTAAAGAAATCTCCCCCAGTTTTGATGAAGTTGTACAACTGCCAGTTTGCTCGTGATCTTCATCTAAACAAAAATGTGCTTGGACCTCTCTACGAAAAATGGAGCAAAGACCCTCAACTCTCCCATATCGATCATGGCATCATCTATTGGAGAAACAACAAAAATATGAAGAAATTTTTGTGCCACAATCGGGTCATGAGAACCCAACCCAACTTCAATCAACCATAACTTTTGCTACACACTCTCAAAACCCAAATTAAATTAAAATTCCCTACAACCCCTTACCCAAAACCCCTCAAAAATATATTTTAAAGTTTAAAATTATTTTTATTTTTTTTTTAATTCACCCAGAATCATGCTTTTTAATGTTTTAAGGCACTTTCAACCATTATCCTTGGCAATCACTACCTTTTTTGGCATATCCCAAGGTAACGGTCCATTTTTCTTGATTCTCGCCATGTGGCATGTCGGCTAGGGCACCCACTGGCTTGAGAAATCTATATAAACAAGATGGATTGTAATGTTTGGTCATTAGCCGAATTGATGAGCACTTAAGGTGCGAAACACATTTTCAAAGTTTTCCCTTTCATTTCAGTCTCTCTTGTTCTTATGTCATGAAGTGCCCTTTTTGCATTGATCGCTTGTGCTTCTACTTCCTCTTCATTATTTGATTTCTATTGCGCTAAGGTACTACTATGAAGTTTTTCTTTATTTTTGAATATAAAAGTTATCTTTTCAATATGATGTCGCACGCTGCCCTAGTTATCCAAAATTTGGAAGAGGATCCCCATTTCTTTTGTGAAGGCTCTCCTATTCTAGAATCCACTAGATCCACTCAAAAGAGGCCCAAGATGTTACTTTCAGAGATTGAAGCTTCCACTTCGTGTGTAGAATGCACTCAAACAAAGTCCTGCTCTTCTTATCCTGAAGCGTCGCAACCCTCGAGGCGTATTCCAGAACTATCATAGAATCTTAAAGATCTCAACTCGATATTCTAGGAAACCTTTAGATCTGCATTCATCAAGGTCCACAAAACTGAGACCTTCATCATGAAAATCTAGAAAGGCATCGACGAGGGCACCATGCCAAACAATTTGTGCATGAAGCCTCCAAGCCTTCGGATTCCAAATCCTACTCTTCAAGAAGAGATGGACAAGAAATTTTTCGAGCTCACCTTGAATTTCCAGAAAGCATGTTCGAAAGTATATCTTTCGATAGAAAATAAATTACTTGAGAGCTTGAAGGTTCAAAAGGATGTCGTTGTCACACAATTTGATGCACAAGTGGAGCAAATATTTAGAAAAATGACTTTCATTTTAGATTTTGAGATTGCATCCTATTGGAAATTGTAAATCAAGGAAGACTTCACTGTGAAGGCCAACGCTCTCGAAATGGAACTATGTGTGGATCGTCAGGTCCAACAAGGTGCAACCGACACTCGAAAAGCTGCTGAGAAACAACAACAAGATACTATCATGGATGAAGCCAACACCTCGGTGGCATCCCTCATCAAAAAGGAGTGCGCTCCACTCTTTTTTGAGATCCAAGAGCTCAGAAAACTTGTCACAGATCTTGTCATTTCCTCTCGACCCAACTCCCGCAATCCCTCACCCCAAAATCAAAGGAGAAGGAATAGGAGTGAGAGTCATTCCCATAGTGGACAGTAGCAACAACAAAAACCTCAATAGTTGGGCCAACAACAACAGTAGTAGAATCATCCCGATAGATAGAACCAATGATCTCAGTCAAAAAATGGGTCGCGAGATCGATCCCAGAGTAGAGTTCACTGGCAACAACCAGAGAAAGAATTCATACCTCCTGCACAACAGTAGTCATGATGGGGCTCTAGAAGAACTTTCCAAGGATCTAGTTCTCGAATGAATCAGAACTCTACGAGATCTGTTCCTAAGTAGTCAGGTCCAAGATTATAGTAGACCCAAGGCCATCCTCATGGTGGTGTAAACCGCTACTGAATCATTGGAGTGCCATATTCAGCCCTATCGATAGATGCCTGCTCTTCTTTAGCAAGAGCAAGGTAGGTGTTGTTGATGGCATGATCACAAATGTCATTGTTCATAATTTCTCTGATAGACCTCTCACAATGGTAAAAAAAGAGCTTCTTGGGCTAGGATTGAAATATATCTCTGTCCCACCTCCCATGGCCCATGATGATGTTCATGCGAAGTATGTTCTATTTTCTAGGCTTCTCAAGCTTCGATGGTTTTTTCTCCAAAAGGAAGGAACATCGCCAACTAGGAAGAACCTGCCTACTCTCCCTTTCGTATTTCAAATTCTGCATGGGAACCTGATGTGAAATACCAACCCTTGCTGGATCTTCTTAATGACGGAAAGCATCGAGTTGAACAACAACTTGCTTCCATAGAGAGTATCTTCCAGCCTCCCTTGCCCAGGCATCTGGCAAGAGCCTTGCACTCTCTCAGATCTGATGATTCCATTGTCATCAGACCCATTGACAAAAATCTTGACCTCACTATTCTCAACAAGGCATGGTACCTGGAAGAAGGGATCAGACAACTTTCAGATCTGGAAGTTTACCAAGAGGTTATTTCTATTCCTTGGAACTCTCTTTTTTCTAGCTTGGAGTCCATTGTTAAAAATGCACAAAGAAGTCTTCTCCTCGATCAAAAAATAGTGGATTATCTTCTACAAAAGAACCCCATCATTGCTCGAGTCTATACTTTCTACCTCATTCCAAAGGTTCACAAACAACCTATGAAGGGTAGACCCATCTGCTCCTATTGTGGTTATATGTTGGAGCCTGTTTCCAAATGGCTTCACCACCAGCTTCTCCCCATTCTCCTGGAGCAGCCAAATCATCTACAAGACTCTCTGAGCCTAATGAAAATCCTTCATGAAAGAGATTTTCCTCCAAGCTGTGTTCTATTCACCTTTGATGTTGAGAGCCTGTACCCAAGCATTCCTACAATAGCAAGATTGGCCACTCTTCAACACTTCATCTCGGGGAGGTTCAAGCCAGGTTTGGTCCAGTTGATCCTCGAACTTGCAGAACTGGTCCTGAACAGACATTATCTAGAATTTTATGGTAAGATCTACAGGCAAAAAAGAGGTACAACAATGGGGAGCAATTTTGCAGTTGTCTATGCCTGTTTGTTTCTTTGTTACTTGGAATTGCAAGTTTTTGGTCTTTTTCCATCTATTTCAGAAAATATTTGCTTGTATAAACGATATATTGATGATGCTTTTGGAGTTTGGAATGGTACTAATGAGAGTCTTCAAGCTCTCCTTGATGCTTATGGTTCTATTTATCCCAACATCAACATCACTACTACCATTTCCACTTTTGAAGTTAACATCCTAGATATTCTGGTGGTCAAACCACCCTCCATGACTATTCCAGGTCATCTGGGTACTAAACTATACCAGAAACCAATGAATGTGTATCAATATATCCCTTTCTATTCATTCCATCCACCCCACCAGAAAAAAGCCTTCATAGTCAGCGAACTCAATAGGTTTCTGGTCAGAGAGGTGGATGATGAAGGATTCAGAAAGATGAAGCATCAATTTTTTCATAGGTTGAGAGCCCGGGGCTACCCATCCCATTTCTTATTTCCACTCTTTGCCCAGGTAGAGTTTTGACACCGGCCTACACTACTCTAGAAAATATTCTAGAAGATCTCTTTAAGACAACCAGGTCTAAAGAAATCTCCCCCAGTTCTGATGAAGTTGTACAACTGCCAGTTTGCCCATGATCTTCATCTAAACAAAAACATGCTTGGACCTCTCTATGAAAAATGGAGCAAAGACCCTCAGCTCTCCCATATCGGTCATGGCATCATCTATTGGAGAAACAACAAAAATATGAAGAAATTTCTATGTCACAACCGGGTCGTGAGAACCCAGCCCAACTTCAATCGGCCATAACTTTTGCTACAGGGCTCCGATTCTTGAACCCTTTGAAGGGGGGGGAATTTTTTAAATTTTTTTTTGGGGGGAAAAAAAAATTTTGGGGTTTTTAGAAAAATGCCCCCTTTGTGGCCCCTCTTTCCTTAAAAAATTTTTTTTTTTTTTTTTTTTTTTTTTTTTTTTTTTTTTTTTTTTTTTTTCTCCCCTTTTTGTGGGGGGCCAGCATTTTTTAATGTTTTAAGGCACTTTCAACCATTATCCTTGGCAATAACTACCTTTTTTGGCATATCCCAAGGTAACGGTCCATTTTTCTTGATTCTCGCCATGTGGCATGTCGGCTAGGGCACCCACTGGCTTGAGAAATCTATATAAACAAGATGGATTGTAATGTTTGGTCATTAGTCAAACTGATGAGCACTTAAGGTGCAAAATGTATTTTCAGAGTTTTCCCTTTCATTTCAGTCTCTCTTGTTCTTATGTCGTGAAGTGCCCTTTTTGCATTGATCGCTTGTGCTTCTACTTCCTCTTCATTATTTGATTTCTATTACGCTAAGGTACTACTACAAAGTATTTCTTTCTTTTTGAATATAAAATTTTTTCAATCTGATGTCGCACGCTGCCCTAGTTATTCAAAATCTAGAAGAGGATCCCTATTTTTTGTGAAGGCTCTCCTATTCTAGAATCCACCAGATCCACTCAAAAGAGACCCAGGATGATACTTTCGGAGATTGAAGCTTCCCCCTCTATAGAATGCACTCAAACAAAGTCCTGCTCTTCTTATCCTGAAGTGACACAACCCTCGAGGCGTATTCTAGAACTACCATAGAATCTTAAAGATCTCAGCTTGAAATTATGGGAAACCTTTAGATCTACATTCATCAAGGTCCACAAAACTGAGACCTTCATCATGAAAATCTAGAAAGGCATCGACGAGGGCACCATGCCAAACAATTTGTGCATGAAGCCTCCAAGCCTTCAGATTCCAGATCCTACTCTTCAGGAAGAGATGGACAAGAAATTTGTTGAGCTCACCTTGAATTTCTAGAAAGCATGTTCAAAAGTATATCTTTCGATAGAAAAGAAATTACTTGAGAGCTTGAAGGTTCAAAAGGATGTCATTGTCACATAGCTCGATGCACAAGTGGAGCAAATATTTAGTAAAATGACTTTCATTTTAGATTTTGAGATTGCATCCTATTGGAAATCGTAAATCAAGGAAGACTTCACTATGAAGGCCAATGCTCTCGAAATGGAACTATGTGTGGATCATCAAGTCCAACAAGGTGCAACCGACACTCAAAAAGCTATTGAGAAACAACAACAAGATACTATCATGGATGAAGCCAACACCTCGGTGGCATCCCTCATCAAAAAGGAGTGCACTCCACTCTTTTTTGAGATCCAAGAGCTCAGAAAACTTGTCACAGATCTTGTCATTTCCTCTCGACCCAACTCCCACAATCCCTCACCCCAAAATCAAAGGAGAAGGAATAGGAGTTAGAGTCATTCCCATAGCAGATAATAACAACAACAACAACCTCAATAATTGGCCAACAACAACAATAGTAGAATCACCCCGATAGATAGAACCAATGATCTCAATCAAAAAATGGGTCGCGAGACCGATCCCAGAGTAGAGTTCATTGGCAACAACCAGAGAAAGAATTCATACCTCCTATGTAGCAGTAGTCATGATGGGGCTCTAGCAGAACTTTCCAAGGATCTGGTTCCCGAATGAATCAGAACTCTACGAGATCTATTCCCAAGTAGTCAGGTTTAAGATTGTAGCAGACCCAAGGTCATCCTCATGATGGTAGCATAAACCACTACTGAATCATTGGAGTGCCATATTCAGCCCTATCGATAGATGCCTACTCTTCTTCAGCAAGAGCAAGGTAGGTGTTGTTGATGGCATGATCACAAATTTCATTATTCATAATTTCTCTGATAGACCTCTCACAATGGTAGAAAAAGAGCTTCTTGGGCTAGGATTGAAATATATCCTTGTCCCACCTCCCATGGCCCATGATGATGTTCATGCGAAGTATGTTCTATTTTCTTTTCCAAGCTTCTCAAGATCTTATGGTTTTTGATCTAAAAGGAAGGAACATCGCCAACTAGGAAGAACTTGCCTACTCTCCCTTTCATATTTCAAATTCTACATGGGAACCTGATGTGAAATACCAACCCTTGCTAGATCTTCTTAATGATGGAAAGCATCGAGTTGAACAACAACTTGCTTCCATAGAGAGTATCTTCCAGCCTCCCTTGCCCAGGCATCTGGCAAGAGCCTTGCACTCTCTCAGATCTGATGATTCCATTGTCATCAGGCCCACTGACAAAAATCTTGGCCTCACTATTCTCAGCAAGGCATGGTACCTGGAAGAAGGGATCAGACAACTTTCAGATCTGGAAGTTTACCAAGAGGTTATTTTTGTTCCCTGGAACTCTCTTTTTCTAGCTTGGAGTCCATTGTTAAAAATGCACAAAGAAGTCTTCTCCTCGATCAAAAAATAGTGGATTATCTTTTGCAAAAGAACCCCATCATTGCTCGAGTCTGTACTTTCTACCTCATTCCAAAGGTTCACAAACAACCTATGAAGGGTAGACCCATCTGCTCCTACTATGGTTATATGTTGGAGCCTGTTTCCAAATGGCTTCACCACCAACTTCTCCCCATTCTCCTAGAGCAGCCAAATCATCTACAAGACTCTCTGAGCCTAATGAAAATCCTTCATGAAAGAGATTTTCCTCCAAGTTGTGTTCTGTTCACCTTTGATGTTGAGAGCCTGTACCCAAGCATTCCTACAGCAGCAGGATTGGCCGCTCTTCAACACTTCATCTCGGGGAGGTTCAAGCCAGGTTTGGTCCAGTTGATCCTCGAACTTGCAGAACTGGTCCTGAATAGACATTATCTAGAATTTGATGGTAAGATCTACAGGCAGAAAAGAGGTACAACAATGGGGAGCAATTTTGTAGTTGTCTATGCCTATTTGTTTCTTTGTTACTTGGAATTGCAAGTTTTTGATCTTTTTCCATCTATTTTAGAAAATATTTGCTTGTATAAATGATATATTGATGATGCTTTTGGAGTTTGGAATGGTACTAATGAGAGTCTTCAAGCTCTCCTTGATGCTTATGGTTCTGTTTATCCCAACATCAACATCACTACTACCATTTCCACTTCTGAAGTTAACATCCTGGATATTCTGGTGGTCAAACCACCCTCCATGACTGTTCCAGGTCATCTAGGTACTAAAATATACTAGAAACCAATGAATGTGTATCAATATATCCCTTTCTATTCATTCCATCCACCCCACCAGAAAAAGCCTTCATAGTTGGGAACTCAACAGGTTTTTGGTCAGAGAGGTGGATGATGAAGGATTCAGAAAGATGAAGCATCAATTTTTTCATAGGTTGAGAGCCCGGGGCTACCCGTCCCATTTCTTATTTCCACTCTTTGCCTAGGTAGAGTTTCGACACCAGCCTGCACTGCTCCAGAAAATATTCTAGAAGATCTCTTTAAGACAGCCAGGTCTAAAGAAATCTCCCCCAGTTTTGATGAAGTTGTACAACTACCAGTTTGCCCGTGATCTTCGTCTAAACAAAAATATGCTTGGACCTCTCTACGAAAAATGGAGCAAAGACCCTCAACTCTCCCATATCGATCATGGCATCATCTATTGGAGAAACAACAAAAATATGAAGAAATTTATATGCCACAATCAGGTCGTGAGAACCCAACCCAACTTCAATCGACCATAACTTTTGCTACAGGGCTCCAATTCTCAAACCATCTAAAGCATTGGAAAAATTATAAAAATTTTTATAGAAAAAAAAAAAAACCCATTTATGTTTTAAAAAAAAAAGCCCCTTTTACCCTAGACCACCCCTCAAAAAATATAATTTAAATATTTAAAATATTTATAATATCTTTTTTAATCAATAAACACCACATACCCCGAGGAGTTTTTTAATGTTTTAAGGCACTTTCGACCATTATCCTTGGCAATCACTACATTTTTTGGCATATCCCAAGGTAACGGTCCATTTTTCTTGATTCTCGCCATGTGGCATGTCGGCTAGGGCACCCACTAGCTTGAGAAATCTATATAAACAAGATGGATTGTAATATTTGGTCATCAACCAAACTGATGAGCACTTAAGGTGTGAAATACATTTTTAAAGTTTTCTCTTTCATTTTAGTCTCTCTTGTTCTTATGTCGTGAAGTGCCCTTTTTGCATTGATCGCTTGTGCTTCTACTTCCTCTTCATTATTTGATTTCTATTGCGCTAAGGTACTACTATGAAGTATTTATTTATTTTTGAATATAAAAGTTAACTTTTCAATCTGATATCACACGCTGCCCTAGTTATCCAAAATCTAGAAGAGGATCCCTATTTCTTTCATGAAGGCTCTCCTATTTTGGAATCCACTAGATCCGCTCAAAAGAGACCCAGGATGATACTTTCGGAGGTTGAAGCTTCCCCTTCACATGTAGAATGCACTCAAACAAAGTCCTGCTCTTCTTATCCTGAAGTGATGCAACCCTCGAGGCGTATTCTAGAACTGCCATAGAATCTTAAAGATCTCAACTTAAAATTTTAGGAAACCTTTAGATCTGCGTTCATCAAGGTCCACAAAATTGAGACCTTCATCATGAAAATCCAGAAAGGCATCGATGAGGGCACCATGCCAAACAGTTTGTGCATGAAGCCTCCAAGCCTTCGGATTCCAGATCCTACTCTTCAGGAAGAGATGGACAAGAAATTTTTTGAGCTCACCTTGAATTTCCAGAAAGCATGTTCGAAAGTATATCTTTCGATAGAAAAGAAATTACTTGAGAGCTTGAAGGTTCAAAAGGATGTCGTTGTCACACAATTCGATGCACAAGTAGAGCAAATCTTTAGTAAAATGACTTTCATTTTAGATTTTGAGATTGCATCCTATTGGAAATCATAAATCAAGGAAGACTTCACTATGAAGGCCAACGCTCTCGAAATGGAACTATGTGTGGATCGTCAGGTCCAACAAGGTGCAACCGACACTCGAAAAACTACTGAGAAACAACAACAAGATACTATCATGGATGAAGCCAACACCTCGGTGGCCTCCCTCATCAAAAAGGAGTGTGCTCCACTCTTTTCTGAGATCCAAGAGCTCAGAAAACTTGTCACAGATCTTGTCATTTCCTCTCGACCCAACTCCCACAATCCCTCACCCCAAAATCGAAGGAGAAGGAATAGGAGTCAGAGCCATTCCCATAGCGGACAGTAGCAACAATAACAACCTCAATAGTCAGGCTGACAACAATAGCAACAAAATCATCCTGATAGACAGAACCAGTGATCTCAGTCAAAAAATGGGTCATGAGACCGATCCTAAAGTAGAGTTCACTAGCAACAACCAGAGAAAGAATTCATACCTCCTACATAGCAATAGTCATGATGGGGCTCTAGCGAAACTTTCCAAGGATCTAGTTCCTGAATGAATCAGAACTCTACAAGATCTGTTCCTAGGCGATCAGGTCCGGGATTGCAGCAGACCCAAGGCCATCCTCGCGATGGTGGTGTAAACCGCTACTGAATCGTTGGAGTGCCATCTTAGACCCTATCGATAGATGCCTGCTCTTCTTCAGCAAGAGCAAGGTAGGTGTTGTTGATGGCATGATCACAAATGTCATTGTTCATAATTTCTCTGATAGACCTCTCATAGCAATAGAAAAAGAGCTTCTTGGGCTAGGATTGAAATATATCCCTGTCCCACCTCCCATGGCCCATGATGATGTTAATGTGGAGTATGTTCTATTTTCTAGGCTTCTCAAGCTTCGATGGTTTTTTGGTCCAAAAGGAAGGAACATCGCCAACTAGGAAGAACCTGCCTACTCTCCCTTTCATATTTCAAATTCTGCATGGGAACCTGATGTGAAATACCAACCCTTGTTGGATCTTCTTAATGATGGAAAGCATCGAGTTGAACAACAACTTGCTTCCATGGAGAGTATCTTCCAGCCTCCCTTGCCCAGGCATCTGGCAAGAGCCTTGCACTCTCTTAGATCTGATGATTCCATTGTCATCAAGCCTGTTGACAAAAATCTTGGCCTCACTATTCTCAGCAAGGCATGGTACCTGGAAGAAGGGATCAGACAACTTTTAGATCTGGAAGTTTACCAAGAGGTTATTTTTGTTCCTTGGAACTCTCTTTTTTCTAGCTTGGAGTCCATTGTTAAAAATGCACAAAGAAGTCTTCTCCTCGATCAAAAAATAGTGGATTATCTTCTGCAAAAGAACCCCATCATTGCTCGAGTCTGTACTTTCTACCTCATTCCAAAGGTTCACAAACAACCTATGAAGGGTAGACCCATCTGCTCCTACTGCGGTTATATGTTGGAGCCTGTTTCCAAATGGCTTCACCACCAGCTTCTCCCCATTCTCCTCGAGCAGCCAAATCATCTACAAGACTCTCTGAGCCTAATGAAAATCCTTCATGAAAGAGATTTTCCTCCAAGCTGTGTTCTGTTCACCTTTGATGTTGAGAGCCTGTACCCAAGCATTCCTACAACAGTAGGATTGGCCGCTCTTCAACACTTCATCTCGGAGAGGTTCAAGCCAGGTTTGGTCCAGTTGATCCTCGAACTTGTAGAACTGGTCCTGAATAGACATTATCTAGAATTTTATGGTAAGATCTACAGGCAAAAAAGAGGTACAACAATGGGGAGCAATTTTGTAGTTGTCTATGCTTGTCTGTTTCTTTGTTACTTGGAATTGCAAGTTTTTGGTCTTTTTCCATCTATTTCAGAAAATATTTGCTTGTATAAATGATATATTGATGATGCTTTTGGAGTTTGGAATGGTACTAATGAGAGTCTTCAAGCTCTCCTTGATGCTTATGGTTCTGTTTATCCCAGCATCAACATCACTACTGCCATTTCCACTTCTGAAGTTAACATCCTGGATATTCTGGTGGTCAAACCACCCTCCATGATTGTTCCAGGTCGTCTGGGTACTAAACTATACCAAAAACCAATGAATGTGTATCAATATATCCCTTTCTATTCATTCCATCCACCCCACCAAAAAAAAGCCTTCATAGTCAGTGAACTCAATAGGTTTCTGGTCAGAGAGGCGGATGATGAAGGATTCAGAAAGATGAAGCATCAATTTTTTCATAGGTTGAGAGCCCAGGGCTACCCGTCCCATTTCTTATTTCCACTCTTTGCCCAGGTAGAGTTTCGACACCGGCCTGCACTGCTCCAGAAAATATTCTAGAAGATCTCTTTAAGACAGCTAGGTCTAAAGAAATCTCCCCCAGTTCTGATGAAGTTGTACAACTGCCAGTTTGCCCATGATCTTCGTCTAAACAAAAATGTGCTTGGACCTCTCTACGAAAAATGGAGCAAAGACCCTCAACTCTCCCATATCGGTCGTGGCATCATCTGTTGGAGAAACAACAAAAATATGAAGAAATTTCTGTGTCGTAGCCGGGTCGTGAGAACCCAACCCAACTTCAATCGGCCATAACTTTTGCTACAAGGCTTCGATTCTCGAACCGTTTGAAGCGTTGGAAAGCTTATAAAATTTTCTACGATGATAGACAGACAACAAGCCCTTTTTGGAGCCTCTAGACCCCTCAAAAATGAGTTTTAAAGTTTAGAATTTTTTGTAACATCTCTTTTCGGCAATCAATGCCTCGTATTCATGGGTGCACATCTCGAGGAGCATTTTTTAATGTTTTAAGGCACTTTCAACCATTATCCTTGGAAATCACTACCTTTTTTGGCATATCCCAAGGTAACGGTCTATTTTTCTTGATTCTCGCCATGTGGCATGTTGGCTAGGGCACCCACTGGCTTGAGAAATCTATATAAACAAGATGGATTGTAATGTTTGGTCATCAACCAAACTGATGAGCACTTAAGGTGTGAAACATGTTTTTAGAGTTTTTCCTTTCATTTCAGTCTCTCTTGTTCTTATGTCGTGAAGTGCCCTTTTTGCATTGATCGCTTGTGCTTCTACTTCCTCTTCGTTATTTTATTTCTGTTGCGCTAAGGTACTGCTACGAAGTATTTCTTTCTTTTTGAATATAAAAGTTTACTTTTCAATCTGATGTTGCATGTTGCCATAGCTATTCAAAATCCAGAAGAGGATCCTTATTTCTTTCACGAAGGCTCTCCTATTTTGGAATCCACCATATCCACTCAAAAGAGACCCAAGATGATACTTTCGGAGGTTGAAGCTTCCCCTTCATGCATAGAATGCACTTAAATGTAGTCCTGCACTCCACTCTTTTCTGAGATTTAAGAGCTCAAAAAACTTATCACAGATCTTATCGTTTCCTCTCGACCCAACTCTCGCAATACCTCACCCTATAATGGAAGAATAAGGAATAGAAGTCAGATTCATTCCCATAGTGGACAATAAAAATAGCAGCAACCTCAATAGCCGAGCCAACAATAATAACAGTAGAACTGTACTGACAGGCAGAACCAGTGATCTTAGTAAAAAAATGAGTCACAGGACTGATCCCAGAGTAGAGTTCATTGGCAATAACCAGAGAAAGAATTCATTCCTCCTGTGCAGTGGCAATCACGATGGGGTTCTGGCAAAAATTTCCATGGATATGGTTCTCTAAAAAATCAAAACTCTGCAAGATCTATTACCAGGTGGTCAGGTTCAAGATTGTAGTAGACCCAAGACTGTCCTCATGGTGGCAGCATAAACCGCTATTGAATCGTTGGAGTGCCATATTTAGCCCTGCCAATAGATGCCTGCTCTTATTCGATAAGATTAATGTAGGTATTGTTGATGGCATGATCACAAATGTGGAAATTCATAATTTCTCTGATAGACCTCTCACAACGATAGAAAAATATCTTCTTGGGCTAGGATTGAAATATATCCCTATCCCTCCTCCCATGGCCCATGATGATATTCGTGTGAGGTATGTTCTATTTTCCAAGCTTCTCAAGATTCGATGGTTCTTCAGTCCAAAATGAAGGAACATCGCCAACTGGGAAGAACCTATCTACTCTCTCTTTCGTATTTAAAATTCTACATGGGAACCTGATGTGAAATACTAGCCCTTGCTAGATCTTCTTAATGATGGAAAGCATCGAGTTGAACAACTTGCTTCCATAGAGAGTATCTTCCAACATCCCTTGCCCAGGCATATGGCAAGAGCCTTGCACTCTCTCAGATCTAATGATTCCATTGTCATCAGGTCCACTAACAAAAATCTCGACCTCACTATTCTCAGCAAGGCATGGTACCTGGAAGAAGAGATCAAACAAATTTTAGATCTGGAAGTTTACCAAGAGGTTATTTCTGTTCCCTGGAACTTTCTTTTTTCTAGCTTGGGGTCCATTGTTAAAAATTCACAAAGAAGTATTCTCCTCAATAAGAAAATAGTGGATTATATTCTACAAAATAACCCCATCATTTCTCAAGTCTATACTTTCTACCTCATTCTAAATATTCACAAACAACCTATGAAGGGTAGACCCATCTACTTCTACTGCGGTTATATGTTGGAGCCTATTTCCAAATGGCTTCACAACCAACTTCTCCCCATTCTCCTTGAGCATCCAAATCATCTAAAATACTCTATGAGCCTAATGAAAATCCTTCATGGAAGATAGTTTCCTCCAAACTATGTTTTGTTCACCTTTGATGTTGAGAGCCTATACCCAAGCATTCCTAGAGCAGTAGGATTGGTCGCTCTTCAACAATTCATCTCGAGGAGGTTTAAGCCAGGTTTGGTCTAGTTGATCCTCAAACTTGTAGAACTGGTCCTAAACAGATACTATCTAGAATTTAATGGTAATATCTACAGGCAAAAAAGAGGTACAACAATGGGGAGCAATTTTGTAGTTGTCTATGCCTGTTTGTTTCTTTGTTGGAATTGCAAGTGATATTTTTCCATCTATTTCAAAAAATATTTGCTTGTATAAATGATATATTGATGATGATTTTGGAGTTTGGAATGGTACTAACGAGAGTCTTAAAGCTCTCCTTGATGCTTATGGTTCTGTTTATCCTAGCATCAACATCACTACTACCATTTCCACTTCTGAAGTTAACATCCTAGATATTATGGTGGTCAAACCACCCTCCATGATTGTTCTAGGTCGTTTGGGTACTAAATTGTACCAGAATCCAATGAATGTGTATCAATATATCCCTTTATATTCATTCCATCCACCCCAATATAAAAAAACCTTCATAGTCAGTGAACTCAACAGGTTTCTAGTTAGAGAGGTGGATGACGAAGGATTCAGAAATATGAAGCACCATTTTTTTCACAGGTTGAGATCCCAGGGCTACTCGTCCCGTCTCTTATTTTCAATATTTTCTTAGGTAGAGTTTCGACATCGACCTGCACTACTCTATAAAATATTCTAGAAGATCTCTTTAATACAACCAGGTCTAAAGAAATTTCCCCCAATTTTGATGAAGTTGTACAATTGTCAGTTTGCCCGTGATCTTCATCTAAACAAAAACATGCTTGGACCTCTCTAAAAAAAATGGAGAAAATACCCTTAGCTCTCCCATATCATTCATGGCATCATATGTTGGAGAAATAACAAAAATATGAAGAAATTTATGTGCCACATCCGGGTCGTGAGAACCCAACCCAACTTCAATCGGCCATAACTTTTGCTACAAGGCTCCGATTCTCAAACTGTTTGAAGCATTGGAAAGCTTATAAAAGTTTCTATGGTGAGAGACAAGAAATAAGCCATTTTTAGGGCTTCTAGACCACTAAAAAATAAGTTTTAAAGTTTAAATTTTTTTGTAACGTCTCTTTTTGGCAATCAATGCCCCGTATTCATGGGTGCACATCCCAAGGAGCATTTTTTAATGTTTTAAGGCACTTTCAATCGTTATCCTTTGTAATCGCTATCTTTTTTGGCATATCCTAAGGTAACAGTCCATTTTTATTGATTCTCACCATGTGGCATGTCGGCTAGGGCACCCCTGGCTTGAGAAATCTATATAAACAAGATGGATTCTAATGTTTGGTCACCAGTCGAACTGATGAGCACTTAAGATGCGAAACGCGTTTTTAGAGTTTTCCCTTTCATTTTAGTCTCTCTCGTTCGTATGTTGTGAAGTGTCCTTTTTTCATTGATAGCTTGTGCTTTTACTTTCTCTTCGCTATTTGATTTCTATTGCACTAAGGTACTGCTACAAAGTATTTCTTTATTTTTAAATATAAAAGTTTACTTTTCAATCTGATGTCGCACGCTGCCCTAGCTATCCAAAATCCAGAAGAGGATCCCTATTTCTTTTGTGAAGGCTCTCCTATTATGGAATCCACCATATCCACTCAAAAGAGACCCAAGATGATACTTTCAGAGGTTGAAGCTTCCCCTTCATGCGTAGAATGCACTCAAATGTTGTCTTCCTCTTCTGTTCCTGAAGTGACGCAACCCTTGACACGTATTCCATAAATTCCACATAATATTAAATATATTAGCTCAAAATTTTGGGAAACCTTCAGATATGTGTTCATTAAGGTCCACAAAATTGAGACCATCATGAAAATCCAGAAAGGCATCAATGAGGGTACCATGCCAAACAATTTGTTCATGAAACCTCCAAGACTTCGAATTCCAGATCCTGCTCTTTAGGAAGAGATGGACAAGAAATTTGTCGAGCTCACATTGAATTTCTAGAAAGCATGTTTGAAAGTATATCTTTCAATAGAAAAGAAATTAATTGAGAGCTTGAAGGTTCAAAAGGATGCGGTTGTTACACAGTTTGATGCACAACTGGAGAAAATATTTAGCAAAATTATTTTCATTTTAGATTTTGAGATTGCATCCTATTGAAAATTGCAAATCAAGCAATATTTCACTCTGAAGACCAATGCTCTCAAAATGGAACTGTGTGTGGGTCGTCAAGTCCAACAAGGTGCAACCGACACCCAAAAAGTATCAATGCAACGAATATGATTTCAATATATCAATGAAATATATATAGTTCTATTCACCCCAAGAATAGTCCTGCAAATATGGAACTACCGGAGGTAAGAATAGACCTAATTACAACAACATAACAATATGCCCAAAATAAAATAATGGAATAATACAATGATACGCTAACATCCCCCCTTATTACATTATTTGGGTAATACTACTAGCTATACTAACATCCCCCTGATTACATCATTTTGCAATACATAGAGAGCTATGAAAAAATTCAAATTTGACACGTGCAAGTGCCTTAGTGAAAATATCTACAACTTGAGCATTGGTGGAGATGTACTGAAGCTGAATTTGGTGCCTTGGAAATTTATCTCGAATGAAGTGACATTGTGTGTCAATGTGCTTGGTTTTCTCATGATGGACTAGATTCTTAACAAGGTTCAAAACACCCTGGTTGTCATAGAACAAGTGTATTGGAGATTTTTATGGATGACCCATACTTGTCAGAATGCGATGCAACCATATCACTTCGCACACAGCTTCACGTGCGGCATGATAATCTACCTCTGTAGATGATATAACAACCACCTGTTGCTTCTTGTTGTGCCAAGAAACAAGACCAGATCCAAAATGAAATAAATATACTGAAGTTGACTTATGATCATCATATGACTCGGCATAGTCAAAGTCCATGTATCCTTGCAAGAAGAATTTGTTATTCCTCTTGCACTCTAGGCCATATTCCATTGTACCACATATATAGTTAAGAACACGTTTTGCTTCTTTCAAGTGAGTAGTCTTAGGTTCCTACATGAACCTCAAAATATAGTTGACAACAAATATGATATCTGGCCTAGTATTGGTCAGATATATGAGACTCCCAATCAGTTATCGATAGAGTACCATCTACCTAAGGTGAATCATCATATCATGATAACTAAAGCCCTTATTCCATCGGTGTTGCCATTGGATTGCAATCAATCATGTGATATTTTTCTAACAGTGTCTTGGTATATTTTTTTTGAGATACTTTGATGTAGTGCTCCTTCTAGTTCACTTCCAGACTAATACAGTAATGGAGAAGTCTCAGATTTGTCATCTCAAAATATTTACACAAGTCCTTTTTGATAGTAGAGATCATAGTTTCTAAACTCCTTGTAATGAGCAGATCATCAACATATAGTACAAGCAACACTATATCAAAACCTTATTTCTTGAAATAGAGGTTTTCATCTGATGTACATCTCTTAAATCCATGCTGCAGGAGGTGATTATCCATTTTTATATGCCAATATCAAGGATCTTGTTTTAAACCATATAAGGATTTGACCAACTTGCAAAATTTTTGCTCTTGTCCTTCCACTTCAAATCCTTTAGGTTGAGTCATGTAGACTTCTTATTGGATATCACCATTCAGAAAATCACTCTTGACATTCATTTGGTGAATTTTCCACCCATACTATGCTGCCATAGCACAAAGAACTCGAATAGTGGTCATCCGAGCAGTAGGTACAAAATTTTTCTCGTAGTCAATGCCTTCCTTTTGAGAATAGCACTTTGCAACAAGACATGCCTTATGCTTATAAATTGTCCCATCTACCTTGTAATTGACTTTGTACACCCATTTTTAGCCTATGGGATTCTTTCTGTATGGCATATTGACAAGATCCAAAATTTTATTTTTCATCAAAGACTTATACTCAGCATCCATAGCAACCTTCCATTATGGCTCACTAAGCGTATATTGTACATAAGCAGGTTCATGTTCATTCACTAAAGAAATAAACACACTATCATAATATATATCCATATCCTCTTTTTATCTCTCTAGATCAACATAAATTTCCTCAAAATATTGACAAAGATCATCAACCCCAGTAGTCTTTGCTGCTGCTCTTTGCTGTCGAGCCATGCTGTGAGTACAAGGTCTATCCAAAGTTAAATCTAGTGGAGTGGATAACTTGGAGTCTCTAATTGTATTTGTATACCATTTTGGATTCTTCTTTTGTGGTGATGAAGAATATGAAGAAGTTGAAGGACCTTCAGTATTTGGTGATGAAGGGGACTTCTAAACTTTAGTTTTCAAAAGATCTAGGTATACATCAGATGTACTTTGTGATGTGAAAGCTTCATAAAAAAAAACATCTCTACTAACAAGAATCTTCTTGGTAAAAGGATCAATCAAATTATAACCCTTAGAGTGCTCATCATAGCCAAGAATAATACACTTCAATGTCTTCTCATCTAGCTTATTCCTTTTCTCTTTTGGTATGTGCATGAAAGCATTACATCCAAAAATGCGTAGATGATATATGGAGGGTTTTTGACCACTCCAAGATTCATGTGGAGTCATTCCTTGTATGGACTTTGTGGGTGCCCTATTCAATAGGTATACTGCTATGGTGATAGCTTCTTCCCAATATTGTTGCTCAATACTAGCTCTTGTGAGCATGCAATGAACCATTTCCATGATGGAACGGTTCCTCCTTTCAGCAACACCATTTTTTTTAGGAGTATAAGCAATAGTTAACTATCTCTTGATCCCATGTGCAATCAAGAATGCAAAAAATTCTTTTGACGTAAACTTCCCCCTCGATCTGAGTGGAGGGCCTTTATAGAAGTCCCTGACTCCTTCTCAACAGATTTCTTGAATTTTTGGAAGAAACCAAATGCTTTAGATTTTATATTAAGAAAGAACACCCACATATTTTGTGAGTAATCATCCACAAACAACTAAAAATACCTCTTCCCCCCACAACTTATGGGTGTGAAATGACTGCACATATCGATGTGAATCAACTCCAGAGATTTCTTTGCTCGTGTAGAGCTTTTCTCAAAAGGTACTCTATGCTACTTTTCGACAAAGCAGTCAGAGCACACTAGCAATGTGGAAGAAAGGGAAGGGAGGTCCTTTACCATCTCATACTTACTAAGCTCAAGTAAGTAGCCATAACTAAGATGCCCATATCTCTTGTGCCATAGAGAAGTTGCCTCATTTGTAGAGATTGTCATGGCTACATGTGGAGTAGAGATAGCATCTAAGGCAAATAAGCCATTCTTATATGAAGCGGTTGCAATGTTCTTACCCCTCCTGGTAAAAGAACAACACTTCTTGCCTCCCTCAACACTAAATTTTACAACCATATCTTTGTCCATAATTTGTATGACTGACAACAAATTGTTTGCCAATCTTGGAACATAGAGAAATTTTTCAATCTAACACTTTCCATCAGGAAGAGTGACTAAAATTGTACCTTCTCCCTAAAACTTGTAGGTTTTATCATCGACAATAGTGACAGGTTTGCCCTCTTTGGCCTCAAAAGACTCAAACCATGATTTGTCGCCAGTCATGTGCTTACTAGTGCCAGAATCGACATACCATATAGGATCCATATGCTTGGAAATTGTGGTAGTCATAAGCACCTTGTGTACCCTCTCAAAATTTGAGTTAGATTCTTCAAGAGCAACATTCACTCTAAGTTGCTTATTCTTATTTTGTGGTTTGTTCTAGCCTTTCTGTTTAGGTTTTTTATTCTTATGCCAACATCTATTTGTATCATGATCCTCTTTGTCATAGATCTTGCAATATCTTTTTTTTTTGAGGTTGTTTCCCTTTTGAATCTTTGTTAGAAGTTCCTCCTTGCTAAAAATTACCCTTCTTCTTAGGACCCTTCTTGTTGGAATAGAGAGTTGTGTTAGAAGAATCATCTCTCTGAAGTTGGCATACCTCCTCCTCTTGAAGCATATTTACCAACTCAACAAAGGTACTTTTCATTGTGAAACCTGAAAGGAAGTGATCAACACCCTATAATAATTAGGTAAATCTCTCAATACAATTGGGTTAAGGAGCTTGTCATCAATAGGTTCTCCCAAAGAATTCAAATTTGCTTTCAATTCAGACGCTCTACAAAGAAAGAGTTCAACCGTCTCTCCCTGTTTTATGCTCAGAATGTGTAATTGATATTTAAGAAAGAGAATGGTGGAATTATTCTTTCCCTCATATATAGTTTTAAGGGCATCCCGTGCCTCTTTACTATGTTTACAATCAGCAATATGGGGTTGAACTTCATTGGACACAACAAGCAAGATGAGCATTTTTGCTTTGCTATATTTCTTGTCAAAGTATTTTTGATCAATAGTTGGAGTTGTAGCTCCGATAGTAGATGAAGGTCATGTTGTTGCTCTAGATACAACATCCCATAAGTCATCCATTTCTAGGACTACCTTCATCTTGTTTTTCCATGGTGTATAATTAGGACCTTTCAACAACTGATGAGCATCAGTCATTAATTTTGCAGATATTGTGAAGGTTCCTTATATCACCAAATGGTCCCCCCTTCGATATGCCTTAATGCCAGGCCATTATACCATACAAAATACCATCCCTTACATGAGGGATACTATAGGTATTTTGAAAAAACTAGAAAAATTACCCGCCCTTACGTGAGGGAGACTAGGTAATTTCAATGATTATACGATACGTGGTACTTAGGCGGTACTAAAAGGGAATCGCCTCATTGATGGCACCTACCTTAAATAGTCATAAATCCTCATGCGTGGGGCATAAATTCCCCTAAACACTTTGGATATCCAAAATTTCATTGGGATTTACGCCTAAACACGAGAGCGATTAGGGTAGTGGAAATGGAATGAAACAATAGCAAAAAAAATGGCACTTTCTGTATCTCGCTGCTGAATGTGAATTACAAAAAAAATGGGTTTATTTTTTGGATTTTAGGAGTTTATGCTTTATGCTCTATAATTAAATGCTGAAAATGAAAGCATTCATACAACATTAAAGCATCCAAAATAACCCTAGGTGTCGGTTACCATCGAGAATGCACCTTTTACAAATTTTGCCAAGTTTTGTAGAAATGCTGAAAAATTGCTTCACTATTCCCCCCTTTGATTTTTCAGTTTTGTAGAAATGCTGAAAAATTGCTTCACTATTCCCCCCTTTGATTTTTCAGTTTTGTAGAAATGCTGAAAAATTTGTCCCTCCTTGAAAGAAATAGGCTCCCCCTTAAGTTTTTGAAAATAAATCCTCTTTCTAAAGCTTTTTTTTTTTAAATTCTTTATTTAAGTTTAAAAAAAATATTACTTTATCATAGAAAAAATTATTAAAGAAAATAATTTAACTATGATAAAAGTAATTAACTTTAATATTAAACTAAAAATAAATAAAAAATAAAAACTTTAAGAAAGAAAAAAAGATTAATCAAAACTTTAAGAAAATTTTGTATACCTTTCGGGGGGGGTCAACGAGTTTTGACCCCGTGACCTTGGGACTCCCAGAGTCCCCACCGCTTAGTCCATGACCAAGTGGGCTAGCGGGCTGATTCGCAAGGATTAGTGGAGCCCTCCTATATGAGGAGGCTCCTCAAGCCCCATCCTCGAAGCGACAGCCGCTCCTCTGCTCGGTGGTAGCTCCCTTCGGTGGATCTACTTTGTCAATCTCCACTCGGATCAATGCTAAACAAAGCCACGCGGGCTACCAAAGCAGAATCATCACGTAGCAAAATATGCATTTTAGAATATTCATTTCACTTAAATATATCTCACCAAATGTCAAGCGAATTTCATATCGCACAGTATATACATGTCTTCGATTAGATCAACACAGTCAGTGTAGTTAGTGTAGGATCACACCACATCTTTGCATATCACATCTTCAGTTCTCAGTGTAGACCTCTACATTATGTCTCCTCACAATGAATCGTCACATCAATTACATGTTTTTAAATTGAAGATACAAAATGATAATCAGACTTCACTTACTACAATAAATCATGGGCGCTCCTCTCATAGCATCTCATAAATATCTTGTGTGGCCCTCTTTGTCCAACCACTTGCTGGAAATAGAGATGCATCAATACATCTTTAGGCTCTGTGCTCATTCAATTTGTTGACATAGCAAATCGTTCGCAATGCTCTCCATGGGACTTTAGTGGAGCGTCACACAACAAGCTCTACACGTTCACAACTTTCTCAAATGAACAACTAGCCACAAATATCTGCACCTCCTATGTAACATCACCTCCAAAAACAAATGCCGGTAGCACTACTTTACTAGCTCTGATACCATGTCAAGGCAACGAACATGATTTCAATATATCAATGAAATATATATAGTTCTATTCACCCCGAGAATAGTCCTGCAAAGATGGAACTATCGAAGGTAAGAATAGACCTAATTACAACAACATAACAATATGCCCAAAATAAAATAATGGAATAATACAATGATACGCTAACAAAAAGCTACTGAGGAAAAATAGCAAGATACCGTCATGGATGAATCCAACACCTTTGTGGCCTCCCTCATAAAAAAGGAGTGCGCTCCACTCTTTTTTGAGACCAAGAGCTCTAAAAACTTGTCACAGATCTTGTCATTTCCTCCTGACCCAACTCCCACAATCCCTTGCCTTAAAATCAAAGGATAAGGAATAGAAGTTGGAGTCATTCCCATAATGTGTAGCAGCAACAACATCAACCTCAACATTCGGGTCGACAACAAAAGTAGTAGAACCACCCTGACAGGTAGAACCAATGATCTCAATCAAAAAATGGGTCACTAGATCGATCCCAGAGAAGAGTTCATTGATAACAACAAGAGAAAGAATTCATACCTCCTGTGCAGTATCAGTTACGATGGGGCTCTGGCTAAACTTTCCAAGGATTTGGTTCTTGAACGAATCAAAACTTTGTAAGATCTGTTCCTAGGAGGTCAAGTCCAGGATTGCAATAGACCCAAGGCCATCCTCACGGTGGTGGCATAAACCACTACTAAATAATTGGAGTAACATCTTCAGCCCTACTGACAGATGCTTGCTCTTCTTCAACAAGAGTAAGGTAGGTGTTGTTGATGGCATGATCACAAATGCCATTGTCCATAATTTCTCTGATAGACCTCTCACAACGATAGAAAAAGAGCTTCTTAAACTAGGATTGAAATATGTCCTTGTACCACCTCCCATGGCCCATGATGATGTTCGTGCGGGGTATGTTCTATTTTCTAGTCTTCTTAATCTTCAGTGGTTCTTCGGTCCAAAAGGAAGGAACATCGTCAACTGGGAAGAACCTGCCTACTCTCCCTTTTGTATTTTAAATTCTGTATGAGAACCTGATATGAAATACCAATCCTTGATAGATCTTCTTAATGACAGAAAGCATGGAGTTGAATAAAAACTTGCTTCCACAGAGAGTATCTTCCAGCATCCCTTGCCTAGGCATCTGGAAAGAGCCTTGCACTCTCTCAGATCTAATGATTCCATTGTCATTAATCCCATAGACAAAAATCTCTACCTCACTATTCTCAACAAGTCATGGTACCTGGAAGAAGGGATCAGACAACTTTTATATCTAGAAGTTTACCAAGAGGTTATTTCTATTCCTTAGAACTCTCTTTTTTATAGCTTGGAGTCCATTGTTAAAAATACACAAAGAAGTCTTCTCCTCTATAAAAAATAGTGGATTATCTTCTACAAAATAACCCCATCATTACTCGAGTTTGTACTTTCTACCTCATTATAACGGTTCACAAACAACCTATGAAAGGTAGATCCATCTACTCCTACTGCGGTTATATGCTGGAGCATGTTTCCAAATGGCTTCACCACCAACTTCTCCCCATTCTCCTCGAGCATCCAAATCATCTACAAGACTCTTTAAGCCTAATGAAAATCCTTCATGGAAGATATTTTCCTCCAAAATGTGTTATGTTCACCTTTGATGTTGAGAGCCTGTACCCAAGCATTCCTACAGTAGCAAGATTGGCTGCTCTTCAACACTTCATCTCGGGGAGGTTCAAGCTAGGTTTGGTCCAGTTGATCCTTGAACTTGCAGAACTGATCTTGAACAGAGACTATCCAAAATTTTATGGTAATATCTATAGGAAAAAAAGAGGTACAATAATGGGGAGAAATTTTGTAGTTGTCTATGCCTTTTGTTTCTTTGTTACTTGGAATTGCAAGTTTTCGGTCTTTTTCCATCTATCTCAAAAATATTTGCTTGTATAAATGATATATTAATGATGATTTTGGAGTTTGGAATGGTACTAATGAGAGTCTTCAAGATCTCTTTGATGCTTATGGTTTTTTTTATCCCGACATCAACATCACTACTGCCATCTCCACTTCTAAAGTTAACATCCTAGATATTTTGGTGGTCAAACCTCCCTCCATGACTATTCTAGGTCATGTGGGTACTAAACTATACCAGAATTCAATGAATGTGTATCAATATATCCCTTTCTATTCATTCCATCCACCCCACTAGAAAAAATCCTTTATAGTCAATGAACTCAATAGGTTTCTAGTCAGAGAGGCGGATGACGAAGGATTCAGAAAGATGAAGTATAATTTTTTTCACAGGTTGAGAGCCCAGGGCTACTCGTCCCATTTCTTATTTCCACTCTTTTCCCAGGTATATTTTTGACATTGGCCTACACTACTCTATAAAATATTCCAGAAGATCTCTTTAAGATAGTCAGGTCTAAAGAAATCTCCCCCAATTCTTATGAAGTTGTACAACTACCAGTTTGCTCGTGATCTTCGTCTAAAAAAAACGTGCTTGGACCTCTCTACGAAAAAAGGAACAAAGACCCTTAGGTCTCCCATATCAGTTGTGGCATCATATATTGGAGAAACAACAAAAATATGAAGAAATTTTTTTGCCGCAGCCGGGTCGTGAGAACCCAACCCAACTTCAATCGACCATAACTTTTGCTACAACTCCAATTCTTGAACCGTTTGAAGCGTTGGAAAGCTTATAAAATTTTCTATGACGAGAGACAAGAAACAGGCCCTTCTCGAGGCCTCTAGACCCCTAAAAAATAAGTTTTAAATTTTAAATTTTTTGTAACATCTCTTTTCAGTAATCAATGCCCCGTATTCATGGGTGCACATTTTGAGAAGCATTTTTTAATGTTTTAAGAAACTATTGACCGTTATACTTGGCAATAAATGTATTTTTTGGCATATCCCAAGTTAACAGTATGTTTTTCTTGATTCTTGCCAAGTGGCATGTCGGCTAGGGCACCCACTAGCTTGATAAATCTATATAAACAAGATGGATTGTAATGTTTGATCATCAGCCGAACTGATGAGCACTTAAGGTGCGAAACACATTTTCGAAGTTTTACCTTTCATTTCATTATCTCTTGTTCTTATTTCATGAAGTGCCCTTTTTACATTGATCGCTTGTGCTTCTACTTCCTCTTTGATATTTTATTTTTGTTGTGCTAAGGTACTGCTACGAAGTATTTATTTCTTTTTTAATATAAAACTTCAAACCTTAAAAAATAGTTTCATAAAATCCTAGAAAATTTAATTAATGTTTGGGGACCTGCTTAGTCCACTATAATATTGATCTTGGAGGCACAATAGTCAAACCCCCTTGGTACTTTTACTTGACCATTTGAAAGCAAAAGCGATTGTTGACCTTTTTGGAAACAAACAAGACAAGATGCAATGAAATCTAAAAATACAAAAAATAAAATGCAAATAACCATACTATAGCCTAAATGGAATATGTAAGTGGAAATAAGGGTTTGGGAGTGAAATATTACCCCCAAACTTGACAAAAATGAAATCGCACCCCATAAGGAATGATCATAATTTTGGGTTCTATTGAAACCACACCCTATAAGGGGCAACCGTGATTTTAGGATAGGAGATAAAAATGATGAATGGATGTGAATTTAAAACACAAAATATAGAATAAATAGTTTTTAAGAAGTAACAATATGAAATAATAAACCTAGTGATAGAAAAAGAAAAGACAAAAGGATGAAGTCCTCCACAAAATGATAGATCTCTCCTTAAGACTCCCACACTTATCCACCAATAGCAACAAATCAGTAGTAGAGCAACAATAGAGCACCAGAGAACACTTAATCTTGTTAGAAGACTTGCTTGCAAGAAGAATTTTGCTAGGAAAACTTGTTAGCCAAAAATCACTTGGAAAAACTCTTTTGTCTAGGGTCAAAAGAGGATATAAACCCTTTATTTAAAATATTTTTGGAGGGAAAAAGAGTGAAAAACTAAGGGAGGATCTCATCCTAAGTATTGGCCCAAAAAATGGTATTTTCTAAGAGAAAACCTTAACTTGCTGAAATCGTGCCCCATAAGGGTCAACTACAATTTTAGCAAAACTAGGGAAAAAAGGAAGGGGGAGAGGAAGAGAGACCTAAACTTGTGCCTAGAAAAGTTTTAGGGTCCTCCCAAGGGTTCTAGGAAGATTGACTCACTTTGGTGGGTCAATTTTCCATGTCTATACCTAGAACAAGTTGAAGATTAGATGGTTTAGAATTTCTTCCAAGCCAACCTCTAGAGAATATCAGTTCCTTGTGAAACTGCTACTAAATATTAAAGAAAGAAAAGGACACAAGTTTGAGAGAGAAACAAAAGAAAAATGAATAGGGTTGAGAGAGAATAGGGTTAGAGAAAATAAATTTCAATGTAGTTGGGATTTAGCTAACAACAATGATTCAAGTTGCATGAATATTGGTTATCTTATGCAAGCAAAGACTAACATACTATACAATTAACTTTAATAGAAAATACATTATCCTCAAATATTATTAATTTCATCATTACAAGCACTTTAACCCATGAATTTAAAATAGTTTAATCTCAATATATATACTAGATGAATACCAAACAATATTAAACCTATTAGCAATCTAGCTATAATCTCATAGGATATAGCAATATAAAATATTCATACAAATACATCCATTCAATAACACATTGACTAAATAATATTATTTTTCAATTTGTTATATGGGATTGAATTACGCCCCACCCGTATTACATCATCACCATATAGTGGTATTATAACAAAGCTTAGATATTATTTATGTATCGCTTGGCAAGATTTGAACCTTGGTCTCCTCCTTAAATGTTGAGGAGTCAATCTGGTTGAGCTAATATCACTTGATGAACCGAATAATATTATTAATGAATATTGAATACAAATAATTCAAATACAATGGAATGCAAGGTTTGTTCTCAATGTATTACTATATCATTGCTACAATCTCACTATTACACCTATTAAATTACTTTACCTTCAATATATACACACATGGATATGAGACTCTTCACATTCATAACCCTTGACCTTTCTACTTTTACAAACTTTTCATCTCCTCACGCACACAAGAGATCTAACGCCATATTTTTTATGGGAGAAATACCACATAATAATAAATCTATTATTAACTCTACATATTCACACAAGGATAAATACTCTAATGATTCTACATACTAAATGATAAACTCTTACATATTTCCATAATTACATGACACCTTACATAACTCCATAATTACTTACATGAAACCTACTATAAACTCAAATATTTATAAACTCTAAACTATATTATGTACATGGTCCTTGCAATATTCTTACAAGTTACCAAATAATATAATACTTCCAACAAAACCTAATAGAAATACTACGATTAAAGAAACCAAAAATGCCAAAAGTGTAACTATTACCTTCAACTAAATATCTACAAACATTAATTGGAGTAATTAAAATGACTCTTGATTGTATTATAAACCATAAAAATACAACCCTCCATAGATAAAAACTAAAATAACTAACCCTTTACAATGAGGGTTATTCCTCTATTTATAGTTTTTGCTTAACTAATATAAAACTAACTACTCTATACAATAATGAGCAAAATTGTTCCGCATGATCTCAATTGAACCAAGACCACTCGACATCTTCGAAATATCTTTTATTATACCTTAAGTAGTTATGATTGTGGGATATTCAGTTATGATTTGTTGATGTGGTCATAACTTTCATGCTTTGACAACTGCCACATGGCCTAACCGCTTCTTTCTGGGGTGATGAGATTTTTATGTGTTGATACCTTCTAGTCTTGGGTGTTGCTTCCTTTGTCTTGCCTTCTAGATTTCTCTTTCATGCTTGCTACAAGATTTTTAATATGTTGGGATCTTATGGAGGTTGAGCTAGCGTTATTGCTTGGAAGTTTTGACATGCTACCATTTTGGTACTAATGCCTTTTCTTCCACAAGTTTTGTGTTAAGCTATGGATTTTGAGTGCTTCTACTGACATCATCACCTGGAAGTTTTGGATTACCTCTTTTACATTTCCAACTTAAATTATTTTGGATAAAAGCTTCCAACCTTAGCATATGAGAACTTTCCTTAGCAGATTTGTTACCTAAAATTCCCCCCTTAGGCTTTGAATAAAGAATCGAACAGATTTTTGAGTCCTAAAAGCATATTTTTATTTCTCACCATGATAGGGGTGACCTTTATATGTACCAACAAGGCTATGCAGTCTAGAAAATTTTCACAATTTGAAACTCTTAAAATATTTATGTTTTCATAGATTATAAGCACTTATGGATGACACCAATCATTTTCCTAGTCACCTCAAGTCATATTTTTCCTCCATTGTTCTTTTTTTTTTTATTAACAACCCCTATTGAACAGTCATAATGGGCACCAAAAAATGTGGAGGGTATCTCAATTTCCAAACCCACCCATCTAGGTGATGAGTGAGTTCACAACCAATATGGGGGAAGAATTCCTTTTAAAGGTAATTCCTTTTAGCTATCATCAAAAAATATCCAAGACTATTACCAATAGTAGATTCTAGCTTAGCTACCACCATAAAGGCTATTGACCTTTATTTGTTCTATCCATTTGGTCAACATTACCTCGTGGTGCAAGGAGTTTAGAATTTGCTAGTAAATTTTAGCATAGAATTTCTCTTGTTATCATTTTGGGTATTTTCACAATATTAGCTACTTGATAGATAGAAGGATCTTTAGGTTCTCTTATTTTACTGAGATCCAAGTGACAATTTTGATTTAAATTCCCCGTTCTGGTAGGGATTTTCCTATTTTATTGAAATCTCACTACAATCACTTATTATGCAAGTTATAGCTCATTTAATAGTTTTATCTCATGAAGTTTCATAGCTCCTAAGGGATGGTACATCGACATACAAAGTTAAAAAGTAAAAATCAGAATTAAATTCATAATAGTTCATAGTATTTTACAAACATTTGATGTGGATCATTCTCAACATCAACTAGTATCTATATTAAGTTAGGATTGAACTTGAAAAAGGGGCAGTGTAGAACATGATTATAGGTCTAAATAGAGGGTTCCTAATGAAGTTTTTGTTATATTCAAGGTTACAATGCTTGAATCCTTTAGTTGGATATTTTGGACCAATATGCAATCATTATAGCTCCATATTATACCCATGTAAAAGTAGATTAGCTCCTTTAGTTGGTTTGGTAAAGAGAGGGCTATAATTTATTTCTCTAAACTTTATATGATTTATGCCACCTTTATTCCATTATTATATCATTTAATGTTATAGGATAAGAGGGAAATATGATCCATATGAATATTGGATATTAGATTCTATTGGAGCATGTAATACTCAATATTTTTTCAACAAAAGGATTTTATGGATAAGGCTAATGACTTGATGCATATTAGTGAGGAAAAAAGAAACTAAGATAAGGTCATTGAGTCTAGCAGATATCACTTGACATTTTTCAATTAGAAATACTTGAATATTCATGGCAAATGTTATTTTTCATAGGATATATTGGGGTTTGGTTTTAACAATGCTTTCTTAAAAATAAATAGGAAAAAATTACCCAAAATTAAATAATAACTGATAGATGAACATAATATAGTATGAAGTATATTTATAGACATCAAAGTAATTTCACTAAAAGAAGAATAAACACTTAAAATGATTGAGAAATGGTTGGTGTTAAGGGGTCTAAATACTCGAATTACATATAATATTAGGTCAAGGTTAAATAATTTTCCTTAAGGTTTATCTTAAAAAATTATACTAAACCCACCTATACAATGTGTATAAGAGACCATAGGGCTATACAAAAAATATAAAATTCAGTCCTAGCCTCAATTGAATATTAATACCACATATATCATTATTTCCTCTTAATATGAAGGGACATAGAGAGATCTTTAGCGATGATCACCCCCTACGGGGCACTCTATTGCTCCAATATAATACCATAATTATACACAAGTCCCCTTGGAAATGACCTTGGTTAGAATACCTATTGTTTGCTCTACTCGTAACACATAGACTAGATCAAACATCCCATATGTATGAATCCATTAGACACAATACATCCAAACATTAATGTGCATAGTTTACTAATAAAACACTAGATTGTAGATAATTTTCATAGTTATTTTATTGTCACAATAAAGGGTCACCAAAAACCCACTATATTGTAGTCTTCTACAAAAAATAAATATTGTGTTGCCAATGACATTTCCAAAAATCCTTAATGGATGCATTGTTGGTTCAAATTATTTTTCCAATCTAAATTAGAGAATCCTATCAAAATTGGAGGTACTTCAATTGAGTTGTGAATATCCTTCTAGTATGTATTTCTAATGTACCAAATATTTGGATGTTATCTAGTGACTCTCACAAGATGTTTGCACATACTTAGAACAATACCTAGTAGTAAATTCAATATCTAGTTGAACAAGGTTGATATAAATAACTCCCTTAACAAGTTCCCAATATAGGATGATACCCACTAAAGTAGTGTAGTTTGCTTCCAACTTCAAACTCGGAGTAAAATGATTTTAAGTAGGTTTGTAGTCCTCCATCTAGAACTACTAGAAAATATCCAAGGCATACTTGGGATATGAAATGATTATCTTGGATGGTGATTGATTAATTTAGATCCCTAATAAATAATTAATTATGCCTAGATATATCATCTTAAGACTATCATAAATCCATGACTTCATATCCTAGATAAATGATGTTGAGATATCATAATGAGAAGACCATCAAAATAAAACACAATCACCAAAATATGATCCTATTGATGCTTTATGTAAACATCATGCTTTACCTCACATCATCAAAATCCACAATTGAGAGAAAAATGAATATTCTCATACCAAGCATGAATAACCTACGTAATCCCATACAAGGACTTCTTTAGCCTACATACTTATGGAGTGGGTTCATCAATCTCAAAAGAATATGGTTTACCTCATATAAATATCCTCGTAAATATTTTATCCATGAATAAAGTCACTTTTCACATCCATTTGGCATACCTACCATCCATAAGAAACAATAATTAAGGTAATTATCCAAACAAATTCCATCCATGCAATTGGAAAAAATGTCTTTGAAAAATCAACAGTTTTCTTTTGAGATAATCCCTTAGAAACAAGGCATACCTTATACTTTATTGCCTAACCATTAGAAGTTTACTTGGTCTTATAGACCCATTTAAATCTAATAATGTCTTCATTTAGGAAGAGGAACAAGTTCCCATATTTTATTCTTCATCAATGAATCATACTCAATAAGCATTGAATCCTCCCACTCCAAACAACCATTGGCCTAATAATAAGTGATAGTATATTTAGAATCATCAAATTTCAATATGAATATCCAATAAGGAGCCTTCTAATGGTTCTACTAATAATAAATGACTGAGCATCCTAAAGAAGGTTTTGGGTCCACTTGAGTATCAAGAAATCCATGGAAGGTTTTGGCACATCCTGCATAGAAGTAGAATCAAAAACTAGTGCTAGATTATCAATCCCAAGGTCATCATCCACCTCAATATCTAGCATTATTGAACAAGGCATGGTAGAATCAAGCTCATAAACTACAAAATATAAAATTGAAGTGTTGGAGGAGGTTCTAAAAGAGAAGAAGCTATATTAATGATCTTGTTGATGAACTTAGACTAGGAGGATGAAAAACTAGAATAATTAGAATAGAAAAAATAATAATCTCAAGGGGAAAACAATAACAAATAAAGAAGTCATATGAAGAGAATCATCATCCAAAAGTAAAAGAAGTAGTATGAAAATAAATAATAGAACCTCCTCACTAAATATCACATCACTTCATATTATAACTGCCTACTTCATCCGATCATACAAATGAAGAACCTTATAGGTATACCACAAGGATACAATTATTAATATTAACATCAATTTTTTTCCATATATCTTTAGGAATATAATCCATGTAATGGATCCAAATATATAAAACTTTGAGACATGAGGCTTACCACTTGTCAATCTCTCAAGAGAAGCCATATTTTGAATAGTTTAATTAAAATTTGGTTGATGATATGAGCTACACAAGTCACTAGTTCATCCCCAAATATGGTCTCTATCTGCTTGGCATGCAATATTCATATACCCATATCCATGATAATTCCATTATTTTTCTCAACCAATATATTCTACTTTAGTATAGAATGAACAATATTTTAAAAAGAAATGCTATGAAAAGCCAAAAATTCATTGAAGGTATGGCTAACGTACTCACCTTCTCCATCAGTACTCAAACACTTAATATTCCTACCAAACTTATTTTATAGAATATTCTTGAAATTATTGAACTTTCCAAAGGTTTCATCTTTGGTGATGATGTACAATTTGTAGTGAAAATTCACTACAATCCATCCAAGAAGAGTGAATTTAACTAGCACTAATTTTGAGTTAGGTGCAATATGGAAAGCTCTCAAAACTCTACCAATCATCAAATATTTTGTGCTAAGAAATCACTCAAAAATCATCACCAAATTTTGAAAGTGGGTGTAAAATCCCTAAGGTTGTAGGGCCATTCTAATTATTGAATCTTAATAGTTTCTAGTCCATATTAATCCCTCAAATCCTTTTCAGTGATAACTAAACCAAAATTTGTCATTGCTAGGAGCTCATGAGCCATTTTAGAGATAACTTAAATGAATCTACCATGTATATTTGGGTTTGTTGTTTCTGAACACTCATTTGTTGTCTCTCCACCACATGCATAGGACACATTCATTGGGATATCAGGGTGGGAAGGATTCAACAACTATGGGATATGGATAGGGACTCATAGTAGCTTATCATGAAAAGACTTCATGAGATATCTAATTACAAAACTTGATGGTCCTATCTATACCTATCATAGATAGCTCTTATGCATTTGGTTAGGGTATAGTTGGCTAAGCTTCTCTATACCAATGTTTCCACCAAGAGGAGCTCAACAATAGCGGGTGGTAAAGTTGCAAGAGGCATATTGAAACACTAAAAATTAAAAGTCCTACAAATCATCAGATTTCATGACCAATGGTTCATGCTACTCCAATAATAGTTTTGACAAAACATGGAGTTTTGGAGTTTTTATATGGAAGGTAATAAAGAGAAAATTTCAAAGGTCAAGTCCTATGAAAATATATCAAAATTGTAGTGAATATTCACTATACTTAGAAAAAATTTCCTTAAAATAATTTTGAAAGACCAAAGCCAAAAAAAAAATAGACAAAAGGAAAATAAAAAGGCATCAAATAAATGTGGGTAAAAATTCCAACCAAAAGCTAGTGCCACTTTAAAAAAGTTACAAACAAAAGCAAAAGGAAAAATTTTGATAGCCTACATATTGTCTAAAATTTTTGAAAGTTGGAAGGCAATAAAAGGTTTTGATGGGCATAAGGGAAGCAAATTTTTTAATATTAGATGTAGATAAAGTTTCAAAAGGGGACAGTAAAAAAAGTTTCATGGGTCAGTTCACAAGTTGTAAGAGCTCTTGATGATAGAACTAAAAAATTCTAAAATTAAAATCATTGAAAAAAATTTGACAAGAGGATAAGATTAAATATTTCCATGAACCTTTCCAACAGAACTCTAGGTAGACTATGGAGGTTTTATAAAATTTTGATGCAAGAAGGTGACAAAAATTTTATAGGATCATCCAATTGAAGATCAATGATCCACATTGCTTCAAAAAATAAAGGAGCTACAGATAAGGTAAGAGATTCCAATAAGCAAGGCACACATAATGCAAAAAGGCTCAACAAAGAAAGGTGATATGACATGTCAAATTGGAAAGAAAAATTAAGATTAGATTGTGTAACTAATAATCACCAAGCCTTTACTACTAGAGTGAAAACTCCCAAAAAGGTAGCTTAGTTGGACCAATGAGTAATTACTAAAATAAGCTAAGATCACCTACCAACACCACTTGGGCTCAATAATTTGGTCTATTAAAGGTAGAAAAATGGCAGCCATAACAAAAAACACCTCCAAGTTTGACAACATTGATTATAGTGGGTGCTTGGGCTTAGTTTCTAGGATCTCTAGGGTGATAGTTGAAAATGTTAGTAGTATTTGAACATCCAGAGACTAAGAATTGATTATTCTAGATCTAGAAGCCTTGAAGGGATAAAATGGCATAATGTGGATTAGATCAAGAAAAGAAAGAAAAAAAACATTATCTAATTCCTATATAGTTTTAGAGGGAAAATATTCTCATTTTTATCTATAAATAGTGATTGTCTAGGCATTGTAAAGCATTGGTTAGTTGCTTATTCAAGCCTATTATTAGGCCTTGTATATAAATTTCCTTTCATTTTATTTTGTATAACAGTCTAGACTCATGCCCTGAGTCATTTTGTGGGTAAGTTTTCAAGATCTTTATTCTAGAATGATTGTAATATTTGTATCCATATCTATATATGAGAAGCTATGTCTATTTGCCACTTTTTTATCTTCTTTCTTGTGTGTAAGTGTGTATATGTGCATGTATGAGAGGTCGTGACTACTTTCATTTCTATCTTGTTTCTTATATATGTAATTGTGGTCAACTATACATGTTAAGAATATAATGTGTTCACTTTGAGTTGTCAATATAAAAGACATGTGTTCATTAAATCCCACTATTATGTGGAATAATATAATGATATTGGTACATCATCCTCAATTAGATTTGAATTTTTTTTCTATTTTCTTTGTCCATGTTTTATGTGGTTTTTCTTTTCTTCCCCTTTTCCTTTGTGTATGAAAGCTAGTTAGTTAGGTTAGATTAGAGTAGGATGGATTACCAAGATTTTAGTGGATTGAAAGGAATTGGATATTAAATTGCACAATTATATAACTTCGTTTCAAAAAGGATATTTTTCTAGTAATATTTTATGAATTAAAAATTGGGGATGAAGTAATGGACGGTGGTCCATTGTTTATGGGGAGGTATGACTTATATTTAAGACTATGAAAAATTTTATTGTTATTATTTTTAATATATGGAAAGAAAAAACTCATGAAAGGATTTTTATGTTAGGTTATTTGGATTTTTATGTTAGGTTATTTGGATTTTTATAGGAGCTTATCGATCTAAATATTAGAAAAATATTGAATTTTTTTTAGGGAGGTTTATTCAAGTGACATCACCTCTATGGACTGACATCTCTTTTTTTTAATGAGTTTATACAAGTTTTTATGAGGGGTTCCAGTCCCTTCATATTGAATGGGGTTTGAACCTTGGACCTCTCAAAGAGATGTCAAATCCCTTATCATTATAGTAAGCTTGCAGCTAACTAGCATCTAATTACATACACATAAATATGTGTTATTATGGATCTTTCAAAACCTTTGCCAAAACCTATTATTATCAAATTTAAATTGATATTGTGGAACTAATAAGTGGGTTATAAAACATCACATTTTAGTGCCATATATGCCATAAAATTGGAGACATGAAAAGAGAATGCAAAATGAAAACAACTAAGAAAGATGTGAAAGGTCATTGTCATAAAAACAAACTCAAAGTTGAAGCAATAAGATTAAACATGTACAAAATATAAATTAGACCATGGATTTTCCACTTTTAAGAATGTGGCATAAAAGGATCCTTTATGTCATCAAATGTTAAAGATCATCATAATTAATTCAAAGTAAAATTTAGAAGAAAACACGAAGCATGCACTAGATGAACAACAAAATGTGTGAGATTGGATGTAGAAGAATCTAAAATTTTAAAAGGAAAGTTTTATATTAAATTTCCAAATTGTAAAAGGTGTAACATGGTGACTCTAAGTTTGATAAGTCATATCCATCCTTTTCAAACAATGAAATATCATATCCTTGCAATAGAAAGGTATGCAATAAAATACAAACTAGTGTGAAGATTATGCTTACACTTTAGATCCTTTATGGCAACAAAAAAATATATATGTCAAATTAGAAACAATCTACAAAAATATAAAAGAGTGAGAGGAAAGAAAACATTTGTGGGACTAATAAGAAACAAGGAAGAGCCCCAATGAAGAATTAAGGAGAAAAAAGAAATTAAAAGGAAAATTAATTTGAGTATCCTTAAGCAATTAGTATAAATATTAATCAAAAGTAGGGTTAAACACAAAAATATTAAGTAATGATGATGAATATGGTATCTTAAAATATCATGGTATAAATATGGCCCTCTAAAAAATAATTATCATGGAAGTAATAGATAATATTTGTAGTATGTTTGTTCTAATATGGGAGATAAAAATAGCTAATGGAAAATATGCATTATTGAAAAGTTATTGAAGGATTTTAGTATCTAGGAAATGTCAACATAGCTACAAGGGTGACTGTTAGCCTTCACTAGTAAGACACTATCAAGCAAAAACTTAGGAAAATTGACTTATGAGAAGGAAATGACGGTGATCTTACATGCTATCGACCAATGGAGGCCTTATCTTATTAGGTGATAATTTTTCATCAAAACAAACCACCACAACCCCAGGTACTTTCTTGAGTAGCATGTATCTACATCCAAACAACAAAAATGAGTTACCAAATTGTTGGAATATGACTACAAAATCAATTATAAGAAAACAATGAAACTGTAGTTGCCAATGCACTATTATGTCAATATGAGGATCAATATATGTTATATGCCATCTCTAATTCACTTCCATCCACCAACTTCAATAAGTGACCCAAGATTACATCTCGCAATCATTAATTTAGCAACTTCAAAGACTCTCACACAAGATATACATGAGATTGCAATATCTATAATGTTGGGGTCACCTTGTTAACCCTGAATATTTGTCAATCTACGAGTCTATACTATAGGAAATGTATGCTTCTCTTATTGTAGGGCATTTAGGCTTCTTAAAAACATATGAACAGTAAATGTATATTTTTCTAGGCAAGGACAAAAAAGGATATCAAGACCTTTATTGCAAAATATGCCACTTTTTAGCATGTTAAGGGTGAAACTATTTGCACATTGGACACACTCTAGCCTCTTCCAATTTTGGAGATTGTTTGGATGAATATTTCTATGGATTTTATTAAAGGACTCCAAAATTATGAAGGCAAAACAATCATAGTGTGGATCGTCTCTCTAAGTATGCTCATTTTTTCCTCTAGCCCACTCTTACAAGGTCTCAAATATTACCCAAATAATCCTTGATTCTATTGTAAACCTTCATGGCATGCCCCAGTCCATCATATCATATCATGATCCCACATTCTTTAATCATTTTTGGCAAGAATTTTTCAAGTTGCACGACATACAACTCAAGATGAGTTGGATATACCATCATCAGATTTATGGGAAAACTAAAATTGTAAAACAAGTGATTAGAAACTTATCTCTATTTTTTTCATGTGAGCAACCAACTCATTGTATCAAATGGCTTTCTTTGGTTGAGTGGTGGTATAATACTTCCTATCACTCCACGAAGATGACACCATATGAAGCAATTTATGGGCATCCTCCACCATCATTTCTATCATACATTCTAGGTAGTTCCAAGGTTCAAGCATTGGAATCCACTCTCATGAAGCGTGCACAACTACTCTAATATCTCAAATATAATTTGACCATGATGCAGAACCATGTGCGATAATAAGCAGGTCAACATCATTCTAAGTGTAATTTTAACATCAAAGACATGGTTTTCCTATACCTACAACCTATAAGCAGTCATCACAAAAGTTTTGTAGTAGTCAAAAGATAACACTAAAATTCTATGGATCATATAAAGTACTCTAGTACGTTGTCCCCATGGCCTATAGGTTAGTATTATCGCCTTCTTCCACAATACATCCAATTTTCCATGTATAATATTTAAATAAATTCCTTGGCAATTGTATATAGGTCCAATCCACACTACCCTAATTGGATGAGGAAGGCTCAATCATCTTAGAACCCACGAGTATTTTGGACTGTCATACACGCACACTTCTCACATATGTAGTATATTGGCATGTATTGTAGCCAAAAGATGTCATTTAAGTTGTTCCATGAACTAAAACATCAATTTCCTCAGCTCAAGATTTGAGTACAAATTTTCTTGAAGGGAGAGAGCATGTTAAATCCCTATCCTAACACAACAATTATTATGCACTTGTATAGTGTCAGTTATGTTTGCACCTTGGGCATCTAGTGTGTATCAGCTAATTATGTAACCTTTATTTTTATTATAAGTAGGAGTTAGTAGCTTGGGTCCCCTCTTTCATGTGGTCTAACCATTGAGCATTAGGGTTAGGGTAAATAAGATTCTATATAAGGGTATGTGTTTTGGAGTAGAATGCATCCCATATTTTTCTCGAATTGTATTGAAGCTCTCCTACGTTTATTAAGGAGTGGCATGAAGAAAAATATGGCTTGATCCAATACAACTAACTAGTTGTGTGCTCTCTATCAATTTTTTAAAAGTGTAGCTTAAGCATTATCTAAATTGCATTGAGAGGCAAGGTATTTTGTGTTATGTCCTCAAAACCACCATCTAGAATCTATGGTGATTATCTTAGCTAGAATGTCGTATTTTGTATTTAGGCCTGTTAAATGAATCTCGATGTCATCATTTTTATCCAATTTGTCTAATTTAGATAATGCTTGAAATATTTGTGACTGATTTTATTCAATTTGTTTCATCTGGTCACCTAATCGCTCTAGCTCTTGGGTAGCTCTAGTACCACCAACCATTTTTAGTCACTTTAGGGTTGCCCAAAAAAAAATGTGTTATATATCAAAACAATCAGCTCAAACAAAGGATTGGAATGGACTACGATGATTTTTAGGTTTGGTTTTGAAAATAGGTTTCCAAAGTTAGGTCTCAAAATGATCAACTCGAAGAGAGATTCACAATGGGCTATGTCATAAAATGATGAATTTTGGCTTTTTGTACTCTGATTTTTACTACTGATAATTGATTACTTCATTGATAAACTATTAAAAAGCAACTACTTTGACCGTGACCATCAGGTTGGTTATTCTCTACACTTTTAAACTAAAAACTGACAATTGACTACTTTGACAACATACAACTAACTGATTTGATTGTCAAATTGTGTATTCTTTATACTGTCAAACTGTGTATTCTCTATACTGTCAAATTGTATATTCTCTATACTATAACACCAAATATTTTCTACACTATTAGACTATGACTAGAGTAGTATCTTCTATAGTATGCTCAAATTTGGTTTTGGTTTTGACTACGAAAGGACTTAAAACAATGTTTCAATAGCGATAACTTAAGTCAAGGTGTGTCTGATTTCATGGGCTCTCTAATATATTTTATTCATGATTAGTAGCCCAACCCAATATTTCAAAGCTCTTACTACAGAGGGTTTCATCATACTCATAGTCGCACTATCCATTTTTGAGCATACTATGAGAGTAAATTCCTGGGGCTAACTACTTATTGGTACATAATAAAACTCAAACGGTTGATATCTACATATGGGTGAAGACTTCTATTAATAGGGGGTCTCCCTATATACCCAATGATATGTGGGAGCTCATAGTCATATATGGATGTTGTCTAAGGCTTTAGCATTAGAGTTGAGCACCCCTCACTTCACTAGATGCTTTATGGGCAATCTAGTTTAGCCAAAATTGCAGCTCCTTCGTGATGTTTTAAAACCCCTAGCACAAGGATTCTAACCTAATCCACTAAAAACAAAAAACAAAAAAAATGAAAAGATACTTTAATGGAAAATGAGTAGAATGAAAAGATTACAAAATAAAATAATTGACAAAATGACAAGAGCTATTGCTACTGCTATGAAACATGGCCTTGGAATGAACTTTGATACCACTTGTTAGGAACCTTCAAATGAAAATAATTGTACTAGCAATGCAAGAATTAATGGAAGTGCTTATAAACTAAATTAACATGAAAATGAAAATTAAAAAAGTGCTCAAGAAAATAACTGAATGAAAATACAACAAAATTATATTAATCAAGAAAAAATATATCACGGGCCTCTTCAAGGGGGGAACCTCTTTGGAAAAAAAGCTTTGTTACAATTAAAAAAATGAGATACAATATACTCCAAACCCATGCCCTTATATAGACTCTTATTTACCCTACCTAGCACTCAAGGGTTAGACCACACAAAAGAGGGGACCCAAGCTACTAGCTCCTACTTATAATAAAAGTAAAGGTTGCATTATAATGGGCCTATACACATTAGGTACCCAATGTGCAAACATACACCAACACTAGAAAAGTACTTAACAATGGTTGTGTTAAGATAGGACCCTAACATATGCCATGTCACTTTCAACTTGTAGGTCTTGGCTCCTTTCTAAAATCTTTGCTATACAAGCAAACATCATTCCTTCTTGCAACATCAAACTTGCTCATGGTTCCAATCAAAATTATGGTGCCATGACCACTATGGTGTCAACCTTACTATGGCACCAACCTTAGTGTAACTAAGGCACATAGAAAAACCAACCTATGGTGCCACATCCATGTGTCACAACTAAATGCCAAACTATATGAAAGAAATTTTTCTAGTGCCAAGCACCGAGAACACACACAATTATCAAGATTTACCAGGGGTCACTTCATAGACTAGCAAGTGGAAGTAAAACAGACAATTTATAATTGTCATTGAAACTACTTCTTGATCATTTGGGAAGCTAAATTATTGCTTTTATTTATTTTATTTTTCAGTTTTGTTCTCTATATTCTCCACTCCCTTTCTCACCTATAGATTCAAGTTGTTATTTTCTTTAACACCTCTGTTATTTTATTTTCATAGTCATTTAGTTTATAAGAATTTCCATTAACTCTTGCACTGCTATTGCAATTATGCTTATTTTTATAAGAAGTTTCATAACGTTTGCATATCCATTTTTTTATAGCATTAATGATAATTTATTAATTTATCTCAATTGAAATATATTTCCATCCTTTTTCAATTGCAGTTTTGATCCATGTAAAAGGTGCCCTAGACATTGGAATAAAGAGGATTGCTATGCTATTGAAATGTCCTATCCTTAGAAATCCATTATATAAAGGCCCATTGATCAGGTTTTAGATACTAGGAAGCAATCCATACTCTTTTCATAGCCCCTTTAGAGAGCCCTTACCAAAACCAAAAACCCTAATGTTGTCATGTATATCATGGATACATTACCTAGATACAATACATGGTTATTAGTTGAATTTCCATAAAATTAAGAGCAAGTGAGGAGAACTGTCTCTATTATTTTGAAAAATGCCACCTCCATCGGCTCCTTTAGAAGGACTATCAAAATTAATTTTGTTAGACCTCGACATTTCCATTTTACCATAAATCGAAACAAGTCCTTAAGTCCTTTGTGTTAACTCCATTGTGGTGGATAAACTTTCTATGTATATTCAAATCCTATTAGCACCTCTTTTTCCACACTCTAGACTTTCCATGAGCACCACAATTGTAAACATTATGTGAGTGAGGCAATAATGCAATTCTAAACTTGGGCACGATATTGAGCTTTATTTTTTAAAAGTATTTTATTTCTTTCAAATTTTAATTATTTTCTTCGTTGTGAATTATTCTAACAAAGAATGCTAATTTCTCAATCTTTTATTTGATTATCTTGTTTGTGGTTTTACATATATATAGTAAAGAATGCTTAAATAATTATTTTTGTTGGCGAACTGTGACTCCAAAAATATTGTAACTCAATTTCTTGTAGTTGGTATATGAAGCTTTAAAAAATATATTATGAAAGCACCTATTAAAATATGAACAAGGTGATTTTCTAATTAATCTTCCCCACATTTCTTGATGGCTTTGATGGTTGCCTCATTTCCAAGCTTGATTAATTCTATAATTAGCATGTCATATTCGATATCTAAGGATAGCATCATTTATGTTCAGATATCAACACTCTCCTTCATGATACAATTGTACATTTTCTTCATTATCCATTGCTTGCCTAGTCAAATGGCAAAAACCATTAAAATAAGCATGCATGAATACATGAATACAATTATATTAGAGTTACAATAGAGTATGGAAGAGAAATATGTTTGTTTGTTCACCTAAATAATTCTCTAAACTTGGTCTTATGATCACTAGAGTCATTTTCAATTTGAGCCTTTCCAAATGCTTTCAAATCCTCTGTGTTCATATTGATCTTTTGTATAGGCATGTTGATATTGTTTTTAATGCTACAACTAGATGTTTCTTTTTTTAATAGGTTATATGTGGCTTCTATTGGGGGCCACTCCCATCAAAATACCAAAATATTACATTTGTTGTAGCATACATTTTTATCACTATTTTTTCATTTCTTTTTTCTCTTAAATATATTCTTCAACTTCCTCGAAGTGCTATGTTTCCACAATCAACTCCTTGACATCATTTTGATTAAGACATAAAATCTCACTTGGCCAGTTGCCTTCTAAAATTTGAATTTCATCGGGATGAAGATCAACACCATAATTCGCTAATTTATCTGCTACTCGATTTCCTTCTCTATAAATATGCTCACACTGCCAGGAGATTGCCTCTAGTAATAGATGATGAACATCAACAATAATATTATTTTTTATCCAATCTCCACATCCATTTTTGTTAATAGCATTGATGATAATTTGTGAGTCCCCCTCAATTGAAATATATTTCCATCCTTTTTCTACTACAATTTTAATCCCTGTAAGAAGTGCCCTAGCCTCTACATAGTTGTTAGTTGAAGTTCCATATGATTCTGAATAAGTGAGGAGAATTTTGCCTTCACTATTTCTAAAAACACCACCTCCACCAACTTTTCCTGGATTTCCTTTAGAAGCACCATCAAAATTAATTTTGATAAACCCAATTTTTGGACATTTCCATTTTACCATAGATCGAAGTAGATCCTTTGTTTTAATTCCATTGTCGCAGATGACTCTTCCATGTATGTTCAAATCTTGTAGCCAAGTTATTAGCACCTCTTTTTCTGCAATTGAGACTTCCCATGATGAGCACCATATTTGTAGACATTCTGCAAGAGAGGCACTAATACGGTTCCAAACTTGGGCATGATTTTGATATTTATTTTTAAAAATTATATTATTCCTTTCAAGCCATAAATTCCAACAAATAATGGTAAGGCCAATCCTCCAAAGAATACATAATGCTTTAGCTTTAAAATAATTTATCCAACATTTTATCAACTCTTTCAATGTTGATGGAGCTACCCAATATAATTTCATATTTTTAAAAAATAACCCCAAATGGTGTGAGCAAATGGACAATGAAGAAGTAAATGGTCTGATGTTTCTAAATCCTTCTCACACAAGGCACATCTGAAGGGTCCATAATATCCTCTTCTTTGTAGACTCTCTCATGTAAGAATCTTACTTTGAACTGCTAACCAAAGAAATGTTGAGGCCTTAGGGAGAGCCTCTAATGACCAAACATTCTTCCAAGGAAAATCTTTGGGAGAAGGAAATTTTGATTGTTCTAAATCCTCATATCCCAACTTGACCGAGTATCCACCATCCTTTGATAAATTCCAAACCAACTCATCCTTTCATGTAAAAATTGGCAAATAAAACTCTAGAAGCATCTTTTGAAGTTCATCTGCAATTTGTTTGAGTTCCTCTCCTTCAACCAGGTTACTAAAAGAAATCCATGATCTAGAGTTTTTGCTCATAATAATATAATATTTGACCTTTGGACCTTTACATGCTAGGCATGCTTGAGCCAATGGTTTCCATTTTGAGTCAGAGATAAGAGGATAAGGCTTCAACCAAGCATCAGACCAAAAATTTGCATAACTCCCCTCATTGACTGACCATCTAATATGTTTCTTTATCAATTGCAAACTCTCTGATATGAAGTTCCATGTTGATGATCCTTTGGGTAGAGTTATTTTCCTAAACAATTTCATTGCATCAAGAGAACCTATATATTTTTGAAGTAATATTTTTACCCAATTCTTTCCTTGATCTCTGAATAATCTCCACCCAAGCTTTGCTCCTAATGCCAAATTCATAAGTCTGCAATTCCGCAAGCCTTGCTCCTCCAATATTCTTTCCTTTGCAAACCCTATCCCACTTACAAAGAGGAAACCTAAATTTTTCCTCACAACCTTTCCATAGAAAGTCTCTTTGAATTTTATCAATTTTTGATGCAATACTTATTGGCAGTCTTGAAAGTGACATCATATAAATAGGAATGGATTGCAAAGTAGTCTTTATGAGTTGTAGCCTTCCTGCCATGGTTAAGAACTTACCTTTCCAACCTGCCAAGCAAGCTTTCATTCTATCCAAAAAAGAGATCCAAAGCTCCTTTTTATTTCCTTTATCAGACAAAGGAATACCCAAGTAGGTTGATGGAAATTTTTCAATTTTAAACCCTAAAATATTCACAATAATTTGTTGTAAATCTAGGGTAGTATTAATGAAAAAATCCTGGATTTTGAAGTATTTACCAACTATCCAGTAGCCTTCTCATAGCATGATAATATTGATTTAAACTCCATGGCCTCATTGACTGAGGGATGGCCCAAAAGAAAAGTATCATCAACAAATTGGAGATGAGATTCAAAGGGACCATTTTTTGCAACTTGAATACCCTTGATTTTTCCTTCCATTTTTGCCTTTGAAAAGGCTCTCCCTAATGCTTCTGCTAGAATAATGAATAGATAAGGAGAAAGAGGATCACCTTGATGAAGTCCACAAGATGACTTGAAGTACCCAGCAGGAGAACCATTGATCAAAATAGAAAATTTTGCAGTGCTATAACAACATTTAATCCACTCACACCAACTATAATCAAAGCCAAACTTTATGAGAATAACATGTAGAAAATTCCAGGAAACCCTATCATATGCTTTGTTCATATCTAATTTCAAAAGCATACCTAGTTTTTTCATGGAATGAAGAGAATGTATGGCCTCTTGTGCAATAATTATACCATCAAGAATTTGTTTACCATGAACAAAGCCACCTTGTTCCTCTGAGATAAGACACCCTAGAATGCCCTTCAACCTGTTTGCCATAATTTTTGAAATGATCTTATAAATCATATTACAAAGGCTTATTGGATGAAAATTATCAAAATATTTTGTGTCACCTTTCTTGGGAACCAAGGTAATAAAAGTAGCATTGATCTCACTTATTATAGCCTTCCTTTTTTGGGCCTCTTCAACCGCATCTAACATATCACTCTTCAATAAATCCCAAAATTTTTGAAAGAAAATTGTAGGAAATCCATCGAGGCCAGGTGCCTTGTTAGGATGGAAAGAGAAAATTGCTTCATGGAGCTCCTCCATAGATATCTTCTTCATCAAGCTTTCATTTTGTCCCTGAGTGATAATTGATGGAATATTTTGCAGAAGTTTTTCTTGTGCCTCCTTATCTTGCCTAGAATCTGACAAAATATTTTTGAAATAATTAATTGCTTCCTTCCTTATATCTTCTTCATCCTCAATATTTCTTCCATCTAGAGTTATAATATTTTTGATATGATGAACAAAAAAATTTGTTTTTGTTGTAGCATGAAAAATTTTTGTATTTCTATCTCCTTCCTTGAGCCATTTCTCTCTAGATTTTTGGAACCAATATGACTCCTTTTTCAATGCATTATGATAATCAGAAAGTAATTGTTTTTCTTTCACATAAGAATCTTGATCCATTCCATTAATTTCTACTATCTCTTGTAAATTTTTGAGCTTGGATTCAATTTCTTTTTTCTTTAAAAATGTTACCAAAATATTTGGCATTCCATATCTTCATTTGCTCCTTTAAATATTTCAACTTTTGAACAAACCTGTACATACATGATCCTTCAAATTTTGATTCATCCCACCATAACATAACCATCTGGAAAAAATTAGGGTCTTGGAGCCACATAGACTAGAAGCGAAATGGCTTTGGATGACCATTATTAGGTAACTCACAAGTCAAAAGAATGGGTTTGTGATCTGATCTTGCTCGCAATAAAATATCTGAAGAGATTGTATACTTTGTTTGCAACCATTTATTGGATAACAAGAATCTATCCAATCTTTCTGCTATATGATTTTTCCCAATGCGTCTATTATCCCATGTATATTGAAAGCTTGAGGGACTAACATCCCAAAGGTCATTTGAATTGACAAATGAAGCAAAATCTTGCATTGATTTAGACCATCCTAGAATGCCACCCTTCTTTTCCAAAGGAGATAGAACAATATTAAAATCACCCCCAAGAATCCATAGATCACAATGAATCATCATTGTATTTGACAAAAATATACTAAGGTCCTTCCAACATCTTTCACGAGGAGTAACTATAGTTGGAGCATATACATTTATAACCCCAACTTTGATGTTTTCCTCTTTCCTGCAAAATAATCCAGCAACCCAATTACTTTTTGCTTCTAATAGTTGTCCATCCCATTTGCATTTGTCCCATATTATTGCAATACCACTTGAAGCTCCTATAGAAGAAACTGCTAAACAATCACCTGTCTTCCAAATCTTCTTAAAAGCATCCTTACATTCCTCATTACTTAATTTTGTTTCTTGTATTAAAATAAACTCAAGGCTATAACAACCTATTAATTCCTTAATAACTCTTTTTTTAGGGGTTTTATTCATACCCCTAATATTCCATGATATCATTTTCATCATCAACACTTTTTATTTTTATTAGTGGGCTTAGCCCCACTTCTTGTTAACACCTGTGATATTTTTATTTGGCTTCCCAAATCAATATCCTTATGAGTGAAGAACACAAGCTTATACTAAGAGGGGGGTGAATAGTATAAGACCACTTTTTACTTTTCTTTCCCAAATAGTATTAATCAATATAATCAATGACAATATCAATAGCAATAACCAAAGCAATGCACCAATCATCACACACAATAGAGACACAGATTTTAACGTGGTTCACCCAATGTGGGCTACCTCCATAGAGAAAATATTTCTTCTAAATATTTCTCAAATAATCTCTTGGGAATCCTTCCCAAATTACAATGTTTATGGACCTCTGTCCAAAGGAGATGTTGATCCCCTAATCTCAAGTTCGTGGATCTCTTCCACAGGAGAACTCTTTCCCCTTATGCTCTAGCTAGTGATCTTCTAGAAGACTTTGTCTCTATGCTGCACTCGACTGGTGGATCTCTCTCCACTTGAAGACTTCTCACTCAGATCTGTCTTCAATTGTCCTGGTTGTTGGATCTCTATCCACTGAGACTCTATCCTCTATACTCTGTCACCTCCAAAGCTCTGTCTCAATACTGTACCAAACACAGTTCAGTCGGTCTAGCATAGTTCTGCTCAATCTCTTGCACTAAACACAGTACAGTCGGTCTAGTACAATTTTGCTCAATAGGTTCACTCAGAACCTGCTCAAATCTGCTCAATAGGTTCACACAAAACCTGTCTAAATCTGCTCAATAAGTTCACACAAAACCTGTCTAAATCTTCTCAACAAATCCTCTCTAGGACTTGCTCAAATCTGCTCAATAAGTCCTCTCTTGGACTTGCTCAAATCTGCTCAATAAGTCCTCTCTTGGACTTGCTCAAATCTGCTCAATAAGTCCTCTCTTGGACTTGCTCAAATCTGCTTAGCAAGCTTTCACAAAAGCTTAACTCAAAATAGTCCACAAGCCTTCTCAAAGACTTGTCTCAAATCTGCTTAACAAGCTCACACAGAACTTGTTCAATCTCATAGAATCATAAAGAGAATTGTTAGAGACTCAATATGTTCTAAACTCAAAGTACAATCAATATCTCAATTCAATCTCATAGAAGCATAAAGAGAATTGTTAGAGACTCTATATGTTCTATACTCAAATCCCAATCTCAACTTAATAGAAGCATAAAGAGAATTGTTAGAGACTCAATATGTCCTATTCTTAAATCTCAATCTCAACTCAATAGAAGCATAAAGAGAATTGTTAGAGACTCTATATGTTCTATACTCAAATCCCAATCTCAACTCAATAGAAGCATAAAGAGAATTGTTAGAGACTCAATATGTCCTATTCTTCAATCTCAATCTCAACTCAAATCAGAATATAGAATAGTTTGTTTTATGGAACTTGAACAACCATTTCACACATCCACTTGACTAGGCTTAACCAACTCAACTCAACCAATCACATCAAGGAACAACCCTTTCTCACAAACCCTAGTTCAAGCATGTATCAACCAACTCAAAATGTTTCCAACAATGCTTTATCTCAAGTCTCACATAACAATGATACTCATGTTCTTTTCTAGATCATGTTCAAGTTCATTTCATCATCAATGGGCTTCAACAACAATGCTAATGAAACAAGGTTTAAATACAACTCACAAATCAGAAAACCTTGAAGCATTCAACCAACCATCTTCACAAAGGAAACTTCAATTAATCCTTTTCACTCCAATGATATTTCAGAAATCAACCACCACAAACAATCAATAGGAGAATGTGCCCATACCTTTTTGATGCCAATAAGTTGTCCACAAAATCTGCCACACTTAATCACAACTTTCCTTTTCAATATTAATAAGGGTTAGTGGTCTTTTAAATAATCACAATAAAAGCATAACTTAATTTACACCCTTTTCACTCCAACTTCATAAACACATCCACCAAAGTCTATTTTAATAAAAACCCTTATTAAGAATAACCCACAATAAATCTCTCAAAATCACTTTAACAACAACTCCTTATTTCTCCTAAAATCAATTCTCCATTTCCATCAAAATAAAACATAAATCAAATATGCTTTTGCAATAATAATCACAGCCCTAATGATAAAATTTAATTCCCATTAAATACCTTATAACTCCAAACTTTAGGGCTAATAAAAATTATTAAAGGCAAAAACGTAAATACCTCTCAAGGGGATTCGAACCCCCGTCCGCCACACACCGCGAGCGTCTTAGCCACGGCTAAGATTCCAACCGAGCCAAAGCGCTCGTTGGAAAAGCAAAGGCCAAAAGGGCCTTTAATCTTCCTCTGCCTGCCGCAAAGGACAAAGCGCCAAAGCGCTTCCCACACGCTGCCATCAAGGGGATTCGATCCCTGATATTTGCGTTGCCCACAGTCTTAGCAAAATCGATACGCCAATGCGCCATGCCTCATACCACGTTTGAGATTTCCAAATCGCTGCGCTTTCTTCTCTGCTTCCTTTTCAACAATTCGCACGAGCTCTTTCGAATTCCAAGGCAATTAACACACGAGAGCAAGGATGATTATTTGGTTTAATTGCCACCCCTTTATATAGTGTTTAATAACACTTTGAAGACGTCGACGGAAATATTAAAATTGTATTTGCATGATGACGTCGACGGGAAACTTTCCATTTAAATTTTAAATAATTAAAATTTAAACCAAACATTAAAACTCAAATAACTCCATCACCGGGGCACCTTTTTCGACGAAACGAAAGCCCAATGTGGGTTTTAAGAAAAACCCAGATCAAATATGTTGTCCATGGTTTTAAATAAAACCTTTTATTTTCCCTGCCTTGGTTTTCACAAAAACCCTTCATAGATCCTTTTGACATTTATTGCTCTATTGACATCAATGACAACATTTCAGCTTAGGGACTCAAAATGTCCAACAATCTCCCCCTTTGTCATTGATGGCAACCCAAATCCTTTTACTGAATTCTGACCTTCTTTTCTGCTCCCCTTGGGGCTTTGCTCCCCTGGCTCAATGCTCTCTTAGATATCAAATCTCTCCTCATATCCAAAAACTCTCCCCATAATACACAAATCTCTCCCCCTTTGACATCAATGGCAAAGGGTCACCTTTGGGGCTCGGGGCTAAGAAATAAGCCTCTTAGCTTAGCCCCTCCCCCACCTCCACATGAGGTGGTTAATTCTGGGGTGGGAGTATTTCTACTCCCCGAAAGCACTGTTCTCTGCCTTTGTCTTTTCCTCTTTCTTTTTGTTGAATTCTCTCACTGTTTCTTTTCGAGTCATCATCCCTGTTCCTGTTCCTGTTCTTGTTCTCATCCATGTTCTTGTTCTTGTTCTCATTCTTGTTTTCATCCATGTTCCTGTTCTTGTACCTGTTCTTGTTCTCATTCTTTTCTGAGTCTCTTTTATTTTTTGAGTCTCTGTTCCTGTTCATCTTCTTGTTTCTGTTCATGTTCCTATTCTTGTTCCTGTTCATATTCTTGTTCCTTTATGTTCATATTCTTGTTCATGTTCATATTCTTTTCTGTTCATACCTATTTCTGGAATATTTGCTCTACACCATCTTGCTATGTGACCATCATTATTGCACTTATAACACTTAATGTTATTATTCCTTGGATGTGCAATAGTCTTAGGATTTCTCCTGGTGAAGCCATATCCTCTTCTATCATGAATCCTGCAATTTATTGCCTTATGACCAAACTCATTACATGAATAACAATATCCTTGGAAAAGTTATTCTCTTCCATATACTTGTCTTTCATGTGTCCTGCACTGTGAAGCCATGTGCCCAAACCTGTGACATGAGAAGCATCTCCCATTGAAGCTTCCTTGCCTAGACCTCATTGGTCTCATGTTCTGATTGTTGTTCCATCTGTATCTTCTTTGCCTATTGTCCCTGTTGGACTCACTGCAATCTGACTCATCCTTAGAAGTTTCACTTTCACTTACATCTGAGAATCCCTCTTCTGAAGTATCTTCTTCTGATGTTGTTTCTTCTTCTTCAAGACTTGAAGTAGACTTTGCCTTTTCTTGTTTCTTTCCAAAACCTAGACCTATTGAACATGATGTTCTTTGTTGTCCACAAATGAACTTATCCAAGTTCTTAGAGCTATTTGTGAAACTCTTCATCTTGATCTTGGAGTCCTATAAATCTTTCTTTAGAGTAGCCACTTCTTGTGCTAACTTCTCACATTCCAAGATTTTTGCTTCTAACTTTTCTCTAAACTTACTTGCCTTGGCCTTTGACTTCTCTAAGTCCTCTATGAGCAATAATATTTCTTCATCACATTCTTGAAACTGACTTTCAAGCTTGGAGTGTTGCTTTCTTACCTTCTTCACTGTGTCAAGAGCATAGATAAGTTCACCTTTGAGATCATAACCATTCTCTATTGAGTAGTCCTCTATTTGTTTTCCTTTGTCCATATCATTCCTTTCTTTTGACTTATCTTCTATAGGATCACTCACTTCTTCTTCTTCTAATGCCATTAGAAGATTCTCATCCGGTTTACCAAGTGCATCTTCAAAATCATCATCACTGAAACTATAGCCATCCCTTGTGCAATCATCTTCAAGATGTCCAAATTTACCACATCTAAAACACTTGAGAATAACTGGAGTCTTTTTCTTAATTGGATATTTTTCTTCAACCATAAACAAGACTTCATCTCTATCATTGTCTGAAAAACTAGCATCACTATCAATTGAGTACTTACTTGCATTATCCGCATAGTAGCTTGGCTCTCCTTTTTCTGCTTCTTGTCTCCCTTGTTCTTCTTTAGAACTAAGTCCTGTTATGGTGATTGATGATCTTTGTGCATTGATAGTCCTTTCCAAGGTCCTTGAATTTTCCTCAAACTTGTGTAGCTTATCCTTAGAGCCTTTTACTTCCATCCTTAGTGAAACTATCTCATGCTCTAATATTTCACACTCTAGATCTTTTGTCTTTAATTTTTCAACCATACCTTCTTCAATTTTCCTTGTCTCTTCAACTTTGATTTTGAAGTTGGTGAGTTCCTGTAAAAACCTTGCTTTTGCTTTTTCATCTTCTTGAGCTTGGACCCTTAATCCCGAGTTCTCCCTTTTTAATTCTTCAAGAGTAACCATAAGCCTTTCACATTCTATCTCTTTTACCTTTGACTGTTCAACCATACCTTTTTCAACTCTTCTTGCCTTTTCAACCTTATCTCTCAAGTCAGATATATCCTGTAGAAGCTTTGTCTTACATTTCTCATCTTCTTGTATTTGAGCCTTCAATTCTGAATTTTCTCTTTTCAATTCAACAAGTTCCTTAAGAGTGGCTTCCTCCTTTTCTTTATCTAAATCTTCCTCTTCTTCAATTTCTTCTATTGTCCAAAGTGGAGTTTCTTCTTGATACCTGCTTCGACTATTCTTGTTATCCTTTTCTGACTCATTCTTTAGAACTTCAAATCTAAGAGAATCATCTTCATCTTCACTACTATCAAACCCATTGCAATAACTTGCATCATGACCGAGTTGACCACAGATAAAACATTCTTCACCTTCTTGTGAACAATAAGTTGCATGATGACCTGTCTTTCCACAATTGGTACAAAACTTTATCAGTCTGGATATTTCTCCATTACTTGATTCATCTCTTGAATCTATTTCCATGTGTCCTCCTAACACAACAATATTAAACTCATCTTCCTTTTCTTTCATGACCATAGGTGTTCTTTTCTTCTTGTGTCTCATGCTTCTACTCTTGCCTTTCTTTGCCATTTGTGTTCTTGCAAGATCTTCCTTCAAGTTGTTAAACCTTTTTCGAAGGAACCAACTCTGATACCAATTGAAGAACACAAGCTTATACTGAGAGGGGGGTGAACAATATAAGACCACTTTTTACTTTTCTTTCCCAAACAAGTATTAATCAATATAATCAATGACAATATCAATAGCAATAACCAAAGCAATGCACCAATCATCACACACAATAGAGACATATATTTTAATGTGGTTCACCCAATGTGGGCTACCTCCACAGAGAAAATATTTCTTCTAAATATTTCTCAAATAATCTCTTGGGAATCCTTCCCAAATTACAATGTTTATGGACCTCTATCCAAAGGAGATGTTGATCCCCTAATCTCAAGTTCGTGGATCTCTTCCACAGGAGAACTCTTTCCCCTTCTGCTCTGGCTAGTGATCTTCTAGAAGACTCTGTCTCTATGCTGCTCTGACTGGTGGATCTCTCTCCACTTGAAGACTTCTCACTCAGATCTGTCTTCAATTGTCCTGGTTGTTGGATCTCTATCCACTGAGACTCTGTCCTCTATACTCTGTCACCTCCAAAGCTCTATCTCAATACTGTACCAAACATAGTTCAGTCGGTCTAGCATAGTTCTGCTCAATCTCTTGCACTAAACACAGTACAATCGGTCTAGTACAATTTTGCTCAATAGGTTCACTCAGAACCTGCTCAAATCTGCTCAATAGGTTCACACAAAACCTGTCTAAATATGCTCAACAGGTTCACACAAAACCTGTCTAAATCTGCTCAACAAATCCTCTCTAGGACTTGCTCAAATCTGCTCAATAAGTCCTCTCTTGGACTTGCTCAAATCTGCTCAATAAGTCCTCTCTTGGACTTGCTCAAATCTGCTCAATAAGTCCTCTCTCGGACTTGCTCAAATCTTCTTAGCAAGCTTTCACAAAAGCTTAACTCAAAATAGTCCACAAGCCTTCTCAAAGACTTGTCTCAAATCTGCTTAACAAGCTCACACAAAACTTGTTCAATCTCATAGAATCATAAAGAGAATTGTTAGAGACTCAATATGTTCTAAGCTCAAAGTACAATCAATATCTCAATTCAATCTCATAGAAGCATAAAGAGAATTGTTAGAGATCAATATAAAAAAGAGAATTGTTAGAGACTCTATATGTTCTATACTCAAATCCCAATCTCAACTCAATAGAAGCATAAAGAGAATTGTTAGAGACTCAATATGTCCTATTCTTCAATCTCAATCTCAACTCAAATCAGAATATAGAATAGTTTGTTTTATGGAACTTGAACAACCATTTCACACATCCACTTGACTAGGCTTAACCAACTCAACTCAACCAATCACATCAAGGAACAACCCTTTCTCACAAACCCTAGTTCAAGCATGTATCAACCAACTCAAAATGTTTCCAACAATGCTTTATCTCAAGTCTCACATAACAATGATACTCATGTTCTTTTCTAGATCATGTTCAAGTTCATTTCATCATCAATGGGCTTCAACAACAATGCTAATGAAACAAGGTTTAAATACAACTCACAAATCAGAAAACCTTGAAGCATTCAACCAACCATCTTCACAAAGGAAACTTCAATTAATCCTTTTCACTCCAATGATATTTCAGAAATCAACCACCACAAACAATCAATAGGAGAATGTGCCCATACCTTTTTGATGCCAATAAGTTGTCCACAAAATCTGCCACACTTAATCACAACTTTCCTTTTCAATATTAATAAGGGTTAGTGGTCTTTTAAATAATCACAATAAAAGCATAACTTAATTTACACCCTTTTCACTCCAACTTCATAAACACATCCACCAAAGTCTATTTTAATAAAAACCCTTATTAAGAATAACCCACAATAAATCTCTCAAAATCACTTTAACAACAACTCCTTATTTCTCCTAAAATCAATTCTCCATTTCCATCAAAATAAAACATAAATCAAATATGCTTTTGCAATAATAATCACAGCCCTAATGATAAAATTTAATTCCCATTAAATACCTTATAACTCCAAACTTTAGGGCTAATAAAAATTATTAAAGGCAAAAACGTAAATACCTCTCAAGGGGATTCAAACCCCCGTCCGCCACACACCATGAGCATCTTAGCCACGGCTAAGATTCCAACCGAGCCAAAGCACTCGTTGGAAAAGCAAAGGCCAAAAGGGCCTTTAATCTTCCTTCGCTTGCCGCAAAGGACAAAGCGCCAAAGCGCTTCCCACACGTTGTCGTCAAGGGGATTCGATCCCTGATATTTGCGCTGCCCACAGTCTTAGCAAAATCGATACGCCAATGCGCCACGCCTCATACCATGTTTGAGATTTCCAAATCGCTGCACTTTCTTCTCTGCTTCCTTTTCAACAATTCGCACGAGCTCTTTCGAATTCCAAGGCAATTAACACACGAGAGCAAGGATGATTATTTGGTTTAATTGCCACCCCTTTATATAGTGTTTAATAACACTTTGAAGACGTCGGCGGAAATATTAAAATTGTATTTGCATGATGACGTCGACGGGAAAATTTTCATTTAAATTTGAATTTAAATTTTAAATAATTAAAATTTAAACCAAACATTAAAACTCAAATAACTCCATCATCGGGGCACCTTTTTCGACGAAACGAAAGCCCAATGTGGGTTTTAAGAAAAACCCAGATCAAATCTATTGTCCATGGTTTTAAATAAAACCTTTTATTTTCCCTGCCTTGGTTTTCACAAAAACCCTTCATAGATCCTTTTGACATTTATTGCTCTATTGACATCAATGACAACATTTCAGCTTAGGGACTCAAAATGTCCAACACCGAGTTCCTTTTTCTCGAAGATTGTGGTTTAATGGCCTTCCTCTCCTTCCATTCTTTCCAACACTCTCATCTTCATCAATCTCTTCCATTTTTTCATATTGTTCAAAATGAGACTTATCTTCTAAAGGTTTATGTTGTCTTAAAGAGCCGAAAGTGCAAGGAATAGCCTCATTAGCATTTTCTTCTTTATGTTGCCCTAAAAACTCTAAACTACAAAGATGATCCTCCATAGTCATTGCTTTCTTATGTTGGCTTGAAAACCCTAAATTTCCTTGGATATGCTCCATAAGATTCTCTAATATACTGCTCTTGAAAACCTAAAGTGCAAGGAACAAACTCCATACTACTTTCATTTTTATTGGAAGGAAAAGATTTTAAGCCACTTCAAGATAGTAAAGGTGATTTACCTAGATTAAGCTTGACCTTCTCCATATTTGATTTAAGATTCATCTCCCCATTTTCCTTTGTATTAAAATATGTTTTTCCCTCTTCCTTCGCACCTTGAGCTCCTATATTTGAACTTGCGCAATGTACTTCCTCATCTTCCATACCATTTTTTTCTTCTAATGGCTGATTCGAGTGAACTGTAATTGCCTTTTCCATTTGATGATGTAGAGGGATTTTTCTTGCCACTTTCTTAGGAGTGGAAAATCCTTGATTTGACCTAGCTTCTCCTATGATATGGTCTACTTGTTTCAAATTGAAATTACCATCATGCCCAAAAAATTCCATCTCTTCCTCCATTTTTACTTTGCAGTCTTTTGCCATGTGCCCAGTTTCATGACATTTGCGACATTGGAATGCAATGTTTTCATAATCCACCTGTTGATCCCATTCTCTTGATTCAGTTTTAATCCTAATTGATTGCGGTAAAGGTTTAGAAATATCCATGGAAACACATATTCGAGTGTATACAACATGTCTTCTCTCCTTAGTATATGGTCCCTCTTAGATGAATTCCCCTAGAGTATTACCAATACTCTTCAAAACCTCCTTATTGAGTTGATAAGGAAGTCCAAAAGTTCTAATCCATACCGGAAGTCTTTTAGTAGTTTTTGTGTCCACAAAAAAATTCTCACTCCAAGGTCTTAAAGTATAATGCATCTTTACCCCTAAACCACGGGCCTTCATCCATTATTTTATCCCTTATTTCTGAATTGGAGAAAATAATGAGGAAAAATCCTTAGTCATGGAGTAATTTGAATTCAATCCCCACTTCCACTTAATCCAATTTTGAATCTCAAAAAAACCTGGCCAATATCCATGAAACTTACAAATTAACCCTCTGGTTTTAAGAATCATTATATCATGCTCAATCATCTCATCTTTGATAATCACTTCTGGTGTAGAATCTACTACCCGGACTGGGTTTGCCATAGATTCTCTCTTACCCTTATTGCTAGCTAGGGCATCCAAACTTCCAACTTGTCCATTCATACTTTCAGTAAGGACTTTCACAAATGACTTTCTTTCCATGTTACCTAGGTTTTTTTCAAATGAATCCTCTAAATTTTGCTTTCGGTTGTGCTCACTCCTAGTTGTGTTCACTCTTGGCTGCGCTCGCACTTGCTTTCAATTGTGCTCACTCCTGATTGTGTTCACTCTTGGCTGCGGTTGTGCTCACTCCTGGCTGTGCTCGCTCAATCATGGCTGCGCTCCCTCACTCCAGGCTCACTACAACTAGATGTTTTGTATGTATTAACCATAAAGAATATAGGATATGGAGGTGAAAAAGCCAATAATGAGAGCACACGGTCATTAGTCATGGACCAATGTATAATAAAAAGACTCAATGGTGATATGAATGTGAGACACGTCTTAGAGATCAAGTTAAGAGTGAAATGAAATAGATTGCTCCCTTAGAGTAACTATGCAACAATAGGGATGACTACTAGTTACACAAAATCTAAGAATGAAGAGTTTCCATACCCAATTATCCATGTATGTCATTAATAAGAGGAAAAAAAACTTTTCACCAAGGGGGGCAAGTGCTAGTTACACATCTAAGAATAAGGAGTTCTTATCCCATTCATGTCAGTAACAAGAGGAAGTTAATGACATTGAAATACATTTACTTCTATATGGACAAAAATTAAAATACTTAAAAATGCAGAGGACAACAGAAAAATGCCATCTTCACAAAAATGTGTAACTCAACCACCTTTTCGGAAAAAAATAAATACCGAGTAACCATAAAATAGAATGCCTAAGACTTACTTGTAGGTAGATACCCAATTTTAATTACAATTCTAATCAAAAGGTGAGCTAGAAGTACAAAATAAGCTAATAAGATTGACTGACAATTTCGTTAGTATGAAATAATACTACATGCTACACATAGTTCTACTCTACTCTAGTCAATGCTACCAAGTTTCCACTGCTCACCAAAATACATTAACATATTTGATTATTATGTATGACCTGAAGAGATAATAAGATCAGACTTTTTTCATTCTCCCATGTCAATGACATGATTTTTTCTCATTTGATTATATGTATGGAGTTGAAACAGGCCCCACCCATATTACATCATGATAAAACGGTATTTCATCAAACTATATTATATGGTTGTCTCATCATGCCCATGACAATATGAGGATTTGAATTTGGGTTTCACTTCTATGAGTCAACCCATTTACTGTTGCTTCACAATGCTTTAAACAATGCCAATGGGATGATTTCTGTCAATATAAATATATTATATTTTCAAGATACCAAACTGAAGAAGAGCAACTTGTTAACATAAATTATCCTCCACCAAATTTAAAAATTTTCTTAACATCCAAGTTGGATGGATGGCAATTCCAGGGCACTTACCAAAAACAATTCCAGGCCACTATATAAACCTAGATGCTTTAGGTGCAATGGATAGCGGATGCTTGCAGGGTTAAGTCGATATGGTACTGTTCAATCCACTGGGTTTTGTCATAACTAAGTCAAGAATAACCAGATTGATGAAGAAACCATTTGATTAAGTCAAGAATAACCAGATTGATGAAGAAACCATTTGATTATTGTTAAAAAAAGCTTTCAAAGCCCGATACAAATTGCTATAAAAAGATGATCTCAGATTATACAAATTATACACAACATACAGAAAGAAGCTGTTCTTTTGGTAATTCTTTCTGCCGAGAATGGCATTGTCATTCTGCAATACCATGCAATCCAAGTATGATATTTAGTACAAATTTCAAAATCTCTATCCAAAACATTCTACAAGGTGGAAAATGATCAATTGTTTCTCTGATTGAGCTATAAATATTACTGAAGTCATGTTACAAAATTGTAACTGTACAGAACAAATCATTTCACTTTAAGATAGAGCCATGAATTACATAGGCAAATCAAGTATTGGATTGATCCATGTCAAAACCAGAAGCACGAGCAAGCTCTGCAAACTCCTGTTCGCCACTCAAAACCTGCTTTAAATGTATATTTTAATAAAAAGAAACACAACGTTAACATGACCATCTAAGAAACCAATTAATTCAAATGGAAGAACTGAACAAAGACTACTAAATTACAAATAATTATTTTTTTTATAGAAGAGAAATTCCAATGCAATTGAGAAATATAGAATGAAAAAAATATTACCTGACCCTTTACTACCCAAGTTGGGAAACCCTTAATATTAATATCTTCACAAGCTTTTGCTATCTTGACTCCCTTTCTATATCCATTTGGGTAACACTCAACATAATCTAAAATCTTTGATGCTTCTGCCCCAAACATCTGAGAGAAAATCAATGGATACAGTGTGACTAGAATTGCAGCAATAGATGATAAACAGGTTAAATTTATAATAAAAGATCATGTTTGAATTTTTGTCATGCCCATCAACAAAGAGAGTACAAATTAAATAACTTCATGACCAATTTAGCCCATCTTCATTCAGAAAGGGCATTGGACAGAATTCCACCTGTCTGAGGAAAAGTTAAAGAGGCATCCTTGAGATGAAATCCACACATTTATCTCATAGCTTATACCAAAAAATGTGACATCTAAAAAAATTGTGACAAAATTAAAATAAAATTTCATAATTAAATGGAAATATTTTACTAGGTAGAAGATAACAGCTCTCACATCTCAATTTCAAACCCTGGCAGAAATGTAACCTTTGAACCAGACTAAAACAAGCTTATATACCAACCAATGTTGAATGGAAAAGGATACAATATCTGATATGGTTAATGGTATAAGATATGAACATGGCAAAGTGATATGGAAACGGTATATATGTATGAGGATTTTCAACTGTTTTTCCTATTTAAAAGTTTATGTTTAAAGAACTGTATGTTTTAATTTTAATCTAATGTTATAGATATGGCTCCAAGCATGCATAAACTGTATCCAAATGTATTGGATGTGAGCCAAATACAATATCCACGTATCTAGATATATTTGGATTCCACATCTGAGAAGCATTATATCAGTATCAGTATCTGATATCAGTATCAGTATCTGATAGACAAACACAAGTATCCAAGCAGCAGTGCTGTTGTATACGGTAAATTGATTATATAACTAGGCCTAAGAAACATTACACAATAGTTCCTGACAATAATAGCACAATATCCACATATTGAAGTATTACAAGAATATGTATGCATGCCTGCTCTTATAGAAATACATAAGCTACAGGTGTTCCCTCCTAGGATATTAGGCTTGACAGTCCAAGTTAGACAAACAAAAAATAGGGAAGTCTTTAAGTTCTAAAGATTCTGACAAGTGTGCTTGTGACCAGTTTAAACAAACTGTGTGAATAAAGAATTGCCAAAAAAAAAAAATGACTATTGCACCACTCGAATTGGGATCTAAAATATCTAAATGACACTACTAAGATGAGACACATACACGCGCTCAAGGTGACAATGGCTCCACTTTCAAGGTCAACACATACACGCGCTCATGTATTGTGAATCAACTCTACCTTTGCCTTTGAAATTTGAAATATGCTTTTATTTGACTACTTCCATAATGGAAGGAACTAAAATCCATGGTCCTGATACCTGTACTGGTACTTCCATGGTGACTGGCACCAGTGCATTTGTGTTCTGCATTCTGGTTTATAAATCAAGATGTCCATACACCATTTTCAGCATATATATAATTTAATCATCTATTATGTGTTACAGAGAGCTGTCTAACAATCCAGAGTATGCGTTACAAAAATGAATGTTGGTTAATAACTGTTACACAATCACCTTCTGCCTCTCTTAGTAGTGAGTCGGTGACAGTCACATTGTATCAAATCGGCTTTTGGAAATGACAAAGAGAGTCTTCTTTCTCTGTGTTCTTCTTGTTCTTTTTTCCCCTTCTCTTCTCGGATCTCTGAAAATTAGATAGATGGAAATGTGGACCCCAAACACCTCAGCTTTCCTTTTGATCAGAAAACATCTCACTCTACAAATGGTTTTGCTTGTCTGCTTTCCATTCAAAAATGTCCCTTACTCTAAAGTATCAACATTTTAGCAATCATGTTTTTCCATTTGAAGCCTCTAAGTTGTAGTTTGCTGATCAGTCTTCATTCTTTTCAGCATGATGTCTCTTCAAAGGGGACTCCATTGCTTTCTGGGCACTTCATGTAATTTATCTGGTATATGTTGCTTTGGATAGCTGCATACAAAATATAACATAGCAACTCTAGGTGTGCCCACCTCTGTAATGCATTCCATGACAACTGCATATGGCAGAAGACACTTCAGAACAATGCTCCCTACCTGGGAATATCATACAAAATAAACACTGAAAACCAAAATCATACCAATGGTCTCTGAAAATTTTCTGCTAAAATGGATGAAGATAGTTGCATTACAAGGTATCTCTTTCGGCTGGTCTTTCACTGCTCTTTCAAAATTACTTGGTGGATTGTCAACACACTTATTCCATATGCTGAAATGAAGATGAACATTTAAGATAGCTCAGAGTTGTTTAACTTGCAAACAGCATCCCAGTCTGTCCAGTCTCACGGGAAGGCATATGCAGACAGATGGTTTTGCCTATTTTTCATTTTGCTCCAATGCTTATGGTAATGCTATTTCTCATTTGCTAACAGACTTCACTTTGGCTTGACCACTTCTGTCTTCTTTTTCTTGGTTACATGACCTTCTTTTATTCAAAATGTGACATTTAATCTTTTGTCAAATTACGTCTTTTTCACCTCATTGGCAACACAATATTCAACTTCCATAGAATACTGAGATATAACAGATTGTTGTCTACAACAACTGGGCCAAAAGCAAGATTAAAAAACAAACCTTGTTGTGGAACGTTGCTAATACAAATCACCGGTCCAATTTGCATCTAAAAAACTTGTTAAAATTGGAGGTGCTCCAACTGAGTAGTGAATAACCGTCTGGTATATACCTTTAATGTATTGAAGGATCCACTTGGTCGCTGTCTAGTGACTCTCACAAAGTACCTACATGTACTTGGAAAATAGTAAGATAGAGAAGACCCCCCACAAGCCACCGATACAAACTAGCATCCACCAAAGGAATAGTACAATTTGCTTAGAGCTTCAAGCTAAGAAGCAAAGGCAGTCTAAACAACCTTACAATCCTCCATCCTTAAACATTGTAGAAAATCAAAGGCATACTTAGGTTGAGAGATGGTGATCCTGTATTGGAATCCCAAGAAAATAATGTAGAAACCCCAAGTCTACCATCTCCTGAATAAAAGAAGCTAAACTGCCTATAAAGAGCAAGTCAACAACATACAACACAATTATCAATGTATGACCATCTTGATGCTTGATGTAGACATCACAGTCTGCCTCATAATGTTGAGACCTACAATTGGGAAAGAAGGAATGGATCTTCTCATACCATGTATGAGGTGCCTGCTTAAGCCCATACAAGGACTTGGTCAGACTACACATCAACCGGGTTATTCCATCAAGCTCAAAACCAAGTGGTTGCCACAGTTTGATCTCCTCCTAAAGCTCATCATGAAGAAAGGCAATCTTCACATCCATTTGATGTACCTTCCAACCATAACAAGCAACTACAGAAAGAATCATCCAAACAGAATCCATCCAAGCAACTAGGGTAAATGTTTTTGAGTAGTCAATTCCCTCCTAAGAGAACCCTAAAGCAACAAGGCATGCATTGTGTTTCTCCACCTGACCATCCAAAGTATACTGGTCTTATAGACCCATTTACACCCAACAACATTCTTCCCTTTTGGAAGAGGAACAAACTCCCATGTCATCAAGAATTCATACTAAACAAGTATAGCATTTTCTCCCTTCGAACAACCCTTAGCATGGGAATAGGGGAGGGGATCTCCAATGTCATCAACCTTCTACAGCAAGGCCCAAGAGGGAGCCTGCTAATGATGCTCCTGAGAGAGAATGAGTTGAGCATCTTGAAGAAGGGTCCAAACCCACTTGGATATCAGACAAACCATGGAAGATTGTAGCACATCCTGTAAAGGAACAACATTAGAATCCAAAATGATAACATTCAATCCAAACTCACCATTCACCTCAAGACCGATCATGGTCGCACAAGGCTCAACAGAATCAAGCTCATTTGCTTGGGGATCCAAAACTGTAGGTGTTGGAGACAATGTTGCTGGAAGAAGAGTCAAATCAGAAGACCCAGTTGAAGGATCACCATTAGAAGGTGAAGAAGATGGAACAACTAGAATGGTACCAATGAGAATCTCAAAAACTGGTTGAGAAGGGAGCATTAGGAGCTAGCTGAGAAACTGGAGAAGAGTCCTCAGCCTAAAGAACAAGAGGACCTAAAGAAGTGGTTGGAAGGACCTCATCTCAAATCATATCTCATCGAATGAGAATGTCTGGTCTCTCAATACCATAAAGGCAATAGGCCTTAGAAGTATCAAAATACCCCACAAAAAAACATCAATGACTTTTTGGCACCACCTTCTGTCAAGCATCCTTGGGAATGTTGGCCCATGCAGTAAATCAAAAGATACGAAACCGTGATACACCAGGCTTGTCGCCTATCAATCTCTCAAAAGGACTCATCCATTGAACAACCCAAGTTAGAGTTGTATTGATGATATATGCTACACAAGTCACTACTTCACCCCAAAACTTGGGATCCATTCGCTTGGCATGCAACATGCATCTAGCCATGTTCTTCCACTCAACCACTCCATTATGCTCTAGATTATAATAAACAATCCGCAAAAAGGCAATACCATGAAGAGTCAAGAAATCAAAAGAAGCATTACTCACAAACTCGCCTCCTTCATCTGTTCTCAAGAACTTGATCTTCTCGAATTGATTCTTTGCAAGTGCCTTGAAGTCCTTAAACTTCCCAAAAGCCTCATATTTTGGTACGAATGGTATACAACCACACATACTAGAAGAAGTCATCAATGAAAATAAAAAAATACTTATTCTTGGAAGGAGATGGTGCACCCATGGGTCCACAAATATCACTGATAATGAGCTTTAAGGATCATATAGAACACATGGTAGTCCCTTTTATAAAGGACTCTCGATGATCCTTCCCCAAAATACACCCCTCACAAACATCACTAGGGTAGAAATAGAAGGAAGCCCAATAGCCAATTGATGTCGATTCATGTACTTCAAGGAGCCATAGCCAATATGCCCATGTGTGTGATGCCATTGCTGACTAACATCATCTACCTATGACATCATAGCAACAAAATCTTTCTTCTTAGAAGAAGAGGCTAGATTAGGGTGATCACCAAGCTTGTACATTTGATCCAACTCATCACAATATCCTAAGGTAACAATCTTAAAATAATCACAATATCCTAAGGTAACAGTCTTAAAATCATCATCAATATCCTCGATCACCCATTAATCTGGCTAAAATTCCACCTCTTCATATGAGTGATGCGATAAATAGAAAAAATATTGGGGCCCACACTAGGAACTTCCTCATCAAAAGAACCAACCGTTACCTCACCACATCCAACCACTTGTAAAGAAGAATCGTCTCCAATGACAACACGCTCTCCAAAATGTTGTTATATAGTCATGCAAGAGATGGCAATGCTTGGTCATGTGTCGAGTCACCCCTGAATCTACAATCCACTCATCAAAAGAAGTAGATGTCCAATATGTTGAATGAATAGATAAATGGGCCCATGAGGTCTCACCATAATGATCATCCTCACCCTGAAGATAGAAGAAAGTAGCATTAGCACCCCCTTTTTTACAACTTCAAGCTTCTCAATCTTTATCCGATAAAACTTCACCTTGTGTCCCTCCTTACAAAAAGTGAAAACAAGCTTCTTGCCTTTCTTCTCCTTGCTTTGGATTCTTGTCAACCTCTGTCTTGATCACTTTCTTTGCATGAGCTTGAATGATGAGAGAACAATTCTTACGCCTCTGTTGTCAAGGCAGGTGGTGAAAAAGGTACTTGAACACATTATCAAGTGAAGGAGGAGCATGTGGAAAGTAAACTCAAAGCATTTCAACGACAACAACAATTGTCTCAGATATGTTATTGAACAAAATGTTGAGAAGTTCAATGTCCTTTTCATTGTTGTCAGTCCCCTTTTCCTTACTGTCAACTACTCTAGCAATGCAAATATCCTCTTCCAACTTCTTCAATGTTCTCCATGTTCAAGGTAGCTTGGCTTTGCTTTCAATCTACTGATTTGTAGAGAGTCAATGTGATCAAATAGGTTCTAAGACTTGTCAAGCATGTCCTTGGGATCCAAAGTGTTATTGACATGGGTATCATAGATCTTATCAACATGAAAAGAAATCACACCAAGCACTTCATCCTTCTTATCTATGATTAGCTACTTTCTCTCATTAGAATCAATGTCTCAAGGGACCTCATTCACACATCTGAGCAATCCCTTACTCCGGAGTAGAGCTTCAATCTTGATTTTCCAAGGGACATAATTTGGCCCATTCAGCAAGGGCACATGTTGATCCATCACTTCGCTACCAAAAAAACAATCTGATATGAACAATTGTGACCAGAAACAATACTGCCAATGCAAAGAGCTCAAAAACCCGTGCAATTTGAAAGAAAAAAGGGGCTGCAAACGCTTTTGCATGCAAAAGTTATGGCCCCCGGAAATTTGGTCCAAATATCGTACAAAATGCCAACAAAACCTCTAACAATTTTAAAAAATTGAAATGTACCTTCAATGAATGGGACAACACCATGTGTCGTTGATAGGATAGTTGTAGGGATGCTAATTGTGCATTGATTGTGCACTGCTTCAACAAATCTACTACCACTATCTATCTTTGAGCTGAGCAAGGGTTTGCCACTTGGACATTGACTGGCCAAGCCATTGGGCAAGACAAGAGCAAATCCTATGTTACCACATGTCATCTCTGAAGCAAAAGGGATGCACCAAATTTGTTGTTGATTGGGCGCGCAACTAGATAACATGCGAATTTGAGTTTCCAATTTGTTGAAAAGTGATTGGTCAGACTCCTTTTTATAGGTAATATGCTGAATTGGTCGTGCCACATCGATCACCCATGTCACGTCGGCCTCTTCTCTACAAAAAAGGCATGCGAGGGTCAAACTCAAAACCACCTCCTCCAAGGCTGCACACCCTACCCCCCCCCCACGACCATCAAACCACCTAGGCTCTTTGGGTCTAAAGCAGTCAAGGGTGCCAAAGAAAGCATGCACCAAGCACCCTAAAGGCCAAGCACATGTTGGGTGCACGGAAGACAAAGCGCGTGTGCCCCTTACATGGGGGTGGGGTTTGAACCCACACCCCACGGGCACTATTGCCTTAACGCACGCCCCTCTAGTCGGCCAAGTGGTCTTGCAATGGTGCCTAAAGAGCCAAGGGGACATAGCATTGACATATGAGGTCATGTGGAGAGGGGGCACCTATACCGGACAAATCTCCCACACCCCACAAGGCATGCCATGCCCAAGAGTGCTCAATGCACAACAAACCATGCAACTTTGCCATAACACATCTTTTCGTGCAAAACACTTTTGATCCAAGCACCTTCCCCTTCCATTCTTATGCAACATTTTGGGGAATATTCCCAAATTTAAATTTGAAAATTAAAAAATTAGATGGAAAAGCAAACATTTTTCTAAAGAAAAAAGGAGATACTTAGAGGCAAAATGGAAATGTTGAACTGTGACCCCCCTTAAAATTTCGTAAAGAATCCAAAAATGTTGACCATTTCTCTATATATGTCACCGTTTTCCCTACACAACTCTTTTTTGGCATACAGCCAATGAAACTATCCTCACATCAATGCAACAAGAAAATTGGCAGACCATATCAACAACTTTGTCAAGCCACTCGAAGGTCTTTGCTATGCACAAAAATCTGCCCATGACTTCTCTGGCATATGGAGGCTATCGAAAAATGTTCATCCTCAGCTTTCCTTCGGCAATTGTGTAGATTGTCTTCTCATTTGTGTCGTATCCAAACTTAAAAAACCGGAGGAAGGAAATGGATATTTTTGAAAAAACCGTAAAAGAAAAATCTGGTTTTCTAACAACCTCGAAAGACTCAATCCTAAGGTTAGGACTTCCATTTGGCCAAAAACGAAAAACGGATTGAATATAAAGAGAGGCAAGAGGAACCTATTAATGAATATTTAACTTGGAGTAAATTTGTTCCAGCCTAGTGAGATCCTTGCAATCCAAGTGCACCAAGGGTTTCTTGACAAGTAAACCCCTTATAAAAGCTTCCACAAACTACTTCCAAAAAGAAGCATTGGTTCTTGGATTGGTCGAAGAAAAAAACGCCAAAGGCAAGCAATCAAGAAATGAAAATTCACACCTACTCTGATACCATGTTGGATTTCACAATACTTTCCAAAAATAAATGGAATCAACAGTTACCCAAATAAGCATAAATAACTCACAAAAAGGATACACACGACATGAAGGATGTTCCTGGACACCAAAATATCTTACTAAAGGAAAAGAATTACACTCCAACTGATGATGAAATGGTTGGTATATAGAGGTATAAATACCCAATTGCAAGAGATCTTTAGGTCAAGGGTAAGGAACCAATATTTAGGTTAAATAACAAAACATTAGAACAAATTCACCTATACAAGGTGTAGAAAGGCCCAAAGGGCTATACAAAGAATATAATTCAAAAGTTGGTCATGACCTCAAGTGAAGCTTAACACCACATATTCCAAAATTAAGAGGGTCTTGAAAATTTAATGTATCCATATCCAATACCATATTCATATCAGATATTTTATCCATTTCCATGCAACATAGCAGTTGAAAGGACAATGACCACCAAACAAATGTTTTTGTGCTTAAATGATCAGTCATACAGAAGGTAATGTAAGCTGCCAGATAGATGAAAATCTTCAAAATTCTCTTCCATTACAAATTAAGAGAATTCAGAACAGATGAGTGCAAAACAGAAAGCCTACACATGAAAGACTCAAAAATTCAATGTGAAGAAGCCCTTAAAACTGAGAATTCCATAAGGCAAATACAAGACTATATGGTATTCAGTTGTGCATGAATGGCATCAGCTAGGATTTGTGCCAAGTGATCAAAGCATTTCTTAAATGAAGACAAATTCATGAAAACGTTAACAGCCTTATAGGCCAATCTCTCATCCCAAATACTTGGGTTCTTCCAAGGGTACTCAATCAATACATGCACCAACATTCAGTTTACCATTTTGGTTTGACCATCCATTTGGGAATAAATATAGTTGGTCAATTTAATGCGGTGTCCATCTTTCCCCTAGAGGCACTCTAAAGGTTGCTCAACAATCTCTCTCCCGTTTAGATACAAAATGTTCCAGCAATATACAAAATACCCATACATTTATTAATTAATTTTGAGCTGCTTTTGATTTGTTATTGTATTCATAAATGTATCAACACACATCTTGCTAAAACAATCTACCACAAGAAGCTGAAGGAAGTTATCATTATGTTGAGTTGCATTGTGCAGAACACCTAGAAAGTCAATGGATATGCTCTACCATGGTGCGTAATAGCCAAATTTTATATTTCTGGGCATGTTATACATAATTTACATCTATAAATGAAATTTGCTATGTAGGTTGCAAAAAGGATTTTGCAGTACACCATGGGTATCTATCAATTGAAGGTCAAGTACTCCAACAAAGGTGACACCATGCTAGTGGGTAGACTAACTCCCATTGAAGAGGTGACATTGATACTCGAAAGCTACTTAAAATATGTGTCACCTAGGATTTGGTCCGATCATTTCATCACACAAAAAACAAAACATGGTTGTACTTTCCACCACAAAGGCTGAGTAGTAAAGGGGAGCAGTAAATGCATCTATAAAAGGAGCATGGGCCTGAAATCTAATGCATGACCTTTGGACTTTCACCATAGAGACCAACTAAACTCTATTATGACGACCAAAATGTTATTCATCTTGGTTATAATTATGATCATGATAAAATGATGAGACAAGCAACATCAAGGTACATTGTCATTACAACAAGCACTTGATCCAAGCAGTGATCTCTCTCAAGTACTGTACCAAGGAAGACCGTATTGCAGATATCTCCACTAGGCTATTGACAAAGGCCAAGTTTATCAGACTTAAATCTATCCTCAGGTTCTAGGAAGTTGTCATTAATATTGACTCTAGAAGGATTACCATCTTGCCAAATCATCTAAGTCATGTTTAAGGTGGGGTGTTAAGAGTGTTGTGTAAATCCAACTTATTATAAGTGACAAATGATACATCGACTTGTGTCATCCTTGGGAGTATATTAATTTGGGATGTTTATAAATATTCGATGTATACAACCCATTACAACAGCTTTTGTATTGCCATTTGCAATTTATTTAAACATTCTTGTGCTGGTGATACTTTGGGCGTCTTTCAACAGCCTTGGAATTTTTGGAATATTTGTTACATGGTTTGGGAGTTCTTTCAATCCTAATGCAATAGAAGACCATGTTGCCAAATTATCTATTCTCTTACCAATTACACAAAGGTGAGAATATTGGTATTTTACTGTTCATTAGACAAGTTATTATTCATTCAATTACATGTAATCCTTGGGTCAATCGGTTGCTTGTTGACAACGACTTGCTTATCCTTAGATAAAGAACTCCAACTATATTTTTTTAACTAGAGCAACTCATATGTCAGGGTTTGTGTTTGGTCCTCAAGCCTTCCTAATTCAAAATTTTAAAGGAAAAAATGAGAGAAAATGAGAAATAAACACTTGTGCTTACCAAATTTGACATCAAGAAACCTGCTCAGATATCAAATTTCATTTGAAATTGCACTCTTACGACGAATACAACTCACTATCAAATGGCATTAGCTCAACCGGTTAGATTCCTCAACATTCAAGGAGGAGACTCTTCAAATTTTGCCAAATAATACATGGATAATATACAAGCAGTTCTAATACCACTGCATAGTGATGATGTTGGGTGGGGCCCGTTTCAATCCCATATAACCAATTGAAAAAAAAAAATAATACAACTCACTAAATAGATAATTGTAGAAAATGGCCAAAACAATATAACATGCAACAAGGAACACACAACAATAATAGGAACAAAACCATTTAATTATGTGCAATTAAAATACATTCAGTAGCATGGTCACTGTCACAACAATGAGTCTCTCATCTTCAATATCAATACCAAAAACACACAATGGAAATCCAATTATACATTTGCCTAATCACATATGGCATATATACAAAATGAAAAGGGTAAGTAGACAGTCACAACTCCCAACCATCACCGTTGTACCGAACTACAAACTAATTGCAAAGTAATCATAAAACACAACATATTGTGTTATCACACTCACAAAACCCATGACGTGTCCAAAATGACAATTTGAGACAACACTTGATCAACCACATGTAACAACACTCACGTAAACACCAAATTGAACTCGCTAACTCACTGAGGTGGCGCCTGAGATAGTGCCCCATCCACCTGTTGAGTCTACTAGATTTAGCTACCTACATCTTCCCCCCCCCAAATCTATTGGAGTCCTCACCGATTACCTTGCTAGAACCCCTTTCTTGTTTCATGTTGACCTTGATCTTCCTTCTCTCTTTGCTATAAAGAACAGTCAGAAAGTGGAAATCACGACGATGAAAGGTTTCAGTGTCAATGGGGCAGCAACCACAATCTTGCATAGGATCGCGAATGGCATCAATGTCTAAGATTTGGACTTGACCTTTGACTTGGACATGAACATATATTTGAACTTGTACTCGACTACACTTGACAATGAGTCACTAGACTTGGACAATGACTTGTTGGCATTCCTGCAACATTGATTTCCTCTGTATATATTTTGCTGTTCAGTAATTTCTCCTTCCCTGAAGCTTTGTTCTTTGTTCGGGATGTATTCTTTCTTTCCTACTTTTGCTGTCAAAATTTGTTGGCTATGCCCAAGGGCTGGTGCAGTTTTTCTATTCATTCATCATGCAGGGTCCTTATCTTGTCAAGGGCGAAGGTAGTTTCGCACCATGTCTCCAGGTGCGAGTTAGTTTTGGGGCAGAGGCAGAGCGCAGGCCCGTTTCGGGCCAGAGAGCAACGCAATCCAGCTTTGGAGAAGGAAGCGTAAGTGCGCCCAGGCTGTTTCGCCCCTGAGTGAGAGCGCAAGGCAGTTTCGGGCCTTGGCTGAGCGAAACTCAACTTCAAAAGGAAAAGAGCACTAAAGCGCCTTTTCGGGGCTAAACTGGGCGAAAGCGCCTTCATATTGTTCTAACACTTAGTGAAAATCTGCTTCAAAACAGTGTGGGGCCCAGTTCCGTTTCGCCAATCTGCAAGGGCGCAAAGCATTTTCGGAGTAAGTGGGAGCACAAGCACTTTTGACCCGCCCTCAAAGTCAGCAAAAGCTTGCTTCAAACTCCCAAGGCAGTGTGGGGCCCAAAGTCTTTTCGCCCAGATTTGCAAGCGCAATTCCATTTCGGGGTCAACCTGAGCGAAACGTCCTTTGACTTTTCCACGGGGCGCAGCAACAGTTTTCAAGGAAAAATGCTAAGTATGGCCTCAAAAGCGCAAGCGCCTTTGACTTTTCAACTCCAGCACTGCTCCCAATGCAGCAAGGTGTTTCGCTCCTCTTTTCAAGCGCAAGGCAAATTCGAGCCAAGTGAGGAGCGCAATGACATTTGACTTTTCCACGCCAACGCACCTCCCAAGGCTCCAAGGCATCTTCGCTTCTTTTTTTCTAGCGCAAGACATTTTCGGGCCAAGCTACAATGCAAGCGCCTTTGACTTTTCAACTCTGGCGCCCCTCCCAATGCAGCAAGGCATTTTCGCTCTAGTTTTCCAGCGCAAGGCAATTTCGAGCCTAAGGAAGGGCGCAAGCACCTTTGAATTTTCAACGCCAGCGCTGCTCCCAAGATAGCTAAGTCATTTCACTACACTTTTTGGAGCGCAAGCCCATTTCGAGCCAGGAAACAACGAAACGTAGGTTGGCCTGCATCCGCAAAGCGCCTGTTTCAGTCTAGCCCTCCCTGCTTCAGCCAGAATTCCTCATAAATGCTTCTCATCAACGAAACAAGGTGCATCCTTATCCATTTAAACGCAGTCGGTCTGAGAAGCTTCCAGACTTGATGTTCCCGGATTTCAGAATCCTATCTTTCATTAAGGCGGTTCCAGCAAGCGAGGAGATGACGCCACCAGCTAAACCTGTCAGCGCATTGAAGAGGTGCAACTGCATTTCAGTGAGTCATCAGTTTCAGGCCATGCCTCATTACTATTTGATGAGTGCTCAAATCCTATCTTTGCTGCCACCGCGATGTTTTGTGGGTGTGCATTTATGTTTCAAGCGGCAGAATCCTCTATAAAAGCCAACAATTCTAATGTAATATGATGGACGTTTTGCTAGAGACTTGTTGTACATGAATTCTGCTATCAATACAGAGAATACTTGGCTCTAATTCTGGACTTCTCTTTATGTGTATGTCTTCTATCTTATATTTCTATTAAATTCTCCGCTTTGTCTATGGGTTATAATTCTATGTCTGGATTTAGCTCTCGATAGAGGGTGAACACTGGAATAACTCTGGAAATTGCACATATAAGGCGTCTGGTTTTAATTTTTGTTACATTTTCTGTGTTGAGTGCTATTGATTCAGAGTGCAATTAAGTTATCGTGTTGCTTGTCCATCACCCCTATTCTACTTGGCCTGAGGCCATATTTCCCATCCCTTTCAGTCATTTCAATTTCTTTCCTGTTCCTTAATCTCAATCCCCAAGTTAGAATAGTAAGGGAACCAACCCATCTCTGGAGATTGGCACGGGAGGCATTTCTTCCTTTCGGCCTTTCAATGTTGGTCGGGTCTAGGGCGCATGGATGAAACATTCCATACCTAAGGCGGATTCTTGACCAACAGTTTCTGGCACGCCCGGTGGGACGCAAACGTTCCACGTCAAAGCAATATTAAGAGTTGATGTTCATCTTGTTACTATCAAATCAGAACATCTGGCGACTCAGCTGAACTCAGAAGCCTCCGAATCTTGAAAACCGGTTATAAAGCCTCACCTTCATGTACACGAGATCGAAGGCTAAAAATCCAGAGGAAGCAGTTGAGTTCTTCGAGCTCAACATCGATGCTTTGGGAGAGCATCCTAGAATAGTCCCCTCGACTATCCCATCGGTTCAAGCACCCTCGCAAGTAGCTGTTATAGTTTCACAGACTCCAAGTCCTGCCAGCACTGCGACTAGCTTGCCCCCTCAACCGAACGTTCCAAACGTTCCGGTCCAACCAAATCCACCAAATCCTTCGGTCCAGATGGCGCAACCTCCACCCAGGCAGTTTCCCGCATGGAATCATTCGAGACCTCTAGCTTTGCAGGCTCAGAACCAAGTGCCGCCCGCAGCATTGAAGGCTCTGCCCACATACGACGGTACAGGAAAGACGGCTTATGAGCACGTCCAAGATGTCGTTGCACTAGCAACCATTCACCACATCACCGAAGAAGATATCATGGTGAGACTGCTAGTTCTCTCGCTCAGAGGTAAAATCCTCTACTGGTACCGGTCGCTGCCGTCCGACACCATCACTACATGGGACCAATTGGCAGAACAATTGATAAGGGGTTTCAACGAACAGGCGGACCCTTTCTCTTTGTTGCACCAGTTCACCACCATCCAGAGGCATCCTCAAGAGGAGGTAGCGGATTTTAACGTCAGGTTCGCTCGAACCTGGCAGAGAGTCACTATCGGCCTTCGGCCCACTCCGGAGCAAGCGGCGTTCTATTACTTAAGAGCTTTCCATTCCGACATCAGCATGAGCATCCGGCATGCTAACGTCAACACGTTCCCTGCCTTGTATGAGCAGGCGCAGAAGGCTGAGGCTGACCTAGTAGCTATCGGAAAGTTGCCTCCGAAGGTGACTATGCCGATTTATCCAGACTTTCCTCAGAATATGTATCCTAGTGCATCTTCTCAGTCGCTACCTACACCCCCGATGTACCCCAATCAATCATGGAATCCCAATCCTCAGAATCAAGCGGTACCCACTCCGTAGTTTCAAGCACCCATTGTTCCTCAACTCCCAACTCCTATCCCATATCCAAAATTACTTGCACTATTGGCACCATTGCCATTACGCACACCTCAGGCAGCTACGAACTTAGATTAGACCAAAGAATTGCAGGATCTGCGATCGTCAATGAAGACGATGGCGAATGAGATCACCATCTTAAGGAGGAGGCAAAATGATCAAAGCTTCCAGCCAAGGAGATTCGCTCCTCCTCCCCCGATCACTAGGGAGCAAGCTGCTTCCACCAGCAGGGCTCTCGAAAGAAATGCGGCGATGTTGGAAAATGAAGAAGTTGGTTCATCCGATAGAGCTTATTGGTGCTCCACCTGCAACGACCCGCACGGTGAAGAGACTTGCATGGTTCATCTGAACTATGTACAGACCCTTGCAGACAACGCTCCTGGTGGGCAGGTAAATATGATAAGGGAAACAGATCGCAATTTTATGATTCCCCCTGTCGAGCAGGTCTCCGTCCTCATGAGAACGGGTAAGAAGCCCATCGAAGTTGATCCGGTTCAAATGGAACCATTGAAGGTGCCTGCCACTTCCAAGCCATCAAGTGAGAAGGCGCCGCCACCAGAAAAGGAGCCTGTCCAGGTGTCAGAGCCGAGGATTCCGTCCTATTAAAAGACTTCCTGCCTCCAAGAGCAAAAGGGAGAATTCCTCAACCGCAAGCTTCAACCTCTCAACCCCAAACCGAAGCGAGGGATCAAGCGAGAGAAAAGCTCAGATATCCCTCACTGACCAAGCGCCAGAGAGTAGAAGCGACGCAGCAGTATCAGACCAGGTACGAGACTGCTAAGGAGGGAGGCGAGTCTGGTACAGGAGCGTACAACATCGTCGAAGAGCTAAAGAAGACTCCAACTAAGGTAAGCCTCTTCGATGCGCTCCAACTGCCTGGTCAAGTTGATCTATTGCAGGAATCACTGAAGTCTACCAAAGGCAAGGGAAAGCCGACTCAGACTGTCTTGACACAGACACTGACTACCTCCGCCACCGGAAAGAACAGGCCATCGCCATTTTATCTGTCCCTCAGGATGGAGGGGTGGGTCGTGCATAACTGCATGGTCGATTCTGGCGCTGCTACTACTGTGATGCCCAAGGTTATTTGTGAGATTATGGGCATGGAGTACACGAGGAGTAGTCCTGGAGTGCTTCAACTGGATGGAACTCCGGTCAAGATAGTGGGGGTCATCAAGGATATCCCGATCGTGTTGCACAAGATGTCGCAGATCACCGTAATTCAAGAAGTTGTGGTAGTAGATTTAGAGCCCTATTTTAGCATGTGCTTATCAAGGGAATTCACTGCCAAACTTGGAGGCTATTTGTCTCTAGATTATTCGCACCTGGAAATCCCCTTCAGAGGAAGGAGGATTAAAATTTTTAATGAAAAGCCCTCTACCTTTCACATTGAAAGGATCCAGGATGCGGAAAAACAATTGGACTCGGTCAATATGATCGAGGAAGTAGAGGAAGAGAAAGTAGAGTTGATGGAAGAAGCTCTGGACGAACTCCGCATAGAAGATGAATTTTCTATGCATGACTTTAATGCCATGATCGAATCCGAGATTGGGTGTTACTCAATTACCAAGCCCGAAAAGGCTAAGGTACCGAGTGATGAAGACCCCATGGCCGATCAACTATGGAAGCTCTTCTTCGATGGTGCCCGATGCAAGAATGGTGTCGGAGCAGGAGTTGTCCTTGTCTCTCCTTCGGGAAACCAGAAAACGTACTCGTACAGACTCGCATGGAGCTGTACAAATAATGTTGCCGAGTATGAAGCCCTATGTTTGGGGTTACGAAAGGCAGAAAAACTTGGAATAAAGCAATTGCAGATCTTCGGAGACTCGGAGTTGATCTGCAACCAAGTAACCAATAAGTGTGTTGCGAAGCAACACTATCTGAAAGCATACCGTAATAAGGTATGGGATCTGCTCGAGTCCTTCTCGGCTCTGAATATTCAGTCTATTTCGCGAGAGCGGAATAAGCATGCTGACGTCTTAGCGTCTATTGGAGCCAGATGCTCCCCTGCCGAGAACATAATGCAAAAGCCGAAGGCAGTGAGGGTCATCTACAGGCCTTCGGTACCGGACAAAAATATTCATTGGCAGGTCTTTGACAACGACGAGCAGATCGTCAATTTTTTGATCGATGAAGCAGGCAATATTGAAGACAGGACCCTCAACGAAGAAGAGTATGAGGGGTTGATTCAGCTGAAGAACAACCACGTCCCGAAGGGTTTAATCACCCTTGAAAGTTTGTTTGACCAGGACGATAGGTCCCTCGCCCACAAGATCAAGGTGGACGCGAGAGAGTACGAGGAGCTGGAGTTAGAATCCGAGAAAGCCATCAAGGTGGGAACTGATTGCACGCCATTGGAAATTGAGCAAATCAGAACCCTATGCAAAGAATACCCGGATATTATCGCCTGGAGCTATCGAGACCTAAAGGGGTATGATAAGAGTGTCTTCCAACACACGATTGAGCTAGGAAGGGGTCAAACCTTTCAGGCAGAAGCAAAGGCCGGTCAACCCAAAAATAGAAGTGTTGATGAAGGTCGAGCTCCTAAAGATGTTGGAGGCCAAGATTATCTATCCCATCAAGCACTCTTCCTAGGTGGCAAACCTAGTCCCAATCCGAAAAAAGAATGGGGACATCCGCCTATGCATTGACTTCCGGAACCTCAACCAAGCATCTTTGAAGGACCACTACCCGCTGCCCCAAATCGATCAAATCCTTCACGTAGTGGCGGGAGCACAGAGATTTTCTCTGCTGGATGGCTTCTCCGAGTACAATCAAATATGGGTAAAAGATGAAGATCAGTACAAGACCGCCTTCACCACCAAGTGGGGCACTTTCGCCTACCAGCGCATGTCGTTCGGCCTCTCAAATGTCGGGGCAACTTTCCAGAGAGCGATGGACTTAGCCTTTGGTGAGTTACTCAATCGCATCATTGTGATTTATCTAGATGACATGACTATTTTCTCCCACAAAAGGGAGGAACATGGTCTACATTTGCGACAGGTGTTTGAGAAGTGTCGGGAGTTCGGAATCTCCATAAACCCGAAAAAGTCCATTTTCGCGGTAAAAGAAGGCAAGCTCCTGGGTCATGTGATATCCGAGAAGGGACTAGTTGTTGATCCTGCCAGGGCGGAAGCCCTCCTCAAGCTACCTCTGCCAACGAACAAGAAGGGCCTCCAATCCTTCTTTGGGCAGATTAATTTTGTTCGGAAATTCATCTCCGACTTCGCCCAGGTAGTAAAGCCGATGACCGAACTCCTCAAGAAGGATGTTGAGTTTCAATGGACCGAGGAGAGGAAGCGGGCATTCAGAGAGATAAAAGAAAGAATCGCTCAGGCCCCCGTTCTAGTGAACCCCGACTACTCCAAGGATTTTATCCTTTACGTCGTCGGTGAACCGGAGAGCTACGCAGTTGTCCTTACTCAGAAGAACGAGGATGGGGACGAGCGGCCGATAGCATTCCTGAGCCAAGTCATCCACCCGCATGAGGAAAAGTACAACTTCATTGAGAGGCAAGTGCATGCGGTGATGCGGTCACTAAAGAAGTTTCGCCATTTCGTCTCCCAGAGCAAGACGATAGTGTACGTGGTGCACCCTGACGTCAGAAACTTCATCATTCAAGGTGAGCTTGGCAATAAAAGGGCAGGATGGGTCTCCAAGATCCAAGAGTTCGACATAGAGGTCCGGCCCACTAAACTGGTCCGTGGCCGAGCCTTATGCCAAGAACTCGCCAGGAGTGCCGCATCCGAGGTGACGGCTTGCCAGTGGGATGATCCAGCGCAGGAGAGCAATCTTGCAAATCGGTCTGTACTCGGCAGAGATTGGACAGAAGACCTGGTGGAATACTTCAGTACTGGAAGGTGCCCTTCTGACCTCAATGCTTCGCAGAGGAGAAGGTTCAGGCTGCAAGCCTGCAAATATGTGTTGTTACCGAGTGGTTTGTTTCATCGAAATATAGACGGAGTCCTCCTGAGATGTGTTAAGGGGACAGAAAAACAGAAAATCCTGGACGAGTTCCATTCTGGAATGTCTAGGGGCCATTTCATCGGAAGGCCTATGGCCTTAAAGATAATAAAAGCAGGCTATTATTGGCCTACAATTTTTGTTGATACCTTCGAGGTTAGCCAGAAGTGCGATAAATGCCAAAGGTACGTCGGTCGCACCAGGAATGCTTCTCTGCCCTTGCACCCAATTCAAGTCGAAGCTCCATTTCAGCAGTGGGGCTTAGACTTCATTGGGGTGATAGATCCCAATTCATCCATGGGGCATAAGTACATCCTGACGGCTACAGATTATTTTACCCGGTGGGCAGAAGCAGTGCCCACCAAGCAGGCTAACCAAGATGTAGTCATCGCCTTTCTGGAAGGACTGATAACCCGTTTCGGGATACCGGATGCAATAGTAACTGACAATGGCACCCATTTCACCGGTGCCAAAATCTGCGCATTCGCAAGTATGGTATTTACCTAAAGACTTCGTCTAATTATTACCCGCAGGGCAATGGTTTGGCGGAGTCCACAAATAAGAACTTACTCAAGATCCTGAAGAGAACATTGGAAGGCAACAAGCGGAGCTGGCATTTGCTTCTGGACTTTGCTTTATGGGCTGACCGCATTTCTATCAAGAAATCAATCAAGACGTCCCCATATTCCCTGGTATACGGGAAGGAAGCAGTGCTCCCCACGCATATTGAGTTGCCCGCGTTGCAGTCTCTCCGATCGTTGGATGGTGAGGATGAAGAGTTTGACCCTATAAGTGTCAGGATAGCCCAACTGTTGCAGTTGGAAGAAGAAAGAGAAAAGGCCTACGAGGCTTTCATGAAGCATGCCGAGACCACAAAAAATTGGTTCGGCAAGAGGACCTCCGACCGGACCTTCCAGATTGGCGACTTGGTGCTGAAATGGAACGAGAAAAAATCCAAGCCCGGAAATCACGATAAATTTGACGCATTCTGGGAGGGTCCATTTATAATTTCTGGGGTCAATCAGGTGAACTCTTTCACTCTTCAAGATTTGAACGGGTTTACTCTTCCGATATCGGTTAATGGCCTTCATCTGAAGGCGTACTACCAGTAAGAGGTAGTTGAAAAATTTTATCAGCTATGTACATATTTTTTATTCCCTTGTTTGCTTGTACATATTTATTTTCTCGGAGTATAAGTCTCTTCGCTCCCTTTCGCGCTATCAGTAGTGCAGTTTTGGGCCAGAGGTCTAGCTGGCAGAGAAATGGTGCTGAAGAGCCTAAATAAGTTGTTTTTTTAGTTTAGTTTGTGTGTTTTTTAGTGCGCCAGAGAAAAAAGAGGATAGCAGTTTCAAGCGCCCAAATTCAGCTAAGGTATTTTTGCTCTACCTTTGAGCAAAGGAGCTCGCTTCACCGTTTTTTAGCATCACCTGGCAAGAGCAATTCAACGCTATGGAAGGTGCCCCGACGAGGGGAAGTTTCGCTCTTCTTTAAGGGCGAAACCACGTTTCGGCGCTCTAAGGAGCGAAAGCCAAGTCGAAACTGAAGGCCAAATCAAAAAGTCAAAGTCAAATGTCATTTCACCCCCAACTAGACAGCACAATGCCATTTCGGGGCTACCTTGGGCGAAAGTTCTTGGAATTAGTGTCATTTCAATTTTTAAAAGATGCAAGTGGGGTCCAGTCTATTTCACCCCAACTTCCCAGTGCAATGCCTTTTCGGGAGTAGATGAGGCGAAAGCGCCTTTGACTTTTCAATAAGGCGCAACCCTCTAGGAGGAGAAAAGACTAGGTGGGACCCAGAGCCGTTTCGCCCCAGTTTAGCAGCGCAATGCCATTTCGGGACTTAGTTGAGCGAAAGGCACTTCCCTAAAAAAGCCTTTCAAATCCCTTGTTTAAAGTCAAAGTCAAACTCCATTTCGGGCCTTAAATGAGCGAATGGGCCTTTCGCTCCACTTTTTAAGCGAAAGCCATTTTTGGCTCCTAGGGAATGATGAAAACGTGTTTAAAGCGAAAGGGTTTCGCTTTCTCCAATGCCATGGGCACGCGATCCAAGATAAAACCTGCCCAACGCACTTCCGAAGAAGGTCGTTGAAGCATGAAATAAATTTAAAAGGCGGCGCATCACATCTTTCAAGGAAGATTACGGCCCATGCAGTTAGCCAACATTGGGAGGTGCGCTCCACCATCGGTTAGCGCGTAGAAGATCTTCCACCTTACCCATAATCCCTCCAGGCATTTACTCAACCCCAACATCATTAATACGGTGGGTAAATCGTAGTCCTATAAAAAGGCCATCACTATACCTCAATCGAACCTAGGAAAATTACTGAGTTGTTGCGCCGCTCACCATTGCCGAAGTTCAAAGTGAGTATTGTTGGTAAAAAAAAACGCAGAGCGCTAGGCATTAGTAAGGCGCTATCATTTTTAGAGCAAGCGCTTGGACAAGTACACAACCAGGATGGGCAAGAAGAGCGCTGAGCAAAAGAAGGAGAAGGTCCCGAAGAAGGCGGAGGGTGAGAAGAAACAGAAGAAAGAAAAGAAAGAGAAGGTACCGCCACCCCCACCCGAAGACAGATTGAGCAAAATCCGGGATTGTGTGCTCACTAGAACGAGCATAGAGAAGTTGCGCGAGACAATTGACCTTATGATGACCAAGGTGTCTACCGAAAGCAATCGGACAACCGCCTATCACTCCTACCTGTACTGGTACCTGTGCACGCCTGTGCATCATTACCCGGAGCTAATATGCGCAATCGCTAAATACTACAACCCATGGACCAGGACAGTCCTAGATGCCAGAGGGAACAAGTTGTTCTCCATCTCTGCCCAAGACGTTCGAGAGGCTTTCGCCTGTGGACAAGGGCCCCCTACTGATTACATTGTTAGAAAAATTAACAACACCGAGCAGAATGAAAGATACGCCAACACAGTGCAGATGCGGCAGTTCATGGAGACTCAGCTGTTAGAGAAGCCGGTGCCCGGAATATTGCCAGACCTCCCCAAACCCTTGAAGAAGTTTAAAAATCCTGACATCTACTCCATGTTGGCATGGGTTATGGGGCTCTCCACGGATGCCCTAGTGTATAAGTGGCAGGTTTCACTTGCCGAATGTATTTCACATGGTGAGTTCTATTCTCCCGATGCCATGACGCCGGGGACAAAGCCTATATTTTTCGATTGGGCGGACTGGGTATCGCGGCAGATGCATATCCAACTGAGTGAGGTGCAGAGCGAAAGGGACATGTCATTCCGAATCTGCTCGTTCCTGGCATGGTATTTCTTCTACCACATGCACGATCGTTTTGCCTTCATCGCCAAGAGCCACACCAACAAAGAAGGCAAAGCGCTCCCCGTTTATCAGTGGACTCAAAGCCTGTCAAGGCGCGAGTCCTACTACAACTTCAACAGAGTGTTCCTCGGCCCAGCTCTGGAGATCATCCACGGTGCTTGCGAGCGAGTGCCGAGGCGGATGAGAGATTACATAGTGCAGGAGCAGCTGGGTGACGTTTTCCAACTGACGTAGGGCCTTGTTGTCAGAATCTTTGGGTTTACCGAGAAACCCTTCTTATTGTCGTACTACACCACTGAGTACCTGTTCGCCCTCGAAGTCGCCCGTCAGAGTGACTTCACTGATGACACGTATGGCCACGGGCGAAGGAAACCACACACCTGTGCTTGGCCCTTCCACTTCGGCGACATTAAGGTATCGATCAACGAGCAAAACACTTTTATGACGGTAACACTGTACGAGTTTGGTCTGATTGACCTCCCCCAACGATGGAAGTACGACCCACTAGATGTTTTCAGGGAGAAGATCGGGGCAAAAAGCTTCCATAGATGTCCACGCCCAGACATCGAAGCGCAGCGCAACAACCCCTCAGGGCGCGACCTGGAATGGCACGTGGAGAGGATGATGTCCCTTCCCCCGTGGCATGAATTCTACATAATAGAGGCCGAGTACGACCCTACACAAAACCCGATGCATGACCCTGATGATGAAGTGTTTAAGGTGATAAAGAACAAAGTGCCCGACTGGTCGGATGAAAAAATTGCAAACTGGTGGATCATGAGGGTCCACAATGGAAAGGAGGCATCCGATCCGTCGCTTGTATTGGACCAAAATTTCTCCGAGGCGTATGATGCGCATTGTGAAACTTACCGACCCATCTTATTCGCTAACATCGTGCCTAGGAGTACTCAAAGCCCTAGCAGAGTGGAAGACGCGACGGAAGTACAGGGGCAACACACTGATCAAGACCCACTTGTCAAGGAGAAGGGCAAGCAACCGCTCTTTAAAGAAGACATCACTCCAAAAGAAGAGCGTTGGTGCAGAACTTTCGCTCCCCCAAGTTGCGAAGAAGCCCCGGTCTGGTCCAGTTCGACCTTTCGGCACAAACCCTCCTACAACATCGGTAGCCATGGATGCAGTCGTTCCTGAAATTCCTATTTCGGCGCAGCAAACGCAACAAGCGCGATAGGAGATAGAGTTTATTGACCTGGAAGTAGAAGCGTCAGAAAAAGGAGGAGCAAGCCCTATCACGCAACAGTTCACCGCTTTAGCTCTGGCAACGCCCGAGCTCGCAGGTGCGCTCTCTCTTCCTCTCTCCCTTCTGTACCTATGGCAACCATCCCTTCCAATGCCGAAACCCTCCTTTCTGCCCAGCTCGCATTCGGCGTCCCCATGTCTGCCATGAATTTCCCTGCATCCCAATCGTCAGTCCCCTCAACATTCCCGCCTGTCTCTCAGGCGTTTAGTTCTTATGCGTCTGTCTCCAACGCTTATATGTTTCCTACAGCGTCTGCCCTTGCCCCTCAAATTTCCGTTAATCCAATCACTACATCGATCAGCGCCGTCAATCCAGACCTGTTCTCGCCCCCTTGTACCTCCTCAGTAGCAGCAACGATGCCCCTTGATATTCCACCCCCAGATCCTAGCGCCTCGGTTGCAGTCGTTCAAACCCCGACGTCTCCCAAAGTTGTTGCAGTCACTGCCCCAGCTGTTCCTGATTCATCTATCGAATCGAGCCCTCAACGAGCTCTGTTCCCCTTCACGCCACTCTTTGGAGTGCAGGAACCAATGGAGATGGAGCTGGAGGTTTTACAGGAGGGCCCAATTGCGGAGAGTATACGTCGGGCGCAGCAAAATTCCTCGACCTGGCTTAAGGGCCGGAAAAGAAAGAATGCGCAGGCTCTAGCCCAAGTGGAAAAAAGGGCTATGTTCGACCCATAAAATATGCAACTCCACAAGATGGAGAAAGTGCCCAAGGTCCAAAAGCCATTAGAGGAGATGACGGCAACAGACTATTCTTACCATCATACGGTGGAAGATATGAGGACGATCGATCCCGCGGAAAAGGTAGGAAACATCCAGGTTGAGGTGGGATCCCTCTATTTCCACATGGAGCACTTCAAAGCTCGCTGCTATGATGCTGAGGCCAAAAACGTAGAGCTTGAAGAAACCTTGGCGCTCACAAGGGCGCAGCTTGAGGAAGCGCAGTCCAAATCTGAGCAGTTGCAGCAGCGCGTGACCAGTCTGGAGCAAGAGGTGGAGAATTACAAGAAAGAATCTGAGCAGTGCCTCAAAGCGCATGCAGAAGCAGAAAACCAGTTGCAGGTTTTGAATGCTCAGGTTCAGGAACTGCAGGCCCAGTTGATAGCAAAGGTAGGGCAAGCAGAGGTCTTGTCAAAAGATCGTGTTAAGGAGGTTCGCCATCGCTTCCTGACCAACTTCCGAACTAGGGCACGCAAAGCAATAGCAGTCCTAACGTTCATCTGGGAGGCCAAGCAATCAGTCACCTACGGCGCTTCCATCATAGAGGATGCTGAAAGGGACATTGACCGATGGCTGGAGCTGGCCATGAAGGTGCAAACCCTAGAGAAAATGGACCTCGAGCTTACTCCAATGTGCCCGCTTGCTCGGTCATGGGCAACTACAAAGATAACGCTGCGGGCTTACTTCGCAAGAATGAAAACAGCCCGAGAGGCGAGAAGGCTGATGGACGCATTTGAGCGGGAAAGGCGAGTTTCTCTGATGTATTTCGAAACTCTCGCGCAGATCGGTTTCCCTGGCTTCACTGACGAAGAAGACCATATTTTGACAAAAGAAGAGCTGAAGTCAGTTTGGGACGCCTTTGAAAATGATACTTCGGAGATTGACAGTTGGGAGGAAACTGTTTTAGAGCATCAGGTGATGCGGTTAATAGCCAGGTTCAAACTCCCAAGGCAGTGTGGGGCCCAAAGTCTTTTCGCCCAGATTTGCAAGCGCAATTCCAATTCCAGGTCAACCTGAGCGAAACGTCCTTTGACTTTTCCACGGGGCGCAGCAACAGTGTTTAAGTAAAAATGCTAAGTATGGCCTGTCAAAAGCGCAAGCGCTTTTGACTTTTCAACTCCAGTGCTGCTCCCAATGCAGCAAGGTGTTTCGCTCCTTTTTTCAATGCAAGGCCATTTCGAGCCAAGTGAGGAGCGCAATGACATTTGACTTTTCCACGCCAGCGCACCTCCCGAGGCTCCAAGGCATCTTCACTTCTTTTTTCTAGCGCAAGGCATTTTCGGGCCAAGCTACAGTGCAAGCGCCTTTGACCTTTCAACTCTGGTGCCCCTTCCAATGCAGCAAGGCATTTCGCTCTAGTTTTCCAGCGCAAGGCAGTTTCGGGCCTAAGGAAGAGCGCAATGACCTTTGACTTTTCAACACCAGCGCTGCGCCCAAGATAGCTAAGTCATTTCGCTGCAGTTTTTGGAGCGCAAGCCCATTTCGGGCCAGGAAATAGCAAAACGTAGGTTGGCCTGCATCCGCAATGCGCCTATTTCAGTCTAGCCCTCCCTTTTTCAGCCGAAATTCCTCATAATACTCCTCATCAGCGAAACAAGGCACATCCTTATCCATTTAAACGTAGTAGGTCTGAGAAGCTTCCAGACTTGATGTTTCCGGATTTCATAATCCTATCTTTCATTAAGGCAGTTCCAGCAAGCGAGGAGAGGACGCCACCAGCTAAACCTGTCAGCACATTGAAGAGATGCAGCTACATTTCAGTGAGTCATCAGTTTCAGGACATGCCTCATTATTGTTTGATGAGTGCTTATTTCTCAAATCCTATCTTTCCTGCCACCGCGATGTTTTGTGGGTGTGCATTTATGTTTCAAGCGGCAAAATTCTCTATAAAAGTCGGCAATTCTAATGTAATATGATGGACGTTTTGCTAGAGACTTGTTGTACATGAATTCTGCTATCAATACAGAGAATACTTGGCTCTAATTCTGGATTCCTGTCTGTGTGTATGTTTTCTATCTTATATTTCTATTAAATTCTCCGCTTTGTCTGTGGGTTATAATTCTATGTCTGGATTTAGCTCCCGATAGAGGGTGAACACTGGAATAACTCTGGAAATTGCACATATAAGGCGTCTGGTTTTAATTTCTGTTACATTTTCTGTGTTGAGTGCTATTGATTCAATGTGCAATTAAGTTATCGTGCTACTTGTGCATCACCCCTGTTCTACTTGGCCTGAGGCCATATTTCCCATTCCTTTCAGTTATATATAATTTATTTCCTGATCCTTAATCTCAATCCCCAAGTTAGAACAGTAAGGGAACCAGCACATCTCTGGAGATTAGCACGGGAGGCATTTCTTCCTTTCGGCCTTTCAATGTTGGCCAGGTCTAAGGTGCATGAATGAAACATTTCATACCTAAGGCGGATTCTTGACCAACATGACTTAGTAGACAACACCAACGTCTAAGATGAAAAAGATCCTAACAACAATAGAAACTTGATTGTGAACGTATTGGACAACACAATGATGGGGTAGACAGTGGGTTGTGTGAACAACAATGACAATTCAAAACACCTGCACAATCAAAGCTCAAATGTAGATGATGGGAACAAGAAGACAAAAAAAGGCACAACCCAAACCATTAATATGGTTTCCCAATGTAACCATGAAGGGAACGATGATGAAATAGGGGACAACAACAATGTCAAAGGGGGTCAATGAACGACAAGGGAAAAATCATCGATAATGTGAATTGAACAATATCAGCCCTATAAAGGAATAGGCTAACGACAACAATTAGGATGATAATGTAGACTAGGTGAGTCAAACAAAAAATGATGACAAGTACACCTGGTTTCACATTCCCGATGGCAAAACCCACCACACCAACAAAGTCGATAGTAACCTGACTCAAAAGGATCTCTACTAGATTGGCAATGACAATTGTTTTGTCACCAACAACAGAGACTAGACGATTAAAGACAAAAAGGAATGTCTTAACGACAAGGGCAAGGACAAACTTGCCAATGGCATGAAGAGCAATTCAGCCAATGACATTCAAGATACTTCCAACAAGGACAATCAATGCCACTGATGGTTTCAAGGTTGTAATGCCAATGAAGGGCCAATCGACAGAGGAAACATTCATCGATGATGGAAACAACACCAATGACAACACACTTCATCCCAATTATGGCATCCAACTGTTCCAAAATTTCTTCAAATGGTCCACCTTTTACAAGGATGTCGTCGATAAGGGTTTTGTTTGCAAGGGCAAAGCCAATGACGTCTTTTCTATAGTACTTGCTGGTTTAGAAGGGGCTGCATACAAGTTTGTGGTCAACAATCAATTGAACTACTTCGATGGATACTCAGATGACGACAACCCAAGCACCAACAATGGTGACCAAAATCTTGCTGACATTGAGCAACTTGTAGATGGCAAGGACTTTTCACTAACATTTGCAAAATTTGTACAAGATTCAGATTACTTCAAAGGTAGCAACAATGTGTTTCCTTACAGTGCCTTCAAATACTCTCAAGAAACGGATGATATTGTACGTCCCAAATTCTCCTCCATTCTTGCAAACGTTCATCTACAAGCATCTACAAATTCCAATTGTATCGTGGTTGTAGATAAGAGGACATCATTTTCCTCATGATGGCGTTGTCTTGGTTATGAGTCAAAATGGTTTCCCCAAATTCCTACTTGCCCACGAGTTCTCTTTCCTAACCATGATGATGGTTTTTAACTTTTTTGTTTCTTCTACTTTGTCTGACCCTAGGGCTTCCTTAGATTGTCCTTGCTTAGAATCCTTCCTTCTATGGTGCCCTTCTAGCAAAATCCTCCCCCAAAGGACATTTCTCTCTCTAGCGAATGGGAATGGACTAGTATTTTTCACTTACTTTTTTCAAGGAATATTTCTCATGCTTCTTTCTCTATCAAATGGGAAATTCCTAATGTTTTCCTTTTGCCTTTTATAAAAAAAATCCACCCATTATAATGTTTCTTTTTTATAAGGGAAATTTCTCTCTTCCATTTTCCCTTTTATTATTAAGAAAATGGTTAATTTGGTTACAACAGTCATGTGTAACAATCTTCATCTTGCCATTCTTCGTTTGATGATAGCATTGATATCAACTTCGCTTCATTGAACAAAATTATTCATTCAACAACTCCCCTCTTTCAAAATTTTTGAATTCAAAAAGAAAAATTGTATTAAAAATTCTGCTCCTATTTTGGTTAGTCTTTAATTTCGTAACTAAGTTCAGGCTCAAAAACAATTGTCTTGCCTTTATAATTTTCCTCTCGGTGCCTGATGATCTCGCAGAGCTCCACTATGTTCGTCCTTAGCTACGTAGTCAAAGCCTTGATCTAGCATCGTATCCTTTTACTCTCTTACAACAGTTGCTCCCTCTTGCACATCTCCAATTATGTGTCTGATTTGAACCAATATACTAAATCTTTCTACCCCAATATTATTTCATCCTTCATTCTCCAATTTGTTAGCATCGGTATCTTCACTTGTCGCTTTTGCACCAATCAACCCTTTGCCTACCTCTAGTGGACTCCATTTTCTGAAATAATCCATTGTTTGCCATAGCCTTTGTCCTTTCAAGGGTATTCTTATTTGCTTGCCATTCACAGCGTCATGTTCTCTAACTTCACTTCTTTCTTCAGTTGTTTCATTTTCATTGTGCACTACTAGGACATACCCCTCCATGTCACGACAGAGGCGCCTTAGCGAGTAGTATTCCAAGTCCCCTAGAAACTAGTTATGCACTTGGAACCTATGTTTGCCAAAGTAAGTAGGTTCTATCTCTTCCTATTCCACTATTATCTCAAGCGTCTACAATTATCTCCTATCTGACTACTTCTATGAACTTCAAAAATTATCAACCCCTCAAACGAGTCCTCAAAATGACTTAACTCCAACAATCTGTCCAAACTCTTTGTCTCTAGCTCTGGCTTGTAATCGAGGAAGTTATTTTGTGCATTCTCTCTATCGGCACTCTCATTGTCATCCATATCTAGCATAGACATCCTGGTTGAAAGACTTTGTAGTCGCCCATTTGCCAATGGTAAAGACAATTGTTGGAGTGTCCATCGTTTTTTGTGCACTCTAGCTTCAAGACATCGTCATCATTTGGTACCCAATCAACTCATTTTGCCTTCTCGTTCGACGATGAAACTTTTGACTTGTCTGATGATGCAAAGTCTTCTCCAAACGATTGGTCTCATGGTGTCCCTTATTGAACATCAATTAGTCTTTCTCCCAATCGTGGTCAACTTTTTCTTCCTTTCGCCAGCCTCGTCCTGACAAGGCATTATAGTCAAGCTTGTGCAACATGATGACTATGAAATCAAGAATGAGTTTTTGATTGGTTATACTGACTTTTTTGGTCGTTCATACACCATCTTGATGTCATATTGATCAACTCCAACTAGCTAAAAATCAAGTTTCCACAACATCAGTGCTCCCAACTCCCTCCATGTCTTCTCCAAGAGTAGATTCACACTTTATCCACAATCTATAATGACTTGTGTCAACATGTGGTTCATTATCTCCATGCAAATAGTGTTGGACGCTTCCTTGCTTCAATCATCAAAACTTCAAGGTAAAGGACTCGATCACATGTTGCAATCTTCTGTGGAGCATTTCAATCTTCTTTCTCCTTTCTCCTTCCTCCTTGGTTCTTGTATCATCTCTTCCACCTTTGGATGCAAATCTAGGATTGCCTTCAACAAGGTTGTCACCTTCACTAGTATGCTCATCAACAACAATTAACTTTCCAAGCTTTGAGATGACATTGAGGGCTCCTCCATCATCATTCTTCTTCCTTGGTCGTTGTCATTGTCTACATCTTGTCTTAAATTTCCAATCAGGCCTCGTACCACCACTTCCTCTTTATTGCAAGGTCATAATACTCCATCTTCTTGCTTGTGCCCAAGTTACTACAAGAACATCTCTCATTCTCATGCTTCATTCCTCAATGTAAATAAGATTGACATTTTGACTATTGTTCTTGGTCTTCTTTGAGCAATTTGCTTCCTTATGATTTCCCCATCTATACTAATGGAACATCATAAAAGTGTTGTTGCCAACTACTGCATTCATGCAATTCCTCATGAACTGACCCCACTCTTGGCACTTCCTACACGGCATAATGGGTCTTCCTGTCATAACCCCCCTGGTAGGACTTTTGCTTGATAGACTGGGCATGGAAAAAGGAGGATTAATACTTAGTTATGATGCATTAAATTGATTTAATTATTTAATTAAGAATTATTACATCCCTTTAATTGAATAGATTGAATCAATTAAATATTATAATATCCTCTGTTGAATTAATTAATTGAGGAATTATAAATATTAATGCTTCAAGGTTCTAGTTAAATTCGTTCTTTTACCTTTTTTATTAAATAAGGTAACGATTGGTTTCTATTTTAAATAATGAAGGATTTTTATTTAAATAGAAAAGAATGTTTCTATTTTAAATAATGAGGGACTTTTATTTAGATAGAAAAAAATGTTTCTATTTTAAATAATAAGGGACTTTTATTTAAATAGAAAAGAATATTTTTTATTTTTAAATAATGAGGGACTTTTATTTAAATAGAAAATAATGTTTCTATTTTTATATAATGAAATACTTTAATTTAAATAGCAAAGAATGTTTCTATTTTAAATAAAGAGGGACTTTTATTTAATGTTTCTACAATAAAAGACCTTTATTTATAAAGCAAAGAATGTTTAATATTAAATAATAAAGGATTTCTATTTAATTAGAAAATAACGATGATATTGTGTTTTGAAAAAAGGACTTCTTGCTTAGATTAAAAAATGAATTTTTAGTTTGAGGCAAGATATTTCGAGATTGCTAATATCTTCCTTTGCCGCCATGGGTTGGTGCAAATTTATTTTAAAAGATGGGCCTGTACATTGGACTAGTTGGCAAACTTCTTGGGCAAGGAAGGAATATAGAAGGAAGACGACATAATGGAGAAAAGGAGGGGGTTGAAAATTGGAGGGCAACCTCGAAGGAGATCTTGGGGGCTAGGGTTTGAAAGAATCATGGAGGCCACATGGAGGCTTCGAAGGAGTTGGCAATCCACAGGTTGGATCATTTCATAATTTTATCTTCCTCCATGTCTACGGTTAAAATAAATACACCATAGAATTTAGAAAAATGGTTACTGCTCTTTGTGATTCCTTTCCATAGCTCTGCGGTGGTATCCCTATGCTAAGCTGTGAATGATTTTTTTGGCACGCATATTTCATTTGGATATTGATATCCTTAAGACTCGACTGTGAATGAATGAATCTTCTCGCGCTTCGTCATGTTTAGCCTGCACGTTGTTGACTATGGTTTGTCTTTTAAACCAAACAGGATAGCCTTTTGGAAGCTTAAGTTTTATCTTCCCCTATGTTTAAATTTTGTTGGTTCGAAACAAGCCTCTTGGCCTCTACTTTACCCTAATTAATTTAGAGAACCAATACTTAATTATCGGGAAGCGCATTGGATCGAAGAAGATTTAACAATGTCATCCCTTCTTCGGTTCAACATAATCAAACGTTATGAATTACGTCTGTTGAAAATTTGCTCTAAACCTATGCCTTGTCATTGGATTCGATGTCGTAAACCTGTATCTGCCGCCTGAAGGAATGGTGGATGTCTGGATATTTCCACTACCTGCGTAAGAAGTCGCCACCTTCATTGAAATGTCTTCCTAAGGTTAAACTTAGGAAGACTCTTTAATTAATCGCCCCTCAGCTGAGTCGTGATGTCACGGTGTGACGACATTGCTCTCGGGGAAGCGTGGGCAGAGGGAAGGCCGCTCAAACCTTCCCACAAATATCCCACATGGGATATGTGGGGCCTGAGCAAGCCTTTATAGGGTTTTTGACCCCCCCTTTAGGATCGACCACCACTTGGTCGTCAAGGCACCACCGAGTGGGGCCACCAATGTCGGATGAAGGCGCCAACCCCCCTATGACACTTGGCCTTTGAGGAACCGTGGACCTCTTTGATTGACACATGGCATTGACTAAGTTATGCTATTGGGGTTTGACTGTGTTCATTGTTTGAGCCATCTTTAATAATTAAATAATATACTTTATTTTTAACAAAAGAATGGTTTAATGAAAGATAGGCTTTTCATTAATCAAAAGAATAGTCTTTATTTTATTAAAATGGTGGTTTAATGAAAGGTACGTTTTTCATTAATTAAAGGAAGACTGTATTTTATTTAAAAAATGGTTTAATGAAAGATATGATTTTCATTAATGAAAGGGAGGCTTTTCATTAATGAAAGGAATAGACTGTATTTTATTGAAAGAATGATTTAATGAAAGTTAGGCTTTTCATTAAAGGAATAGACATTATTTTTATTAAAATAATGGTTTTATGAAAGATAAGTTTTTCATTAATCAAAGGAATAGACTTTATTTTATTAAAATAGTGATTTAATGAAAGATAGTTTTTTAATTATTAAAAGAGTGGTTTAATGAAAGGTAGTTTTTTCATTAATTAAAAAAATAATAGACTGTATCTTATTGAAAGAATAGTTTAATGAAAGATAAGTTTTTCGTTAATTAAAAAAATAGACTTTATTTTATTAAAATAGTGGTTTAATGAAAGGCAGGTTTTTCATTAATTAAATGAATAGATTGTATTTTATTGAAAGAATGATTTAATGAAAGTTGGGTTTTTCATTAAAGGAATAGCCTTTATTTTATTGAAAGAATGGTTTACTGAAAGATAGGTTTTTCATTAATATAAGAAATAGACTTTATTTTATTGAAAAAATGGTTTAATGAAAGATAGGTTTTTCATTAATCAAATGAAGACTTTATTTTATTGAAAAAATGGTTTAATAAAAAATAGGTTTTTCATAGACTGTATTTTATTGAAAATTTTGTTTAATGAAATATAGGTTTTTCATTAATCAAAGGAATAGACTATATTTTATTGAAATAATGATTTAATGAAAGTTAAATTTTTCATTAAAAAAATAGACTTTATTTTATTGAAATAATGGTTTAATGAAAGATAGGTTTTTCATTAATCAAAAAAATAGACTTTATTTTATTGAAATAATGGTTTAATGAAATATATGTTTTTCATTAATTAAATGAATAGACTTTATTTTATTGAAAGAATAGTTTAATGAAAGATAGGTTTTTCGTTAATCAAAGGAATAAACTGTTTTTTATTGAATGAATGATTTTTTGAAATATTAGTTTTTCATTAATCAAAGAAATAGACTTTTTTTTATTGAAAGAATGACTTAATGAAAATCTACATAAGTTTATCCTCTAAACTTATCAAATAAATCTATTCTTCAATATAAGTTTATCCTCTAAACTTATTAAAATAAATCTATTTTTTAATATAAGTTTAAAATCTATTCTTTAATTTAACGAAAACCCTGTCTTTCATTAAATCATTTATTTAATAACAATAAAGTTCATTCATTTTATTAAAGAAAAACCTATCTTTCATTAAACCATTCTTATATTCTTTTGATTAACGAAATTTTATCTTTCATTAAACCATCTTTTCAAACAAATACAATTTATTCCTTTGATTAATGAAAAACCTGTCTTTATTAAACCATTCTTTCAATAAAATACAATCTATTTTCTATTTTTTTGATTAATGAAAAGCTTGACTTTCATTAAACCATTCTTTCAATAAAATAAAGTCTAGATTAATGAAAGGTCTATCTTTCATTAAACCATTCTTTCAATAAAATAAAGTCTATTTCTTAAATGAAAAACCTATCTTTAAATCATTATTTCAATAAAATAAAGTCTATTCTTTTGATTAATGAAAACCCTATCTTTAAATCATTCTTTCAATAAAATAAAGTTTATTTCTTTGATTAATGAAAAGCCTATCTTTCATTAAACCATTCTTTCGATAAAATAATTTTTATTCCTTTAATGAAAAACCTACCTTTTTTTAAATCACTCTTTTAATAAACTAAAGTCTATTCCTTTGATTAATGAAAAGTTTATCTTTCACTAGATCATTTTTTAATAAAATACAATCTATTTCTTTAATTAATGAAAAGACTACTTTTCATTCGATAACTCTTTTAATAAAATAAAGTCTATTCCTTTGATTAATAAAAAAACCTATCTTTCATTAAAACATTCTTTAAATAAAAATTAAGTCTATTCCTTTAATGAAAAGCCTAACTTTCATTAAATCATTCTTTAAATAAAATGCAGTCTATTCCTTTAAAAACTGAAAAAGTCTACCTTTCATTAAACCACTCTATTAATAAAATAAAGTCTATTCTTTTGATTAATAAAAAGTCTACCTTTCATTAAACCATCATTTTAATAAAATAAAGTCTATTCCTTTGATTAATAAAAAGTCTATCTTTTATTAAATCATTCTTCTAATAAAAAAAAGTCTATTCTTTAATTATTAAATAAGGTTAATTGAAACATTCGGCGCTCGCGGCCCCACTTGGTGGTGCCCCGAACACCGAGTGGTGGTCGATCCTAAAGGGGGATCAAACCCCCTTTAAAGGCCTGCTCAAGCCCCACATATTCCATGTGGGATATTTGTGGGAAGGCCTGAGTGACCTTCCCTCCGCCCACACCTCCCCGAGCACGGTGTCATTGCGCCGCGGCATTGCGACTCGACAAAAGGGCGATTAATTAGAGTCTTCCTAAGTTTAACCTTAGGAAAACATTTCAACGAAGGTGGCGGCTTCTCACACAGGCGGCGGAAATATCTAGACATCCACCATTCCTTCAAGCGACGGACACAAGTTTACGACATCAAATCCAACGACCGGGCATAGGTTTAGAGCAAATTTCCTATAGACATAATTCATAATATTTGATTATGTTGAACCGAAGAAGGGATGATACTGTTAAATTCGCCTAGATCCAATACGCATCCCGGTAATTAAATACTGGTTCTCTAAAGCAATTAGGGTAAAGCAGAGGCCAAGAGGCCTGCTTCGAACCAGCAAAATTTAAACATAGGGGAAGATAAAAACTTAAGCTTCCAAAAGGCTATCTCGTTTGATTTAAAAGACAAACCATAGCCAACAACGTGTTGGCTAAACACAACGAAGCACGGGAAGATTCATTCACAGTTGGGTTTCAAGGATATCAATATTCAAATGAAATATGTGTCAAAGAAATCATCCACAACTTAGCATAGGGATACCGCCATAGGGGCCACAGGGCTACGGAAAGGAATCACAAAGAGCAATAGCCATTATTCTAAGTTCTATGGTGTATTTATTTTAACCGTAAACATGGAGGAAGACAGAATTATGAAATGATCCAACCTGTGGATCTCCAACTCCTTCGAAGCCTCCAAGTGGCCTCCATGATTCTTTCAAACCCTAGTCCTCCTCCAATTTTCGACCCCCTCCTCCTTTTCTCCATTCTGTCGTCTACCTTCTATATTCCTTCCTTGCCCAAGAAGTTTGCCAACTACTCCAAAGTATAGGCCCATCTTCTAAAATAAATGCACACTAACCCATGGCGACAAAGGAAGATATTTGCATTTAAAATTATTCTTTCAATCTTGAAATATCTTGTCTCATATTAAAAATTCATTCTTTAATTATCTTGTCTCATATTAAAAATTCATTCTTTAATCTAAGCAAGAAGACTTTTTCCATAACACAATCAAATCGTTATTTTCTAATTAAATATAAGTCATTTACTGTAAAAACATTATTTTCTATTTAAATAAAAGTCCCTCTATATTTAAAATAGAAACATTATTTTCTATTTAAATAAAAGTCCCTCTATATTTAAAATAGAAACATTATTTTCTATTTAAATAAAAATCTCTCATTATTTAAAAATAGAAACTTTTTTTTCTATTTGAATAAAAGTCCTTCATTATTTAAAATAGAAACATTATTTTCTATTTAAATAAAAGTCTCTCATTATTTAAGATAGAAACCAATTGTTACCTTATTTAATCAAAAAGGTAAAAGAACGAATTTAACTAGAACCTTGAAGCATTAATATTTATTATTCCTCAATTAATTAATTCAACAAAGGATATTATAATATTTAATTGATTCAACCAATTCAATCAAAGGGATGTAATAATTCCTAATTAATTAATTAAATCAATTTAATACACCATAAATAAGTAGTAATCCTCCTTTATAAATGCACAATCTATTAAGCGAAAGTCCTGCCAAAGGGGGATTATGACATACTACCCCCCTTGGGCTAAACACAGTCTCGTGTGTTTCCCTGCAACAAAAATGTTCTTGCAAGATATATTCAAATAAACAAGGATAATGTCTATTTTATTTTATTAAGTTAAACAAAATATTATCATCTCTCGATAATATCAATACCACACTCACCTCACGTGATATGTTATTCCAAACATTGAGTAACAAAATCAACATCCTTCTTCATACGTTCCCATCCTTCATATTTTCCTTCATATTTGTACTTGCAAGGCAAGAGAAATAAGAAAACTATGCACTTTCTGCATAATGCATCTCCTTAGGTTACCAATTTTGTGTAAAACTACCCAATCCTTAAAGCATAAGAGTCCATCGTACATGCCGAAATCTTATTTTCTTCAAGATTTCCTTTATTTTTGGCCCGAAATTCACTACAACACTCATCTCGAGATCGCATTCCCTTAACTTGATCCATTAAAAACATGTGATTTCAGGTTAAACAGTTATATGCCCTCTTCAAGGTCTTGAGCTTGAGTAGGATTACCCTATCCTTAACCTTAGGATTTGCTTCTAAAATGGATTTATGTACCTTCAAAGGCTTACTAACCTCATAATTTGGTACATTCTTTAACAACTTAGAGAGAGGATCCCATACTCTCAAGAATAGATTTCCTATCTACTCTTTCTGCTAAGTATGTTCAAATTCTAAGAATAGAACTCCACATCTATTCCTTCCCATTAAGTATGATTAACTTAACCAAGAATAGTTTCGATATAATTAGGGATCACAAGGATGTTCCAACATAGGATCTATAATCATAGAGGTTTCACCACATTTTGAGTTTATAGATGCTGCAAACATCCCTCGAGTGGACAGGAGCAATCACTCTCCCGTAATTTGTTGGGGTTAACCTTGTACACCGCCCATACAGCTTAAAGGACGCCTTCACGTGGTACCCCCATTTCCTAACACTCTCCACGAATGTAGGATAACTCGACCACAACGTAGGGATTAACCTTGTCTCTGTCATTCGATAAAAGGGATGCCAATTCCTTTACTAGGCTAAGTCTTTCTATGCCAGTACTTAGGCATAAAAAACCTCTTAGTTTACATATTACACCATGAGCAAACTATGGTGCTCAATCATTCCATCTTCGCGATGGTTTGATTGAGGTGACTATCACTCCGTGTGACATCCTTCACATGGAATTTCGATAATCCTTCGAGGTTCCATCACCAATCTCTTTCTCTTGGCAGTGGGATCCAATCTTCAAGGTTGGGAAAGAAGATCCAAGCCACATCCACTGAACCTCTCTCCAAATAAATCGTTATCTTTGGGTCCACATTGAAAGTTATTCATCAACCTTCAAGGTTGGGAAAGAAGATTCAGGTCACATCCACTAAACTTCTCCAAAGAAATCATTATCTTTGGGTCCACTTCGAAAGTCCATTATCGAAGTGTCCATTGCAAATCCTGAAGGTGTTGTTACACCACAACATCCTCGAGCTTGGATCCATCCTTAGAGTCTACTTCTATTCGTATTTTATAGAGCATACCAAGAGAAGCCCATCTTGGTCATTGTTTAAGGCTTGAACAAAACCATTCCTCTAAAGTTTCATTGCTAGCTTTGAAGTCATTCCATCATTTCAAACTTGTATCATGCATATGAAAGGTAACCCTACTATTTGGGTTACTAATGAATAATTCCTCAAGGAAATGATACATTTCCAATTTATACAACCATATCTCGATTGATTTTACCAATCAATTTGGATACCCTGATATTCTTCAGGTCCTTGGCTAGTGCTATCTTTATATGAGCTTTTGCCTTCAAGATATTTTGTAGTAGGATCTTTCTCCTATCTATCCTTAGAATCTTTATTCTGGAAACTTGATTCACAATTTCCAATCATTGTTTTTGTTGGTTCATCTGTTCCCTCTATTATCAATTGTTCTTGTAGTAACTAAACTATAATGAGGAGATTTTTTTTCTACCTCTATTAAAATCTTCCAAAATTTCCTTTCAAGGTCTAGCTTTAGTTTCATCCTTCCTAGCTAGCCTTGAATTCCTAAGGAGTTCCTCTTCTTCACCTCCTCATCTAGGTTCATTTCTCCTCGCCCCACAAAGGAGTTAAACAAGTTATAACTACTTTCAATTGCACTTCCAAAGGTTAGTTATATCTTCTAACATAACTAACTTAGATCATTAATGATCACCGCCACACTTATATTCCCACAAGGTGTCATCTTGGTCTACAACCAGTATTACTTATAGTTTGTTCTTTATTCTTCCAAACTAACTTGCTTCATTATGATTCATTTGGTAATGGCTAAGGTTATTCCTTCTCTGTGCAAGATTTTATTCCTAGGTGTGCTTACACATTATTAATCCCCTGATAACGATGATGGTCATACTTGCTCTATGCTACCAAATCAAAGTAAAGATATCTTTCTTAGGACCAATTCTTAAGCAATCTTTAGCTTATCCAAGGAAGCCCCCAGTCCATCCTACCTAGATCTTATCTAGGGAAGCTTATAGTCCTATGACCATGTGCTCTGATTTCAAAGCAACTAGAAGTTCAAGGTCTTCCCGATTTTAGCTTAAAACTAAGCAAGGGCCTGAATAAGAAGATACCTAAATCCTTAGCACATTCCAAGGAAGTCTCTAGTCCATCATACCTAGAGTTCCTTTACGAAAACATCTAGTCCATCGTACCTAGAGTTCCTTTACAAAAGCTTCTAGTCCTACGACCTACAACTCTAATACCAAATGTAACAACCTGAAAATCCAACCAACCCGAGAGAATTTTTTTTTTTTTGTAATCGTTAGGGATCTATATCACCCCACCTTATACACATCAAGTCTATTCCACTAAAATGGAACATAATATCCACTAGTATATTCCAACCTTATCCAAATCAAATGAAACATAATTATCCATCAATCACATTTCTACATTCTTAATTTCTCAAGTGAGATATATCAATTACTAACATAATTCTCTATCATTAAATTCAAATGAAATATATTCATCTCTAATATATTTCTCTATCATTAAAGCCAAATCTAATACATTTCTCTATTATTTAAAACCAAATCTAATCTTTCCGATACAAATTTATCCTCTAAAGTTATTAAAACAAATATAATATTTAATATAAGTTTATCCTCCAAACTATAAAAATAAATATAAGTTTGGACTTAGATAAGATGGATAACTTCAACTTACTTAGATGTTCTTATGTATGGTAAAGGAAGTAAGGAAATCTTATATGGCCTTTATGCAATACGCATAGCATACTTGCATAAACGGATTTGTGTATGGTATAGAGATGGGTGTACCCTTTTAATAGATTAAAAGGGATAAGTTAGCTTATCACGAAGATGAGATAAATAGCTTATTTGTAGTTACACTTAGTACACCTACGTAGACGGGCTTATGCATGGTGTAGGGATGGGCATACACCTTCATAGAATGATGTATGTAAGGTGGGGTGATATAGATCCCTAACGATTACAAAAAAAAAATCTCTCTCGGGTTGGTTGGATTTTCGGGTTGTTACACTTCCATCTGAATCGTACTATAGTCGTATGTTCTATCCTCCACAAGTTTGTTATCGGTTTGTCTTTTACTATACCGACCAGGTCTCCCTTCACAGTTGTTTTGATAACCCCCGCTTGTCGCACCTTATACACTCTTTGAGGTTCTCAATGTCAAACGTCTTTTTCCTTCTAAACCACTAGGGTCTAGTGCCTCCTAATTTTCAAATTAAATAGACAACTCGCAATAGAACACCCATTTTTTTCGTTGTTTTTGAAATATATTTTCTTAGGATAATTGGTGTTCATGTGGCCTTTCGTTTGCCAATCCAAACACCAAATGTCCATTTTTCCTTGTTCTTTGTTTCGCTCTTCACATCATGGATTGCACGTTCCAAGTTCTTCCTAGGCACTTCAATGGTTGCACCCATATCTTCATTGTCATTGTCAGAGTCCTTGACTTCCTTGCTCTTACTTGCAATTCAACCAACTGATGCAATCTTCATCTCTCTCTCCAAGTTAAGCGCTCTATCGAACACTTCTTCATATGTTGTCAGCGGTAGCACCTTCATCTTTTTCTTAAATTTTTGGAGTTCATCCATGAACCACCTCTTCTAGAGTTGATGAGTTCCTCCATCTTCTTCTTAAATTTTTCAAGGAGTTCATCCATGCTTGTTCTCCATTTCATTTACGAGCTCCTTCAAATGATGATTGTAGGACTTATTGTTCTCATCTATCTTTTGTTTTGTGGCATAGATCTCTCCAATGATCTTCGTGTCATTACAAAGCAATCTAAACTCCTTGAATTCCTTCTTCAAATCAACCCATGAAGTGAATGGGTATCAATGTTTTAGATGCCATACATTGTTATTCCTCACATCGTAACTGGAAACAATTCCAACCATGTGCCTTCGTCTCTTATCCCATTTGACTTCCATATGATCACACAAGTGTCAATATGTCTGGTGAGATCCTTCTTTCAATCTCCAAGAAACTTTGCACAATTCTGCTTGCCAGCAACAACCATGAATGTTGGCTGACTTGAATTCGGTTGATTCATCAACTGACTTGTTCGTTGACTTACTCTGTCCGACAATGTTTAAGGCTCTATTGTGTTGACCTTCTCATATTTGACTTTTCTTTTGAATTCAATGTCCAACTATCTCTCAAAAGGAACAATTGTGCTTATGGTTCGTGATTGTCTTCATGAATAAACTTTAGTAGGCTCTAGTCAACTCCCAAAAGTCCACTCGCTTGCAGACATGCTCCTCAATAGTAGTCTTTGTAACATATTCTCGTCCCATGTGCCTCCATACTTTACCTCCTACACTTCCTATGTTTGTACCGGTGTCTCTTGTCGATCTCCTACTTTGTCTTCTTCATTAACTTCGTCATCTTAATGATCTCTTTCAACACCTCTTTCACCGAGGTCACAACCTTCTACGTCTTTGAAATTCTTGTCATCAGTACTTCCTTTGTTTGCACAATCTTCTACTACAAGACCTTCATTGTCTATGTTTTCTTCGGCCATTAACGACATCTCCAACAAATTCTCACTTCCCTCCTAAGTGGACCACACGCATTGAATCTCAAGGGTTTGAACACCTCCTATCACCCAAGGAGTATCCAAGCATATTCATCCAAGGACAAGTTCTATAGAAGGTCCGCCTTCTACACTTCCAATTGCAAAAGGGGCTCTTGACAAGTCTACACCTCTATGCATACTTCATCTCGTTCAACGTCTTCACATCCCATGTTTGCACTTGTTTCGTCTCCACAATATGCAATACATTTAAGACCTTCGTGTTGGTTCTTATCCTTGTTTCATGTGTTTTCCACATCCTTGATGCCCACATGCACATGTTTGCACTTCCTATGTTTGTACCGGTGTCTCTTGTCGATCTCCTACTTTGTCTTCTTCATGAACTTCTGTTAGTCTCACAATGACACTGAGAGGGGGGTGAATCAGTGTAGCTCTTTAAAACTTAAATCTTCAACACTCAAAGCCAAAACAATGAAAACATAAAACCAAATAAAGCAAGTATAACAAGAGAACATCACACAACACAAGATGTACCGAGGTTCACCGATTTGGCTACATCCTCGAAAATGACTGTTTGGACTCCCATCCAAATCCAGCCTTTGCAAAGCACCAACTTTACAATCAATTTACCAGCACCCACTGGAAGGAGCACCAACCCCTGATTTATCTGCACCAACAGAAAGGAGCACCAACCCCTCTACCAAGCACCCACTTGATTTTGATATTGATAATAAAATGACATATATGAATGTCTTCATTGAAACCAGAACCCTCTATGGTCTGTAAGCTCAAAATCTAAAACTTTCTATTTCACCCAGTATAACATCCCTCTCTGCATTACTCAGAATTTGAATCTTCTCTTCTCACAAAAAAAAATTGATTGTTCTCTTAGCTCGTTTTGCCAATTGCTAAACGCTTTCTGGGTATTGTGCAACACTTTGTCTGCGAACTCCTCTCAAAATTTCAGCCAAAATGGATATCATATGAGAAAGTTATGCCCAAAATACTGAAGTGACGTTTTTCACCACTCTCCAAAAATCACGGATTTTCACTCTTTATTTTTCTCCACACACACTTCTCTCTTCACAAAATAAAGTCCCCACTTTTCAATAAAATCCCTTGTCACTTAAAAAGCACACACTTGCATTCTTTTTCCCTTTTCAATTTTAAAAATATTTTCTTTAATGAAGCTTCTTAAAACAATATAACTTCCTTTTTTTATTTTGAGAAGGCATTTCGTCAAACACGTCACATGCAAAGAATTGACACCTTACTCGTTCTCTTACTTCGGAGCCACGTGACACCTCAAACCAAAAATGAAAGATGCTCTATTTGATGCCTTGAAGGTGTAACAACACTGAAACCGAAACTATGGCGACTCTGCAAGGTCGAAACGGCCAACTGAAGGATTTTGCACAAGTGGAACAAATTGACATAAAAGTGACCTGTACCGTTTTTGCAACAATCATAACTCTCACCTCGTAACTCTGTTTTCTCTGAAATTTGAAACGTAGAATCTCTGCAATGCTGACTACATCCAGTCCGAATCTCGTTACATAACTCCTTACGGTTCGCCTGTACCACCTCCACAAAAACTGTTGCTGACACACTTTTTCCAAAAAGAGCGTTTTTGTGACAGTCTTGCAACGCTTGTAACATTCGCCTCGTTTCTCCGTTTTGGTGGAAATTTGGAACACATGTTCTTGAAGATAACGACCACCTCCAGTTCGAATTTCGCTATCAAATTCTTCTCGGTTTGCTCGCAGTGCTTCTGACAAAACTGCCCTTTTTCGGCCTGTACAACCACTTGCCAAATCATCCGCCAAGATACCGGAAACGTCACCGATCAATCCAAACACTGTGCTGACACCTCCAACGTTGTTCTGGACTATTTCTTGACATGCTGGCATGTTCCAAACTGATCCATCCTGTCCAACTGCGCCGTGATGACTTTTGCAATTTTTTGACAACTTCTTGACGATTTTTTCAACTTTTGCAAATTTGCACGAACAACTTGTAACAACACACGCACAATTTCCTGTAACTCTTCTCCCCCTTTGACAACAAGACCAAAGGGCTGCTGCAAACTCCCCTGAGTCCATGCACAACATTCTCAGGCAAAAATTATTACACTTAGCAAAAATCACAAACATGAGCAAAAAGATAAACAAATACACAAATGCTCCCCCTGAGAATGTGGCCCCAATAGCTAGTCAATTCTTGGGAAGTGTGACCACTCCCAATTTCTTGCGAAGGTACTCAAAGACTTCCTTGGGCAATGGTTTGGTGAAGATATCCGCTACTTGCTCTGTTGTTGGAACAAAATCCAACTTAACCTCACCTTCCGCAACTTTCTCCTTCAAAAAATGATACCGGATAGCAATATGTTTTGTGCGAGAATGCATAACCGGATTCTTTGAGATGTTAATGGCACTGGTGTTATCGCACTTAACTGAAATCGGCTCACTGAAATTAATGCCAAGATCCTTCAGAGTTTGTTTCATCCATAACACCTGCGTACAACACGTTGTCGTTGCAATGTATTCTGCCTCTGTTGTGGATAAGGAGACTGACTCCTGTTTCTTACTGTGCCACGCGACCAACCTGTCTCCAAGATAGAATGCACCTCCACTGGTACTCTTCCTGTCATCTACACATCCTGCCCAATCTGCATCTGAATACGCAATAAGGGTGAAGTCCTTACCTTTCGGATACCATAACCCATACTCCATAGTACCCTTGAGGTACCGAAGAATCCTCTTCATTGTTGTCACATGAGTCTCCTTGGGACTAGCCTGAAATCGTGCTACCATGCATACTGCCTGCAAAATATCTGGTCTGGTAGCTGTCAAGTACAGTAAGCTCCCAATCATAGATCTATACATAGTTTGATCAACATGTGGAGATTTGTCATCCTTGCTCAACTTGCAACCTGTCGTCATGGGAGTGCTAACTGGCTTACAATCCTCCATTGTGAACTTTTTCAGCATCTCTTTCACATATTTAATTTGAGAAATAAATATGCCCTTCTCCTTTTGATTAACTTGCAATCCGAGGAAATACGAAAGTTCACCAATCATTGACATTTCAAATTCTTTCTGCATCTTATTTGCTAAATCTTTACACAACTCATCTTTGTTGTTGCCAAATATGATATCATCTACGTATACAACAAGAACAATATGATGACCATTTTCTATTTTGACATACAAATTACTATCCACCATACCTTTCTTGAACCCTTGTTGAGTAAGATAATTGTCTAGCCTTGCATACCATGCTCGGGGTGCCTGTTTTAAGCCATATAACGCTTTCTTCAACTTGCAAACCAAGTTGGGATCATCACCAAGCTGGAAACCATCTGGCTGCTCAATATAAACCTCTTCTTCAAGTTTCCCATTCAAAAATGCTGATTTCACATCCATTTGATAAACTTTGAAATTCTTGTAAACTGCTAAAGCCAGAAACATTCTAATTGCCTCTAGTCTGGCCACAGGTGCAAAGGTTTCCTCAAAGTCAATACCTTCAACTTGTGCATAGCCTTTGCATACCAATCTTGCTTTGTTCCTGACTACCTGTCCGTCTTCATTCAATTTGTTCCGAAAGACCCATTTAGTACCGATTACATTTTTATTTGCGGGTCTTGGTACTAACTCCCAAGTCTTGTTTTTCTCGATCTGATCTAATTCTTCATTTATTGCCTTTACCCAACTTTCATCTTTGCTTGCGTCAACAACATTTTTGGGCTCAATTTTGGATAATAAAGAGTAGTTACTTACTAATCTTCTTCTTGTCTGAACACCAACTGTGGGGTCTCCAATTATTTGCTCTCTAGGATGATCTTTCTGCACTACCTGTTTTGAATTTCTTGTTTTCTTCCACTTCTGAATCACTGTTTGAATCCTCTGAGTCAATTTTTGGTTTCTTTTCCATTTCCTTTTCCTCATCTCCTTCAATGACCTCTTCATAAATTGGGTAGTTCTCTTCATAGCTAATTACTCATTCCCTTCCTTCATCAACTTTAACATCGACACTATCCACAATTTTCCTTAGCCTCTTGTTGTAGCATTTGTAAGCTTTGCTTTTTGATGAATAGCCAAGAAAAATACCTTCATCCGCTCTATCTTCAAACTTACCAAGGTTTTCTTCGAGTTCTTTTGATGTAACACTTGCTTGCCAAAAACTTTAAAGTATCTTGTTGTTGCCTTTTTACCGAACCACAACTCATAAGGAGTTTTGCTTTCATGCATCCTCAACATGCACCTATTTTGGATGTATACCGCAGTATGGACTGCCTCTTTCCAAAATATATCTGCTACTTTGCTCTCAATCAACATAGTCCGTGCCATTTCCTGCACTGTCCTGTTCTTTCTTTCTACCACACCATTCTGCTGAGGTGTCCTGGCTGCTGAAAACTGTCTCCTAATGCCATATTTTTCACAATACTCTATGAAATCCTCTGAAATGAACTCTCCTCCTCTATCTGACCTTAAACATTTAATCATTTTTCCTATTTGATTCTCAACTTGGTTTTTGAAAACCTTGAACATCTCAAAAGCTTCGATTTATGCTTCAAAAATAGTACCCATGTCATCCTGGAATAGTCATCTATACACAACATGAAATATTTGTCACCGTTTATGCTTTGCGTTCTCATGGGTCCACATAAATCAGTATGTACTAGTTCCAAAGGTTTGCTTGTGTAGTACTCTTTTGTTTTAAATGAGACTCTAGTTTGCTTCCCCTTTTGACATGAAGCACAAATGCTATTTGATGGTTTGCCAATGGTGGGAATATCTCTCACTTGCTTTCTTTGAGCTGATTTTTACTAGATTGTCAAAGCTGATATGACCGAGCCTCTTGTGCCACAACCAATTCTCTTCTTCCTGTCCAATCAAGCAAGCTCCTTCTGAAGTCTCCGAGAGAGTGTACGAGGTTGCCAGATGTCCTTGATCCAGTTGCTATCAACTTCCCATTGTTTGCCTTTCGAACTTCACAACCTTGCTTCTTAAAGATCACTTCATGACCTCTATCACAAATCTGACTTACGCTCAACAAGTTATGCTTCAGACCAACCACAAACAAGACTTCTTTTGACCTGATTTTTCCGTCACTAATCTTAACTGAACCTCTGCCAACTATCTTAGCTCCATCATTGTTTCCAAACTTTACTGAACCACCTTCATATTGTTGCAACTTCTCAAATTTTTGTTTGTCACCTGTCATATGACTGGAGCATCCACTATCAAGTATCCATGGTGCGGATTTATTCTGCGCTTTAAATGTCGTCTGTACGATCAAGGATTCCTTTTCTTCCTTAGGTCGCTCTTTTTCTTTCCACTCAGGTTTGATTACAATTTTGGGCTCTTGTTTTGGCTTTTCTTTTTCAGTAGCTTGTGCATGTTTTTCGAGAAATTTTCTATTTTGTCTTATTCCATTTGGCTGAAATTTTCTTCCCTGAAATTGATTTGATGCAAATGTACTTCGACAATTTCTTGCAATATGCCCAAAATTATGACAGTTATAACATTCTACTGCATAATCCATCAAAGGTGAAAAAGCATTTCTATTGGTAAAATTCCTTGGTCCTACATTATACTTGCAATCTGAGATCTTATGTCCATAACCATTGCATTTAAAACAGTAACCAGAAAAGAGATGATTGAACCTGGGTGGTGGTCTTTGCCATGTTGTCGTAGGAGCCATAAATCTTCTTCTTCTTTGATGTGTGACATTGGTGAAGCCATCATTGTCAATTCTCCTTTCGTGCCTTGCATTATTGCTTTCCTTTGCATGATTCATTTTTGCTTGATCAACCTGTTTCTTCTCTTCATTCTTTGTGGATTCTTCATTTATGGCCTTTGATCCATTTGACGATTCTCCTTCATCAAAACCCAAACCAAATTTGATGCCTGTAGTCTTTTGGTTATTTATGATCTTATCCAACTTCATAGAACTTTCTTCACGTTTGTGATAACAACTAATTTTCTGATTCATCTCTTCTAGCTGCATTCTTAAACCAACAATCTCTTCTTCTAGCTTGCTGCAATAATCTATTTTCATGGTTATTTGCACTTCGAGATCTTCGGAGATTTTCTTGGATTCTTCTATCTGTACTTTCAAATTTGTTATGATTTCATTTGCATCCTCAAGCTTTCTTGAAATTTTCTTATTCTTTTTTCTTTCTATCTTCAATTCATCTAGAGCTGCAATTAGTTCCTCTTCCAAATTCACTTCTGCGTCAATTTCTTCTTCATCACATTCCTATTCTTTTTCTAGTTTTTCTTCTTTGAGTGCCATGAAAAGAGCTTCACCTGTTTCCTTTTCAGAATCCTCACTGGAGCTATCTTCTAATGAACTGACATTCTTGGAGATGAAACTTTTCTTCTTGAAGTTGCCTTTTCTGAAATTTGTTTTTTCTTCCAGTCACTTCTTTCTTCATGCGATCCTTCATCACTTCTGTTCTTCTCATTAAGTGGACATTTAGCTGCAAAATGCCCAATGCCTCCACAGTTGAAACATTTAAACGGTAACTTTCCTCTGTATTTTCCTTTTCCCCTTTTTAGTTTTCGAACAAAGTTTGCTTCCATTTCATCTGATGTCTCTTCTTCCTCGGATTCTTGTTTTGCTTTCATATTTTTATGGGCTTTAAAAGTAGCTTCTCTGTCTGTGGGTTTAGATTTTCCTATTCTCATCTCATATGCTAGTCAAAGAACCATGCATCTCATCCATACTAAAAGAATTTAGATCTTTAGCTTCTTCTATAGCTGAAACTTTAGAATCAAATCTTTGGGGAAGGGATCTTAATACCTTTTTCACGATGACAGAATCTTTGATTTCCTCGTCGAGTCCTCTAATCGCATTAATGACTTCATTAACTCTCAACATATATGCCTCTATATTCTCATCGTCATTCATCTTTAATACTTCGAACTGAGCTCGATGTGTTTGTAACTTGGCCTCCTTGATCTTAACGTCTCCTTCATGAATGCTCTTCAGTTTGTCCCATATTTCCTTTGCCATTTTACAACCCATAATCTTTACCAATTCGTTGTCCACTAATCCACACATGATAGCATTCTTTGCTTTTGAGTCATTCTCAAACAGTTTCTTACCGGCAACATCGGTTGGAGAAGTGGTGGGTATTGTGTATCCACTATCTACTGAATCCCAAATGTCGTATCCCAAAGCACAAAGATATGTCTGCATCCTGAGTCTCCAAAATGCGTAATTAGTTCCATCAAACAATGGTGCTTTGTTTGATGAGAAGCCTTCACCACCTGCCATTGTGTCACTTCCAAGATCACCCTAGCCGGTTAAGCCTATTCAGGAACCTCGCTCTGATACCAATTGTTAGTCTCACAATGACACTGAGAGGGGGGTGAATCGGTGTAGCTCTTTAAAACTTAAATCTTCAACACTCAAAGCCAAAACAATGAAAACATAAAACCAAATAAAGCAAGTATAACAAGAGAACATCACACAACACAAGATGTACCGAGGTTCACCGATTTGGCTACATCCCCGAAAATGACTGTTTGGACTCCCATCCAAATCCAGCCTTTGCAAAGCACCAACTTTACAATCAATTTACCAGCACCCACTGGAAGGAGCACCAACCCCTGATTTATCTGCACCAACAGAAAGGAGCACCAACCCCTGATTTATCTGCACCAACAGAAAGGAGCACCAACCCCTCTACCAAGCACCCACTTGATTTTGATATTGATAATAAAATGACATATATGAATGTCTTCACTGAAACCAGAACCCTCTATGGTCTGTAAGCTCAAAATCTAAAACTTTCTATTTCACCCAATATAACATCCCTCTCTCTGCATTACTCAGAATTTGAATCTTCTCTTCTCACAAAAAAAAACTGATTGTTCTCTTAGCTCGTTCTGCCAATTGCTAAACGCTTTTTGGGTATTGTGCAACACTTTGTCTGCGAACTCCTCTCAAAATTTCAGCCAAAATGGATATCATATGAGAAAGTTATGCCCAAAATACTGAAGTGACGTTTTTCACCACTCTCCAAAAATCACGGATTTTCACTCTTTATTTTTCTCCACACACACTTCTCTCTTCACAAAATAAAGTCCCCACTTTTCAATAAAATCCCTTGTCACTTAAAAAGCACACACTTGCATTCTTTTTCCCTTTTCAATTTTAAAAATATTTTCTTTAATGAAGCTTCTTAAAACAATATAACTTCCTTTTTTTATTTTGAGAAGGCATTTCGTCAAACACGTCACATGCAAAGAATTGACACCTTACTCGTTCTCTTACTTCGGAGCCACGTGACACCTCAAACCAAAAACGAAAGATGCTCTATTTGATGCCTTGAAGGTGTAACAACACTGAAACCGAAACTCTGGCGACTCTGCAAGGTCGAAACGGCCAACTGAAGGATTTTGCACAAGTGGAACAAATTGACATAAAAGTGACCTGTACCGTTTTTGCAACAATCATAACTCTCACCTCGTAACTCTATTTTCTCTAAAATTTGAAACGTAGAATCTCTGCAATGCTGACTACATCCAGTCCGAATCTCGCTGCATAACTCCTTACGGTTCGCCTGTACCACCTCCACGAAAACTGCTGCTGACACACTTTTTCCAAAAAGAGCGTTTTTGTGACAGTCTTGCAACGCTTGTAACATTCGCCTCGTTTCTCCGTTTTGGTGGAAATTTGGAACACATGTTCTTGAAGATAACGACCACCTCCAGTTCGAATTTCGCTATCAAATTCTTCTCGGTTTGCTCGTAGTGCTTCTGACAAAACTGCCCTTTTTCGGCCTGTACAACCACTTGCCAAATCATCCGCCAAGATACCGAAAACGTCACCGATCAATCCAAACACTGTGTTGACACCTCCAACGTTGTTCTGGACTATTTCTTGACATGTTGGCATGTTCCAAACTGATCCATCCTGTCCAACTGCGCCCGTGATGACTTTTGCAATTTTTTGACAACTTCCTGACGATTTTTTCAACTTTTGCAAATTTGCACGAACAACCTGTAACAACTTCACCCGAACATCAAAAACATCCTCATAAGCATTGAACATCACTGTACATACTCCGAACAACCTCCGAACAACTATCCACTGCATCAACTTGTCCATTTGAGTGTGTTGACAACAATGACAATACTGTCGTTGCACCTTGCTCAACAACTTCGTCATCTTAATGATCTCTCTCAACACCTCTTTTGTCGAGGTCACAACCTTCTACGTCTTCAAAATTCCTGTCATCAGTACTTCCCTTGTTTGCACAACCTCCTGTTGCACAATCTTCTACTACAAGACCTTCATTGTCTCTGTTTTCTCTGTCCATTCATGACGTCTCCAACAAATTCTCACTTCCCTCCTAAGTGGACCACACGCATTGAATCTCAGGGGTTTGAAAACCTCCTATCACCCAAGGAGTATCCAAGCATATTCATCCAAGGACAAGCTCTGTAGAAGGTCCGCCTTCTACACTTCCAATTGCAAAAGAGGCTCTTGACAAATCTACACCTCTATGCTTACTTCATCTTTTTCAATGTCTTCACATCCAATGTTTGCACATGTTTCGTCTCCACAATATGCAATACATTTAAGACCTTCGTGTTGGTTCTTATCCTTGTTTCATGTGTCTCCCACATCCTCTACGCCCACATGCACATGTTGGTGCTTTGCTTATTCACCCTGTTGCATTATGTTTGCTCTTGTCATGTGTCCTTCTTTTAACAAGACCCTAAGCAATGTGATGCACGTGAGCAAATGGCTCTCAAATGAATAATGTTGTACTGTGAAACCATTTTTGGTCTAACTCCAAGACTCAACCATACATGTGGCAGGGCTATGGTGTCCATCAGTCGAGGTCCCAAAGCATTATCATCATCATGTCAAGAAATTAACCTTATTGGGACAGTAAAAAATTCTTGCTAGCAGGGTTCCTTGTTCAGCATCAAACAGTGCAATAAGGTGATTGGTAAGAGCAGAATGTTTGTGCTCTTGATAACACTCACGTTATTGCTGATGTCATATCCATCATTGGCTCTTAATGCTTAAAACATCCACATTATACAGTAGGAAACATAGTTACCAATTTCAACCAAACATAGTTACCAATTTCAACCAAACCTGAACTAAGTTTAGTCCAAACTGAACTTTTCAGATGCTCCGAACCTTCTCTAATTTTTACTGTTTTTTAAATAGATTTTATAAAAAAAAAATGTATTTTTTTTAAATTTACACACAATATCAATTGTATTTCAAGGAAAAACTAGAAACTTGGTGAATCCAAAGGAAGCCCTATGACATTCGCTCAAATTCACAATTAAAGTAGACAGGAATCAAATGTTGTTTCCAACTCACAATAAGGAGAAAAGTTATTAAAAAACATTACCAGAATTTGTCTCGGACATTGCATTAGGGTTTCTCTAGTCAACAAAGCCTCAAAAGACAATATTTAATATTTGTTTTTTTTTTGTTTCATTCCCCTGACTCCAATCCAATTTTATTTCATTGAAGATGGGGGAATTCTCAGTAGCTGTGGTATTATACTTTTGTCTACAATTCATGCAGTTTGCTCAGACCTTTGCAAACAATCTGAAGTTTCGTTGTTATGTTGTCGACTCAAACATTTGCCTTCCTCCCTAGCCTCAAAAGGAGAGATCTATGGTTTGTTGCAGGTCATTGTCTGCAAAGCTACATCCCTTTTCTACACGACCAACCAAGTGATTTGTGAGTTTTTTTTTTTAGTTTATAATTTAAATTATGGGATAAAAATGAGTCCCACCCATATTACATCATAATTACCTTATCATCATATTTCAACAAATCACATTACCTTGGTATTTCAACTAACCAAATTATCATGGTATTATAACAAATTGTTATCACCAAACCCATGGGAATTGAACCCTGGTAGGCTCTTTGTGAGCTAAATTCTCACCAGTTGGACATCAACCTCATGAGTAAAATCTCAAGGTCCCCACCAATGGGACTGGAATCTTGGTTTACAGTGTGAAATTCCTCACTCCCGACCGCTTGGCCCAAACCCCTTGGACAAAATGTTAAAGCTCACCCATGGGTTTGGATCTTTAACTTCTGGTGTGAAACTCCTCACTCCCCACCACTCACTTGACACCCACCAGGCATAAATGTTCTTTAATGTGCTATATATATAATGTTGTAGTGGTGTCTAGGTTTTCATTTTATTTTACTTTTAAGTTTTAGTTCCAGGGTTTTATTTTAAAATTAAAAGAATATTTAAACTTTAAAAAGATATAAACATTTAGCTTTTCTTAAAAACTCCAACCCCCAAATCTTTTTGGCCTTCCATTCAAACCAAATGTCCTAAGCCTGGTAAATGCTGTAGGAACACCTTTTATCTTATGTACTGGCTAACGAATTGACCAAAAACGTTAAAAAAAAAATTTCATCTTGTTATCTAGATTTGTGTCCTAGTTATTTTTCTTTTGATACTTGTATCTCCAGGAAACAAAAACCATGCTTTGGTTTTGTTATCATCAAAGCCTCCTTCTGAGAAGGCCCCTTCAAACAAAGAGACACAAAAGGACACTGGTATACAGTATAAATTTCACAAAAGCAAATGACACTCCAATAAAGAATGTTTAACAAGGAAACCACTAGTGGCCAGATTACAAGATTCAATAACATGATCACTTGTACAGAACAAGAGAAAAGATGTTGCAGAACCTAAATGCTACAATTGCCATGACATAGGTATCTTTTTTGAGGCCAGAAGAGGCAAAGTAACTCTTCCAATCATAGATATGGGCTCAAGGAGTCCTTTGCATTTCATTGTAGACATTAATGTTTAGAAAAAAACAGTTTCAATAGGCATTGTCCAGAGACTGAACCTGCCAACAACATCCAACCCATAAACTTATTCAATCAGTTGGGTTAGTGGAGGCATGGAAATATGCATCAACTAGCAATGTCCACTCTAATATGCGATCAAGCTGTTTAGGATGAACTGCTTTGGAATGTCACACCGTTGGATGTCTGTCATATCCTACCCGGCAACCATACATGTGGCAGTGCTATGGTGTCTACCTGTCAAGGGCCCAGAGCTTCATCGTCATGTTGAGAGATTAATCTTATAGGATACCAGAGATGACTCCTCCTACCAAGGTTTCCTTGTTCAGCACCAAATAGTGCAGGAAGGTGATTGGTCAGACCAAAATGTTTGTGCTCTTGATGATACTCAGGATATTCCTGATGCTGTATACAATATACATTACTCGCTCTTCATACTTAAAACATCAAGATTATTGTAGTGGGAAAACTTCTTTTTGTACATTGGCTAAGGAATTAACTGCAAAATTTAAATGATTTCCTGATCTTATTATATAGACCTGTGTCCCAGTCATTCTTCCCTTGATACATGTAGTACTTGAAAACATAAACCATGCTTTGGTTACGTGATACATAATCACCCCTAAAAGGTAACCTTTAAGCTTTCCCTCATCTTTGAAATTCACTTCTATATTAGCATCATCTTTTGTCAATGCCACAATCTCATAGGTCATTTATTAGTGTCAAGTGCATGATCATCACCCTAATCACAAGATGTTCTAACTCTGACTATGCCCATCATGTTATATCAAATTCCTCCTCGCTTGCTTTACTTGTCCTCATTCCTATTTAACATAGAATTCCTTTAATCAGGAAATTTGTAGACTAACATTTTCTAGATCCCTACACCATTTATTATATTTTTCTGTCATTTCAGAGTAAATTGAACATTATTAGATCTCATATTTCCTAAGTAAATTTTATGTGTCGCATCCTATTTATATTAACATTCATAAGATGAAATGCACATGCTGTGCACTGTATTATTTCCGAACGCATGTCCAGTTTGAAAAATCAAATATAAAGAATTAAGGTTACATACATGTATGAAAGGAAAATTACAATAAAGATGTGAACTCAAACACACATTTCAAAGTGTCCCAGGGGAACAGTGCAACAGTACGGGCTTTGGCTCTTTTGGGAGATCCAAGGTTCAAACTGCAGCGTCGGCAAGTGTGTGAGGGGGTGGGTGTGTGTATGGCTGTACATAACAAAAAAAAAATTGAAATTATAATTAAAAAAAATAAAAGGTCCAAGGTGTAGACAAATTGGTGCGGCAAAACCCCGTAAGGGGACGGATGCCCAGGTTCAAATCTTGGGCCTCGCCAGACTGAACACTTGTCCCTTTCCTGGTGCTTTCAGCGGCGTAAAAGGTTTTAAATGAATCCAACATGGTGGTTATAGGGGTAGACTGCGCGGAGTACTGTGTGGCGGCTTCCAGGGCAGCCAGCACAGAATACTGTGGGGGCCATAGAGACAGACAGCATGCCTAGATCATCATGGCAGCTACCAATTCCACCATGTAAATAAAAAAAAAACACACATTTCAAAGCAGCATTTTTAAACTACTTGAGCTTATTACTATTATGGACACATGAACAGGAACGATGTAGAACTCAGACAACATCATGCAGTTACAGATTCCCATATTAATGAATATTTAAGAATAACTTGTGCTAAAGTCAATGATCATATTGTTATTATAGTGTACAGCTTTGTTCAAATTGAAGGATTGTCTTCAGAATACTCAAGGTTACCTGTTTCTGTTCATAGCAATGGGAACACCAGAAAGCTCCATACAATTTAGCTCCCACAGAATGGAGATGCTTTGCAAGTGAAATGGTAACTGGACTAGATTGAGTTGTTACAGCTGGCTCCACTGGTGGCAAGTCAATATCATCTATTCTGTTCCATAGAAGCAACCTTCTTAATAATGAAGACCATATGAATGTGTTGACAGCATATAGATAGATAGAGAACTAGAAAAGCCTTGTTCTCAATTATAAATGCAGATTAAAACTAATAATGCAGTTTGTATATTTATGATGCTCATTTCATATCAAAGCATCAACCAATAAAGTAAATATGTGCAGCATCATAATTTAGCTAAACTGTAAGTCTAATTGTAAAGGGACAGTAATTCTAAACATTAGGCCCTTTGTACTCTTCATGCTGATGGTCTGCTAAACAATTGTTTGAAGTAGCCAGCCGGGTTGCTGGCAGACGGGTGGATGATGGAGCCAAGTCACTGGAATCACAAGTCTGTGCACCAGTACGACCAAGAGAGTAGAGTAAGCCTACGATGATCCTATTAAGGATCCAAGAGAAAGTTGAAAATAGAGTGAATTTTATCAAAATTTTGGTTTCTATTATTATACATAACCATGAATAAAGCAAATGATTAGTAGATGGTATGCATACATAAAATGTACATATTGGCTGAATATAATTATTTAGTTAGTGATAGGTTAGTAACGTTGCATACAATCGAACCACATTGTCTGTACATGGCATCACCACTTCTATATGTGCAAGTTAGATTGTCCTATTTAAAGTTCTCAATTAAAGTCTATAAAGTGTTATATGTGAATCAGGCCTGAACATACATGGGGATTGTGTGCAGGACTGAATACATTTCTACTTCCCTCATACTATGCTGCATTCATTCATGTACACAACGATCATATATATTCTCTCATCAATAGTTCGTTCCTCTTATATGATGAATGTTCTGTTCATATTCAAGTTGTCTGTTATACAATTATTTAGCTATATTTTTGGAGCCATTATTGTTTTGTTTCCTCACCACTAGTATAAAGCCTGTATTGTGCCATTGTCACCCATCACTAGCCGCTAATACATTATAGCTGGTTGTATAAATCATGGAATAATGGGTTGAAGTAGACCAACAAGAAGCACATTAGAGAAAAGAGGACTAATTATCAAGAGATATCACTTTCCTCCAGAGAAAAGCAATCAATGACTTCGTTATACAGGAAGCCAAAGGCACACACGGTTACTCTAAGAAGTGAATGGTAACCGTATTGAAAAATAATATCGAATGGCCAATCCCCCTTCTAAGAAAAAAATTTCATATTTCAGACTGTTTGGGAGCAACATGAGGAATAAATCAAACATCACTCCATGAGGCAGCAATACGAAGACTGGCTAAAAAAGAGAAACAGGAGCAAAGAAGAAGTCGTTAATGAGTTATGTCTTCAAGGCTCATAAGAATGGACTAATTCCAAGTGTCAAGAAGTCACTGATCACACACAATCATCAAGTAGTGAAAAACTGAAAAGGATTGACTAACAAGAAAGCAAATGTTGCCAAGAACAACAGAGAATTTCAGAAAGAGAAGGTGCCAAAGAAGCAAGCCTAAGAAAGTATGAAGGGTGAAAGAATTATTCCTATTTTATAAAAGAATCTTGATTTTGGTACCATACAAAGCCAACCGGCAAAAATGGCAAAGAATCAAGTGATATTCCAAAAGCCAATGCAAGTTCAAGAGCAAGTAGAAATATGGAAGAGAAAGCTGCAAATATCATTGACTCATTGAGAGCAATGTAACTAAAGAGGAGATTACTAGAACTGAAAATAGTCAAGAGAAGATTCCAACATGGGAATAACTAACCCACCCTATCCACCAAACGAAGATATTGAAGAGCATCCAGAAAAAGGGAAAGCCAAAGTGGAACTGAATAGACAGAGAAATTCAAAAAAGCAACCAATTAATGTTGACCAAGATCTAGTCAGTCAGTTCAAACACTAGTTGAAAAATATGGACCACCAATACTCGATCAACATGAAGCATATTGGAAGAACACATCTCCAAAAAATTTGAGAAGTGTCTACATGGACTAGCATATTAAATTGAACAAGGGTCATTTCAAAAATTTGGGGGACATTAATAAAAGAGTTCAAATAAGGGACAATATTAAATGGTAACAAAAAATTATAATACAAAACAAAGAAAATGTGATTTAGCCAGGGCATGTAATAGAGGCCTAAGAAACCAAATGGTAAGTTGAAGAAGACCCCAACCGACATGAAAAAAAGTGGTTTTTTTAAAGTCAAATGCCCAAGTATAGATTCAAGGTGAAGGTTGTCATGGCAACTACATAAGAAGAAGTCTATGACAAGGTCATGAATCTAGAAAGCAAAGGCCAGACCTGTTCTAGGAGAAAAGTGTCTACTGACACTAAATACAGGGAAAATTAAAGGAATCTTCTCCCATTTCAAACCTAGAGAGGTGATGTGAAGATTCAAATGCTGATAACATATAACAGAACTTCAACAAATAACTATGCAAAGGCTCGAGAACTTCTTACAGGGATCAAGGTTGCTATTGAAAATAGATGGAAATATATTTCAATTGAGAGGGATTCACATATTATTATAAATGCATCAAGAGAATTGGACATGAAGATTGGACCAATAATAACATTAATGTTTATGTATCTTGGAAATGTCAACATATCTATAGGAAAGGAAATAAGATGGAACATAATTTAGCCAATCGCAGTGTTGATCTTTGGCTTTGAGAAATTCAAATATCTGAAGGTAACTGGCCAAGAGAGATTGTATCTCTCAATGAAAATGACATCAAGGAATGTAAAAAGGCAAAGTACTGGACAAAGGAAAAGCAGGAAGCAGAGGGAGGGAGCAGGAAACCTTTTCAATGAAAAGACTTGTTGAGATCAGATCATAAAAAAGTTCACTTGGTATGGTATATTTGACCTAATAGCAGATATAATGTTCTGATATTTTGATGGGAGTAGCCCCGTACAGAAGCCACATATTACTTACTAAATACATAAAGAGAACATATGCATGAAGAATACTTTCGTCAGTAGGTATCAATGCCAATTCAGACTCAAATTCAAGGAAAATGTGAATGCTGCCTCAGCCAAAACACAGCTTCAACCAATGCACAACTTAATTCTCCCAAAAAACTGTCATCCTCTCATAGTTGCACCCCATTTGTAGGCATTTCACGGCTTAGTTCATTTTGTTAAGTGCATGTGGGATTATTAGCTTACATTGAAAAAGTGCACGCAATGATAAAAACCAACTGGGCCCCACAAAAAATGTAAAACGGTGTTCTAAATGACCTATTATTTAAAATGTGAGTTGTAATAACAGAAAATAAATGGATAGCAAGAGAAATGATTTATAGACTCTTGAAATATTTAGTAAAAGATCCTTGTAGAGATTCTCCAGATAATTATGATCTATACCTATTCATAGGAAGAATAACTGTCTTGCAAAAAGATTTTTTGTAATATAAATCCAACTACATTTTAGCCATCTTAGATAGCACTGTGTCATGAGAGTTTGAATGGATTTCATTTGTATGTAACTAACAACATTTCCTACTTGTTTCCAAATGACTACTAGGACATGACATATAGTGACCTATGTCAGGCAAACAAAGCATTGATCTTGCACTCATAACTCTTGAAACCAAATATAGTAATATGGCCTGCCTGCCTGCAAAATGAGTATTGCTTGCTTCAGCTCATTTTGTTTTGACATGTGTCTCTTCTAAAAAATCTAGGTTTATGTCAGCTGTTAACCCTGAGTTCCTAAATTTCCATAACATTCCCAATTCTTGTTTGTTTCATTTGCACTAGAACGGAACTTCAAGGATAAAGTGAAAAGCAAAAGAACTCAAGGAATGCAATAAAATTAAGCACCAAAAACAATAGTGAAATTGATCTTATTTTACTTGTCCTTAAACACAGTGAGGAGCGAGTCAACAAATGCTTCTTCATCCATTACCAATACTCACCCAGCTAAAGCAGAGGTAGAATTACTGTATGCTGTTGATAAAGCTACAATTACCAAAGCAGCTGTGCTTATCTGAATACCAGCCACTTGCTGTACTTCTCTAATATTGAAATCCTGCTTTAGCAAAAACACATCAAAGCTGTTACTAACAGTCAAAACACTGTACACAAATACTGCAAGATTTCTAAGAAAAGCACATCCCATTATTTTGTGAGGAAAAGTGTCACCATACCCTAAGAGCAATCAGCAGCAAACTCAAAGATAACAGTGCTGAAGTGACACAATAAGCACAAGATGCCCCTTCCAACTTTACAGTCAAAAGGTACATAAAATAAGCACTTGCAGCTGCCATTGAGCTAGTGATCCCCAGAAAAGTCCACCTAGATTTATCTCCATCGATTCCAAACAGTGCCTTTCTGTTTGATAGCTGCAGAGCAAGGAATGCCACTACTCCATAGCCAGCGATACCAAATAAAGATAAAGGTAGCCCTAACAAACATAAAACAGAATACTATAATATTTGTTCATTGAAGGCAGTCTGTGGGTTTCTTTGACATACTCTAATTTACATGAAAAAATAAAGGCATTGCTTCTATAAATATTTCCATGAACAGCATACCAGTTAGCTATCAGAATGGAAGTTAAATGCCAGTGAGAAACAGATACACTTTGTGCTCAAGATTTTGATAAACGAGATATTGCTAAGAGACATAAAGCATGTTTTTCCTATCATGCAATTCTTGAGAGTTGTTTCCGATTACCTAGATATACTGATAATTTTTCATGGTATCATTGAAGGTTATGACTAGGATTTCATGCAGCTTACAGAGCAGGAAGGTTTGAATGTTGCTCTGAACTTTATTAACATGTTTGAATATACCAATATTGTTATTAGTCAAGGCATTTCAATAGGTGTAGACAGAAAAGCAAAACAAATAAGAGGCATCAAACAGACCAATGCTTGTAAGCACCTTAACAATTACAGGCATCAATCAGAAAAGTAATGCCAGTGAGGCAGAAGAAAAAGATGGATTGCATGGGAAGCACTCAGTACAGACAGATAAGAACCACCAATCTTGTAGATGAATCACCCAACTAGGAATCAAATAAAGTGCATATGCTAGTTTCGCTTAAAATATGCTTGAAAAGGACGAGAAAAGTAATATATTATTTTTATCAATAACATGTCAAAGTTATGTCACCAGTTTTAGCTTTTTGACACTTCAGATGTTAGAACAAACCAAGGTTCCACGAGCCCGAGGGACGGGGGGACGGTGGGGGACGGCAGGCCGATTTTAGGGGATGGCTCGGGGACGGCAGGCCGATTTTAGGGGACGGCTCGGGGGCGGCTGGGGAGGACGGCTAGTATAATACTATAAAAATTGAAATTTTTTAGAAATTTAGAATAATCTACACATTCAGAATTCTACACCCGACAAAAATGATATTTCATATTACTAATCAATTATGTCAGTGCAGCCATTCATATTCAGATTAGTTACTAACACATAAGTGCAGCCATAATTGAGTCATTTAACATTTTCATATTCATATTAGTTACTAATTTGCAGCCATTTAATTGTTTCAAGTTCAACAACTATAACTTGAAGGTTCAGCCAAGGATATCAAGTGCAAACAATGAACAATTATTCATTTTTAAGTAATAACAGTCATCATTTTTTCAGCCACCAATGTTCAAACAAAGACTGTCATTTTTAAAAAATTTCAGTCACTAACTGTCACTAACTGTTCAAATTTTCAGTCACTATACCAAAAGAATTGGTATTGTTTAAATAAACCTCCTTTTAGTCTTGTAATGATGGCATTATAGCATAATTCCAAAGACCCTTACCATAGGTCCTTGGGGATTAGACCCCACAAGTGAATTAGTTTAGTGTTGGCATTGGTGGGGAAATTTTGTAAGCCTGAAAGTTTGATTTAAAGTAAGGGGCAAGAACCAAATTAGGGCTAACCTTATACAAATCAATATAAAGCAACTCTTTTCTTGCGCGCCTTCATATTGGAACCCTAATTTTTGGTGAAAGAGAGAGTGGAGGTCTGAACCATCACTGCAAACTAGCAAGAGGATGCAATGGCAATGCCTCATGGAAGCCATGCCCTAATCAAACCTCTGATTTTGCTGACTTCTTGCAAAACCCATTTGTGGATTCTGATTGAAATGAGAGGGGTACATGGAATGAAATGGATTTGGTGCTGGAAATGCACCATTTTTGGTCTTATAACAGTAAACCCTCGGAGGTTTGGGACACCGGCAAAAAAAAAAGAGGAAGCGAGACAGTGAATAGAGAAAGCTTGTGCAAATTTTGCCAAGAACATCTAGGGTTTTGTTGCAAATAGAACCAGGTACTATCCTTGGTTAAATTATTTGTTTACCATTCATGTTGAGATGGAAAAAACCTGTGTAGAAAGAGTTTTTCATGCTGTTGTGGAAATAAGTGAAGTCTTCTATTTTCACTCCTTGTTTTGTTAGGTTTAGGGTTTGATGGGGGGTGAGACTCAAAATGGGTCCCACCCCTTACCTTTTTTTAAGTTAATTTTTTTTTTTTTTTTTCCCCCTTGGGTGAGGAGGCCCAGCCGTGGGGGACGGTTGGGCCCCATGGGGGACGCTCAAACCATCCCCGGGGACGCCCCAAAAAGGGGGACGTCCCGAGGACGGGAGGCCACAGGCCTCAGCCGTCCCCTAAAAAGGGGGACAGGGGGAAACGTCCCCCTTGCCGTCCCCCCGTGCTGGGGGACGCGGGAAACGGGGGGACGCGTCCCCATGGAACACTGGAACAAACTCATATTGACAACAAAGTAATTGCAACAAAAAGTTAAGTGATGCAGCAATCATCTAGCAGTGCCACCTGTCCCACTAAAAAATCGATACATTTTATTAGTTAAAGGATCCATTTACAGCACAAAGTTTCTCTGAAGCATCTCAAATTAGTGTAGATGAAACTAACTAGGGATGCAAGTGACGACTCATCCTCCTTAATGATTTAGAGAAAAGCTTGATAAAAGGGATGAATGTAGGAAATTTACATGCTAAATAAAGTCAGTCTCTTTGTTCCACTGTTTAATCAGAAATAATATAGGGCACAGAATTCATAAGGAGAACTATATTCTACCTACTTGTAAGGGAGCAAACATTCCTCAGAAATATATAATGTTTGTATTTTTGTAAGGATACATTTGTTTTATGTGAATTACCTTGTTGATTGAATATGATATATTATCTCCATGCACATGCATAAGAACTCCAGCTTTCTGCCAATATGATTCTGATTTTCATCTCGGACATTCATAGATATAAATATCACACTAAATAAGTTTAATCATCAAATTATAGTCTATCAATCTATTTGATTAAGCTAAGGGCATAGAATGAAAGCCAGGTTAAAAAGGGAAATTTGGGAACACTGAAGCAAAAACTTTTAGATAACCATGTTGGGTTATTAAATAGCTATAACAAAGTTAATGTGCAACGAGACAGGCTGCAAACATGCATGAGAACCTTATCGCTATGCCAATATGGTTCTGATTTTCATCTCAGAAATTGCCGCTAAATAAATTTCGTCATCAAATTATAGTCTATTACATAGCAGGAAAAATTGTGGATCACCTGCAAGAAATTGCAAAACTCGTGACCTCCCCACCCCCCTGGATGAGAAAAGCGCAGCAATTTCTCAGCACCAAGAAATCGCCAATTTCTTGTGAAAACTCATGCATGGGCAGGAAAATGCAGAATTGACTTTAAAAGAGGAAAGTGGTCATTTTTTGCATTTTCCTCTCTCCTGCTCATGACTGCAAATTTGTAAATGCTAACCAAACATTCCAACATATTTGGACAAGGATTTGACAGATTTAACGGCTGTTTCTGAAGATTTCACACCTTGAAACAAGACTTCAGAAGTAGGGTTTCTGCTTTTTAAAGCATTTTTTAGGGGTTTTTTTACGATTTTTTTATTTTGTTTTCTCTCTTCTTTACTATTCCTAATGCCTCTAAGGCCATGTCTTAGATTCTGTTATGAACCTCTATTCTCATCAACAATGAATTATTCATCACACAATAAAATAGAGATAGATAATACCCTTGATGTATGGCAACACCAAAAATACTCCTTAAGGAAGGAATCATTCCAATCTCCAAGCTCCACGAGCCAAGACTCTTATAAAGAATACTTCATATGACTTCCTTTACAATTGGGGGTACATCTTTCTTCATACAAGAATTTGATGGTTCACCTTCCATGAGTTAACCAGGTGGTGATCCACCTTCCATGAGTTACAAAGTGCATAATATTATAGTATGGCACTATGTTATAAATTATTATAATTTTACCTGTGACCCATGCCATAATACAATATTATATTATATCCCCACATTCATTTACTTAGGTACCTAACATTCCACCCCCCTTACAAAAATGTTTCGTCCTCGAAACATAGGAAGAAACTAAATAATATGATTTTCTAAGCAATGATGAGAATTGGTACCGATCTTGAACATCCACCCATCCTAGTGAAACTTTGATTGGTGGTGTTCTTTGTTGATGTCGATATATTTTGTGCCACCTAAATGTCCATAATTAATCCTTGGGTTTCGTGTATATCCATCATAACAACTCCTACATTGCTCTATGCCCTATCTCCATGATTGTTGCCTCTCATGTTGGTGTGGATAGCGACATACTCCAACCTTAGCGGCTTAGCTTGTTGTTCTACTTTCTTTGGCTCTTCTTTCTTGCTTCCCTCATTTGGTTTGTCCCTTGCTTTTACTTTTGCCTCCTCCTAAGATTCTATTTCAGGTTCTTTTGTTTATCTTGCAATAGTTTCTTGTTTTTCCTCTAATTGTTGCTCCTTAAGGTAGGAAATATCTTATATTGTTATCTTCTTTTTTCTGTACCAAAACTTCATGAACTTCTTTTGCACATTAATATTAACAGTACCCATGAATGCAACCAAAGATAACCAAGAACAATATCCACATCATCCATCTCGATAGCATAAAATCTGAATGCAAAACATATTTATCTATGGTGAGCTTCAAATCTTCAAAAATTTGAACATTCTCACCCTCAAGCAATGTCTTTGATTTTCTTTGCTTGAACTTGCAACCTCTTAGCCAAAGACATTTTCATAAAATTTCACTACGAGGGTTAATGGAAATAATAATTTTTTCCTTTTGAATGTTTCCATGAACCTGTAAAATAGAATTTTTAACATTGAACAAATCCCTTTAACCACACTTTGGCTTATCTAACACTACAATTGTAGTTCCTTCAACCTTCACACTATCATCATTTTCCTCCATTCCCCATTTGTTTAAAAATGCAACTTCAAATTCTTCCCTTGTGTATCTAAGATAATGGGCCTCATCAAAGTTCTTAAACCAAGAAAAAATCTCATCTTGGAAAGAAAACCAAAGCTTACATTTCCACATCCATTCAAGAAAATTTAAAGACATAAATTTTCAACCATTCCTTAGCATCAATATCACCTCTTCCAGTGAATATTGGCAACTCCATGACCTCAAACCCAATTCCCCCTCCCCCACTCCAAAGCCGTAAAGGTTTCAAACAACTGCAAATTTTTTTAAATAAAATTTATCAAATCTCTTCTATTCCTTTCCTTCAACGATTACATTTGTCGATTTTCTTCGAAAGTAAAACAATACAAACGAGAACTGATTTGTTTACCTTGATTGAGAAATATGAATTTTGCCCTTTGCAGGAATTTTTCGTGCAACCCAAAAACAGCATCAAAAGCCCAACTTCAAACAATTGTAACTCCCTCAATACTTTTTAGAATTTAACAAATGAGCCAGTGTTTTGTAGTACTCAAAAAAGATCTACGCAATAGTGCAAAAAGCTTTTGAAAATGACAATTAAAAAAAAATTGATATGAATGTTTTTCTTTTGAAAAAAAATTCGAGTAGCCAAAAAACAGCATAAATAACCCAAATTCAAACAGCCATAACTTACTCAATACTTATCAAACTTTAACAAATGAGCACTCATTTTTATAGTACTCGAAACGATCTACATACTAGAGCAAAAATCTTCTGAAAATGACAGCTGAAAAAAAAAGATACGGCCCCCACAAGATAGGACGTGTTTCTAAAAAAATATGCCCTAGCTTTGCAAAAACAACCTCACTTTTCCAAAATCGCTGCTCTTATACCAATTGTTATGAGCCTTTATTCTCAATAACAATGAATTATTCACTAATATGCAAAAATATTAAACATGAATCCACAAATCTTTCCACAATAACAATCCATACAATAAAATAGAGATAGATAATACCCTTGGGGTAGGGCAACACCAAGAATACGCCTTAAGGAATCACTCCACAAGATCTCTGCTCCACAAGCCAAGACTTTGACAAAGAATACTTCATATGACATTCTTACAATTGGGGGTACATCTTTCTTTATACAAGAATGTGATGGCTCACATTCCATGAGTTAGGTCACTCATGTGGTGATTCACCTTCCATGAGTTACAAAGCGCATAACATTATAATATGGCACTATGTTATATATTATTAAAACATTTATGTGTGTCCCAAACCATAATACAATATTATATTATATCCACACATTCATATACCTAGGCACCTAACAGACTCTATAAAATGAGCCAAGGAACCGGCAAAAATGAGCCAAATCCAACAAACCCAACTCCAAGTCCAAGAAGGGACCTGATCTTGAAACACGGCATAAAAGAGACATTGGCAAATCAAGTCTTCTGCAAATATTGCGTCAAAGAGATGAATGGAGGCATCCATTGCCTCAAATTCCATCTTGTCGAGGTTAAAGGTCTCGATGTAGTGTTGTGCCCATCAGCAATCTATACAATTAGAAACGAGATCAACGCTTGGTCGGCCATCAAAGAGGTGAAGAGGGCACGCAAGCAAAAGCAAAAAACAGTTTAGAATTGCTTGAATATGTTCCAGTTGTATTTTGTTGATCATTCATGATCATGAATTGTAATTGTACTCTTTTTATGGAAATCTAGTAGAAAGTCTACTTCGTGGCTCAACTTTTTGTTTTAAATATATTTTTTTTCTAACTAAATTATTTTCTTTGCCAAGTTAATATTTTTCCAACTATGGTCTATTAGATAGATTTAATAAGCTAAGGACAAAGAATGAAACCTAGATACAAAAAGTAACTTAAGAAACACTACAGAACTTTTAACTTTTATGTAACCATAACACAATTAACATTTACTACGTGGGTTATTAAATATTTATAACAAAGCGAAGTTGCACGAAACTTGGAAATGGGTATAGTTTTTAAAATGGAAACTTGCGTCCTCAAACCCTTTGGAAATACAGAAATGACAAAGGAATCGCCAAATTAAAAAATATGAAATATTTTTTAAATTTGCAGATAAAATTGAAATAAGGAGATCACAAAGGGATGAAAAGTATTTTCCATTATTAAGCTCTTATTAAGTACAATGGTAAATGCCAAAGGTCACCTTTATAGATAAGGGTATACCAAGGTTCCACAAGCTTGGGGGACGGGGGGATGGGTTTCGGAGGACGGCAGGCCAATTTAAAGGGATGGCTCGGGGACGGTTGGTATAATACTATGAAAATTGAATTTTTTAGAAATTTAGAATAATCTACACATTCAGAATTCTACACACAACAAAAATGATATAGGATATTCATATTGATATTACTAAGTGCAGCCATTTAATTGTTTCAACTTTCAACAAATTTAACTTGAAGGTTCAGCCAAGGATATCAAGTGCAATCTGCCAATCTCTAACAGTTAACCAAATTAGTTGCTATTGCTCAAGTAATGAATGCCACACTGTTCAGCTTTTAAGTTTTAACATTCAAACAATAAGTATAAGTTATAACAGTCATCATTTTTTCAGCCACCAATGTTCAAGCAAAGACTATCATTTTTTAATTTTTTTTCAGTCACTAACTGTTCAAATATGACAGCATAAATGGTCAGCCACTATAACCAAATAGTGAAATCAGAAATCTGAAATACTCATAGTCTCAATGCTCATTTACAACAAAAAGACTCAAAAGAGTTTACATCATAAAACTAAATAGTAAATACTCATAGGAATGAGACTGTATGGAACTCCTATGGAACTTCTGTTGGGCTATCACTATCAAAATCTGTATCACTATTTGATGAGCTGCCCTCATCATCTAAGTGAAGAGCCTCCAATGAAACTCCAACCAACCCCTCCTGACCCTCATCCTCATCAATCTGTCCTGCATCCTCTGGATCAACATCCCATCGTGTAGTTGGAGATTGCTTGTACTCTGGCTTAACTCTCTCACGAAGGCGAAGAGAGCTATGCACTGCAACTAGCTTCTCCGCTCTGCGAGAGGTAAGCCTATTCCTCCTCACATTGTGGATAAAGTTGTATGTGGACCAATTCCTCTCAACAACAGAGGAACTAGCAACCTGTGAAAGAACCCTAATTGCAAAATGTTTCAAGTTAGGTGTGCTATCCCCATATAGCTGCCACCATCCAATGGGATTTTTTTGGGCAATGGTAGCCCTATCCTCCATACACTCTGGTTGGTTGAAGCAAGGGCCCTCAAGATTAGCAAATTGGAGCCACTCATCTCTAAGATTTGAGCCCTCCTCCCTCACATATATCTTTTTAAGGGCACTCAAAAACCCTTGTCTCACCTTTGGATCACAATGGGGAGCCACTCTCCCAGGCCTAAGCTCATACCACTTTGGGTTTACTGCATATGCTGCCATATGAAGGGGGGTGTTCATCCTATCCCACCTCCTCTGTATAATAGGTCTAATGTAGGCCTCATAGAATAATAAGGATGGATCTCTAGCAGAAATGATTTTTTTAATCTCCCCTAACATGCTGTCAAAAGTCTCATAGATCTCTCCTAGATTAGGAGCATCTGTGTCAACATATCTGATGACTGCAACAATTGGGGCAACAAAAGACACAATGTACCTACAAGAAATCAAAAAACAAAATTTAAAAACTTAGACTATATGTCATATGAGCAATCCAATTTGAAACTAAAAATGAAAAATCATAAATGACATTTCTTACTTGGCTTGAGTCCACCAACTATCATCCAATATTTTGTCTCTAATTTTTTTCCCCTCCTCTGTCCTTGATTCCGGCCACCTCTTCCACTCCGTGCATACTACCATGGATTGTAGAGCATCTTGCACCTCAATCATCCTCTCCAATAAAATGAAGTAGGTGGCGTATCTAGTGTCTCCTGGTTTGATGAACTCCTTTGAGAAGGACCGAAAGAGGGCTAAGGAAGTGTGATGGTTGCAAATGAACATTTGCATATCTTTGGCTTCTGCAACCATAGCCTTCACCCAATCTATCCTCCCAATGTCCTTCAATGCATTGTTCAATGCATGAACACAACACGGGGTCCAAAAAATGTCTATATGCCTGTTCTATCATTTTCCCCGCACGCTGGCAAACAGGGGCTGCATCTGTAACTACCTGTAGTGTACAACAAAAATGGTCTCATTTAAACAACCATTTAGAATCTAGATTTAAAATTTTAAAGATTTTGATTTTCATAAGAAAAACTTAAAAGTTAAAACGGAAATTGTCAAATTGATTACCTGTACAACATTGGAGGCTCCAACCTCCTCAATAGCCTCCTTCAACAGAAGGTACTGGAACTCAGCATTCTTTTTTTCCCCGTGCAATCAATGGCTCGAAGAAAATAGGGACCTGCTTTACATGTGACAATGATATTGATGAGTGGACGTTGACGAATGTCAGTCCACCCATCCATGATGATAGAACATCCATTTGTCAACCATGTGTTCCTCATCTGCTCCATAACCACACTGCATTTGGAATATTGTTTGTCCAAGAGAGAGGTACGAAGCTTAGTTTCTCCAGGCGCTAGATATGAAGTCCCTGCCTTGGCTATTTTTTTTACTGCTTCCTTGAAATAGGGGGAACGTGCAATATGGAAAGGAAGCCCATGTGCAAAAAATAATTTTGCTACAGCATCATCTGCTTCTTCTCTTGCTTGCACATTAAACATCTCACTTACAATTCCCTTTTTCTTTGAGTGCAGCGGTGGCATACTAGAGGTTTGGGTTGATTCTTGTGGTTGTTCTGAGGAGGCTCCAAAGTCCCCTCTAGATGATTGGCCAGTTGTAGGGAAAGGCATGCCTAAACTTTTAAATCTGGACTCTTGCACAAGCTTATGGGCTTCATTAACTTGTACCCGGGTCATTTTTTGGCAAGCCCTAACCCCTGTTCCTGCCTTATCCGTGAGATGAGACTCAACCCTAGTATAGCTGCCCTTAAACACAGTTTTGCAAAAATTACACAGCCATGTTCTTGAGCCCCCATAAATTTTTTTGCCTTGGTCACAGTTGGTTACAAATTGCAGCAGAGGTTTTTTGATATTGAATGGACCCTTGGCATATTCTTTTAATAATGGTGATGGACAGTCAAAACTGGTTTTAGAAGCAGTGTTGTCCCCTTTGGAAGTTTGGGGTTGGATGGTAGAGGATGAATCCCTAACAGTAGCAGCATTAATATTTATATTTTCAGTTTCAGTTTGGTTTCCCCCTCCAAATTAATGTTAAATGAGCCTGATTCACTGCTGGCCATGTTGAATGTTGAAATAAAAATATGAAAATTTCAAAACAGACTTGGAAGAGGTAATTAAAATTTGAAAACTTCAACACAAACTTGGATTTTTGCTGCCTGATGTTGCTATCTCTGTTGTTGCTGCCTGCTAGTGTTGTTGCTGCCTACTAGTGTTGTTGCTATCCCTGCCCTTGTTGCCTGCTATTGCTGCCTCCTTTTGCTATCCCTTGTTGTTGTTGTTGCTTGTTGTTGCTATCCTGCCCTTGCTGCCTCCTTTTGCTCTCCCAACTCTCTTTTTCTTCTTCACTGTTGAAACTTGAAAGATGAGTGTTTGTAACTTTGTTTTGACTTTTTAAGTTTATATAGTGAGTTTCTTTTAGGTTTAGGGTTTGGGGGGGTGAGACTTAAAATGGGTCCCACCCCCTACCTTTTTATTTTTTTAAATTTTAATTTTTAATTTTTTTTATGTTTTTATTTTGGTTGAGATAATTTTTCATTTTTAATTTTTATTATGTTTTTAATTTGGCTGAGGACGCCCAGCCATGGGGGACGGCTGGGCACCATTGGGGACGCTCGGGCCGTCCCTAGGGACGGTTGGGCATCCCCAAAGGGACCCTAGGCATTTTTGGAAGGTGCCCAGTCATCCTCGAGGACGCCTAGCCGTCCCTAGGGACGACTCGAGCATCCCCAAAGGGACCCAACCGCCCCTAGGGATGCACCAAAATAGGGGACGTCCCGAGGACGGGAGTTCGTAGGCCTCAGGCGTCTCGAGGACGTTTCCCAACCATCCCCCAAAAGGGGGAGGGGGGGAAACGTCCCCAATGTCGTTCCCCCGTGCTAGGGGACGCGGGGAATGGGGGCACGTGTCCCCGTGTAACCCTAGGCTATACATGTAATGGAAAACTATATCACATGGAATAGTTCTTAATCATCAAAGTCATCAAAATGAGTACCAAAAGTGAAAGAAGCCCCAACTTTAATGGCTTAAACAAATATATGATAAGGACGTTCATCATCCTGAAGACCAGGTACAACCATGTAAATATCTAAGTCAAGAATTCTGGAATCCACATCCCAATCTTTTGTTTGCCCTCTTGTGTATTGTTCTTTTTTGCAAGATACAAGACGAAGATTAGAATGCAAAAAATCTTGATCCTCTACATTTTATGTTTCACTTCACCACGTGGGTGAACCCACATGTGCTTATTTACTCCTTGCTGCCAAAGAGCTTGCCATCCTTCTAGATTCTTTGCCTTTATTGATGACAACCTTGTAATTATTTTCAAACTATGTTCCATGAGGACTCATCCTAGGATTTGGGGGTCATCTCGAAGATGTGACTCATCATACAAAAAAGGCCCTCCTTCGTCTTGAAATCCCAAAAATCCATTCCGTCGTGCCGTCCCAAAAATTCGTGAGACATAGTTTTCGAGTTCTCATTTATTTTGTTCCCTTGTCCTCATCTTAGAACTTTTTCTATAGTAACTTGAATTTTATTAAAGTGAATTATGCGTGTCCCATGTTGGCCTCATGCAATACCCACGGAACTCCTAAAAACCTCAAATCTACGCATTTCATTTGCTTTAAAAATGACAAGAAATGCTAGAAGCGTCTCTTGAATACACCAAGAAACATGGAAAGTAAGGAATACAAGCTTCTTGGAGTTTCGGACAACTTTCCGAAAAGTTTCCTAGTTTCCAAAACAAAAAAAACAAGGGCACCCTAGGAGTTTCCTGCAACAAAGTAACAAAGTTTATGTGCAACAAGATAGAGGCAATTAATAGGAAGAGAGGTCTTTCACATAACAAGAAAAGAATCCACTCCCACAGACTTCTAGGAACCTTGAAAAAACTATGGGGGCACCCTAAGGTAAGGGTCAAACTTTTGATAATGCAAGAGATTGAGTGATTAGTTCCAATACACTCAACAACTCTCGTCACTCGGCCACTTGTGTCCTAGGGCTGCAACAACACCTTAATCCACCTCTTAACAACACTTCCCTATCCCATCTTTGCACATACTCACTAGGTTGCTATATGACACCTTGCTTCATGTATTCCATCTCCAAGCTCCATGGGTTGTGCAAGGCAAGGTGTTGTGAGGTGACCCAATAAGGAGGTGCAAAGGTGGAATAGGGAATTGTTGCTATAAGGAAGTGGTTGTGAAATGCTTGTGTATGTGGTTGAGCAATAAGAGCCACTGCCTGTATCAAGATCCATCATAGGTGCCAATAAACATGTGTGGCATGCCAAACCCACATGAAGTGTTATGGACAATATATGCGCTTACAAACCATGGGGATGCATACTTATGCTTCCAGATTGTCCCAAACTACCTAGCACTTTGGAGACTATAGGATAAGGATAAGAAATTCCTCCAACATTCCCCTTTTGTCATACCATCCAAGAGGCCCTACCTAAGATGCCCCCCTTCCAAAATATTGTCACCAAGAGACCTAGATGTCTCAAAGATTTTGTGGGAATTGTGGACACCTAGATGTCATTGAAATGGCCAACGGATGCCAAAACACCCCTTCAATTGTCCTAAGATGTTGAGGCATCCCTTATGATGTCAACTTATCACTGACCTATAAAAATGTGAGTGTCGATCCAGAGAATTGGCCTAACCTTCGAATTAAAACCGACTCCCTTCTTTCTTCATTTGGATATTTAATCTAAATTAATTAAATTGCACAAAATTAAATGCACACATGAAAGTAAATGCAGAAATTAAAATGCGTAAAGTAAATGTGCAAAGTTTAGAGTGCCAAAGATGAAAGCAGATACGAATGTTACATAGTAGCACAGCTATCATGCGATCAATCAACACAAGAAAATCCGAATAACAACAATGTCCACCCACTCATTTTATTATGAAATTCATAAGTGAATGACAAGATGGGCTAGAAGGGCTAAACCCAACCGTCGTGCACTTGACAAACCACGAGGACGTTGCCTCTAGTGAGATGCATAAGGACTTGCCAATTTCTTATAACCTCATGAGTACAAAGCACAATGTGGGTTTCACAGAGTGTAGCTTTGAATTCTCATGGCCAAAAGATGATTACAATGAGGGCCCTAGGCCCTTATTTATAGTAAAAGTTTACCCTTGAGTTACCTAGGGTGAAAAACAATTACTCCTAGTAAAAGTAAATATTTGGGGGCAACTTTAGCAAAATGTTGCACCTCCAAATGTTACATGCCTCTAATTATGCCTCTAACAAGCTTAGAAGGCTCCAAAAATGCTTAGTGTACCACAAAATGCCAAAAAAGTCACTTTCTAGAATATTTCCCTCATGATCTCTGCCAATGTTCACTTTTGCGTTGTTTGAGCAATTCACTCGTATTTGTGAGTGATTCGCTCATATTTTACAATCAAATCGACGAATCAAAATTTCGCTTAGCATTTTTCAAGCAAATTCTCCTTGAGCCAATTGTTCCCTTTGTGAGCAAATCCCTCCCTTGAGCCAATTGGTCCATTTTGGAGACTTAGTCAAATTTTGTCAATTTTGCAAGTTTTGTTGTTTTGCAATGTTGTTCCTAGGTTTGCAAAATCTATTTTCTATGGCTAATTCCTTGAAATTAGAAGGTAGTAGCTGAGATACTACATTTATGGTGACTTTATGGGGCGTCAAGCTCGATTGGCAAGAGATCCCAAATATTGCCTTTATCCTTGGGCATGGAGTCTTCAAAATTGGAATCCTCATTACAAAATTGCAAAATTGTAGGTCACCTTTGTTTAGCTTTGAGTTAATAGGTTCAAAATTGCCTGCCAATTAGTGTATGAGGGTGCACCTTAATCATCTACACTTTGTTCTTTGACAACAACTCCTCGTACTGATCCTACAAGGGGCTCTTCCCTTGATCCTCTTCAATTTCTTGACTTCCACAATTAGATTTTTGGTTCAATTATCTCCTTTGAAGCACCAAGTGATACTATCTATGGACACCTTCACTTTGGTTTTCTCCGCAATCCCTTCTTTAGCAATTCTTGCCTCTCCTTTCTCGTATCTTCAACTGTCATTCCAAGAGCATCATAGGCAACTTGCATCATTGGGGTCACCCTTGCATGCACCAAGCGATACTATCTATACACACTTTCACTTTGGTTTTTTCCGCAATCCCTTACTTAGTAATTCTTGCATCTCCTTTCTCAATTCTTCAATTGTCATTCCAAGAGCATCATAGGCAACTTGCATCATTGGGGTCACCCTTGCATGTAGGATATGTCCTTCAATTGCGTGATTAGCATCTTCTTATCTGACCTACCCAACTACTTCATTTGTTTCATTGGATGGGGAGTTCTTCAATGTACTTTGCCTCAGTTTCCAGCCCCTCTTCCACCTACCTTTATGTCTTCGAAGAGCAAGGTCTTGCACTTATTAAGATATGTGGACTGCGCCTTACACACATGGTCCGAAAGCGACTTAGCTTGTCCCACACTTGAGATATTGACTTTCATATTCTGCATTGAAAGTGCCCTGATGACCAATAGCTCCCCTCTTCCTTCCATCAGCCAAATTGCTAGATCATAGGTGTAGTAGATGTTGAAGCTTTTTTCATTGGCATTGTCTTGATCAACCTGTTTTCTTATCCCTTACACAGTGCCTGATACTTACTCTATGCCTTTCCTCTCAAAGCCTCTCTTTTCACGAAGTGAGGATAGGAATAACAAGCATCCAGGATGAGATGTTCTTTCACTATGTGAATTACCTTGAAAATATTTGATGCTATATGGGGAAGAGTATCATTGTACCTATGGGAACCAATGGACTAATGAAGACAAGGATACCAATTTGACACAATGACATGGGTGATGGTGTGGATTGAGTGATGATGAATGATGAGAGGGATTAAAATGATGACACATGGGGTGACACAATGACACTTGTGACATGGGGGACCAAAGGATGGGTGCAAGGTGGATGGAATAGTAGGTGACAATATGAATGATGATAGGGCAAACTGGAGTGGAGATGATGTATGAAATGACCCTACATTTTGAATAGGCAAACATGTTGGTGACCTTAAGACTAGGGTTGCACTTACTTGAGGATGGGATGGGCACAGTAGAAGAAGTTAGAGAGATCAAAGAAGTGGAAGTAGAAGAAATAAGAGGGAAAGAGAAAATAGAGAGGGGAGTAGAAGAAACGGGGGTGGAAGTGAAGTGAAGATGGTTGTAGGAAAGATGATAGAAGAAATTTATACTTCTAGATTAGTGGCTTCCATTCTTGCCACTCTTTTCCTTATTTATTTGTAAACCTTCCTTTTCGGAGCCCTTCTCTTTAGGGTTATCTATCATTTCTCTTTATCCTTTTATCCTTCATTTCCTTGAGTCATCAAAGGTATTGTGTACTGAGCTATTTTTTACCAGCCCTCATGTCAACAATCATTTCTAAGACCAGACTGTTAAGCAAGTTGTTGGGTCAGAAGGAAGAAAACTTCTACTTACTCTAAAAGAGTCTGGATCTCGGACATGGCCTTGCTATCATTGTATTTCTAGGTTGGCATCTCATCTTATTAGCTTTATGGAAGAAACCACTAATCTTAGAAATATCTTCAACCAATCTTGGAAGAAAGGAATGTAAAGAAATGGGGACCTAAATGTCTTGTGTGAATTTTTCACACAGTTGAGATGCGGTTTTCTCTTTCTTTTCCTCCTCCTCCTTCTTCTTTTCTTTTCTTTTTTTGTGGTGGACTATCTCTTTGAGAGAAGGACAATCCCATTCACCGACTCAAGAAAATAGTTGCATGTAATTATGACGTCGATGTTCCAACTCAGAATTTTCCAACACCTATGTAAACATAGTAAGTCAAATAGAATTAATGGTGCATATGGAGGGCCTTTGCCAAGGGGCTTCCCCAATTTAGAGCCTCATGGGGACATTTTGGGAGATAGTATGTTTCTTCACCAAAATAATCAAAACCTTGAGTGGGTGTCATGATCTGGGAAGTTAGAACAACCTTTTCTCTTATCATTCCCTCATGATCTACCTTTTGATGCCAACTATCTTGGAAATAATACCTCCCTTTACTTTTGAAGTGGTGGGAAGTACGGGTGGGTATTGGCATTTCTACAATTGTGATAGCCTCTCTACCTTTTACCTCATTCCATGATCGAATTTGATGGCGATCTTCAGTTTGGATAACTAACTTTATGCAACCAAGCAACACAACATCACTCAACAATAATGGTTCTTTTTATGTTGGGAAGTATCATTGCTTGCTTTGATAAAAGTACCTCATCTTCTGGTTGAGCCAAAATTTCACCTTCATTTGATGATTTATAGGGTCTGCTCATTACAACTTCTTGGAAAGGGAGATGATATTTGGTAACCTAAGGTGCTTCAAGGATCTTAGTGATTTGTATCTCACATGGAATCCTAGGAATTTGATCTTTCCCTTTTGAAATTTCCTCTTCTAAGATTTGGGCCACCGCCTTTATGCAACCGGGCAACATAGTGTCATGCAACAATAATGGCTCCTTTTGTTGTTCTTCAATGACCATCTCAAAGTCATCCTTCTAAGCATCAAATTGTTGGTTACATATTTACCTCAAGTTGTACTCCCCAAAATTGTAGGGAAACGCCCCATTTCTAGGATCATGGCTTCTCTATCACCGAGCATGGCACAATTATCTAAAATAATAGGAGTCGCAGGTGAATCCTTCTCCATTTGTTGAATAGAATTAGGATTTCATCTCTAAAGAGAGATACTTCTTCACAAAAAGGGCCCCATAAGGTTTCTCCAAACCCTACAAGCTTAGCTTCTTCTTCTATTTCATCCTTATCCTCTAGTATCAATTCATGCTCTCATAAAAATATCTCATATTCTGGTTGCAAGATCTCCTCCACTTTTACTATAGGATCCTCTCCCCCTAAAGAGAAATCAAAAGTCTCATATTCTAGGAGAGCAAATATTTCACCACCCTTTCATGATTTATGAGCATCACATATGACAACACCTTGGATAGGAAAATGACTTTCAACAACCTCAAGTGTCTCAAGTGTCGCAACAAATTGAATCTCACATGGAATCTCAGGAACTTGATATTCTTCTTCTAAAATTTCCTCATCAAGGAAGTAAAATGCTTTTATGAAAGGTGATTCACATGTTAACTCTTTAGACTTTGTATTGTCTCCTTCTTCATATTTTGGCTCAAATTCTCTTGTATGCTCAAATTTGTCACTTCAAGGAAGCATTGATGCTTGATGATCTGATTGTACATTTTCCCTTGTTATCCCCATAGGTAGGACATCCTCAAAATGAGACTCACACCACTTGTATCTTGGTTTGATTTTTGCTTCCATCGCAAACTCTTCTCCTTCAAAGGGAAAAGTAAACACTTCACATTTTTCTACAAACTCTGATTTTGTATCTAAGTAGGGATCAATTGATTGGCGATCTTCTTCCTCCTTAGCTTCCTTTTTATGCGCTCTCTTGTTGAGTTGTTATAGGTCCTTCATCCTTTAAGTGCAAAGGCGACCTTCTCCTTCTAAGGGTGGTTGTACCCTTCCCGGTTTCGTCTTGCTTATTAACTAATTCTTCAAAAGCTTTTCTCTTAACTCTAGTTTCAACCCCTTGTTGATTACTGCATATGGCATCATCTACGAACATTGACTCCTCAAAACCCCAAAATTTCACAATAATTTGTGTAAACTCATTTGCACAAGTATAAAGCCAATTTTTCTTGATATTCTCTCCTAAATCAAAATACCTAATTCACTCTTTTTTTTTTGGCTTAATTCCCTCAAACTAACTATCCTTCTTCGGGAGGATTTTTAGGCAGGTGCCATTAAATATCAATAAGAGTGAATTATCTCTCATTTCTTCTTGTTTGGCTTAAATATCCTCAAACTGATAATCCTTCCTCAAGGGTTTTTCAGGCAGGTGCCATTAAATATCAAGAAGAGAGAAAGAGAGACCATCTTGGAACCATTCTAGAACCTTCATCATGGCAACTATCAACAAATACCTAAATGATACACAATTGCTTAAAGGTCCTAATTTTTCAGCATGGAAAACCAAGATGAAGGCCATTCTTACTGTTGAAGAAATGTGGGATATAGTGGATGGCACTATTCAAAAACCCACTACAACAGGAGCAGATCAAATTGCATGGGATAAAAAGAACAATAGACTTCTCATGTTGATTTTGCTCGCCACTACTAATGAAATCCAGCCTCACATAAGTGAAGCTAAAAATGGTAAAGATGCATGGGACGCATTATGTACCATTTTTGAAGGCAAGAATCAATCGACTATTCTAAACCTTCAAACTCAACTTCATACACTCCATATGAAGTCTGATAATCAGTAGAGCTATTTCTTTGCAGAGTGGCAGAACTGAAGTCAAAGCTGAATGCTTTAGGAGCCAAAGTAGAAGATACTATTCTGACTTCAGTAATATTGAGGGCTCTTCCAGAATCCTATAAGATGTTAATAACATCCCTTAATGTATCTCAAAGAATTGTAACCTTTGTGGAGTTAGTCAATTTGCTTCAAACCGAGGAAGCAAATCAGCTCCAAAGTGATGAAGTGTCAAACAATGCACTTTACACAAACAAACAGGGTGGAAAGAAGAAAGGTAACTTTCAAAAGGGAGGATCATCTTCAGGATCAAGAGATAAGGGCAAGCAACCTCAATCTCAAGGGAAGTATTGCACGCATTGCAAAATGGACAACCATGACACCAACCGGTGTTGGTTTAAGAACAAACAAGACAAGAAGGGCAAAAACAAGCCACAGAAGAAAAATAGACAACAACGAGGACATGTTGTTATTGAAAATTCTGATTCTGATTTAGAAAGAGCACACAAAGTGCTCATGACCCATACATATTCTACACAGAAGGATTATGTTTGGTACATTGATTTAGGCACCAACAAACACATGATTGGTGACAAGTAGTGGTTTGAGATATTTGTGGCAAGAGAAGGCAAACCAGTAACAATTGCTGATAATAAGACCTATCGTGTTTAGGGAGAAGGCAGTGTATATGTTTCCCTTCGAGATGGAAAGTGTCATATTCACAATGTCCTTTATGTTCCAGGATTGACAAACAACTTGTTGTCAGTTCCACAAATCTTGGATAAAAACATGGTTGTCAACTTCAAAGTGGAAAATGGACTGAAACGTTGCTATATCACCAAGCAGGGTAAACACATAGCAACCGGTTCTTACAAGCATGGCTTGTTCACACTAGATGTTGTTTCAACGCCTCATGTTGCCATGGCGGTCAACACAAAGGAGGCCACTTCTCTTTGGCATAAGAGATTTGGGCATCTTAGTACAGGGTATTTACTTGAGCTAAGTAAATCTCAAATGGTGAAGGGACTTCCCACCCTTTCATCTACATTGCCAATCTTCTCGGATTGCTTAGCAAGGAAGCAACGCCGAGCACCATTCGAAGCTAGCTCTTCTAGAGCTAAGATACCGTTGGAGTTAGTGCACACTGATTTGTGCGGTCCCATGCCACCAAGTTTTGGAGGCAAAAGGTATTATCATTTGTTTGTGGACGATCACTCACGAAATATGTGGGTCTTCTTTCTTCAACTGAAATCAGAAGCATTTTCCTACTTTCAATAGTTCAAGCAACTAGTTGAGAAAGAGTATGGATGCTACATAAAGACCCTCTGCTCAGATCAAGGGGGGAATATACCTCAAATGAATTCTCTTCATTTCTGAAATCACATGGGATCAAAAGACAGCTAACCACAGCCTATTCTCCACAACAAAATGGAGTTGTTGAAAGGAGAAATCATTCCATCATGGAAACGGTTCGCAGTATGCTTAAGGGTGCAAATCTTGAGCAACGCTATTGGGATGAAGTTGTCACAACGGCAATATATCTTTTGAATAGGGCACCCACAAAGGCCCTTAAAGATATAACTCCACAGGAAGCATGGAGCGGCAGGAAGCCGTCCATCTCTCATCTAAGAGTCTTTGGGTGTAAGGCATTTATGCATATACCTAAAGAAAAGAGAAAGAAACTAGATGAGAAAACCTTACAGTGCATTTTCCTTGGCTATGATGAATATTCTAAAGGGTATCGATTGTATGACCCTAGAACAAAGAAAATACACATAAGTAGAGATGTGGTGTTCGATGAGGCTTTCACACCTGACATCACATCCACAGTATACCTGGAAGATGAGGAGCCACAAAAACAAACTCCTCCACCTCAGAAAAGGTGCCAAAATGGTATACAAGTACGATGAGAGATTCAAAGTTGACCTCACCTCCTGATCTTACTCTGAATCATCCTCGAACACGCAACATGTCTCGGCAGAAGAGAGCAGAAGCATCACCAACAGTTGATGACCTTTGCCAACATTTCGAAGAGCTTTCTGTAGATAGAGAGATTGATAGTGGAGAAGAGATGGAGATTGATGATGAGAGGGTTTATATGTCTTCATATGATGAACATGAACCCACCACGGTCAAAGAAGCACTTAGTGAGCCACAATGGAGGGCAGCTATGGATGCTGAATATAAATCTCTCATTAAGAACAATACATGGAAGCTGGTTAATTTGCCTTCAAGTAAGAAACCCATTGGCTGTAAATGGGTTTACAAAATGAAATACAAGGCATATGGAACCATTGACAAGCATAAGGCCCGCCTTGTGGCAAAGGGCTATGCTCAAAAGGAAGGCATCGATTATGAAGAGACCTTTGCACCCACTGCAAGGATGACCACCATTCATGTTCTTTGTGCTATGGCAGCACAATACGAATGGAAACTTCATCAAATGGATGTCAAGAGCGCCTTCCTAAATGGTGATTTGAACGAGGAAGTATACATGACTCAACCACAAGGATTTGTTGAGGAAGGCCATGAGCAACAAGTTTGCAAACTGGTTAAATCCTTGTATGGGTTGAAACAAGCCCCTAGAGCATGGTATATAAAGATAGACAATCACCTTCTACAGCATGGATTTAAGAGAAGTCCTTCAGATGCAAATCTCTATGTTAAGAACATTGGTTTTGAGATAGTGATACTTGTACTCTATGTGGATGATTTGATCATAACCGACAACTCAAAGACATTGATAGACGCCGTGAAGAATGACTTGAGAGAGTCATTTGATATGACAGATTTGGGACTTCTCCACTATTATCTTGGTCTAGAGATTGAACAAAAAAATAATTACCTAAGGGTGACTCAAAAGAAGTACGCCAAGACACTGATCGAAAAGTATCGTATGACTGATTGCAAGCCAAAAGAAACATCGATGGAACAAGGGCTTCAGTTGTCACGATACGATGATTCACCTCAGGTAGATGGCACTCTTTATCGTCAGATGATTGGGAGCCTTATATACCTGACAAACACTAGACCAGATATCACATTTGTTGTGAATTATCTTTCTCAATTCATGCAAGAACCAAAAGTTACTCACTGGAAAGCAGCAAAGCGTGTTCTCCACTATATCCGTGGTAGTATGGAGTATGGTTTAGAGTATAGGAAGAATGACAAATTCTTCTTACAGGGTTTCACGGACTCTGACTATGCTGGATCAGTAGATGACCGAAAGTCAACATCTGGATATGTTTTTCATCTAGGATCCGGACCTATCTCATGGCACAACAAGAAGCAATAGGTGGTTGCTATATCTTCAATAGAGGCAGAATATCGCGCAGCACGAGAAGCAGTGTGCGAAGCGATATGGTTGAGTCGCATTATGGCAAGTATGGGTTTACCCAAGAAACTTCCAATTCACTTGTACTGCGACAACCAAGGTGTTTTGAACTTAGTGAAGAATCCAGTTCACCATGAGCGCACCAAACATATTGACACACAGTGTCATTTCATTCGCGACGAAGTTCCTAAACACAACATCAAGCTCCAATATATTCCCACCGACGAACAGGTTTGTAGACATCTTCACAAAGGCACTTGGACGTGTCAAATTTGAGTTGTTCCACAACACTCTTTGTATATCAAAGTAAAATGTAATAAAGGGGGGATGTTAGGGTAAAAAGTAGATTGTTACTTTTACCATTAGATTATTACTTATTTACTTTTTAACCTAGTAGATATTATTTCTAATATCTATCCTATGGTTAGTTGTCGTAGTCATTTTGACTATGTTAGTTGTTAGTTGTTAGGCGCTTTATTTGCCAAAGCATGTTTGTTAGCGTGATTAGCTCCTAAGACTATTGTTAGCTTTCTAAGTGTTATTTAAGCACTTGATTATTGAATAATATTTCTAATGTTCGATGTGCTCTAACAAATAGAACAATTAGCTTGGAGGGGTGTCCTCACATCACATTTTAGGAACAATGTGACAACTGAGTAAGTTTTAATCACAAATTTTTATGGGGCTCAAAACCTAGATGGTCAGATTCATCAATGGAAAGCAGTGCATAATATGAGTCTCGAGGGAGGAGTTAGACTGGATTGTTGTTGGGGATTTTAATGCTAAATTATCATCCAGAGATCAGGAAGGGGGAACCCCAATTTTGGACCCAAGGGATCGGCTTATGATTGCCTAGGTCCATGCATTACACTTGGTGGATATTAAATGTCCTGGAACCAACTATACTTGGACTAATAAGAGGAGGAAGCCACATAGCAAGAAGGTGAAGTTAGACCATTTTTTGGTTTCAGAGGAGGCATTTGTGAAATGGAATCTAAAATTTCAGATTTTGGAGGGTCCAGTTTCGGATCACTTCCCCATTCTGTTGGAAGGGGGGATCAAGATAGGGCAGCATCGCAAACCATTCAGATTTGAAAACTTTTGGTTACAAAAGGAGGAACTTCAAAAGAAAATCCTACAGTGGTGGGAAGAGGGACGACCGACATATGGGACAGCAATGTTTAGATTCCACAAGCAACTTCATTATGTCAAGGATCAATTGAAACAATGGAGGCGAGCTAACAAGTCGGACTTCCAGGCCCAAAGAGCTCCATTGGTGGCCAAATGGGATGAGGTGCAAAAACTCTTCAGGGAAGGAACAATTACAGAGCAGCTCAAAGAAGAGGATGATGAGTTGCGTAAAGTGGTTGAGGACATTGACAACCAAGAGGAGATCTACTGGAAATAGAGAGCAAGAACCACTTGGTTATTGGAAGGTGACAGAAACACCAAATTTTTCCATCGGGCTGCTTGTGCTAGGAGACAGACGAACAAGATGGAAGCTCTTCAAGATGAGAATGGGCACTCCTTTGATACAATCCCAGGTATGCATTTTCATTCAATGGATTATTTTGCTAAATTGTTTAAGGAAGGTATGGTGCAAGATGAAGAGGCTCAGAAAGAAGTTCTTGTTGTCATACCCTCTATTATCTCTGAAGAACAAAATCAGGCCCTGCTTAAACCCATTGATAGAGAGGAGCTGAAGAAGGTAGTCTTTGGAATGAGTACGGGAAAAACGCCAGGTCCAGATGGCTTCCCAATCGAGTTTTTTAGACCTTCTGGGACAGCTTGGAGGAGGATGTAATGGTTGTTATAGAGGAGTCCAGAGGTAGTAAAAGAATGCTTAAAGCATTAAATCATACATTCATTGCCTTAATTCCAAAAGGGGAGGAGGGGGTGCATATTTCAGATTACAGACCTATTGCCTTATGCAATGTCATATACAAAATAATCACGAAGGTAATGGCTGAGTGGCTAAAACCTCTCCTAGACAGCATTATCTCCTCGGAGCAAGGGGGTTTTGTAGAGGGCAAGAAGATCTTGGATGGTGTGGTTCTAGCTCAAGAGGCAATCCACTCAATGCAAAAATTTGGCAATAGAGGAATGTTCATAAAATTGGATATGTCAAAGGCTTATGATAGGGTGGAGTGGAGCTTCTTGTCAAGGATGATGGCAGCCTTCGATTTCTCTCAGGATTGGATAGAATGGGTCATGAGTTGCGTCTCTACTCCGACATACTCAATGTTAATCAAAGGTCTTCCCTCGCAACCGTTTGGAGCCACTCGAGGCCTTCGTCAGGGAGATCCTTGTTCCCCTTATCTTTTTCTCATATTGGTTGAAGGCTTGGGTAGACTCATCTTGAGGAGAAGACAACAGGGTTTGCTAACAAGTATCAAGGTGGGTGAGGAGGTTTTGACTCACCTACAGTTTGTGGATGACACAAGATTGGTGGGAGTGGCCAACCTCAAGGAAGCAAGAATGATCAGAGATACTCTTAATGTTTACCTTAGGGCCACAAACCAAGTCATCAATGATAAGAAATCCAAAGTGGTCTTCTTCAATCTTGATCAAAGGCTTCAGGACAGAATTTTAGAGATCTTGGGATTCACGAGGACTTCTCTCCCAGTGGTCTATTTGGGGGTCCCTTTGCATTTTAAAAAACTGAAGATAGCTATCTGGAGGAATCTTTTGGATCGTATCAAAGAAAGAATTAACCATTGGTCTCACAAATGGTTAACCTTTGGGGGTAGATTAACTTTTTTGCAGTCAGTCATTCAGGCCATGCCAATTTATAAATTTTCTATCCTTGCTGCCCCACATACCATATGGAAAGAGTTGGACAAGATGGCTAGAAAATTTTTATGGGGAGGAGTAAAAGGAGAGAGGAAATGGGCATTAGTAGGTTGGGAGAAAGTAAGCCAGCCCAAGGCAAAGGGAGGTTTGGGACTGAGGAGATCAGAGCTAAATAATAAAGCTTTGGCTGGAAAGCTTTATTGGAGGTGGATCTCCCAACCAACTTCTTTATTCAGTAGAGTTTTAACTAGTAAATATTTGGGACAGGTGAACCCGAATGAGGTGAGTCGTTTCCCTTTGGATGGTAATGGGTCCCTAGTGTGGCAGGCTCTAAAGTTAGGATCTCAGGTAGTGAAAGATGGATTATTTTGGAAAGTGGGGAGAGGGGAGAAGGCACGATTTTGGACAGATTCATGGGATCAATACCCACCTATCATTGTTGAATTCCCAGAACTGCAACCAGTAAAAACAGCCATGGAAAGTAGGGGTTGGATCAAGATTGAAAGTTATTTCAACACCAGTCAGCTGGGGGATTATAGGTTTAAGCAGTTTAAGAAGTTGGACGAGTGGCCAATTCCAATCCCTCCAGAATTGACACCCATCATGACTAAAATCTTGGCAGAAAGATTTCTCACAGGTAGAGATGAGGAGGATGAATTAGCTTGGGGCTATGGGAGCCTTGGAGTCTACATAGTGAAGGATGGATATGATAAGATCCTTCCAGAACCTCCTCCTCATGCATATCAAGTTGAGGATTGGAGAAAGATTTGGCAGTCCAAGGGTTGGCTGAAAGTAAACTTCTTTGCCTGGCAGTTCATGCACAATGGAATTCTTACTTTTGATAATCTGAGACGTAGGGGAATCGTTGGTCCATCCCAATGTGTTTTATGCTACAAAAGTGAGGAAACATCTGACCACTTGATGTTTGAGTGCCCGTTCACGCGCCAGATCTGGGAGCGATGGTTTTTAGCTTATAAAATCCGAGCCAATGGTGATTTGAACCGGATTAATATTTGGGAAAGATGGAAGAGGGGCAGATTTAAATCTGAAGCTCTTCGTATCGGGTGGAAGCTTGGATTAAACTTTATTTGGTGGCAAGTGTGGTTGGAGAGAAATGGCAGAATTTTTAGAGAAACCTTTTCATCCTTGGATGGCGTCTGGTAGGTCATTTGGAGCAAAGTCACGGAAATTGTGGCAGTGTATGCTAAAGAGGAAACTCAAGCTGATATAGGGACGATGGAGAAGGAAGCTGAAGTGCAGGAGGGGCAGGACAGAGCTAGTTGGAAAACACCCCCGAAAGGCTGGATTAAAATTAATACTGATGGAGCTGCAAAAGGCAATCCGGGTAGAGCTGGAATTGGAGTGGTCTGCAGGAATCATGTTGGGACAATGCTCTATTGGGAACTACAAGGCCTAGGCAGGGCCACGAACAATGAAGCAAAAGCCTTAGCTATCAAATCTGCTTCTATCTGGGCGGTAAGACAAGGTTATAGGAGGATAATCATAGAATCAGATTCTCAAATCTTGGTAGGAGCTCTGGATTGCATGAGGAACTTTGCTTTGGAGACGTGGAGGTTGAGGATTCTTGTCACCCAAATTAAGGAGTTGTGGAGGGAATTGGATGATGTGATTCCGATTTATGTGGGTAGAGCTTTGAATAAAGTGGCAGACTTCCTGGCTAAGACGGGTACCGAGAAGGAGGTAGGGGTTCAATGGCACAGTGGCATGGCTATTGAGGATGAGAGGATTAGGCAAGTTGGTGAGCAAATCCAGTGTTTGGCTAATTTGGACAGCCATTGCAGACATATGGTTTAGGAGATTTGGCTCCAATGCAGATCTCCTTTTAGTGTTGTAATCAAAAGTGGTTAGTTCTTAGGATCTTGGGTTTTAGAGTTATGGAAGTTTGTTGGAAAGTTAAAAGGAGGAAACGAGTGCTCTTGTTGGCTAAGGCTGGGAGGAGTCTCGTCCCAACTTGTAAATAATCTTGTTTTAATATAATTTTTTCAAATTTTTTTTCAAAAAAACTATTTGTTGTATTTTATAACATTAACGTGTTTTCATATAAACTATTTGTTACAATTTTTGTGGTTGCGCTTATGCTTCAAGAAGGAAACTAGCAATCCAGATCTGGTGAAACAAAATATCATAGCGCAAAGTTTTGGAAATATTACTCTACTAAGATGCAATGCATAGACAGTAGAGGTGGAGTTTTGGTATTGTGAAGGTTGCTACAAGAAAATGTCAAGAAGAAGGATGCTAAATTTTGGAATATTTGTATTCACACAAAAAATTGAAGAAGATCCAGAAAATGAAAATCAAGAATTCAGACTTTTTATGAAAAATGATGTAGGTATCTAGCTATAGCAACTCAATTGAGATTAGAATTGAATCTATTTGTAAACTCTCAAGCTCTAAAGGAGAGAGTTGTGATTTGTCAAGGGTGGGGGACCTAAGTACAACCCCTTGTTCTCAAGCAAATATATATATATATATATATATATATATATAGTTTTTATTAATCCCCCCCCAAAAAAAAGAAGAAACAAAAAGAAAATAAAAATTAAAGAGGGAGGTGGACACTTTTTCTATACATAAATTGTAAGTCATAAAAGGAGAGACAAGTGAACGAAGAGGATAGACTTTGATGTGTTATTATTACTACTGTCCATTCTAGCCTTAGCATTGTGAAATCAACCTTGTGGTTCACATCAACCTTGGTATTGTAAAATTATCCTTGTATTTATACTGTTCATTTTGAGATTAATAATTAGAGAACTTTGCTAAACAGGAAAAAGCAAAAAGAATACTACTGCATACCACCATTGAAATCGGGACAGATTGTTGAGGTAAGTCTACTACTCTAACTTGATTGTGTAATTGATATTTGTTCACACTTCACAGAGATGATCTACGCTATTATTTATTGCTCGGGCTTGGGTGTATCCATTAAGGGTTGGGGGTGATATAGTGTCATAGTTTTCAGCTTATCCATTCCAGGCAGGCAGCGCTATGGCCACTCCCCCATACACCACAGATTTGTAGTCCCATACTCCCCACAGGAGTGTGTGGATCTATGGGCGCTTTGGATACAGGAGGTTGGGAGGGAGCCTCCTTGAGATGTTGTTACTAAATATGAAACACCATAGATCTACAACCCCTGGTTCGCCACATGGTTGTGTGGATCTATGGGAGCTCTAAATGTGGTAGGTTAGGTAAGGGACCTCCTTAAGATCACATCATAGGACACAAATCCATGGTTCCCCATAGTCAGTAATTGCCACAAAAGGGTGCAAATATATGGGAGCTTTGGATATAAGAGGCTAAGTAGAGGGCCTCCTGAAGTGCACTATAAGATGGATTCTATGATATTCGATTGATGATGTTTACTCAAAAACCCATGGCCATAGATATGCACATGTTATGGTGATATTGATATAAATACATGATACTTGATGGATAATGCCACCTTAGGAAGGCAGTGAAGAACCCCGGATACACCTAAAGCTACTAAACCATTTGATTGCAAGTGGTGGGCTCATCGTGGTGACGAGGTGGTTGGTTATCCACCTATATATTTATGTGCTTGTTTTCACTTGATTTTAGTTTCTTCAATTTTCTAAAGACTGTTCATTGTTTGTTTTTCCAAAAAATAATTAATCATGCTTTTGTTTGCTAAATTTTGTCTGAAAATATTAGGCATGGATGTGTGTATAACTATTTAAAATACAGTGTAAGGTAAGGCACTACAGTATTGATAATGAGGACACATTTGGCAATCCCATGGAAGCAAATGAGTTTTAAGGACATGATCGATATAATATTATATCACATTGTGTTTCAATTTTCATGTTGTTTTTATGTTGGGTAGTTGGACTCTTATAGAAGTTGGTTTTACTCTCAAAATTTAAGTTATAATTTTTTGTTTCCTTTCTTGGATTATAGGTATTTTTGCAGTTATATAAGTTATTTCAACCTTTATCTTGTCTGAAGATGCATAATGCTTTTAAAAATAAATTTTGCACGTCATTAAATTTTCAATATTTTATCAAATGGCATTAGCTCACTTGGTTAAATTCCTCAACTTTCAAGGAGGAGACTGAGGTTCAAATCTTGCCAAGTGATACATACATAATTGCCAAGCTGTTGTAATCCCATTATGTGGTCATGACATAATATGGATGAGGCCTGTTTCAATCCCATATGACCTATTAATTTAAAATATAAATAAAATTAAAATTAAAATGGGAGGTCCGAGGTGTAGACCAATTGGTTCATCCAAACCCCATAAGGGGGCAGAGGTCCAAGGTTCAAATCTCGGGCCTCGCCGGACTGAACGCTTGTCCCTTTCCTGGTGCTTTCAGCGGCGTAAAAGGTTTAAAATGATTGTGGCATGGCGGTTATAGGGGCGGACTGCGCGAAGATCTGTGTGGCGGCTTCCGGGGCGGACAGCGCAGAATACTGTGGCGGCCATAAAAGCTGGACAGCCTGCCCGGATTCGTGGCGGCTAATGATTCCACCATGTTAAAAAAAAAATTAAAATTAAAATTAAAATTATCCTTTTTTTTATTGTATTTTAATGTCATCCCAGAACACCCCAAAAAGTTTGGCAAACCCCTGATGTCCTAGAAACACATCTAGTCATACCACAGTATACTGTTCCAAAAACATCCTGTAGCATAGAGATACACAAACACGGAACCATCATACAAAGCAAAACCCACTCCCACAATCTCTTTGAGCTCTATCCTAATGTTTACCCAAAAACTTTGAGCCCAACAAGGTAGGAGAGAGTGGTAGGAAGTCAAGAGTCCCACGCCATTAGCAAAGGCTATATTTCGACAGCCTCTTGAGCTCCTTGATGTATTAAAAAAAGACCATTCAAAGGTATGAATCAAACTTTTGCAACTTGTGCACGCAACACCTTACTATATTATGTGCTCAGGCTCACCATGATGTTCTCTCCAAGCTCCACCCTACTGTTTACCCTTAGTGTTACCCAACAAGGCATGGGCAAATAGTAGGGAGCAAAAAGTTTCACACTATAAGAAGCATCCATGCTTATTAACTCTCGCACACCTAGAAGTAACCATGGAGAGATAGAGAGATAGAGGTTGAACTTATTGCAATACAAGTGCACACCAAGTGATCATGTTACAAATACAATCACATCCTTCTTTTACAAATACAAGCTCACCCTCATGATCTCTTTGAGCTCTAACCTGAATTTTACACTATACCTTTTAGACTGTTAAACTCTTGTATGGCAATAAGGTTGGGAACATATTACCACAACGACTGAATGTAAAAAGCTTGGTGGGCATGCACTTGTGCTAATGCACCTTGGTGTAACAGCAAACAAATTTGACTTTCTAGAATTCAGTAATCTGATGGAGGTGTGATGAGTGAGTTTCATGGTTCAGAGTTTTCCAGTTGCCTAGGTTCATAGCTACCCAACTATCAAGAGATCCTTCACCTGATCAAGGAATAATATATAACAAAGTTAAGATTTATTGAACTACTTACCTATTCACCTTGTTTTGTTGATTCAAATTACATGTACAAATTTTCCAAGATGATAAACAAACAAATTTATGTTGTTTGAATGTTGTATTATACTAGAACCGATGAAGGTCATATGGTGTAATAAGATTTAAGAGAAGTATATTGGATTGCTAAAAGGCAGAAAAAAGCATAATAAGTCTATGGATACTTGAATCCAGAATCATCCAATGTATTTGGATGCACCTTTTTTGACACATAGATAATATAATGATTCTAACTTATTTAGCTAAAATGCAGCAGAACAACCAGATTTGCAAGGTACAGTACTGGATGTTGTGGCTATTAATATTTACCATATGAAATCTGTACATCCGATTATTATGACATAGCCATCAAAATAGACTATTTGCATAATCAACAACAATTCCAGTGCACGTAAAATGCAGAGTATCAGAATGAAATTGCAGGGCCAGATTACTTATTCAGTTGGTTTTATATCATACTTTAGAATGAAATCAATTTCATATTTCACAACTGATGAAAATCTAGATGACAAACCAAGGATACCATGCTTTACAAATACAATATAAACTGTGATGAGTTTATTATCGTGATTTGTAGAGTATACAACTTAAATGTAGTGAACTAAAAATATATTCCTGTCGGTTATACGAAGATATCAGACGCAATTATGCAGATATTTGCAATTGTAAATCAAGCCATTATATCCGGAAAATCAATGAATTTAACCTCAATGACATTAAAAGAAATAATTACCGTTGTCATAATAAATGTTTCACATAAAAGAGGAACTAAGATTTAGAAACTCCTGATCAGCAGGTTTAATTTAATTGGAAAGTTAACCACTAAACAAAAAAAAGGACATACACCCTGAAAAAGTTGTCTTTTAGGCTTACCAAACAAAGAGGCATAGCTGCTGTTGAGGACATCTCCACAACTGCCGCCTTCTACAGGGCAATAGACATCACTACCTGTCGCTTTCATATAGGTCAAATAGGACGTTTCTATAAACCCTAGAGCCGCAAGCCCTGTACCCCATCCATACCACAAATTCTTCTCAACATTTCCCTTGCCATTTTCTTCTGAATTGTTTAACATTTCCCTTCCGGTTTCAGTCTTGGCGTCTGTGCTCCCATCTTCTGGCGATTTGACAGCAAATACGGGCAAAGTCTTGGACTGCACCGATGATCGCCATAAATAACTTAGAGAAAGCTATCATAATTTAATAGAAGCCAAGTATTCCTGTTTATTGAGTGATCTAAATTCAACTTATATTTAAATTCGTTACTTCTTGGCCCTAAGTTACCATCGAATTCAAATTTGTCGATACCTTGCCCTCAGTTTCATTACAGATAAGAGAAATATATGGGTTTTCTGCATCTGCCATGGCTCTCCAGCGATTTCATTAATATGGTAACATTTTATTCAAAACCAAAGTTTTAAAATATGTTTAGACATATAGTTTTAATGCTATCTCTAAATATAGGCTTTACTTACCAAGGATAGATGTCCGTATTTAATGTTTTCGGAGAATGAAGTTAATACCGGGTCTCTTGAAACTCCGCGAAAATTGGGTATCAGCGAAAATTTGAAATTGTGAGAAATTGGAGTTCTAAAATGCGGGTTTACCACAAAGAAGGAAGCCTTGGGAACAGGAACCGCACATCCTACCGCCATTAGTGAACAGAGTTGAGAACAACCTCAGCTGGCGACTGCCTTGAATCGAGGGTTTTGTTCCTGCATTTAATTAAAACTGTGGATGCCACACAACCAGGTGTCCTGTGGATGTTGAAATTTTAGTTTGCATCCAATACTTCGCGGATAAATGTTTGCTTGTTGGGTCCCTATCGTTGTTGGAAAGAATGGGAAGACCCGATGTTTTAGGCAAGTACTTCTTGACTCTTAATTTTGCGAACATGAAGTGATGCCATATCTTAGCTTGCTAATCTTTTGAGGATATGTATCTTTCTTTTTTTAATTTAGAGTGGTATCGGTAGCAGGCTGTTCGGTTTTTATGGCCGCCACGAATCCGGGCAAGCTGTCCAGCTTTTATGGCCACCACAGCATTCTGCGTTGTCCACCTTAAAAGCCGCCATACAAATCTACGCGTAGTTCGTCCTAGTAACCACCATTTCACAATCATTTTAAACATTTTATGCCGCTGAAAACACGGAACAAACATTCAGTCCAACGAAGCCCCCGAGATTTGAACCTTGGACCTCCACCCCTTATGGGTTTGGATGAACCAATTAATCTACACCAAGAACCTTATATCCCTCCATTTTAAAAACTAAATTTTATTTTATATTTTTATCAATTTTTTATATCTATAAAGGGTAGAAAAATGTTTTATTCATTATTTTTAACAAATTATATTATAATAGAAATCATTTTATTACACTATCTATTAGATATGAAGGCCTAGTATTTGATTATTTGAACTTGCCTTATTGAATCAAATTGTTATCATTTAATTTATAAAAAATATTCATTCTTTTAAATAAGGTTTTGTTTTTTAATTAATATAATTTTTTTAATCAATAATTAAATAAAATATATAATATAATTTTATATAAAAATAATTATTGTATTAATGGATTACATTAAATATAGAGAAAAAGTTATAAACAGATTTACAAAGTAAGAATAAAAATATTTATAAATTAGATGGAGTCAAGTCATTAAATAGAAATACAATGTTCGGTACAAAAGAAGTAAAAATAAGATAAAGAATATAAAGTGGAAACCACAAAATGTAATGTGGGTTAAGTTGAATTTTGATAGAGCATCTAAAAAAAACCTAGGACCTTAGTTATCAAGTTCGAGTTAGTATTCGAGTTCAAGTTCGAGTTCGACATTCTTGAAATTCGAAAAAAAATCGTTATAATTAAAAACTTAAATAAAATTCGATTAATATAACTAATATATTATATTATCATAAAACTATATATATATATATATATATATATATATATATATATATATATATATATTTTAAATATAATATAAATGTATGTTTAATTTAGGGTTTCAATCAGCATGTTGTAAGAAACGCATGCCAATGGCGTATGCTTTGATAAAATGCATGTCTAAGTGGCGCTATTTTTGTAAGGCTTTAGCCGTAAACGACCATGAGAGGCTTTGCTATGAAAACTGCACTAAAAGCTCTCCTTTCTGCTTTTGGTCGGATCCGCTCTATGCGTCGTCCTCCTACTCGGGCGTTCTTCGACAAGGTCTCTCGGATTGAATTTTCTTTCTTCGTCTAAGTTTTGATCCGTCGAAATTGCAAAAAATCCTCACCCCTATGTTGCTTCAGATCGTGGGTCAAATGAAACCTCCGCTTGGACTAAAACCCAAATTTAGGGTTTGTTCGCACCTCCCCTTGGACTGAAATCCAAATTTAGGGTTTGTCCATCAAGCTTTTAAATTTGATGAATTTCGAATTTCATGTTAAAAAATTCATCGAATTTGATAACTAAGCCTAAGACCAACACGAGGAGGAGGAATAACTAAAAATAATAGAGGAGAGATTTTGTCTCATTATGAAATGGAAGGGTTAATATAAGGGTTAAAAATATGTAAACAAATGAAATGGAATAGAGTTTGGATGGAAGGTGATTCTCTCATAGTAATAAATGTAATTTTGAGGAAAGCAAAGGGTCCATGGAACATACAAGAGATAATTATGGAAATTCAAGATCTTGCTAAAGAGTTTGAAGAAATCAAGTTTACAAATATATTAAGGGAAAGAAATAAATGTGCAAACAAACTAGCCAATAACAGGGTTTTGGTTGAGGATCATGAAGTTAACATCTCCTTTCCATGGTTAGAGGAAGTAGAAAGTTTAGTTGAAGCTGATAAAAATTGTTGATTGCTTAAATCAATTAATGATTAAGATTTACTTTAATGTTTTCCATTGATAATATATATTTTATTTTATAACAATAATGTGTGTTCATTTAGACTATTTATTATAATTTTTGTGGTTGCATTTGTGTTTCAGGAAGGAAAATAGCAATCCAGATCTGGTAAAGCGGACTATGTTAGTGCGATGTTTTGGAAATATTACTCTACTAAGATGCAAGGCATAGATAGTAGAGGTGAAGTTTTGACATTGTGAAGGTTGCTATAGGAAAATGTCAAGAAAGATGCTAAATTCTGGAGTAATTGTATTCATACAAAGATTTGAAAAGATCCAAAAAAATAAAAATAAAAAATTCAGACATTTTATGTAAAATGATGTAGGTTTCTAACTTTAGCATATCAATTAAGATGAGAAGTGTATTTATTTGTAAACTCTCAAACTCTAAAGAAGAGAGATGTAATTTGTTAAGGGTGGGGATCCGAGTACAACCCCTTTTTATCAAGCAAAAACAAAATATTCATAAATTGGGTGTATTAAAATTAATTTTGATGGTGTTTTTAAACGAAATTTAGAAAAAGCTAGTAGAGATGGTGGTTTTCAAAATAAAGAAGACAAAATTCTCCTCACTTACTTAAAATCATATGAAATTTCAACTAACAACTATGCAAAGGCTAAGGCACTTACAATAGAAAAAGGAGGATGAAAAATATTTCAATTAAAGAGATTCACAAATTATCATTATTTCTATCAATAAAAATGAATGTGGGGATTAGATAAAAAAAATATTATTGTTGATGTTCATTATCTATTATTGCAGCTAAAATGTGAGCATATTTATAGAGAAAGAATTTTTTTTAATTGGTTGGAAGAAAGGGTTTTGAAAGGGTCCTCGAACATTTTACAAAGAGAGAAAGTCCTCGAAGAGGGCCACCACTAAAAACAAAGGATGAAAGAAAACAGGGATCCCACCTAAGAGGCCCTCAATAAAAAGTGTCACACAAAAGGACAAAGAAGAAAAGGGAAATTGAGGCCCGCACAAGAGGCACCAAGGCGAGGAAGTCTCGGACAAGCAAAAAATTCAAAATGAAGATTTCCTACCTAAGCAAGGGAAATCCACTCAAACAAGAAATTTAAAAAATTTGAAAATTTTCCCTCCTCCCCAAAGGGGTCTCCCCAAGCACAACCATCTAGTGGAAAATTTTTGTGCTATCGTTCCTCTCGACCATCCAAGGAAACCCAGGAAGATTTCTCTAGAGAGAGAAGTGCATTGAAAAACGAAGGAAAAGGAGCACATTAAAAATTTAGATCTAGCATTCAAACCCAGAGCCAAAAAGTCATTCTCCTTGTAAAATCTTCTAGAAGCGTCCTCAACTTTCTCAAGATGCACGCTGTAACCAGAATACAAGGGGGCCTACCTAGCCTCTAGAAGAACTCTCATGGCATTGGGATTCAAAGATAAACATGTTGGGATGCTAATTTAGCCAATTACGATGTTGATCTTCATCTTGGTAAAATTCAAATTTTAGAAGGTAAATGAGCAAGTAAATTTTTTTAGATACATAGAGGTGTTGATCTTTATCTTGGTAGAATTTCACAATTGAACAAGTGAAATTTTTGGATACATAAAGGAATCAATACCACCTTTTTCTAGATACCTAATCAGGCTTAGATGTTGCCACTATAACCTTAGCCTGTTGGGTAAAACAAAATCAATGGAACCCCCCACCCTCTAGGGAATCAAACTAGGGTAGTCAACCGATAAACACTCAGTCACTACCATCCAAACTATCCCCTTCTAGGTACATCGTGGTTTGATATTTGGACCTCCCCAAGGATAGGCCAAAGCTCTAACCATTGCATTGCCCTTATTACACCAAAATTTGAGTTTACATAGGTTTTCATGAGGGGTCCTAATCCTCTCTTACCAAGGTTTGAAGTTAGGTATCTTGATGAAAACCAAGGACTTAACACTATGGTATCTCTCACGGGTAAAATAATTAAGTTTATATAAATTTTTATGAGGGATCCCAATCTCCTCATACTAGGGTTTGAACTTAGATCTTCTGGATGAAACCCAAGGACTTATCATTACAATATCCCTCACAACTTTAATTGAACAAGTTAATCAAAATGATAACAAAGAGTTCAGGAAACATAACACTTTAAGGAAGTTGAAGAATATATAATAAAAAATGAAAAATATTTATAATAAAAAGGCATGTTAGATTAAATATGGTTTAATTTAACCTAATAACACATTAAATATTTTAGTATTTTGGTGGAAGTAGCCCTTAATAAATGTCGCATATAACTTATTAAATAAAAAACATTATTTTAATACATCAAATGGTATCAACTCTCTCGCTGCTAAAGAAACAAATTAGGTAATAGATAATTTAGCCAATTAGGATGTTGATCTTCATCTTGGTAAAATTCAAATTTTAGAAGGTAAATGAGCAAGTAAATTTTTTTAGATACATAGAGGTGTTGATCTTTATCTTGGTAGAATTTCACAATTGAACAAGTGAAATTTTTGGATACATAAAGGAATCAATACCACCTTTTTCTAGATACCTAATCAGGCTTAGATGTTGCCACTATAACCTTAGCCTGTTGGGTAAAACAAAATCAATGGAACCCCCCACCCTCTAGGGAATCAAACTAGGGTAGTCAACCGATAAACACTCAGTCACTACCATCCAAACTATCCCCTTCTAGGTACATCGTGGTTTGATATTTGGACCTCCCCAAGGATAGGCCAAAGCTCTAACCATTGCATTGCCCTTATTACACCAAAATTTGAGTTTACATAGGTTTTCATGAGGGGTCCTAATCCTCTCTTACCAAGGTTTGAAGTTAGGTATCTTGATGAAAACCAAGGACTTAACACTATGGTATCTCTCACGGGTAAAATAATTAAGTTTATATAAATTTTTATGAGGGATCCCAATCTCCTCATACTAGGGTTTGAACTTAGATCTTCTGGATGAAACCCAAGGACTTATCATTACAATATCCCTCACAACTTTAATTGAACAAGTTAATCAAAATGATAACAAAGAGTTCAGGAAACATAACACTTTAAGGAAGTTGAAGAATATATAATAAAAAATGAAAAATATTTATAATAAAAAGGCATGTTAGATTAAATATGGTTTAATTTAACCTAATAACACATTAAATATTTTAGTATTTTGGTGGAAGTAGCCCTTAATAAATGTCGCATATAACTTATTAAATAAAAAACATTATTTTAATACATCAAATGGTATCAACTCTCTCGCTGATAAAGAAACAAATTAGGTAATAGATAATTTAGCCAATTACGATGTTGATCTTCATCTTGGTAAAATTCAAATTTTAGAAGGTAAATGAGCAAGTAAATTTTTTTAGATACATAGAGGTGTTGATCTTTATCTTGGTAGAATTTCACAATTGAACAAGTGAAATTTTTGGATACATAAAGGAATCAATACCACCTTTTTCTAGATACCTAATCAGGCTTAGATGTTGCCACTATAACCTTAGCCTGTTGGGTAAAACAAAATCAATGGAACCCCCCACCCTCTAGGGAATCAAACTAGGGTAGTCAACCGATAAACACTCAGTCACTACCATCCAAACTATCCCCTTCTAGGTACATCGTGGTTTGATATTTGGACCTCCCCAAGGATAGGCCAAAGCTCTAACCATTGCATTGCCCTTATTACACCAAAATTTGAGTTTACATAGGTTTTCATGAGGGGTCCTAATCCTCTCTTACCAAGGTTTGAAGTTAGGTATCTTGATGAAAACCAAGGACTTAACACTATGGTATCTCTCACGGGTAAAATAATTAAGTTTATATAAATTTTTATGAGGGATCCCAATCTCCTCATACTAGGGTTTGAACTTAGATCTTCTGGATGAAACCCAAGGACTTATCATTACAATATCCCTCACAACTTTAATTGAACAAGTTAATCAAAATGATAACAAAGAGTTCAGGAAACATAACACTTTAAGGAAGTTGAAGAATATATAATAAAAAATGAAAAATATTTATAATAAAAAGGCATGTTAGATTAAATATGGTTTAATTTAACCTAATAACACATTAAATATTTTAGTATTTTGGTGGAAGTAGCCCTTAATAATTGTCGCATATAACTTATTAAATAAAAAACATTATTTTAATACATCAAATGGTATCAACTCTCTCGCTGATAAAGAAACAAATTAGGTAATAGATAATTTAGCCAATTACGATGTTGATCTTCATCTTGGTAAAATTCAAATTTTAGAAGGTAAATGAGCAAGTAAATTTTTTTAGATACATAGAGGTGTTGATCTTTATCTTGGTAGAATTTCACAATTGAACAAGTGAAATTTTTGGATACATAAAGGAATCAATACCACCTTTTTCTAGATACCTAATCAGGCTTAGATGTTGCCACTATAACCTTAGCCTGTTGGGTAAAACAAAATCAATGGAACCCCCCACCCTCTAGGGAATCAAACTGGGGTAGCCAACCGATAAACACTCAGTCACTACCATCCAAACTATCCCCTTCTAGGTACATCGTGGTTTGATATTTGGACCTCCCCAAGGATAGGCCAAAGCTCTAACCATTGCATTGCCCTTATTACACCAAAATTTGAGTTTACATAGGTTTTCATGAGGGGTCCTAATCCTCTCTTACCAAGGTTTGAAGTTAGGTATCTTGATGAAAACCAAGGACTTAACACTATGGTATCTCTCACGGGTAAAATAATTAAGTTTATATAAATTTTTATGAGGGATCCCAATCTCCTCATACTAGGGTTTGAACTTAGATCTTCTGGATGAAACCCAAGGACTTATCATTACAATATCCCTCACAACTTTAATTGAACAAGTTAATCAAAATGATAACAAAGAGTTCAGGAAACATAACACTTTAAGGAAGTTGAAGAATATATAATAAAAAATGAAAAATATTTATAATAAAAAGGCATGTTAGATTAAATATGGTTTAATTTAACCTAATAACACATTAAATATTTTAGTATTTTGGTGGAAGTAGCCCTTAATAAATGTCGCATATAACTTATTAAATAAAAAACATTATTTTAATACATCAAATGGTATCAACTCTCTCGCTGATAAAGAAACAAATTAGGTAATAGATAATTTAGCCAATTACGATGTTGATCTTCATCTTGGTAAAATTCAAATTTTAGAAGGTAAATGAGCAAGTAAATTTTTTTAGATACATAGAGGTGTTGATCTTTATCTTGGTAGAATTTCACAATTGAACAAGTGAAATTTTTGGATACATAAAGGAATCAATACCACCTTTTTCTAGATACCTAATCAGGCTTAGATGTTGCCACTATAACCTTAGCCTGTTGGGTAAAACAAAATCAATGGAACCCCCCACCCTCTAGGGAATCAAACTGGGGTAGCCAACCGATAAACACTCAGTCACTACCATCCAAACTATCCCCTTCTAGGTACATCGTGGTTTGATATTTGGACCTCCCCAAGGATAGGCCAAAGCTCTAACCATTGCATTGCCCTTATTACACCAAAATTTGAGTTTACATAGGTTTTCATGAGGGGTCCTAATCCTCTCTTACCAAGGTTTGAAGTTAGGTATCTTGATGAAAACCAAGGACTTAACACTATGGTATCTCTCACGGGTAAAATAATTAAGTTTATATAAATTTTTATGAGGGATCCCAATCTCCTCATACTAGGGTTTGAACTTAGATCTTCTGGATGAAACCCAAGGACTTATCATTACAATATCCCTCACAACTTTAATTGAACAAGTAAAATTTTATATATTAATCAAAATGATAACAAAGAGTTCAGGAAACATAACACTTTAAGGAAGTTGAAGAATATATAATAAAAAATGAAAAATATTTATAATAAAAAGGCATGTTAGATTAAATATGGTTTAATTTAACCTAATAACACATTAAATATTTTAGTATTTTGGTGGAAGTAGCCCTTAATAAATGTCGCATATAACTTATTAAATAAAAAACATTATTTTAATACATCAAATGGTATCAACTCTCTCGCTGATAAAGAAACAAATTAGGTAATAGATAATTTAGCCAATTACGATGTTGATCTTCATCTTGGTAAAATTCAAATTTTAGAAGGTAAATGAGCAAGTAAATTTTTTCAGATACATAGAGGTGTTGATCTTTATCTTGGTAGAATTTCACAATTGAACAAGTGAAATTTTTGGATACATAAAGGAATCAATACCACCTTTTTCTAGATACCTAATCAGGCTTAGATGTTGCCACTATAACCTTAGCCTGTTGGGTAAAACAAAATCAATGGAACCCCCCACCCTCTAGGGAATCAAACTAGGGTAGTCAACCGATAAACACTCAGTCACTACCATCCAAACTATCCCCTTCTAGGTACATCGTGGTTTGATATTTGGACCTCCCCAAGGATAGGCCAAAGCTCTAACCATTGCATTGCCCTTATTACACCAAAATTTGAGTTTACATAGGTTTTCATGAGGGGTCCTAATCCTCTCTTACCAAGGTTTGAAGTTAGGTATCTTGATGAAAACCAAGGACTTAACACTATGGTATCTCTCACGGGTAAAATAATTAAGTTTATATAAATTTTTATGAGGGATCCCAATCTCCTCATACTAGGGTTTGAACTTAGATCTTCTGGATGAAACCCAAGGACTTATCATTACAATATCCCTCACAACTTTAATTGAAAAAGTAAAATTTTATATATTAATCAAAATGATAACAAAGAGTTCAGGAAACATAACACTTTAAGGAAGTTGAAGAATATATAATAAAAAATGAAAAATATTTATAATAAAAAGGCATGTTAGATTAAATATGGTTTAATTTAACCTAATAACACATTAAATATTTTAGTATTTTGGTGGAAGTAGCCCTTAATAAATGTCGCATATAACTTATTAAATAAAAAACATTATTTTAATACATCAAATGGTATCAACTCTCTCGCTGCTAAAGAAACAAATTAGGTAATAGATAATTTAGCCAATTAGGATGTTGATCTTCATCTTGGTAAAATTCAAATTTTAGAAGGTAAATGAGCAAGTAAATTTTTTTAGATACATAGAGGTGTTGATCTTTATCTTGGTAGAATTTCACAATTGAACAAGTGAAATTTTTGGATACATAAAGGAATCAATACCACCTTTTTCTAGATACCTAATCAGGCTTAGATGTTGCCACTATAACCTTAGCCTGTTGGGTAAAACAAAATCAATGGAACCCCCCACCCTCTAGGGAATCAAACTAGGGTAGTCAACCGATAAACACTCAGTCACTACCATCCAAACTATCCCCTTCTAGGTACATCGTGGTTTGATATTTGGACCTCCCCAAGGATAGGCCAAAGCTCTAACCATTGCATTGCCCTTATTACACCAAAATTTGAGTTTACATAGGTTTTCATGAGGGGTCCTAATCCTCTCTTACCAAGGTTTGAAGTTAGGTATCTTGATGAAAACCAAGGACTTAACACTATGGTATCTCTCACGGGTAAAATAATTAAGTTTATATAAATTTTTATGAGGGATCCCAATCTCCTCATACTAGGGTTTGAACTTAGATCTCCTGGATGAAACCCAAGGACTTATCATTACAATATCCCTCACAACTTTAATTGAACAAGTTAATCAAAATGATAACAAAGAGTTCAGGAAACATAACACTTTAAGGAAGTTGAAGAATATATAATAAAAAATGAAAAATATTTATAATAAAAAGGCATGTTAGATTAAATATGGTTTAATTTAACCTAATAACACATTAAATATTTTAGTATTTTGGTGGAAGTAGCCCTTAATAAATGTCGCATATAACTTATTAAATAAAAAACATTATTTTAATACATCAAATGGTATCAACTCTCTCGCTGATAAAGAAACAAATTAGGTAATAGATAATTTAGCCAATTACGATGTTGATCTTCATCTTGGTAAAATTCAAATTTTAGAAGGTAAATGAGCAAGTAAATTTTTTTAGATACATAGAGGTGTTGATCTTTATCTTGGTAGAATTTCACAATTGAACAAGTGAAATTTTTGGATACATAAAGGAATCAATACCACCTTTTTCTAGATACCTAATCAGGCTTAGATGTTGCCACTATAACCTTAGCCTGTTGGGTAAAACAAAATCAATGGAACCCCCCACCCTCTAGGGAATCAAACTGGGGTAGCCAACCGATAAACACTCAGTCACTACCATCCAAACTATCCCCTTCTAGGTACATCGTGGTTTGATATTTGGACCTCCCCAAGGATAGGCCAAAGCTCTAACCATTGCATTGCCCTTATTACACCAAAATTTGAGTTTACATAGGTTTTCATGAGGGGTCCTAATCCTCTCTTACCAAGGTTTGAAGTTAGGTATCTTGATGAAAACCAAGGACTTAACACTATGGTATCTCTCACGGGTAAAATAATTAAGTTTATATAAATTTTTATGAGGGATCCCAATCTCCTCATACTAGGGTTTGAACTTAGATCTCCTGGATGAAACCCAAGGACTTATCATTACAATATCCCTCACAACTTTAATTGAACAAGTTAATCAAAATGATAACAAAGAGTTCAGGAAACATAACACTTTAAGGAAGTTGAAGAATATATAATAAAAAATGAAAAATATTTATAATAAAAAGGCATGTTAGATTAAATATGGTTTAATTTAACCTAATAACACATTAAATATTTTAGTATTTTGGTGGAAGTAGCCCTTAATAATTGTCGCATATAACTTATTAAATAAAAAACATTATTTTAATACATCAAATGGTATCAACTCTCTCGCTGATAAAGAAACAAATTAGGTAATAGATAATTTAGCCAATTACGATGTTGATCTTCATCTTGGTAAAATTCAAATTTTAGAAGGTAAATGAGCAAGTAAATTTTTTTAGATACATAGAGGTGTTGATCTTTATCTTGGTAGAATTTCACAATTGAACAAGTGAAATTTTTGGATACATAAAGGAATCAATACCACCTTTTTCTAGATACCTAATCAGGCTTAGATGTTGCCACTATAACCTTAGCCTGTTGGGTAAAACAAAATCAATGGAACCCCCCACCCTCTAGGGAATCAAACTGGGGTAGCCAACCGATAAACACTCAGTCACTACCATCCAAACTATCCCCTTCTAGGTACATCGTGGTTTGATATTTGGACCTCCCCAAGGATAGGCCAAAGCTCTAACCATTGCATTGCCCTTATTACACCAAAATTTGAGTTTACATAGGTTTTCATGAGGGGTCCTAATCCTCTCTTACCAAGGTTTGAAGTTAGGTATCTTGATGAAAACCAAGGACTTAACACTATGGTATCTCTCACGGGTAAAATAATTAAGTTTATATAAATTTTTATGAGGGATCCCAATCTCCTCATACTAGGGTTTGAACTTAGATCTTCTGGATGAAACCCAAGGACTTATCATTACAATATCCCTCACAACTTTAATTGAACAAGTTAATCAAAATGATAACAAAGAGTTCAGGAAACATAACACTTTAAGGAAGTTGAAGAATATATAATAAAAAATGAAAAATATTTATAATAAAAAGGCATGTTAGATTAAATATGGTTTAATTTAACCTAATAACACATTAAATATTTTAGTATTTTGGTGGAAGTAGCCCTTAATAAATGTCGCATATAACTTATTAAATAAAAAACATTATTTTAATACATCAAATGGTATCAACTCTCTCGCTGATAAAGAAACAAATTAGGTAATAGATAATTTAGCCAATTACGATGTTGATCTTCATCTTGGTAAAATTCAAATTTTAGAAGGTAAATGAGCAAGTAAATTTTTTTAGATACATAGAGGTGTTGATCTTTATCTTGGTAGAATTTCACAATTGAACAAGTGAAATTTTTGGATACATAGAGAAATCAATAACACCTTTTTTTGGATACCTAATCAAGCTTAGATGTTGCCACTATAACCTTAGCTCGTTGGGTAAAACAAAATCAATGGAACCCCCCACCCTCTAGGGAATCAAACTGGGGTAGCCAACCGATAAACACTCAGTCACTACCATCCAAACTATCCCCTTCTAGGTACATCGTGGTTTGATATTTGGACCTCCCCAAGGATAGGCCAAAGCTCTAACCATTGCATTGCCCTTATTACACCAAAATTTGAGTTTACATAGGTTTTCATGAGGGGTCCTAATCCTCTCTTACCAAGGTTTGAAGTTAGGTATCTTGATGAAAACCAAGGACTTAACACTATGGTATCTCTCACGGGTAAAATAATTAAGTTTATATAAATTTTTATGAGGGATCCCAATCTCCTCATACTAGGGTTTGAACTTAGATCTTCTGGATGAAACCCAAGGACTTATCATTACAATATCCCTCACAACTTTAATTGAACAAGTTAATCAAAATGATAACAAAGAGTTCAGGAAACATAACACTTTAAGGAAGTTGAAGAATATATAATAAAAAATGAAAAATATTTATAATAAAAAGGCATGTTAGATTAAATATGGTTTAATTTAACCTAATAACACATTAAATATTTTAGTATTTTGGTGGAAGTAGCCCTTAATAAATGTCGCATATAACTTATTAAATAAAAAACATTATTTTAATACATCAAATGGTATCAACTCTCTCGCTGATAAAGAAACAAATTAGGTAATAGATAATTTAGCCAATTACGATGTTGATCTTCATCTTGGTAAAATTCAAATTTTAGAAGGTAAATGAGCAAGTAAATTTTTTTAGATACATAGAGGTGTTGATCTTTATCTTGGTAGAATTTCACAATTGAACAAGTGAAATTTTTGGATACATAAAGGAATCAATACCACCTTTTTCTAGATACCTAATCAGGCTTAGATGTTGCCACTATAACCTTAGCCTGTTGGGTAAAACAAAATCAATGGAACCCCCCACCCTCTAGGGAATCAAACTGGGGTAGCCAACCGATAAACACTCAGTCACTACCATCCAAACTATCCCCTTCTAGGTACATCGTGGTTTGATATTTGGACCTCCCCAAGGATAGGCCAAAGCTCTAACCATTGCATTGCCCTTATTACACCAAAATTTGAGTTTACATAGGTTTTCATGAGGGGTCCTAATCCTCTCTTACCAAGGTTTGAAGTTAGGTATCTTGATGAAAACCAAGGACTTAACACTATGGTATCTCTCACGGGTAAAATAATTAAGTTTATATAAATTTTTATGAGGGATCCCAATCTCCTCATACTAGGGTTTGAACTTAGATCTTCTGGATGAAACCCAAGGACTTATCATTACAATATCCCTCACAACTTTAATTGAACAAGTTAATCAAAATGATAACAAAGAGTTCAGGAAACATAACACTTTAAGGAAGTTGAAGAATATATAATAAAAAATGAAAAATATTTATAATAAAAAGGCATGTTAGATTAAATATGGTTTAATTTAACCTAATAACACATTAAATATTTTAGTATTTTGGTGGAAGTAGCCCTTAATAAATGTCGCATATAACTTATTAAATAAAAAACATTATTTTAATACATCAAATGGTATCAACTCTCTCGCTGATAAAGAAACAAATTAGGTAATAGATAATTTAGCCAATTACGATGTTGATCTTCATCTTGGTAAAATTCAAATTTTAGAAGGTAAATGAGCAAGTAAATTTTTTTAGATACATAGAGGTGTTGATCTTTATCTTGGTAGAATTTCACAATTGAACAAGTGAAATTTTTGGATACATAAAGGAATCAATACCACCTTTTTCTAGATACCTAATCAGGCTTAGATGTTGCCACTATAACCTTAGCCTGTTGGGTAAAACAAAATCAATGGAACCCCCCACCCTCTAGGGAATCAAACTAGGGTAGTCAACCGATAAACACTCAGTCACTACCATCCAAACTATCCCCTTCTAGGTACATCGTGGTTTGATATTTGGACCTCCCCAAGGATAGGCCAAAGCTCTAACCATTGCATTGCCCTTATTACACCAAAATTTGAGTTTACATAGGTTTTCATGAGGGGTCCTAATCCTCTCTTACCAAGGTTTGAAGTTAGGTATCTTGATGAAAACCAAGGACTTAACACTATGGTATCTCTCACGGGTAAAATAATTAAGTTTATATAAATTTTTATGAGGGATCCCAATCTCCTCATACTAGGGTTTGAACTTAGATCTCCTGGATGAAACCCAAGGACTTATCATTACAATATCCCTCACAACTTTAATTGAACAAGTTAATCAAAATGATAACAAAGAGTTCAGGAAACATAACACTTTAAGGAAGTTGAAGAATATATAATAAAAAATGAAAAATATTTATAATAAAAAGGCATGTTAGATTAAATATGGTTTAATTTAACCTAATAACACATTAAATATTTTAGTATTTTGGTGGAAGTAGCCCTTAATAAATGTCGCATATAACTTATTAAATAAAAAACATTATTTTAATACATCAAATGGTATCAAATCAAATGATTAGATTATTTAAGTTTCAAGGAGGATACAAATCTTGCATGGACAAGTTATAACAATACTATTATATGGTAAGGATTTAATATAAGTGAAACTTATTTCAATCCTATATAATTAATTAAAAAATATTAATCTAATGCAATCAAATAATATACCCTCAATTAATTAATTTCTCAATTTTTAAGGAAGAGACAAAGTCACAAACAAGTTGTAAGTTGTTATGTGATCATAATATAATATATCTAGCTTTAATTTAATTCCTTACAATCAATTAAAAACTACTTTAACCAATTAAAAAATATATTGTTTTAGTGTATGTCCATGGGATTGAAGTTCAAACAATAAAAATCTTTAGCTCACAAGCTGATTTTAATTCCATATAACCAATTAAATAATAAATAAATGAATAAAAAATAATGTATAAGAAATATTGATTAAAATGTAAATTTAAAAAATATGTTTTAGTGTATGTTGATGGGGTTGAAGTTCAGGCAATGAAAATCTTTGGCTCACAAAAGAGTCTGGTAGCTTCTTTTATTTTCATACAACCAAAAAAAAAAAATTATTGTTTTTGTGTATGCCCATCAAGTTGAAGTAATCTTTATTGTTTTGTGTATACCCATCAAGTTGAAGCAATCTTTATTGTTTTTGTGTATGCCCATCAAGTTGAAGTAATTTTTAAGCATTTCAAGATTCAAATATATATGAAAATGTTATTTGCAACAATAAAGTTAACATAAAATATTTGCTTTGATCCATGGCAAAAATAAAAATATCTAGAAATCAGGTTTTATAGTGCTTCAAAGGAAATTATTAGGAAAAGGCATTGGAGATGGTGTTTAAAGAAGGATAAATTCTTCTCACTTAATAAGAATCGTATAAATTCAACTTACAACTAAATATGAATCATATGGAACTTCAACTGACAACTATACAAAAGTTAGGGCACTTTTCTCAAGAATTAAAATTACAATTGGAAAAGAATGAAAATATATTTCAATTAAGGAGATTTATAAATGATCATTAATGTTATCAATAAAATGACAAAAAGATGTAGCAATACAATTTAAAAAAACATTATCAACTATTGTTGGAGGCAACTTGTGATTATATTTATAGAGAATGAAATAACATAACAAATAATTTAACCGATCACATGTTGATCTTCATCTTAATAAAATTCAAATTTTAGAAGACAATTAACATTGATCTTCATCTTAATAAAATTCAAATTTTAGAAGACAATTGACATAGTGAAATTTTATTTATTAATGAAAATGATATTAAGGAGTTGTATGCAAAAACATAGCACTTTGAGAAAGATGAAGAATAAAAATTAATAGAAAAAAAAATGAAGAACATCTTTGATGATATGATTTATTGACCAAACAACAAATTTAATATTTTGTTATTTTGATGGAAATGTAATATTTTGTTATTTTTATGGGAGTGAGCCATGCATAGCTTGTTTAAAATGTATTATTATCTTAGTGCATCAAATGCCAAGACTTGGTCAATTAAATTCCTAAATTTTTAATTAGAGACCAAGGTTTGAATCTTTGTTAAACAATACATATATAATTATTAAGTTGTAATATTATTGTGTGCTCATATTGCAATATGGGTGGGACTTGTTTTAATCCCATATAATCAAATTTTAAAAGTATATATAAATTTAATGCATTGGCAAAAGGAAAGGTAGTTGTCGATTCTTCTATGTGTAAAAAAAATTTAATGCATTGGCACAACTATTACAACAAAGTAGTTAAATGGTATTAGCATAAATGGTTAAGTTCCTTGATTTTCAAGGAGACCCACATTCAAATCTTACTAAACATCGCATGCATAAAAGCCAAGTTGTTCAATTTCAAATCTTACTAAACAACACATGCATAAAAGCTAAATTTGTTGTAATACCACTAAGTGATTATAATAATACAAGTGAGAGCTATGTTAATCCTATTTAAACAATTAAAAAAAAACTATCACAATAGGACACAACAAAGGTCACCCTGACTATCATTCAAGGTTAGGCATTTGAATGGGAACTTAATGGCATAACAACTTAGTTGTACTTTATATGTTTACTTTTGAATAATAAATATTCTTTTATTATCCAGGGGGACAACACAACAGTTTGGGCTTTGGCTCTTCTTCGATTCTTCTTCGGAAGGTCCAAGGTTCAAACCGCGATGTGGATGAATGTATGAGGGGGTGGGTGTGTATGGTTGTGTGTTTAGTCCCTATTGATAAGCTTAGCTCTCGATATTATGAGGGGTCATGGTTGGGATGGGAATACCCAACCCTAAGCATCTATCATAGAGGTTTCTCACACTACCCTAACAAAAAAAATTATATATATTCTTTTAGCATTTAATAGAATGTATCTGTGTAATTTTGATTATGTATTTTTTCATGGTCTTTGTTTTAAAATACAAATATATTTTTAAGTGTTGAGATTTTTCAATAAGTTGTATATGGTCTCTATTAAAGACTACTTTCTCCAAAACATTAAATTTGAGATTAGGTAAATGAGACCATATCTAACAAGTTAAACTGAGTGTGAGCTAGAAGTGAGTCTCTCCTTTTCTTTTTTTAGATCTTTGGGGAAGAATAGGAAGAAAAATCAAGCGTGAGCTAGAAGTGAGCCTCACCTTTTCTTGTTTTAGGTCTTTGGGGAAGAATAAGAAGAATTTGTGAATAGAAAACAAGTGCAAGGAAGGAGTAACCTCACATTTTCTTGATTCAAATATTTGAGGAAATATAAAAAATAAAGAATAAAGGATTTATATAGGAAAAGTTAGTATCATGGAAGGAAAGTCATATTTGAGAGTCTTAATTAAAAGTAAGGATGTCCAAGATGGAAGTATGGATTAAGATGTTGGAGACAAGAGGAAGAGCCAATATATGGAAAGTTTGATCCAAAGAATAGATGTTACATTAGAAGTAATTATCAAGGATGAGATGATTGAGCATTATATAATGGTTCTTAAAAGTAGACGGTTAATATGTATATTCCATAGATACTATCCAAGTACTTTGGAGATTAAAAAATAGATAAAGTAGAAATGGGGATTCAATTCAAATTACTCCATGATTTTTCTTCCTAAAGGTTTGTTCCCCATCATCTTTTTAGATTAAAAATTAGGGATAAAACAATGGGTGGTGGTCTATGGTTTTAGGGGAGAGATACCCTATATTTAAGACCATGAAGTGAGATTTTTTTTGTCGAGATAGAAACTATTAAAAAAAATTAGCATGGGTTAGGCTTGGTGGACTTCCATATCAACTTATCAATAAATATGTTTTGACGAACATTGGCAATACCCTAGGGGATTTCATCCCAAAGGGACCAACTACTAAGGAGAGAAAGCATGTTGTATATACCTAGATATGTGTTACTATGGATATTTCAAAATCTTTGTCAAAATCCATTAAGATTAAATCTAAATCAAGAGAATGGATTGTGAAAACATTACATTCTCATGTTTTAAATATTATGAAATTGTACACATGGTAAGAAATTGCAAAGTGAAAACAATGGAGAAAGTGACAAAAAAATAAGTCATGGGACAAAATTCAAGATGAAGTATGGAGATCATATTGTAGTAGAAGCTAGATTAGATCAAGGATATTCCACTCTCAGAAAAGAGGTAAAGAAAGCCTATCTACAAATTCAAATAACAAAAGTTATCACAACTCACACGAATCAACCTTTAGAAGAAACAAATAAAGATACATGGGATAAGGAAGTACATTATGTTGCATATAAAAAAAAAACGAAGTACAATATGCAAGTTTAAATTAAAAAAATAATTAAAGGTGCAAAGGAAGATGTCAATGAGTGTTTTAAAACAGAGGGAGAAGGGGTCAAATATATTCCAAGTAAAGTGTCTTCATTTTCCTCAAGTAGTATAAAATATTCTAGTTACAATAGAAATTAAAGTACTATAGAAGTTATCCCTTGCACTTTAGGGCTTCAAGAGTAGCATAATAAATAAATGAGGATGTAAGATATCTATAACAATTTAGGATTTTTAGGGAAGCATAAGAAGACAATAACTATGGAGAAATACCCTTGCACTTTAGGGTTTCTAGGGAAACAAAAAGAAAGTGTTTTTGAGGTTATTTTTTACACTTTATATCATTCAAAGTAAGATAAACCTATAGATGATAAGCCTCACTATGAATAGAATGAAAAATTCAAAGAGATTGATGAAGATTAAAGATTTTGTGGGAATTAAAAAGAAGATGAAGATTCAAGAAGCAAAAACAAAGAGAAAAGGAAACTGAGAGGAATACTGATATGGGAAACAAAAGCAAATATTGCAAGTGTGTAACAAGAAGTGGGACTAAGCCCATAAATAATTGTTGAGGGTGATGTCAAAAGTCACCCATAATTATTAAATTAGTGTTATATTTTTTTAGGAGATGTTATTTTTGTCTAGAATCAGTTAATAAGTCAATCTATATCAGATTGGATAGTTAGATTGAGTTAAAGTCAAGTTCTAGATTTATTCCTAGAAAATAGGGCCAATAGGGAGTTAATTTCTAGGCAAGTTATCTTCATGAAGAGGGTGCCTCAAATCAAGGCCAGTTAAGTGAGTTGTAACTGAAATAAAGCACATGCAAAAATATCTCAAATTGGGTGCTTTATTTTATGCCAATTAAGAATTTTAGTTAACTGGAAAAAACACCATGCAAGGTGGCCATGACAAAAGCTAGTTTTTTTAGAAACTTGAGTTGTTTTAGCTTTTTTGATTGATCAAGGTTGATTGATCATTATATACATTGTAATTGGACTCATTTTGAATATAGAAGAATCAACAATTTTTAAAGCACACATTGGGTGCACTATTGTGGAGCCTTTTTAAAGTTTTTTTGTGTGCTTTTTTCAATTCTAGATCTAATTTTCTAGTTTGGACAAACAACATAGTTTGTTGAAATTGGAGTTTTTTTTAAGGATATTTCATCATTTGATATTCAGAATTGGTTTAGCTTAATCACTAAACACTCCTAGACCATTTTTGGGTGATATTCATGCTCCATTAATGTTCATTTTGTCTTAGATCATAATTGCTTTATTGCTATTTTTTTATCTCTCCACCTCAAGAACTTTCATTTGGTATCAGAGCAGAGTTTTGTGTGTGATTTTAGTATTTTTAGGTGAAGCTATGGCAAGAGAGGGTGAATATTTTGATTCCCAACATCCTTTACAAGAGTTTGGATCAGAAATACTTGTGGCTATTTATTTGCTATCATGGCAACAAATAGTACATCCTTAAATATACCTACATTCAAAGGAGACAACTTTGAGTTAGAGAAAAAAGGGGAGATTTCAAGGGAGTTTTGGAAAAGTATAGTTCAGCCATATACTCCTCCTGATGATTGGAATGTTCTTCCTCAAGACCAAAAGAAGACATTGGAAGAAGAAGAAAAGAATGATGCTCAAGCTTTCTTCTACTTGTAGAGTGCAATAGATCCAAGCATCTATCCAAGGATAGTTAGTTGTGAGAATACCCATGAGGCATGGACAACCTTGGAGACATCATATCAAGGCTCAAAAAAGGTAAGATCAACAAATCTCTCCACATTAAGAATCAATTTTGAAAATATGAAAATGCATGATGATGAGAATGTTGGAGACTATTGTATTAGAGTAAATGACATAGTGCATAGAATGAGAGTGTATGGTGAAGTCATGGAAGATAGAGTAGTAGTAAGAAATATTTTGAGATCCCTATCCCCAAAATGGCTCCATATTGTCATTACACTTGAGGAGTGTAAAGATATGGACCAAATTAAGGTTGAAGAGTTAGTGGGTTCTTTATTGTCCCATGAGGATAAAATGAAAATTTACTCAAATGACTTGAATCATGCACTAGAGACCAAAGTATGGGTTTTGAAACCAAATGCAAAGCCCTCAAATCAGAATGCAATTTTTTCTCAAAGTTCATATCAGAAAGGGAAAAACCAATCAAATTCAAAGAGGAAGGGTAAGAAGGTCATCACTTGTCATTATTGTAAGAAATCGGGTCACATGATAAAAGACTGCAAGAAACTAGCAACTAAAAACCAAGCAAATTCAAACCAAGATGGGGGTGAGAAAAAGGCCTACCAAGCTGAGAATAATTATGATCAAATTAATTATTCTCTTTCATGTAATTCAGGTTTGGATGATAAAAAAGATATGTGGTTTCTTGATTCAAGATGTTCTAACCACATGTCATGTTTTAAGGATTGTTTTAACAAGCTAGATGGTTCATTCAAGAGCCAAGTTCACTTAGGATATGGGAAGGTGATTCATGTAGAAGGGAAAGGGAGTATGCCTATCACCACAAAGCATGGGAAGGGTGACATCAACAACATTTATTTGGCTCCAAGCATGAAGCACAATCTCATGAGTGTTGGACAACTAGTAGAGAAAGGATTCAAGCTACTTTTTGACAATGGAGAATGTTTGATATATGACAAGAAGCAAGGTAAAAAATTGATTGGAAAGTATATTATGTCAAAAAATAGAATGTTTCCATTGAGAATAAATATGTTAAATCAGAATTTTTGCTTTTCTACCATTGAGGAATCAAGCATGTTGTGGCACTCTAGATATGGTCATTTAAATTTTAGAAGTTTGCATGTTCTTTTTAAGAACAAAATGGTTGATGGTCTTCCAAGGATTGAATCCAAATTGAAGGAAGCATGCAAGGAATGTATACTTAGAAAACACCATAGAGAAAGCTTTCCAACCAGCAAATGGAGAGCTACCAAGAAATTGGAATTGGTACATTCAGATTTGTGTGGGCCCATGTCTTGTCCTAGCATAGGCAATAATTTATATTTTATTTCCTTTATTGATGATGCTACCAGACTAATGTGGGTTTTCTTCTTGAAGACAAAATATGGGGTATTCTCAGCCTTCAAGACCTTCAAGGCATTGGCTAAAAAGAAATCAGGTTGTTCTATCAAGGTGTTAAGAACTGATAGAGGTGGGGAATTATGTTCATAGGAATTTCTAGATTTTTGCTCTTCGCATGGAATAAAAAGGTATTTTACTACTCCCTACACACCACAAAAAAATGGTGTTGTAGAGAGGAAGAACAGGACCATAATGGAGTCAGCAAGAACCATGTTGGAGAACAAGAAGTTGGAGAGGAAGTTTTGGGTCGAAGCAGTGCAAACGATAATCTACATCCTGAATAGAAGTCCCACAATGGCAATGAAAAATAAGACACCCTATGAAGCATGGTATGGTAAGAAGCCCATGGTGGCTCATATTAGAATATTTGGTTGTTTAGAATTTATTCACATTGATGATTCTAAAAGGAAAAAATTAGACCCCAAGAGTGAGCCTCACATTTTTACAAGTTATAGTGATGGTAGTAAGGCTTACAAGTTTTTCAATCATGTTAGTAAGAAAATTGTTGTTTCTAGGGATTGTAAATTTTTTGAGAATGATGTGTTTTTTGATCATAACTAGAAGAGTGTAGAGGTTATTAGTGAAGGGGGGCAACATTTTTATGGAGAAATGGAGGTCAATCAAGATCCTCCACAAGTTCCTAGTGTTAATGGCAACAATACTAGTTCTTCCCAAGAGACTAGTTTACCACCAACTTCAACCCAAGTAAAAAACAAGAGGTTGTTGCTTCCACATCCAGCCAGTCAGATGTTGGATCAGAACTATCAGAGGAGAACAACAAGACTTCAAACTCAATCAGGTAATAATATTGAAGATATTGAAGATGAAATGACTTACTATGCCTTATCTTGCATTTCTAGTGAACCTAGGAACTATGTAGAGGCTAGTCAAAGGAAAGAATGGGTTGAGGCCATGAATGTTGAGATGGAGGCCATTGAGAGAAATGAGACATGGACTCTCATTCAACCTACTAATGACATGGATGTCATAGGTACAAAATGGGTCTACAAGACCAAGTTCCATAGTGATGGAACAATAGATAAACACAAAGCTAGACTAGTAGCAAAAGGGTATGCACAAACATATGGCATAGACTATGAGGAGACCTTTGCTCATATGGCTCACCAAGATACTATTATATTGATGATTTTAGTTTCTACTTAGAAAGGATGGGAAGTTCACCAAATGGATGTCAAGAGTGCATTCTTGAATGGTGATATTGAAGAAGAGGTATATGTGGAGCAACCACAAGGTTATGAAATAAAGGGTAAAGAGCATTGGGTATACAAGTTGAAAAAGGCACTTTATGGGATGAAACAAGATCCAAGAGCTTGGTACTCAAAGATAGATGGATGGTTCTCTAAAAATGGCTTTGAAAGGAGCAAAAATGAACCAACTCTTTACATGAAAATTGTTGACACTAACATGTTTTATGTTTGTCTTTATGTTGATGATCTCATTTTTATAGGAAGTTCCAAAGCTATGATGCAAGACTTCAAGGAGAGCATGAAAAGTGATTTTGAGATGTCTGATATTGGAAAAATGAAATACTTTCTTGGCATGGAAGTACAACAAAGGGAAGATGAGATCTTCATATGCCAAGCCAAGTACGCCCAAGACATGTTGAAGAAATTTTTACTTCTAGACTGCAAGGTGGTTGATACTCCTATTGCTAGTGGGGAGAAGCTTATGAAAGAGGATGGGAGTCCTCTTATTGATGAGAAGAATTTTAGGAGTATGGTGGGTGGATTGATGTACCTTACATCCACAAGACCCGACATTACCTATGCAGTTTCACTAGTTTCTTGGTTTATGAGCTTGCCAACTCAAAGGCATATGCAAGCGGTGAAACAAATATTTAGATATGTGAAGGGAACCTTTGATCATGGCATACACTTCAGATCAGCAAGAACTTCAAGGCTGGTTGGGTATGTTGATTCATATTGGGGAGGTTCTATTGATGACCAAAAATCCACTATAGGGCATTGTTTCACCTTGGGAAGTGGGTTGATTTCTTGGTCATCCAAGAAGCAAAGTACAATGGCTTTGTCTTCCACCAAAGCCGAATATGCAGCCCTTACTTCAACTTGTACACAAGGGATTTGGCTGAGGATAATGTTGAAGGATTTTGGTGAGACTCAACATGAGCCTACCAAAATATTTTGTGATAACATTGGGGCAATACAATTGTCCAAAAATCCAGTTTTCCATGCAAGGACCAAACACATAGAGTTGAAGCACCATTTTGTTAGAGACTTGGTACATGATAAATATTTTGTCATTGAGTATGTTAAGAGTGAGGATCAAGTTGTTGATATACTTACAAAGGGGCTACTAAAGGTGACTCATGGGAGACTCAAAGAAATGTTGGATATTTCTTCCTTTGACATCAAAGGGGGGATTGTTGAGGGTGATGTCAAAAGTCACCCATAATTATTAAATTAGTGTTATATTTTTTAGAGATGTTATTTTTGTCTAGAATCAGTTAATAAGTCAATCTATATCATATTGGATAGTTAGATTGAGTTAAAGTCAAGTTCTAGATTTATTCCTAGAAAATAGGGCCAACAGGGAGTTAATTTCTAGGCAAGTTATCTTCATGAAGAGGGTGCCTCAAATCAAGGCCAGTTAAGTGAGTTGTAACTGAAATAAAGCACATGCAAAAATATCTCAAATTGGGTGCTTTATTTTATGCCAATTAAGAATTTCAATTAACTAGAAAAAACACCATGCAAGGTGGCCATGACAAAAGCTAGTTTTTTAGAAACTTGAGTTGTTTTAGATTTTTTGATTGATCAAGGCTGATTGATCATTATATACATTGTAATTGGACTCATTTTGAATATAGAAGAATCAATATTTTTAGAGCACACATTGGGTGCACTATTGTGGAGCCTTTTTAAAGTTTTTTTGTGTGTTTTTTTCAATTCTAGATCTAATTTTCTAGTTTGGACCAACAACATAGTTTGCTGATATTGGAGCTTTTTTGTTAAGGATATTTCATCATTTGATATTCAAAATTGGTTTAGCTTAATCACTAAACACTCCTGGACCATTTTTGGGTGATATCCATGCTCCATTAATGTTCATTTTGTCTTAGATCAAAATTGCTTTATTGTTGTTGTTTTTTGATCTCTCCACCTCAAGAACTTTCAATAAAAACAAAAATTGATGATGAAAATGATATCTTGGAATATTAACAACATGATTAAGAACCCTAATAAAATATATATTAGGGAATTAATAGCTTGTTATAACCAACACATTTATAGAGAAGGAAAATGGGTAGCAAATATTTTAGCCATTCATAATGTTGATCTTTGTCTTAGCAAAATTTAAATTTTATAAGGGATTGGTAAAGTGAGATTTTATCTCTTAATGAAAATGATATCAAGGAGTTGATTGTGAAAGCATAAAAGTTTAAGGAAGATGAAGAATATCTTTAGTAGAAAGGTAAATGAAAATTATCTTTAATAAAAAGGCAAGTTGGATATGATTAATTAATCTAAGACCAATTTAATATGTTGTTATTTTTATTGAAGTGGCCACCAATAGAAGCCATTATAAACTATTAAATTTTTTTTTTTATAACTTGTCATCCTATCAAAATTATTTTTCATCTCTCTTAAAATGTTAATTTTCCCTATCAAATTCTTATAGGACATAGAAATTATCTTGGTTGTCTTTTCAAATTTGAATTTCATTTAGAAAAAGACAACCCTAGATAAATTATTTATCACTCTATTTATTTATCTATATATGATAACATTTAAATATACTATCAAATGGCATGAACATAAGTAGTTAAATTACTTGACTTTCAAGGAAGAGACCTAGGGTTTAAATCTTTCAAAGTGATATATGCATACTTTCCAAGAAAATTTAATGTCACTATATGGTCATGATGTAATATGTGTGGGGCCTATTTCAATACCATATAACCAATTAATTAATTAATTATTATTTTTTAATATATTGCCTCCATCAATAATTGATGGATATCTAGAGTAATGATATTTTTGATCCAATAACCACAATATTTTTTACAAAATTGATAATAATATGTGAATACTACTCAATTAAGACATGTTTCTATATGTTTTCAATGGCTATCTTAATCCATGTAAGAAGTACCTTGGCATTTTTATAGTTGTTTGTTGAAGTTCCATATGATTCTGAGTAGGTGAGAAGATTTTTTCATCATTATCTCAAAAAATACCACCTCCATATAGGTGAGAATATTTTTATCATTATCTCATAAGATACCACCTACATCAAAATTTTAGTTACAATACATTGCCAAAAGGAATTAAAGCAGCTCATCCACTCAATTCGAAAATAAAGAGTGAAAGGAAAGAGTGATAACACATAAGAGATAAAGGATATCCCTAGGCACCCACACACGTGATAAATATAAGATAATATCAATATAATAAATGGAGTGGAATAAAATGTGTAATACCTTAATTAATTGCAAACTATATAACCCTTGACCAACAAAATACAAAGGTGAGGGTTTAGTAAGGTTAATCAAGACATGGTTAAATAACGGTTTCTTAGCCTAAATACATAAATTATCATCAAATATTATACAATTATTGGTCTTGGCCAAATAAGGTCAAATTACACATTTTTTCGGTAATTCTATGGTTTCTTTAGAAACACCATTAAAATTAATTTGATAAACCCAACTTTCAAATATCTCTATTTTACCATGAGTCAATGTAGGTCCTTTGCATTAATTCTATTTTTGCAATGCACCCTTTCATGCATATTTAAATCCTATAACCAAACAACTATAATACCCTTTCATGTATATTTAAATCCTATAACCAAACAACTATAATGGCTTTTAAACACCATAACCTATAACCTAAGACTTCCACTAATAAACAACATGCTTGTAAACATTTTGAAAGTAAGGCAAAAATATGAACCCAAACATGGTTGTGATTTTGAGATTTAGTCAAAAACTTGTATTATTCCTTTAAAGCCACAAGTTTAGCAAATACTGGTAGAAGTAAATGCTTGAGGCTTTAGAGTTGAACAATTTTATCCAATATTTGATCATATTTTATGATGTTGATGGAGCAATCTAATAAATTTTCATGTTTAAAGAAGTATCCCTAAATAATGGAAGAAAATAAATAATGAAGTAGATGGTTTGAAGTTCCCTCCTTAAATAAGACACAACTAAATGGTCCATGGTATCCTTTTCTTTGTAAATTATCACCTTGAGAATTTTGTTTTGCATTACTAATCAAACAATGTTGAAGCCTTTAAGAGGGCCTCAAATGATAGACATTTTTCCTAGGAAAATTCTTGGGAGTAGGGAATTTTAATTGCTTTAAAGTCTTATATATCAACTTGATAAACTATTCATTGTATTTTAATAAATTCAAGACTAGCTTATTATTTTGCAAAAAATGGTAAATATAATTCTTGACTCATTTTTTGGAGTTTGTCTACTATTTTTTTGAGGTCCTTTCTTTGTACAAAATTGCTAATAAGAAATCCAACATCTAGAATTATTGCTTTCATCAAAATTACAACTCAAATAGACCCAAGTCAAAGGTTACCATTTTAGATAAAAAATAAGAAGATAAGACTTCTATTAAGAATCAAAACAATAGTTTGTAGAATCCACCTCATTGATTGACAATATAATATGTTATTTTATTAGTTTTAAACTCTTTGATATGAATTTCCATGTTGTTGAGATCCTAGACAAGGTTCACTTAATGGTTTTATAGCATCCATAGAACCTGTGTATTTTTGAAGTAATATTTTTGCCTAACTTTTCTCCCTAATATTTGAATAACATTCATCAAATTTTTACACCTTATGCCAAACACATATATTTAAAAATTCACAAGCTTACATCTCCAATATTCTTGCCTCTAAAAACCTTATTCTATTTGCAAAAAGGAAATATAAATCTCTCTTCACATCCTTTTCTAATGAAAATATCTTTGAATTTTTTTAAACTTAGACGTTATGCTTGTTGGCAATCTTGAAAAAAACATCATGTATGTAGGAATAGATTGTAATGTTGATTTTATGAGTTGAAGTTTTCTATCCATAGTTATGAACTTACTCTTCTATGCATCTAGATGAGATTTTTTACTATTAGAATTGGGTCTTGATGATACTACTTTTTAATTTTATTGGATAACCATATACCTAAATATGTTAGCGAAAACTCTCAAACTTTAAACCCTGAAATCTCTACAATATTCATTATAAATCAAGGGTAGGTTTGATAAAAAGGATCATAAATTTTATCAATAAATGAGTTATCTAGAAACCTTCTCATAACATGATAGTATTGGTTTAAGCATTAGGGCATCACTAATTGAGGGATGACCTAAAAGAAAAGTGTCATCAATAAATTAGAGAAGAGATCTAAAGGGACTATTTTTTACAACCTAAATACCTTTTGATTTTCATTCCACTTTTTCCTTTGATAGAGATATTTCTAAAGCCTTAATGAGAACAATGAAAAGATAAGAAGGTAATGGGTCACCTTAGCAAAGTATACATGATGATTCAAAGTATCTAGCAAGGAATCCATTAATAAAAATAATATATCTTTAAGTGTTGAAATAACATCCAAACCCTTCACATCAACCTTGATTAAAACAAAATAAAAAAATATCAGATAAAATACTCCAAAAACACTATCATATGATTTGTTCAAATCCAATTTTAGAAGCATATTGAAGACACTTAGTTTATCATAGACTAAAGAGAGTGTATCTACTTCTATATAGTGATTATACCACCAATGAGTTTTTTACCATGAATAAAACCACCTTGTTCCTCTAAGAAAATATTATTTATAGTATGTTTTCAATCTATTTAAGCCATAATTTTTGAAATTATCTTATAAATCATTTTACAAAGGCTTATTAGATAAAAATTGTTAAAATATTTATCTCTCACTTTTCGTGGAAACCAGCACAATAAGGTGGGATCGATTTCACTTATTATAGCCTTCTTTTCCTAGCCTCATCAAATGTATTCAATATATCCCAAAAAAATTACAAGAAAATTCTAGAAAATATGTCTAGGCCACTATCGTATAAGGGTAAAAAGAGAGAATTACGTCTTATAGATCTTCCATTGATATATTCCTCGTTAAGATTTTATTCTATCTTGATGTAATAATTGATGGAATATTTTATAAAATCCCATCTTAAGCCTCCTCACTTGTTCAACTTTGGATAAAATACCTATGGAATAATGAATTGTTTCTTTTCTAATCTATTGTTCTCCCTTAATAATTCTTCTATCTATATTTGAAATATTTTTAGTTGATCAAAGGTTAGATCTACTTTGGTATTAAAATAAAAAAGTTAGTATTTATATCACCTTTCTAAAGTCATTTCTCCTAGGATTTTTGGATCAAATATAACTATTTGTTTTGTAATGTGTTATGATAATTATAAAGAAATTATTTTTCTTGCACATAAGCATTTTGATTCATTCCATTAATTTCCTTTGTATCTTGTAAACTCTTGAGTTTGTATTTAATTTTTTCAATTATTTTAATTAAGTTACCAAAGAATTTGATATTCTAGAATCTGTATATGATTATTCAAACTTTGTTTAAACGTTTAAAAGAAATTATGGTCATAAAGACACATAGACTTAAAACAAAAAGGCTTTGGATGGCCACTCTTGAGTAGATCACATTTCAAAATTTGTGATATAGTATTGCCCATAATAAAATATTTGAAGAGATTATGTACTTTATTTGTAGCCAAGCCTTTGGTATCATAAACTTATTAAGTTTTTTTGCCATATAATATCAAGCCCAATATGCTTTTTTTTTTAATTAGCTATGCGTGGCTTTTATTGGGGGCCACTCCCATTACAAAAATAAAATATTACGTTTCTAACAATTTAATTAAAGCATATTCAACTTTCCCTTTGTATCAAATATATTCTTCATTTGCATTTCTATCAAAGATATTCTCCATATTCCTCAAACTGCTAAGTTTCCACAATCAACTCCTTTTATATCAGATGCCTTTTAAAATTTAAATTCTATAAAGATGAAATTCAACATCATGAATGGCTAAAATATTTGCTGCCCAATTTCTATATCTATAAATATCTTGTCTATAACAACCTCACAATTTCTTAATACCTTTTTTAAGGGTTCTTATTCATTCCCCTAATATTCCAAGATATTATTTTCATTGTTATTTTTTGTTTTTATTTATAGGTTTAGCTCCACTTCTTGTTAATACTTGTGATATTTTATTTTGTTTTCCCATGTCAATATCCCTTTGGGTTTCTTTTTATCTTTGTTTTTGCTTCTTAGGTATTCCTCTCTCTTTTTCATTCCAAGTAATACTTTCATATTCATCAATCTCTTTAATCTTCTCACACTACTCATAGTAAGACTTATCATCTTTAGGTTTACCTTGTTCTAAAGGATATGAAGTGCAAGGAATAACCTCAAAAGCATAATATTCTTTATGTTGCCTTGGAAACCCTAAAGTGTAAGAATGATATTTTGTAGAAAACACCTTCTTATTCTACACTAAAAACCTTAAATTGTTATGGGTTTCCTCCATCATTATTTCTTTAGTATGCTGCTCTTGAAATCTTAAAGTGCAAGGGATAACATTTTCACCACATTCATTTTTATTACTTGGAGAAGATTTTATACTACTTGAGGAAAATGAAGATGATTTACCTAGAATAAACTTGACCTCTTTTGTCATATTTGTTTTAGGATTTCACTTCCACTTCCACTTGATCTAATTTTGAATCTCCAAAAACCCTGACCATGATCTATGGAAATTGCATATTAACCCTCTACTTTTAAGAACCATTATATCATGCTCAATTATCTCATCCTTGATACTCACTTCTAGCGTAACATCTGCTACTTGGATCAAACGTGCCATGTATTCACTCTTCTGCTTATCTCCAACTTGGCCCTCCTGATTTTTAGCTAGGGTATCCTAACTTCCCATTAGGGCCTTCAAACTTGACTTTCCTTCCATACTAGCTAATGAAGCTTGCTCTTGGATTACACTCCCTCTTGGCTTGCACTCTCTCTTACCTCAAACTTGCTCCCGACTTGCACTCTCTCTTGGCTTGCAATTGCCCCTATCTTTTTTGTTTTCTAATATTCCTTCACTTTAGTTTTTTTTGGAGTTAATATTCCATGCATTCATGGTAAGGGTTTGAAGCATTGATGCACTCTGGATGAACCCGTTGCTCTTTTGCCATGACTAAATCCCAACTTGCATTCCCTCTTAAGCCCAATATGCTTTTTATCCTATGTATATTTAAAGATTAAAGGAATATTCCAACAACCATTTAAATTTATAAAGGTGTAATATAAAATTTTGGTATTACCTATGCCAACTAGCTAGAATAAATGCAAGTAAACCGATTTATTTATGCTAGGTAAAAGTAAAAGCATACAAAGCACTAATTACTCTAGCATAAACTAAAATTTTCTACACTAACTTGCACAATGTAAATTACAGCTTCTAAAGCTAATACAAAAAGCAAATTTCAAGACTCTAGTCCTATAAGTTTTGTCTTTGAGGGAAAACTAGGGAAACATGGGTTAGATCCAAAAATAGACAATAATATAATACAATAAATAAACTATGCTTCTAACAATCATTCTCTATCTTGAATCACACCAAAGAAAATGGAATATGGTACTAGGAATCATGCAAAGGATCAAGAAGCCAAGTAATCTAGTTTATGTATGGTAAACACAACCTTTGGCTACAAATTCCTAGTTGAGTGCCTCGTCCTCCATTATAGGGAATCAAACTAGTGTTTAAGAATCTTGAAGGTACCTACAAGATCCAGAGAGAACTTGTATGATCATTATGACATAAATTAATTTTGGACTATGAGAGATATTGATTATGAATGATAAAATAAATATGATCATCGCCATTTATAACAAAGAAGGGGGATCTTTATTTTTTTGAAAAAATATTTAATTACACCTTTTTGGGGCTATAGAATCATGATCATTGGTCAATAAAACATGTTTTCTTATCTCCAAATGTGTAAACATGTTAGAATTTTGATGACATGCATGAAAGTTTTTATTTAGATCAACCACTAAAATTACCTCTCAGACTAGAAATAATGACACCATCGATCTTTAAGATTAATGTGCTAAGCCACACATGGTATCTTATATCCATCATACCTATGTCCCAACTTAGTGTTTAATGGATTGATCACTTGCATAATGACTAGAAGAAAGTGATAGAAAGGCCCAAGTTATGAAGGACATAGATGTTGGAAATAAAATAAAGCTTTTTGGTTGACTTATCCACCATTGTCCTACCTAATTACTAATGGGGTTAGTCCACCCCTATTCCATTATTAGGAGGGCAAAGCTCTCCATCACCTAGTATTTTTTTGTCAAATATATACCATCCCTTCCTATGGGCCATCGGTGACATCGTATGGGATAAATAATAATTTCTTAAAAATAGAAAGAAAAAGAGCTATATGCAATAGTTGAAGCAACAAAAAATAAAATTTCATATAAAAAGTAAAATTTTTATCAATTTTGATTTTATTATCTATGCAAAATACAATTTTAAAATATAAATAGTAAAATTAGAGATAAAAAATTTAAAAATAGAGAACTGCATACATTATACTTGGGTGTGTTCCTTGTTTTTTCTAATATATGGAATTGTTGATTTTTTGCTCCATATGATATAGGGTTAATTGGACCTACAAAAAGACCAAACAATGACAAAAATGTTGTTTGGATAGCTTAGGGTGTTGACATCTAGTGCCACATATTGTACTATAGCAACATATTTTATGTATTGGTATTTTTTTTGGTGAGATCTAGTTGACTATAACATGATCCATGTGTTGACATTATTTTGATATATAAGAGTTGAAATATTTCGTTTGGCTCTCATACTCTTGTGCATGATTTACTTTTCACTTGCAAAATGTTCATTATTTTTATTTACTTATTTTTGCACGCTACTTTGGTCATGTGTAACATGTTGCTTAAGATTTAAATAAGATTATTAAACACCATGACATTGAATAACTAACAATAATGAATGTTATCTCCAATTTTTTAAATCAAATTATATTCAACATAATTTCAATCAAATATTATTTATTCAAATCTATAGACACCTAAAACGCGTCATGTCGAGGTGACTACTCATATGGGACATGCTAGAAGACCATATGGAAGACCTTGGATAGATTCCAAGGTATAGCAGTGGTTTTTACCACTCATTTGGGCACCTTTGCCTAGTCAGTGTTAGCCGCTACTGACACCCATGGTTAACAGAGCTGACCGCGCTTGTCAACCATGGTCAGGACTAAAAATCAGTTGGCCTTCATCCGACCCAAAATCGGTTGCAATGGCCAATTGGTTGCGGATTGGAGCGGTTTGAGCGAGGAAGGTTCTGGATCCTTCCATCCAACAAGCTCAACTACCCAATCTTGTTCTTGGCTTCCTCATGAAGCCACCCCTAGCCCTTGGCAAATGCTATAAAACCCCCCTCCAAATTGGAGAAAGATATAGACAAGTCTCGAGTTGAAATGCAACGAAGCCCTATCGAATTGCATACTCACTTACATGCATTGAGAGGAACACTTTGGCTGCCCAATTGGAGATCACATGCCATGGAGGTCCTAGGAGGCTAGGAGATCCAAGAAACGTGAATTCATGCAATCCGTGCACCAACTGAGCAATTCAACCACCAAATCTATCAGAGGACACAGTGGCGACCCTTGATCATCAATTCCTCAAGGAGAATTGAAGATTGGACACCAAATTAGGAGGGCAAGAATATTTCAAGCTCAGCCATGGCTATCAACCATGGCTAACAGTGCTCATCGCGCATCAGACCCACGGTCAGGTTGTCATCTTCAATTTCCTTGTTTTCTAGCCGTAGGATTTGCTTAATTGTATTAGATTAGACATATATCATGTTAATTTGCTTTAATAGAAACTTTGACCGATGCAATTAGAGTTTTTAGTCATTTTCCTTCACTTTTGCAATTATGGCACTAATGGTTCTTTTCATGCTTCCATGCTTTCAATTTCATAATTAAGCCAATAGATAGCTAGATCTGCTTTTGTTTATATGTTTGTAGCAATATTTTTAGGTTTAACATAAGTTTAGTACGTTTCTTGCACTTTATTGATTTCATGCTAGTTATACTACCTTTTATGCAAATACCTCCTAAAAGCCTCATCAAGAGAGGCCTCTTTTGTTGCTAATTGCTTCTTGTTGTTTATTGCACGTAGGATTAACAGGGTTTTGAGATGCAAGACAACAAATACCTCTAATCATGGAGAAGAAGGTCATCGACACCTTGGAGCAGTTCGTGTCCATTTAGAGAGTCTACGTATTGCACCTACCCCATTGGGGCTTTCAAATTGTGTTAATTGTATCAACATTTGGGTGACCCTAAGAGGGGCATGATTGTAACCGAGATTTGATTCAATATTAATAAAAGAAACATTCATTTTCTTGTCATATGCAATCTTGTCTTCCATTTCATGCTTTAATGATTGATTTCAATTAATGTATTAGTTTAGGTGTATGCTTTCTAGATAGGTACAAAAGGTGATCATGGTGGAACCTCCATATTTCATGCCATGGATCACTGACCTCTATGATTTTTTTATGATAGGTGCTCATCATGGTTGATAGCCATGGTCAACAGTTGTCACCATGATTGACACCCATGGGCAACAGTGGTCACCATGTTACAGAGATGTGATCAGAGTCTGATAGACCAGATAGCAGAGGAGTAAAGCTCAATCAGATGTGGACCTGAGGTAGGTGCCACTGTCACCTTCTATTTCTATTTTTGCTCTTTGTAAATTTCTAGAATGCAAAATTGTTAGACTAATTAGGGAAGACAACGAAATTAGCAGTAGGCATATGAGTCCTTAGGTCTTTCTCTTTTTAGGTCTTTACTAGGTATTGCTAGGAACAACAGACCTTTGAGTGTAGTTCGCCCTAGTCTCCAGCGTTCTAGAATATCTTTTGTATTCTGTTTGCTTGCTTGAGGCCCGATCAGTGGCCATACCATCGTTAGTATGCATTGTCAAAACATCATGTAGAACTAATCATGCATACTTTCTTAATTTGAAATATTCCTTTTTCTGCATTGCATATAGAAGAGAATCATTTGAATGTTGTATTATGCATATTTATTTTATGCAAATTAAAAGGAACCACACACACCATGATTCACATTAAATGCTAGTGAGTTGGAAGTCACATCCAACCACTAGTAGGGTTTCAATGATGGTGGCAGTGATTTCCATCCATTGGCCCAACTCCCATGTACCTTATGTTCTAGACCAAGGCTGGACTCAAGAACCTTTCGTAGCCCAGAAAATTTGCATGTGCTTCTCTTCGGAGGGTATAACGTTGACTGGGTGAAAATGGGTGAGAGTCTGGCAGGACCTATGCTCCCTGCCCGGTGTGGACCTCATCACCACATTTCGAGGGGATTACGTGACCTGGAGTTCATAGCCAGGTTGTCGAGCTATGAGTATACAAGTGAAAGCCCTTTAACAATTGAGTATATCATCAACACATTGAAAACATGATGAGAGTTACATACTGATACAACACATTTGCAAAACACATCAAACAGTTTAGGGTTCACAAGCAAAACTTAAAATAAGATAATCATCATTGTTTACTTTGCTTGCCTTAAAATTTACATATAAGATAACACAATGGTGCAAACACGGAGGGGTCGATCCAGGCATAGACCTGAGATCGAAGCCCAAGCTCCACCTAATGCACAACATGATGTAGAACACCCTCAATCATAGAATCCTCCTGGACGTCATTCAATGAGTATTAGAGGGGATAATTCTACATGAGGGGATTCCATTGAGAATACCTCGATTAGAGGAAGTACTAGACACTCCTCTAGACATAGATCAGAGCATGGGACTTCCCAGCATGGGGGTTTCGCACATGGTAGCATTTACCATGACCGCATTCCTCATGCATCCATGGGTTCTACTAAAGAATATGTCATTGAGGGATCCAGATTGGTACCCCTTCGACCTATAGCTAAGGGAGGCTCATGACCTCCACCATCCAAGTATAGATAGGCTCGAGATCCACCCATTCAGGGGCAAGTAGATGGGACCACTTTGAGCATAGGCCCATGTAGACTCCCTATAGGGGTGAACCTTGTAAGTTCACCATAGATATATCAAAAGTGGGAGCTAGAGGCATGCCACCTCATGAGCCATGGCATAGTAGTCAGTTAGATGGTCTAGACAGAGTCCTAGGATAGCTAGGATATAAGCCTATGCCTACACCCTCTCGACCTATGAGTGAGTGTAGTGGAAGCACCATTAGGACCACCAGAGAACTTGGAGAGTGCTCCAAGCATTCTCATGACATATGTGCTCCTGCATCTCATGCAGGCACAGAGTATAGGAGACAACCTGATGTGAATGTCATATTTACAGACAAAGGCAAGAGTGTGGTAAATCAGTCCATTGGGGGACATACCCATAAAGTCACTCGAACAGAGCGCACACACCAGAGGCCTCAGATGGTCGATCATGTTGATAGATCTCATAGACTGGTGTCAGAATAGAGATGATAGATTCTCCAAGACCAATTGGAGGATGTTCACGTAGAGAAAGAGCACCTCAAAAATGAGAACACTCAGAGGCAGAGGTTCATAAGACAAAAATTATATGAATAATGCATGCATGAACAATGCATCCTTGATCAGAAGGAGCATGTTGAGAGAGAGGATCGATTGGCTAGCATCGGTTTACCTCCTCGTAGTGAGACCAGGGAGCGTGTCGATAGATGAGTGGCTTCACAGCCCGAGTTATACCCTGAGTACATAGACACACATACTCACCGTACAGCTCAGCATAGAGATATCGACATCCAGCATCCAAACAACATGAGCATAGGAAGTATGAGGAAGAAGTGGGAGAGGAATTAGAACAAGAATATCCAAAAATCTCCCAATTTGAGGAGGAGGATGAGCCTAGTCCACCACCTCGACAGAAGAAGAATCTACCTTCGAAGGTGCCTCCAAGGCAATCTCGAGAAGAGGAGATCCTTTCTTCGTAGGCCTATAAGGCCTTAGCAGAGAAGGTCCAAGCCATAGAGAAGCAAGGAATGACTTATCAAAAGCCTACCTTGAACAAGATCCATAATGAACCTCTATGCACATTAGTGCCTATTTCGACCTATCCTGAGCATTTCAAGATGCCTAGGCTGGAAAAGTTTCAAGGAGAGGAAGATGCACAGGAGCATGTGATGAGTTTTCTAGATATGTGCTTTCATATTGAGAGCAATGATGCTTTGCTCCTATGCACCTTCATTACGACCCTCTCAAGCCCAGCTCGGGAGTGGTTCAACCAATTAAAGAGGCACAACATCACTAGTTTCAAACAACTAGCCGATGCATTTCTTGAATGCTTCTCCTTCGACATCAAGAAAAAGGTAAACTTATCCGACTTGGCTGCTTTAACGCAACATGACGATGAGCCAGTGATGGATTATGGAAAATGATGGAGGAAGATGATGGCAAAGCTACCATTCTCCATCCCATCCTCTGAATTAACTCGAATGTTCATGAAGAGTTGCGCCAAGCACATTTTATTATTGCTACAGTTGCAGTAGTACCAGACATTCGAAGAGGCTTTGGTGCAAGCCAAGGTGATAGAGGACATCAAGTTACAGGAGGGTAACTTGAAGCTCAAAAATAAGGAGTGGAACAAGAAAAGCACTGAGAGACAATAGGCCAAGCCGACCCACGTTAATCAGGTGGTGTTGAACCTTCAGAAAGGGGATAAGGGGTAACAACAATGAAACTATCAAGCCCAACCTCCTCCTACACAATATGAGCAATACAACAATAATCAGAGGGGTAAGGATAAGGAAAGATACCCTCCTCACATATTCACTCAATTATCAGAGTCATTGGCTTCGATTTTTCATCAGCTATGCGAGGTGAAGGCTATACACTTACCCGATGTCAAGTTAATGGACCCTAATCAGCCTAAGCCTAAGGGCTACAAGGATGATCAATATTGCATATTTCATCGATCGAAAGGCCATGACATTGAGGTATGTTGGTATTTCAAACATCTTGTGCAAAATATGATCGAAAGAGGTACACTTCTTGTCGACAACCCACAAGCGCTTGACAATAAAAATATGGGGATTTACAAAAATCCTCTACCAAATCATGAGGCACCAAGGAATAATGTTGGCCAAGTCAACCAAGTATGCATCGAACCACCAACCCATGGGTTCATCAAAATGGTCAATATTGTCACAAGACACGTGAGGTATGAATGACCAAATCAACCTCCAATGCCCATTAGAGTCCAAGTTGTGCCTCCTCCAAGGCCAGCCCAACATGTGCCAAGCCCACCAACTAGACCGATGGTGACAATCAAGAGTAGGTTGGTCCAAAACCTATAAACTCTAGCAAAGTTGTCAATTTATGAGTTGATTCAGTAGTCTCCCAAGCATAGGGAGACGCTTATGGACATCCTAAGGTCCATAGAAGTGCAGCCTCAGGATCTCGAAGCATTTACACACTTCATGGGGCACGTACAATAGTGTCAAGAACTGGTCATACAATTTCATGATCATGAAGTCAAGATGGTTTCCACTATTATAGCAGACCCACCGTTGCATATTATTGCATGTGTGAATCACAAACCATTCAAGCGGGTTTTTATTGACATGGGGTCATCAATCAATATCATAACTACCAAGGCGTTAACTCACTTGAAGTTTCCCAAGATGCATATCATCCCTTCTACCTTCACGTTGAGAGCTTTCAATGATGCATTATGCTCAATGGTCGGTACTATAGTTTTACCTATCCAGGTAGGACTGAAGACCATCCCGGTGATGTGTCATGTAATCGAAGGTGCTATGCAATATAACATACTTCTAGGGAGGCCTTGGATCAGAGAAATGTGTTGCATCCCTTCTATTCTACATCAATGTATCAAATACGTTCATGAGGGATAGGTTCACGTGGTGCCTTCAGATGAAGAACCCTTTAAATACGTGAATCTAGCAGATTTGTCGAGGGAATTCATGCTCCCCTCAATGCACCTGGATGTGCGGCCAGCATCACCGATCAAAGAGCCAGGAGGTAAAATCAAAGAAGTGTGTGCTAAACCTGCAACGTCCACATCTCAATGATCGGAGCACATGACAATTGCTTCTACTAGACCATCTGCATCTATGATGCATCGGGATGATAGGAAGTTGAAAGCAAATATGGGAAAAAAGAGATAAAGCAAACGCCCAAGCCAATTATCATTGAAGCCCCTACTCCCATGGAAGTAGAGGAAATTCAAGGAGAAGTCGAAGAGGCACCTCAGCCTGCTTCACTTGCATCTTCAATAGGGTCATCTGCACCGTAGGTGACCATCCATTTGGTTAATCCTAGATTAGGGGAATATATCATGCAGAATGTGACGTTCACACCGATTATCAAGACTGCATAGGACATGGGCCGACCATGAGCCCATCACCTTCCCATAGGGATGGTGGCACCATTAGGGGTGCCACCTAACCAAACCAACTTCATCTATGGAGGGCTAGACCAGCTTGCATCTCCCACGCCCATGGATGAGGATGATAATGAACCATTCACTATGAATGTTCATTATCTCTCTAACCCAGAATACGCCATGCGATACTTTGAGCATTACCATTGGCATGGTTACGGTCTCGGACTATTCGAGCAAGGGCATAGGAGGCCATATGAACCGTAGTATCAGTTGCCAACTGATAGGTTCGGGTTAGGATACTATATTCGAGGACAGGATGAACTTCTCATGACATCTTTAGACCGCTTGTACCTCAGTCTAGGGGGTGAAGTTGACTTCAATCCTTATCACCCTAATCCTTCTACATTTTAGAGGGATAACCGACTAGTGACCTATGTCACTATAGAGCCACCCGAGAGATACCATGCAAACATCTTGGTGGAGACCGACCCAGAACACATTCCAAGAGCCAACTTGGACAATTAAAGTTGTGAAGCTATCGATGATATTGGTATGCACATCCAGAGTCTAGACACAACTATAGACACCGAATCAGAAGTTGCTTCTGAGGACGTGCATGCAGTATCCATCATCAAAAGTGATGGACCAGACTACAATTCTGGAATAGATGACACTGAGTTATCCTCAAACAATGAGCAATACGAGGATGAAACCGAGTTGGCCTACTTGGGCCCTACACTCTTACATCATATGCTACCCATGGAACAAATGGATGAGATCGAAGAGCACTTCATAGTTGAGAGTGACTATGAGGATGAAACTGGGCTCATACTTTTAGATTTTGTCCTATCTAGGTCCTCTCAACTTGCATCATATTTTACCTTTGGAATCAATAAGTACGAGTGAAGAGCCCTTTGATGATGATGATGGCTATCAAGAGATAGCCTACATGGGACCTCATTTGGAGCATCACCTAATTCCATTAGGTAGAGGTAAGGATCCTTATTATGATAGTGATGATGAAGATGAAACAGAGAGAGCCTATTTAGGACCTCCCTACTTGCATCATCGTAATGCACCATATACTACTGAGGAGATGTACAGAGAGATCAATCTCCATCCTCACCTTAGGGGAAGACCACCAAATCTCAATGTGATTTATCACATGGTGTTTCTTAATCCACCAACGTACATGGAGCTCCTTGAGCCCAATGATCCCATCCGATAGTCTATTCATGGATCGGATCTAGAGATCCCCATACCCCTAGAACCACATCTCGAGGATGGAAGTTTTGCTAATATTGAGTCACGTGCACGTGGTCCTGGAGACATGATCCATTCCATCAATATGATCTCCATTGATTTGACCACTCCACTCTATAATCCAACTGATCCTTCCAAGCCATTGTGTCTTAATGTAGATGCTATTGATTGGGACCATGTTGATTCACCTTTGGAGCCTGAAGATTTCTTCCCTAATGAGGAAATGTTGCAACCTTTCCATTTTGCGCTAGGCTATGCACATGATGTCTATCATGCTGAGGATGCTTCCAATGAGGAACCTATAAACCCAGCAGATGACATCCACTTGATCCCTACACCTCATCAGCTTGAGGAGGGATCCCATATGTCAGTAGAGGAAACCTTTGAAGTGGATATCAGTAATGATCCCACTAATCCTAAGAAGGTTAAATTTGGAGAAAGTTTGACTCCTGATGAGCATGCCAACCTCATCCCTCTACTAAAAGAGAGACCTGATCTCTTTGCTTGGACTTATAAGGACATGTCGGGTCTAGATCCAAAATTGGTTACTCATAACCTTTCGCTAGATCTATCAAAGAAGCTAGTCAAGCAAAAACTCAGGAAGATGCATCCAATAGTAGCCTTAATGGTTAAGGATGAATTGCAAAAGTTGTTGGATGTAGAGTTTATCATTTCCATCGACTATCCGAAATGGGTATCAAACATGGTGCCTATAGGAAAACCTGATGGAAGGATCCGTATCTGTATGGATTTTAGAGACCTAAATAGGGCAACACCAAAGGATTCATTTTCATTGCCAAACATAGATGCTCTCGTAGATGCAACTACGGGTCATGAGATGCTCTCCTTAATGGATGGTTTTTTCTGGTTACAACCAAATTTGGATTAAGCCCGAAGACCAACATAAAACCATGTTCATAATGCCATGGGGGACATTCTATTACAAGGTTATGCCATTCGGCCTGAAGAATGCTGGTGCTACATATCAGCAGGCTATGACATATATCTTTCATGACTACATGCATAAGATCTTAGAAGATTATATCGATGACTTGTTGGCAAAGTCATTGCTACGTGAAGAGCATGCTGAGGTCCTGAGAAAAGTCTTTGATCACCTGATAGAGCATAATGTCAGGTTGAATCCTAAGAAGTGCGTATTTGGCGTAACTTCAGGGAAGCTCTTAGGATTCATCATTTCAAAATGAGGCATCGAAGTTGACCCAGAAAAGGTCAAGGCTATTTTAGAAATGCGTCCTCCCATAAACATCAAGGAATTAAGAAGCCTACAGGGCAAAGTAGCATCCATAAAGTGATTTATCGCACAATTATCGGATAAATGTCGACCCATGAATCGATTGCTACACAAGGGGGTCCCATTCAACTGGGATGAGGACTATCAAGCAGCCTTTGCTGAGATTAAGCAATACCTGGCAATGCCACCAGTGCTAGCTCCACCAAGACCAGATGTACCATTCTTGTTGTATATATCGATGATGGACTTTGCACTAGGGACCATGTTAGCCCAAAAGAATGTGCAAGACAAAGAACAAGCCATATATTACATTAGTCGAACCTTGGTGAGTTACGAGCTAGGATATGCATACATGGAAAAGTTATGTTTAGCGGTAGTGTTCGCTACAAAGAAATTATGGCACTATATGTTAAGTCATACGATGTATGTCATATCAAAACAAAATCCTTTGTAGTATATGATGAGCAAGACATATCATAATACACGTACTATGAAGTGGATCATGCTATTGATAGAATTTGATTTGGAATTCATAAGCCAAAAGTCCATTAAGGGATAAGTCATAGCTGATCAACTGGCTGAGGTGCCTCTCGAGAATAGTAGGCCCCTCACCATAGAGCTTCCTGATGATGTAGTATTTGCCTTATCAGAAGCACCCGAACCCGAGGAACCGGATAACAAAGTTGATATGACCTTGTTCTTCGATGGTTCGAAGTGTGAGCAAGGGGGTGGTGCAAGAATAGTGTTGTTCATGCCACAAGGAGCTCCAATGCCCTTGTCGTTCAAGTTGGACTTTCCTTGCACTAACAATAATGCTGAATACGAAGCCCTAATTTTGGGTCTCCAAATAACTATCGCCATGAAGATCAAAAGGCTAAATATCTTTGGTGATTCCCTTCTCATTGTTAACCAAGTTAAGGGATTATTTCAATGTCGATGTTCGATATTGAAAGCTTACAAGGATCTTGTTGACATTTATCTAGCTCAACTAGAATGGTATGACATCGAGGCAATCCCTCATTCATCCAATAGATTTGTAGACACAATGGCATCTTTGGGATATTTAATCCCTCAGAATCCATCTACCGATTTCACTACCATCCATGTAAAAATATTGTCACATTCTGTTATGCAGTGCAAAGCATTGGATAACAAAGAGTCAATCAACATGATTCATGTAGAACCAAACCATGAATGGTTCTACAGAGCCAGAGACTTTCTCAAGAGAGCATCCTAGGGGTCTTTGATCTCGTAGGATCCGATGGGGAGTGGTACTACCATTCACCACAAGGTTGTTTCCTAGTCTGCATTTGCAAATGTGGAACCACAGGGGGAACATGTTGTCTTGTCAGTCAAAGCCGAAGCTTATCATAACTGGACATCATAGATACATGACTTCCTTAGACTTGGTGTAATCCCTCAGGGATTATCATGTGCCATGAAATGCACATTTAAATAGAAAGTGACAAAGTATGTCTTGTTAGCAGACATCCTATACCGTAGAAGCTATGATGGAGTTCTCCTTCATTGTCTTGAGCCCCAAGAGTCATCTTGGGAAATTTTGCAAGCTCATGATGGTACGTGTGGTGGCCATTTTAGTGGCATGGCTATCATCAAGCGCATCCTTCGCATGGGTTATTATTGGCCCACTATGGAGAAATATTGCAATGTGTATGTCAGGAAATGCATTAAATGTCAACATCATGCTAATCTTATGCACTTGCCATCACAGGCCTTACAGCCCATTCAAGCGGCTTGGCCATTTGCTCAGTGGGGATTTGATCTCATCGATAAGATCTCTCCTCCATCATCGGGTCGACATACATTCATTATTATGGCTACTGAGTATTTTACTAAATGGGTGGAAGCCATTCCCTTAACAATGACAACTAGAGCACGTATTATTGAGTTTATACTCACCAATATCATAAGTCATTTTGGGATACCATCCAAGATAGTTTTGGATAATGGAACATCATTTAAGAACAAAATTGTGAGGGCTTTGATGTCCAAATATAAGATCAAACATAATTTTGTGACTCCATATTATCCGTAAGCAAACGGATAAGCTGAAGCTTCAAATAAGATAGTGGTTTCCATATTGAAAAATATGGTACAAGAACACCACAAATATTGGCACATCCAACTACCCCTTGCATTATGGGCTTACAGGACTAGCATTCGAACACCCACTAGGGCAACTCCATTTTCACTAGTATATGGTGCTGAGGCCATTATGCCCTTAGAGTTGGAAATTCCAATATTGTGCATCGCATTGAAAGAGTTCATTGATGATGACACCGCATGACAAGCTCACCTAGATCAATTGATGCTACTTGATGAACATCGCATGAATGCCCTTGAGCACCTTCACATTTATCAAGAGTGCTTAAAATGAGCTTACAATAACAAAGTCCATCTGAGAGACTTTGAGGTTGGTGATCTTGTCTTGAAAGAGAACCAACAGAACTCAAATTTACCACCAGAACTATGAGATAAATTTATGGCTAACTAGTTAGGTCCTTATATGATCTCTGAGAATATTGGACCTGGGACATATCACTTGACATCGTTGGAAGGAATTGAAGAGCCTGAACCTCTCAACATCCTTCATATTAAAGCGTTTTATGCCTAAAACCATAAAAAGGCTCCAAAGGCATCTATAAGCCCTTTGGTCAATTTTAAAAAGGCTCCAAAGGCATCTATAAGCCCTTTGGTCAATTTCAAAAAGGCTCCAAAGGCATCTGTAAGCCCTTTGGTCAATTTCAAAAAGGCCCCAAAGGCATCTGTAACCCCTTTGGTCAAAGCACAAAAGGCTCCAATGGTTTTTAAAATCCCTTGGTCAAAATGTAAAATCCAAAAATAAAAATATTGCATTTCATTTAAAAAAAAAAACATTGCACTTGCATATGGCATTCCATTTTGCATCCATTCATTTAATTGCATTGCATTAGGCATTTCCATCCATCGCACATTGCATTAGGATAGATTGTGTTTGCAATCTTACAAATGACACCACGTTTGTGTTTCAATCATGCATCATTGCATTTTCATCATTCATCACCCTTGTGAGTAATTGTGTTTTTCAACACAACCCATCTTGTTGCTATGAAGAATATACTAGGGTTTTTTGGTCATTCAACCATACCTAGTGGTCTTCTCAAGAGTTTGGTAGAAAGCTTGCTTTGCTTTTGTAGATGAGGTCTAGTTTTGATAGTACTTAGCATATCAGAATCCTATCACTAATCAAACACATTTAAACAATCCTAATTAGGGTAAGGAAGGATGAAAACTACAAAAGTGGTCCAGGTCACCTTAGGTGAAAGGTTTTGTTACTTGCTTATTTTGTGAGGAGCAATGGTCTAGAGTAGTGGTCATTGGCAAAAGGACAAGTTTACCCCCTACCCGAATAAATCCCTTGCTTACAAATGAAGGAGCAATATCCCATAATGATATCCCTGAAAGATATCCCAAAGTGAAACTACCAAAGTGAAATATCAAAGTCAAATCAAATCAAGATCAAGTTTTATCAAAGAAATCCTATCAGTATCAAATCCCTTGCTCAAAGAAAAAAGAAATATAAAAGAAAACAAAAAGAGTATATACAAAATAAACAGTGATTTTTGTCACTATATATGAGCAAGTATCCCAATAAATTGAAGAAAATAAGGGGGTGAGCTTGAATCCCTGGAATGATCAATACTTGAAAGCCATAGAGTGATCCTCAATCTCAACAATGGGCTGAAAGAATCCCGCCTGTCATTGAAGGGGTAGTTCTAAGCAATTTACAAGTGAGCTAGCTTTAGGTGGCCCGGATTGCCTAGTGGTCTAGTCTAACTGAATTCAAACCTAGGATGAGGTGAACATTTGAGGATCCCCAATCTTAGCAATGGGCTGAAAGAATCCCTCCTGACATTGGGGTATGCTTATGTTTTACCTAATATATTCATTTGCACACATAGGGGTAATGAATAGCTTGGTATTTCAGAGTGAAAACTTTATTTTTAGAAGTCTAGTATGGTCATTATACAACTTTTGATAAGTCAACTAGGGTGTTTGAGTTTCATGGAAAACCTCAAAAATTCCCAAATAGCAACAACCAATTTTCAATGCAATCATCAAATATCAAATTTCTCTTTATAAGATTTTGTTTATTAAATATTATTCATAATATAGGTTAGATACTGGATGGATGTCAGAAATGATATTTAAATGACCACTGACTATGTTACGCATATTATTTTAACTTGCAAGAGCTTATGAATAGAAACAATACATCATTGCATCTCACATAAGGGTGTACAATTTATCAAAATTTTATAAAGATATAGCAATTACAATTCATGATTGTTATACATTCTGTGGTGTCATCCATTAGATTGTTAAATCCATATTACATTCATACATTATGTTTTAAGTGATTAAAACATACATGTCCATTTACATAGCATTCATCATAGAAAAATTATGCAATACATACATGGCATAAATTATGTCATAGCAACATAAATTAAATGCATACAAGTGAAGCAAATTATACATGCATTTAACATCAAATATTGCATTCATATACATTCATCATAAGTAGTCCATCTACACATGTATATCATCGCATCTAAATCATACATCCATCATATAGCTAGTGCATGTCATCCATACATCACATCATATAGCATTAAATCAACATAACATATAAGCATTGCATCCATGTGCATCTCATAAAACATAAACAATAAAACACATAAAATCTACACATATAATGAGTCTCCAATATCAGATCATATATATATATATATTGTGTGTGTACCAAAAATAATAATAATGTGTAGTACATCGACATGGTCAAAAATACCCGTAGGCTACATATGTGTAGGTCCTCGACCTTACACTCAAAAAAGGGTACAATGACATCTCTAAGATCTGTACTAGCTAGGGCCTACACCCCCAGTCTGTGAGGCACCACCATCGCCTCCACCCTCCCTATGGGTCCTCCATGAGCTAGCACCAGAAGTCCTCTCAGACCTGTGAGTCCTACGATTGGAGCTAGCTGACGACTAGCCTGTCTCTCGAGTGTGAGTCCTCTAAGACCCTAAAGTCATGGGCATCTCTAGAACCTCACCCTCGAGTAGTCCAATCCGCCCTCTTAGAGTGGTGATGTAGGTAGAGCTACATGAGGTATCATCAATGTGCTGCTCAACCAGAGCCCGGAGTCTCCTGATCTCTGCCCCCTGATCCAGACCTGCTACTCCTTGTATTACCGATGGCACTATTGGTACTACTGGAATAGCTAGGGATGCTAGAGAAACCTGTGAAGATGAGGGAGTTGATCCCCTAGCCTGGTAGGTGATGAGCAGTACTATCGAAGCATCTACCTGAGACTACAGAAGAGTGCACTACCCTGTGAGCTTCTGTATCTCTACATCAGCTGTAGTGATCCTAGCCTACAGAGTGGTCCTCTCCTCCTCATAGTTACACCACTAGGCCTACCCTACTATCAGCCTAGACTGTAGATCCCCCACCTTTGCCTATAGAGTGGCAATGGTGGTGTCCCACTGTAGCATCTGAGTCTGCAGAGAGCCTACCTGAGTCTGTAGGCTAGCAACCTAGGCTCTGAGCTACCCAATATCATTGTCAGGCTCTACCTCACCCTCCTCAAGAGCATCGCCCTCCTCCTCAGTCGATGGTGCCTCCTCTAATGCACCCTCACCCCATCCACCCTTAGTCCTCTAACGAACTCTACACCCATGCGGATATACCTCGACGTCCTCACCGCCCTCTATCGCATCATCTATGACCCTACCTAAGGGGCCCTCAAAACCTTGCCATACCCAGAGTGTCCACCATGTGTCAAATGAGGGGGTAGTCCCTCCATATCTCTACCTCGACTCCTGAAAGTCATCATCCTCATCACCCAATGGAGTAATCCTAGGCCAAGTCAAGTCCCTCTCTAGATGGAGGTGATGGTAGATGGTCGACATCTCTAGAATCTCCTATCGAATGTTGAACTATCTCAGGATGTGAGAGTAGTAGAAGAACTCGCATACCTCGAACTTATATCCGAGGAGCCATCTATCCCTGCATGCTCGATGTAGCCTGTCAGCAGCCTCCACCCATGGAGGGTAGTCTAAGTAGGGGTGCCACTCAATCTGATCGACCTGTAGCCCCACGAACCATACAATATAGTGAGTCAGGTCCCCTGCATGAGACCTACTCTAGAAGCCCTCCTGATCTCGAGGCCAACATGCAACATAACACTAGCATCCCTCAATAGTGCCAATCTCCAATGGTAGGCTCATGGGGTGCTCGATATTAATGTGCTGCCACCCCTAGATCTGTAGCAGCAAGCTGCACCCAATGTCGACTCTGCTCCTACAGGTGATCTGATACAACTCATTATAGAGCTATGCCAATAGTGCACTACCCCAAGACAGGATCAAGGGATGATCAGTAGGACTCATGAGGACATCCATAGTCCTAGCCAGGAGGTTCCAAGGGAACCTCACTCTAGAAGAATCAGGGAGGACAACCTATATGATCAAGTGCATGAATATGATTGTGCGCTCATTGAAGACCCTCATCGTGTACCAGTCCTCAATATGGACCCCTCCATGGTCCGAGTCATGCTCTACCTCCACACTGCATCTATCAAAAATCTATGCAAATACGACCTTCTTCACCTCGATCGACGAAGATGTGATGGGCTCACCATCTAGAGGAATGCAAAAGATGTGGTAGACATCCTCTAGTGTCACTATCATCTCACCTATGGGCAGGTGAAAGGTGTTGGTCCACGCATCCCAACGTCGGGCCAAGGCAGTCATATAGGCCTAGTCGGCCCTGATGGTGGGGAGGTGCAGTACGTAGCCAAACCCCATGACATCGAACCAAGCCTGATCCATCGGATCAAGGGCACTGCGTAGGTTGCGAAGGATCTCAGACTCCCTCGCCCTCATAGTCAGGGTCTAACATAAAGTAAAATGAGGCCAAAATTAATAAAAGACAATAAAAAATGAGCAAAAACATTTAAAAACAATTTCAAAATGAAAAACAAAGTAAAAAAATGTCAAAAGCATCAAAAAAATGAAAAAAACACTTCAAAAATAAAAAAATCAATTAATTCTATCAAAAATAAAAAAAATTGAAAAATTAAAATTTTTGCCTAAAATGGTCGAACCACGGTTCAGACCCGCGATCGGGATGGCGGTCAAAATTTTGACCATTGGATTTTAAATCCCATCGCGGCTGACAGTCGCAACCCCCAATTTGCCAATTGGGGACCATGCTTGCTAGTCACGGCTAGCAAGGATGACCTTTTTAGGGTCATTCCTTATCCCAGGGCACCCCAAAAATTAAAGCCCTCCCCTCTAAGCTAACCTAAGCTAAACCTAACTAGGGTGAGGTTCATTACCAACAGTTTAGTGAAGTTAATTTGCCTCATTAATTAATGTGGTTAATTTTTAAACTGGTAATGAAAGCGTGGTCTCGGTTTACGTGTTACCTTTGTAACACCGGCTCCTCCACTGGTAGAGGCCTACGGCTGGTCTGCCATCAGGATGGGAGATGAGGTAAGTGGATCAGTTTTTCAGTAGCGTTTCATGTCAAATTTCAAGTTTTACCTCTCAGAGCTCTCAGATTTTCAAACTGCAATAGGAAATAATGAAATTTTAAATTGTACAAAATGCTTAAATATTTCTAATTTTGGTCTTGAGCCTGACAACCGCGGTCCCCGAATTAGGGTTTTCCACCCATGAGTCTGACCCACGGTTAAGAAATTTGATATTTTTAGTTGTCATTGTCAAACATGGTTAACAAGCTGCAATAAATGCTCTTAAATCCCACCATGTGGAGTTCCAAAATGGTAACTTCTAAGTACCAACCAGATCAAAAAATTCAAAAATTTTCAAAATTAACAAAAAAATCAAATATATCCAAAAGCCAAATGCGCCTTGTATCTAGTTATTTACCCTATACACTTGGCGGTTGTAGCGACTTGCGCTCCATGCAAACCGACAAGATGAGTAAATTACCATAAGGACATTTGGGGTAAATTAGTCATCGCTGAATTGTATGCTTCATTTCAATCCCTAAGAAGGCCCAGACGATCGGACTGCTCCAAGGGAATGAGATATTCATCGTAATTCCCCTATGACATTTTTAGAAAATCATCGACAATATGATTCAACACAAGCATAATTGACATTGTTACCATTTTGATTCCCTAAGAAGGCCTTCATGGCTGGACCGCTCCATGGGATAGAAATATACAATTACTATTAACAGTTGCAATCATAGCTGATTAGGCCTTGCCAAGTATTAAAATGCTAAATCTTAATTTGTTCAAAGTCATTCATAGTGGTCAAGTGACTCGTCGCTTCATTTAATTGTCATTACCCTCATCGACTCATCGCTTGAGGGGGTAGTCATAATATCAAATCATAATCAAAGTCAACAGAAGATCCCTTGATCGTAGATCCCTAGATCTTGTCAAATTGCATTCATCTTACGAATCATTGCCAATGACTATCATAAGCTTACCCTCTGTTGGGGCAAAAAGCAAATATGATAGTAAGTTAGTAGCTCTCCTCCTTTCAGAATCTATATGGTGTGGAAGCCTATAGTAGCCCTGAGCTGACCGATCGACGTTGGAGCTTGCCAAAGCTTTTTCAAATTTAAGCCTTCCATCCAGTTGGAAGCAATGATTCTAGGATGCACGTCTTCTTTGCAGGACTCGGGCATCTAATGTTGATCAGACCAATGATCATCATCCAACCTACGACATCATTTTAGGAGGTCTATTTTTGCTCAACATTGTTCGATCTCACAATGCATCTCAAAAGGGGCATCTGTAGACACCTAAAACGCGTCATGTCGAGGTGACTACTCATATGGGACATGCTAGAAGACCATATGGAAGACCTTGGATAGATTCCAAGGTATAGCAGTGGTTTTTACCACTCATTTGGGCACCTTTGCCTAGTCAGTGTTAGCCGTTGTTGACACCCACGGTTAACAGATCTGACCACGCTTGTCAGCCACGGTCAGGACTGAAAATCAGTTGGCCTTCATCCGACCCAAAATCGGTTGCAATGGCCAATTGGTTGTGGATTGGAGTGGTTTGAGTGAGGAAGGTTCTGGATCCTTCCATCCAACAAGCTCAACTACCCAATCTTGTTCTTGGCTTCCTCATGAAGCCACCCCTAGCCCTTGGAAAATGCTATAAAACCCCCTCCAAATTGGAGAAATATATAGACAAGTCTCGAGTTGAAACATAGTGAAGCCCTATCGAATTGCATACTCACTTACATGCATTGAGAGGAACACTTTGGCTGCCCAATTGGAGATCACATGCCATGGAGGTCCTAGGAGGCTAGGAGATCCAAGAAACGTGAATTCGTGCAATCCATGCACCAACTGAGCAATTCAACCACCAAATCTATCAGAGGACATAGTGGCGACCCTTGATCATCAATTCCTCAAGGAGAATTGAAGATTGGACACCAAATTAGGAGGGCAAGAACATTTCAAGCTCAACCATGGCTAACAGTGCTCACCGCATATCAGACCCACGGTCAGGTTGTCATCTTCAATTTCCTTGTTTTCTAGCCGTAGGATTTGCTTAATTGTATTAGATTAGACATATATCATGTTAATTTGCTTTAATAGAAACTTTGACCGGTGCAATTAGAGTTTTTAGTCATTTTCCTTCACTTTTGCAATTATGGCACTAATGGTTCTTTTCATGCTTCCATGCTTTCAATTTCGTAATTAAGCCAATAGATAGCTAGATCTGCTTTTGTTTATATGTTTGTAGCAATATTTTTAGGTTTAACATAAGTTTAGTACGTTTCTTGCGCTTTCTTGATTTCATGCTAGTTATACTACCTTTTATGCAAATACCTCCTAAAAGCCTCATCAAGAGAGGCCTCTTTTGTTGCTAATTGCTTCTTGTTGTTTATTGCACGCAGGATTAACAGGGTTTTGAGATGCAAGGCAACAAATGCCTCTAATCATGGAGAAGAAGGTCATCGACACCTTGGAGCATTTCGTGTCCATTTAGAGAGTCTGCGTATTGCACCTACCCCGTTGGGGCTTTCAAATTGTGTTAATTGTATCAACATTTGGGTGACCCTAAGAGGGGCATGATTGTAACCGAGATTTGATTCAAGATTAATAAAAGAAACATTCATTTTCTTGTCATATGCAATCTTGTCTTCCATTTCATGCTTTAATGATTGATTTCAATTAATGTATTAGTTTAGGTGTATGCTTTCTAGATAGGTACAAAATCTTATTAAAAGGAAATAACCGAAAGTATACAACTTCCAAAGAGTTAGAGTGGGTCATTCTTCAATGAATAATTATTGAAGCATACTAGAAGCATGAAATCCTTGAAAGAACTAGACATGCTCACTACAATAGGGGAAATATACATGCTCCAATATACATGGAGCATGAAGTCCCCTAAGATAGAACAAGGAATGCAAATCACTATAGTATAAAAAACCACACACTATAGTTTACCTAAGGCATGAAGTCCCATAATAGAGAGTAAGATATGCCCACCACTAAAATGGAAGACCTCCATTTAGGATAAAAAGGACAAACTCCAAAGATATTCATTGTCATAAAAGGGGTAAAATACACACTCTAGCATGCCCAAAGCATGAATTTACTACAATAAATAATAAGGTGTGACCCTACTAGAATGGTCAAATCTCACACTCTATAATGTACATAGAAAAAAAGTTCCCATAAGCGAGAACAAAACATGCTCCACTACAAAGGGAAAAACTACACTTTCAAATTTTTGTAAAAAATAATGTTTGATTAAGAACTCACTTTATTTTTGTGGTTCTTAATTATTGGTGAGTTTTTTTTTTTTTAAATTTAGGGTGAAAAAGGAAGTCTAAAATGTTGACTTGATGTTCATGTTGTGTACCATATGGAAGATACTATGCATGTGAACTAAGGTAGTTTACTTTATGACACATAAAGCATTTGGTATTGACACAAAAGTCAAGCAAAACAAAGGAAGAAAAGCAAGAAGACTTAGGAGGCCATGATGGCCCTTTCTTGGCAAAGGGAACAATCATGGAAGAACAAGCACATAAATTGTAAAATGAATTTTATAGTGATACATGCTAGCAAAAATGGATGTCTAAGTTTATAAGATAATGAGTCAAATTTTAACAACTATAAAACAACACTTTTAACAATTAAAAAAAATGAATGTCTAAGTTTACTAGCTTATGGGTCAAAATTTAATAACAATAAAACAATGCTTTTAATAATTATTTTCTAGCTTAAACCACACCAAGGAAAATTGGATATAACCCTAGGGATTGTATAGAGTGTTAAGAAGGAGAGGAAACTAGTTTGTTTATGGGGATCATGACCTTTGGATGTAAAGTCTTGGTAGAGCACATTGTCCTTGTCCATTAGAGGGCACCAAACTAATGGTCAAGAAGCTTATAGGTACTTACAAGATCTAGAGAAGCCTTATGATCAAAATGAATGAGTTGGATTTTTGAATGTGAGAGATACCAATTAATGGATGATGAAATGAAGAATAATCATGGGTATTATATCAAATAAGAAAGAAATTTAGATTTTTACCAATGGTCAAATTACACATTTTTGGGGCTACAAAATCACAATCATAGGTTAAAACAACATTGTATTAACCCCAAATATGTAAACATGTTAGGGTTTCGATGACATACCAAAAATCCTAAGTTTAAATTGATGACTAGAATCACCTCTTAAAGTGAAAATAGAGTCACCATCGATATTTTAGACTCGAGTTCTAGGAAACATATGGTATTATGCATAATCATTGTGCCTATGTCCCTACTTAGTGTCTACAAGATCATTCATGCATGCAATGGCTAGAATAAGGTGATACAAACGGTTAAATTATGAGGGACACATATCTTAAAAGGTAATATATCTTCTTGGATGAGTAATTTATCATCATCTTATCTAAGAACTAATAAAGTTAGTCCAACCCTATCCCATAATTAGGATGGTAGATCTTTGCACCATTTGTAAGTTAGTTATCAGTGCTCCTCTTCCAAATACAAAAAGAAGCAAAATGCTCTAGTGATCTAGATCAACCACCAATACCACCTTTCTTTTTAAAAGGATATAGAAGTTTGTTGAAGTCATCTCCATGAATCTAATTATTATGATTCATAATTGAGTTTGACATGAACAAAATGAGCACCTTCTAATGTGTATCTTGAAGAGTGATAGTATCTAGAGTAATTATGCATTTATGATTCTTTCCTACAAAAAAGACCAATTAAATTACTTCTTGGTTCTAGCAATTGTCCATACCATTTACAATTATCTTCATACAATTGTAACATCTCTTGAATATCTCATAGCAAAAATCACTAGACCATCTTCCAAATCCTTTAAAATGCTTCCTTATATTCCACACTACCTAATTGTAATTTTTCTATTAAAATTAACTTTAAGACTATAATAATCTATTAATTCCTTGACACCTTTTTTTTAGGCCATATTCAAACTATGAATATTCCAAGATACATCTTCATCAAGATTTTTATTCTTGTTTATGAGCTTAGCTCTACTTTTTCTTTAATTTGTTTTATGGTATTGAAATGAGCCCCACCCATACTACATCATAACCACATAGTGCTATTACTACAAACTGGCAATTATACATGTATCCTTGGCAATATTTAAACTTGGGTCTCCTCCTTGAAAGTCAAGGAATTTAGCCCTACTTTTTAATACTTATGATATTTATTTCTAGTTTACCAAATATATATCCCTCTAAATTTCCTTTTCTATTGGTTGGAAGGGTGCAATTCTTTGTGTGAAGTGCGAAGGATTAGGGTTTTTTAAATGAAAAACATCTCATCTTTTGGGAGCCATAGCTTCATGAAGAGTTATCCGATTTAGCTGATTCTTAGACCAACTTGTGCAAATGAATAGCTTTAAAATGAATGGTTATATTCAAAAAATCAAACAATATTGAGGGAGATACGATCCTGTAAAGCCAACCATTCGAAACAAGGATAGTGATGGTCTTTCAAGTCACAAAAAATGAAATTATAAATATTTGTTAGCTAGGGTTTAAACAATGGGAAGAGAAATGAAGAGCTAGGACTTCAGTGAGGCAAGACATTCTATCTGGACAAATAATTTTTTTAGCTAATTTTTTTCCCTTTTTTTATCTTAGAAATTGTGCATGTAAAATTTATAAAGTTAATATCAAATATTATGTTTGCTATAAGACATTCATATAAATTTCAATATATTTTGAGTTTTAGTTTCCTTTCTGTAGACACCAAAATCTAGCCACTTGTCATCCATCCATAGTTTCCCACCACATTTACCCATATATATATATATATTTGTTTAATATATATTTAAATAATAATATTTTATATATTATATTTATATATATTTAATAAATATATGTATATATATATGAATTAATCCCAGCCATCCATCATGATCTAATCCTAGCCATTCATCCACCTTAATCCATGCCACATGCCCAGATTTAATCTCCACCCTCCATCATGTTTTAATCTTGACCACACAAATTGTGTCGTTGAAACCCTAACATGCCCTAGGAGAGATTATAAAGAGGAGTCATTTTGATGACTCAACCCCTAAGTTTTTGAAGTCCTCAAGCATCCAAGCATTCTCACCCCTTCCATATTCCATCGCTCATCGTCATCTTCGCATCCACCACCACCTATCTTGCTCCAAATTAGATCTGCTTTTGCAGCTTCTAGTTCAATCCTCGAATGCCCCTTCAGTTCCCCAGCACCTTGGGTTCCTATCATCCCTCGAGGACCTCTGGGTACTTTCTACCATCCACGTCAGCTTGGGCTCCTACCATCATCACCACGGGCATCTCACAACCCTAGTTTTACAGTCCCACTACCCCTTGGGTGTCGCTAGGGCATCTGCACACCATTTTATGCAACAACGACAAAGATCAAGTGAACAAGTCAGATAGACAAGGTAAATATTTATTGCATTTTTTTATATTCTTAGATCTATTTACAATATTATTTTTGCAACTAGGTTTTAGTAATTTTATTCTAAGGGTCTCACATAGTGGAGCCCTCATAGGTGCTAACTCTTGTTGTTATTTTTTGTATGAAAATATAAGAATCAAGTTCATTGGAGCTATTGAAGCTTGAGTGTCTAGCATATGGATATCTAAAGCCCACTCACCTCTGTTGAGATCAGATCGAATGTGAAGACACCACCATTATTTGTTTACTAGGGTTTAGAAGAACCCTAGTGTATTGTAATCATTGTATCAACATAATAAGCATTGTAAACCCCATATTTGGGGCACATTTTATTGTAACATTGAAGATCCACGAACAACATAATAAAAGTTTATTTCATTGTGCAATTTTATGTATTACATTGCTTATTTAATTCTATAGTTCTATTTTGGTGTTGTTCAATTTGCATTCACAAATGGTGATCATAGTGGGACCCACAAAGGGTTCTAAATTTTAAATTATATTTTAACTAACTTGTGGTTTTTTGTTTTCATATTGTAGGTTTTCAGAAAAAATAGATCGCATGAATTTCGTAGAATCAAGGTTTCTAAAAAATTGTAGGAGTTGAACAGAAGGTGCACGATCCTGTGATACTCATGGGACATTCAAAATACCAGGTGCATTTCATAGGCACCCATAGGTATTTCACAAAGAGGATGAAGAATACATAGGCTTATCTATAAGTCTACCTAAAAACCCTAACTCTCTATTTTACATATTTTTATGTTTTTACAGATTTTGTATTAAAAAGAACATCATTAAAATCTATTAAAACAAGCATTTTAATCTGCATTTTAGGCATTAGAATAGTTTTTGCATCCATATTCATTCACACATTTCACATTTCCAATTAAAATTTCATTATTTTTTGGTGTGCTACACTTAAAACCTTGCATTCTATTTTCATATGAATTGTTAATTGCATGAAATAGTCTACATTTTAGGGTTAGGAATTTCTCCTTTTGCTGGTCTAAGTAGGAACAACATTAGTATATTGAAAGTACCCCCACATTTGGTGATTCAAGGTGGAAGAGTAGATGAACCCTCCTCTATTTAGAGAGCGGTCTTAAGTGGTGTACTCTACTTATTTTGGGGAAATTAATATTTTTGGTGTTGGCTTCTAATTTAGACTCATGAAATTAGTTATTCTTAACATTGTGTGTACACCATAAAAAACTAGAAATATTAAAAGGAATCACACACAACACGTATCACTTTAAATAGTAATGTGTTGGATTTCATCACCAACCATTGCTTGAGATCTAGTGATGGTGGGTTTCATCTCCATCCACCAATATCTACCCTTAGACACCTTAGGACACCCCTGAGCAAACTTGTTGGACTTCATCACCAATAAGAATCTCATTGCCCATCCAAGCCATAGTTTTTACCCATTTTAATTCAGATTAGTTCATCAAAACACACAAAACCAAAAAAAAAACATTAAAATGAGATAAAAAAGAACAAAGGTAAGACACATTTTGTTGTATAAACATAGGATTGGATTGCCTATTTGATTTTGTGAGTTTTTCATTCCACATTTTATTTTCTAGCATATTTTATATTTGGTTCATTAGTTTATGGTATTAACAAGAAATCAAGCTAAAATAATGAATCAAATATCCACCAATCAAACCACTTCAGCAATGGAGTGTTCATCATCACCTTCCACTACCACTTCCATGATCAATCCCCCTAGTGTGATACAAGTAAGTCATTCAGATTTATCTATAGGTCCATCACACACTGTGTCATCCACATCATTTCACATGGCCATTCCACAAATTGAGTCATCCTCACCTACCTTTGGTCACCACATCACCCATATAGATATGGCCCAAGTAGAAGCTCTTTAGAGATCTCCTAACTATGTCTTAGAGTCAGTCCCTAACTCACCTAGGCATGATCCTTATTTTCAATAGGAACTTATCTCCTCCTAACCTTCAAGCCTTACCTAGGTGTACAATAACCCTCTTTTTGAGGTATCTGCTGCACCTTCCCAACATTTGTCCATACCACAATCATCATGTGCCCAAAGCACATCCATCCCATCCTCATACATCTCAGTCTATGGTAACCCCTTGTATGAAGCACATGTTAATGTTGCTTCACAAGTGCCCATGTCCATGCCATCTAGTGTCTCCCATCAAGTTGCAATTCCCATTGCAACTTACCCCCACCTACCTCATCAATCCCATCCACATCCACTCCATCAACCACTGATATGGAAATACATGAAACATGGGAACATCTCAACAAATTGCTTAAGAAGTGATAGAATGCTCAACAACAAGTTCAGGTGATCAACCCTAAGCCTCAACCTATTTCCACTCAGCCCATATTTGTTAGCCAAAGTCCATCTTGGGTACCACAATATTCTATGGTTTCCATTCCAACACCACCACCAACCCATACCCATTCTATTCCCATCGGCCAACCTATCCAAAGCCCTCATACATCATCTCCATATCTTCATTCACAATCATTCCTTCATCAACCCCATTATCATCAACATCAATCCACTCTACCAAGTCATCATCACCTCATTACACCTCAACATCTTTCCACCTCACCATCACAAAATCATCAAGTGATTCAAGGTTTCCACATTCCTAGGGAGGACCCTCGAATCCAGGCTATGCAACAATAGATTGATAGTTTGATGCAACATACTCCTAGCATGATAAACCAGAAGCCTACCCTACATCAACTGATCAATCAACCAATTCATCCTTTGGTACCATCACCGCCATATCCGATAGATTTCACAATACCAAAGTTTGATAAATTTAAAGGGATGGAGAACCCTAAAGAGCACGTGAGCTCATTTGTTCATTCCTGCTTTAGAATTCAAAGCAATGATGCTCTAATGCTTAGAACCTTCCCTCAAACATTAGGGGGAGATGTTGTAGAATGGTATAACCATTTTCCCAACCATAGTATTTATACTTTTGAGCAATTGGTTGACCAATTTCTTGAAATATTCTCCCTCAATATAAGAAAGAAAGTCTCATTATCCGATATATATGATTTAAAACAATATGATGATGAGTCTATCTATGAATTTGGTAACCATTGGAGGGCCGTTATCACCAAATTGCCATTTGCCCTACCAATGGAGGAGCTGACCCGATTGTTCACTAAGAGTTGCTTAAAACCCATCTCTTGGTTATTGCAATTACAACAACATAGATCATTTGATGAAGCTCTTGCCCAGGCTAGCACAATTGAGGAGATAAAAATCCAAGGAGTGCTTAAGCCTAAGAAGAAAGAATGGTAAAACAAGGGCCAATATAAAGGAAGTTATTCTAGCCAATCAAAATCCAATCAGGCCAATCCGACCAATTCATCCAATCAAGTAAATCAAGTGGTCATGAGCCAACCAGTAATGGCTCAACAACAACCCATGCAACAACAACCATGATAAATTGAATATCATGTGGTTCCCTCAACTACTCAATCAAGTCAAAACATAGTGCCAACTATGGAAAACTAACCATGTCGATAATCTATTTGACAACCCCATCAATATACCCCATTGGCTGAATCTTATACCTCCATTTTCTATAGGTTATATGACACAAATCAACTTCCCTTGCCTGAGGTCAAACCTGATGATCCCGCTAAACATGGTAAACACTACAGGGAGCATTTATTTTATCCTTATCATAGATAGAATGGGCATGATATCAATAACTACCATCAATTCAAAGATAGAATACAAGACCTTATTGAGTTAGGAGCTATCAAGCTTGATAGTCCTCTAGCTCAACAAAATCAAAATCTTAGGATTTTTCAAACACCACTTCCTCATCATGAGGAAGCACAACCAACAATAGGAGGGTCAAATACCAAGACTCCTCCTAATCAGGTTAATCATATTCAACAATACCAAGGTTTTGTGGGTGCTATTCATGTAGTAACCCGAGGTCAACAACAATGCTCCAATCAACAAAATGTTCAACAATAGTCTATTCAACCACCCATACCTCCATAGGAAAGTGTGTCTCAACCTACCACATCATCATCTCCCATCCAATTTTCTGCCAATCCCTCCCAACCAATCCATATTCTGACCCATCCATCTCAACCCATTCATCCTTCCAATCATCCATCTAGGCCAATCATCTCATTGAGTAGCTGGTTAACCACAAGCTTAAAAATAGCTTCAACCAAACTATCTATATATGAGCTAATCCAACAATCTCCTCCACATCATGAAGCATTAATGGATATTCTAAAATCCATTGAACTTCAATCTCAAGATGCTAATGCATTTAACAATTTTATGGGGAATATTCAAACATGTATGGAACCATCCATTACTTTCTATGATTTTGAGATCAAACCAATATCATCGAAATCAGTGGACCCTCCATTACATATCATGGCTCAAATTGATAGGAAGCCTTTCAAAAGAGTTTTAATTGATACTAGCTCCTCCATAAACATCATCACCACATCTACCCTTCAACATCTCAAGCTTCCACCAGACCACATCACCAAATCCTCTTTCACCTTGAAAGCATTTAACGATGCTCTCTGCTCCATAGTTGGCACTATTGTTTTGCCCATCGAAGTGGGGGTCAAAATATTGCATACTATGTTCCACATCTTGGAAGGGTCCATGGCATATAATGTACTCCTTGGATGACCTTGGATGAGGGAAATGAGATGTGTCCCCTCCATATTACATCAATGCTTGAAATACGTACATGAGGGACAAGTACATTGCATACCAATGGATGTTGAACCATTTAAGTATTGTAATTTTATCTCAAACCCCTATGAGTCCATGCTTCCTTCCACTCATCTATTCCTCACATCATCAACCACTTCATCAACCACCCCATCCATATCATCATCTAAAGCCCCTATTCCTGAGGAGCTTCCAATCACCAATTCACATCAAGCATCCACTTCCATACCCCCATATTCATCACCATTGACTACATGCACATGTGGTCAAACTCAATCTACATTAGCCACATCATCAACATCCTCCACCACTCTTTCCACATCATTGCCAATTCAACAATCCACCCAACCAAATCCATCTTCATCCACATCAACCAATGTCTCACAAGTCAAAATGATGGATTGTGAGATACCATCAACCAACCATGAGTCAGTTCCATCCACATCCAATCCATCCACATCATCCCAAGTCGAGGTCCACCTCACTAATCCTGGTATTGGTGAATATGTGGTCCAAGACATCATAGTCACACCGCTCAACATTCAAACTGCTAAGGATTACGATCACCCACGTGACCCACCCTTATCTATAGGAGTGGTATATAACATGGGTTCAATGCCTAATAGCATTAATTTTATGTATGGGGGACTTGATTCATCATCCAATCTAGTTACCCCAGATGAACCCAAATCACCAACACCGACCAATATACAACATATGTCGAGTTTTCCATCCTGATATTTTCACATTGTTAATTGGCAAGGACATGGCCTAGGATGACATGAATAGGGAATGCATGAGATTATCGATGTTTCATATCGAGAAATGCATGACCATTCAAGTTTAGGTTATCATCCACTTTCATCCACCTCTTCTCTTGAACAAGATTTTCAAAGCTTAAATTTGAATTCAAGAGAAGATATCCATCACATAGATGACTTCAAAGATGAGATCTATGAAGAATTTAACCTTATGTCAATAGCTTCTGATGAATCTGAAGAGGAATCAAACCCCATCATTCCACACACTAAACAAGATGAGTTTTACCTCAGAATGTTCCCCATCCATCAACCCATATTTCACTTACTTCTTCCACAAGAGTGAGCCGACCCAACCGGTGAACCACCACCTCCATATCATTAATCCATCTCATCGACCATTTTATTTGTAATATATGTACATAATAAAATTAAAAAAAAAAAAAAAATATTTTGCATGTACATTGCATTTATTTGTGTTGCTTGTTATTATCTAGGTTTAACAGAGTTCTAGCATTGGTTTTAGCCAAAAGGATCCATTCCATTCACCTTTGCCACCCATCCATTTTCCCTTTAAGTCAACATGAATCCTGTTGACTTATTCACCCCACTCCATAATCCATACGATTTGGCAAAGCCAATTCCTATTGACATGAGTCTTATTGATATGGACCAGATTTCCTCACCACCATCCTTTTTGAGTTTATCCTATCCAAGGAATTGTTAAGGGCTTCAACCAACTACATTCCTCCATCACCTCCACCTTCACCTTCACCTTCACCTTTAGATCCTGAGGTTTTCTAGGAAGACATAGATGAGGATAAGTCAGAAGAGTTTGATGACATCATAGATGACATTCATCTAATCCCAACTCCCCATCAACTTGAGGAAGGTTCTCACATGTCTATTGAAGATACTATCAATGTGAACCTTAGTTCAGATGTAGACAATCCCTAAATTGTCAAACTTGGCAAAATTTTATCCAAAGATGAACAAGAGCAATTAATTGCTCTCCTCAAGAAGAAGAAGGGTATTTTTGCATGGTCTTACAAAGACATGCCTGGTCTTGACTCTAACTTGGTTGTCCACAATCTCACCTTAAACTCTGATGCTAAGTCGATCAAACAAAAACTTAGAAGGATGCATCCTACCATTGCCCTCTTGGTCAAAGAAGAGCTTCAAAAGCTATTAGATGTGGGTTTCATTGTACCCATTGATTATCCTGAGTGGCTCTCAAACATGGTACCCATTCGTAAGCCTAACGGGGTGATACATATTTGCAATGATTTTTGAGATCTTAACAAAGTGTGTCCTAAGGATGATTTTCCTCTTCCAAACATTGATACTCTTGTTGACACCTGTATTGGCCATGAAATGCTTTCTCTAATGGATGGTTTTTTAGGATACAACCAAATTTGAATAAATCTTGATGACCAACACAAAACAACATTCACTACACCTTGGGGGACTTTTTGTTACAAGGTGATGCCCTTTGGCCTCAAAAATGTAGGTGCCACTTATCAACGTGCCATGACATACATCTTCCATGATTACATGCATAATATCATCGAAGATTATGTGGATGATCTCTTGGAAAAATCCAAAACTCGACAAGAGCACATTGGTGTATTGGAAAAAGTCTTTGATCGACTTCTAGAGCATAATGTAAGGTTGAACCCCAAGAAATGTGTCTTTGGTGTTACCTCTGGAAAACTACTAGGGTTCATTATCTCCAAAAGAGGCATTGAGGTGGACCCAAACAAATTCAAGGCCATCATGGAGATGCCTCCCCCAACAAATTTGAAGGAATTGTATAGTTTACAAGGAAATATTCAATCAATCCATCATTTCATTGCGCAACTTTCTGACAAATGCAGGTCATTCAATCACCTGCTACAAAAGGGGGTGCCATTTTCATGGATAGATGAATGTCAAAAAGCCTTTGATGACATTAAGCAATACCTGGCTTCTCCACCAGTCTTAGCTCCTCCTCATTCTAGGGGTCCCCTTTCATCTGTATGTTTCAGCAATGGACTTTGCATTAGGGACAATGCTTGCACAAAAGAATGAAAATAATCGAGAGCAAGTTGTCTATTACATTAGTCGAACATTGGTAAGCTATGAAACCAGATATGCTTACGTGGAAAAATTGTGCTTAGCAATGGTCTTTGCCACTAAGAAACTCAGACATTATATGCTTAGTCACACCACATATGTCATAGCTAGAGAAAATCCTCTACGTTATATGATGTCTCGCACTTACAATAACACTCGCACCGCTAAATGGATAATGCTTCTCACTGAATTTGATCTTGAGTTTATTAGCCAAAAATCCATTAAAGGTCAGGTTATAGCCGATCAGCTTGTGGAAGCTCCACTACCTAGTGATCATCCTTTGATTATTGAGCTCCCAGATGATTCGGTATTCACTATCACTGAACAAGAAGAAGATGTCATTCCAGAGGAAGACGTCGATATCACACTATTCTTTGATGGTTCTAAGTGCAAAAAAGGTCAAGGTGCTGGAGTCATGTTTCATACACCCCAGGGGGTGCCTATCCCCTTATCATTCAAACTAGACTTCCAATGCACAAACAACAATGCAGAGTATGAAGCCTTAATCTTAGGTCTTCAAGCAGCTATAGCTATGGGCATTAAGCGTATTAGGATATTTGGTGATTCTCAACTTGTTGTCAAATAGGTAACCGAAGAATACCAATGCAAAGAGCCTACCATTAAGCTTTACCATGAAGTAGCAATGAAATTGCTCTCTAAGTTTGATTGGTATGAAATTGATAGTTTGCCATGTTCGACTAATAGATTTGCAGATGCGATGGCCTCTCTTGGATCATTGATTCCAAAGGATACCTTAGGAGAGGTACAACCCCTCATAATTACAATGATCTCTAAATCTACAATTGTCCGTGTTGAATCTAAGGATGAAAAGGATGTTTGCTTTATCCATTTGGAGCCATGTGAGCCTTGGTCAAACCAAATAATAGCCTTTCTCAAGTTTGGAACACTCCCATCAGATATGTCATGGACTGCTAAACGCACTTTCAAGAAAAAGGTAGCTCATTTTACTCTCTTGGGGGACGTGTTGTATAGACGTGGTTATGATGGAATCCTCCTTCATTGTCTCGAGTCTATTGAGGCACAAAGAGCCATAGCTGAAGCTCATGATGGTACTTGTGGTGGTCATTTTAGTGGAATGGCCATTGCAAAGTGTATTTTATGCATGGGTTATTATTGGCCCACAATGGAACGAGATTGTTGCACATACGTCAAACATTGTAAGCAATGTCAAGAACATGCTAATTTAACTCATGTACCATCACAAGCATTACAACCTATTCAAAGCCTTTGGCCCTTTTCACAATGGGGTCTAGATTTAATTGGTAAAATATCACCTTCTTCCTTAAGACAACATACATTCATCATCACAACCACAAAATACTTCACAAAGTGGGTTGAGGTAATTCCTCTAACCAGTACGATAGGACCTAGAATTGTGGAGTTTATACTTCATCATATCATTTGTCATTTTGGTATCCCCTCAAAAATCATCTTTGACAATGGCAAGTCTTTCAAGAACAAGGATGTTCGAGCACTTTGCGAGAAATATAATATCCAACATAGTTTCTTGACTCCTTATTACCCACAAGAAAATGGATAAGTTGAGGCTACCAACAAGACCTTAATTGCTATTCTCAAGAAACTTGTTAAAGAAAATCATAGAGATTGGCATACACAAATTCCCTTGGCATTATGGGCTTATCGAACAAGCATCCACACGCCTACTAGGGCAACACCATTTTCATTGGTCTATGGAGCCGAAGCAATCATGCCTCTTGAGCTTGAGATCCCCTCATTGCAAATTTCATTGCAAGAATTCATAGATGATGATACTGCTAGACAAGCACGTCTTGACCAACTCACACTTCTTGATGAAAGGTGAGTCAATGCTTTAGAGCATTTACGAGTATATCAAGACCACCTAAAATATGCTTATAATGCCAAAGTTCATCTACATGAATTCCAAGTAGGAGATCTTGTCCTTAAAGAGAATCAACAAAATACCAATGCATTACCGCACCTTCTGATAAATTCATGGCTAATTGGTTAGGTCCATACATTGTTACTCAAAAAGTGGGTAAAGGAACTTATAGACTTGCCAGTCTAGAGGGAGTTGAAGAACCCGAACCACTTAATGTTATACACTTGAGAGCATTCTATGCATAATGTGATTTATATATATGTATATATAATATATATATATATAAATATATATAAATAAAAAAACATTACATTTCATACATTGCATTTCATACATTCCATTTCACAAATCACATTTCATTCATTGCATTCACACCATCATTTTCACACATTTCACATTTCATATTAGGGATCATTTATTCAGTTTAGATATTAATTGGTCCAATAAAATCATGTTGCCTTAATCAGGGGCACCTTCAAACCATCATCCATTTCATTGCATCATTCCATAAAGCCAAATTATCATTAGCAAAGTCACATGTCCATAATTCCTAGGTGTTTTCGGTCACTCAGCCACTCCTAGTGTTTTAAGCAACCTCCAAATACATGTCGAGTTTTCTTTAGGACCAAGACACAATTTTCACTAAGAAAATCTTGAGTTCTAGGAATTGACTCCAAAACATTCTTGAACCAAACACAATCACACATATTAAAAACATCTTGTGTCAAAGAGGGATAACACCATACTTGGGTTGAACCTCAAAGTGAAAAGGGTATTCCTTGCTTGTCCCATCATGCAACATAGTCCACAAAAATAGTGGTTTTCACCACTATCACAATTCCAAAAATAAAAGAGTAGAGGAAAAAAACCCTAAAAGCTCTAAATATTTCATCACACACCATAGATCCTCAAGCTGTAAGGATAGTACTACATTTCTAGTCAGACGGTTAGGTAGTCATCCCCAAAGCCTAAAGATCAAATTCTTGGACTATGGAGCTAGTCTCCACTGGAGCTATAGATGCTTGACTGGTAGTGGAGTACGCTCATGCGTGGTGACACATCTCTTTTAAAGAGACCTCTGACCACACATAAGGACAAGCTAGCTTCTTGGTCTCATCCATAATAGGTTTCACCCAATTTACTCAAGATGAGTTAATGAACTCACTTGCACACACATTGGTTCTTGATTACCTCGAGTCATTACCATGCTCATGATTCGGTAAATGAATTTGAAGAATACAAGCTTATACTAAGAGGGGGGTTAATTGTATAAGATCAACTTTTACTTTTCTTTCCCAAATAATATTATCCAATATTATCAATGGCAATATCAATAGCAGTAGTCAAAGCAATGCCCAAATCATCACATACAACAGAGACACACTTTTAACATGGTTCACCCAATGTGGGCTACTCCATGGAGAAAATATTTCTTCTAAAATTTCTCAACAAATATCTTGGGAATCAATTCCCTATTACAATGTTTATGGACCTCTGTCCAAAGGAGACACCAATCCCTTATGCTCTGATTTATGGATCTCTCTCCACTAGAGAAATATTTCTCCTTTTCTCTAGTTCATGGAACTTGATCCAGGAGAACTCTATCTCCTCAACTGGTTTGTGGATCTCTCCATAGAAGAAATCTATCTCCCCAGCTAGTTCATGGATCACACTCCATAGGAGAACTCTTTCCCCTCACTCTAGTTTGTGGATCTCTCTCCATAGGAGAAATCCTTCCCCTTGCTCTGATTCATGGATCTCTATCCACATGAGAACTCTTTCCCCTCTACTCTGGCTGGTGATATTCTAAAGACTTCTACCCTCATTGCTCTAGCTTTTGGATCTCTCTGCATAGGATACCTATGTCCCCACTTCATTGGATAATGGATCTCTATCCATTGGAGACTGCTATCCTCTTTTCTATGTCACATCCAAAGTCTGCTCTCAACTCTATATTTATTCTAGCACAAATATGCTTTATCTTTGCTCAACAAATCTACACCAAACTTTATCTCAAATTTACCCCAAGCCTTAACACAAAGCTTGAACAGATCAACAATCAAACCTGCTCTCAATGCTGTTTCAAGTCTTCACAAGACTTGCTCAAATATACCTTCAAGCCTTCTCAAATACTTTCTCAAATCTGCCTTCAAGCCTTCTCAAAGACTTGCTCAAATATGCCTTCAAGCCTTCTCAAAGACTTGCTCAAATCTACCTTCAAGCCTTCTCAAATACTTGCTCAAATCTGCCCTCAAGCCTTCTCAAATACTTGCTCAAATCTACCCTCAAGCCTTCTCAAATACTTGCTCAAATTTACCTTCAAGCCTTCTCAAAGACTTGCTCAAATCTGCTCACAAGCAACTCACAAAAATCTGCTCAAATAACTCCAAAACTTGCATACAAAACACAACTTAAATCTCTTTTCAAAAAGCTTTCTTCACATAAACAAATTCTACTTATAATTCGTTTAACCCCTGGAATATATAGAGAATGATATGCTCTATAAAAACCTCAATTAGTTTTACATTCACAAATTTTGTACTCAACCAATCAATCTCTATCACTTGCAAAAACTCTTTCAAATCAAATCAAACAATGTATAAATTGTTTCACAAAATGGTCTATCCTTCTTGCCAATTTTCCCTCATAGATCAATCACACTAATGCATAATATCCCTCATAAAATTGATCTCAAACACTTCCACAATTGCAATCAATATCTCTCAAACCAATGTTCAAAATATTTCACTAACTTGTTTTCAACCCTAACACAAGTAGTTCACAAACTCTATCTCAAATGACTCCAAAACATTCAATCATGAATTACAAAATCCTTACTCAAATATTTCCAACAATGCTTATCAAACAATCCTTTTCACTCCACCTTATGTTTCATAAATATTCACTTCAAAAAACACTTTAGATAAAGAATGATATGCCCATACCTTTTTGCTTGCTCTTATGGAGATATGTCTTCAAAACCTGTCTCACAAATAATTGATTTGTCTAGTGCCACTTCAAAGGTTAGTTTGCAATATACTTCCTCAAAACATCCACATGAGTTTTTCACCTCAACAAATATTTTACCATACAAAGATTCAATAAAATGTCAAACCACTTTTACACCTTATTACTCCTAACCTTGCAAATAAAATTTCATCAACAAAGATCACCAATTACATAAGCAAAATATTTCATTTACACCTTATATCTCCTACTTGACATTAATGCATTTCCAAAAGATAAATAAATCACCACTTCAATTTTTACCCCAAGGCACTAGCAAACAAACCCACTTAATATTTTTCTCAAGAAAAAGAAATCATTTCATAACCCCTTTTATTGCAAAAATAAAATCAACACAAAACTCCTTATATCTCCCTAGCTAGCGCATACCTTAGCAACTTTGGACTTTGGGCATAAATTAATTTTTATAAAAAATTAATCTCTTGATATCGCCTTCCACTGATAATCAAACCCACGCTTCCTATTGGCCCCATGTCCTAGTCATGGCTAGGCCACCATGTGGGCTAGCCACCCACACAAAACCAAACCCCTACTACCTCCGCTTTGTCCTTATCCTCTGCCATGCAAAAAAAAATAACATAAAAACTTTATATTGCCTCTGCTACGACTCAAACACGAGTCCTATCAACTGCTATGCCCTAGAACCATGACCACAACCATCTGGGATACCTGCATAAATGGGATTAAAAGTTGGAGCCTCTTCTCCTTGTCTTTAACTTGCCTGACTTTCGAAATCAAAAATGTTTCCCTCTCTTTCCATCATGAATCGATCGACGAACAAGGCTCAAGAATAATCGATGAACGAACAACACTTTTACCACTTCAACTTGCATTATAAATATGCCATCGTTGGCATAGTCTTCGACGTCGGCGCTCGATTTCAAACTTTGGTGCTTTGAAATAAATATTATATTTAATTATAATAATTTAAATCCTATGGATTTAAATATTAAAAATCCTTTTGGGATTTTTCTTAAGGATAACCTTTTGCCACCATTAATGAATATTTTAACCTTTGCAAAATAAACACCATGGAGAAGAATTCCTTTCTTCTTGCTGCCTTATACCTCATGTGCCACCATGAAGAATATTCTCACAAATATTTCCATCAACTTAGGACATTAAACCTCTTGACATTAATTCCATCAACTTAGGACATCAAACCTCTTGTCATCAATTCCATCAACTTAGGACATCAAACCTCTTGACATCAATGACAACAAAACATGCTCAAATTTCTAACAAAATTCACTGCACACACATTTTGTCCTAGAGAAATTAGGTAGTATTTAGTGAGTTTGTTTAATATCACTAGTATGTCTGAGTTTTTGCAAAACAGTCATTTCTTCCATATCAACATCCATATTTTCTTCCATATAAACATCCATATATATTTTTTCATATCAACATCTATATCTTCTTCCATGTCAACATCCATGTCATTTCATGAGTCTTTTCACCCCACCTACCACAAGTCTGGTGCCCTTGATTAAACAACAATGCTAAAACATGGGCAAGAAAAATCTAAACTATGAATGATCATTAGAAAAATTGCATTCATACAAATTCTATCACTTGCATTGATCATCCATATACATTTGTGTTAATCATCTATATACATTTACATTATCACTTGCATTAATCATCCATATACACATGCATCCACACAAAAAAACATTCATACAAAAACATAATACAAAGGTAAAAGCCATGTCTATATATATATATAAATCACATGTACAATGAATACCCAAAGGCTATATACAATGGAGCACCAAGGATCATATACAAAAAGTGCATCTAAGCACTAGATAATGCCTATAAGAGGACCCCTATGACCCTGAAGGAGCCCTAGACCTAGAGCTATACCTAGACTCACTAGGCCTAGCAAACCCGTATATGGATGAGGAGGGTGGATCTGGAAGACCAATGTCGTGCTCCATTAGTCGATCCTCCAAAAGTCAAATATATCCATCCCAAGCCCGAAGGCGATGTACATCATGTCTTTATCTGATTATATTCTCTAAAGGATCTATCTGGAGCCTCATGATCATGTCCTTGCCTTCACCTATAATCAATCATGTCCCTAGCTCCACCTGCAATTGAGCCATCTCTGCATCTTGAGTCACTATATAAACATCTTGAGCCCTCTCACCATCCCACATCCTAGCTATCTCAGCATCCTGAGCTGCTACCATAGCATCCCACACTACCACCAACTGCTCCAATCTCACCCAATCCTCCTCAATATGACCAAGAGGTCCATATAGAACCTCATATCTATCCTTCATGCTCCCTCCATATCCTCAAACTCTAGAGCCTAATCTACTGTACTACTAGATTACCTCCTTCGACTGCTATCTCGAAGGTGCCTTCGATGCTTAGGAGCCTCATTGACATCCTCGACCTCATCCCCATCCCCATTCCCCCATCCACTATTGGACTCGGTACTCATGGTAGTTGAGTTGTGAACCATGCATCATACTCCGTAGTAGTCCCTGCATTGTCCATATTAAGGAGATCCATCTCCTCGTCATTCTCATAAATAGACCTCTCTATATTGGCACAAGGGAGACCCATATCATCCTGATGATGTCTATAAAGCACATGTACCTCTAGAATCTCCTACCTCAATCCAAACTATCATAACACCCATGAGAATTGGACTAGCTCCACCTCACTTTGGTGCCTCCTAGCTACCCACCTAACCTGTCTCACCCGCTGTAGGTGCTACCCATCACCTGTCCACATGGAACCTTGCCATGGTATTCATATCACTTGGGTTGGTATCAACCTAACCCATAAGTACTTATACCACTAACTCATCCTCACAGGATGACTTGACTACACCTCCTCTGACATCGACCACCTCATAGCATAGGGCTTACTCCTATCCCATCCTACAGCTAGTAAGCCAACAAACCTAGCCATACTAAAGTGTTCCCACCCCAACACTATAGTTACAAACTATAGCCTAGCCCCTTCAGTATTTGCCTCCTAACCTCATATAGCTCCTTGTACAACTACACCAATAAGGCAAGAGCCCACACATACACTTGAGGTGTAGTGATCACATCATACACTAACCTAATAAGGTTCCATGGAAATCGATAGCTAGTACTTTTGAGGGCCACTATGTTGGCTAGCACGAACATCACCAATGTGGGTAAGGCACCAAAATTCTTGTCCACATACATGGAAAAGTATGTTATCCCTCCACCCGTCACCTCCACATCCTCCCATCCATATTTGAACATGTAGCTCAACTCATGCTTCTTATCATGTCCAACCTCAACATGCAATCCCTCCACTGGCAACTTGAGGATGCAGTATACATCCTTAAGTGCCACAGTCACCTCTTCAGTAGGGAGCTAAAATTTTCCCCTATCTGGATCCCATATCTCTACCAAGGAAGAGAGATACCCCTCATCCACCCTCACCACATCTATCTTAGCCATCCCAGCTAGCCCAATATCCTCGAACCACTTCCACTCATCCTCCCACAATGCCTTCCTCACCCTAGGAATGAGAGGAAAGAACCGATGCCGAGCCTCCAAAATCTTCAGCTGCAGCACAACACAAAGCATTCATGTCAAATACATTGCATTATTTAAAAAAAAAAATTGCAAAAAAATAAAAATAAAAAGAGTTTAAAAAACAATTACCTTGGAAAAGAACACACCTGCTCTTGCAACCACATCCACTCCATCCATCTCCATAGTTTCCATGGCTCCACTTCACCTCACTCCACTCCACTTCACTTCACTCCACTCCCTTAGACACAACTTTCAAAATTTGTGAACACACAAATGAGCTTGATTTCCTCTCTACAAGCCTTTTATAGCTATTTTAGGTGCACTAAATGCCCATGGGTGCTTCCAGGCACACTGAAACACCTCCCTACATTTGGAAAGTACCAAACTCTGGCAAGCGTTTGCATAAGCAATAAGCGCCCACCGACATTTGGTGTCAATATTTACAAAAAGAACACACTGATCCAAAAGGTAGCTTACCTCCACCACTTCATTCCAAATTGCATCCATACATAAATTTTATCATAATTTCATGTTTTGTGAAATCCAAAATCATTTTGGATTCTTAATTTTTGCTCACAACCAAGAGTCACAAAATCACATTACAAGCTCCAAAATGTTTCAAAACGGTCCAAATTTTCAAAAAATGGTCATTTTCATCATAAATTCCATCATTGCACTCATTTTTGTGAAAAATGAATTCATTTGGAGGACTAATTATTATTTTCTCCCACAAGGCACAAAATTATCCAAAATTGCTTCAAAATACTCCAAATCAATGCAAACATTCACAAAACCATACAAACAAATCACCAATGCATTTCTCATCATCACATCTTAATTCCAACATAATTTTTATTCATGATTAATTGCATTTACACATTTTACCAAGTCATATACAATTTCAAGTGAACCTTGTATCTAGTGGTCTATTCTACCTCCTTGGCGATAGCAACGATTTGCATCCATGCAATTCGGTAAGATGAATAAATCACCATAAGGACACTTAGCCATATTCATCATCATATATTTTATTGTTCAAAAATAAAATCAATTTTGGTACTTCACCTTTCGAGTGAAACTATGCCAAGACCAATTTGCTCTATAGCTATCATTGATGCCCTTTTCCATGGGGTTCCAAACATGGATAAATTTCATCATTTCATTTACAATTACACTAGTCTCCGAGGATATAGGCTAGGTAAAGTGATTGAGCAACCATTTAGGGATTCTATGTGGGAATTGCTACAATCATGAGTGGCTCCGAGGGCAAGACTATTTTTCTTTTCTATTTACATTTGCATACTTGCATTTCAATGATGTTGGAAGGCACATTCTTCAACAACATGGAATCACCCCAAACTTGGGGCAACCACATTTGACTTTAATTTTTCCACAATGGGATACATATTACATGATCATGGCATCTACACTTGAAAAACCCCTTTTCTCTATTAGGGCAAAAATAGAATCATTCACTTACAATTTTCAACAACCTCCTTCAACCGTTGGGGTAAATGTGGCATCACATTTACATCATTCATCCACAATCACACCATACATTTCACATAATCATTTGCACAAATATGTCAATTGGCTCATGAAATGCATCTGTTACTCAGTCACAAATTGAGGGGGTAAGATACATAATCAAAATTCTTTTATCTCCAAGTTCATCTTTGCATTCCAACAAGAAAGTTGCTTCTACATCAGGCCAAACTAGGTGTCTTGTATTTTTGCACTACATTGTGTTTCACACAACACTGTACAAAAAGGGACATCTGTAGACACCAAAATTTAGCCACTTATCATCCATCCATAGTTTCCTGCCATATTTATCCATTATTTATATATATATATATATATATATATATATATATATATATATATATATATATATATATATATATATATATATTTTAAAGCGAAAAAACCCTTGTGGGGCCGCCTTGGTCTAAGAGACCACAAACAGGGGGTTCTACACCGTTAAAGTCACTCGGGAGTCACACCCAGCCCTGCCCGCACCAACATTATCAATTGGATTTTGGGTACCCAATTCAGCTTTTTGGTAGGGTGGAGATTCGAACCTGGGACCTCCCTTGGAGGATTGCCCTCTCCTCTCCAACTCACCTACAACACTGGGTATTATTTATATATATTTGTTTAATATATATTTAAATAATAATATTTTATATATTATATTTATATATATTTAATAAATATATGTATATATGTATGAATTAATCCTAGCCATCCATCATGATTTAATCCTAGCCATTGATCCACCTTAATCCATACCACTTACCTAGATTTAATCTCCACCCTCCGTCATGTTTTAATCTTGACCACACAAATTGTGTCATTGAAATAACATGCCCTAGGAGAGATTATAAAGAGGAGTCATTTTGATGATTCAAACCCTAAGTTGTTGAAGTCCTCAAGCATCCAAGAATTCTCACCCCTTCTATCTTCCGTCGCTCATCATCATATTTACATCTGCTACCACCTATCTCACCCAAATTGGATATGCTTCTACAACTTCTAGTTCAATCCTTGAAAATCCCTTTGAGTTCCATGAAGCACCTATGGGCATATCCTATCATCCTTGAGTGTCTATGGGTGCATTATGCCATCATAGAGTGCCTTTGGGTACCTTATGCTATCATAAAGCATCCACGAGCATTCATAGCCCTAGTTCTGTAACCCCACTACCCCTCGGGTGTCGCTAGGGCATCTACACACCATTTTTTGTAACAACAACAAAGATAAGAAGACAACAAATTAGTGCAAGATAAGGTAAACAAATCATTGCATTATATTTTAGTATTCTTAGATTTGTTTACAATATTATTTCTGCAATTAGGAATTTTAGTAATTTTATTAGTGAGGATCTCACACAGTGGAGCCCTCATAGGTATTGCTAACTCTTGTTTTATGTGTGCAAATCTAAGAATCAAGTTTATTGAAAGTTGTTGAAGCTCGAGTAGTCCTACATAGGATATCAAAAAGTCCACTCACCTCTATTGGGATCAGAACGAACATGAAGACACCACCACTATTTCTTTACTAGGGTTTCGAAGAACCCTAGTGTATTTTAATCATTGTATCAAGCATAATAAAATTTGTAACCTCATATTTGGGGCATATTTTATTGTATCATTGAAGATCCACGGGCAACTTAATAAAATTTTATTTCATTGTGCAATTTTGTGTGTTACATTGCTTATTTAATTTTATAGTTCATATTTTTGTGTTGTTTGATTTGCATTCACACTTTCCATGGATCAATTTATTTTTAAATCCTTAGAATCATCTCTAGTGGTAGAGGTTAGTGAGTGCACCTTAGAGATATCCTCATTGCTCTAAGATAGGGCAATTTTTGGTAAATTTAATGGGCATTGGCTAGGGGCTTCTACCTTGAGAAAATGGATTGATAGGAGTTAGAAGTCTCTAGGAGTGATTCTATCATTTATTCCCAAAGGTCTCTTCCGAGCCATTTTTTGTTATAGGGAAGAAAGAGAAAAATCCTAAAAGGGGGTCCTTGGTTTATGGGAAGATCAAGACTCTTCCTAACCCGTTGGTATGAAGGATTTTCACCTGAAAATGTGAATCTATCCCTAGTACCAGTATGGATTAGGATTTTTGGGTTACCCATTAAATTTTGGGAAATAGGTACCTTCAAGGTAATAGGCAACACTCTAGAAGAATTCCTTGAGATTTTAGATACGACAAAAAATGGATTCTTGGCTATTTATGCTTGAATATTGGTCATGATTGATATAAGTAAAGCTTTACTAGAATCAATCATTCTTAAGTATGGGGATAATATGTGGATCCAAACTATAGATTATGAAAACACATCTTTTAGATGTAGAAGATGTGATGAAATTAGGCATATTGAGAGATCATGCCATAAGAAGATCCCAACATAATCATATGTAGAAAACCGTAAGAGAAACTTACAAATGATTATGGATGAATATGGTTTTCAAATTCCAAAAAATAGATCTAGAAAAATAAAAGAAAATAAACAGTGGAGACCAATAAGGAAGGATATTGGAAGAAATACCAACTCTTTTGAGGCTTTAGCCTATGAAGAAAATGTAGATCAAAACTTATAGGACACATTACAACAATTTTAACATATTAAAAAGGAAACATCTATTTAGTATGATCCTGATTTAAAGAAGAAAATTCTTGAAGAACCTAAAGAATGTGTTACAACAGATTTTTAATATTCTCTTGAAGTTCCATGCACCATTTAGGAGAAAAAATTTGGTAAACAAAATGTAGTTTTAGAAGTTAATTCCTATGCCATTAATAAGGAAATACCAGAAAATGAGCAGGACAATACAAAAGCTTCTATAATAGATCCAAGAGAGGATAAATATGATGAAAAAAAATTGTGAAAGAATATTGAGGAATAGAATAATAAGACTTACTCCTAACATAGACATGACAAAAAGAAGAAAACCCTCAAATTATCAACCAAGATCCAGGGAAGCAAGAGCAATCATAGATAAATGAACACAAACTAAGTTGGTTGAACTTCTCTTTACCAAACAACAAAATTATATTGGTAATACACAGGTGGGGGAAAAAGCCCCTAATGAGACATGATTATCATTTCATCGAATATAAGGGGTGTTAATGTCTCCTCAAAGTAGAGGTATATTAGGGACCTATGTTTAAGTAATAAACCTGATATCCTTTATATCCAGGAATTTAAAATGATAAAAAAATAAGTTTTAAAAACTATGAAAGCAGTATGGGCTAGATGTGAATGGGATGCTATGGATTCTAAATGAGCGGTAGGGGGAATTCTAACTTGTTGGAATCCTTCTAGAACCTCTTGTGCAACCATTCATAAAACTAGGCATTGGATAGCCTCTTTAGTCACTTGCTTCTTTATAAATATTTATTTCATTCTTATCCATGTCTATGGACCTACAACTCAGTCAGGTAGATTAGAAGTTTGGAGTGGGATTGAAGCCTTTATGAGTAGTAAAGACCAAGAAACCTGATTCATGATCATTGGAGATTTTAATGCCATAACAAATCTAGATGAAAATTTTAGGGAAATTAGAAAATTTACCCAAAGTATGAAATTCCCATGGGTGCTTCTAGGTGCACTAAAATGCCTCCCTGCATTTGGAAAGTGCCAAACTCTAGTGGGTGTTTGTGCAAGCAATAAACGCCCATCGACATTTGGTGTCAATATTGACAAAAAGAACAAACTAATCCAAAAATGTAACTTACCTCCACCACTTCATTCCGAATTGCATCCATACATCAATTTTATTATAATTTCATATTTTGTGAAAGCCAAAATCATTTTGGATTTTTAATTTTGGTCAGGACCAAAAGTCGCAAAATCACATTACAAGCTACAAAATGTGTCAAAACGGTCCAAATTTTCACAAAATGAAAATTTTCATCATAAATTCCATCGTTGCACTCATTTTTATGAAAATATAAATGATTTGGAGGACTAATTATTATTTGCGCCCACAAGGCACAAAATTGTCCAAAATTGCTTCAAAATGCTCCAAATCAATGCAAATGTTTACAAAACCATACAAACAAATCACCAATGCATTTCTCATCATCACATATTCATTCCAACATCATTTTTATCCATCAATCATTGCATTTGCACATTTTTCCAAGTCATATGCAATTTCAAGTGAACCTTGTATCTAGTGGTCTATTCTATCTCCTTGGCGATTGCAATGATTTTCATCGATGCAATTCAGTAAGATGAATAAATCACCATAAGGACACTTGATCATATTCATCATCACATATTTCATTAAAACAAAATCAATTTTGGTACTTCACCTTTCAAGTGAAACTATGCCAAGACCAATTTGCTCTATAGCTATCATTGATGCCCTTTTCCATGGGGTTCCAAACATTGATAAATTTCAACACTTCATTTAGAATTACATGAGTCTCTAAGGATGTAGGCTGGGTAAGGTGATTGAGCAACCATTTAGGGATTCCATGTGGTAATTACTGCAATCATGAGTGGCTTCGACGATAAGACTATTTTTATTTTCTTTTTGCATTTACATACTTGTATTTCAATGACATTGGAAGGCACATTCTTCAACAACATGGAATCATCCCAAACTTGGGGTAACCACATTTGAATTGAATTTTCCCACAATGGGATACATATTACATGAGCATGGCATCTACACTTGGCAAAAACCCCTTTTCTCTATTATGGTAAAAACGAAATCATTCACTTGCATCTTTCAACAATCCCCTTCAACTATTGGCGTAAAAATTGTATCACATTTACATCATTCATCCACAATCACACAATACATTTCACATAATAATTTGCACAAATATATATCAATTGGCTTGTGAGATGCATCCATCACTTAGTCACCAATTTAGGGGGTAAGCTACACAATTAAAATTATTTTATCTCCAAGTTCATCTTTACATTCTAACAAGAAAGTTGCTTCTACATTAGGCCAAACCAACTGTCTTGTATTTTTGCACCGCATTGTGTTTCACGCAACATAGTATAAAAAGGAGCATCTATAGATACCAAAAACTAGCCATTTGTCATCCATCCATAGTTTCCCACCATATTTATCCATTATTTATATATATTTATATATATTTGTTTAATATATATTTAAATAATAATATTTTATATATATTTATATATAAAATAAATATATGTATATATGTATGAATTAATCCTAGCCATTCATCCACCTTAATCCATGCCACCTGCCTAGATTTAATCTCCACCCTCCATCATGTTTTAATATTGACCACACAAATTATGTCATTGAAACCCTAACATGCCCTAGGAGATATTATAAAGAGGAGTCATTTTGATGACTCAACCCCTAAGTTTTTGAATTCCTCAAGCATCCAAGCATTCTCATCCCTTCTATCTTACATCACTCACTATTGTATTTGCATCCACTACCGCCTATCTCGCTTGAACTGAATCTACTTCTACAACTTTTGGTTCAATCCCCGAATGCCCCTTTGAGTCCCTCAAAGCACCTTTGGGCATCTCCTATCATCCTCGAGCACCTATGAGAACTTTATGACATCATCGATTGCCTCTGGGTACCTCCTACCATAACCAAGTAGCCACGAGCATTTACAACCCTAGTTCTATAGCCCCACTACCCCTCGGATGTTGCTAGGGCATCAACGCACCATTTTTTGCAATAATGAAGATCAGAAGACAACAAGTCAGCATGAGATAATGTAAATAGTTCATTGCATTATATTTTAGTATTCTTAGATTTGTTTACAACATTATTTTTGTAATTAGAATTTTTAGTAATTTTATTAGTGAGGGTCTCATGCAATGGAGCCCTCACAGGTATTGCTAACTCTTGTTACTATTTTTCTGTGTGCAAATATAAGAATTAAGTTCATTGGTAGCTATTGAAGCTCGAGTGGTCCTGCATAGGATATCAAAAAGACCACTCACCTATGTTGGAATCAGATAAAATGTGAAGACACCACCACTATTTGTTTACTAGGATTTTGAAGAACCCTAGTGTATTGTAATCATTGTATCAAGCATAATAAGCCTTGTAACCCCATATTTGGGGCATATTTTATTGTAACATTGAGGATACACGGGAAAATTAATAAAATTTTATGTCATTGTGCAATTTTGTGTGTTACATTGCTTATTTAATTTTATAGTTCATATTTTGGTGTTGTTCGATTTGCATTCACACTTTCCATGGACAGATTTATTGTTAAATCCTTAGAATCATCTCTAGTGGTAGAGTTTAGTGAGCGCACCTTAGAGATACCCTCTTTACTCTAAGATAGGGCAATTTTTAGTAAGTTTAATGGGTATTTGCTAGGGGCTTTTGCCTTTATAAAATGGATTGATAGGAGTTGGAAGTCTCCATGAATGATTCTATCATTTATTCCCAAAGGTTTCTTCCTAGCCATTTTTTGTTCTAGAGAAGAGAGAGAAAAAATACTAAAAGGGGGTCCTTGGTTTATGGGAAGAGCAAGAATCTTCCTTACCCGCTGGTATGATGGCTTTTCACCTAAAAACGTGAATCTATACCTAGTACCAGTCTGGATTAGGATGTTTGGGTTACCCATTGAATTTTGAGAAATAGATACCTTCAAGGTAATAGGCAACACTCTATGAGAATTCCTTGAGATTTTAGATACAACGAAATATGGATTCTTCGCTATTTATGCTCATATATTGGTCATGATTGATATAAGTAAAGCTTTACCAAAATCAATCATTCTTAATTATGGGGATAAGATGTGGATCCAAACTATAGATTATGAAAACATATATTTTATATGTAGAAGATATCATGAAGTTGGGTATATTGAGAGATCATGCCATAAGAAGATCCCAACAAAATCATATATAGAAAACCGTAAGAGAAACTTACAAATGGTTATGGATGAAGACAATTTTCAACTTCCAAAAAATAGACCTAGAAAAATAAAAGAAAATAAATAGTGGGGACCAATAAGGAAGGATATTGGAAGAAATACCAACTCTTTTGAGGCTTTATCCTATGAAACAAATGTAGATAAAAAATTAGAGGACACAATACAAAAATTTCAACATATTAACAAGGAACTATCTATTTAGTAAGATCTCGATTTAAGAAAGAACATTCTCGAAGAATCTAGGGAATGTGTTTCATCAAATTTTTAAGATTCTCTTGAAGTTCCATGCACCATTAAGGAGAGAAAAGTTGGTAAACAAAATGCAATTTTAGAAGTTAGTTCCCCTACCATTAATAAGGAAATACTAGAAAATGAGCAGGAAAAGTCAAAAGCTTCTATAATAGAGCCAGGAGAGGATAAATATGATGAAAAAAATATGAAAAAATATTGAGGAATAGAATATAAGACCTACTCCTAATATAGGCAAGGCAAAAAGAGAAATCCCTAAAATTATAAAGAAAGATCCAGGGAAGCAAGAGAAAGGAACACAAACTAAGTTGGTTGAACTTCTCTTTATCAAACAACAAAATGATATTGGTAATACGCAGGCAGGGCCAAAAGCCCATAATGAGACATGATTATCATTTCATGGAATATAAGGGGTGCTAATGCCCCCTCAAAGTAGAGGTATATTAGGGACCTATGTTTAAGTAATAAACCTGATATCCTTTATATCCAAGAAACTAAAATGACAAAAGAAGAAGTTTCAAAAACTATGAAAGCAGTTTTGGCAAGATGTGAATGGGATGATATGGATTCTAAAGGAGCAATAGGGGGAATTTTAACTTGTTGAAATCCTTCTAGAACCTATTGTGTAACCATTCATAAAACTAGGAATTGGATATCCTCTTTAGTCACTTGCTACTTTACGGATATTTATTTTATCCTTATCAATGTCTATGGAACTACAAATCAGTTAGGTAGATTAGAAGTTTGGAGTGGGATTGAAGCCTTTATGAGAAGTAAAGACCAAGAAACCTGATTCATGATCATTGGAGATTTTAATACCATAACCAAGTTGGATGAAAAATTTGGGGGAATTAGAAAATTGACCCAAAGTATGAAATATTTCTTAGATTTTATTCAAAACAATAATCTATGGGAAGTTGAATTTGAACAAGACAACTATACTTGGACCAAAAACAAGAGAGGCCAGAACCTAATAGCAAAAAAATTAGATAGATGCATTCTCTTAGATCATTGGCTAGATGAAGGAACTTGTGCTAAAATTAATACCTTAACAATGATTGGTTCAGATCACTAGTCAATAAGAATTAAAATGATGGTTAGTGAATTCAAAAAAAATATCATATTTTAAATATGAGTAGATGTGGAAATACCATCCTCAATTTGTTGATATGATAGCTCAAACATGGAATTCTTTAGGTAATGGTGGGTTGTATGCTCTTCCAAATCAAATTAAATCTATGACATCTAGATTAAAAGAATGGAACAAGAACACCTTTGGAAACATTTTTTAGAAGAAAGAAGAACTAAAAGATAAACTTTCAAAATTCTAAAAGGTGATCATAATAATACAAGCTCAGAGGAAATGGAGTTGCTTAGTAAATATCATAATTTTTTGAGCAAGGAAAATAAATTTTGGAGATTAAAATCAAGACAGACTTGGTTAAAAGAAGGAGATAAAAATACAAATTTTTTTCATAGGATGGCTATAGTACAGAGATCAAATTCTAGAATTAGTAGAAATGAATCAATAGAAGGGGTTTAGATTGAAGATCAGAGTGAAATTAGAAAATAGGTAAAGTATTTTTATCAAAATATTCTAGGTTCAGAGGAGATTGAAGTTCTTAATGATAGACTTCTTCAAGATCTTCCTTCAGTTATAACAAATGAAGACAATAGGAAACTAATGGAGCCTATTACTCTAGAATAAGTTCATTTAGCTCTTTTCTCTTTTAATAAGGATAAATCCCCAGGTCCAGATGGGCTTTCTATAAATTTTTACCAACATAATTGGGATATAGCGAAGGATTTTTTATGGGTGTGAGTGGAAAAGTCTAGGGTAAAATAATACATACCTTATAAAATAAATGCAACATATCTTACCCTAATTCCAAAAAATAAGGATGCTAAATTATTTGATTCTTTTATACCCATAAGCCTATGTAATATGACATATAAGATTATCTCCAAAATTATGGTGAATAGATTAAGATCATTGTTAGATAAAACTATTTCAGAAGAGCAAGGAGGCTTTGTGAAAGGAAGACAAATCCTGAATGAGATCATAATAGCTCATGAAGTTATACATTCAACAACTTCAAGATAAGAGAAAGCAATGATCTTAAAACCTGATATGAGTAAAGCTATTTTATTTTTGTAGTTTTAGAAAATTTTGGTTTTAGGAAGAAATGAGTTAGATGGATTAAAGCTTGTGTCTCTACAGTTTCTTATTCAGTGTTGGTCAATGGGTTAGTAATAGAATATTTTAAAGCTAAGAGAGGCCTTAGACAAGGAGATCCTCTATCTTCTTATTTGTTCATTATTATGGCAGAGGTTTTGAGTAGGAACTTAAAAAATATGGGCTTCTTAGTAGACTTAAGGTTAGTAATAACATCGATAACATCACCCATCAACAAATTGTAGATTATATAGTTATTTTTGGAAGGGCAAGGATAAATGAGACCAGAGAATTGAATAAATTTTTAAATGAGTATGAAAGAGCTTTAGGGCAAAAATTTAATAGGATTAAATCTAAAATTTACTTCCTTAACACTCCTACTAATATCAAAGCAAGAATTTACAGGTTGCTTCAAATGGAGGAGGTAAATTTACCAACAACTTATCTAGGTGTACCTTTGTTTGAGGGGAGAATGAGAATAGATTTATGGATTCTAGTTATTAGTAAATTTTAAAATAAACTTCCAGCTTGGAAAGGTAGAAGGTTGTTGTTAACAGGAAGAGTCCAGTTAATTAAGTCAGTCTTGAAAAACCATTCCAACATATTATATGCCAAAATCATTTGAAAATTTTTTAATCTATATTATGCGATCCTTTTTATGGTCAGGTTTACATGATAAAAGAAAATTTCCTTTGGTGAAATAGAGCAAGTTGTGTGATGATAAAACTAGGGGAGGTCTTGGTTTAAGAGTTCTTCAAGATGTAAACTTAGCTCTTAGGGGAAAAATAATCTAGAGATTATACAAAGAGAGTCAAAGATAATGGGCAAGAATTCTTCTAAGTAGGTATGTTGATCACAATGACCCAAGTTTTTTATTTACTACATTATCTCTACCAAATGGGTTTTCTCTTTGGAATGGTTTAAAAAAATCTATTGATCTTATGGTTAAAGATTTAAGATCGATAGTGGAAACTAGAGAAAAAAATTCTATTTGGATGGATACTTGGTTTGATAAAAAACTACTCAATTTAGATTCAATTTTGAAACCTAGAGTGAGATTGCTTCAATATAAATATGGTGATAGGGTGTCAAACATTTTGTACAAGAGAAGGAATATACAAATGGAAAGAATATTTTTTTACAAGTATACAAGATATTGATGCTAGGAGGCAATTGAATAGAAAGATAACAACTATGATTATTCCGAGGGGAGCCAAGGATAAATTAATTTGGGAGTTGAATAATTCATAAGAATACACAACAAGAAGTGGATATAATGTACAACACCAATGAAATAATAATATCACTATAATATGGAGAGATATTTGGGATAGCCCAAACATTCCTAAAGTTAAAATGTTTGTTTGATTAGTAGGTCATAGAAGAATTTTATCCTGGGATAACCTTATAAAAAGGGGTTTCATGACCCCTCTCATTGTGTTTTTTGTAATAAGAAGGAGAAGAGTATAGACCATCTCTTGGGACATTGCTAAATAGTTTGGAATCTATGGAAATGGATTCTTAATATGTTGGGTAAATGCATGGTTATGAATAATAAAATTGAAGATTGGCTAAAGCAATTATAGAGCATTTATAAAACTGAGGATTTACAGACAATATGGTATATATCAAAAGATACAATACTTTGGACTGTATGGTTAGAAAGGAATAGAATAATATTTAAAGGAAATGAAAGGAGTTTAGAGATAATGAAAAAAAAGATATGTTTAGCCATAGAGGACTCTAAACCAACTCTACCAACTCACCCAATCCCTAATTTGGAAGCAAAGAGCCTTGATAGATGGAGTCAAGTTATTAAATGGAATTATGATGTTCGATACAAGAGAAGCAAAAATAAGGCAAAGAATATAAAGTGGAAACTACCAGATGTGGAGTGGATTAAATTGAATTTTTATGGAGCATCTAAATGAAATACATGACCATCAGGAGGAGGAGGAATACTTAGAAATAATAAATGAGAGATTTTGTATCATTATGCTTTCAATAATGGATTTAAGACAAATAATGAAGCTAAAGCTTATGCGGCTTTAGAAGGGTTAAAAATATGTAAAAAAATGAAATGGAAGAGAGTATGGATGTAAGGGGATTCTCTCATAGTAATAAATGCATTTTTAAGGAAAGCAAAGGCTTCATGGAACATACAAGAGGTAATTATGGAAATTCAAGATCTTGCTAAAGAGTTTGAAGAAATCAGGTTTACACATATATTAAGGGAAGAAAACAAATGTGTAGATAAGCTAGCCAATAGAGGGGTTTTGATTGAGGATCGTGAAGTTCATTTCTCCTTTCCATGGTTAGAGGAAGTAGAAAGTTTAGTTGAAGTTGACAATAAAATGTTGATTGCCTGAATCAATTAATGATTAAGATTTACTTTAATGTTTTCCATTGGTAATACTTGCTTTATTTTGTAACAATAATGTGTTTTCATGTAGACTATTTATTATAATTTTTGTGGTTGCACTTGTGTTTCAGAAAGGGAACTAGCAATCCAGATTTGGTAAAGTGGACTATGATAGTGCAAGGTTTTGGAAATATTAATCTACTAAGATGCAAGGCATAGGTAGTAGAGGTGAATTTTTGGCATTGTGAAGGCTGCTATAGGAAAATGTTAAGAAAGATGCTAAATTATAGATTAATTGTATTCATACAAAAAATTGAAAAGATCCAAAAAATGAAAATCAAGAATTCAGACATTTTATGTAAAATGATGTAGGTTTCTAGCTATAGCACCTCATTTGAGATGAGAAGTGTATATATTTATAAACTCTCAAGCTCTAAAGAAGAGAGATGTAATTTTTCAAGGGTAGGGGACCCAAGTACAACCCCTTATTATTCAACAAAAAAAAGAGTTTCCTTTTCTATTTATTCTTACTTTGAAGTTTTTCCTCTCCTTTTTCTACATCCTACCAATGATTTCATCCTCATTGATCTATTTTATGTTTTTTTTATTATCCACAATGTAACTTATCATATGCATATATGCACCACTCTTGAGACCTTGAAGTATGAGTAATAACCTTGGAAATACCTTCTTTATTATGCTACCCTAGAAATACTAAAGTGCATGGGACAATATCCATAGAATATAATTTCTCATCTTGTCCTAAAACACCCAAAGTCAAATGCATATTTTCATATTACTTTCATTGTTATCCTTTTCTAAAAACAATAAAGTTTAAGGGTCAACCTTTATACTAAATATTTATTGCTAAGATATAATTTTCTACTATTTGAGGAGATTGGAGATGATTTACATGAATTAAACTTAATATCTTCTGCCTTCTCTATTTTAAAATTGATTTTGCATTTTTCCTTCATAACTTTAGTTTCTTCTGTCTTTAATGTTTTACGTTGTACTTCCTCATCTTGTGCGTCCTTCATTTTAAATATTTGCTCTAAATGTGCCATCATGGCCTTTGCCATGTATTGAGGTAGAGGGCTTTATTTTCCACTTTTTAAGACTAAAAATCCTTTGGCTAAGCCATCTTATACTATAACATGATCACCTTGCTTTACATATGAGTTTGTCTCATGACCAAAACTTTCATCTATTTCTTAATCACTTTTTACTTTGTAATCCCTTTCCATGTACCAAATTTTATAAAAATTATGACATTGAAATATAATTTTTTTAAAAGCCACTTGTTAATCTCTTTCTTATTATTAAAATTTAATATTAATAGTTTTTGTCAAAAATTTAAAACATCCTTGGAAACACATATTTGGATATACACAACATGCCTTTTATTGACAATAGTTGGTCCCTCCTAGATGGACTTCCCTAAACTATCACCAATATTATTCAAAACCTCCTTATTGGTTAGATGATAAGGTAGATTAAAAGACTAATTGATATTAAAAGTATTTCAAGAGTTTTCATATCTAAAGAAAAATTCTCACTCCATGGCCTTAAATACCAATAATCTCTCCCTCTAAACCATTTGCCATCACCCACACTCTTTTTTATGAATTTGAACTAGATAAGATAACAAGAAAAATCCTTGTAAAAGGAAAGTCATTGAAAAATTTGAACTCAATTCTCTCTTCCATTTAGACCACTTTTGAATCTTTGAAAAAACCTCCTAGCACCCATTGAATTTACATATTAACTCTCTACTTTTAAGAACCATTGTATCGTGCTCAATCATATCATCCTTTATTATCATATCTAGTGTATGATCCACCACTTGGATAGGGATTATTACAGGTTCTTTCTTTATTTTTTCTTGATCAAAAGAATATTGCTTTCTGATCCTTATTTCTAGGTAGAAATTTTTTATATGACATTTCTTTCTTTACATTTATTATTTCCTCATGAGAACATTTCATTTTTTGAATTTCTCTAAATATGTAGAGTAAGAACTTTGAAGGTGATGTTCATTCCTTGATTTTTACTCCTTGCTCACACTCATCCCCTTCAAGTATAAGATAATTTTAAAGTTCACCCATGGGATTTGAACCTTAGTTTATCGCATGAAAGAGCTTACTCCCCATCATTGATCACAAAACCCCTAGGAAAATGTTAAGGTGAACTCATAGGATTAAAATATTTGTCTACAATGTTGAATTTTATTATATAATTTATTTTGTTCTATTTGATTATTTCATTATAAAATTTAAAAAAGTAACTTCTATTCCTAAAAATTAATGTAACAAGTTTTCTTTAATAAGCTTTATGTGTCTTCTATTTAGGGCCACTCCAACAAAAACATAAAATTGTTACATCTATTTTTAGTTTAATTGGATGATATATAGCTTACATTTCTATTAAAAATATTTGCTATCTCTCTCAAACTACTAATTTTTCTCTGTCAAAATTTTGATATAATTTTCATTTTGAGATAAATTTTCCTTTTGTAATTACCTTTTATAATTTAAAAATTTCCAAGAAATACTAACCCTATGATATGGTAAATTATCTTAAAATCCATTTATGAACTTGTAATATAATGGTGTAGAGGATAATTTCCTATATTAGCTTGTGGCACATGAACATTATGCTTTAGGGTTATGTAGTGATTTTTCACTTGGAAGAAAAAATTGGCAAGAAATAGGTGTTAGATCAAAGGAGGGGCAAAAAAGTTTCAACCAAAGGTAAGAGAATTTTTTTTTGATGAATTATATGGCCTACAAGCCTGAAAGGACACAAAAAGGCAAAAAAAACATGATGAGTGCGAAAAGGGTACAAAAATTTCAAAAGTCAAAAGTGGCAAAGGAGAAAAAGAAAGAAAAATTTTGAGGGTCAGGTTATGGAGAGTAAAAGTGTTGAGATACGAAACATCCAAAAGGTATAACATGTGAAGAAGAAATAAGCCTTCCACAAAACTTCTGATCAAGTAACCAATTGGTCATGGAAGTTTATAAAAGTTTGATGCAAGAGGATGAAGAAAAGCCTTGACAACCATATATATGAATATTGAAGGCTTAAACCACATCATAAGATAGAGGGAAACTAAGGAGAAGAGAGAAGATGCTTCATGGCAAAGAATAAAAGAAACCAAAAAAAGGAAGGATCAAATCTAGACGTAAGATATGAATACCATTGCACAGGCTCCTAAAAAGGTAGATGAACTAAGTAATGAGCCATTACTAAGGGTCACCTACTGATATTACTTAGGCTCAACAATTCAAGAAAAGTGGATATGCATTAAATATAGAAGCATGACAGTTTCAATGGTAGAAATCCCAAGTCTAACATATTAAATGCAAAAGAAGTTTTATATTCAGATTCCAAGGGCCCAAGGATGGCAATTGAGGAATGTTAGTGGCAACTAAGCATCAAGAAGATCATAATTAGTGATTCCATATCTAGAGACCTTGAAGGAATACAATGATAAAATATGGACTAGGTAAAGTAAACAACAAATATACGTAATATTAATTCCTACATAAGTTTTGGAGGGAGAATCCCTTTAATTGTAAAATATAAATAGTAGTTGTTTTAGCATTAAAAATAATTGGTCAATTATATAAATTTCCTTATATTTTCTTTTGTATAGTAGTACCTAAACCTGGAGTGGTTTTGCTGGTATGCTTTTGAGCCCTCACTTATGGCATGGTCTATAATATTCGTACTCACATATATATTTGATGCCATGACAATTGGGCTTTAATTTGTCCTATTTTTTTTGTGTGTATGTTTATGTGCATGTATAAGGGGGCATGACTATCTAATTTATGTCATATTTCTTATATGTATAATTTGTGCTTAACTTTGCATGCTGAGAAGAGAAAATGTTCAGTTTGACCTATTGGTGCATTTGAATCATGTGTTCATGTATCTTACTATTATGTAGATGAATCTCATGATCTTGGAAAATTACCCCTTGTTATATTAGGATATTTTTTCTTTCCACTATCTTTATTTTGTGTAGTTTCTCTTTCCCTCTTCCCATTGAAGCTAGTTAGATTAGGATAGAGTAGAAAGAGCATTGAAGATCATATCTTAAAGTCAAAAATTTTAAAACCCCTAGAGGTAGTACAAAATAGTAGTATTCCATGCTCTTTGAGTCACCCTATTATGTCCCTTCATATAGGGCATAATTATTCTGACCATTTGGTTCCTACACTAGGTAGTTGCTATAATCAAAGAGGACTAATTTAATGGCATGCCTAGTGGAACCTAATTGATTCAATATGTTGGTATCATAATAAAAATAACTATAATAGGATTAGAGTCTAGTGAGGGTCCTTGCCTATATTCTTGATTGAAGCATTTGAAAATCTCACTTGGTGACTCCACTCAAGACAAATATCTAGAAGAAGATGCTTATAAGGATATTCGATTGAGATTCCAATGAAGATCTCAATATACCTACTTGAAGAGAAAATATTGAATTCACATGACAATTCTTCTCAAATCAAAGGATACAAAAGTTTATGAATGCAAGACCCGTAGCCAAATACTTTATAGTTGCTAACTTGCAAGTCCTAGTACGTTTTCTTAACATAATTTCATGAAGAAGAAGAAGAGGTAGAGGCCAAAACATGGCCACTCCACCACCCTAAATATTCCTAGACTATAATGATAAAGGTCCCTTGTGACCTCCTATGCCATCGAATATATGGGATGATATTTTGATATCCATACTAAAATCTCTCCCATACTACATTGGGAAAGATTTGACAAATCCATTGGAGCATATGCAAAATCTAGTCAACTTGTATGTGTTACAAAATGTAATTGAGAAAAAAATGACTCTAATATTATTGGTGACTTCTTTCAGAAATAAGACTTGAGATTGGTACATATCTCTTCCTCCTCATTCAATCACTGACTAGGACTAGCATGCTGTGCTATTTGTTGAAATATTCAAAGAGAAGGTAGATGGAGTATATCTCTTAGAATAAATATCTACTATAAAAAGATAATCAATGGATACTATATATGACTTCAACATCTAATTTCATAAAGCATGGCATATAATACCTGAAGAGATTCATATCATTCCAAGTAAGGTATTTATTTACTATTTGACGGCCTTAAAAATATGAAATCTCCATGATGATAAAGGCCAAGGAAGGAAAATATCTTCCAAATGCCTATGGGATAGTGATCTAGGCCAAAAATTATTTGATTTAGATTAGAAGGCTAGCTCTTATGCCACCTATGCCTTTGTATCCCATTGTTCAATATCCATATCAATAATTCAACCAACAACCTTTCAATCAACCATAATGTTGCCTCTAGTACCTACTCTAGCCTCCCTTTTGAAAATGCTAAGTTTGAATATATGAAAAGCTTGCTCAAGTTGGTTATTGTTGTCCTCTCTAATCATCCTAGGGTTTGAGACTATCATACTTCATGTGGAGAAACATAATAGGGCCAGTCTTGAGAGCATGAGGTTTGGCTCAATTGAAGGTCTTTTAGAGTTTTTACAAGGTTGGCTCCTTGTTCAAATGTGATATTCAATGATCTTTCCTAATCTAATAGCTTGAGGGGAAAAGGGTTATGAGGAATACAAAAAAGCAAAGATAGCATAAAGGAAAATCCTAAGCTAACAAAGAAGCAATGTGCTAAAGATCAATTAAAATCTCCCTACGTAACAACTCTAACCATAATTTTCCAGTGTGAACACTTCCTCTCCTTGATATATATAAGCACATATGCAAATACAAGCATACACAGGTAAAAGAGGTGATTTAGGCATGAGATCCACAAATGGAATTAAAGTAGATACATAGGCCTCTAAAATATATATACAAGTAAAAATTTACTAAAGGTTATTCCACAAGTGGGGGTTTGGGTGGTATGCAAGAAAACCTAGAGATGCATGTACTACGATACAAAGAGAAATGAAGGGAAAGCTATATGAAATATACAACCTATCCATGATTTAAAATATATATACTACAACTATTTATAAATTAAAAAGAAGAAATTTTCCCTCCCAAACTCATGCAAAGATTTCAAGATGACTGCTTTTCTATATACCAAGTTATAGATTCATTTAAGTTAGATCCAAATGGTTTTGAGTCCTTGGATGAGCAACTATCACCATTAATGCCATTCTACTTCTTCAAGGAATTCTTGTGGTCTAGGTGTAGGAGATTTTTGCATTTAATCCTCTAGAGTTGGGGATGCTTCTGTTGTGGCTTCCATGATGCTATTGTCCTTTTTGAAAGATATACCATACTATTTTGTAGAAAAATAGTGTGCTCTTTAAAAGGTTGTACACCTCAACACCATGTAGAGCATGGGTATAACTTTCATTACCATCTGACATTAAATATTTTATCATCTTTTATCCTCGAGACTTTTACCATCTAACCACAAAACTTCATGCATTGGAACTTTTGCTTCTTATCTTCGATTAAAAATTTTACAAAATTTTGAATTTTAGATATTTAGCTTTCTTGAACATTTCAAGACTTTTGTCTTATGATCACAAGTTTCACCTACACTTGTTCACCACTCCATCTTCTGTTGCCTATAGCTAAAAAAAGTGCAACTTTTGAGTGTAATGAAAATTCATTATAGTTCTTGTGACTCACAAGGGATCCTTAGCTTACTAAAGATAAGGAACCCAAAGAAATTGGTGCCCAGTCCATTGGACACATAGTCAAGATAATAATCCTTAATTGGAATGGAAGCAAATATGGAAACTTTAGCAGTTAGTCTACATCTTCACATCTCTATAACATCTAATACTTTTACAATCTGACAAAACTAGGATCACTCTCATATACTACATATAGTACATATAAACAAGGGTTGATTGGGTGGCCTTATCTATTTGTAATGGAGTCAAATGAGCCCCCCCACTCATTTCTTGAGTCATTTTATTTCTATTTTTATAGTTTCTTGGGTAAAAAACTTTTGTCCTGAAGAAACTAGGACTCTTGAAATGCCACCTTGGTGCAACTAGACTAGAACCAACGATAAGAAATACTGTTGGTGAAGTAGGATTGTTACGAGTGATGACTATTTTTTTCTTGACCCCATTGGTATGCATATTCCACCTCTAGCTTATATTATTTACCTCTTTTGTGTCCTTAGAGGAGAAGGTCCCTTCCTTTTGGCTTGAAGGAGTACCCGTGCTTATTTTCTTGAGCACTTAAAAGGGAGTGGACTCCACTATCTCTGCTATCCATTGTCCCATTTGATAAATGGTGTGGTTTTAGTACCTAATAGGTGATGCTTCCTCTACCTCTATGTACTATTTTCCATCCCATATTGTTGTAATCTAGTCAAAAGTAGCAAGTTGCTGAGTAAGAGAGGACTAAGGCATGATAGATTGAATAGCCGGAGTCAATTGCTTTCTTTCTTTGAATCCATCCATGAACAAGGTAGCAAGTTTTTCCCATTAAAAAATTAAGTGTAGAGGAAGAGAGTCGTATCCATCATGAGATTTTTTCTTGAATAATGCCATAAAAAACCTCAAAGCCACATTCTACTTTGTGATATTGTGTAATAGGTGCAAGCAAACCATATATTGTAGATGCCTTAGTGGGGTCGAAATACCTTCATAATTATAATATGGTAGACATTCAAGTGCTAACATCAATATGTTATCCCATGCATCTAGTGGAAGTGGAGGTTGTAAGGGGCTTATTTTATTCCATGCTTAGAAGCTCATGACGATGAAAGCAACCATATTTTGGCATGCAAATTTGGTGGTAGGTATTTCATAAACTTTTAGGTCCTTTGATTCAAGTAGAGTCGTTAGGTGAATGTAACATGTTCTATTTAAGGTGACTTTGATATTCACTATAATTCCAATATAATGTCCTTCATAGTGGCTTCTTCTATAGGTTAATTCTAAGTTGAGTCACTAGGTGATTTTTTAGATTCTCCCATAAGCAGATAGACAAATATCCTCACCAGATTTAGGGTTTAATTATTTTTGCAAGTTTGATACCAATGATGAATCGATGGGGTCCCATTGAGCATGCCATTAAACTATTATTCTCTTTGATCATACTGGGGGTTGGGACTATTGCACCTCACATGGAGTGACACAATAGGGCTAGTATTGAGAGCATGGGATTTGAATCAATTGAGAGCCTCCAAGAGTTATTACAAGACCAACTCCTTATTCAGATTTAATATTTAATGCTATTTCCTAATCTAATAGCTTGAGTGAAAAAGGGTTAGGAGGAATGCAAAAAAAAACAAAGATTGAAGAAAGCAAAAACCTAAGATAACAAAGCAACAATATGCCAAAGATCAAATAATATATCCCTGTATACTAGTTTTAGTCATAATGCACCAATGTGAACACTTCATATCCTTGAAATATATATGCATAGATGAAAATACAAGTATACACACACAAAAGAGATGAGTTAGGGCATGCAATCCATATATGGACTCAAAGTAGACATATAGGACTCTAAAATATTTATATGCAAGTAAAAAGTTACAAAATATTATGCTACAAGCGAGGGTTCGAGTTGCCCACAAGATCACCTAGAGATGCATGTACTACTATAGAGAGAGAAATTAAGGGAAAGCTATATGAAATATACTTGTTGATGCTTTACAATATCTACAGTACTACTATTTATATATTACAAAGGAAATATTTTCCCTCTCAAACTCATGTAGATATTTCAAGATGATTGCTTTTCTGTATAATTGGTCATATCTTCATTTGAGTTGTTAGCTCCTCCAAGGTCTCTAGATCTGGAATTATATTTAACAAATGGTTTTGAGTCCTTGTATGAGTAGCTATCTCCATTACTACCATATAATTTTAGGGATTTATGTAGTCTAGGTATGGCATACTTTTGTATTTAATGTTATAGATTTTGGGACACTTCTACTATGGCTTCCATATTGCTACTATCCTTTCTAAGAGATATGCCATATTATTTTGTAGGAAAGGATTGTACTCCTAAAAATGTTGTAAACCTCATCACTATTTAAAATATTTTATCATCACCATGTGACATTGGACCTTTTATCATCTTACATCCTTGGGAATATTACCATTTGACCATGGAGCTTCATGCATTGGAACTTTTACTTCTTATCTTTGGTTGAAACTTTTACAAACTTTTGACTTTTAGACATTTAGATTTTTTGCACCTTTCAAAACTTTTGCATTCCAGTTCTTGGAAATTTTAAATTGGAAGTTTCACTTGCACTTGTTCGTCACATCATATTCTACTTCTTGTTGCCAAAACTAGTGCAACTTTTGAGTGTAGTGAGAATTCATTATATTTACTAACAAAATGTTGACCATGAGGAGGCATAAAAATACTTAAAGGTTCTAGTACCATAATAAACAACAAGGCCTCCCTTCCTTCAAGGCAACTAGGGTAACATACCTCCTTTTCAAGGCTATCCAAAGTTGTGGTTCTAGTCTAGTAGGAATAATGGTCAAACAAAAGGTCAAAAGCAACAAATGGTGCTAGTCCTAACCCCATTGTAGAAAATACCCCCTAATATTTCTAGGGAGATAAATCCCATCCAAAACAACTATGTAGTGGAGTCTACTTCCTAGTATTGCCCACCTCTAAATGCCTACTCTACCTAGATATATCCCAAAGAGAGCTCCCAACTAACCATATATATAATAATAAAAATGATGCCTACTCAGACATCTACTTCTTATTCAGGATTTGAAACCTAGATGGAAAACCAATATATCCCTACCTTATCTATCCCTAAGTCAAATATTTCTCTTCGAGAGTAAATCCTAGTTACATGGGATGAGGATGAGGAAGTACATATGGTATCTAATGAAGCAAGCCATGTAGTAGCCAATAGGCCATAAGTTCTCTCAAGCTATGTAATAAGGACCAACAAGTGAGTGGTGGAAGAGTGGGAGAAGAGCAGCCAAATGCTCCCAAATGTTCAAATAAGGCTAACTGAGCCTAGAAGGGAGATATTTGTCACAATGCCACCAAAGCCAAGTGCACTAGAGCACCTGATTATTATCAAGATAAAAATCCTAGAGGTGATGAAACAACCTACACCCTAAACCACCCCAAAAATTTAAAGCAAATAAATTGAAAATAGGTAAGAACCTCCAACCATGAAGTAAAATACACCAATATTTCACACAATTAAGCAAAATGTCTCAAAATTCCCTAAGAAGCAAACAACTTGAACAAAACTAGTCAAAATATCTAAGTCGGCTATAGACAAGGCCAAGTCCCCACTAGCCATTTAGAAGGTTAGTCCCCATGGATAATTTAACATGGTGGACCATCTAAAGAAGTCCATGTTGCTAGTACTTATAAGGTACATCTTGTCCATTTCTAGATAAAAAGAACATCTGAAGAAGTTACTAGAAGAAGAAAAGGAATCGAAACAACAATCAACATTTGTGCTTTTGTAAATATCAAACCTAAGAGTAGCCTAAACCACTCCCTTTATACTTGTCCCTCATCTATAGATACAAGTTGATTCATTATTGTATGAAATATTGTAGGGCAAGCACATCAATCATCCCAAAAGGGGTGGTAGATGTGTTAAATCTAAACTATCTATAGACACATGAAAAGTGTCATATTAGCATTGGTTAAATATTAATATTTAATAATTTACAATTATTTTAATTAATACATTTCAACCTTATAAATATTAATATTAGCTTTGGTTAAATATTAATATTTAAAAAATTTGCAATTATTTTAATTAATACATTTCAACCTTATAAATATTAATATTGGCTAACCTAGTTCCTTTAACCATCCTAAACACATTCCTATGCCTAACCCATGGTCATCATGATACCATCCCCCTATTTTAACTCAGGTCCACCTCACTCTAGTTAGCATTAACTTCCTTCTCTCCTCCACATTCCATGCTCATTAATGCACATGGGTGAGGATTCTCTCCACCCAAGCACATTGATGAAGCATGCCATTTTGGTGGGTGAGGAATATCTCCACCCAAGGGCATTAATGGAGTGTGCCATTTTTATGGGTGAGGAATCTCTCCACCCAAGGGTATTAATGAAGCATGTCAGAGCACTCCATAGTGCATCATAGCCTAATTAGATAATATTGCACATTTAGCCATCCTTTCAAGCACATTGATGAGGTATGCCATTTTTGTGGGTGAGGAATCTCTCTACCCAAGGGTATTAATGAAGTGTGTCATAGCCTAAATAGAGAATAGTGCACACTTGTCCATCCAAGTAGCCAAGTGGGGAAACTCAAGATTCCTCTTGCTTTCACCCATGCCACTTTTCCATCATGCTTTCTCATCACTCACCTTATCCTTGGGATTTTTTATAAGTAGCTTCCCATTTAGTTTATTTTGAGGGAGGTGTGTAGAATTGTAGGAGAACTCTACTGAAATTTTTCTAGGATCCATTTGCATGTACTTTTGTGTTTATCATAGATAGCATGGTAGGCCTCTCCTTGTGTGTGTGTGTGTTTGTTTTGTTTTGTAAACCTTTTGTAGGTATAGAATCCAATAGCCAAAAAATTTGAAGGGTATATTACTTGACAACATACAAAATATTCCCACAAAATTTTATTGCATTATGAGCAACATAGGCTCAGTGACACCCCAAGATATGATCCATAGTATCCCAACTTGTTTGGTGTGTAGATCACAGGTTCAGATTCCAATAAACACTAAATTTGGAGGGTAGCTTCTTGAAAACATAAAAAATGCTTCCATAAAATTTCATCACATTTTGAGAAATGTAGGCTCAACTACATCCCACACAATTAGAAATTAAAAAATGAACAATATGCAAATATGAAAAAGATAAATTTTATATGCTTTTAGCTTGTTTTAGTATTATTTTGATGCATTAGATTATTGATATTTGTTTGAACTTTCATTCCCAGGTGCTATTGATTAATGTTTTGGGTGTATGTAGGTGCTAGAGGCTCTACTCAACCCAAGGTGGTACGTGCACATAAAACCCATCCCTCCTCGAGGTGGTCAAAGAAGACAAAGTGCCAAAAATATGAATTGTAAATAGGGATTCATTCTTAGAAGACCCTCACTGTAGCCCAAGAGGCATTTCAAAATACTATATTATAATATATTTCAAGATTAATGAAATGACAGGCTTTATTTGAATACATTTTGGTGATCACGATGGGACCGTCCCTATCAACTCCTAGAAAGCTTTGGACCTCAGGTAAGTGCTCTTGTGTTCAATTTTAGGCATGACTTTATAAAGTATATCTAATTTAAGGCTTTTATTGAAAATGTACATTATTTTATTTTGCATAACATTAAACAAAGGTTATATCCCCATCCATATGCTCTCCTCTCATGTTGAAAAGTGATCTTGAGGATCAAAAGGGTGGAAGAAGATTTTGTGGTAAAAGAAATTGCATTTGCTTTCAAGCACCTTCTTTTACACTTGCATTTCCACAATCTACAATAAGAAAAAGTCTTGATCCATATATGCTCTCTCCTCACACCTTAGGGTGATCTTGGAGATCAAAAGTGGATCGTCTCTTCTAGGTTAATGAACCTATCACTACACATCCAATTAAGCGAAGGACTTGACCCTTGTTAAGGTAATATTAGAGATCAAAAGAGAGTCATTCCTTCTAAATCAAGGGATATCACATCATTGTATAGTATATCATATTAAGGGGTCGCTTACCTAATGTACTCTCTTCCTTTGTGCATTGTGCGATCTTGGAATCAAAAGTGGGTACATAACCTCAAGGCAAGGAACATAATATTTTTATTTGCTTTCTTAGCTTAGATTTTATTTCCAACATTTCCTTGTTATCTTAGATTATATTTTCTTTCATGTATTTCCTTGTTTTATTAGACTAGAATCATTTAGTCCAAATCCAAATCCAAATCCAAATCCAAATCCAAGTCCAAGTCCAAGTCCAAGTCCAAATCCAAATCCAAATTATTTATTTAATTTCCTATAGTAGACATTATTTCATGCATTTCATGGCTTTTATAGGTTAGATTTCCTTTCATGCATTTTATTACTTTATTATATTAAATTTCATTTAGTCCAAATCCAAGTCCAAGTCCAAGTCCAAATCCAATTCCAAATAATTTACGTGCTTTCCTAGATTAGACATTCTTTCCTGGATTTCATGGCTTTCCTAGGTTAGATTTCCTTTCATGCCTTTCCTTGATTTATTAGATTAAATTTAATTTAGTCCAAATCCAAGTCCAAATCCAAGTCTGAATCCAAATCCAAATCCAAATCCAAGTCTAAATCCAAATCCAAGTCCAAGTCCAAATCCAAATCCAAATTCAAATCCAAATTCAAATCCAAATCCAATTCCAAATTCAAATCCAAATCCAATTCCAAATCCAATTCCAAATCCAATTCCAAATTCAAATCTAATCTAGAACAATTACATTTTCCCTTCCTAACATAGGTTCATTTCTTGTTCTTTAATTTGAAGTAAGTTGTATTTCATTTCTTAGATATAATTTCACTTTCTTGTATTATTACCTCTAGTTAAAAAAAACAAAAGACAAAAGAGTTGCATTTGCATTTTAGAATAGTTTTTGTTTGCGCATCTTATATTAGACAAAAAATCAAAATAAAACAACAAAAACTTAGCTTCAATCATACTTTCACAACATATTTTTACAAAAACCAATTGGCAACATTGGATTTCATCACCAACCATTTATTGCCCCTTTCGATGCCATAGTTAGTACACATAGTTTCCTGGATTTCATCATCGAGAAGTTGACTACCCTTGGGATTAGCTTGGGGTAATTTTGAGTTTAGATGTCCTTGATCATAGGGCTAAATAATTAATGAGTGTGTAGCTATAATTTTTGACCAAGAGTGCTTGAGGATGAAGCAAAAGCCAACTAGTTTGACACAGGTTTAGACAGTGCCACCTCTTATATCCCCTAAAAAGGATATTGGAGGTCTTTTTTCCTTTTAGGTATCCTGAGCCATTCCCACCTTAGGAATATTTTTAGTTGTTTATATACTATTTCTCTCCATATAATTTTAGGTATATCAAATAGCGTGTACATACATACCTTTAGTTATAACTATTTACCACCATTTTATAGCTCTTTAGGGATAGGTTACATCAAAAACACAAAACAAATCAAGCAACATCAAACACAAATTACAGTTTCAACAAGTCCAACACTTTTACCTTTTATTGTTTTTTATTTTCTTGTTTGGTTGCTCTATTTCAGATTGCTTATGGTTGTCACTCGAAGTTAAGCTAGAGCATAATAGCAAAATTCCATGGATTCATTTGAGATGATTCCTCCCTCTTTCTTGAATCCTCCAACTCATTTAGAGAAGGCACCCATCATCACCTCCCCTTGTAGATTATCCAATGTCTTTCATAACTCATATTCTAATACCATGGTGCATTGTGGCTCTTCATCCTATGACCATGGCCTAATGCATCAGGCCACCCATACTTTTTATGTAAAACCCCTAGTGAGGGGACTTCTTCATTCTCATCCAATCTGAATGCTCTTCATTTTGATCTTGGTGCTTTTTAGCATTTTTCCACCCATGTTTCTCAACCTTCACCCCCTGCTTTGCTTTGTCCTCCTTTACCCCCTCCTCCTCTGAAGGATTCTCCCTGAGTCTTGTTGTCCTTGATTAAATTTCCTTATCGATCTCTTCCTTCTTCTTCCCAAGAGCATATCCACTATCATAACTCTCATATCCCATCTATGTATATGCACCCTATCCAAGATATGGATCCTATGTCAATCATCCCTAATCCCTATGGTGCCTCTTCTTCCACTCTTGCTTCATCATCACAAAATCTTACCTCTAGACCATCCTCTTCATTCATTTTATCTGATTCCACTTCTTTTCCTGATCTATGTGTGAATGTGGCTTCACATCCTTCTATTCTATTAGTTACATTTCATCTTCCTAACCCACCTCAAGAGTCCATACCTTCCAATCTGACACCTTTAGTAAAATTTTCCACACTCAAAAATCCTCTTTTCACTGGCACATGTCATTTCTTCCTCTATCACTCAAACTTCCTTCCCTCCTACTTTTGCTACTTTCTTGCAATCTTATCCTCATTCTCCTTCTCTTAAAATTCCTTCTTCTCTTCAACCTTCTTCTCTTAAAATTCCTTATTCTTCTCTTACTCCTTATTCTTATCCATACCCATACCCTCTTAATCCTTCCCCTTTTTTTACCCCTATTGCTCCTACCCAAGTGACTTAAACCATACCTTCGATCGAGATTCAATGCCTGGAAGACCAAATTAAAAGTTTAAAATTACATTCAACTGGCTATGGGTATCAAAAACCCACATATAACCAAATATGTAATGAACCCATTCACCTATCAATTCTTTCACATCAATACCCTTACCGATTTGAGATACCTAAGTTTAAAAAGTTCAATGGGAAGGAAGAACCTTAAGAGTACTTGAGGAACATCAAATATTTATGCTACCAAATCCATGGTAGCAATTTTCTTATGCAGCAAATATTTCCCATATCTCTTGGGGGTCAAGCTTTAGATTGGTTTAATAACTTGCCTCAACACATCATCTTTACTTTTGAACAAGTTAGATAATATTTTCTTGGAATATTTCTTAATCAATATTCGAAGAAACACTCCATTATCAAATTTGTATAGTCTTCACTAGTTTGACGATAAGCCGATTAATGATTATGTTTTTAGGTGGCATGTAGTTATTCATGATTTAAAATTCTTCATTCCCCATACCAAGTTAGTGAAATTTTTTCTAGGAGCTATGCTAAACATATCTCCACTACTTTACAAAAAAAATCACACCACTCTTTTGAAGAGGCCATTGCCCAAGAAAAATTCATTGAGGAAATCAAAATTCTTTAAGGGGAACTTGTTAGTGTATATAGTTTATTTTATTATTTTTGGTGTGTCGTTAGCGAACATATATCCTAGATTAACGTTTTCTAATATAGATTCTGAGTGGTTGATTAGATCTATTTTACACGGAATAATATGGGTATTGATTGTATTATTTATATTTCCTATGTTCAATGGAATTACTACTGATTGTGCTCCTAGCAGTGGTATCAAAGCCTTTGTATTTGGCTCATTTGATTTTTTCATAGACTTAGATGAGCACGATTCTCAAGGTCAAACTCAAAAATAGAGATAAGACCAAGCTAACTCGGGTATGATTCTTGAGGCAATTCAATCTGGCCCACAGTTTGAGGTTGACTCCTACAAGATGTGCTAACTGCTGACTAGGACACCTATGCTACTAGCCATGGGATACAATACTAGATTGCAACCTAACCAAACATGGCACTAATATGAAACAGACCTGGAGAGGCACCTAACTTAGATCCTGAGGTCTGAGAGTAGACAACACAAGACTTGACACCCTAATATTATGTGGACTCAATGGATTTTACGCAGATGGACATGTGACAAACTCTTAATCTGATGTGTATTCGGTGGAATGCCTACATGGTTGACTATGATGTGGTTCACAAGCCAGGTGGACTATGATGTGCTCAATATTGTACCATGGTGAATGTGTAGTGTTTGGAAAAAATGCAAGAAGGAAGGAGTGACTACCGTGAGGCAGTAATAAGCTTATATGGGCCTTATTTTTTTATTTACCTTACTGAGCCTCAACATCCTAAATGTGGGACAAATTGTCTCCCTATATATATATATATTTTGTTCATGGCCATCATAAATATCTCCCCCACAATTTTGGTTCTCTTGTGACAATGCAGGCAATCACAACTATCCCCATGCAGATCTGTTTGTGCAGATCTATTTTCGGTTTTCAAAAAATATCACTACGATGATTATTGCACCCAATAACAGTGATAAGTTTTGCAGCATGGATGATCTATGCCCTCATGCGTAGGAGCTCCACCGTGCACAGGAATACACAAAATATATTATTCATAAGATTTTCATGTTGTATATTTCAATAAACGATTTGTAGATTATTTCCTCTTATAGATGCGATTGCAGAAAGCCCACATTGCTTTTTCGATCGTAAACGTTTGTTGTAGATATATCGCTGGGGATGAGAAGGCCCAGTGTAGCAAAAGAAATCCATTGTGGAAAGTGACAATGACATGTTCATATTCATGTTCATTCTCTAACTTGAACCCTTCTTGTAGAGACATAGACAGAGGCACCACCGTAGGAGGAGCACCAACCAGAGTGCCACCAACACGTTACCAACAGTGCAGAGGTGGCACCGCTTAAACCCGAGGGGGTAGTAAACTTATTGTTAAGTATAGTGAGTTATCTCATACTTCTCACTAATCAAGGTAGCCCAACTGACATATTTACTGGTGCTAAGTTGTTGATGCAAATGAGGTCGGAGGTTCCAATCTCACCTCAAACCCCAAACAAAGGTATATTTTTTTATTTTTGTTTGAAAGTTGAATTTTTTAATGTTTACAATTTTTTTTAATTAATTTTTAATTTTTATTTTTAATTATATATTTTTTAGAAAATTTAATTAAGAATCATTATATTTAATTAAATAAATTTTTGTTTCATTAGATATTTTTTTTCACTTTCAAACTTAAATTTAAAAGTACCTTTTATTTGAAGCACAAAACAATTTCATCCTAGTACATTTTGCAAAACCAATGGTGGGGGTGCATTTTGTGTCATTTTATTGCAAAATTATCAAAATAGGATGAAAAGGGGGGAATAGAGAGTGAAATTTATTTTTTGAAAAGCAATTTGGCATTGTAATTAGGTGCATTTTTTGTGGAAATCAACACCTAAGATTTTCAATTTTTGGTGGGCACTTTTTGTTGATAGTTGCATTTAATTTTCATTTGCACTACATCATTAAGTATAAAATCAAGCACATTTAGGTCCCCAAAAATTGAACCCATCCGTGCAATTTATTTGTACAACAATGTTTAGTATAAACAATACCTCTGGCCCACACTTACAGGTAAAGTTATCATGCTTTGGGCTACTGTATCTATCGCCTAATATAGTTGCAACAATGACGTCTGAGCTTGTTCTATATAGATTTTTGGGGAGATATAAGTTTACCATTTTGTTATTTTTTCAATCCATCCACTACCCTAATTGTTATTGTCGTTAGATGTAAATCCTGAGCAAGTGTCTAACCAAAGTGTTTAGACGAAGTTACGTCCCATGCATGCAAAAGACCTTCTATGGTAGGTGTCATAAACAAAATGATTCCCTTTCAGTATTGCCTATGTTCCATGTATCATTCTGCTCTCACATACCTATAGTCTCTCTCATGTAAGGGCAGGTATATTGAGAGGTTCGGTATAAAGGCCTAGCAGGTATAAAGAAAGGGGGACCTTTTGGTGATATAAGGAACCCTCATTATGGTAGCCATTCACAAATATCTGTTAGATACTCAGTTACTAAAAGGTTTCAATTATACACCATGGAAGACAAATATGAAGGCTATTATACAAGTAGAAGAATTATAGGATGTTCTTGGAACAACAAAACATCCTACAACACCAAGTGCATATCTGATTATATATGACAAGAAAGATAGTAAGACAATAATGATCATATTGCTTACTATCATAGATGATGTTCAACCTCACATGGCTAACAAAGAACATGGTAAAGATGCATGGGATGCACTTAAGACCATCTATGAGGGTAAGAATGATTCCACCATTCTCAACCTTCAATCTCAACTTCACAGTTTGAGTATGAGGCATGGAGAGACAGTTGAACTATTTCTATGTAGAGTGGCCGAGTTGAAGTCAAGATTGAATTTTATGGGAGATACTATAGAAGATAAGCTCCTCACTTCAATTATTTTAAGAGCTTTCCCTAATTCATACAAAATATTGATAATTTCCCTTCAAGTATCATAAATATAATTTACCTTTGTGGAGTTGGTCAATCTGCTTCAAACTGAGGAGGCTATCCAACTTCAAAAAGATGAAACTTCTAATACAACCCTCTATTCAAACAAGAAGGGTTCTAAGAAGAAAGGTAATTTTCATAAGGGAGGATATTCTTCCAAGGATTCCAAGGGAAAAAAACCTCAAAAACAAAAGAGATATTTCAAAATTTGTGATAAGGATACCCATGACACAAATAGGTGTTGGTACAAGAATAAACAACCTAAGAACAAGGGCCATAACAAACCACAAAACAAAAACAAGCAACCCAAGGTGAATGTTGCTATTGAAGAATTAGACTTATATTCTTAGTGGGCACACAAGGTGCTCATGACTAAAAAAACCTCCAAGAAAAAGGATCATGTGTGGTATGTTGATTCTAGAACCAGTAAACACATGACTAATAATAAGTCATGGTTTGAGATATTTGAATCCAAGGAAGGCAATCCAAAAACTATTGTTGATGATAAGACCTACCAGGTTCAGGGTGAAGGCATAATTTCAGTCACCCTTCCAGATGGAAAATGTCAGATTGACAGAGTCCTTTGTGTTCCAGGGTTGGCAAAAAATTTGTTGTCACTCCCTCAAATCTTGGATAAGAATATGGTTGTTGATTTTTGTGTTGAGGATGGAAATAAGTGTTGCTTTATCACCAAGAGGGATAAACACATCAAAAAAACTTCATAAAAGCATAACTTATTTGCATTAGATGCTATCTCCATCCCTCATGTTGCCATGGTAGTCTCTAAAAAGGAGGCTACTTAAATTTGGCACAAGATATATGGGCATCTAAGTTCTGGATATTTACTTCATCCAAGTAAATATGAGATGGTAAAGGGTCTTCCCTCCCTTTCCTCTATATTTCCAGTGTGCTCTGATTGCTTATCATGGAAGAAACATAGAGTACCATTTGAAAAGATCTCTTCACAAGCAAAGAAACCTTTGGAGTTAGTTCACATCGATATGTGTGGTATTATGCCAAACAACTATGGCATAAAGAGGTACTTTTAGTTGTATGTGGATGAGTACTCATGGAAGATGTGTGTTTTATTTCTTCATATGAAATTAGAAGCTTTTAGTTACTTCCAAAAATTCAAGAAATCTATTAAGGAGTAAGGGACTTCTATAAAGACCCTCTACTCAGATTGAGGGGGGAGTTCACCTCTAAAGATTTTTTCTCATATTTGATTGCACATGGGACAAAGAGATAGCTCATTACTACCTATACTCTGTAGCAAAATAGCATTACTGAATAGAGGAATCGTTCCATCATAGAAATGGTTTACTGTATGCTTATAGGAGCCCATATAGAGTAGAAGTTTTGGGTAGAATATATCACAATAGTAGTGTACCTATTGAATAGGGCACCTAAAAAGGCCCTAAAGGATATAACTCAACAAGAAGCATGGAGTGGAAACCCTGCATTTCTTATCTACGCATTTTTGGATGTAGGGATTTTATGCACATACCAAAAGTAAAGAGGAACAGATTAGATGAGAAGACCTTACAATGTGTTCTTCTTGGTTATGATGAACATTTGAAAGGATATCAGTTGCTATATCCTTTCACCAAGAAGATTCATATTAGCAAAGATGTGGTATTTGATGAAGCTTTCACATCACATAACACATCCAATGTATACCTTGATTTTGAGGAGTCTAAGGTTGAGAAGTCTCCTTATTATTCTTCGCCATAGAAAAATATTCCTAAGTGGTATACAAGTACTATTAGAGACTCAAAAATATTCACACAACTAGATATAATATTGAATAGACCTCATACTAGCAGTATGGCTCGACAAGAGAAAGCAGTAGTAGAGACTACTAAGGTTGATGATATTTGTCAATCCTTTGAGGAGATTTTTGTAGATCCAAAAATATAAATATAAGATATGTATGTGGATGGAGACAAGGTTTTTATGTCTTCATTGGATGAGCATGAACCCACCATAGTACAATATGCTCTTAGTGAGACACAATGGAAGGCTGCTATGGATACATAGTATATATCTCTAAAGAAAAATTAGACTTGGAAGCTTGTTGACTTGCTACATGGAAATAAGCCCATTGGTTGCAAATGGGTGTACAAAGTGAAGTACAAGGTAGATGGAACAATTTATAAGCATAAGACCCATCTTTTAAATAAAGGGGTAAAAATTTATTGATAGAAAGTTTGGATACAAAGTACAGTGAGCCCCCACCCAGGACTCAAATAAGCAACAAGACAGGCTAAATCACTAGACAAGGTCAACTCCCAAAGAAAACCAAAAAAAAAACAAACCACATTAAGTCTGAACATCCTTATGGATCAACTCCCGTAGGTGTTGAGAATCCCCAGACGGGAGACTCTCCCGATTATCAATACTCTGTCCCGAATAAAAACCACATCCGAAGAATGAACACGAATCAAATCACGAACAACTTTTTGTCTGGGGATGTTGTTCAACCCCCTTACATTCCATGAAAGTATAATCATTTTTGGGGGTTATAAAAATGGGAGTCCAATGTTCTCACCAAACCCGAATCTACTAAAGTCTCCCCCATTAACTTAATTTTATCCTCGTCTTTCTTTCGACCCACCTTCATATTATTATCTGAAGCATTTTTTTAAATTATTTTATGCGGCAATCCTAGAACCGTAGGAGTTTTACAGTCCATGGATGAATGCATCAGTGCCTGGGTAGGAGAGGGCACATCTAAATCTATGCCATTTTCTAAGATAACTTCACTCCCAGGGCTAGGGCCAACCATATCACCTATACTCGAAACCAAAGCCCTTTGTTCTTCATTTAAACCCCCTATATCTGGTTCCCTTGGTTCCACCTCATGAAGAGACAATTGATTTGGTCCTGTTATATCTATAACAGGTAGCGATGTTTCAGGTATCTCCACCCACTGATCAAGATTCTCTAAAATTTCAAAATGATTGAGCTGAGCATCTGGCTGGTTATCCTTAATGTCTCTTTTTGCCTTTCTTCCTTTGTTTCGAGGTTTTACCATAACAAAGCCTTCCTTATCCTGATCCCCCTCCTTTATTGGGGCTTTTCCTTTATCCATATTTTGTATAGCTTGAGAGGGCCCAAGATTTGAAGCCACAGGCAGGACAAACTTAGGGCATTTTCTTTGTAAGTGGCCATATTCATGGCAAATATGGCAACGAAATGGAAGAGCTTCATAGTCAATTTTTTGAACCCATGTGGTTGATCCGAACTGTATTTCAATAGAATCTGGAATAGGATTGTTTAAATCAATTTCAACACAGATACGGGCAACAGAGATTACCTTTTTATCCAGCGTCTGTCCTGACGGCCCAACCGGCTTCCCAAGTAGAAGGGCAATCATATGCAAGATGTCATTTCTCCAAAATTCCAAGGGGAGCCACGAAAGCCGAACCCACATCGAAACCCGTGATGGTTGCTCCTCTGATGGGTTGAAACCCACATGTCAGGGTTTAAGAAAGAGTCCTACTTGGTTACAGAAATAGGGACCTCCTTCAAATGCTTTGTTATGATCCACAAGACAAGAAAAAACCACCATAAAATAGTTGTTTGCACTCAGCATCACCTCCACATCACCTTCAGGGTTCCAAGTCTTCCTAACCCAAGCCTCCACAAAGGGAAGAGAAATTCGGATGCCCATAAATTTACCAATAAGTGCATGTTTTGTTAAATACTCCACATCTTCTGCCACCAAGTCTGGTTGAACCACTAGAACCGGCCTGGCTTCACATCGTTCCAAACATCCATTATTCTTTAACAAGCGATTCCTGGCATGCGATGGGAAATCCTGTTCCTTCCAATAATTTTAAAAAGAAATACTAGCCCTAGCATGCACGCTCTGTGACAAACCTAATGCCATCACTACATTCCTCCAGTTGTTCATACCTCCTCCAGAAACTACTGCCATCCCCGTAGAGCCCACCAGATAGGTCTCAAAAAAATTCCAGCAAAGCAGCTTTCCTCATCAAACCCTAGCAGAGCAAAAAACTTTCAAGACCTCTCCTTCAAGCATAAGACCCATCTTGTTGCAAAGGGCTATGCACAAAAATAAGGCATCGACTATGAGGAAAATTTTGCACCTATTGCTCGGATGACTACCATTTTAGTTCTTTGTGTTATGATAGCACAATTCAGGTGGAAAGTACATTAGATGGATGTCAAGAGTGCATTATTGAATGGTGATCTCAAAGAGGAGATCTATATGTCACAACATGAAGGATTTGAAGTGGAAGGCCAAGAGCAGAAAGTTTGCAAATTGGTCAAGTCCTTATATGGTTTGAAATGAGCTCCACGAGCTTGGTACATTAAGATGGATGATCACCTATTGCAACATGGATTTAAGAGAAGTCATTTAGATGCAAATATCTATTTCAAGAAACAAGGTTCTAAAATAGTGCTACTTGTACTCTATGTGGATGATCTGATTATCACAGGTAGCTCAGAAAAATTGATAATTACCATCAAAAGTGACTTGTACAAATATTTTGAGATGACAAATATTAGACTTCTCCACTATTGTCTTGGCTTGGAAGTGAACTAAAATAAGCATCACATCAAGGTTTCACAGAAAAAGTATACCAAGATATTATTAGAAAAGTATTGCATGACTGATTGTAAGTCAATGCCAACTTCAATGGAATCAAGGCTTCAATTATCACGATATGATGATTCAACTTAGGTAGATGCTACTTTTTATCACCATTTGATTAGGAGTCTGATATATCTGACCAAAACTAGGCCAGATATCATGTTTGCTATAAATTATCTTTTGAGGTTCATGCAGGAGCCTAAGGTCACTCATTGGAAAGCAAAAAAATGCATTATTCACCATGTTCATGGTACTATTGAGTATGGCCTAGAGTACAAGAAGAATGATCAATTCTTCTTGCAAGGATACACAAACTTCGGCTATGCCGAGACATATGATGATCGAAAGTCAACTTCAAGATATATTTTTCATCTTGGATTCAGTCTTATCTCTTAGCACATTAAGAAGCAAAAGGTGGTTGCTATTTCATCTACAGAGGCAGAGTATCATGCCGCACGTGAAGCAGTGTGTGAGGCGATATGATTGCATCGCATCTTGACAAGTATGGGTCTTCCATACAAATATCCAATTCACTTGTTTTGCAACAACTAGGGTGTTATGAAGCTCGTCAAGAATCCAGTGTTTCATGAATGCACCAAACACATTGACACTCAATGTCACTTCATTCGATATGAAGTTCCAAGGCACCACATACAACTTCAATACGTTCCCACCAGTGATCAAGTTGCAAACATCTTTACTAAGGCACTTGCACATGTCAAGTTTGAGTTGTTTTGTAACTCCCTTTGTATTTCAAAATAATGTAATAAGGGGGATGTTAGCGTATATAGTTATTTCATTATTTTTGGTATGTCGTTAGCGGGCATATCTCCTAGATTAATTGTTTCTAATCTAGGTTCTATGTGGTTGATTAGATATATTTTACACAAACTAATCTGGGCATTGATTGTTTTATTTATATTTTCTATGTTCAATGGAATTACTATTGATTGTGCCCCTAGAAGAACTTAAACTTAAATAGAAAGAGTACACCAATGAATCCAATAAGGGAAACACTAACTACTACCAATATAATAACCCCTAGGTGAATCAAACAATATTGAGTATCCCCATGGACCCCCAATAATAGTGTACTCAATTACAACAACAAATTTATCAACCCCAATATGCTCCCATGTAGACAACCACCTTAAATTTTTCTAACCAACTTGCCAATCAATATTACAATCACCCCAAGACCTTCCTTGTCCACCTCATAATTGGATGCCTCTCTATGAGCCATTGCCAAATATATTTCAAAAGCTTTATGATGCAAAAATGATTTTCTTACTTAAAATTTTCCCTAAGGATCCCACTCGAGAGAAGACTCACTGGTATAAGGAACATTAGTACTGCATCTACTATAGACAAAGAGGTCATGATACTAATAATTGTCACACTTTACAACATCTAATTCAAGACATTATTGATCAAGGGTAATTAATAGTTGATAATCCTTTAGCCTCGTCCAATAAAAACCTTGGTATTTATCACAATATCTTACCCCAACATGATATACCCCAAAAACAAACTAATGCCTCAACTTCTTCAACCATGGCTCAACAAATAAATCATGTAAATGACACCCCATCCAACTAGGATTTTATGGGCATGATCAGTGAACAAGAATTAAAGACATCCTGGATGACCACCTTTACAATGTGATCCTCCAATTGTACCTGTTGCATCAACCACTCCTCATGTGCATGGTGCTCCTCCTTTATGACCTATCATTACCTTATTAGGTCATCTTACTCATAATTTTAAATTGGCATCGACTAAGTCATAAATTGATGACCTGATCCAACAATCTCTAGCTCATAGAGAGGATTTGAACATCATATTATGGTACATAAATCTCAAAACACAAGATCCTAATGCATTTGCTAGATTTTTTAGTAGTGTGAGAACTTGCATGTCCCCTTCTATAGTATTTTATTACTATGAGATTAAAACTCTTTATATTTTAGTGCATTATCATGGACACTGGCTCTTCCCTAAACATCATTTCATCCACTATCTTGATCCATATTAAGCTTCCCTCTAGCCACATTACCGTCCCTAGAATTACCTTATGAGCCTTTAATAAAATAATGTGTTCAATGCTTGGTCCAATTATCCTTCCTATTCAGGTAGGTGCGAAGACCATACCCACTTTATGTCATGCCATTGAAGGAGAGATGCAATATAATATTCTCCTAGAGTGACCATGGATAAAAGACATGCAATGTGTTTAATCAACCATCCATCATTGTTTGAAATACATTCATGAAGGACAAGTGCATTGCATACCTACTGATGAGGAACCTTTCAAATACTACAACATGGTCACCCTTTTTCAAGGTCCCACTTTCCCATCTCCCTATTTTTTTTCTTATTAGTGTGTAACCTATTCCCCCTAGCTAACCAACACCCTCACCTTCTACCTTGCCGATCCCCATGTTGGCTAACCATCCTCCTCTTGCCTATCCACCTTGTCATCCACTCCAACCTACCAATACTTTGTGGCCTATATATTATCCCCCTCTATCTAGCTATCATCCTTCTTCATCAAATAGACCTTCCCTTATCCCTTCTATGCAATATCCTTCCCCATCCACTTCTTCATTTATTCCTTCTTCTATGGCACATATTCATGCTTTTACCCCTATTCCTCCTCTTTTTATTACTCCTTATCATGTTATGCATTGTCCATATCCTATATCATTCATGTTTAGTCCTCGTCATCCCTTTCCTTCTACCTCTTTTTTATCCCCTTCACCATCTCCTACTAATCTACCCATTCCTTCACCCACTCATCAAGAGTGTTACTCTTGGAAGTAGTGGGCTACTCAGTATGATTCCCAACTTGTGAATTCATCATCTTCTACTTCCTCCCTCACCACTGGATAGGCTACTGCATCCCCTTCACTTCCACCTACTTCTTGATATCCCATCCCATATTCCCAATCCACTCTTATGTCTTCCTTGACTAATTCGCCCTCTTTATCGAATCCCATTAGTCTAGGGTCTTCCTCTCTATCTGTAATTCAAGGGTCACCCCATGTGTCAATTCACTTGTCAAGTCGTGGTCTATGGGAGTATGTTGTATAGAATATCATTTTATCCCCTCCTAACATAGAATTCCTTAAGTATTTTGGTCATCCTAAAGATGTGCCACTAACTGTTGGTGCTATTATTCCTATTGGTACCTCATCCAATAATACTAATTTTATGTATGAAGGAGTTGATATCTCCTTTTATAAACCTACCTCTAAAGAGCGTGAGCCACTATTTTACAAAAAAATTAACATCAAATTAAATCACCAACAACCACATTCATGACACTCAGTATCCAAGCCAATCATTCGCTTCATCATCATATATTTCTCTTTTATTGTTTTTCTTCTCTTAATCCTACTTATGTTTATTCTTTCTTCAAGTATCCTACCATTGTTGTACGGACACGCTATGAGCGGCTATGTACCTAGAACTAGTTCTTTTTCCTCTTCTTATTCTCTCTTTCTCTTTCTCCTCTCTCCAATTATTTTCTACTTCTTTTTCCTCTTCTTCTTCTTTTCCCTCTTGTTTTTTATTTTTCTTTTCTCTTCATTTTTAGCTCTTTTTTTTCATTTGTATGGGGGTGTTGATCCTCCTAAAACTAATTTTGCATCTGTGATAGTTGAATTTTGTGTCATATTCCATTATCTCATACATATTCATGCTATTCCTCTTTGCCATAATTCTTTGCAATCTATCCATTCCTCACATGTATATGTAAGAATGCAACGATCAACGTTTGTATTATTAAGCAGGGATTAAATAGCAATTACAACTGTCAAAAATAGTCACGACTAAACGGAACTGTTACATGGTTGTAACAGTGTAACAGTTCATCTAATAATGAATAAAGACAAACTAATTAAGTACGCTAACATCCCCCTTTATTACATTATTTGGGTAATGTAATAACTAATAGCTATACTAGACTACTAACATCCCCTTACATCATTGTGCAATACAAAGTGAGCTGCGAAACAATTCAAATTTGACACATCCAAGTGCCTTAGTGAAAATGTCTGCAACTTGAGCATCGGTGGGAATGTGTTGAAGCTGAATTCGGTGCTTTGGAACTTCATCTCGAATGAAATGACATTGTGTGTCAATGTGCTTTGTTCTTTCATGATGGAATGGATTCTTGACGAGGTTCAGAACACCCTGATTGTCGCAAAACAATTGTATTGGAGATTTTGATGGATGGCCCATACTTGTCAGAATGCGACGTAACCATATCACTTCGCACACAACTTCACGTGCGACGCAATACTCTGCCTCTGTTGATGAAATAACAACCACCTGGTGCTTCTTGCTGTGCCAAGAGACATGACCGGATCCCAGATGAAAAATGTATCCAGAAGTTGACTTGCGATCATCAAATGATTCGACATAGTCGGAGTCCGTGTATCCTTGCAAGAAGAATTTGTTGTTCCTCTTGTATTCTAGGCCATATTCCATAGTACCACGGACATAGTGAAGAACATGTTTTGTTGCTTTCCAATGAGTGGTCTTAGGCTCTTGCATGAACCTCGAAAGATAGTTGACAACAAATACGAGATCCGGCCTAGTATTGGTCGGATATATGAGACTCCCAATCAACTGTCGATAGAGAGTACCATCTACCTGAGGTGAGTCATCATATCGCGATAACCGAAGTCCATTCTCCATTGGAGTTGCCATTGGCATGCAGTCAGTCATGCGATATTTTTCCAACAATGTCTTGGCATATTTTTTCTGAGACACTTTGATGGTGTGCTCCTTTTGGCTGAATTCTAGACCAAGATAGTAATGGAGAAGTCCGAGATCTGTCATCTCAAAATATTTGCACAAGTTTCTTTTGACAGTAGAGATCATAGTTTCTGAACTCCCTGTAATGAGCAAATCATCCACATAGAGTACAAGCAACACTATCTCAGAACCTTGTTTCTTGAAATAGAGGTTTGCATCTGATGAACATCTCTTAAATCCATGCTGCATAAGGTGATTGTCCATTTTTATATACCAAGCTCGAGGAGCTTGTTTCAGACCATACAAGGATTTGACCAATTTGCAAACCTTCTGCTCTTGGCCTTACGCTTCAAATCCTTCTGGTTGAGTCATGTAGACTTCTTCTTGGAGATCACCATTTAGAAAGGCACTTTTGACATCCATCTGGTGAACTTTCCACCCATATTGTGCTACCATAGCACACATAACCCGAATTGTGGTCATTCGAGCAGTAGGTGCAAAAGTTTCTTCATAGTCGATGCCTTCCTTTTGAGAATAGCCCTTTGCAACAAGACGGGCCTTATGCTTATCAATTGTTCCATCTGCCTTGTACTTGACTTTGTATACCCATTTGCAGCCAATAGGTTTATTTCCATGTGGCAGATCAACAAGCTTCCAAGTTTTATTTTTCATCAAAGACTCATACTCTGTATCCATAGCGGCCTTCCACTGAGGCTCATTGAGAGCATCTTGCATTGATGCAAGTTCAAGACTATCTATGGTAGACATGAATGCCCTGTCATCATCAATATCCATATCCTCTACTTCTGTACTTGGAGTCACAGAAAGTTCCTCAAAATATTGACAAAGATCATCAACCTCACCAGTTTCTTTGGCTTCTTTCTCCTTTTGAGCCATACTGCGTGTACGAGGTCTATCCAAATTCAAATTGGGAGGAGTGGATAAATTTGCGTCTCTGATTGTATTTGTACACCATTTAGGATTCTTCTTCGGTGGTGGTGAAGAAGATGTAGAAGGACCTCCTATCTGTGTTGACGAAGGAATCTTCTCTTCCTTAGGTTCCACAATATCTTGGTGTACTTTAGATGTGCTCTGTGATGTGAAAGCTTCATCAAAGACAACATATCTGCTTGATATGAATTTTCTTGGTCAAAGGATCTATCAACCGATATCCTTTAGAGTGCTCAGAATAACCAAGAAAAATACATCTCAGTGTTTTCTCATCTAGCTTCTTCCTTTTCTCTTTCGATATGTGCATGAAAGCGTGACATCCAAAAATATGTAGATGAGATATGGAGGGTTTTCGACCACTCCATGCTTCTGTGGAGTCATTCCTTTTAGGGCCTTTGTGGGTGCCCTATTCAACAGATACACTGCAGTGGTGACGACTTCTGCCCAATATTGTTGCCCAAGAGTAGCTCCTGTGAGCATACAATGAACCATTTCCATGATAGAACGGTTCCTTCTCTCAGCAACTCCATTTTGCTAAGGAGTATAGGTAGTTGTTAACTGTCTCTTGATTCCATGCTTATCTAGGAATGCAAAAAATTCATTAGAGGTAAACTCTCCCCCTCGATCTGAGTGGAGGGTTTTAATAGAAGCTCCTGACTCCTTCTCAACGGATTTCTTGAACTGCTGGAAGAATGCAAAAGCTTCAGATTTCAGTTGGAGAAAGAAAACCCACATATTTTGTGAGTAGTCATCTACGAATAACTAAAAATACCTCTTCCCTCCACAATTGTTGGGTGTGAAAGGACCACACAGATCGGTATGAATTAACTCCAGAGGTTTTCGTGCTCTTGTAGAGCTCTTCTCAAATGGTACTCTATGTTGCTTTCCTACCAAGCAGTCAGAGCACACTGGCAATGTGGCAGAAAGGGAAGGAAGACCCTTTACCATCTCATACTTGCTGAGCTCAAGTAAGTAGCGAGAACTAAGATGCCCATATCTCTTGTGCCATAGGGAAGTTGCCTCCTTGGTAGAGACAGTCATGGCAACATGTGGAGTAGAGATAGCATCTAGTGCAAATAAGCCATGCTTATATGAAGTCGTTGCAATCTGCTTACCCTTCTTGGTAATGGTACAACACTTCTTTCCATTCTCAACATGAAAGTTGACAACCATATTTCTATCCAGGATTTGTGTCACTGACAACAAATTATTGGCCAATACCGAAACATAGAGGACTTTGTCAATCTAACACTTGCCATCAAGAAGAGTGACTGAAACTGTATCCTCTCCCTGAACCCTGTAGGTTTTATCATCAGAAATGGTGACAGGTTTGCCCTCTTTGGCCTCAAATGATTCAAACCACGATCTATCGCCAGTCATATGTTTTCTAGCTCCAGAATCGACATACCAAACAGGATCCCTCTGTGTGGAATCTGTGGTAGTCATGAGCACCTTGTGTGCCCATTCAGAATCTGAATCAGATTCTTCAACGACGAACATTCACTGGGGTTGCTTGTTTTTATTTTGTGGTTTGTTTTGGCCTTTCTACTTGTTATTATGCCAACACCTGTTGGTGTCATGGTTGTCTTTCTCACAGATCTTGCACCACCTCTTCTTCTGTTGAGGTTGTTTGCCTTTTCCTTTCGTATCTTGTTGAGAATTTCCTCCTTTATGAAATTTGCCTCCTTTTTTCCCATTACCTTTCTTCCTTGAACCACCGCTTTGTTGGTGTATAGGGTTGTATTGGAAGAATCATCCTTGTGAAGTTGGCGTGCCTCCTGTTGTTGAAGCAGATTGACCAACTCGATGTAGGTAATTTTTCGTTGAGACACCTAGATGGAGGTTATCAACATATCAAATGAAGAAGGTAAAGCTCTCATCACAAGTGAAATGAAAAGCTTTTTGTCCACAGTATCTCCCAAAGAACTCAATTTCTCTTTCAATTCAGACACTCTACACAGAAAGAGTTCAACTGTTTCACCCTGCCTCAAACTCAGGTTATGAAGTTGTTGTTGAAGATGAAGAATGGTGGAATCATTCTTTCCCTCATAGATGGTTTGAAGGCATCCCATGCCTCTTTACCACTTGCTTTGTCAGCTATATGAGGTTGCATTTCATCTGAAACAACAAACAAAATGAGCACCTTTGCTCGACTGTCTTTCTTGTCAAAAGCTATCTGATCTGCGAAAGGACCTATGGATCCTGCTGTTGGTGAAGGCCTAGTTGCTACTCCAGTAACAATATCCCACAAATCTTCCATTTGGAGAATTGCCTTCATATTATGTTTCCATGGTGTATAATTTGGACCTTTCAATAACTGATGCGGATCAGTCATCAACTTTGCAACAGCGACCATAGTGAAGGTTCCTTATATCACCAATTGGTCCCCCTTTCGATATACCTTTTGCTAGGCCAATATACCGTACAAAATAACCGCCCTTACATGAGGAAAACTATAGGTATTTAGAAAGATCAACAAAAAATCACCTGCCCTTACGTGAGGGAGACTATAGGTGAGTTTTAGAGATCATACAATATGTGGAACATAAGCGGTACTGAAAGGGAATCGCCTTGTTGATGGCACCTACCATAGAAGATTCTTCTCATGCGTGGGGCGTAACTTCCCCTAAACACTATGAAGAATACTTCGTCAGGATTTACGCCTAAACACAAGTGCGATAAAGGGTAGTGGATGGAGTAAAAAATGCAAAAATGGCTAACTTATCTCTCCTCGAAGATTTATAGAGAACAAGCTCAGACGTCATTATAGCAGCTATATTAGGCGGCGAATACATGAGCCAAATCACGACGACTTTACCCTGTAAGTGCTGGCAGAGGTATCACAAATACCGAACGCTGCAGTGCAATAAAATTGCACGGATGGGTTTTATATTCCGAGGACTTAGGGAGTGTTTTGATTTTAAGTTTTTAATGTTATAGTGCAAAAATGAAATATGCAACATACAACATAAAAAAAACTACCCACAAGAATAACCCACAAGGTGTCGGTCACAGCCGAAAATGCACCTTTTACAATGCCAAAATTGCTATTTTTCAAAAAATTACTCACTATCCCCCTTTGATTTTTTTGAAAAAATATCCCCCCTTTAAAAAAGGCTTTTTTTTTTTAACAAAGCATTTTAATAATTATTATAAATTTAAAATTAAAATAAATAATTTTAATTTATATAGTTTTTAAACTTATAAAAAAATAAATTAAAATTAAAATTTTAATTTATAAAGTTAAAAAACTATATTAAAAAATTAAAATTAAAAATTTTAATTAAAAAAAATAATAATTAAAAAATTAACTTTGCAAAAAAAATATACCTTAGGGGGGATTCTGCGGGATTCGAACCCCCGACCTGTAGGCTCCCTGAGCCTTACCGCACGGCTCACGACCACGTGAGCCAGCGGGTTGATCCGGAAGGAACAGTCGACCTTCTCCGTTTTCAACCCCAGATGGTCCTCCTCCTCCGCTGAGGCCTCCGCTTCCCTGGTCACGCGCTTGGACACCCGAAACTCTGATTTCTTTTTTTTTTATTTTCAAAAAAAAAAAAAATTCACCGGTTCACCTCTGCGGGCCGGAATTCTGCGGGCCTCCCCTCTGCGTCCGCGAGCGGCGGACCCGTAAGCACCTTTTTTTTTTTGTTTTTTTTTTTTTAATTTCTAAAAGAAAATTCAAAAAAAAAACGGGGGGGGTGGGGCGGGTTCGGGTGGGTTCCTTCCCCTTACGCAGCGCGCGTTCTGTGGACGCCTGCGCGCCTTCCCCTCAACGCGGGGGTGGGGGGGTGCGGCCTCCTTCCCGCTCATGACAAGCGTCTGTCCTGTCGCGTACGTCGCGTCAGAGTGCGGGGGCTCTCGCCACTCGCGCCGACCGCCTGCCGTCCACCGGGGGGAGGGGCGCGATCTTTCGCGCTCTCCGTCCCCTTCCTCCTGCGCAGCGCGGCGGGACTGCTAGCTGCCCTGCGTCTGCGTCAGCGTCTGCGCTGTACGCTGGACACGCTGGCGGCGCGGTCTCCGTGCTACCTCCGCGATTTTTTTTTTTCGCTTAATTCTTTCGCTGTGCGTCGCACGACTGCATGCGGCGTCTTAAAAAAAAATTGCCTCTGCAACAAAAAATTCCGCTCCGCAGCAATCTCATCGAACTAGCTCTGATGCCATGTAAGAATGCAACGATCAACGTTTGTATTATTGAGCAGGGATTAAATAGCAATTACAACTGCCGAAAATAGTCACGGCTGAACGAAACTTGTTACATGGTTGTAACAGTGTAACAGTTCATCTAATAATGAATAAAGACAAACTAATTAAGTACGCTAACATATATCAATGTAATAAGGTTCCTAATGTGTCAATTTAGTCACATTTTGGATAGATGGTTATACGTCTTTCAATATTTATTGGTGTAATTAATCAATGACATCCATGTTGTACATATTGGTTTCATATCTCTATGTGTTTTTGTTCATTCATGTCCACTTGTCACCTATAACTATGTTTGGTTTTGTATGCCATGTTGCACATACCTTTTTTGTTGTGTATTTTGCTTGTTTGTATGTCCTAGTTGTCCCCATAGTCATGATGTTTTGTTCAATCATCTTATTGGGTAATTGGAAACACATGTTTTTGTCATTCAACCATTCCTAGTATTATGATCATACTTTGTCAAATATCATCATGTGTAGAAGGGATGTTAGGCCTCCCTTGACTAATTTGAGTTCTCTCTATGAAAATCACATATCACACATTAATTATATTTTGAGTTATGGAAAGACAACACCATGAGTGGTCTAGCCATAAAAGTGAAAGTTTTCTCACTCATATTATCATTCGCATAATTCAAACTTGAGGATCCAAAAAGCAAGTCCCAAAAATAAGAAAAATAAGAGAGATCCACATATTCATTTTCTTAGATAGTTTAGACACCTCCACTGGGGATTTAGATGCTTGTTTGGTAGTGGAGCTATGATGAAGGATTATGTGATAGCCTCCATTGAGGCTATAGATGCTTGTTTGGTAGTGGAGTATTTCCTCTGAGTGGTGATATGTCTATCACACTAGCGACCTTCCTTTGTACAAACCTATGACCGCTTGCAGATGAGCTAGCTTATATTGGAACAATTGGTTAGTCCAACCTTAATCAAAATAGGAAATGAATCTCATTGCACACTCTTCGTTCCATGATTGGCTTAATATTTTTAGGCTGATCTATATTTCTATTAAATGTTGATTGACCATTAGATGATTTTTATTGTCATCCTTGGGATGATTGATTTTCTTGAAATACTTTTTAGATATAAAAAACCTAAGGTATTTGTGTGACAAACATCTTGGATAGCCATTATCCATTGTACATATGTTCTTCATCTCAATTTGTATCCTTGTTTATTAATCCTTATTCATTGTTCATTTGCTTAGCACATTGTTCATCATATGTTCTATTATCATTCCTATCCTAGAACTTGAGTTAATTCTTATGTTCATTTATCTTATGGTGTGTGAGTATTTTATTATCACCATTCAATTGTCATTGATTAATTAAACCATTTTTATTGTAAAATGCCTATGCACACATCCAAAGAATGATTAACTAAATACATGTGAGTCTCAACCATGAAAAACAATAAAGCAACCATCATTCATCACATAAGAATATCACATCCACATAATCTAATCTATCATATCTATATAATCCTCATACATCCATCCATCATCAAACATAAAAAAAATCACAAATTAAAAATCCCAAAAACATCCAAAATCCAAGTATATCTAAAATAAAAAATGAAAAATCCAAAAACATAAAAAATAAAAAAAAAAATACACAAATCACAAACTCAAAAACATCAAAAATAAAATCAATAAAATAATAATAAAAAAACATCCTATCCCATTTGCACATCATCATATCATCCATACATAACATCCTAGAATTACAACCATTGAATTGTCATCATGTCAAACGTTGTTGTGCAGAGACCTTTGGTCAAGTTCTTAGTTGTCTTCCATTTTTTCATCCCTCAACTCATTTCTTTAGGGGGTATATGTTACCCATAAATGTTTATTTGAATAAATCCAATACCCACACACTCAATCCTGGAATCGCACGTGTCTAAGAGCTTTGCCTAAGATTATCATTAACCCTTATTTTCTAGGACAAAAGGAATTTTTTTTCTTCTCAATCAAACTCCAATTCAATCACAATTTCATAGGATCCACACCAATTTCTGTATGGTTACTCATATGCTCATTGCATCGAGGTGGTAAAGTAAGTCCACTTATCTAATTTATTCTCACATCATGAGGATACCTACCCTTGGTTGGTTAGCTTGCTAAATCAAATGAGCTCATCAATCTATCAAAAGTAAAGTTTCAAGGATATTTATCCCTTCCATAATTGGGGCATCCTACATTGTTCATGATTTGAGGTAACCTTGTGTCTCTCCCTCAACTGCCATAGTGTGCCAAAGGCTATGGTCATTCCCCATCATCCATTGTCAATTTATCTTCATCTCAGTCAATCACCCATCCTCGTATCATGTGTTTCTTCACTGCATTGTGTCTACAAACAATATAGTACAAAAATGGGTAAATGTAGACACCTAAAAAGTGTCATATTAGCATTGGTTAAATATTAATATTTAATAAATTTATAATTATTTTAATTAATACATTGCAATATTATAAATATCAATATTAGCATTGGTTAAATATTAATATTTAAAAAAATTATAATTATTTTAATTAATAGATTGCAACCTTATAAATATTAATATTGACTATCCTAGACCCTTTGAACATCCTAAATACCTTCTCATATTGGTTAGGATTCTCTCCATATAGGGTATTAATCAAGCATGTCATAGCACATCATAGTGCATCATAGCCTAAATAAAGAATATTGCACATTTAGCCATCCTTTCAAGCACATTGATGAGGTATGCCATTTTGGTGGGTGAGGAATCTCTCCATCCAAGGGTATTAATGAAGTGTATCATAGCCTCACACAATTAGAAATCCAACAATGAACAATATGCAAAGGTGATCAAGATAAGTTTTATATTCTTTTAGCATGTTTTAGTATTATTTTGATATATTATATTAATTATTTTTATTTGCACTTTCATCCGTAGGTGCTATTGATTAGGGTTTTAGGTGTGTGTAGGTGTTGGAGGCTCTACTCAACCCAGGGTGGTACATGCGCATAAAACCCATTCCTCCTTGAGGTGGTTAGAGAATAAGTGCCAAAACTTTGAATTGTAAAAATGACTTCATTCTTGGAAGACCCTCATTGTAGCCCAAGGGGTATTTGAAAAGATTGTATTGTAATATTTTCAAGATTAATGAAATGACACATTCTATTTGACTACACTATCATCTTGTAAATAAGAGGGTGGTGCAGTTAGATAGAAGTGTGGTCTAGATATTGGGAGTTTTTGAAAGCCTCCCACTTAATCTATGTGCCTATATATATATATCATAATTTCCCAAGATATAGCCATAATTGATCTCCCTACATAATTTGGCATTTGTCTATCAATATTTCACCACCAACATTGGAGGTTATTTGAATATGTATTGGTAACTAATGATCCTAAAAGCTCAATATGGGACTAAAATAATAATTATATTTGAACCTCTCCATGCACATCATATTGAGCATTTATTCATAGTAGGGGCAAGCATTGATATTGCCTTCACAATAGAGGAGCAATGGTTAACTGAAACCGATATGGATGAACCCTTCAAACCAGTAGGTATGGGATGAGTTAAAATTGTTGTATATGTACAATTATGTATATATATATATATATATATATATAGCTTTTATAAAAAAATAAAAAATTTAAGTTGGTGGGCCTCAAATAGTTAAGTATCATATTGATAGCTTTAAAGTTACCATAGTGGACAAATACCATAGCACTTGGTTCATCATGCCAAAAGGGCAAGGCCAATGTTAGAGTAGGTGTTTAGACTCTAGCTCATGCTCACCTAGGTACTTTATTTTTAAATTAGTTTAGTTTATTTTCCCCCCCACTTTATGTGTGGATATTTATTTTTATCTTATTTAGATATTATGGGGATATTTGACATTCCTAGGGAGTTACAGTTCAAGGTTACACATGAAGAACACAAGCTTAAACATAGAGGGGGGTGAAAAGTATAATACCACTTTCTACTTTTCTTTCATAAATAATAATATTCAATATTATCAATGGAAATATCAACAACAGTAACCAAAGCAATGTACAAATCATCACACACAATAGAGACACCAATTTAACGTGGTTCACCCAATGTGGGCTACTCCACGAAGAAAATATTTCACTAAAATTTTCTCAACAAATCTCTTGGGAATCCTTTCCCTATTACAATGTTTATGGACCTCTATCCAAAGGAGATACCAATCCCCTAATCAAGTTCATGGATATCTATCCACAAGAGACACCAATCCCCTCATCTAGTTCATGGATCTCTATCCATAGGAGAACTCTTTATTCTCTGCTCTGGCTGGTGATCCTCCTATTACCTCCAATGAATTGGCTTATGGATATCTCTCCACTAAAGACCTCTATCCTCACTCAAAAGACTTATCCTCACTACCTTGGATTATGGAACTCTATCCAGTGGAGACTATTGTCCTCTACTCTGTCACCTCCAAAACTTACTCTTAGGTATGTCTCAAATATGTACTAAACACAGTCCTTTGATCTAGCACAAATATGCTCAATATCCATCTCAAATATGCACTAAACATAGTACTTAGGTCTAGCACAAATGTGCTCAATCTCTATTTCAAATTTGCACTAAACATAGTCCTTCGGTCTAGCACAAATTTGCTCAATATCTATCTCAAATATAAACTAAACATAGTCCTTCGGTCTAGCATAAATCTGCTTAATATCTATCTCAAATATACACTAAACATAGTCCTTTGGTCTAGCACAAATTTTCTCAAAATCTATCTCAAATATGCACTAAACACAGTCCTTCGATCTAGCACAAATCTACTCAAACTCTATCTCAAATCTGCACTAAATACAGTCCTTCAGTCTAGCACAAATCTGCTCAAACTATCTCAAATATGCACTAAACATAGTACTTCAGTCTAGCACAAATCTGCTCAATCTCTGTCTTCAAGCCTTAACACAAATCTTAACTCAATCACAAATCAATTCTGTTGGATCTGTTCCAAGCCTTAACTCAAAGCTTGAAAAAATCAATCAATCAAATCTGCTCTCAAGTCTTCACAAATACTTACCTCAAATATGCTCACAAGTCCTTCCACGAACTTGTCCAATATGCTCAACAAGTCTTCACCAAGACTTACCTCAAATCTACTCAACAAGTCCTCACTAAAACTTGTCCAATCTGCTCAACAAGTCTTCACCAGGACTTGCCTCAAATATATAAGCTTCCACAAAATCTCACACTAATATATCCTTAAGCTTTCACAAAAGCTTCCTCAACTCTATCTTTAAGTCCACTCTACGACTTACTCAAATCATCTCACAAGATTTCATCAAAAGCTTATTCAAATAAATTGTAAAACTTTCATACAATAAAATCAACTCAACCTCTTTCAGAAAAATCCTCTTTAATCACACAAACAAGTTTCACTCAAAATATTGTTTAACTTATATAAACATATAGATAATTGTTAGAGACTCAATATGGTTCACACTCACAAAAATATTCAATCACTTTCAATCTCTCTTGTTTTACCACAGAAACATATAGAGAATTATTAGAGACTCAATATGTTTCACATTCATAAAACACTCAATCACTTTCGATTTCTCCTTCAAATCAATCCAAAAATAAAGAAAATTTTGTTTCACAAAACTTGAACTATCACTCCTATACTTCCAATCAATAATGCTCATCCAACTCCACTCAATGAATCACTCAATGAAACACAACTTGCTTACAAACCCTAGATAAGTTTTTCACAATAATTACAAAAACTCTCACTTTGGAACTCAAAATTGACTCAAGATGATTCCAAACTCACATAACAATGATACTAATGATATTTCACAAACCCAACTCATGCACATAAAATTTCACTCAATGTTTCCAACAATACTCAACAATCCTTTTCACTCCAACTTTGCATCACACAACATTCTACCAATCAAAATTTCACTCACAAGGATGATATGTCCATACCTTTTGTTTGATGGAGTTTTGACCTCAAAACCTGTCTCAATCACAATCAACCTCTTTGCCAATCTCAATGGTTAGATATCAAAAATATTTCTCAAAACTTCACTCAAATATTTCTCTCAAAAATTATTCCACCATACAAAAATAGCAAGTCACAAGTACACCTTATAATCTCCAAACTTAACAGAATATCATTCAATAAAAATTAATTTTCCTAACTCCAAACTATACTTTATAAACTCCTTTTTTTTTTTTAAATAATTTTTCATTCTCCTTCTATATCAAAACAAATACCTTACATACCCTTGTCACTCCAAACTTTTAAAGAAAATGTAATCCCTTTATAATCTTCATAAACCAAGACTCCTCATAAAATATTTCCTTTTCCACCTTATAACTCCTACTATTCTACCTCTTATCATACACTCAACATAAATAATTAAAGCAATTAAGGCATACCTTATAACTCATGTGAAGTGAAAATATGACACTAAAGCAAATATGAAAGTAAAATAATTCCAATGAACAAGAGACTGCACAAAAGATGATTTTATTCAATAAATGGGGGGAGCTAAGAAACTCCTTTGTTACAATCTATTTGTTCAAAATAACTTATTTTGATACAATAAATATAGGTGCTAGGGTTCTCTGAAACCCTAGCTACAAAACAAGTAGTGTCTCCGATGTATCTTGCTTCCAACAGGATGAGTGGGCTTCTGGTTATCCGTAATCGGACCACTCTAGCTTCAATAGCTACTCAATAATCCTTGGTTGATGCTACCTGATCCTGCACATACAACAAACATAGAGCCATTAGCAAACAAAATGAGGGTTCCACAGTGTGAACCCTCAGAAATGCAAACTAAAAACCCTAGATCTGAGTAAACAAAACATGCAGAATCCAAATAACATCAAATAAAAATGCATAAAATACTTACTTTGTTGTTAATGATGTTATTCCATTGCTCCATTGCAGATTGATGGTAGGGTGCCCCAATGACACCTGATGATCTTACGCTGTAGGTTCTGGTCTGTGGCTGTGGGGATGACAGGCTCTATGCTGCACCTGTAGAATGTAGTAGGTGCACTGCTGCACCTGTGGGATGAGGCAGGCGCTCGATAGTGCCTACGGATTAGGGTTAAATCTATAGAGGTAGATCAGGGGGTTGCGAAGGGCTCGATGGATGAGCGATAATGGTGGTGGTAGGAATGGGCTACGAAGATGGCTGGAATCAAAAAATCCTAGGGCAAACTAGGGTTTTTGGGGAAGGTTAGGCTAGGGCACAACCTACTCACAAGAAACTAGCTCTAAGCAAGGTTAGATCTCACAAGTAAATTAAAGCTCCAACGTTCAAGTTTTCCAGGGGTTGAGCATTGAGAATGCTCCTATTTATTATCAAGCCTAGGGTTTTCTTAGGGTTTTAGCTTAACACTTTTGATCGTGTGGCTAATATTAAAGTGGATCCAAAGGTTGATATTAAACTTTAGGTGTGACATGGATTAAGGAAGATGGACGGCTGAGATTAGATCGGATCGGATGGTTGAGGTTAATTTGGCTTATAAATATATATTTTATAATAAATATATTAAAATATAATATAAAATATTATATTTAAATATAAATAATATAAAATAAATATAAATGAGTCAAATAGGGGTCAAAAAATGGTGGGAAAGGGCTAAAGTGGGCCATTGGATGGCGGGAAAGGCATGGAATGGCCAATTGAATGGTGGGAAAGGGGGATGGTGGACAAGTGGGTGGTAGAATGACCAGGATGAAGGACAAGTGGCTAGGATTTGGTGTCTACAGATGCCCCTTTTTGTACCATGTTGCATGAAACACAATATGGTGCAAAAATACGAGACACCTGGTTGGGCTTTGGGTGCAGAAGCAACTTCTCTCTCTCGTTGGATTTTTGAGCAACAATGTTGAAGACAAAAGAATAAAGAATTTTGGAATTTGCGTAGCTTACCCCCTCAATTGGTGAATGAGATTGTGGATGAATCGCATGAGCCAATTGAAAAATTTGTGCAAATGATGAATGATGTGATACCGTTTTTGCCCCAACGGTGTGAAGGGGGTTGGTGTAAAATGTGATATGATGTGTCTGTGTTTGCCCTAATGGATGAAGGGTTTTGTGCAAATGTGATGTGATGTGGATGATATGAATGATGTAAAATGTGATATGTCAAATGTAGATGTCATGATCATGTAAGGTGTATCCCATTGTGGGAGGATCAAAATCAAATGTGGTTGCCCCAAATTTGGGGTGATTCGATGTTGTTGAAATATTTTGCCTTTTTGGCATCATTGATATGCAATATGAAGATGCAAAGAAAAAGAGTCAACCTTGGATGTCCTGCTAGTGACTGTTTGAATAATTCCTACAATTGGAACCAATCATCCTAGCTAGTGCCTATCTCTAAGGTGTTAAGGAGATTGTGAATGATGAAATTTGAGTTTTTGTCCATGTTTTAAGCCCCATGAACTAGGCCATCAATGACAACGATTGTGCAAATTGTTCTTGGCAATGTTTCACTCTAAATATGAGGAAATACCAAATATGATTGTGATTTCGAGCAAGGAGATAAGTGATGATGATGATGACCAAGTGTTCTTATGGTAATTCATTCATCTTACCGAATTGCATGGATGCAAATCGCTGCAATCGCCAAGTATATAGAATAAACCACTATATACGAGATTCACTTGTAATTTTGACATGTGTTGGAAGAAATGATGGTAGATTATGATAGTGGAAGAATGCTGATGGAAGAATGTGATAGAAGGAATGTGATGATGTCGCCAAAGTTGGAGTCGATTTGTAAATGTTAGAGCTTTTAGTGGTTGATTTTGCACTTTTTTGGATGGAAACAATTGATTCAATGGTCAAATCAACTCCAATTTTTGTGAAATTTTGTGGGATGATGAAGAATATGAAGTAGAAGAGTCGAGTGTCAGTTTTGTGAAAATTTAGATTCGTTTGATGTGTTTTGTAACTCGATTTGTGCATTTGAAAAATTTACGCCGTGCTCAAAAAATATGTGTGCAAAATGATTTTTGTTTTCACAAAACCTGATTTTATGATATGCATGATGTGTGGGTGAAATTTGGAGGAGGTATGCTACTATTTTGATCGATTTTGTCTTCATGCAATTTTGGCGCCAGGTGCCATGTTGCACCTGTGGTATCCTGTAGGTGCCCTTTGCCTAGGTGTGCTTGCCCCTGCCCTTGGACCATAGGTGCCACCCTACACCTAAGTGCACTTGCTTAGCTATAAATAGCTTGCAGGGTGGATTTGGAGGCTCATTTGTGCGCTTGAGAGATTGTGAAGCTGCGCCTGAGGAGTGGAGTGGATTGGTGAGGGAAGTGAGGCTAGTGGAAATCTGCACGGAAGCTATGGCGGCGGAGGGAGTGAATGCTGCTGGTGGAGCTGAGGCACGATTTGCCCTGGTAATGTTGAAAAACACTTTTTCTTTTGTGCAAAAATTTTGAAGTTTTTTTTTAAATTAATACTAATTGAAAAATGTTTGTTGCTGTAGTTGAGGGAGATAGAGCCTCGACATCGGTTCTCTCCTACCATTCTTGGGATGAGGAAGAAGCTTACGGAGGGTGATTGGGACATTTTGAAGAAGGTGGGTTTGGAGGGAGTGGCTCGATTGGATGTGGTGAGGGTGGACGATGGGTACCTCTCATCTTTGATAGAGAGGTGGGATTCGGATAGGGGGACCTTTCAGCTGCCGACTGGGGAGGCTACTGTCACACTTGAGGATGTATACCACATCCTCAAGGTGCCAGTGGAGGGTGTGAAGGTGATGGTTGGGCATGATAAGAAGGTGGATATGATGAAGATGTTTGGTGAGCGATGGTGGGAGGCGAGGATGGGAGATGGGGGGATATGCTATTTGAGCATGTACAAGGCTAAGGAGTTGGGTGCACTCCCAACCTTGATCATGTTCGTGTTAGAGAACATAGTGCTCCCCAATAGCATGGGGTGTAGGTTCCCTTGGAACCTATTGGGATTGGTGAGTGACTTACTCACCAATCCAAGAGCGTATGCATGGGCTCCTACGTTATTGGTGCAGTTATACCAGGAGCTATATGAGATTACATGGAGAGGGAGGAAGGGGATTGGATGTAGCTTCCTTCTTCAGTGTTGGGCGTGGGAGCACTTTAGTGTAGCTTGGCCAGAGGGGTTACCTTGCCAGGCATGGCAGATGGGTGAGCCCTATGCTAGGAGATGGGCAGTGGCTGAGGAGGTGCAACCGAGTCGAGAGGAGCATACCAGCCAGTGGTATAGGGATATGTGGGTAGGGTTGAATTTGGCTTAGGTGATATGGAGGCCATGGTGGGGAGCCATGTGGGAGGGTGATGAGGAGCAGCTATGGTGGGTGAGATAGGCACGGTGGTTGGTTGGGAGGAGAGATGATGAGGTGGAGTACTTTTAGTACTCATGGGTGTTGAGGCAGTTTGGTTTACCTCAGGGTGTGCCTGATGAGCCAGTGTTGTATCGGCATTGATGGGATGAGGTGGGGCTTCCATGTGTAGAGCCATGGAGGGTGCAGATAGAGGATGATGAGCAGCTGGAGGTCCCAGATTTAGATGATGTAGGGGTGACTCCTGAGTATGTAGCATGGTTTGGTACCCAACCAGTATGGGTGCCAAAGGTGGTGATGGGTGGGGATGTGGTAGCTGTGGAGTCGAGGATGACTCCAAAGAGGATGAGGTCTCAATGATCGATGAGTTGAAGGAGATCGAGGGGAGCATCACAGTAGACTCCTAAGGTGGAGGTAGCGGAGGATGAGGGGGAGGATGATGAGGAGATGGGGGAGATCTCTGAGGTGGCTAGGCTATGGGCTAAGGTGGAGCAGCTTCACGAGGAGTGAGAGACTACGATGGAGGCTCATAGGGAGGCTTTGGTAGGATGAGATGTGGTCATAGCTAGGTTGTGGGCTACCATAGCCCGAATGGAGGTAGAGTGGCCGATAGATCAGGGCTAGTGTAGGTGATCAGGAGACGGTCATGAGGCTTCGAGTAGAGATGTTGGTGAGAGAGCATCGACATCGGATTGACTTGCGATGACTACAGGCTAGTGAGACATATGCACACTCTTTGGAGGATTTGTGCATGGCTCATCATATTGCATTATCGGATCCTCCATCATCCTCTAGGACCGAGTCATCGAGGCATACTAAATCTAGGCAGAGTTCTAGGTCTAGGGCTCCTACTAGGTCTCAGGGGTCCTCTCATGGACATTAGCTTAGTGCTTAGATGCACTTTTTGTATATGAGCCTTGGTGCTCCATTGTAGCCTTTTTGGCACTCATTGTACATGTGATATTATATATATATACATGGCTTTTATATTTGTGTTATCTTTTGTGTGAATGTTTTTATGTGTATGCAATGCATGTTTTATGAAGATGTTTTATGAATGTCTTATGGATGATTAATGCAAGCTAATTATGATGTGTATGCGTAGTGCTTATATGGATGATTAATGCAAGCTAAATGGCAAATTTATGGATGATTAATGCAAGCTATATGAGGGGAATGCATGATGTTCGAATGATCATTTATAGTTCAGAATTTTGTTGGCCATTTTTGTTCATTGTTTTGCAATCGGGGGCACCAGACTTGGTGGCGTTATGCGGGTTGATCCATGATGAAGACATGGATGTTGACATGGAAGAAGATATGGATGTTGATATGGAAGAAGATATGGATGTTGATATGGAAGAAGATATGGATGTTGATATGGAGGAAGATATGGAATACTGAAGGATTTTTAGAGACTCAAACATACTAGTGCTATCAACCAAACTCACTAAATGTTGTCTAACTTTATTTAGGACCAATGTGTGTGCAAGTGAAGTTCATGTACCAAATCTTGAGCATGACAATGACCCTAGGCAATCAAGCACCAATGTGTGTGCATGTGAAGTTCATTAACCCATTATGAGTAAATTAGGCATGACCTATTATGGAGAGGACCAAGAAGCTAGCTTGTCCGTATGTGCGGTCAGAGGTCTCCCTTTTTGGAAGAGAGACATGTCGCCCCGCATGAGCTTACTCCACTACCAGTCAAGCATCTATAGCCCCGGTGGAGACTCACTCCATAGTCCAATGATATGATATTTAGGCCTTGGGGATGACTACATAACTTTTTGAGGGAAATGTAGTACGATCCTTACAACTTTAGGGATCTGTGGTGTGTGCATAGAATTTGTTAATTTTGGATAGAGCTTTGGGGAATCGGATTCTCAACCAAAGTGTGATGAGAATGTGACCCTATCCTTACTACTCTATATTTTGTGTTTATATTTGGAGAGCAACTATGATAGTGGTGAAAACCACTATTTTTTATTTTGGACTATGTTGCATTATAGGACAAGCGAGGAATACCCTTTTCACTTCAAGGTGCCACCCAAGTATGGTGTTATCCCTCTTTGACTCAAAATATTTTTAAGATGTGAAGAAGTGTGGTTGGTGCAAGATTATTTTTGGAATCAGTTGACAAGACTCAAGATTTTCTTAATGTGAAAAAGTGCTTTTGGTCCTAAAGAAAATTGGACATCTTTTTGGAGGTTGCTAGACACACTAGTAATGGCTGAGTGACTCGAAAACTTGGGGTTTATGATTTTTGACAAATGGGATTGTTGGCTTATGATATTGGGTAAAATTGCATAAATGCCAAAAATAGGTACCCCCAATTGTGGAAACTTGACTTTTTTTATTTGGCCATATCATCACTACTATAAAATATCATTGAACGTGGGATGGGATGAATGCAATTTGAAAAATGAAGGAATGTAGTGGAATGCATGTGGAATGAATGCAAATGGAATATGTATGTAGTATGTATGAATGTAATGTGAAAAATGCATGTAAATATGCCTATATGTAAATGCAAGATGTATGCAATGGGAACATGCCTATGTGAATGATCTATTTTTGTTTTGTTTTTGTTTTTTTAGCCATGTATATATACATATAAACATCATACTCAAAAATTAGTGCAAATGCGTATCGACCCATTAGGCTTGCGAACGGGTACCATGTTTGAAAGCCACTCAGGATAGTCAATAGGAACAATGAAATTGACATCTAGAAGTTTTTGAAGCTCTTCCTTGACTATGAGGGCCATGTTAGGATGCATCCTTCTAAGATTTTGTTTGACCGGTTTGGCATCGGGATGTAAGGTGAGGTTGTGGACCACAAGACTAGGGTCAAGACCAGGCATATCCTATAGGACCATGCAAACACATATTTTTTCTTCTTGAGGAGAGCAATGAATTGCTCTTGTTCATCGGATGATAGGATTTTTCCAAGCTTGACAATTTGGGGATTGTCAGGATCTGAACTAAGGTTTACTTTGATGGTATCTTCAATAGACATATGTGAACCTTCCTCAAGTTTATGTGGTGTTGGGATCATATGAATGTCATCTAAGATGTCATCCAAATCTTCCTGCTTATCATCATCTAACTCTTCCTGAAAGACCTCAAGATTCTTGGTAGAAGATGGAGGTGAAGGTGGAGGGGAAGGAGGAATGTAGTTGGTAGAAGCCCTTAAAAATTCCTCGGATAGGACAAACTCCAAAAAGGAGGGTGGGGAAAAAATATGTTCCATGTCAACAAGGCTTATGTCAATTGGAATTGGCTTAGCCAGGTTGTATGGATTGCGGAGTGGGGTGAATAAGTCAATAGGATTCATACTGACTTAGTAGGAGAAGGGATGGATTGGAAGAATGTATGGGTGGAATGATTGTATTGGAACCGATGTTGAATCTTGTTAACCCTGGATAGCAGCAACAAAACATGAAATTAAATGCTATGTACATGCAAAGAAAGATTTTGTTTTTGTTTTGTTTTGAATGTTTTGATTTTTTTTTGAATTTTTTTTTATATACATATGTTACAAATTTTGGCTTGGTTGAATGGCTCAATGGAACTCAGGTGGGGGTGGTTCACTAGGTGGGTCAACTTGTTCTTGTGGAAGAAGCAAGCAAAATATGGGCTGATGGATGGGAAACAATTTGAGGTAAAAATCATCCTGTTGGGTAAATAGAATAATGGGTTGAGACTCCTATTCAGAATCGTCAGAATTATTGGACATAAGTTCATAATCTTCATAACCTTCATCATTAGAATCTGGAAGTGGGTAGAAAAAATTTAGTGGATCTTCTTCTTCATTTAAGCTAAGCTCTTATTACCTTGTTGTTGATGATGTTATTCCGTTGCTCCACTGCAGATTGATGGTAGGGTACCCCGACGGTACCTAATGATATTGTTCTACAGGTCCTGGTATGTGGCTATGGGGATGTTAGGCTCTATGCTACACCTACATAATGTAATAGATGCACTATTGCACCTATGGAATGAGGCAGTCACTTGATAGTACCTACAAATTAGGGTTAAATCTACAGAGGTAGATTAAGGGGTTGCGAAGGGCTCGATTGATGAGCGATAATGGTAGCGATAGGAATGGGCTACAAATATGGCTAGAATAAAAAAATCCTAGGGTAAACTAGGATTTTTGGGGAAGATTAGGCTAGGGCACAACCTACTCACAAGAAGCTAGCTCTAAGCAAGGTTAGATCTCACAAGTAAATTAAAGCTCCAGCGTTCAAGTTTTCCAGGGGTTGAGCATTGAGAATGCTCCTATTTATTATCAAGCCTAGGGTTTTATTAGGGTTTTAGCTTAACACTTTTGATCATGTGGCTAATATTAAAGCAGATCCAAAGGCTGATATTAAACTTTAGGTGTGACACGGATTAAGGAATATGAACGACTGATATTAGATTGGATCGGACGGTTGAGGTTAATTTGGCTTATAAATATATATTTTATAATAAATATATTGAAATATAATATAAAATATTATATTTAAATATAAATAATTAAAAAAAAAGCAAATAAGTCAAATAGAGGTCAAAAAAGGCGAGAAAGGGCTAAAGTGGGCCATTGGATGGTGGGAAAGGCATGGAATGGCCAATTGAATGGTAGGAAAGGAGGATGGTGGACAAGTGGGTGGTAGAATGACTAGGATGAAGGACAAGTGGCTAGGATTTGGTGTCTATAAATACAAATATTTAAAAATAGTCATTACCTTTTTAACAACACCGTGACTTTTTCAATACCTTCAATATAACACCCACAAAACTTGATCATCAAGAAGTTATATCATGTTACCCACATGATTAAAAAAATAGACCAAACCCTCACAATTCTTAGGACAAGATCAAGCACCATATGGCCTATCCAAAGGAGATATAATTGAATTTGTTTTCTTTCCTTTTGTCTTCTTCGAAGAAAGTAAGATCTTTGTTTACTACCACATCATCAAAACAAAATGTGATCCCCCAATAACTTCTGCTAGTTCGATTTAAAAAACACATACCCAAATTTTAGTGTGGTCTCAAATTTTGTGTATTTCGAAACATTCATTGTCGAGTCATCCCTAGGTGCCATGTTGTCAAACTATTATTCATCTGTAGCTTCGAATCAACTCATATTTTGAATACTGTTGCATCATCAAAAGGAAATCAAATCACAACTTCATTCTATCATTCCCAAGTGCTATCGCATCATATTAAACTTTGATTTTTGCATTACCTATCATTTGCTTCCTCGTCATCAGATATTTAAACACATGCTCAATTTTTGTTCACGAAGATTTCACTTTCACACAACATATGTTCTTGAAGCACATACTTATTATATTTAATCACCCTTTTCAATCATGCCTTAAAAATTTTGATGCTCCATTATTTATATGATTTGATTTTAAATTAAAATTGTCGGCACTTGAGATCTTTGATAAAATTGAGGACGTCGGTGGGTAAGTATTACATTGAGTGCTTTAATTGCCTCCTTTATAAACCTTTGGTTCCACCATTTTAGTATTAGATGTTATAATCATCTCTGGTTCATAATAATTTAAAATATTAAAATATTTAATTTTAAATTATTTAAACATAAATAATTTAAATATCAAATAATTAAAACTTTAAATTAAATAACCAAACCTTTCTTTAAACCTTGGGCCCAAACGATAATGTAAACCTCTTTTTATACCTTTTGGAAAAACCACTTGAAGACACTAATGACGACGAAACTTGGACATCAACTTCTTGACATCAATGACAACAAAACTTGCTCATATTTCCAACAATCTCCTCCTTTGTCATTGATGGCAACCATTTTTACTTTAACCATTTATTTTACCATTTTAGTTTTACTCTCCTGAGAAACTACTCCCCTTGACTGAATGCTCTTCCCCTAACTCAAACCTCTCCCCATTTGACATTAATGGCAAACGACCACCTTTGGGGCTTGGGGCTAAAGATAAGAATCTTAGCTCAACCCCTTCCCCACCTCGTCTCATAAGGTGGTTAATTTTGGGGTAGGAGTATCTCTACTCCCAGCATACACTGCTTTTTACTTTTATCCACCTTCTTTTTCCATATCTTTGAAGTCATACCTTTTTGAACCTTTTGAGAATCCTCTTTCTTGTCTATCCTTGGAGGTTTTGGAAATTATGCTCTACACCACTTGGCTATATGCCCAAAATTATTGCACTTATAACACTTAATGTTGTGATTCCTTGAAGGTACAAATGTCTTGAAGTTTCTCCTGGTGAAACCATATCCATTCCTATCATGTACGCTGCAATTAATTGCCTTATGACAAAAATGATTACAAAAGTAGCAATACCATTAAAAGAGATGTCCATTTCTAAAATTTCTATTGGTGAAGCCATATCCCTGTATTTCATGTGTCTTGCACTGTGTAGTTTTGTGCCCAAACCTGTGACATGAGAAGCATCATCTATTGAAGAAGTCTTGCCTTGAACCCATTGGTCTCTTAGTATCTTCTTCCTTGTGATGTTTCCTGTTCCATATGTTTGTCATTTGTGCATTTTTCCTTTCCCTATTGATCTTTATATTATCCAAATTATCCTTAGAAGTATCACTTTCTCTTACACTCTCTTCTTCTAAAGCTTCTTCTTCTTTGGTGCTTGAGCTTGACTCTCCTTTTCTTGCTTCTTGTTCCCATTGTTCTTCTTCAAAACCAACTTATTTTGGTGACTGATGATCTTTGTGCATTGATAATCCAATCCAAGGACTTTGAATTTTTCTCAAAATTTTGTAGCTTTTCCTTGGAGTCTTTTACTTTCATTCTTAGTGAAACTATCTCATGTTCTAATATTTCACACTCTAGATATTTTTTATTTAATTTTTTAGCCACACCTTCTTCAATTTTCCTTGCTTCTTCAACCTTAATTTTGAAGTTAGTGATCTCTTGTAGAGAATTTTATTTTGCTTTCTTATATTCTTGAGCTTGAACTATTTATCTTGAGTTCATCCTTTTTAATTCTTCAAGATCAACAATAAGTCTTTCACATCCTATATATTTTACCTTTGACTGTTCAACCATACCTTTTTCAACTCTCCTTGTCTTTTCAACCTTATCTTTCAAGTTAGAGAGATCTTGTAGAAGCTTTGTCTTACATTTCTCATCCTCTTGTATTTGAGCCTTTAATTCTAAGTTATCCCTTTTCAACTCAACAAGTTCCTTAAGAGTGGCTTCCTCCTTTTATTTTTTTGAATTTCTCTCTTGAATTTGGTCTTCAATAGGAGCATTTTTTTCTATTATCAAAAGTAGAGTTTCTTCTTCATACCTATTTTGATTATGATTGTTTTTATTGAGTTCCATTTCATCTTCACTGCTACTAAACCCATTGCAATAACCTGCATCATGATCGAGTTGATCATAAATAAAACATTCTTCACCATCTTATGGATAATAAACTGCATGGTGACCTATCTTCCTACATCTGGTCAAAACTCTATCAATTTAGCCTCTTCTCCACTGATTGATTCATCTCTTGAATTTGTTTCCACTTCTCCTCTTAGAGAAACAATCTCTTTGAAAATAATACCAAATTCATATTCCTTTTCCTTTTTGACCATGTGTGTTCTTTTCCTTTTGGATATCATGGTTCTAATTTTACCTTTCTTTGCCATGTGTGTTCTTGTAAGATATTTATTCAAGCTATTAGATATTTTCTGAAGGAACCCACTCTGATACCAATTGAAGAACACAAAATTATATTGAGAGGGGGGTAAATAGTATAAGACCACTTTTGACTTTTCTTTTTCAAAAAATAATATCCAATATTATCAATGGCAATATCAATAGCAGTAACCAAAGCAATGAAAAAATCATCACACACAATAGAGACACCAATTTAATGTGGTTCACCCAATGTGGGCTACTCCATGAAACTAAAATTTTCTCAACAAATATCTTGGTAATCCTTTCCCTATTATAAGGTTTATGGACCTCTATACAAAGGAGACACAAATCCCCTAATAAATTTCATGGATACCTATCCATCGAAGATAACAATCCCCTCAACTGGTTCATGGATCTCTATCCACAAGAGAACTCTTTCTCCTCTGCTCTGGCTGGTGATCCTATATAAGACTACTACCTCCACTGCAATGGCTTGTGGATATCTCTCCACTAAAGACCTCTATCCTCACTCAGAAGACTTGTCCTCACTACCCTGCCTTATGGAACTCTATCCACTAGAGACTACTATCCTCTACTCTGTCACCTCCAAAGCTTACTCTTAGCTTTATCTCAAATATGTACTAAACACAATCCTTTAGTCTAACACAAATCTGCTCAATATTTGTCTCAAATATGCACTAAACACAGTCCTTCGGTCTAGCACAAATATGCTCAATATCTATTTTAAATCTGCACTAAACACAATCCTTTGATCTAGCACAAATCTACTCAATCTCTATCTCAAATCTGCACTAAACATAGTCCTTTGGTCTAACACAAATCTGCTTAATCTCTATCTCAAATCTGCACTAAACATAGTCCTTCGGTTTCACACAAATTTGCTCAAAATCTGTCTCAAATTTATACTAAACACAGTCCTTCGGTCTAGCACAAATCTACTCAAACTTTCTCTCAAATATGTACTAAACATAGTCCTTCAGTCTAGTACAAATCTGCTCAATCTCTATCTTCAAGCCTTAACACAAAGCTTGACTCAATCATAAATCAATTCTGCTAGATTTGCTCCAAGCCTTAACTCAAAGCTTAAAAAAATCAATCAATCAACTTTGCTCTCAAGTCTTCACAAATACTTACCTTAAATCTACTCACAAGTCCTTCCAAGAACTTGTCCAATATTCTCAACAAGTCTTCACCAAGACTTACCTTAAATTTACTCAACAAGTCCTCACTAGAACTTGTCCAATCTACTCAACAAGTCTTCACCAAGAATTATCTCAAATTTGCATTGTAAGCTTCCACAAAAGCTCACACTAATCCATTCTTAAGCTTTCACAAAAGCTTCCTCAACTCTGTATTTAAGTCCACTCTAGGAATTACTCAAATCAGCTCACAAGTTTTCATCAAAAGCTTATTCAAATCAATTGCAAAAATTGCATACAATAAACTCAACTCAACCTTTTTAAGAAAAACCCTTTTAATCACACAAAAAAGTTTCACTCAGAATCTTGTTTAAATTACAGAAACATATAGAGAATGGTTAAAGACTCAATATGTTTCACACTCACAACAATGTTCAATCATTTTTAATCTCCCTTATTTTACCACATAATATATAGAGAATGATTAGAGACTCAATATGTTTCACATTCACAAAACACTCAATCACTTTCAATTTCTCCTTCAACTCAATCCAAAAATAAAGAACAATTTGTTTCACAAAACTTGAACTATCACTCCAATACTTTCAATCAATAATGCTCATCCAACTCCACTCAACCAATCACTCAATGAAACACAACTTGCTTACAAATCCTAGACAAGTGTTTCACAATGCTTCCAACAACTCTCACTATGGAACTCAAATTTGACTCAAGATGATTCCAAATTCATATAACAATGATACTCATGATATTTCACAAACCCAACTCATGCACATAAACGTTCAGTCAATATTGCCAATAATACTCAACAATCCTTTTCACTCCAACTTTGCATCACACAACATTCTACCAATCAAAATTTCACTCACAAGGATGATATGCCCATACCTTTTGTTTGATGGAGTTTTGACCTCAAAATATGTCTCAATCACAATCGACCTCTTTGCCAATATCAATGGTTAGATATAAAAAATATTTCTTAAAACTTCACTCAGATATTTCCCTCAAAAAAATTATTCCACCATACAAAAATAGCAATTCACAAGTACACCTTATAATCTCCAAACTTAACATAATATCATTCAACAAAAATTAATTTCCCTAACTTCGAAACTATACTTTATAAACTCCTTTTTTTTTATTTTTTATTTTTTCATTCTACTTCTATATCAAAACAAATACCTTACATACCCTTGTCACTCCAAAATTTTAAAGAAAATGTAATCCCTTTATAATCTTCATTAACCAAGACTCCTCATAAAATATTTCCTTTTCCACATTATAACTCCTAATGTTCTACCTCTTATCATACACTTAACATAAAATAATTAAAACAATTAAGACATACCTTATAACTACAAATATTTAAAAATAGTTTTTAAATATTTCATTTTTCACTTATAACTCCTACTGTTCTACCTCTTCTCTTATCATACACTTAACATAAAATAATTAAAGCAATTAAGGCATACTTATAACTCCAAATATTTAAAAAAAGTTGTTACCTTTTTAACAACACCGTGACTTTTTCAATACCTACTATTTCATTTTCCACTTATAACTCCTACTGTTCTACCTCTTACCATACACTTAACATAAAATAATTAAATCAATTAAGGCATACCTTGTAACTCCAAATATTCAACACCGTGGCTGAAAACTGTTCTACCTCTTACCATACACTTAACATAAAATAATTAAATCAATTAAGGCTACCTTGTAACTCCAAATATTCAACACCGTGGCTTTTTCAATACCTTACCTACTATTTCATTTTCCACTTATAACTCCTACTGTTCTACCTCTTACCATACACTTAACATAAAATAATTAAATCAATTAAGGCATACCTTGTAACTCCAAATATTCAACACCGTGGCTTTTTCAATACCTTCAATATAGCACCCAAAAAAAATTATCATCAAGCAGTTATATCGAGCCGCCCGTGTGATTCGAAACACAGACCAAACCCTCATAAATCTTATCGCAAAACGAAGCACCATCTGGCCTATCCGGTGATTGAGAACGAGAAAATTATCATCAAGCACTTATATCGAGCCGCCCATGTGATTCGAAACACAGACCAAACCCTCATAAATCTTATCGCAAAAAGAAGCACCATCTGGCCTATCCGGTGGATGAGAACGAAAGGAGAGATAATTATATTTGATTCCTTTCCTTTTGTCTTCTTCGAAGAAAGTAAGATCTCTGTTTACTGCCGCATCGCTGAAACTGTCTGTAATACCCTAGTAACTTCTTCCAATTTGATTTAAAAAATACGTGTCCAAATTTTAGTGTGGTCTCGCATTTCATGTTAGTTCAAAACATTCGCTGTCGGGTCATCTCCAGGTGCCACGTTGTCAAACTGTTCTTCACCTGTAGCTTCGAATCAACTCATGTTTTGAATACTACTGCATCACCAGAAGGAAATCAAATCATAACTTCATTCTATCATTCCCAGGCGTTGTCGCATCATATTAAACTTTGATTTCTGTGTAGCCTAATATTTGCTTCCTTCTCGTCAGATATTTAAACACATGCTCAATTTTTGTTCCACTGAGATTTCGCTTTCACACAACATATGTTCTCAAAGCGCATACTTATTATATTTAATCATCCTTTTAAATCATGCCTTAAAAATTTTGATGCTCCATTATTTCTATAATTTGATTTTAAATTAAAATCGTCTGTACTTGGGATCTTTGATAAAGTTGAGGACGTCGGTGGGTAAGTATTACGTTGAGTGCTTTAATTGCCTCCTTTATAAACCTTTGGTTCCACCATTTTAATATTAGATTTTATAATCATCTCTGGTCCATAATAATTTAAAATATTTAAATGTTTAATTTTAAATTAGTTAAACATAAATAATTTAAATATTAAATAATGAAAACTTTAAATTAAATAACTAATTTTTTTTTTAAAGCTTGGGCCCAAACGATAATGTAAACCTATTTCTATGCCTTTTGGAAAAACCATCCGAAGACATTAATGATGACGAAACTTGGACATCAACTTCTTGACATCAATGACAACAAAAATTGCTCATATTTCCAACAACACACAACGATGAATATTTGTTAATAAGTGAATATTAGAATTTTTGAAAATACAATTTGCTGAATTTTGGGGACCCTAGATGTTGGTCCATTTGCCTAAAATTTTTGGGCCAATTTTTTTTTGGGGTCGGTTGACCGTGGATAATAATATTACTATTTTTTATAAATCGCTAGCACCCCCTCCTAAACTGAGGACCCTTTTCGTCTTAAAATTATAAAAATTTTAAATTATCCCACCAAATTCGCCTCTTATAGTAGTATATAAATGTAACATGACAACCATACCCATACAACTAAAACATTAGAGTGCAGTATGTGTATACTGGATTGCAGGATGAATGCAAAAGAGATTAGATGCAAAAGTGCACCTAAACCGCATCCGAGGCAATTTTTGCACCCGACCTACAAACTGGATGCAAAAGTGCAGAAAGTGGTTCGGATGCTACCAGGTGCATAAAGTGATCCGAATGTAGGTCGGTTGTAGAAAGTGGTCTGAATGCAGGTCGAGTACATAAAGTGGTCCAGATGCGAGTTGAGCACAGAAAGTGGTTCGGATGTGGTTCAGGTGCAAAATTTGGTCCGGATGTGGGTTGAGTGCAAAAAGTGATTTGGGTGTGCCCTAGTTGCAAAAAGTGGTTTGGGTGCAACCTAGTTGTAGAAAGTGGTATGAATGCAGGGCGTGTGTAGAATTTGTTCTAGATGTGGGTTGGGTGCAGAAAGTGGTCCAAATGCAACCCAATTGTAGAAAATGGTTCAGATGCGAGTTGGGTGTCGAAAGTGGTTCAGATACGGGTTGGGTGCATAAAGTGGTCTGGGTGTGGTATAGATGCAAAAAAAGGTCCGAATGCATCTTGGTTGCAGAAAGTGGTCTGAATGCGGGCCAGGTGCAGAAATTGGTCTGGATGCAGACAAGGTGCAAAAAGTGGTTCAAATACGCTCCGGTTTCAAAAAGTGGCTTGGGTGTGGGCTGGACTTTGGAAGTGCAATTGAGAAGGGAAAAGTAAACCAGAGGGAAAATGGAATTTTAGGGGTTTCAAGGTGAGCAAATTTTTTTTAAGACCTCCTCACAACCACAACCAAAAATTCAAAAAATCAATATGACTTGATGTTTTCCAACCCATCAAAAACTCCATAATTAAGCATGCTCGACTGGATTAGTACTCATATGGGTGACCTCCTGAGAAGTCTCGATTTTATGCCCTCTAAACTGACATTTTTTTTCTAGGTTATAACCCAAGTTCATCTAGACTCTGTTTTGCACCACCTGGTCTACATCCAAGCTCTTTTTTGCACCCGATATTCATCCAAACTCTTTTTTGCACCCGATTTATGGTTGAGCCCTATTTTACAATTAGTTTACGATCGAGCCCTATTTTGCAATCAGTTTACAATCGAGCCCTATTTTGCAATCAATTTACGATCAAGCCCTATTTTGCACCTAGTATAATAAAAATAGTCAAATTTACCACTGTTTTATAAATTTTGGTGAAAATTAAGGTAATTCGCCATGTCTCCTACATGAATTTAGTCAGTATTCACTTGAATTTCAAAATCAATTCACCTTTTTTTTTTATAATTACATTTCGGATTTGACCCCTTGTGCATAACCTTAAGTTACACTCATTGATTACATTTGGAGGGTTGAGATCTTTTCTCCATGGATCATATCACACCTCATTTGTACGATGGATATTGGTCCTTATCTCTTTGTTGATCCTATGGATGTGGTGGATCTTCCTTGCCTATTTAAGAAAGGCTTCTCCATTGTATTCACAATCAATTCTAACATATGATATAATATTATAGTTTTTTCTGTTAGCTTCCATTATCTTATTTATGTTTTTCAGTCTCTCTATTATGGTTAATGTGTTGTTGCTTCAACCCCTTGATCCTTGTGGCTTGGTTCGGTGTTTTACATTTTTTCCATTGTTCCTTTCATGGTATCATAGCTTTGAGGATTGTTATAAACATCCATTGTTGAGTTTCGTGTAGCCAGATCATGTTGAAGATTTTACAATTAGATATTGGAGGTTTCCATGTCCTAGAAGGTGAAAATTGATTTTTTTCTCTTCTATTATTTTATGAAGAGCTTCTATATCTTTTTTAGCCCTTCATTACATCTTGGTTGACCCTCTGACCACAAGGATTGATCATAAAGGTTATATTTCTTGGAAGTTTTTTTGAAGTTTTTTGTTGGTTGTTTTAATAGCTGTAGAACTGTCAACGAACTTGTTCACCTGACTATTTTTGATCCAAAACTATTGCTGGTCACTTTCAAATTCCAGTGACCACTGTTGTATTTAAATTTTTTTGTATGCAAGTTTTTATTACACACAATCTATGAAATATATGGTTTTCTACAATAGCTGAAGTTGCTTTTTACAGATCTGGTTTTCTGATATTTGCAACCTATCTTCTTCACTCATGAGTTCTTTCCAAATTTTAAACTTAGATCTACATTGAAGTTATTGACAAGTTTTTCTAAAAATATATTTAAAAAAAGAACGTATTTTGCTGGCAGTTATGTGTATTTGAAAACAACTTTGTAAAATATTTGTTTTGTGAAGTTTTGACTCAATTTTTTTTCTTTTTAGATCTCCAAGATTTTAGTGATTTTAAAAAATTAGATCTGATCATATACTCTTTGTAATGCCTAAATTATAATGGCATTTTATTTTTTGGGGGCTCTTATTTTTGGAAGCATTGAATAAAAATATTTTGGGTGGGGTGTCTTGGTGTTGATTTGAACACCATCTTTGTGGATCTTGCATTTTATTTCTTGTGATTGAAAAATGGGTTTAGAGGAATTTGAGCCACTTAACTCACATAATTATCACATATGGAAGCCATGCATGATGACACTTATTCAATCTAAAGGGTTATCAAGATTAATGCAAGAAGAGCTACCTGAAGTTACAAAAGAGTATCATAAGTTTGTTCATGATTGCAAAATGAATGAATGTAAGGGATTAATTGGGATGCATGCAAGTGATAATTTATTGTTTCATCTTAATGATTGTGATACTCCTTTTCAAATTTGGGAGAAGCTTGAGAAGCTATTTGGTCAAGTGGACACTTTGAGAGTTTAACATATTGATGTTGAACTTAGTGCTCACAATCCAGATGATATTCCATCTATGGGTGATTTTATCACTAAGTTTCAATCCTTTTTCATAATTTTAAAGGTTAGTGGAAAAACTAAAACGGATGAAGAATGTATTTTCATGATCTTATCAAAACTTAGGGGCCTATTCCATATGTTTGTCTTTGTATTTTTTGCCAATATGGATTCCATGGGTTTTGATAACAAAATACCTACTTTTGAGAAGATTTATACCAATATTTTAAGGGAAGAATCCAAAGTTCTTAATTTTGAGCATTACACCTCCTCATATAAGGCATTTGTTGCATCCTCCACTTCCACTTCCAAAGGCAAGGGAAAATTTGAGTCTAAGTCCCAATTTAATCCTTCCCCTTCTCCTTGATTTCATCAAAATTCCAAAGAGACATAAAAAAGAGTCATCCTCCAAAGAGTCCAATCATAAACCTATGAAATCCAAAATCCAAAATAGGTCAAATATTACTTGTTGGAGGCAATGGTTATTCCGAAAACAAGTGTTGAAAAAAGTTACAAGACTTAGAGGAAGCCTTTAGGAATAAAAAATTATCCTTCACTCCTTCAAAAGATAAGGGCAAGGATTTGAATGCTTTTGGAAAATAATCTGACTATTTATGAGGATTGGAGTTTGGATTCTAATGTGACTCATTACATGACTTCATCCAGGGAGTCATTTGCCACCTTGTATTCTACTTCTACATCTTGCATCGAGGTTGGATATTCTTCTTCCATTTTAGTTAAGGAAAAAGATGACATATAGGTTGATGGTGGATGCATTAAGAATGTTCTTTATGTTCTAAACATTTCCACCAATTTACTCTTCATGTACCAAATTTATCATTATGGGAGCAGTAAAACTATGTTGTTTACACCTTAAGGAGCTAATATTAGATATTTAAGTGAACCACAATATATTTTTGCACAAGGAGTTTCTAACCATATATCATGTCTTTATCACTTTAAGGGTTTTTATTCTTCACTTGGAGGTACTTGTTTGGTGGCTCATGCAGATTCAAAAAGCAATATTTGGCATGAGAGATTTGGCCATCTCAATTACAAATATTTGAAGGATTTAAGCACTCATGATATGGTCATTGGATTACCTAAGATCTCTTGTATTCATGGAGTGTGTCTAGGTTGTGTACTTGGCAAACAATATCAATGTCTTTTTCCCAAAGGTAAGTCCAAGAGAGCTTCTTCCCATCTTGATTTGGTGCACAATGACAATGATTTTTCAACTCCTTTTTTGGGAGCTAAGTATGCACTCACCTTTATTTATGATTTCTCAAGGAGAACTTGGGTATATTTTCTCAAGTTCAAGAGTGAAATTTTTACCACATTCAAAGTCTTTAAGGCCCTTGTTGAGAATCAATATTTGAGTTGTATCAAGAAGCTTCACACAGATAATGGAGGAAGTATTTTAGCAGGGATTTTTTAGAATTTTTTGCCCTTCATGGGATTCTACATAAAAACTCTAATGGGCCTTCACATTTAGTTGGGTATACAAATTTTTATTGGGCAAGCTATGTTGATACTCGATGGTCTACTATTGGTTATGTCTTCTACATTAGTTCTTCACCTATTACTTGGGTATGCAAAAAGCAAACATCTATTGCACTTTCATCAATAAAGGCTAAATACTAGGCAACAATATTGGCTAATCATTAGATTATTTGGATTCAGTAGTTTTTGATAGATCTTGGCTTCTCACAAGAACAATGCAACACTTCACTTTGGTGTGACAACCAAAGTACCATACATATTTCTAATAATCCTATTGAGCATCAGAGGACCAAGCACATTGAGACTCATATGCACTTCATTCAACAACTTATCTAGGATAGAGTGATCAACTTGGACTACATTCCCACTCAATAATAGATTACCGACATCTGCACTAAAACCTTCCCATATCCTCATTTTTATTTTTTGCAAGAGATGCTTGGGGTGAAGGAAGTTGTCCTTGGGGGGTGTGGATGAGACCATCTCCCTTTCTTCTTCTTCTCTCTTTCTAGGTAGATGGTTTTTCCCTCCTAGTTCGAGAGCTTTTGGATACACATTGTACATGAGTACTTGATCAGGTCTTGTTGCTAGGACTCATATTGTGGATATGCCACTTATTTTGACCCCTATTTTTACTTGAGGGGGTATTAGAGTAGATGTTTAGAATCTAGCTCATGCTCACCTAGGTACTTTATTTTCAATTAGTTTAGTTTATTTTCCCCATCCACTTTATGTGTGGATATTTATTTTTATCTTATTTAAATACTATGGGGATATTTGGTATTCCTAGGGAGTTACACTCATTGATTACATTTGGAGGGTTGAGATATTTTCTCCATGGATCATATCACACCTCCTTGTTTGTATGATGGATATTGATCCTTATCTCTTTGTTGATCCTATGACTGTGGTGGATCTTTCTTGTCTATTTAAGCAAGGCTTCTCCATTGTATTCACAATCAATTTTGACATATGATATGATATTACCATTTTTGTATTAAATTCTATTATCTTATTTCTATTTTTTAGTCTCTCTATTTTGGTTAATGTGGTTTTGCTTCAACCACTTGATCCTTGTGGCTTGGTTTGGTTTTTTGCATTTTTCCATCATTCCTTTCAACCAAGAGCTATCAAATTAAGCACAAACAAATATAAAATAGGCTCTAATAATATGGAAATAGATGGGTACCATTTGAGAAACAAAATACTTGAAATAAACCAATCACAAAGGTTGGCACATAGACCAAGTGGTCCCACCAATCAAAGAAATATTGTGTCTATCCATTTTAGCCAAGAAAAACTAGTCTTTAGCAAGCACAATAATAGAAATAGAAAGTGTGTTAAGCCTATTAATATGCCTTCTCCCTCTCAAGACTATTTTAACTTGCATCCAAAGAATCCTATAAATAATACAAGTACAAGGACACAAGAAGAATTCTAAAATATAGAAGTCAATAATAATCATGGAGTCTAAGAAGAGAAACATAGTTGCTGCCACACTATAAAGACCTATTGCAAAGATGGTAACTCATGCTTAAGCTATGATAAATGTACCCCTAAAATACATATATTGTATATCCAAAATGATGATTGACCCTAAGCTATCAAAAGATATAAAGATGTTAAGGGAAAAAGCTTACCAGAAAAACCTGGAGGAAGAATAGTCTTTTGTAATAAACAACTAGACTAGTTGTTTAGCTCAACATCTCCTTCCATAGGTCCATCAATTTTATGAACTAGTAAAGGCATGTGCATTATGCTATGACTCTTGCCTAAATATGGTTATTACAACCTGTAATGATGCCTTATAGGTAATTATCTCTGGATAAGCCATATAATTAATGTGTTTACTACCAAAGGAGTTCAATATTAATTTGAAGATTGCAAATCAATATTGATTCAAAAAATAAGATAAGCTAATGTGCTTGAATCAAGAGCTCAACAGGTTTGAAGAATCTATACCAAAGTTTCCCTTTGGGTGAGAATGTTCAATGAAAAGGCCAGAGATGCCTTAAACATTCATATTCAATGATTATTATGACAAATAAGTAGCATATGAGAAATTGGATGTCATTCATATACTGAGTAACTCAAAGAAAAATCCCCTAGTACTTGAATTTAGTGACTTAATAGATCAGTAGATTCATGAAGGATTGACCAACTTCAGGGAGAATTAGAACTTTAGGTACTACTCATTGTTGGATCATTTATTATATACCAAAAAATATGGTTGTTTGAGCATCTCAATCTAAGAGTAAAATATGAAGGACAAAAAATATCTGTCTCCCTTTGAATGAAAGTCTTATGCTAGAGCTCCTCCTATTGTCATTTCTCAAATGAATTCTTAATACCAAAAATAAGTGTAACCAAAGGAAAAAGGGTTAGAGATCACTTTCTATCCTGATAGATCTATTGAAGCTAACCATGGAGGAGAGGAAATTCAACCTAGTTGGGAAATTCTTAGGATCCCAACCAGATATAATTCCATCAAGAAATGGGCTATTTTAAAATGGTCCCTATGTGAACACACAGAGTTAGTGGCCTTACCTAGAATTTTATTTATCATTAATCTATAAAGAGAGGAAGACATGAATCACATCCTCAATGGTGGATTTTGGGTTTTTGGTAAGAGAAGTTTATTCCTTTGTAAATGGCACTCAAAATATAAATACTGCTCCTATCTAGGTTAGGCTCCTTGACCTTTCAATCTATTTATGGCATGAGGCTATCCTAATAGGCATTGTGAAAATGTTGGGATATGATCTTGATCGATGTTACAACCTACACAAAATCTAGAATGGTATTTGCTAGAATGTGTGTAATGGTGGACCTAGATGTTGATCTCCTTGGGTCCATTGATCTTCTCTCAGATATGGGTTCTTGGATTTAAACTATCAAATATGAAAACATATCTTCTTTTTTATTTGAGTGCAAAAAGGATGGGCATGATTTGGCTTGGTACCCTTTCAAGAAGAGTGATAGAAATAAGGCTTCGTGTCCCCTAGAGCTAAAGAATGATGGTCTCTAGAATGGAACTTCTTCCAAGCTATCTGATGGACCAATATATAATGGATATTAGATTTATGAAGATGGACCTCTTATGGATGTTGTCATTTAGGTTTGTGCAGTGGCCCCTTCCACAACTTCTCCTTCTTTGAACCCTCTTAAGGGAAATCCCTTTGAGTGTTTAGCCTTAGGGGAGGACTCAACTATTGTAGAAAGAATATTACCTAAATAATTTGCTTCAAAAAAATATTTCTTAGCCTCTAGGCCATCCTTACCTTTGGACTCAAGCAAGGAAATTTTCTTTCAGATAGTTTGTAAGGTTCATATAGCAATTTGAGGACTGGTTTGTTATCCCCTTGGCCAATAAAAAGAAATCAATCTAAAGGAGGAAAGGTTGTTGGTTATAGGAGGAAGGTGGTAAGACCTCCAAATGAAGTTTATATATTTCATGATACTGAAGCAGATATTGCCCCTAGAAGATTCTGAGGTTAAATGGAGGTAAAGAAATTTTGGAGGTTAATGCCTCAACTTCTAATTCTCAAAACCTAGTTTAGGGATAGTTGTAGCACCCTAAAATTGGCACGGTTAAACCTTAGTAAAAAGATAAAAGATAAAAATTTGAATTTCAACCCCAAACTGCCCGTTAAACCTCCTGTTACCCGCTTTCTTCGTTTTCCACACCATTTTTAGGATTTGTTTTGACCGTTGGACGATATCGTCTCAGATTAGACGAAATCGTCCCCGATCTGAAGAATTCGTCTGGAACAGAACATCCAGACGATTTCATCCCAAAATCAAATTTTCATAACTAGCTTCTATTTCAAACAACCTCTCCAACTTGGGCAGAAACGCGTCTGCGTAGTTGGAGATTTCCCTGTTGGAGATCTCCCAGATTGGGATGATCCCCAACCTCCTAACCTCTTCCTAATCCTATATAAACTAGGATTTTTCTAGTTTATCCCCCTAAACCCCCTAAACCCCTTAGCTGACGGATTTCCCTGCAGATTTAGTTCCTTATTCCCTTGCACTATTGTCTCTATTCTATATTTCGCATTTTCTTGTAGGAATTCTACTGTTTTTTAGTCAAAGATAGCTCAGATCATCGTAGACGATCTTGGACTATTACAGATGATCTTGTCGAGGAGCGTAGACGATCTCGTACGATTAGAGGCGATCCTGACTGTAGTCCAGATTGGGGGCAATCAAAACCCAAAGTTTGCATTTCCGTAGCTTTTTTGCAATCTTCTGTTGTATTTCTACATTCTCTTTAATTATTATACTTATACATATTGGAGTTCACCTCATCTAGTATAAATGCATGATAAAATCAAAATAAATTGTGAAGTTAATGCTTTTCCTCCTTAATTACTATTTGTATCTATCATTTAGACAAATTTATAGTTATTTCTGTCATTTCCCTTCACTTTTATAGTTGCATCTTGGGTATTTTGTATCTATTTCTGTGATTGTAGGTTTTTGATGAATTCGTCTGACAAATTCGTCAGATTTTAGATGATTCAGTCTGATCTCAGACGAACTTCTGTGATTTGAGACGATCTTGTTTAATATTAGATGATTACATATGAATTAAGACGATCTGAACTGCTACAAGATTCAAAATCTTCATCAAACATCCGGAATCAGGTATGAAAATTTCTAGCTAGCATATTCTCTATTATTAACATTTATTCCTATTTTTTGTACTCATTTAAATCAGCATTGGCATATAGAATAGTTTAGATTCATCTTGGCCAAACTTAGGAGTTGAATGATCAAGTATAAAAATGAACACATCAAACTCACTGTCAACCTAGGCGTGGAAACTGCCATTCAAAAGTTTTCTGGTGAACCCACCATCCATCAAAAATTCACCCTTATACCCCTCTCCCGAGAGGTGGGACATTCAAAGGGCCTCTTAGTCCGAGGTATTGTCCCATCCTTCTCGCATCCCCCTTCTAGGCACGGATCCTATAGCCTGAAGGTAAGGATGTGAAAAATTTGGAGCGATACATTTTGGTGAACCCGACGTGAAAACAAAAACCTTTTGAAAATAAAAATAAGAGAAAAATAAAAATAATAAAAATCAAAACATAAATGCATTTAGAATTAAAAAATTGCATATCATATTTAGATGGTAGACTATAATAAAAGACGAGCTATCACCATTAATGTTGAAAATCAATTAGCAGCTATAGAGATTACTTTTGTGCTTAGAGTACCTCAAACAAATAGGGTTCAACCTTTGTGGGACGAACATGATAGGAGATTGAATATCATTTCATCTAGAGCAACCGAACTTAGGAAAATTAAGAGGTTTGTCCTAGATAGAATCCTGTATCCCGATCAAGTGATTTTGTATCATGAAATTCAGAGAGCTTGCCATAGGTGGTTAGCAGATAAAAGAGCCCTTGTGTCTTTTGAGTTGTATACCTTTGAGGAATACCTCGATAATGTAGTTGTAGTGCATAAATTTATGTCTCGTATAGAGGACCAAGAGGTCATTCTTACAGATAGACAAAGATGGAATAGAGTTCCCAGAAGTGTGTTATATCGAGAGTATTGCCATGAGATTTATTTTTACAAAACATAATCTAAAACAGATAATATCACCATAGCACACTTTGTTGACTTCTGAAAAACAATTTCCAATTTGAAGAGGAGCATTTTATGACTCCTGATGAACTTGATCCCATCAATGATATCTATAAACTATTTATAGAAAACTAAGCTATTATTTTATTATTGTTATTTCTTGTATTTAGTGTGCTGTTTATTGCCTTTATAAGTATAAAAACAAAAACAAAAACAAAACGAAAATCATAAAACAAAAAAAATCAAAACATTTTCTTTTAAGCATTATAGTAGGTATATAATTAAAAGAATGTTAGATTTATTATTTGAATTGAAGTTATGGGGCTTTGATTTAGGGAATGAATGAAGGATTATATAAAAGGTTAAAGATATGGGAATTTAATGCTTTAAAAAAATATTAGATTTGATTGGAATTGTGAATTAAAAGGATGTTAGATTTATTCTTTGAATTGAAGTTATGGGGCTTTGATTTAGGGAATGAATGAAGTATTGTTTTAGAGGTTAAAGGTATGGGACTTTAATGCTTTAAGACATGAATGAATTTGATTAAAGTTATACCTTGATCTAAGTAGTACATGTTGGATGGCTCTCTAAAGGAACTTGAGAGGTGAAGATAAAAGTAAAGGATCTTTTATTGTTGGACATTTAAAGTCCCTAAGCTAAGAGTTGTCATTGATATCAAAAGGATCTATGTAAGTAAGCACTATGTTTGTGTTTCACAAAGAGCTTCATGAGAAGTAAAGGTTTTTGATCAAAGGTTCAAGAAGAGATGCATGGCATTTGGTTCCAAAAGCAGCTTCAAGCGAAGCTTTGCAAAAGGTTTTTATTTAAAACATGGATGGCATATTTGAAATGGGTTTTCGTAAAACCCAAGTTGGCTTTTCATTTCATTGAAAAGGTGCCCCGATGATGGAGAAATTTAATTTTAAAGGTTTTATTTAAAACTATAGATGGTATATTTGAAATGGGTTTTTCTTAAAACCCAAGTTGGCTTTTCGTTTCATTGAAAAATGTGCCCTGGTGATGGAGATATTTAATTTTAAAGATTTAGTTTAAATTTTAAAATTAAAATTAAAATTTTATCCACCGACGTCATGAAGGAAGTTTCAAAAATACCGACATTTCCAAAGAAAAGGGAAGGCATATAAATATGCCATTGAATTTTTTAATTCATTCATCCTTGCTCATTGATTTTTGCGCTTGGTATTTGCGAATAAAAAGAGCTCGTGTTTTTCGTTTAAGTGATGCAGCAAATATTAAAGGGAGACAACGACCACTTACAAAAAAGCATTGGGCAACATGGCCTAGTGGCAACATGGATTGTGCAAAGGTGTTAGTGACAAGGAAGTTGTGCGTTCGATTCCCGCAAGCATCATTTTTGGCTTTGTTCTGTTGAGGCGCCCATGACGCATACTTTTTGCTTGGCGGAAGAGGGTGAAGGATAAGAAGCAGGTGGTGCTTATTTTTCACCGATGAGCCTGCATCTCGTGCGGTAGCTTGGCCATGGCAAGGGCATTCATGTTGGGGCAAGACGAGGGTTTGATTCCCCTCGAGGCAGGTATTAAGGTTTTTATTAATGTATATTTTTTAGATTGCCTAAGGTGGAGTGATAAGGGGTAAAGGTGCTTCATTAGTTGATTTGTTGAGTAATCTTAGGGAATAAGGTCATGGTGGCTGTTTGAGTTATGAATTATTTTTAATTGGGAATTTTGAAATTGTTAGGAGTAATAAGAGTTTTTGATAAATTTCTTTTTAGTGAAAGTTATTTTGAGTAAGGGTTTTATTTTAAAAAGAACTTTGGTGGGTGTTAAAATAAAGTAGGAGTAATAAGGTGTTATTTGGATATTATTGTTGTGTTATTACTCAAGATCTCTAACCCTTGTTAAGAGTTGAAAAAGAAAGTGTGTTGAGTGTGACAGATTTAGTGGACAAATCATAAGGCATCAAAAAGGTATGAGTAATACTCTCCATTGATTTTATTTGGGTAGTTGATTTTTGAAATATCATTAGAGTGAAAAGGATTGATTGTGGTTTCCTTTTCAAAACTAGTTGAGTTAATGCTTCAAGGTTTTCTGGATTGTGAGTTGTGATTAAACCTTGTTTGATAAGCATTGTTGTTGAAGCCAATGGGTGATGCAAAGAACTTGAAATTGAGTTAGAAAAGAACATGAGTATCATTGTTATGTAATATTTGTTGTTGAGCATTGTTGAAAATATTTTGAGTTAGTTGATTCATGCTTGGACTAGGGTTTGTGAGAAAGAGTTGTTTCTTGAAGTGATTGGTTGAGTAGAGTTGATTGATCCTAGTCAAGTGGTTGCATGAAGTGGTTTTTCAAGTTCCATGAAACAAACTATTCTATATTCTGATTGAGTTTAGATTGGGATTTAAGTATAGAACATATTGAGTCTCTAATAATTCTCTTTATGCTTCTATGAGATTGCTTTGAATTAAGATTAGGATTTAAATATAGAACATATTGAGTCTCTTAAAATTCTCTTTATTTTTCTATGAGATTGCTTTGATTTGAGATTGGGATTTGAGTGTAGAACATATTGAATCTCTAACAATTATATTTATGCTTCTATGAGATTGAGTTGAGATTTTGTTGAGCTAATTTGAGGCAAGTATTTGAGAAGGCTTGTGGACTGTTTTGTGTAAGCTTTTTTGAAAGCTTGATATGTAGATTTGAGCAAGTCCTAGAGAGGACTTATTGAGCATATTGGGACAAGTTCTGTGTGAGCTTGTTGAGCAGATTTGAGTAGGTTCTGAGTGACCCTATTGAGAAAATATGAGCAGGTTCTGAGTGAGCCTATTGAGAATATTTGAGCAGGTTCTGAGTGAGCCTAATAAGCATATTTGAGCAGGTTTTGAGTGAGCCTATTGAGAAGATTTGAGTAGGTTATGAGTGAGCCTATTGAGTAGATTTTATCAGTTTTTGAGTGAGCCTATTGAGTAGATTTGAGCAGGTTATGAGTGATCCTATTGAGAATATTTGAGTAGGTTTCGAGTGAGCATATTCAATAGATTTGAGGAGGTTTTGAGTGAACCTATTGACAAAGATTTGGAGTTGATAAGGTATAGAGGATAGAGTCTCAATGGATAGAGATAAAGTAGCTAAGACAATTGAAGATAGATCTGAGTGAGGAGTCTTCAAGTGGAGAGAGATCCAACAGTCAGTGTAGTAGAGAGATAGTCTTCTAGAAGATCACTAGCCAGAGTAGAAAGGGAAAGAGTTCTCCCATGGAAGAGATCTATGAACTGGAGATTTAGTAGATCAACATCTCCTTTAGAAAGAGGTCCATAAACATTGTAATTGGGAAGGATTCTCAAGAGATTGATTGAGAAATTTTTAGCAAAATATTTTCTCCGTGGAGTAGCCCACATTGGTTGAACCATGTAAATTGTTGTGTCACTTTTGTGGATGGTTTTTTGTGCATTGCTTTGATTACAACTATTGATACTACTATCTATACACTGCATAATATTGAATTGAAAATAAAAGTAAAAAGTGGTCTTATACTATTCACCTCCCTTTTCACTATAAGCTTGTGTTCTTCAATTGGTATCAAAGTGGGTTCCTTCTGAAGAGTTTGATAGCTTGAAGGAAAAGCGATCTAAGAACACAATGGATCATAAGAATCAAAAGGATGGGTCCTTCAATAATGTAGTACCAGTATTTGATGGAAGTGACTTCTTGTATTGGTGTATGTTGATGAATTTCACTTGATGGCATTTGGAAATGAAGTTTGGGATGCAGTCGAACTTGGATATGATTCTATAGTCAATCCTCCTACACATAAGTAAGGTAAACTTCTAATGCATGAAAATTCAAGAGCTATAAATACAATTATAAAAGGATTGGGTAGATCAGAATCTATGAAGGTTATGGATTGTAAAACAACAAAAGATATGTGGGATCTACTGCATGACATATATGAGGGTGATAAAGATGTCAAGAAAGCTAAGATCAAAAATATCAAAGGAGAATTTGAGGACTTAAGAATGAGATATGATGAAAATATTCATGATTATCTCAGTAAGATTGATGAACTTGTACATGAGATGAGAGGTCTTGGAATGAAGGTTGATGAATCTGATGCTTATGATAAGATCTTGAGAACTCTTCCAAAAAGGTATAGTGAAAATGTTTTTGCTATAAAAACATCAATTGATAGTGATTATTTGATAAGGAATTCTTTGGTTGGCATGCTTAATACTTTTGAGATAAGAACAATAGATCCTATTCCTCCGAAAGAAGCTGCATTCAATGTGGACAAAAAGAAAAAGGGGAACAAGACAGAATCAAGTAGTGAGTCATCTAGTGATGAAAAATCTAACTATGGTAGAAGAGATAAAGGTTCCAAAATATTTATAGATGTAAGACCTATTAAGTGCTTCAATTTTGGAAAGTATGGACACTATGCAACAAAGTGCAAAGAGCCAAAGTACAACAATGATGAAGAAAAATAGGATCACAAGTACACAAAGAAAGACAAGGACGAGCAAAGCATACAAGAAAAGAAGTTCTTTCTAAGGCAAAAGAAAAGCTACTATGTGGATAATGCAAGTACGTACTCAAATGATAGTGATGCTAGTTTTTTCAGACAATTATAGTGTTGGCAATTTTGGGTTTGAGATCCTAGCTTCTTGTCTATGAGTTGTCATTGATGTCAAAAGGAACTGGCATTAATGTCAAGAGGATTTATTGGCTTCAAAGGTTGAAGATTCCAAAGAATATTTTCTAGAAGATTCCGGAGAGATTCCATGTGGTAGATGAAAAGGTTTTTATCAAAACCATGGCAGGTTTAAGGGTTTTTATTAAAACCAGGTGGATGCATTAAGGGTTTTTCTCAAAACCACTCTTAGCTTAATGCAAAGGCTGGAGACACTTATTAATTAAATAACTTAATTAATAAAAACTTTTAAAGGTTTTTTAATTAATTATTTATTTGATTTAGTGATTAAATTATTTTAATAATTTAATGGGTTCTCCACCTAAGGTCTAAGGTCTAAAAGACCTCTGATTATTTTTTAAATAATCAAAAGGGTTTCATAAACCCTAAAGTTGTTTCGAAGGCGCAAAAATAATATTAATTCAAAAAGTTTGAATTATCCTCCCACCGACGTCGTGCATAGCATGGAAGTTTGGCTATATAAGCCATAACCTATAGTCCAAAGCAAATGTGAAAAAGAAATTCGAATTGCACAAAGGTTGGGAAGTAAAAGCTACGTCTATCATTTTTTTGCCATGTTTATCCGTCGCCAAAGGGTTAAGGAGAAGGAGACTCTTGCTAGCCATCAAGCTAGCACCGTTGGCCTAGTGGCAACGACTGTTCTACGAAGGCGCTTGAAGGGAGGTCAAGCGTTCGACTCCCGCCGTGGAGTGTGAGAAGAGTTTTTGTGCTCCGATTTTTTTGGAGGCACTGTTGACCCATGATTTTCGAAAGCATTTTTTTGGTAAGGTATTTTAAATAAAATCTGCATTTTGTTAAAGAAGAAGTGGTTGGGCAGATTTATTTAAAATTATTTTTGAGGTTAAATGCTTCTTTGGAGATATAAGGTTGATAGTGTGTGGTTGAGATTTTTGGCTTGATTGTTGAGTGAGATTTGCTTAGAAGCTATTATTCCTTGAGCATGGTTTAATTAATTTGGAGACATAAGGTGTAAAAGGATATATTGTTTGTATGCTTTATATTTTTTGGTAGTTGAATTCTAAGGATTGGAGTTATAAGGTGTTTTATGGAATAAATATTTTTGTGGTTACTTTTATGATCTAAACCTAACTTGGTGGCAAAGTTGAGGGTGGTGTTGGTAACAGGTTGAAGAACTATTCTCTTCTTCATCAAACAAAGGTATGGGCAACTTATTTCATGTATATTGTTGATGGTGTATTTTATGAAATTGAGTTTGGAGTGAAAAGGTTGTCTACTAGGTATTCTTGTTGGTGTAAATCCCATTTTCTGGATATTGAAGATTGTTTATGCATTAAAATCATTGATGAGTTTTTTGGGTGAATGCATAATTCTAGTTGAGGAAGAGGAAGCATTTTGCACTAGGGTTTATGTTAGTAAGTCTTGCTACTTGCATTGAGATGGTGAAACCCTTAGTTGGTTGTTTTGAGATTGATGGTTGAGTTGCTTCCATAGAGGTTGTTTTGATCAAGTTAATGCTTTACTTGATACATGATTTGGGCTTACTCCATTGAGATTGATTTGAGCAAGTTATTATTTGCATTGGTGATTTATGTTGGTGGCTGTTTTGTTCAAATACCTTTGGAGGGAAATAAATGTCTACTAGTTTCCTTTTCATATAGTGATTGGTTGAATGCTTCAAGGTTAATGTTGAGTTGAATGATATTGGTTAAACCTTGTCTATAAGCATTGTTGTTAAAGCCCTAATTGGTTGAGAAAAGATATTGGTTGTGGAAAGAACATGAGTATCATTGTTATATGAGATATTGCATGGTTGGCAATTGTTGGGTTATGTTTCATGTTCTTGAGAAAATAATACTACATCTATCTTATTATTTTGAGATTGAGATTGAGTTGAGATTGATATTGGGAGTTAAGTATAGAACATATTGAGTCTCTAACAATTCTCTTTATGTTTCTATGAGATTTGATATTGATATTGGGAGTTAAGTATAGAACATATTGAGTCTCTAACAATTCTCTTTATGCTTCTATGAGGTTGATGAATCACATTGGGTCTCTAACAATTCTCTTTGTGGGTTCATGCTAAGAAATTTTTTCTTGATGAACTTGTGAGCTGATTTGGACAAGGTTCTAGTGAAGACTTGTGAGCTGATTTGGACAGGTTCTAGTGAAGACTTGTCAGCTGATTTGGACAGGTTCTAGTGAGGACTTGTGAGCTGATTTGGACAGGTTCTAGTGAGGACTTGTGAGCTGATTTGGAAAATTTCTAGGGAGGGCTTGTGAGTTGATTTGGACAGGTTCTAGTGAGGACTTGTGAGCTGATTTGGAAAAGTTCTAGGGAGGACTTGTGAGCTAATTTGGACAGGTCCTAGCAAAAGACTTGAGGACAGAGTTGAAGTGGTTCTTTGAGAAGAACTTGAGGATAGTTTTGACAAGTCTTTAAGAAGGCTTGTGTGCAGCAGAGATTGATTTGTTCAAGATTTATGAGTTGAGCTTGGGAAAAATCTGACAAAGTGAGGAAGACTTGTGCTGGACCGACTGACTGTGTTTAGTACAGGTTGATGAGTTGCTATGGAGGTGATCAGTGAGGACAGAGGTCTCTTAAGGCTGAGCATTGAGGACAAGAGGTCTTCTGTGGAAAGGAGTTCCATGTGTTAGTGGAATAAGAGGCAGGTGATCTTCTGAAGTATCATTTCTAGAGCTAAGGGGAAGGATTATCCTTTGGGCAGGAGGCTCATAAATTCATGAGGAGGGGAAGGATTCTCCTTTGGGCAGGAGGCTCATAAATTTGTGAGGAGGGGAAGGATTCTCCTTTGGGCAGATGCTCATAAATACTTGAGTAGGGGAAGGTTTCTCCTTTGGGCTAAAGCTCATAAACATTGTACTTGGGAAGGATTCCCAAAGAACTTTGAGAAAGCTTTTTAGAGAAAAGTTGTGTGGAGGTAGGCCATGTTGGGTGAACCACATTAAAATTTGTGTCTCATTGTGTGTTGCTTTATGCATTGCTTTGATATTGCTATTGGTTCATTGCTTTGCGAAGTTGAAGTTAAATAGAGAAAGTAAAAATAGGTCTTATACTGTTCACCCCCCCTCTCAGTATAAGCTTGTGTTCTTCATATAGAGATGAAGTCCTATTTATGGTTAGAGAGAAAAAGACTCCAGTTATTCTCAAGTGTTTTAGATGTGGTAAAATTGGACATCTTGAAGATAATTTCACTAGGGATGGCTATAGTTTCAATGATGATGTTTTTGAAGATGCACTTGAAAGACCAGATGAGAATATTCTAATGGTATTAGAAGATGAAGTAAGTGATCCTATAGAAGACAAGCCAAAAGGAATTAATGATAGGGACAAAGGCAAACAAATAGAGGATTATTCAGTGGAGAATGAATATGATCTCAAGGAAGAACTTATCTATGCTCTTGAAATAGTAAAGAAGGTAATAAAGCAACACTCTAAGATTGAAAGTAATTTTCAAGAATGTGATGAAGAAAGATTATTGCTCATAGAGGACTTAGAAAAGTCAAAGGCTAAGGCAAGTAAGTTCAAGGATAATTTAGAAGCAAATATTTTGGAGTGTGAAAAGTTAACAAAAGAAGTGGCACTACTAAATGAAGATTTAGAGGATTCCAAGAAAAAGTTGTACAAATATGTGAATAGTGCAAAGAGTTTAGAAAAAATAATCAAGATACAAAGAGGAGCAATAAACAAGACAGGTCTTGGTTCCAAACAGGCTCAAAAGAAATGGGAAGAAAAGTCTATTTCAAGTCTAGAAGAAGAAGGAATTTTGGAATGAGACATCGGAGGATGAGTTGGACAACAAAGAGGTCAAAGATAGAAACAATGCACAAAGAAGATACAGATGGAACAACAATCAGAACAAGAGACCAATGAGGTATAGGCAAGGAAGCTTCAATGGGAGATGCTTCTCATGTTACAAGTTTTGGCACATGGCTTCATAGTGCAGGTAATACAAAAGACATGACTATGGGAAAGGAAAAATTTTCCATAAGTATTGCTACTCATGCAATGAGTTTGGTCACAAGGCAATGAATTGTAGGGTTTATGGTAGAAGAGGATATAGCTTCACTAGGAGATATCCTAAGACATTTTCACCTCCAAGTAATAATAACATTAAGTGTTATAAGTTCAATAATGATGGTCACACAACAAGATGGTGTAGAGCAAATATTCTAGAAGTAGGCATGAATAGGAATAGGAACATGGATGAGAACAAGAACAGGAACATGAAAAGAAACATGAACATGGATGAGAAAAATAACAAGAACATGAACATAAATAAGAACATAAACAGGAACATGGATGAGAACAAGAACAAGAACAGGAACAGGAACAGGAACAGGAACAGGAACAGGAACAGGAATGGGAATAGGAACAGGAACAGGAATAGGAACAGGAACATAAGTGACGATGACTTGGTAAGAAACAGTGAGAGGATTCAAAAAACTCAAAAAGGAAGACAGAAAGATAAAGGTAAAGAGCAGTGCTTTTAGGGAGTATAAATAATCCCACCCTAGAATTAACCACCTCGTGTGGAGGTGGGGGAGGGGCTAAGCTAAGAGGCTCATTATTAGCCCCGAGCCCCAAAGGTTACCCTTTGCCATTGATGACAAAGGAGGAGAGATTTGTGTATATTGAGGAGAGTTTTTGATATGGGGAGAGATTTGATATTTGAGAAAGCTTTGAGCCAAGGGGAGCAAATTCCCACCGGGAGCAGAAAAGAAGGTCAGATTTTAATAAAAGGATATGGGTTGCCATCAATGACAAAAGGGGATATTTTTGGACATTTTGAGTCCCTAAGCTAAGAGTTGTCATTGATGTCAAAAGGATCTATGTAAGTAAGCACTATGTTTGTGTTTCAAAAAGAGCTTCATGAGAAGCAAAAGTTTTTGATAATATTTTCAAGAAGGGATGCATGGCATTTGGTTTCAAAAGGAGCTTCAAGGGAATCTTTGCTAAAGGTTTTTATTTAAAACCATGGATGGCAGATTTGAAATGGGTTTTTCTTAAAACCCAAGTTGGCTTTTCGTTTCATCGAAAAAGGTGCCCCGATGGAGAAATTTAATTTTAAAGATTTTATTTAAAACCATAGATGGCATATTTGAAATGGGTTTTTCTTAAAACCCAAGTTGGCTTTTCGTTTCATTGAAAAATGTGCCCCGGCGATGGAGATATTTAATTTTAAAGATTTAGTTTAACTTTTAATTTATTTAAAATTTAAATCTAAATTTTAAAATTAAAATTAAAAGTTTATCCGCTGACGTCATGAAGGAAGTTTCAAAAAGGCTAAAATTTCCAAAACAAATGGAAGGCTTATAAATATGCCATTGAATTTTTTAATTCATTCATCCTTGCTTGTTTATTTTTGCGCTTGGTATTTGCGAAGAAAAAGAGCTCATGTTTTTTGCTTAAGTGATGCAACGAACATTAAAGGGAGACAGTGACCACTTACAAAAATGCATTGGGTAGTGTGGCCTAGTGGCAGTGTGGATTATGCAAAGGTTTTGGTGACAAGAAGGTTGTGCATTCGATTCCCGCAAGCATTGTTTTTGGCTTTGTTCTGTTGAGGCACCCAAGGTGCATACTTTTCGCTTGGCAGAAGAGGGTGAAGGATAAGAAGCATGTGGTGCTTATTTTTCACCAACGAGCCTACAACTCGTGCGACAGCCTGGCTGCGGCTAGGGCAAGACAAGGGTCCGATTCCCCTCAAGGTAGGTCTTAAGGTTTTTATTAATCTTTTTTTTGGATTGCCTAAGGTGGAGTGATAAGGGGTAAAGGTGCTTTGTTAGTTGATTTGTTGAGTAACCTTAGGAAATAAGGTCATGGTGGCTGTTTGAGTTGTGAATTATTTTTAATTGTGATTTTTGAAATTGTTAGGAGTAATAATTTGATAAAGTTCTTTTTAGCAAAAGTTATTTTGAGTAAGGGTTTTATTTTAAAAAGGACTTTGGTGGATGTTAAAATAAAGTAGGAGTAATAAGGTTTTATTTGGATATTATTGTTGTGTTATTACTCAAGATATCTAACCCATATTAAGAGTTGAAAAATAAAGTGTGTTGAGTGTGACAGATTTAGTGGAAAACTCATAAGGTATCAAAAAGGTATGAGTAATACTCTCCATTGATTTTATTTGGGTGGTTCATTTTTGAAATATCATTGGAGTGAAAATGATTGATTGTGGTTTCCTTTTCGAAAGTGGTTGAGTTAATGCTTCAAGGTTTTCTAAATTGTGAGTTGTGATTAAACCTTGTTTGATAAGCATTGTTGTTTAGATCATTGGTTGAGTGAAGTACTTTGAGTTTATGCTTCAAGGTTTTCTAAATTGAGAGTTGTGATTAAAATCTTGTCTTATTAGCATTGTTGTTGAAGCCAATGGGTGATGCAAAGAACTTGAACTTGAGTTAGAAAAGAACATGAGTATCATTGTTATGTAAGATTTGTTGTTGAGCATTGTTGGAAACATTTTGAGTTAGTTGATTCATGCTTGGACTAGGGTTTGTGAGAAAGAGTTGTTTCTTGAAGTGATTGGTTGAGTAGAGTTGATTGAGCCTAGTCAAGTGGTTGCATGAAGTGGTTGTTCAAGTTCCATGAAAAAAACTATTCTATATTCTGATTGAGTTGAAATTGAGTTTGAGAATAGAACATATTGAGTTTGTAACAATTCTCTTTATGCTTCTATGAGATTGCTTTGAATTGAGATTGAGATTTATGTATAGAACATATTGAGTCTCTAAAAATTCTCTTTATGCTTCTATGATATTGCTTTGAATTGAGATTGGGATTTGAGTATAGAACATATTGAGTCTCTAACAATTCTCTTTATGCTTCTATGAGATTGGGTTGAGATTTTGTTAAGATGATTTGAGGAAAGTATTTGAGAAGGCTTGTGGACTATTTTGTGTAAGCTTTTGTGAAAGCTTGCTATGTAGATTTGAGCAAGTCCTAGAGAGGACTTATTGAGAAGATTGGGATAAGTTCTGTGTGAGATTGTTGAGCATATTTGAGTAGGTTATGAGTGAGCCTATTGATCATATTTGAGCAGGTTCTGAGTGAGCCTATTAAGCAAATTTGAGCAGGTTCTGAGTGAGCCTATTGAGCAGATTTGAGTAGGTTATGAGTGAGCCTATTGAGTAGATTTGAGTAGGTTATGAGTGAGCCTATTGAGTAGATTTGAGTAGGTTCTAAGTGAGCCTATTGAGAATATTTGAGGAGGTTTTGAGTGAACCTATTGAGCATATTTGAGGAGGTTCTAAGACCTATTGACAGAGATTTGGAGGTGACAGAGTATAGAGTATAGAGTCTTAGTGGATAGATATCCAATAGCTAGAATAATTGAAGACAAATCTGAGTGAGGAGTCTTCAAGTGGAAAGAGATCCAGTAGTCAGTGCAATAGAGAGACTGAGTCTTCTAGAATATAACTAGCTAGAGCAGAAGGGGAAAGAGTTCTCTTATGGAAGAGATCCATGAACTTGAGATTTAGAGGATAAATATCTCTTTTGGATAGAGGTCCATAAATATTGTAATTGAGAAGTATTTCCAAGAGATTGATTGAGAAAGTTTTAGCAAAATATTTTCTCCATGGAGTAGCCCACAGTGGGTGAACCACATAAATTATTGTGTCACTTTTGTGGATGGTGATTTGTGCATTGCTTTTATTACTACTATTGATACTAATATCTATACACTGCATAATATTGAATTGAAAAGAAAAGTAAAAAGTGGTCTTATACTGTTCACCCCCCTCTCAGTATAAGCTTGTGTTCTTCATTTATAATATCCATTATGCATTATATGGTTGGAAACTTAATTGAATTTTGTAAAGTTGCAATTTGGTAAAGTAAATGAATAGATGCATTTAGAGGTATGCCTATCCTAAACCATGAGTATCTTGATCCCCTAATACCATCAAAGAACCAATGGGAAGCAAGGAGTTCAATGGAAACAAAGTATAGATAGTTTATATTTTATGTTGATTTACTTATGCTCAAATATACTAGAATTGGGGGGAGATATCCCTGATGCAGTTAATGTAATATTCTATAAATTAAGGAGAATTTACCATGCAATATTTAATGCAATAACTGTTTATTGGTTTAGAGAAGGTACTTTTACTTTATTTCCATGTTTGGTTATAATAGGTAACTGATTCTCTTTTTGTGGATGACATTCTCTTTTAGTGTTAATCCTTCTTTATTTTTTGGATGCTTAGTGATTACTCTTTATTTTTTTAGTATCTAGATGTATTCTTGTTTGGTTTATTAATAATAGAAATCCAAGAGTAGAGTTCTAGGGTGAACTTAGAGGTGACCTAAGGGAATTAAGAACCCCTTAGGATGAACATAGGTGACCTAAGGGAATTAATAACCCCTTAGGGTGAACATAGGAGACCTAAGGGAATTGAGACCCCCTTAGGGAGATAAAGGACTAAGTTGTGGAGAGATTACATCTAAGTTAAGATAGCTCGTTGTGTAGATGAGATGGATAGCTTAACTCATAATACTCATAGCATACTTACACATAATGACTTGTGTATGGTATGGAGATGCATGTATATCTTCGATGGACTTTGGGTGATAAGTCTAGCTCATCAAGAGTGATAGGATAGATGGGCTTATTTGCAGTAATACATGATACACCTACATAGATAAACTTGTTTTAGGGTACTTCGTGAGATGTAAATTTCAGGAAAAATTAGGGGATTGAAACTTTAGGCAAAAATTAGTTGGGTTAGGGGTTCATGAAGGCTTCATGTATCTTTCTCCTTAGTAAAAAAACTTTATTCTATTTTTATATTTTTCTATTTGTGTATTTTTGGATCATTACATTTGGTATTATATCTCTAGGTACGAGGGTATAGAGCTTCTATATGTGCTAAAGGGAATTAGATGTCTCCAATGAAGGCTTGCTTAAGGTAAAGGCTAAAGTTGTGCTGATCTAGAATATCTTATTTGCTATAATATGACAGGAATTAACCCAAAGGTAGAGTGGATTTTTGGATGCCTTAGTATGGGCTTCGGTATCAATGACACATCCTAGCCTGGGATATTACCCTAGTTAGATTGTTAATTCATATAGCAAGAGAGCTTTGTATTATGGCTTGAATTAGAGATACAACTTAAGATGAAACTATAATCTAATCTTATTTTTTGGATGGAACCAAGTTAAGATGCCACCTAAGACTAGAAGAGGGAGGACTACACCTAGAAAAACTCAACAAAGTAATGTCGAAGAAGAAAACCAGGATGGGGGACCAATAATCCCTAATAGGGAGGTAGAAGACCTCACTGCTTTGATTGTTGCTATGTAGGATCAGATAAGGTAATTGCTAGAAATAACTACAAACCAGAATTTGCAAGTTCAAGGCTCAAAGATTGTTCTAGATAGTGGACTAACTGTAGATTAAGTGCAAGATAGAGCCTTAGCAGAAAAGGAAACAACTAGGTATATGAAAAACATTAGTATCTCCAAGTTTGATGTGGAGGACAATGGTGATGCAGCGAAAGCATGGCTAAGAGAAGCAGAGGTTCACTTTATGATAAACTGCTACTCATCAAGAACTTGAACACTTTGGGCTATGATTAACCTGGAAGGGGTTTCTCTAGAATGGTGGGAAACCCACTATGAGGAAACTAAGATTGAACCTATTGACACTACATGGCAATAATTTATAAAAATATTTAAGAAGAGATTGTTAACAGAGCATTTCTATACCTTAAAGTTTGAGGAATTTTCTAGTCCAAAACAAGAAACCAACATAGTAGGGGTGTACTATAAGAAGCTGGTAATATTTTTTAAATATGTACCTATTTATAATGAGAAAATGAGGGTTCACAACTTCACTATTAGATTGGATTCTAGGTTAAATCATGATGTAGACATGCAGGAGCCTAAATCATTGCAAAATGTATATGACCTAGCAAAGAAAGTAGAGTCACACTTCTGTTATAAATACGAAACCCTACCCGAGCAAGCTCGGTAGGAGCTAAAGAAGAATAGTGTTGGGTTTGTAAAATGGGAGGTTGATCAAGATCGAAAGGCTAAGAACCCCCAAAATCCTAAGAATAAACCTAATGGAAATCAGAAGAAGTTCAAGAAGAAATTTCATAGGAAGGATAACAAACCCAATAATATGAAACCTCAACCATAGAAGTTGCAAGCTCCAACTCTAGTAGTTAAAATTGAGAATCAAAAACCTAAAAAATAGGAAGGAACCAAGAAATGGTGCTACAATTATCGAGGACCTCATTAATATAATCAATGTCCATATCAAGCAAGGACTAGCATAGCTAATGCAAAAGGGAAGGAACAAGAACATCAAATCTATGTCGCAACCGAGAAGCAGAAGCTAGAGGGACAAGCCATCCCATTAATTATGAAAGGTAAGGTTTTTAATAAGCAAGTAAATATTTTGATAGATAGTGGAGCCATTGATAGTTTTATTTCATCTAGTCTAGAAAGGATTGTGTCAAAAAGGCCTGGATATTTGGCTCAAGGGTGGAAGGTTGAGTATGGTTTTGGGTAGACCTACTCGGTGAACCAATGTTATCCTATGGTAGAAATCACTCTATCTAAGGGGACTAGAGAATGTTGTTTATATGTAGCTCCCCTACATACCTTTGATATGGTCCTAGGGATGGATTGGCTACAAGCTCATAAATCCTTAGTCAATTTTCAAGAAGATAGGAGTAGACTAAGAATTCATAGCAAAAAAGGGGCATTTGAACCTCAAATGTTGTTCGCTATGCAATTGAAAAGACCCTAAAGAGATGAGGAATAGTGTATGTAGTAAAACTTAATGAAGTGGAAGACTATGAGAAAAGAGAAATACTAAGAAAAAATCCGATTTTACAAGATTTTTAGGATGTATTTACAGAGGACCTACCTAGGCTACCTCCTGTACGGGAATTTGACTTCAAAATTAAACTTATGACAGGATCTGAGCTTATTCATAGATCCCTATATAGGATAAATACTATTAAAATACAAGAACTAAAGGTTCAATTATAGGGATTATTAAGAAAGGGTTTGATAAAAAAAGTGTATCATCGTGGGGTGCACCAGTTTTGTTAGTGAAAAAGAAGGAAAATTCGTTAAGATTGTGTATTGATTATAGGATGCTAAATAAGGCTACAATCAAGAATCGGTATCCTTTACCTAGGATTGAAAATTTATTTGATCAACTAAAGGATTCCAAGGTGTTTACTAAGATTGATCTAAGATCAGGGTATCACCAATTAAAAATTTGTGAATAAGACACTCACAAGATGACATTTAAGACTAGGTATGGGCATTATGAGTTTACGGTTCTACCCTTTGGATTGACTAATGCTCTAGTTGCTTTCATGAACTTAATGAACAGTGTGTTCTTAAGGTATTTGGATCAGTTTGTCTTGGTATTCCTAGATGATATCCTTATACACTCTTGATATAGAGAAGAGCACGATAAACATCTTAGGATCATGTTAGAATTGCTAAGGAAAAATTAACTTTATGGAAATTTGGCTAAGAGTGAATTCTATGTTCTAGAGATACGATATCTTGGCCACATCATATCAGAAAAGGGATTTTTTGTGGATCCAAAAAAGATAGAGGCTATCCTAAATTGGCCACCCCCTACTAATGTTATTGAAGTGTGAAGCTTCATGGGGTTAATGGGCTACTATAGATGTTATATAACGGATTACTCCATGATTGCTGGACCTATAACTAATCTTCAGAAGAAGGGAAAGGAATTTAAGTGGTAAAAAAAGTGTGAGGCTACCTTTTCACTACTAAAGCATAAGATTACTATTGCACAAATACTAAAGGTTTTTGATCCACAAGGGGACTTTTTAGTGTGCACTGATGCCTCAATAGATGGGTTGAGAGGGGTAATCTCACAAGAGGAGTTAGTAGTGGCATATACTTCAAGAAATCTCAAAAAGCATGAAGTTAATTATGCTACACAAGATTTAGAGCTAGCTGTAGTGGTGCATGATTTAAAGGTTTGACACCACTACTTGGTGGGAAGACCCTTTGAATTAAAGACCAACCATCAAAGTCTGTGATACATATTCACCCAACCAATACTCAATGCAAGACAGAGAATATGGGTGGAATTTATCATTGAGTATGATTTTGATATTGAGTACATAAAAAGAAAAGAGAATAGAGTAGTTGATGCTTTGAGTAGAAGAAAATATATAGTAGCCATAACTAAAATTCACATGGACCTGATTGATCGAGTGAGACATAAGCAATCTCAGGATGAGTATTACCAAGAAATTCGAGTTAAGATGAACAAAGATCCTAAAGGAAATAAGGAATTTAGTCTAAAATATGACTTTTTATGTTATAAGGGAAGGGTAATCATACCAAATATGGGTAATTTAAGGAACTTGATAATGTAAGAAGCCCATAGATCTCCTTATTCTGCTCATTAAAGAGGAGAAAAAAGGTAAGAAAATATGAAAAGAACCTTATTTTGGGTAGGAATGAAGAAGGACATCATAGATTTTGTTGCTTGATACCTTGAATATCAGAAAGTTAAGGTAGAGTACTAGCATTCTGTAGGAAAACTATATCTACATGATATACCTATGCAAAAATTGTAGGTATATCCATGGATTTTATAGTGGTTTTACCCAAGACTTGGTACCAACATGATGCCATATTTGCAGTGGTTGAAAAATTGACTAAGGTTACCCATTTCATATCGAGGAATACCAAGGACGATGCTTAGGTGGTGGCTAGTAGATTCCTCAAAGAGGTATTTCGATTGCATGGATTTCCTAAGGTAATTATCTTAGATAAAGACTCCAAATTCACTTTTGAATTTTGGAAATCCCTTCATAGTGTATTTGGTATGAAACTGAATATGAGTTTAGCATACCACCCTAAAACAGATGGCCAAATGGAGCAGGTAAACCAAGTTCTAGAAGACATGCTTTGCATGTATTGGATGGATCACAAGTCTCATTGGGAATATTATCTACCTTTTATAGAGTTTGCCTACAATAATGGACATCACTCCTCACTAAGAAAGGCATATTTCAATGACTTGTATGGGTGAAAGTGTAGAACACCATTGTCTTGGAAAAACCTAGAAGATCGAGTTGTGATTATACCAAAAATGGCCAGGGTGATGGAAGATCATCTAAAGGAAATTAGGCAAAGGCTTAAAGAAGTTGCAGATAGGCAAAAGAGTTATGTAGATCTAAAAATGACTCTAAGAGAGTATTATGTTTGAGATAAGGTGTTCTTAAAAGTTAAGCCAAATAAGAGTGCTATCAAATCCATGAAGTTGGATCCACATTTTGTGGGGCCCTTTGAGATCATGGAAAAGATCAGTCCGGTTGCATATCGACTTGCATTACCACCTAATATATCCAAAATCCATGACACCTTCCACATATCCTTGCTTAGAAAATATGTTGCTGACCCTGAACATGTGTGGGATGTTTAAAATTTGTAGATGGTAAATCTGAAGGCCGTTGAAGTACTACTAGTGAAGATTATTGAGTTTCATTATATGTCTCTACAGAATCGGACTCTTAAACAATGTAAGGTCCAGTGGGACCAGTTCTCTAAGAAAAATACCACTTGGGAGAAAGTGGAGGTTATGCAAAAATATTTTTCCTTTTTTTTGAAGCTATATGATGTAATAATTTTTACTTTCTGTTAAAAACAAAGGAAACTGGAAACATCGAGGACGATGTTTAATTCTAGTGGGGGAGGATGTCATGACCCTCCCTAGCAGACTATATGACACAAAGAAACAATGTATTAACCTATGATGTTGTGATACTTAGTTTGAATAATTGAATCAACTATATGATGTTTAGTTGATTTAGAAGGGCATGTTATCACTAACATATTGCCAAGTGTGCAGGATCAGGTACACTCGTAGGTGGAGAAGGTAGAAGCATCCACAAAAAATGAGGGAACTTAAGATCAAGGGAAATAACGATTAAGGTACTTGGAGGTAATATGGATAGATACCTTCATATAGGTATGCATTGTCAGAAGGGATAATCATCAATGATTGATCATCTTGAGCCTTAGTTGATAGCCTAGTAGCTATCATAAAATATTTGGCTGAGATAGGTGATTGGGTTGATGGAAATATTCCCTCTTTGTTGTTTTATAAATTTGATTGCTCTCTATTGCATCATGGCTTGGGTAGCATAATGTTGGAATTTCAATAGGAGAACAACTACAAAATGCATGTGGATGCATAAAGTAAATTGTTATGTTGAAGTGATAATAGAGCATCATTTTTATGAAGGAAAGTAAATTAAATTTAAATGCTAAATGAAGACTCATTTAAATTAATTAATGAGGTTTTGATTAAATAATGATATGATTAATTTAAAATCATTAGTAAACTTTATTTCAATTAATAAATAAGAGTTCATTTAAAATAATTAAAGAAGTTCATTTTAATGATAATGTAAATTCATTAATAGACTTTAATTAAGTGAAATAAATAAAAAAGAAAAATCCATTTAAGATAAATAGAAATATTTTATTTTAAAGAAAGAGCAATTATGAAATTGTTTTAAATAAAAGAAATATATTTTAAAATGGTGATAAAATATCATGTAAAGGATATTTTATTAAAAAGGGTACCATTCTTCATTTTAATAATGTAAATATCCTTTTTTCCTATATAGTGCAATCTATGTAAATAATCTAGGGGACTATTAATTTCCAAATATGGAAATTATGGGTAAAAGAACTAGTTACCACAAAAAAAAACGGATGAGGGATGAAAGCATTGAAGAAAGGGGGGCTCGAGGTTGGCTCATGATTCGAGGAGGGATGACAGATGGGCCACCTAGAGGAAAGGAGCATGTAAAGTGCAAGAGAGGAAAACAACTAAAAACTAAGGAAGAAGGTAGAAGACAGAGGATGATGCAAACCATGCGATTGGGGAAAGACAAGAACGCACAAAAAGCAAAGGGAGAGGTAGCCAAGACACCACCAGATTCCATTCCATAGGAGTATTAAGGTTGGGGGGTTTTAAAACTTTATCCATTTATACATGTGTTTCTATGATGAATGATTTAGATTGAAACCTGGTTATACTCCCCTATAGCATGATAATCCCTTTAAAAGGTTTGGAAACAACCTGTGTCTAAGTATGTTAAGCATTGTGTGTTTAGATGCTTGTAGTGTGAAGCACTATGTATTTAGATTCTTGTAGTGTGAAGCACTATGTGTTTAGATTCTTGTATTGGAAAGCACCGTGTATTTGAAGTGCTGCTTGTTGTGGGAATGTTAGAATAAGAGAATATTCTCTTAAGTTCCACTAGGATAGACACACTTGAGTTTCCACTCCTCCATGTGTCAGGAGAACTCTCAATGGTGTCTTCATCAAGTCTGATGAGTTGTTGTAATCCAACGACTCTCAATGATCAACTTTGCTATTTATACAAAGTTGATCCTTGGAATAAATCAATCAGTTCTATTTTGCTTCTTCAATCTCTTGTAATGCTTTGCATATCTATTTGGGAAATTCTAACATGGTACCAGAGCAAGATAGATTTTGCTAGCATTCTCTCTTGAAGGAAGTCTTCCGAATTGGTTCTTAATCTTCTTCTTCTTTGTTTTTTTAAGAAGAAAATATTTTATAGTTTATCTTAGATGCATTTTTTTGAGATATTTGCTTATGGTAATTCATTTTTAAATTTTTTTCTAACTTCTATTCTACCATTTATGCAATTTTTTTAATCTCAAATATTGCTTCTTAAAATAAAATTTGTTTTAATGCCCTCCTCTATTGCATTTGTTTATATTTTATTCTCCTTCTTCAAGCGCAGCAACTCTGCGTAATTTCAAAGGAGAAACAATATAACTAGCAATCATTTAAGAGGCCATTATTTTTCCTCATATCTTTGCCTACATTTTTTTCCCAAAGGATTGCAGACGATTCGACTTCCATAGCCTTCGCTGCAACTATTGTGGAAAACGTAGCCTTCTTTGCATTGGGGAATCTTAAAAGATTTTATTTTGCATATCGTTAAGTCTTCGTCAATATTTAATATTCGATTTCCCTCATCGCATCAAATAATAGACTATTGGTTTAATAAATAAACCAAAGAAGCATTTCCTCTAAGAGGAAACATGGCCTTGTATAGCACGTAAAGCTTTGGTGCACTTGAGTCTTTGCCCAACGACATATCCTATATTATTTTTTCAAATATTTTTGGCGATCTAACTCGATCTCATTCCCATTAGTTCATTTGGCGCTCCGGGAGTCCTTCGACTATTTTTCTTTATAAGCACCTTCATTGGCATGGGAAAATATTAACATTCTACTATGAAACGTTGTTAAAGCTTTATAAGCCCTTCTATATATGTTTTGCAAGCTCTGTGTTCTACAGGTTTTTTTAGGCACCTTCTTTCAGTTTGAAGGTCCATTGCGCCTCCTTTTTTCAGCGTCGTTCTAGAGTCTGCATATTTCCATCATTCTAAGCACAGGTTGTCTTCAGTAGAGGGTTCATGATCACAAGCACCATGTTGTACCACCGCCCGTAGGGCCCTGGTCCGGTCATCTTCCCTTCTGAGGCCTTCCTCTTCGGATTTGATCACTCTTCACTCGCTGCTCTATGGATGACATCGTCTGCATTTTTACACTGGTATTGATAAAAATAAATTTTATTTATTTTTTTATTCTAACCTTTGAGTGCAGATGAGTTGATGGTCCAACGTTTTCATCTCTGCCATGATGCCATTTTTTCAAACGTTGAAACGAGCAAGGATTCGGCTGTGGCAACGAGGTTTTAGGCTTCCAAAACCATTTTTTCGTCAAAGCTGTGATGCCAAATTTTTTCCTTATCGACGCAACCAGGGTGATCCCGTTCTCTCCTTTTTAAAAAAAAAGCTATTAATATTTTGTATTTATTTTATACATCTGCACTTTTGTAGCCTTCCGAGGAAAACGTTACGTTTTTCTTTTATTTTCGGCCTTCCCTTGGCTCGGAAATCAATATTGTAATTTTTTAATAAAATTTTGGGGGTTGATAAGGTGCCTTTCTTGCACCTATCAAAAATCTGGGGGGGTGTTTCTTTGCGTCACTTTTTTAGCCTCCATTTTTGCTCTTAAAAATTGGTTATATTGCTTAACTAAAAGATCTCTAAATCAAAAAGGAAATTTTAATTAACTTTACTAAGTTAGAGATCTAATAGATTAAATCCTTTTATTAGTAACATAAAAGTATTTCCTTATAATTTAATTGTGATCACCATTTGTTTATTTGCTTTATAATTCATATTTGTTTTAATAAATATAATTGCAATTTATTTTATACAAATTCTATAGTGATCACATATTTTATTGTCTTAAATTTTGTTTTAATATCTCTACATTAAAACTAAGTTTTAAGTTCATAATCAATTGTCATCACATATTTGGATATTTGCTTTATAATTTTTTTAAATTAAATTGCAATTTATTTTTATACAAATTCAATAGTGATCTCAAATTTCACTGTCTATAATTAAAATTTGTTTTAATATCTCTACATTAGAACAAATTGCTTATTTCCCTTTATTTAAGCAATATCAACATAATTTTTTCCTTTAAGCATTAATAATACTTGTTCACTTTTTTTGGCATAATTATAATTTCCTTGTCCATAATCAAACAAATAAAATATCTCTTACCATTATTGGGAATCCTAAATAACTTATAGTTTCCCTCAAGTAAGGGCGAGTTATCAAGATAAACAATATTGGCCTAGATGATATAAGCCTATGTTCCAAGTATCGAATCTTATCAATACTTATAGTTTCCCTCTCGTAAGGGCGGGTATTTGAGAGGACAAGATATATAGGTCTAGCATATTTGTATTCCTTTAATCAAACTTAACATCAAATATCAATAATACTTATAGTTTCCCTCTCGTTAGGGCGGGTATTTTTGACAATTTGGTGCTCCTAAAACTTTGGCCAAATTTTTGTTCTCTTCCCTCATCGATTATCATGTTCCCTCTAATTACTTATAGTTTCCCTCTCGTAAGGGCGAGTAATTTTTTGGAAATTTGGTATTTCTTTGAGGCCTTGAACATATTTGTCCATTGACTTCCATTTTAAAAGTTAAAGGGGGGAACTTTGGGTTAACTTCAAAATGAATTCAATTGATCTTCTCACTCCTCATAACTACCATACATGGAAACCCAAAGTTTTAAATCTCATTTCTCAGAAAGGTCTCACTCACCTTTTAGAAGAAAAGCAACCTGAGTTTGATAAGAATATGAAATATTTGTTCACAAAGGAAAAATGCATGAAACTATGGGTATTATTAGCTCTAATGTTCATGAAAGTTTGTGGTTTCACATTACAGATTGTAAAAATCCTCATGAAACTTGGGAAAAACTAAAAACTTTGTTTGGAAAAGTAGACCAAATAAGATCAATGCAACTAGAAGCAGAACTAACATCTTTGTGTCCTGATGATTTTAGCAGTATTGTTGACTTCCTTACCAAATTCAAAGAAGTCCTATCCCAATACAAAGGCAGTGGGAAAACTAATACTGAAGAAGAGTGTATTTATCTAATTCTTTCTAAACTAAATGGTGCATTTCATATTTTTGCAACCACCTTTTTATCTACTAAATATGCTCTTGGTGCAACCTTTAAAATGCCCTCCTTAGAATATTTTTGTGATAGACTAACTAGGGAAGAAACTAAAATTGTCAGATATGAGTCTTCTTCCTCTTCCTCTTCCTCTAAAGCTTTAGTAGCCTCCACCTCTTCTAAAGAAAAATACAAAAATAAGGAAAGGAATCCCATAACCTGTACTCACTACAAAAAGAATGGTCATTCTGCAAATAAATGCTGGAAAATATTACAACAACTAGAGGCAGCTATAAAAGATCAAAATATAGACAATAAAAAGCAAATAGGGAAAGCCCTAAATGTTCAAGGGAAAACCTCCAATTCTTCCTCTAATTACTGGGTTCTTGATTCTGGAGCTACTCATCACATGACTGCTTCAGATGAGTCTTTCTCTTCTATCTCCTCTAGTTCTACCTGTAGCATAGAAGTGGGTGACTCTTCCTTTATCCCAGTCAAAGGAAAGGGGGACATAACCATTGATGGTGGCTCTATAAAAAATGTTCTCTATGTTCCAAATATTGCCACAAATCTTCTCTCCATCTATCAAATTTGTACTTTTGGGAAAGGGAAAATAGTTCTCTTCTCTCCAACAGGAGTTGAGATAAGAGACTTTCAAGATCCCCACTCTCTCATAGCCAAAGGAGATATAGATCACAACACTCACCTCTTTCACTTTAAAGGATTCAAAAATCTAGAAGGGGCATCCTATTTTGTGGCTCATGGAGATCTTGAAAGTAAGATTTGGCATGAAAGGTTTGGTCATCTTAGTTACAACTACCTAAAGGAATTAAGCACCCATGATATGGTAACAGGTTTACCCCAAGTCTCTTCTATTGATGGAGTTTGTCCTGGATGTGCTCTTGGAAAGCAACATCAAGATCCTTTCCACCCAAGTAGTTCTCTAAAAGCTTCATCCCCTCTAGAACTAATCCATAGTGACTTGATGTCTTTTCCTAAACCTTCTTTCAAAGGAGAAAAATATGCTCTAACCTTTATTGATGAATTTTCTAGAAGAACTTGGGTCTACTTCCTAAAATATAAAAGTGATGTTCTATCCCACTTCAAAGTCTTCAAAGCCTTAGTTGAAAATCAGGCCTCTTGCAAAATCAAGAAAATTTGCACAGATAATGGGGGGAATACTGCAGTAATGAGTTCTCCATATTTCTATCAAGTCATGGCATCATTCATCAACATTTTGTCTCCCATAATCCTCAACAAAATGGTATTGCAGAAAGGAAAAATTGGACATTAAAAGAAATGGCAAATTGTATGCTCCATTCAAGAGATCTTCCAAAAAATTTTTGGGCAGAAGCTATTAACTGTGCCAATTATATTCAAAATCGCACACCTCATAAAGTTCTTGACCATTTAACTCCTGAAGAAGCATGGTCTGGCTCAAAACCAGATGTTTCCTACTTCAATATTTTTGGGTGTACTGCTTGGGCTCACATCCCAAAGAAGAAAAGGAAGGCTCTAGATAAGAAAAGCAAAAATCTCATCTTTATCGGTTATTGTGAAGAATTGAAAGCATACAGACTTCTTGATCCCTCAACTCATGAGGTCTTCTTTCATAGGAATGTCCAATTTGATGAAACATTCCCTCAAAAATATCCTCAAACGTCCTCTTCCTCCATTGAGCCTTCTCCTATAGTAGAACCTCAATATTATGAAGAGCCAACTCTTGAAGTTAACTTGGTAATTGATAATCAAGATGAGGAACCTGTAACTCCACCTCAATGTCTTTCAACTCCTTCCACTCCTTCCACTATGCCAAAATGGGCCCACACCATTGTTAAAGAAGCCACTCCTTACATCCAAAATCTTCCATCAACCAGATCATCCAACCCCATAGGCACTGGTCTTGTCTGTCAGTCTATTTCCTCTGATCCTCAATCCTTCAAAGAAGCCTCAGGTATTAAAGAATGGGATAATTCCATGGAGAATGAATTTTCTTCCTTAATCAAAAACAAAACTTGGGATTTAGTTCCCTTGCCTAAAGGAAGGAAGTTAGTTCATTGTAAATGGATCTTCAAAATAAAATATGGGCCTAATGGAGAAATAGACAAACACAAAGCTCGTCTAGTAGCCAAAGGTTTTTCTCAAATTGAAGGTATTGATTATGCAGAAACCTTTGCTCCAGTTGCTAAAATGGATTCTGTTAGACTGGTTCTTGCTCTGAATGCTTCCCATAAGTGGCCTGTCTATCAAATGGATGTAAAATGTGCTTTCTTACATGGAGATTTAAAAGAAGAGATATTCATGGAACAACCTGTTGGTTTCACTCAAGACTCCTCTCTTGTTTGTAGGCTTAAAAAGTCTCTCTATGGCCTCAAACAAGCCCCTAGAGCTTGGTATGAAAATATGGACTCCTTCCTTCTTTCCATAGGTTTTTCTCATTGTGAGTCTGATAACACAGTTTATATTTGGAGAAATGAAGGCAATATCACCATTCTTGTTCTATATGTTGATGATATTCTTCTCACTGGTAGTAACTTGACTCACATTCAGACTATAAAAGACTCCCTCTCTGAAAAATTTGAAATGGTTGATCTAGGTAAAGCTCATTACTTCCTTGGGATCCAAATAAGTCAAACAGATGCAAGAATTTCTTTGTGTCAACAAAAGTACACTCTAGATCTTCTTCAAAGATTTAAAATGATAGATTGCAAACCTTCTCCTACCCCCTTTCAATCTGGCATTAATCTTAGTACTTCCTGCTCATCCCCTCTATGTGATGCAACTCTATACCATCAACTTGTAGGGAGTCTACTATACCTTACTCATACTCACCTAGATATCTCTTATGTTGTTGGCCTCATATCCAGATTCTCTCATCAACCTCATTTCAGTCATTGGCAAGAAGCAAAAAGAATCCTCCATTACTTGTAGGGCACTACGCACTTTGGGCTCTTCTACAAGGGAAAATCCATGGATATCATTGGCTACACAGATTCAGATTGGGCAGGTTCAATAGAAGACAAATGTTCAACCTCAGGCTATGTCTTTTGCCTTGGTTCTTCACCAATAGCCTGGTTATGCAAGAAACAACAAGCAGTAGCCTTATCTTCTACAGAGGCAGAATACAGGGCAACAGTTTTAGCTAGTCAAGAAGCTCTTTGGCTTCGTCAAATTCTGAGAGAATTTGGTTTCACCCATGAAAAGCCTATAACTCTTTGGTGTGACAATCAGAGCACAATTCATATTGCACGCAATCCGGTTGAGCATCAGTGCACCAAGCACATTGAGATACACATGCACTTCATACGACAACATATTCAGAATGGGGATATATACTTGGAATATATTCCAACTGAGAATCAAATTGCAGATATCTTCACCAAGTCATTTCCTTCTCCGCGTTACCTTCAGTTGTGAGATAAGCTTGGAGTAATACAACTGCATTGATTGATTTTATGAGGACAATCTTCGCCATACGAAGACAAGCCTCTCTTCTTCTCATAGTTGGTTTTTCCCCAAAGGGGTTTTTTCACCAACTATAAGTTGTATATGAGTACCTAATCAGGCCAAGTTGTCGGGACTCATATTTATTTTTGTATAAAGAGGACAATCTTCACCATACGAAGACAAGCCTCTCTTATTTTCATAGTTGGTTTTTCCCCATAGGGTTTTTTCACCAACTATATAATGTAAATGAGTACCTAATCAGGCCAAGTTGTTGGGACTCATCTTTTTTTTTGTATAAAGAGGACAATCTTCGCCATACGAAGACAAGCCTCTCCACTTTTCATAGTTGGTTTTTCCCACAAGGGTTTTTTCACCAACTATATAATGTAAATGAGTACCTAATCAGGCCAAGTTGTCGGGACTCATCCTTCTTTTTGTATAAAGAGGACAATATTCGCCATACGAAGACAAGCCTCTCTTCTTCTCATAGTTGGTTTTTCCCCACAGGGGTTTTTTCACCAACTATTTATTGTAAATGAGTACCTCCTCAGGCCATGCTGTCGGGACTCATATTTCTTATTGTATTAAGAGGACAATCTTCACCATACGAAGACAAGCCTCTTACTTCCTTTTGATTGATGGTTTTTCCCATTGGGTTTTTACCATCTCTTCAAAAAGAAGTCATTGTACATGAGTACCTCATCAGGCCTTGTTGTCGGGACTCATTTGTACGAATATCCCCTAGTATCACTTAAAAGGGGGTGTTAGAATAAGAGAATATTCTCTTAAGTTCCACTAGGATAGACACACTTGAGTTTCCACTCCTCCATGTGTCAGGAGAACTCTCAGTGGTGTCTTCATCAGGTCTGATGAGTTGTTGTAATCCAACGGCTCTCAGTGATCAACTTTGCTATTTATACAAAGTTGATCCTTGGAATAAATCAATCAGTTCTATTTTGCTTCTTCAATCTCTTGTAATGCTTTGCATATCTATTTGGGAAATTCTAATAGGGACAACCACCTATTTTAAATGGAAAGCATTGTGCATTTGAAGCATCGCTTGTAGTGGGAAAACCACCTATTTTAAATGGAAAGCATCATGCATTTGAAGCGCTGCTTGTAGTGGAAAAACCACACGTATTTTAGAGCAAGCATTGTGTTCGAAAAGTGTCACTTGTAGTGGAAAAACCACCTGTGTTAAGTAGGAGTGATGTGTTTAAAAAGCACTGTTTGTAGTGGAAAAACCACCTATGTTAAGTAGGATTATTATGTTTGAAAAGCGTTGCTTGTGGAAAAACCACCTGTGTCAAGTAGGAGTGATGTGTTTGAGAAGTGTCGCTTGTAGTGGGAAAACCACCTGTGTTAAGTAGGAGTGTTGTGTTTGGGAAGCACTACTTGTAATGGGAAACCACCCACATCTATGTGGGAGTTCCATTGCTACGTAAGCTCGTACCACTTTGGGACAGGTAGTGGCAGTAGAAAAGAAAGCCTAGCACCTGGTTTTACCTTGTTTGGACTCTAAGTTTGGTAGTCCTTTGACCTTTCTACAGAGGTTGTTTCACATCCGCCATGAAGGCGTATTAGTCTAAGGTTGTAAATATTTGATTAGTAAGGTTTACCTATGTAATTTTAATTGAAATGAGACCTTTGATTAATATGAATTATCTTAAGATATTTTAATTAAAGAGAAACCTTTGATTAATATGAATTATCTTAAGAAATTTTAATTAAAGAGAAACATTTTATTAATAAGAATTATCTTAAGATATTTTAATTAAAGAGAAACCTTTGATTAATATGAATTATATTAAGAGATTTTAATTAAAGAGAAACCTTTGATTAATATGAATTATCTTAGGAGATTTTAATTGAAATGAGACCTTTGATTAATATGAATTATCTTAGGAGATTTTAATTAAAGAGAAACCTTTGATTAATATGAATTATCTTAAGATATTTTAATTAAAGAGAAACCTTTGATTAATATGAATTATATCAAGAGAATTAAAGAGAAACCTTTAATTAATATGAATTATCTTAAGAGATTTTAATTAAAGAGAAACCTTTGATTAATATGAATTATCTTAGGATATTTTAATTGAAATGAGACCTTTGATTAATATGAATTATCTTAGGAGATTTTAATTGAAATGAGACCTTTGATTAATATGAATTATCTTAAGAGATTTTAATTAAAGAGAAACCTTTGATTAATATGAATTATCTTAAGAGATTTTAATTAAAGAGAAACCTTTGATTAATATGAATTATCTTAAGAGATATTAATTAAAGAAAAACCTTTGATTAATATGAATTATCTTAGGAGATTTTAATTGAAATGAGACCTTTGATTAATATGAATTATCTTAAGATATTTTAATTAAAGAGAAACCTTTGATTAATATGAATTATCTTAAGATATTTTAATTAAAGAGAAACCTTTGATTAATATGAATTATCTTAAGAGATTTTAATTAAAGAGAAACCTTTGATTAATATGAATTATCTTAAGATATTTTAATTAAAGAGAAACCTTTGATTAATATGAATTATCTTAAGATATTTTAATTAAAGAGAAACCTTTGATTAATATGAATTATCTTAGGAGATTTTAATTGAAATGAGACCTTTGATTAATATGAATTATCTTAAGATATTTTAATTAAAGAGAGACCTTTGATTAATATGAATTATCTTAAGAGATTTTAATTAAAGTAAGATATTTGATTATTATGAATTATTTTATGAGATCTTAATTAAAGTGACCTTTAATTAATGAGATTTACCTTATGTGGTTTTAATTAAAGTAAGACCTTTTGTGTAATAAGATCATGAAGCGGTTATTTTTAACTAAAGTGATGAATATTTATATAAGGTTGTGAATATTTAATTGAGGTTATGAATCTAAGATTATGGTTGAAAATCTTTGATTAGTAAGTCTATGATGTAGACTTTATTAAAAGGATGTTAGATTTATTCTTTGAATTGAAGTTATGGGGCTTTGATTTAGGGAATGAATGAAGGATTGTTTTAGAGGTTAAAGGTATGGGACTTTAATGCTTTAAAACAATATTAGATTTGATTGGAATTGTGAATTAAAAGGATGTTAGATTTATTCTTTGAATTGAAGTTATGGGGCTTTGATTTAGCGAATGAATGAAGGATTATTTTAGAGGTTAAAGGTATGGGACTTTAATGCTTTAAAATAGTATTAGATTTGATTGGAATTGTGAATTAAAAGGATGTTAGATTTATTATTTGAATTGAAGTTATGGGGCTTTGATTTAGGGAATGAATGAAGGATTGTTTTAGAGGTTAAAGGTATGGGATTTTAATGCTTTAAAACAATATTAGATTTGATTCAAATTGTGAATTAAAAGGATGTTAGATTTATTCTTTGAGTTGAAGTTATGGGGCTTTGATTTAGGAAATGAATGAAGGATTATTTTAGAGGTTAAAGGTATGGGACTTTAATGCTTTAATATATGAATGGATTTGATTAAATTTAGACCTTGATCTAAGTAGTACATGTTGGATGGATATCTAAGGGAACTTGAGAGGTGAAGATAAAAGTAAAGGATCTTTTATAATATCCACTATGCATTATATGGTTGGAAACTTAATTGAATTTTGTATAGTTGCAATTTGGTAAAGTAAATGAATAGATGCATTTAGAGGTATTCCTATCCTGAACCATGAGTACCCTGATCCCATACTACCCTCAAAGAACCAATAAGAAGCAAGGAGAAGCAAGGAGTTCAATGGAAACAAAGTATAGGTAATTTATATTTTATGTTGATTTACTTATGCTCAAATAGACTAGAATTGTGGGAAGATATCCCTGATGTAGTTAATATAATATTTTGTAAAGTAAGGAGAATTTACCATGCAAGCTTTAATGCAATAACTGTTTATTGGTTTAGAGAAGGCGCTTTTACTTTATTTCCATGTTTGGTTATAATAGTTAACTTATTCTCTTTTTGTGGATGACATTCTCTTTTAGTGTTAATCCTTATTTGTTTTGCGGATGCTTAGTGTTTACTCTTTTTTGTTTTAGTATCTAGATGTATTCTTGTTTGGTTGCTTAATAATAGAAATCCAAGAGTAGAGTTCTAGGGTGAACTCAGAGGTGACCTAAAGGAATTAAGAACCCCTTAGGATGAACATAGGTGACCTAAGGGAATTAAGAATCCCTTAGGGTGAAAATACAAGACCTAAGGGAATTGAGACCCCCTTAGGGAGATAAAGGACTAAGTTGTTGAGAGACTACATCTAAGTTAAGATAGCTCATCGTGTAGACGAGATAGATAGATTAACTTACAATAATCATAGCATGCCTACATATAATGACTCGTGTATGGTATGGAGATGCGTGTATACTTTCGATGGACTGAGGGTGATAAGTTTAGCTCATCAAGAGTTATGGGATAGATGGACTTATTTGCAGTAACACATGATACGCCTACATATATGGACTTGTATTAGGGTACTTCATAAGATGTAGCTTTAAAGAAAACTTAGGGGATTGAAACTTTAGGCAAAAATTAGTTGGGTTAGGGTTTCATGAAGGTTTCATGTATCTGTCTCCTTAGTAAACCAAATTTTTTTTTCTTTTTTTTGTAATTTTTTTTTTGTGTATTTTTGAGTCATTACAAGTTTACTAGGAATCTTACTCAAAATTTGGAGAGAACAAGTAATTCCGTAATACCTCAACCCAAATGACCTTAATTCCATAGTAGGATCCATTTGGGCTAACCATACAATTATATCATTCCATAAGGATGGTATTCTATTTGGAGAGAACAAGTAATTCTGAGATCTTCCCTTATACATCATAGACCAAGTTCATCAAGTAAATCTTAGTTGATAATATTTTGGTCTCAATGTTTGTAGACTAAAATTCATTATGCATTTTGGGTTAACTAAACAAGATTTGGATAAATTTGATCTTATTATTAGGTATTTAAATAATTGGAAACATAAGGCTAGTGACACTATAGTCTTATCCCTTATAATTGGACTCCACACTCTTAATACTCTCTTCTTTTTCCTGCCATGTGATCTAACATACAACATTATTTTTTGAAGACCTTGAATCTATGAGATGTAGGTCATTACTTTAAATCTTCATAAATTCATTAAATACAAATATAAATGCAAGAATCATAACATTCTAGTTAACCCCAAATCTTTCACTTATTTTTAGGTGATCGAGGTCAAAAATATTGAAGCACACTTTTACCCTTCTTTTAATTCAATCTCTTGAATCATCACCTTCTTCTCATTTTTCTATCATTGATGCATCAAGGTTTCTCATATTAAATAATCCATATAGAAATTAACTTAAGAATCAATGTTTTAATCTAACCATTATTCGTAATAATAGATTTGTCTTGGACCTAGCAAACCTCCCTTTATCTCTTCAAACTTGAGGCTTGACTTCTAGTAATAAGGGTAAAATAATGCAAATTAAAAATTGATCCTTCATTTATGGTGGCACCACCAATTTGGATAATATCCATGATAGTAATCCTTACCTGGATAAACAATAGTACATTTCATGCTTGTTGACAAACTCATATCCCATCCCTAAGTAGATGCTTTCTAATATTAAATATCGAGGTAAATGACTAGGCCTATATGAGTATGGTATGAAATAGCCCTTATATATCAAAGCCTATATAAGATGCTATGAGATAGGCTATATCCCCATCCATAGTGAGCCTTTACCTTCCTCTTATTTCAAAAGTGAAGGAGAATTTGGTCATTTTAATAGGGTGTCCTAAAGCAAACATTTCTTTAAATAAACTAGATTGGGACAATGATGATGACAATGGGTCAACGCTCCTCATAGATCCAAGATTCTTCAAATTAACCCCAATTGTTGGGGTAAAATTTCTAACCCTAGTTTATCTTGATATAATCACTAATGAAGACAACCATGATTCAAAGGATATTGTGAACAATCCTCCCTAAGATGGTCCTTCAGACTATCTAATACAAAACAACTTTTATTTTGGTAGCTCATTTTTCCAAATCACCCATGTATCTATTTCATAGTAAACAATCAAAAAGCCTTAGACCCTACATATCTAGAGAATCTAGGAGTGCTACCAAATCCTCCTCAATTGGAGGAAAAATCTCAAATTCTAAATGAGAAAACTATGGATGTCAACATTCGAACTCTAGATGATCCCAAGATCCATAAGGTCTTAATACCAATTGAGTGTGAGGAATACACCAAGATCATGATTGATATCAAAGACATATTTTCTTGGTCCTATGCCAACATTCTTGGCCTTGATCCTTCCCTTATTATCCACCATCTAGTCATCACCCTTGGTGCAAAACTCATAAAATAAAAATTGTAAAAATACACCTGAAAGTGGTACTTCTAGTAAGCAGAAGCTCCAAAAACTCATCAATGTTAGATTCATCAAATCCATTGACTATTTTTACTAGATATATAGCATTATTTCTATTTATAAGAAAATATGTAGTGTCAGAGTGTGTACTAAATTTTAAGACATCAATAATGCATGTCCCAAATATGACTTCCCTCTGCCCAACATTGACATGATTTTCAATTTTATTCTAGGATGCAGAATGGTGCATTTGATGGATAAATTATTAGGCTATAATTAGATCAAGATCACCCTTGAGGACCAATCCAAAATAACTTTCACCAACCACCCCTTAGGGAACCTTCTGCTATCAAGTCATACCTTTGGGTTAAAAAATGAAGGGGCTACCTACCACAGAGACATGATATACATGTTCAATGACATGATGTATGACATCATGGAACACTATGCCCATGAACTTCTTAGTTGATATTTAAACCAAAAAGACCATGTTTGGGAACTTAGGTGCATCTTCAAGTGGTTAAAAGAGTACAAAGTATACCTAAAGCCTCAAAAGTACATCTTTGGAGGTATATTAGGGAGACTATTAGGATTCATTATGTCCTAGCATGACATCAAAGTTGACCCTAATAAAATATCAAGTATTATTGATATGCATCCCTCTTGAAATCTAACCCAACCTAGGAGCTTACAAGGTAAAATCCAAGGCATATGAATATTCATATCTTCGTTAGTCGAAAAAGTGTCAACCCTTCACTAAGATTTTTAGGAATGATGAAGTTTTCAAATGGGATGTTGAAACTTTCAATACCTTCAAATCCTATCTATTATCCCCTCTAGTCCTTATTCCACCTAATCATCTTAGTCCCTTGTTGCTATGCATAGTGGCCATTGACAATTCCTTAGGATATATGTTGGCATAATATGATGACCACCATAGATAAAAGGGCTATCTTCTACATTAGTACGACCTTATTTAATTATAAAGTCAAATATACACCTTTACAAAAGTTTTACCTAGCCATAATATTTACCTCTCAGAAGCTTATACACTATATGATCAACCATAAGAACTTTATCATTACAAGTGCTATCCCTTGCTCAATATTATATTCAATCCTCACCTATATGGACAAACCACTGAGTGGGTCATTACACTTAGTGAATTTGATCTTGAGTTTGTCAACCAAAATTGTGTAAAAGGCTAGGTCAATACTGATCAACTAGCAACTACACCTTTAGAATTTAGACATCCCTTAGTGGTAGATAGACTTTATGAATAAGTCAACCTTCAATCTAGAATTAGATCAATATAAATTTTGGAATATTTAATTTTATGATAGATGTGTCCAAGGAGTAGGGGCTATAGTCATCTAGGTCACTCCTTAGCAACAACTAATCCCTTTGTATTTTAATATCAAGTTTACCAATACCAATAATACCACTAAATATGAGGTTCTTATCTTATGTCTATGTGGAGCATCAACTCTCTAGTTTGGAGACCTTTCCATCTTTGGAGACTCTCAGCTAGTAGTCAACCAAGTCAATGGTGTCTTGTTGGGAGTGTTACATTATTTGGTAACTTGAGTACCATTGTAACTATTTAGATTAGAAAGTATGTTTATTGTTTATGTAATTAGTATGTGTCAATTTGTGAAGTGTGTTTATGTATCATGTAATCAAGTGTGAGTTATGAGTGAAAAGTATCATATATGTAAGTGAAGATTTATGAGTGAAAGGTATCATGTGTGTATATGAAAAGTCATGATTATGAGGTGTCTTGTATGTGAGTGTGAGTTACTTTTTTTTTGGTAGATAAGATACTATAGCATTAATACCGATATTTACAGGTTGACCCAAAATTTTTTACAAAAATCAACCTAGGGCTGTTGATGAACATGTCCTTACTAAGGATCCTATATATGTAAAATCTACATGCCACCAAAGCCATTACATCCGGTATGGCACATAGCCTGTTATCAAAAAGAAACTTCCCATACAAAATTTTGGGTATACCCCGAGAAAACACACCTGCATCATAATTACAAAAAAAAAATAGACATAGATCCCTTCCTTGAAATAATGGAGAAACAAAAAGCTACAGACACACATAGCAGAGTACTGAAAAAACTCCCACAAGCTCTGTATTGACAGTTACTCTTAATAATTATTTGGTAATTGCTTTCTTTCATATATGACATGATTTGGGACCACATCCCGTCTTGGCCAATCAACCTTGGAGAAGTGAACCTGCTGGCTAGATTTATGGTAGTGGCTATCTGGTGGTCCATGTGGCTTCGATTCAAAGTCTTATATTACCTTTTATTTCCTGCCCTACGATTATAAACCAACCTCAAATTACTAGGATGACTAGGAGCCATGATATCTGACATGTGACTATCCCCATTAGTCTTTGTGGTATTTCCAAGTAGCATCCATGAAGACTAATAGTTTAGATAATTTTTATTGTGAGTCCATTTCAAAAAAGAGGTGGGAATAATCCTAGCCTTCGAACTTATAGTACCTTCATTGTTGGTAAATTCGACTATCATTCTTAGAATTTTTGTTGAATAAGCTCCTCTACTTCACTCGGGACACCGTGTTCCCATTTGAAAATTTTGTCACCATCGACACCCAAATTGGTCAACTTATCAACAATTTTGTTAGCTTCTCGAAAGACATATTGGGCTTTTCTATCCTGTCTTCCCTGGAAAAGGATCCTAGCCTCTTCAAAAATTGTTTTAATCCTCCAAGAAGGTGTTTTCCAATTATTGAGGATATTTATAACATGCATAGAGTCTCCTTCTACGATCAAATTTCCTTCTAAGTCTTGAGTCATTTGAAGGCCTCTCCACATAGCTCTAGCTTCAAATTTGTTGTTCGTCCTTGTTCCCCAATATTCAAAAAATGCAACCATCATATTTCCATTATGATCTCGCATAATATCGCCAGTGCCTACTTTGCCAGGATTTTCCTTAGCCGCTCCATCAAAATTAAGATTAAACCAACCTGTAGGAGGTGGGGACCACTTAACATTGGCTCTAGGGTTGACTACCCTAGGCACAAACTCATCTAACAAGGTTAAGCTTAAATATTGAGCAATCATGGTCTCCTACATATGAGGTTCACATTCTCATTGATAAAGGATAGAATCCTGGCAATGATAGTTTGATGATTATGGATAGACTCATTAAATACTATATGGTTCTTTTCTAACCACACCTGCTAAAGATAGTGATTGAGACAAATTTTCCACATGTATCTAAGTCTTTGGATTGAAAAGGGGTAAGGCCACTGGACAAAAAAATTAAGTACAGTGGCTGGTTTAACCCAGGATATATTGAAGTCCTAAAAAACCCCACTTAGGACAGTAAAGGAAAAAGGGCACTCAAATAAAATGTGATAAATGGTCTCCCAATTAGCCCTGTACATATAACAATGATTAGTGATACAAATACCTTTACGCATCATATTATAAATGGTTAGAATTCTTCCTTGGATAAACAACCATGAAAAGACTGCAATTTTTGAAATTAAATTTTTTATCCAAACTAAGTCCTTTTGGAGGACAAAATCCTCGTCATCAAGCAGAAGCTTGTAAGCTGATTTAATAGTGAACTGCCCATTTTCTGTAGGAGCCTAGGTCATTTGATATTCCTTGGGTCTCATGGGGATAAACTATTGCCCGAGAATATTACAAAGATAATTTAATTTCACTTGAATTCCCTGAATCCTTATTTATTTCCACTTCATTCTGCCTCTGTCCTCAACCATATAATCAAAGAATTTTTTTTCAATGAGTTCTTCCATGATATCTCTGATTCGGGCTAAGTTAGGATATTGCGTCAGTGGTTCATCCTTAACCCACCTATCATTCCAACAATTTATCCTCTCACCATTGCCTAAAAACCATATTAAATCTTTTTTGATGATTTTATTACAATTGGGAATTGCTTTCCAAAAAGCAGAACCTCTGATTGGAATCGAGTCACTTAGAAATTCCATAATTTGAAGATACTTTCGTTTGATGATAACTGTCCATTCATTTTCTTCACTAGAAATGAGGCACCACACCTGCTTAGCTAGTAAAGCTAATTTTATATGAGCAATTCTGCTCAGACCTAAGCCCCCATTTTCCCTGGGTCTGCACACTTTGGTCCATCCTATTAGGTGTATCCTTTTTTCTCCTCTGATCCAGTCCATAAAAATTCTTTTTAGAGTTTCTCAATTTTCTGGAAAACCTTCACAGGGGCTTTTAAAATAGAGAGGAAATAGACTGGAATGCTCTAAAGAGAGGCCTTAGTGAGGGTCAACTTTCCTACTTGAGATAGAAGATTACCTTTCCATCCAGTAAGTTTTTTTGAATTCTTTCAATAACCCTATCCCACATTGACTCTCTTAGAGAACCAATAAAAAGAGGGAGACCAAGATACGAAGTGGGGAGAATTTGCTATATCACACTCTAAATTTTTTGTAATCATTCCTTACCTCTGAATGGGGGTGTTCAAGAAATATAACTTGCTTTTACTGAAATTAACTTTTTGACCAGCAACATCCTCGTAGAGTTGCAGGATGTATTTAATTCTTTTGGCCTCAACCACCAACGCCTTAGTCAATAGAAGGGTATCATCGATGAATTATTGGTGAGAAAAAACCCTAGTGAGAGATGTTGCCTTGATTCTTGATATTAGACTTGAACTGCAAGCATTTTTTATTACCTAAAGCTTCTACCACAATGATGAATAACATGGGGCTAATAGGGCCCCCCTACCGAATTCCTCTATGACTTTGAAAGTAACCAACAGTTGTTCCATTAACCAAAATCGAGAACCATGCTTTAGAAATGGATTATTTGATCAAATTAACCCATTTGTGGTGAAAACCAAACTTAAGGAGGACAAAAATAAGAAAGTCCTAATTTATCCTATCAAATGCTTTGTTCATATCAAGCTTGAGGGCAAAAATAGACCTGTTAGTCTTATGAGCAGAGTGCAAAGCTTCATGAACTATGATAACTCCATCCAAGATTGACATGCCCTGGACAAAGCTTTCCTAGCATAGATCTATGATGCAGGGCAAAATATCTCTCATTCTATTTGCAATGGCTTTAGTTAGGATCTTGTAAGAAACATTATACAGACTGATTGGCCTAAAGTCAACCATAGATTCAGGGGTTTGCTTCTTAGGAATTAGAGAAATAAAAGTAGAGTTGAAACATTTTGGGATATGATTGCTTTCTTGGAATTCTCTCACAATAGAAATTACATCCTCACTTATGATGTCCCAAAAATATTGATAGAAATGAGGGGGAAAGCTATCGGGTCTCGGGGCTTTGTTTGGCTCCATGCTAAACAAGGCTTCCTTAATTTCCTCATCAAAAAAGGGATCTAGAAGCTTAAGGTTTATATCCTCATTTACTATGCTAGAAATGGATTGCAAGACAATATCTTTGGCCTCTTCATTGCACTGCGATTCCTGACCAAGGATAGAATTGAAATAAGTTACTGCCTCCTTTATGATTTCTGTTAAGTCCTGAGTAAGAGAACCATCTATTTTTATTTTTATTTTTTATCTTGTTATTGCTTCTATTTCTAAGTGTGGTGACATGAAAAAAATTGGAATTTGAATCTCCATATTTCAACCAAAGAGCCCTTGATTTTTGTCTCCAATAGATTTCCTCACAGGCCAAAATATTATGAAACTCTGCTAGTTTTGTCCGTTCCTCTTGCCTAGTAGTTTCATCAGCATCACCATGTTGAATCATCTGATCAATTATCATAAAAATTTCAACAACCTATTTTTTATTTTAAAGAGGTTCCCAAATACCTCTTTGTTCGAAGCTTTTCCTTAACAAACTTTAATTTTCCAGCAAGTTTAAAAGCTGCACTATCCCTGACAGGCTGCTGCCACCACTGAATTAAGTTATATCTAAAATTGAAATGTTTGATCCACATAGATTGAAATCTAAAAGACTTATTGAAGGACAGAGAGTTATGAATCTCCAAAAAAATAGGATTATGATCAGAGGTAATTTTAGGAAGGGCTTGCAGGGTAGAATCACCAAACATAGTTATAGCCTCCTTTGATAGAAAAAATCTATCAAGCATTTCTTGAATGAGATGACACCCTATCCACTGATTTCTCCAGGTATAATTCGCTCCTCTAAGTTTTACATTCATCAACATGTTGGAGTTCAAAAAGTCATTGAAATCATCCATGCTCCTGATAAGTGGTCCATTTCCACCCATTTTGTTTGAAGGGCAAAGAGGAGTGTTAAAATCCCCAGCCAAAATCCAGGGGACATTATGAAATATTTCACTCATATTGTCTAAGTACTTCCATAGTAGAGCTCTCCCTTGAATTGAAGTAGGGGAATAAATATTTTAAAGGATCCATGACCTGTTGTTGTTTATTTCATTAAATAAACACTAAGAACCCTATCATCTTTATGAATAATGGTGCCTTCTACTATCTGGGGATCCCACAAAGTCATAAGGCCTCCAGACGCTCCTATGGCTGATTTGTAAACCATATACCCTTGATTCCAGATTTTTTTTGCTACTTTTTGGACTGAATCTCATAAGTTTTTATTTCTTGCAACATGATAATAGTTGGATTCACTTGATTTCTTATTATACTAACTTCCCTGTGTCTGGGAAGGCCATTGAGGCCTTTCACATTCCATGAGAGGAACTTCATTTAGATTGTTTGGGACTTCTTCCTCTCCCCCTCCCTTGAGGGGGTTTTCCTAATTTGTTGTCTTAAGAACCCATAATAACCTATTGAAACAAGGTTCTCTATTTTCCATTGGCAATATCATTATCAGTTTTAATTTTTTAATTGCTCAGCATTTGATATTATCCCTCTTCTTTTTCACTATAAAAATCTATAGGAGACTTCAAAGTACTCCTAGTTTGTTTAGGACTAAACTGGGGGGATGAAATTTGTTGCAGAACTGAACTACCATATTACTCAGTATGAAGAGTTTCACATATCTCCACCCCTACATCCAAATATTCTCATTTTTTCCTACATTCCCCTGGTCTGCGGGATGGCCCCTCAAGAGGATTCACCTGGATCCTAGTGATGATGTTAGGGAGATGAGATTTTTTATTTTCCAATGCCTCAAATTTCTTCCTAAGTTCTTCAACATTAGGGTTTGACTTTGGGATGCCCACTGGGCTTGAAGTATTTTTAGCATTGGGGTTTAAGGATCCCAAATTGTATGGGGATTCTAGAGATCGGGCATTAGGGTTTGGCTTTGTGATGCCCACAGGACTTACAGTAATTTCAACATTAGGGTTTGAGGATCTTGACTTGGATGGGGATTCTAGAGAGTCAGAAAGGTTAGCCTAAAGGTTATGGGCTTCCATGTATTTCGATAATCCTCCTACTCCCATATTAAATAGAATTTAAAATTTATTTGAAACTACAAGATTGGAACTTACCTGAGTATTTTGGTTTCCAACAACCTGTTGTTTTCCTTTGTCTTGTTGGGACCATGCACCCTCTCTTTTATTTTTTTGGTAGACATAGTTTTCCTGATTGAAATCACCTCTTCTAGGGAAACTCCTCAAATTTCCTCTGTCTAGCATTCCCTGCTTCTGCTTTTCTCTATTCATTGCCAAGTTAGGGCACTGATTGCATAGATGTCCTTGATTTTTGTATTCTACATAGAATGTCGATCTGTTCTCGTATTCTACCAACTATTTTTGATAGTATTCTCCATACTCTATCTCCACAAACATTGGCAATTCATTATCCAAATTAGCATTTACGTAGATTCGTGCATGAGTCATCATTGTCCTGGCCAAGGTCGCATGGTCAATGGAGACTAGGTTCCCTATAGTTCTGGCTATGCACTACAACCGATATTTATTGAAGAACTGGGTAGGTAGACTTGGGAGACGAACCCAAATAAGGGCAATGTTAATATTTTGCTTTTTAGGGTTGAAATACTCACCCCATCGTATGAGAAAAGGCTCCTTTTGCCTAGAAACCAAGGACCTCCTATTAAAATGTAGTTAACATCCTCCATATTATTAAAATGGATAATGAAGAACCCTCGAGTTAGAGCTACCAACTCCAATATACCTACCGATCGCCATTTACCCATCGCCCAAGCCTTGATAGTCTCCATGTCCGGCCTACCTCCCAAAAACTTGCCTACCAGGGAGAATTCTTCCATTGAAAGAAAAGGGCTCATGGAACTTGTCGGGGCTGAAATTTTATTATTTACTGGAACTAGGGGTGGAAGAGAGAGAACCTCCTTTATTTTTCCTCTAAGAGTCTTAGCAAAATACAACCACTTCTTGGGCCCCGCATTGTCCTTCGTATCTTTTTTTTGGGGTATTTTTGAGGAGGGTCGGGCCCTCGCGTGATGCCCGCCTCCAAATCTGCCATAGCCTGATTGCATTTCTCTAGATTCTCATTTGATCCATGCTCGAGGTTCTGACCCACCCCTTACATACCTACTCTACCTCTATCACCTTGGCTGAGATTCCTGCCCATAAAATTTAAACCCTCACTCCTGTCACACCCTGATGTGTCAATTTTAGGAGTAGGGAGTTAAGTAATCATGAAAGACATTGTAATTATGTAATATGAGGCATATAAAGAGTTATGCATATTTTGGAAGTTTGAGGAGAGAAAAATTTAGGTGCATTGAAAAGTCTCATGTAAGGTTATTTATTTAAGACAAAGCTCTATGCTATGTAACAATGTTGTAATGAGAAACATAGTGTTTTATATTATGTAGTTTGAAAATAAATAAAGTTTTTATTTTGTGCAATATTTGTGTTACTATTGAATGTGAGTATATGCTTGAGATTATACTATCCTTGGAAATATAGACCTATGATATTTGAGCCCGTTTACTAATATTGGTATTAGACCATATTGATTAGAGCCACATTGATCATAGCCACATTGATCAGATCCACATTGGTGAGAGCCACATTGGTGAGAGCCACATTGGTTAAGAGCCTTGTTGGAGAAAGTCATCCAGGAAGGAGAGAATGTGAGGAGCTGAGAGAAAGAGAGATAATTTGAGAATGAGTTTTTATAGAATATTGTTGGAGGAATATTTGGGAGAACACTAATTGGAGGATATTATTGGAGGTTGAATATTGGAGGAAATATTATTACTTGAGTTATTGATATTTGTTGAGTTGGAATATTTGGATTGACCAAAGTTTGAAGTGATACATTGGAACTTTGAAATATTGGTGGTCCACAATTATGAATTGATGTTGCATTCAAAGGAAAGTTGAAAGCAGACATTTAAGAGCTTGAAGTGGAAATGATTAGAGAACACATTTTAGAGTTTTAAATACTGTGAGGATAATTGAATATTGTTGTTGTGGATGAACTAGAGCATGTAGAAGCCTTGTACATTGAAAGTGCTAAAATTGTGAATGTTTTGAAGCCAAAGAACCTTGATTAAAGAGATGAGAGTGCAAACATTGTGAAGCTGAAGAAATTTGACAAAAAATATTAGAGTGCATACATGTTGAATCCAAAGATATTTGATGAAAAGTTTGAGTTTTTGCACATAGTTCAAAGAATTCATAGATCCTAGGAGGAAGAAATATTAGAGGAAGAAGAGAGGAGAAAGACGTGTCTATAACGTATTTGGAATCACATTTAAAATGGTTGAATACATAATTGTAACATAGAGTTATTTTTTAGAAATTTGACTGAGTGAAAGATTCACTCTAACAAATCACATGAATAGGTGCCATTCACCTTATAGGTGCCATTCAAGTAGCTTTTATTTGAAACACATTTGAATAAAGTGCATTGTGGGCACATATTTGATTATTTGATATTAGTTTCTTGGGAGTTATAAGGTGTGTTTAATAATTAAAATATTGAAGGATTTTGGAAGAAATAAGGCAATTAAAGAATTAAAATGAATAGAGGAATAAGATAATTGATCGATTAATTAAAAAGGAGGAAATTGGAATTGTAAAATTGAAATTGATTAGGGAGACACTAGAAGGAAGTGAATTTGAAATTTGAAAGTTTAATTGAAGGAAGAAGGATTAAATATTATAAATTGGTTGATGAAGAGTTTGTTTAAATAATTAAAATTTATTGATTGAATAAAAAATTGAAGAAGAATATTATGAAAACTGTTTGAAAGAAGTGAAATTTGAAATTAAAGAATTGGGAGACATAAGAATTAATTTGGGATTTATAAGGAAGTAAAAATCAAAGTTTTTTTTTAAAAATGAATACATCAAGAAGATCATACAAGTTTAAAGGACCAAATTTTATGAGAAGAAATTTTCAAACACAAAAATATTATCAAAAACATGTGGTAAGATATAATAAACCACATGAAATTCATTCAAATCCAAAAATGATAGATGATGATGATTCATGGTATATTGATTCAGGTGCAAGTCACCACATGATAGGAAATCTATATTGGTTTGATTCAATACAAGTGAAAACAAACATACCAATGAAGATAGTTGATAATAAAGTTTACCATGTATAGGGATCTAGAAATGTCACACTTAGTTTACCATATTCTAAGTGTACATTAGAAAATGTACTTTATGTCCTTGGTATAACCAATAATCTTATCTTGGTATCTCAATTGGTTGATAGAGGAAGAACTATGGAGTTCATATATATTAATGACAATAAGAAATATCTCATTAAGAGATAAAATAAAATTGAGGCTATGGGTTCTCACAAGAGTGGGATATTTACATTGGATGTGATAGAAATATCACAAAAACTTTTAAATAAAATTTTCCCCTAGGAGCAATATCAAAATAAATATTATAATTAGCATAAAACTTTTATACCAAGAGAAAAAAGAATAAGCAAGTGGAACAAGACCAACATCATGAGCAATGCCAAAGCTAGAATTAGAGGATGAAGATAAGACAAAGACAAGAGTTAGAGATTAAAGGAAAGAGTCTTCACAACAAATAATGTAATACGGGGGGGTGTTCATAGTATTACATTATTTGGTACCTTGAGTACCATTATAAATATTTATATTAGGAAGTGTGTTTATTATTACATGTTAAGTTGTTAAATGTAATTATGTGTCATGTAATCAAGTGTGAGTTGTCCAACATGGTAATTACTCTGCACTAGGGGATCCTAGAAATTATCTTCTCTCTTATTATGAATAAAGGTGGTCAACATCGAATACCGAGCTTGGGATTGGATTACGATAGTCATTTTGCCTTTCAGGAGAAAACTAAAGTGATTGGGAAAAAGCCTCAGATGAGATCCCCCTTATCTCTATTGAAGAAGAGGTAAATTTAAAATATGGCTCTTTAGACCATTCTTTGATATTGGACCTTGGAAAGGGGAAGAGAAAATATTCCTATCATCAAAAAGGTGCTTCCATCAAGAAGGAAACCACTTTTAACCCTGCCATCCTAGATGATGTCAAGGTTGATTCTGAGTCCTGACATTTGATTCGACTCAAGAAAATTTAGGGGAGGGGTAGATGTTATCTTTGATATAGATTCAAAAGACTCTAGAGACTCAAACTCTATAGATCATATGAAAGCTTCTCCCCTCCCTCTCAAGGAAATAAGAGAATGTGTTTTAATCACAAGGTTGGTGAGATATTTGTAAAGAAAAAGATAAGTAATTTCTCTTTAAAATCCCCCATTATGGATGATCCAAATAGCAACTATGCCATTTTAAAAGACCTCATTGAATCCTTGTGAAGGATTAATAGAATGATGATGACGTTTATGGAGGAAGTGGAAACCCACCTAGCTGATCATGGGAAAATAGATGGTGATATCTAGTTCCAATAAGGTGTTGTTTCCTCTATGGTTTTAGAGGTTATATTTTTGGGTTTTCTTATAACCATCCTTTGTTCTCTCCTCTCCCTGCTCCTATCTCTTTTTATTTTGAAGGTTGATGTCCTTGTTTTGTGTCTCTAAAATTCCTTATTTTGCTAGTCCTTAGCCCAAGGTAATTTTTGGATAACTCCTTTTGCTTCTCTTTTGGTTTTCTCTTGTATTTTCTAATATATTAATTGTAAAATATTGGGGGTTTCTTTTAAAATACCTTCTGTTTACCCTTAATAAAAAAATGTGAGTTATGAGTGAAATGTGTCATATGTGTAAGTGAAGATTTATGAGTGAAAGGTGTCATGTGTGTATTTGAAGAGTCATGAATATGAGGTATCTTGTATGTGAGAGTTATGAGTGAGTGTGATGTGTCATGTTTATAAGTAGAGAGCTATGTAATTATGAGAGACTGTAATTATGTAATATGAGGTATAAAAATATTTATGCATCTCCCATGAGTTTGAGGAGATAAAATTTTAGGTGCATTGAAGAGTCTCATACAAGGTTTTAAATTGAAGATAAAGCTTTATGCTATGTAACAAAGTTATAATGATAAATAGAGTGTTTAGTGTTTTTAATTTTAGAATCAATAAAGCTTTTATTGAATATGAGTATATGCATGAGGTTATACGATCCTAGAAAATATAGACTTGTGATATTTGGGCCCATTAACCAACATGTCTATTAAACAAAAGATGTAAATCTTGAGCCATACGAAGATATTATCAATAAACTAATGACTACTTTTGATAAAATCACCATTAATGCTATTCCTAGATCTAGTAACCGCCATGTCGATGCTATGGCCTTGGCTACATCCCTTATCCCTTTAGACCTAGAATATGAACAAGCTATGATAATAATTTGACAAATTAGAGAACCTTTGAAATCAAAATCAAGCCAACTTCCTATAGAATTTTTATTCATAGAAGCAAATTCATCCTCTAATCATTGGTATAAGGATATCTTTACTTATATTAACAATGATACTTTACCTGATGGTTTGGACCACGATGATTGCAAGAACCTCAAGAAACAAGCCTATATAAATACCATCATTAGTAATATCTTATACTATCATACCATTGATGGTATTTTTCTTAGGTGTAGACTCATATGAAGCCCAAAAAGTCATCAAAGAGGTCCATGATGGATCATATGGTGGGAAATTTAGGTATATTTCCATCACCATGATGCTTTTATGAATGGGTTATTATTGGAACTCCATGGAAAATAACTCTTATGGCTATGTCAATACATATGATAAGTGTAAAAATCATGGCAACCTTATCTATGCTTCATCCCAAGCTCTTCAATCCTTGATATTTCCATGACATTTATCCATTTATGGATTAGACATTATTGGGAATATAAACCCAATGTCATCTGATGGACATAAATTTATAATCATGGCTACTGAATACTGCATAAAGTGGGTTGAAGTTATACCTTTAGCCTTAACCACTATAATCAAAGTCTCTAAGTTGATCCTTAATTATATCCTTAGCCATTACGTCATCCCTTCTATGCTAATATCTAACAATGGAACACCTTTATAAGGATGTTAAAAAAATGTTCTAACTATAAGATTCAACATAAATGGTCCACTCACAATCCTTAAGGAAATGACCAAGCTTCTAATAAAACTCCTATCAAAATCCTCAAGAAACTCATAAACAAAACTAGTAGATATTTGCATATCCAGTTGTATATTGCCCAATGGGTTTATAACACTAGTGTCATGAGTCCCATTGGCATGACACCGTATGCTTTGGTCTATGGAACTAAAGTAATATTCCACTTTGAGCTTGAGATACCTTATGCATTTTTCTACAAGATACCCTTGTTGAAGAAAAATATCATCTCACCTATATTAGCTAGTTGGAATTGCTTGATGAAAAATGAATCCATGCTTTAAAAAACCTAAGGTCTATAATCAAAGGCTTACATATGCCTATAAAAAAAATGTATGATCATGAACCTTTGAAGTTAGTTAAGTTTTCCTCAAAGAGAACAAAAAAAAAACTAGTTCCAAAATCAAGTTCAAAGGTGAATTTGAGCCTAATTGGCTATGTCACTGCTAAGTATGGTTTAGGTGGTTATTGCCTCACAAAAATTGATGACAAATAACTTAAAGAACCAATGAACATAATGCATCTTAAATAATATTATATCTAAGTCTACATTAATTTATAGTTTGTTTATAATTTTCTATCACTACCTATTTGCTTCTACCTGACCTTAAATATACTCTTATGCATGTGCTTGTTTTATTGGATTATTTGTAGCATAGAGAGAGAGGGTTAGGGACCCATGATGATATGTACATGATGATCCTAGTTAGGAAAATTCATTTTTCTTTTACTAGGTGAATGATATAAGCGAATTATCCTAGTCCCATATTGAAAACTAATCAAAATTTGTACAACATAATTATCATCCTTATGTATCTCAAAAATATCTCAGAGTTCCTTCTAATTTATTTGAAGCTTTATCTTCATATCTTTATCTCTTATCTCTTCAATATTCTATCTCATTACCTCTTGGTAAATTATGAATATTGTGAGTTTCAAATGTGCTAATGGAAAGATCAATCTTTAATATCTTGTCTCCTATGTATCACAATGGATGGGGTAACATGTTGATAATAAAATATTCCTCCTAATCTAGAGTCACAATCTGTTGTCACATCAATTAGTAAAATTCCTGTATGATATTTATCAATGAGATAAATTAATCTAATAAAAATCCTTGTATGACATTTTACTATAAGAAAATTAGTCCTTTAGATGTTTGTTTAAAGGAAAACGTATCAATAAGAAGTCCTTTGGCCAAAGCAAAAGTCCTTTAGACAATTTTTTAAAGGTAAATCTATGAATCAAAATCCCTTTGGGTAAAACAAAAATTAGAAGTCCTTTGAGTAAAGCAAAATTATAAGTCCTCTAGTCAAAGATATTTTACAAAAAAAGTCCTTTGTCCATTTACCTAAAGGTAAATCTATTTTATAACTTTCAAATAAATTATAAACACACTCTTTTGGAATTTTCCTTGGGACACCAAAACTAATGTGTTTATCATGCATCATAGCTAAAGTCCCCCTAGGCAAATCTTTATTTGTACATATAATTGTACATATTTTGTATCATAGCAATGCTTCATGACACTAATTAAATTCCCTATAGGAAAAACTTCTATCTAGGTTAATTCGCTCTAGGCAAAGCTTCTATCTAACCAAAGTCCCCCTAGGCAAATTTTTTATCTAACTAAAGTCCCCTTGGACAAATATTTTTTGTATATAGTTGTACATAACTCTTGTATCATAGCTAAACTCTCTATGGGTAAATATGTTATCATAGCTAAAGTTCCCTTGGAAAAATATTTATTTATATATGCATAGATATACAAGATTTATATCATGGCAATACCTTATGGTATTATCTCACTTTCCAATCCTAATCATACATCTATCTACTCATCCAAATTGGAATTATAAACACATCGAAAGTCACCTAACAACTCTAATCAAAATCATCATATTTATTATTGCATTTAATATTTTCCAATCATGCATTACTAATTAGTTAAAAAACAAATAGTCATTATAACATCAATCCATAATCGATCATTAGTCCTTTTTCACATCAAATCAAACATAACATACAATAATCAAAGCATAAATAATCACATAACATATCATATATTAATCATAAATCCATAAATATTGATGTATATATATCAAAAGTATGTCTATATACCAAAAATTATATAATATAATGTACATGATGTATCAAAACCACAACTAACAAAATTTACCCTCTTAAGGGCAAATAGCTTTGGGACCCTATGTATGACACTCCTCCTCCTCCTCATAATGGTAGAAACATCCTCATTTACCATTTGAGTGTTGAGTCATAGACCATGAGTGTGTCTATATCCATGTCATTAACCTAGTGAATGAAAGAAGATGACAATTTGTCAAGATTACTATATGCAAAGCAGTTTGATAATGGGTCAACTACTCAATATTTATTGTTAAGTCTACCTAAATGTAGGATAAATTTGATTTATGTCTTTGTTGTGTGAAAAACATATATTTTGGAAGGGTCTAAACTAATTGGCTATCACCAAATCCTCCTACTATGAGATTTACCACACCTATGTGCTTATTAGTATTAAGACTTAATGTGGTTTGCTACATCATTGAGGTATTATACACTAATTTATCCCCCTCTATCATTTGTGCTGCTACATCTACTTGATTCATCATTAGTTGCGCCTAAATATTGCCACTTACCATGCTAGCATGTCCCTCTCTATCTTGATGATAGATAAAAATGATTTATTAAGTCCTATCTCACCTATCACAATAATTGGCATTGGTGTCATTATTGTTGTTGCTACTATTGTCTCCCAATACCTCCTATAATGGTACTCCCTATACCACCTCTATAGTATTAGTGCTTCCAATTGTGAACCTAAGGATATCTCCTTGGTCACATGCACTTATCTATTAAAAAGCCATCCATTACCACTCTTAGGGGGTAAATGATTTGGTGCCACCCATAATAGCCAACATTAACTCTAGGATCATCACTTCTTGGATTTAAAATCATTAGATCATCGATGCCTACCTTAGCGTATGAATTTGGATCCATATATAGTCCAAACACTCACTCCCATGTAAACCTCCTATACCGCACTAGCTCCATCAAAGTCCCCTACTATACATCAATCTACTAGACCATGTGATTAAAATGGAAGAACTCTCACTCTTCCTATGGTTCCACCAGTCATCTAACTTACCCAACCCAAGCCAATTGGATGGCATCCTCCATCCACCCTAGGTTTTATATAAATAGATGCTATGTGAGATGCTCTTAGCATAAATCATTGATAAAGGAGCATATTATGCTTAAAAATCCCTTGTTGGGCCTCCCTTATCTAGCCTCAAAGTGATAGATCCAATGATATGTCTTCGATGCCTTTGGATCCACAACCTATCCTAGTAGCATTGGTGGCCTTATCACTGTGATATACTTCCAAGCCCACAACTAGAGTAATGTGTAGTAGGATAGAGTCTTGTATTCTTTGTACATGACCAGGTGTAGTGAATGGTATAGTCATACCAAAATCATTATGTACAAAATATAAATTGTCTACTCGAGCATGTCTACCACCATTGCATCCCATCCCTAGTAAATTACCATCCTACTTGTATTTCCAATGAGAAATTTAGATAATAAGGCACACAATACATTCATATATTAGTCGAAGTGACCCCTAACATATGCAACATTGATGTTAATGCTAGACCTTCTAATTTTTAGTCAACATCCCCAGTAAGTCTCCTCAAGATCCTTTGGTCTTGGCTCATGTGAATTAGTTTCCCTCTAATTGGCACCCTTAGGATATTCCACATGTCCTCTAATATGATGATAAAATTTCCATAGGGAATTTTAAAGGTATTTCTCTAAATATTAATGCTTCTCTAGGGTAATCAACAATGCCTTATTGAACTCTACCTTGGGTATCAGGGCTATGTGGTATAGCCCCAATATAACTAGCCAAGCATGGTTTATGAAATCTAGTAGATCCTATATGGTCTCTAGTGCATGGGTCCATCTCTCCCTATAGTCAAGTTTATATAGCCTTTATTATAACTAGTCACAATTGTCAACCTATTAGCCTCAAAACCTGTAAAATTGAAAAAGGTAAATTCAATCCAAAGTACCACTCCATAACAAAATTATCATCAGGACGTAAAAGTATCATCCATATGGTAAATAATTATTTGATGGTTAAAGGACCATCGATTAGTGCTAGCATTGGCGTAAAAGCATAACTAGAATGCAAAAGCATTGCCCTCCTTTTTGGGCATGCTTTTTGAGGCAAAAGTCTTAAATAAGAGCAAGTCTTTAGGTTTCTATTTGAATATATAGTCCTTCATTTATCACTAATGGTCTCACTCTAGCTACTTGGTGTGGTGGTATCATGTGCTAATCCATAAAATTCACTATTGTAATCAAGGGTCTAGATCTCTTGTTTCTCCTTGTTTGCAATAAAAATTATTTTAGTTTTACTCCCCAACCATTTTACCCCTAGATGTTCTTGACCATTTTTTGTTGTTTGTGCTCAATTTTTCATCACAGCAATGTGAATCATGGTCAAGTTGAGTTTCCTTGGTCTAAATTGATTTTCCCTCTAAAACTAGAGGGGGTACATTGGGGCACAACAACTTGTAATGCTATAAAAAAGGAAAAAATTTAACATCATTAATAATCAACCAATCAAAAATATCAATCATCTTACATCACAAATCTTAAGCAACAACAAACTTATGTCTCAAAATTAGGGTATTAATATTAATTTCTAATGTATTCATCATCTAATAAATGCATAAAAAAGGAGCACATGTAGATACCCATATTTTAACATAATGTTAATGTCTCAAAACTTACCAATATCTTCATCAACTACCCAATCAAGCATGCAAACCAAATCAATTATCTTCAATCCCAAATCAACAATATTTGTTGCTTTGAAAGTGAAAGGGTCATGGATTGAGCCATAATGTTATGATGCTTTTGTGTCTTGAAAACACTTTTGCCAAAATTTATTTATTTATTTTATTATTTCCTATCCAAATTGACTAGCAACAATCATCTTGGCATTAGCATTGGAATCATTAGCACCCGGTGCACCTTGCCAGGGCCATAACTTTTGCTCTGAGTGTCCGTTTTGCCCCGTTATTTTTTTAGAATGTCCTGAATGGCATGGAGAACTGAAGAAAAATCACTCTTTCCATTTTCATGAAAGAAAATGCCTCTAGGAGGCCCAAAAGTAGCTTTTAATGTAATTATCAGTTTTTGCAACTGAAAAGTTATCATAACTACTAGTGTAGAACTAGAGTGGGGTTGCTATCTTGGGATAGTGGTTATTATTGAATAATAGGTGCATGATTCTATTTTGGATGCCATCCAAGTTTTTTAATTTTTTAATTTTTTTAGGGTTACTAAAAATAGCAAGTGAGTTGCTAAAAATAGAAAGTGACTAAAAGTAGTAAGGGGATAGCATAGGCTAGGGTTGTTTTTTGGGGAGCATAATAAGTGGGAGAATCTATTGTAAGGGGATGTGAATTCAGATAATGAAAGGAAGCATTTTTAGGTTTCCTTTTCTAGTGTATTTTGTATGATGTCTTGTCTTACAATTTTACCCTTGAAGTCCATTGTCGATCTCCTGTAATGAATTTACATCAATTGGTATCAGAGTGGGTGCGATCTTGCTAAGTGGAAAGAAGATGAATAGAAGAGGGAGAGGGTGATGGGTATATGCCCAAATGAATAAGCAGATGGATGATATGCATCTAGAAATTGCATGGTTGATTGATGCGATTACTCGCATGGTGGAGGCCCGCACCAATGGAGACCCATATCTAGGATTTGATAATGAGATCGTGGTTGAGGAAGGCATATATGAGGATCATGCGAATGAAGAACCAATTTTTTTTAAAGCAGACTAATCCAAGCCTTAGAAGTACTTAAAGGAAGTTGAGATGGAATCAAGATCAATGTTTTCAAGTATGCTGGTGGGTTAAAACTAGAGGAGCTAATCGATTGGGTAAATAGTATGGAGAAGTATTTTGAATGGAGTAATCTAGCTGAGGAAAATAAGGTGAAACTTGTATGCACAAAGTTGAAAGGGTATGCTTTAATTTTGTGGGATCATATACAAATAGAACAATAGAGGAAAGAAAAAGAAAATATCAAGGCTTGGAATAATATGAAGAAGAAGTTGCAAGAAAATTTTGTGCCTGTCGACTATTCCCAAATTTTGTTTTATAGATTTCAAAACCTTCGCTAGGACCAAAGTATTGAGGACTACACCAATGAGTTCTACAAGATATCTATTCATGTGATGCATAATCAGACCGAAGAGCAAAGGGTTGCGAGGTATGTAAATGGCCTAAGTTATACTATTCAATATGAATTGAGTATGCATCATACTATTACTGTAGAAGATGCGTATCATATGGCCTTGAGGGTCGAAGAAAAGCATAAGAGGAGTAATTACAGAAGAGGGAAGAAGAGATTTGTATCTTTTGTAAATTTAGGGTGTGGGGGATCTAGCTCATCAAAAGGAGAATCCTCAAATACAGAGAAACAAGAAGAGATAGAGCAAGGTCGTGGTACCTACCAAAGAGGAAGAGGGAATAGAGGAGGTTGAGGTAATGGGAGAGGTCAAGCTGGGAATGGATCATAGAAGCCATATATCTATTTCAGATATTATGAGGAAGGTCATACAACATTTGAGTGCACCCACTATGATGCTAAAAAGAGGAATCAAGGAGGACGAGTTAGAGTCAAATAGGTTGAGGAAGAGGAAAAAAATGACACAAAAGTTACTACAGACATAGGCGAGAGTCTCATGATAAAGAGAACATTGATTGCTCAAAATAAGGCAAAAATGCAAGTGGATGAGGGTGGTGAGTCCTAGATATGAACAAATATCTTTCACACAAGATGCACATTTGGAGGAAAGGTATGCAAAGTAATCATTGATGGTGGCAGTTGTGAGAATATGGTCTCTAATGTAATGGTAGATAAAAATGAATCTAAAATATGAGAAGCACCCACACCCCTATCACATTTAATGTATCAAGAAAGTAAATGAGGTGACTATTTATAAGAGATGTTTAGTAAAATTCTTAATTGAGAATACTTATAAAGATAAAGTTTGGTGTGACATGATTCCTATGGATGCCTATCATATACTGTTGGGAAGGCCTTGGAAATATGATTGGAAGATTGTCCATGATGGGGGTCAAAATACATACACCTTTTGGAAGCATGGTGTGAAGGTAGTATTGTTGCCTCTTCAAGAAGAAGGGTAAAGCAATAGTTTCTAGACTACGAAGGAGTTTATCATAGAGGCACAAGAATATGGTTGGTGTTATGCATTGATGGTGAAGAATATAGAGGTAGAGAAGGTTCCTATACCATCGATGACATCTAGGTTATTGGAGTATGTTGATGTTATATTGAATGAGTTACTTGATGGGTTTCCATTGAATAGAGATATTTAGCATCATATTGATTTAATTATTGAGTCATTTCTTCTGAACCAAGTAGCCTATTGGTTGAGCCCAACCCTGAATGTAGAGTTGAATAAGCAAGTGATAGAATTGATACATAAAGGATTAGTAAGGGAGAGCATGAGTCCTTGTGCAACTCCCACCTTGTTAACTCTGAAGAAGGATGGCTCATGGTGGATGTGTGTAGATAGCAAGTCCATAAATAAAATTACTATCAGGTATAGGTTCCCAATACCTAGAGTGGATGATATGATGGATGTCTTAGCAGGGGCTAACTACTTTAGTAAGATTGATCTATGGAGTGGTTATTATCAGATCAATATTAAAGAGGGGGATGAGTGGAAGACTACTTTCAAAACCTGATATGGGTTGTATGAGTGGATGGTGATGCCATTCGAGTTATCAAATGTGCCCAATACCTTTATGCGGTTGATGAACCGAGTGTTGTGGGAATACATTGGTAAGTTTGTGGTTGTCTATTTTTATGATATCTTGATTTTTAGTAAAAGTGAAGAAGAGCACTTGCACCATGTGAGGTTGGTGTTAGAGCTATTACAAAAAGAGAAACTATATGCTAATTTGAAGAAGTGTAGATTTCTTCAAGAAAGTTTAGTATTTTTGGGCTTTGTAATTTCCAAGGATGGCTTGAATATGGATGAGGAAAAGGTGAAGGCAATTATTGAATGGCCTATTCCAAGGAGTGTAATAGAGGTGAGAAGTTTCCATGGTTTGGAAAATTTTTATAGGAAGTTCATTAGAAACTTTAGCAACATTCTTACACCCATAACATAGTGTACAAAGGGGAAAAAATTTGTATGGACAAAAGCAACAACTCAGAGTTTTTAACTCTTGAAGAAGGTTTCAAAAGCACACGTACTGGTATTACCTAATTTTAAAAAAATATTTGAAGTTGACTATGATGCTTCACATGTGGTGATTGGTGATGTACTAAGCCAAGAGGGGTAGCCAATAGCATTTTTCAACAAAAAATTGAATGAGATAAGAAAAAATTACTCCACTTATGATGTAGAATTTTATGCAATTGTGTAGGGACTGAGGTATTGGTGACATTATTTGTTATCCAAGGAGTTTGCACTATACACTGATCATGAAGCCTTAAGGTCTGTCAATTCTCAGAATAAATTAAAAAGTAGACATGCCAAGTGGGTATTATTTTTGCAAGAATACTCATTTATGTTGAAGCATAAGTCTGATAAGCAGAATAAGGTTATTTATGCATTAAGCAGGAGAGTACTATTGGTAACCACCATGGAGAATGTAGTGGTAGGCTTTGAGGGAATTAAGGATTTGTATGAATCTAATGCAAATTTTAGAAGTACTATACAATAGTACAAAACTCTAGTTGTGGGTGAGGCTGGTCAAATATTTGTTGAGTATGTTATGCAAGATGGCTATCTATTTAAGGGAAAACAATTGTGCATACCTATTGGTTCCATGCGGGAGAATATCATCCATGAGCTGCATAGTGGTGGTTTGGTAGGACACTTTGGCGTAGAAAAAATACTTGCTCTTGTGGAGGAAAAGTACTATTGGCCATGGTTGAAGAGAGATGTAATTCAATTTGTATCCATATGTAGAGTTTTCCAGGTGGCTAAAAGCCATGTAAAAAATATGGGGTTTTATACACCCTTACTAGTTCCCCTAGGATCATGGACCGACCTGAGCATGGATTTTGTGCTAGGGCTACCCCATACTCAGTGAGGTAAAGATTCCATTTTTGTTGTAGTAGATAGGTTTTCTAATATGGCTCATTTTCTTGCTTGCCAAAAAACCAATGATGCAACCAAGATTGCAGTACTTTTTTTATGAAGTGGTGAGACTACATGGAGTTCCAAAGACCATCACTTTAGATCGGGATGTTAAGTTCTTGAGTCATTTTTGGTGAACATTGTGGAAGAAACTGAACACAAAGCTACAATTCAATAGTGCTTATCATCCACATACTTATAGAAAAATTGAGTTTGTGAATCAGATCTTGGGTAACCTTCTGAGGTGCATAATTGGTGAGAAGACACGGTAATAGGATTTAGCCCTGTCACAAGTAGAATTTTCTTATAACAGTTTAGTGAACCACTCGACAGGCAAATCACCATTTCAAATTGTTTATGGTAAAAATCCCAAGGGTGTTCTAGATTTGGTTGAATTACCAATCCATGTTCATGTTAGTGATGATGCAGAAGCATTTGCTAAACATATACGACAATTGTAGGAAGAGGTCAGAGACAAGTTGCATAATAGTAATACTAACTATAAAAAGGCCATTGATGTGCACAAGTGTGTCCAAGTATTTTAGGTTGGGGACATGGTGATGGTTCACATTCAAAAGGAGTGATTTTCCAATGAGACATATAATAAATTACAAATGAATAAAATTGGCCTTTGTAGGATTCTACAGAAAATGAATGACAATGCTTATAAGGTGGAATTACCAGTTGACCTCAATATTTCACCAATTTTCAATGTCTTTGATTTGTATTAATTGCATGGTGATATTGCAGTTTTTGAAGAGGCAAACACCATAGCTTGGGAGAAGAAAATCCCCAAGAAGAAGGTGTTAGAATAAATCTTAAGTTCCTCTAGGATACTTTAACTAGAGTTATCACTCTTGCATGAGGTAGGTAAAATTCCAGTTAAGATTAGCTTAGATCTATTGGGTTGTTGTAATCCAATGACTCAGAATGATCAACTTTTCTATTTATACAAAGTTGATCCCATGGAATAATAAATCAATTTTAAGCTTCTCTCAAATTTTAATGTGATGCTTCGCATACCTATTTTATCTTGGGGTTATAATATTGTTCTTCAATATTCTAACATGGTACCAGAGCCTTGATAGATGCTTGCATTCAAGATTTATTACTTCTTGAAGTTTTTTTTTGGTTCATTCGTTTCTTTTGGCAATTTTGGTGCATTTATTTAGATCATCTTCAGATCTAGTACCTCTTCATATCTCCAAAAGATGTTCTGATAATGTTCATGAGTACCTCAGGAGGCCTTGTTTTCGAGACTTATTTTTTTGCAATTACCATTGTACATGAGTACCTCACCAGGCCTTGTTGTCGAGACTCATTTTAGTGGATATGCCACTTCTTTCATGTTGTTCCACTTACCCCTAGTATCACTTAAGGGGGGTGTTAGAATAAATCTTAAGTTCCACTAGGATATTTTGACTAGAGTTATCACTCTTGCATGAGGTAGGTAAAATCCTAGTTAATATTAGCTTAGATCTATTGAGTTGTTGTAATCCAATGGCTCAGAGTGATCAACTTTGCTATTTATACAAAGTTGATCCCATGGAATAATCAATCATTTTTAAGCTTCTCTCAAAGTTTCTTATGATGCTTTGCATACCTATTTTATCTTGGGGTTATAATATTTTTCTTCAATATTCTAACATGGTACCAGAGCCTTGATAGATACTTGCATTCAATATTTCTTGCTTCTTGAAGTTTTTTTTGTGTTCATTTGTTTCTTTTGGCAATTTTGGTGCATTACTTTATATCATCTTGGGATCTAGTACCTCTTAATATCTCCAAAATATGTTTTGATAATGTTCATGAGTACATCATCAAACCTTGTTGTTGGGACTCATTTTTTTTGCAATTACCATTGTACATGAGTACCTCACCAGGCCTTGTTGTGGGGACTCATTTTAGTGGATATGCCACTTCTTTCATGTTGTTCCACTTACCCCTAGTATCACTTAAGGGGGGTGTTAGAATAAATATTAAGTTCCACTAGGATATTTTAATTGGAGTTATCACTCTTGCATGAGGTAGGTAAACTTCCAGTTAAGATTAGCTTAGATCTATTGGGTTGTTCTAATCCAACGACTTAGAGTGATCAACTTTTCTATTTATACACAGTTGATCCCATGGAATAATCAATCAGTTTTAAGCTTCTCTCAAAGTTTCTTGTGATGCTTCGCATATCTATTTTATCTTGGGGTTATAATATTGTTCTTCAATATTCTAACATGGTACCAGAGCCTTGATAGATGCTTGCATTCAAGATTTATTACTTCTTGAAGTTTTTTTTTGGTTCATTCATTTCTTTTGGCAATTTTGGTGCATTTCTTTAGATCATCTTTAGATCTAGTACCTCTTCATCTCTCCAAAAGATGTTCTGATAATGTTCATGAGTACCATAGGAGGCATTGTTTTCGAGACTTATTTTTTTGCAATTACCATTGTACATGAGTACCTTACTAGGCCTTGTTGTCGAGAATCATTTTAGTGGATATGCCACTTCTTTCATGTTGTTCCACTTACCCCTAGTATCACTTAAGGGGGGTGTTAGAATAAATCTTAAGTTCCACTAGGATATTCTAATTGGAGTTATCACTCTTGCATGAGGTAGGTAAAATCCCAGTTAAGATTAGCTTAGATCTATTGGGTTGTTGTAATCCAATGGCTCAACGTGATCAACTTTGCTATTTATACAAATTTGATCCCATGGAATAATCAATCAGTTTTAAGATTCTCTCAAAGTTTCTTGTGATGCTTCACATACCTATTTTATGTTGGGGTTATAATATTGTTCTTCAATATTCTAATAGAAGGAATGTATTGTGCAGGTCCTTGACAGGAAAGTGATCACCACACGCAATGGAAACTATATAAAATACTTGGTATAGTGGGAAGGATTATTCCAAGCTGATAACATTTAGATTTCTAAGGATGAACTTAAAAGGCTTGACATTGACAAGCTCGAGGTATTTCGTCAGTAGAACTCGCAGGAGCTAAGCTCATTTTCAACCAGAGGAGAATGATGCACCTTGCCAAGGCCATAAATTTTGCTCTGAGTGTCCATTTTACCTCGTTATTTTTTTAGAACATGTTGAATGGCATGGATAACTTAAAAAAAATTTCCCTTTGCATTTTAATCCAATAAAATGCCTCTAGGAGGCCCAAAAGTAGCTTTTAATATAATTGTTAGTTTTTGCAACTGAAAAGTTATCATAATTACTAGTGTAGAACTAGAGTGGGGTTGCTATCTTGGGATAGTGGTTATTATTGAATAATGGGTGCATGATTCTATTTTTGATGCCATTCGAGTTTTTTAATTTTTTAATTTTTTTAGGGTTACTAAAAATAGCAAGTGAGTTGCTAAAAATAGAAAGTGACTAAAAGTAGTAAGGAGATAACGTAGGGTAGGATTTTTTTGGGGGAGTATAATAAGTGGGAGACTATATTGTAAGGGGTGTGTGAATTCATATAATGAAAGGAAACATTTGCATGTTTCTTTTACTGGTGTATTTTGTATGATGTCTTGTCTTACAATTTTACCCTTGGAGTCCATTGTCAGTATCCTCCAGTGAATTTATATCAGCACCTCTAGTGCTATTGAGTATCAGACACCAAAAAGAAAAGTTTGATATTTATTACCTTCCAACCCACCCACCAATAATGGACTTGATTTTATTAGTCTAATTCATAGCCCCAAAAAAACTCCAAAATCCAAAATATTCCATTTTCCATCTTACATCCATTAAATGCATCTTGAGTCAATTTCAAAATATCACCTTTAAAAATCCTATAGAATTTAATGTAACTATCCCCCAAGGATCCATGGCTTCCTATAAAGCTAAATCTTGGGGAGCCCAATTCACATGACCTTTTAAAATTAATAAAATTCTATCAAATTTTACATAGAATATTTTATGATATCAATAATCTCAAGCAACAAGTAAACTCAATTTCTTCATCACCATAAAGAGACATCAACCTAGGCATATTAAGGCTACAAGTTTGATTGGTTGTGCTTTCTTCTTTCTTAGCTTTATCATTATATTCATTTCATAACTTCATAATCTTTGATCTATTTCACACTAAATTTGTTTTGTTTATCATATGTTTATCTACTTGTCATTTGGTTTTCTTGCAACATTGGTTCACCTCTTGCATAATAAATTAGCTTGTCATATTATCTCTATCAATACCCCTATACCTCTTTGTTAGGGATCCTTATTGCATCCTTTATCAAATCATAAGTCTCTTCACAAAGCACATTCTATTTTATCCATTAGTGAAAACACTTTCTAATTATAGGTTTAGTTGCAATATTGCTCTTTGTTTCTAATACAGTAGAAATAGAGTTCACAGTCATAGAAATCAAAAGAATTGTCAACTAACAAAAGAATATCTAATGCTATCACTTAGTGGAACTTTCACCACTCAACACACAATTCTATGAATTTTTATCTCATATCTAAACTAAGGTCTGATGCTGGTCTAGGTAAGTCCCTTTTCTACAAACTAATATATTTTTTGTATGTTTTGTAGGTTAGCAAAAGTGTCACCAAGAAGCAATAGCATTGGAAATTATTCTATGGGAACAAAAACACTAATCAATAGTGGTTTTATAGAATGGTAATGTATCTACCATTGAGGCAAGAAAAATAGGTTTCAAGCTCCAATTATTTGTTCATAGCACCTTAGACAATAGGTTTATTTTATATATGTTTAAAGTCTATTCATATTTTAGGATTTTATGTCTTTACTAATTAAAGTTAAAGGAAATATAAGGAACTAGTCATCATTAATATCATTAGGGGGTTAAATTTAATCTTTTTATTTCATTAAAACAAAATTACATATAATTGTATCACAACTTTTTTGTTGTGTTATCTTCTTGAATCCTTATTATTTTTTTTTTTTTGTATTTACATGGTGGAATCGGTAACTGCCATGAATCTGGGTAGGCTGTCAAGCTTTTATAGCCACCATAGTATTCTATGTTGTCCACCCTGGAAGCCACCACAGTATTCTACATTGTTCTTCATGGATGCTGCCACACAGATCTTCACGCAGTCCGCCCATATAACCACCATGCCATAATCATTTTAAACCTTTTACGCCATTGAAAGAACTAGGAAAGGGACAAGCGTTCATTCTGATGAGGCCCGAGATTTTAACCTTGGACCTCTGCCCCCATTATGGGGTTTGGATGAACCAATTGGTCTACACCTTGGACCTAAAACATAATTTTTTTTTTTAGTTATTGTGAGAAACTCTCTATGACTGACGTATAGGGTTGAGTAGTCTCCTCCCAACCATGATACCTCATAAAGTTAAGAGTTATACTTATCAATAGGGAATTTAACACAAAGCCACCACAAACCCACCCCTCACACACTCGTCCACATTGCGGTTTGAGCCTTGGACCTCCCGAAGAAGAGTCAAATCCCGAACTGTTGCATTGCACCCCCAAGTGCAAAGAGTAAATCCTTATTTGATAAAGAAATCATATTTTTATTTATCATTACAAGCCAAAAATATTTAATTTATTAGGACTTGTTTACTACATTGCTTGATGCATTTGTAGATAGCATAATACTAGATTAAGGTTAAGCTTATTAAAGAAAAATATTAAGAGAAACATAAATGTTCTCTAACTCAATCCACTAAAACCTAGACTTAGGCACATTAAATTATCCCTATCCTCAAGGTGAGAAATATGGAAGCATCAAGACAAATCCCTTAAAAATGCACCTCATGATTCTTTTTCTTTTTTTATTATAGGAATCTATGGACAAGGCTCCCATATTAGTCTAAGATCATAAAAATTCCCAAAGAGTGTGATCCTTTGTTCTTCTAGGGAATCTTAAACAAGTTTCTTGACTTCCTACATCTTGGTCTTCATTATTTATGATATTTTAATTTTTGACATTTCTTTGTGAATGTGATGTTTTTTAGGATACTCAAACACAAAACCTAGTGTACCATCTCTCTTCTTGTACTGTGGATATGTGTGAATAGACATATAATGATAAATCATACTAGAGGCTCTATTCTTGGTAGGAACTACTAGAAAGAATATAAGATGAGATGTAAAAATTAAATAAACACAACAATGCTTGATACCATTTGATTGACACCATTGGACCTAGGATGTGGTTGTACGAAGGACAAATCCAAATAACTTATCCTAGAAATTTATGCTTTAGATTTATGTAACAAATATTGGAAACAAAAAATATTTCATACAACAATGTAATTTTACTTATAAATAATGCAAATACAAATGTACTATAGAATACAAGGCCCATGTAGCCATGTTGACAATAATACATATTCTTAGTACATGAGGTGCATCACATTATGGCATGTAGGACACTCTATTTTAGTGTTGTAAAAAAATAGTAGAACAAAAACTTAGACATTGCAAGGATAATAAGAGTTTATAGAGTGAGAAATATGTAAAGAGGAACTTAAAAAAACCTCAAAAGAAGAACATAGGAATACCAAAAGAATGAATTGAAGAATAATCATCCTAAGACAATCCTTAGCTATATATAAAATATCCAATAGTTACAATGCAATTAAGAGATCAAGAAATTCAACTCAACTAATTAAGAACTAGTTTCAATGGAAACTATAGAGTTGTCCATTCTACATCCTCTATATTTAGAATTGATTCATGAAGCACCAAGTGAAAATACTGAATGAGTGCAAATATATCCCCAACATTTAGTATTATAAATATACCTTTTACACATTTTTGAAGTTGGTGGTGACCCATGAATTTAGTGCCATAGGTCTATTTATATATGTGTTTGGTGCCATATCAAGGATGGTCTTAAAGAGATGATGAAGCCACAAATTTGGTTGGTGTCATGAAGAAGTTTGAAACCATAATAAGGAATTGTATTTACTTATTCAATAATATGTCTACATGGGCACCGAGGCCTATATGCTAGAAGTTTTGTGGTGTAATCTTCCCTAAAGACATAAACAACCCTTACATTGCATATATCGTATTTTCCATTCTATTTTATTCTCTCTATATATGTTGGAATTACTAAGATACTACATCCATCAATAATTGATGGACATCTAAAATAATACTATTGTTGATCCAATTTCCACACCATCTTTGAAAAACATTAATAATAATTAGTGAATCTCCCTCAATTGAAGTATATTTGCATCTCTTTTCCATGATAATTTTGATATGTGTAAGAAGTTCCCTATATTTTACATAGTTGGTTGTGAATTTCTATGTAATTTTGAATAGGTGAGAAGAATTTTACCTCCATTATCTTGAAAAACACCATTTTTGCTAGTTTTTTTCTAAGATTTTCTTTAGAATCACCATCAATAATAAGTTTGATGAACCCAAATTTTAGACATTTCCATTATAGCATGAGTCTATATATATCATTTGCATTAAATACATTGTTGTGTATCATCATAACATGTAGCATCAAATCCTATAACAAAGTGGATAACACATATTTTCCATACCTAAGACTTCCTATGATGAGCACTATTCCTATAAACTTTTTGCAAGAGAGGCAATATTATGACTCTAGGCATTAGTTTGATTTTTATAATTATTTAAAAATATTATTATTCCTTCTATTCCATAAATTCCAATAATTAAATGGAGGAAAAATCCTCCATAAAATGTTTAATGATTTATATTTGAAATAATTTATACAACATTTCATCAACTCTACTAATGTTGATGAAGGAAGACAAAATATTTCTATATTTTTTAAAAAGTATCCCCAAATAGTGGAAGAAAGGAACAATTAAGATATTTGAAGTTTTTATCTCCTCTTGATATAAGGCAAACCTAGAAGGTCCATGACGTCCTCTTCTTTGAAAATTATCACTTGTTAGAGTTTTGTTTTAGATTGTTGACCAAAGGAATGTTGAGGCCCAAAGGAAGGCCTCAAATTATTAAATACTTTTCCAATGGAAATAGTTAGTAGTAGGACAATTTAATTGCTCTAAGTACTTATATTACAACTTGATAGAGTATCCATTAGGTTTTGATAGATTTTAAACCAACACTTTTAGAAAGGAACTGGGAAAATATAACTCTTGAAACATATTTTGAAGTTTATGTACTACTTGTTTGGGGTCCTCTCCCTCAATATAAAATCTAAAATCTAGAATTGCTGCTCACATAAATATAATATTTTACTTTTGAAGATACAACCCAATGGTTTTCATTCTGGATAAAAAACAAAAGGATAAGGCTTTAACCAAGTGTCAAAAAAAGAGAGGCAACCTCTCCCTCATTGAATGACCATCTAATATAATTTTAGATTAATTGTAAATTGTTTTATATAAAGTTCAATTCTATCAAAACATTAGGAAATATTTTCTTCTTGAATAATTTTATTGCATCCATAGAATCTAATATATTTTTTAAGTAACAATATTTCCTAACTATTTTCTTAACTTTGAATAATCTCCATCCATTTTTTCTCCTAATACCAAACTTATATATCTGTGATTTTGCAAGCCTACCCCTCCAAGTTTCTTTCCTATATAGACCTTATTCCTTTTACAAAGAGGAAACTTAAATTTCCCCTCACATCCTTTTCAAAAAAGATATCTTTTAATTTTTTCAAATTCAAATACTATGCTTACTAGGAGTCTTAAAAAATGATACTTTAACTGTAGGGATATATTGAAGCATTATAGCTTTTATGAGTTGAAGTTCTCTAGCCATGGTTAGGAACTTATCTTTCAAATCAAGAAAATAAAGCATATGAAATATCATTTTATTTAAAATTTGGTTCCAAAGCTTCTTCATGTTATTTTATCATACAAGGGAATACCTATATATATTTATGATAATTTACCAATTTTAAATCCTAAAATATCTACAATAATTCATTGTAAAAAAGGGTATTATTAATAAAAGCATCCTAGAATTTATCATATTAACTCATTGTCCAACAACCTTCTCATAACATAATAGTATTGATTTAAATTTCAAAGCCTTAGCCATTTAATGATGACTTAAAAGAAAATTATCATCAAGAAAGGACTATTTGTCATAACTTGAATACCTTTGATTTTACAATTTTGTTTTTCCTTTAAGAAATATCTTCTTGAAGTCTCAACAATAAGAATGAAAAGATAAGGAGATAATGAGTTAGCTTCATGCATACCATAGAATGATTCAACGTATCTAATGGGACATCCATTAATCAAAATATAATATTTTGTAATGTTGTAACATCTCCATTCAAACTAAGCCTGATCAAAATTATTTTCTTTTTTGAGAATATCATATAGAAAACTAAATAAACATTATCATATACTTTTTCATATGCAATTTTATAAGTATATTTAGTTACTTTTTAATCGATTATATGGGAGTGAAATATGTACCACCTATATAGCTTGATAATTATGGATATATCACTTGACAATATTTAAACCTAGGTATTCTACTTGAAAGTTTAGGAATTTAACCAATTGAACTCATGACATTTTATTTGTAAGTATATTTAAGTTTTAATAGACTAAACAAAATAGGTCCGAGGTGTAGACCAATTGGTTCATCCAAACCCCATAAGGGGGGTGGAGGTCTAAGGTTCAAATCTCGGGCCTCGTCGGACTGAACGCTTGTCCCTTTCCTGGTGCTTTTAGCGGCGTAAAAGGTTTAAAATTATTGTGGCATGGTGGTTATAGGGATGGACTGCATGAAGATCTGTGTGGCGGCTTCTGGGGTGGACAACGCAGAATACTATGGCAGCCATAAAAAGCTGGACATCCTACCCAGATTCGTGGCGGCTACAGATTCCACCATGTGAATTCAAAAAAAAAAAAATAGACTAAACAAAACATTTCACATTTTATGAAATAATTATACATAAGGCTTTGTTTGTCATAAATACGACCACCTTGATCCTTCAAGATTACAAAATATACAAATGGTGGTTGGGTGTCTTATCAACCTCAATCCTAGTACCAATTTTATAATGGAAAAAATATAAGTTAGTGGGTGTACTTATTAACAAAATAGTTGGTTAGACATAAAGCTACACCAAGTTTTAAAGTTTTTCTAGGGATTGATATGTTCAAAGTAGATATTTAGAATATACTATCTAACTTAGTATTTGTATTAAGCAAAGGGAGCACTAAGAAAGTAAAGGTGGAGCACATAGATATATCCCATGTAGTATATACTATCCTTGTCTATGCACAACTTTAGGATTGTATATCATATGTATTATGGTGAATGAGCCACCAATTGAAGATTTTGAAAACAAGAGGAAATTTAATTATACATCATACTTAGTGTTGCTTATCTTGCATGAGAAGAAGCATTAATTCCATACCTAAAATAGATTTAGATAGGACAATATGGAAAACCCTACCAATATTTAAATGCATAGATATCCCTTATAAAGGTGAAGACATGTAGAACTATAATTTCTACTTGTATATATGTGAGACCATCATATGAGCTATTCAAGGGAAAATGTAAAGGTAATTACTTGAATGAAAATCTCTACTCATAATGCATGGGAAAGAAAAATGGGATTTCTACTTAGGGATGGAGTATTCATTTATAAATTTATATGGGTTTTTCAAAACTCCTTTCAAGCTTCCATCATACATCCATGGTCAAGTATTATAATTGTAGTTTGTATGCCAACTTGACTTGATCAATCACAGATACAATAAGGTCTAAAATAAATAAAGTCTATTCACACCAATGTAAATTATCTTACAATAATAACCACTACTAGATAATGTGTAAATCAACTTGAAAATAAGTTGAGTAGATTTGAACTAAAAAGGTTGCAAGACAATTAGTCTTACGATCCAGATTCCATATATCTAGGTACCTTGATGAAGAAAAACATTCAAGTTTTATATATGCATGAAAATATATAGAAATATAGGATCAAAATTTTTTTGTAATAGGGATTTATAATAGATAATATAGGATCTTTATAAGTTTGGAATATATAATTAGGGAGCTTAGGCAAAATCCATCTCCATGGTTTATTTTTTACATGGAGATAATGGAAAGTGAAGGCCTATAGATAAAGGATGATATTAAACCATATAAAAAATCTAATCACCAAACTACCACATCCTTATAAAATGAGAAGCATGACCAGAGTTTATAAAAAATAGTAGATTATAAAATAATAAAGTATGAGATAGGGGAAAGGATCGATTCAAGGATATGAAGGGGAAATTGATGCTGATTTTTTTAAGATATGGGATGAATACCACCCTAAGGAAAAAAAAAGAGCTAGAATCAATATCAACAAGTTCTCAAAAATCCATCACCATAATTGTTTTCCATCCATATAACCATAACCAATGTTAGTTCTTCAGTTGAGATAGTGGCTACCAAGACATATCAAAGGGGAATAATACATTAGAGCAATTCATATATAAAACGTATCAAGAAAATGAAAAAAATAAGTGGTGCTATTGGATATTCAACCTCTTAGGATACCCAAGATGAAGAGATGGAATAAGGGAATATCCCTACTCAAACTTAATAAAATATAGATGTAGGTATAATGTCCACCCCTTATATGTGTTTTGGAATGCAAAAGATATTTTTATGTAGGTCTGATATGAGTTGTTTTGGTTTGCTGATATGATGTGTTTTTTTCAATGCCAAAATGAATGATAACAAGCAACAATAATATCTATCTAATTTCCAAATGAAAGGAAAGACAATATATTGCAATTTGAACACTTTATTGAACTCCAAATCAAAAATACAAAGTTCTGATATATTTGTCTCAGGCCTGATATATGGAGTTTCAGATTTGAATAAGATTACAAAATAGTGCCAAAGTTGCTCCAATACGATCTCCCAAGCTTGCTTGATGACTCCCCGATGCAAGTGATGATTATAAACCACAATGGATGCTATGAAATGATAGTAATCAGGTCTGAACCATATTTGTCTTCAGACTTTAATGGCAGCCCTTTGATGCTTCAGACTTATGAATGACCCCAAAATGGTATACAAACTTACCCGAATTAATGCTAAATGATTCTTTGATGTCACCCAATGATATGTCATTGTAATAAGACCCAATGGATGATAAAGGATCAACTTTATGAAGTCTGATCAGAACTTTGTGTACTCAAAAAATGGTCTCAGAACAGCTCCTTGAAGTCCTCTAACAATCAACAAACTTGCCACAATGTTGGTTTCCCAAGGAGGTGCTACCAAGGTATGATATTTCCCTTATGTTATGACATAAACATAACCCTTCAACTGACTAAAAATGAGTCTGTTACAACATTGTCTTCAGACTGATTTTCTGCCCATCACCCTCAAAATGTGACCAATACAATGCAATAGATCAAATCACCCATACCATGAGATGCTCCAGCTATTGAACAATGAACAATTCACATTAACACTACCCACAAACACCAAAATTATGACTTCAAGGAAGGGGCGGCTAGTTGGAAGTTTTGACCCTCTTTAGAAAATGATTCCCTTCATCATAGATCACAAATAAGCACTCAAAATGATCGTTGTTCCAAAGGCAATGTAATGAATCAATACCCATAAAGAGATGAGCCTTAAATCTACAACACAACCCCCCCCCCCCCATCCAACCAAATCCACAAAAAAACACACAACATATATCCTTCCAAAATTAATAAAAACCCTCTATTTGAGCTCCAATCCTCAATATGAATATGGATTCCTGAATGGCTGAAGAAGAGCAACAAAACCCATGTCTTCTTTTTGCCCAAAGCTGATCTTCACCAATCAACAAACCCTAAGCTGAAATAAAATCTGAAGCACAATGAGTTACTTGTTGTAGTAACTCCTCTAATTGGCTAGGTATGGTCTTGCACATACGAAACCAATGTTCTCATGGAGGTTGACTCCCCACAAGCTCCAACACTGCACAAATCTGCAATGCCCTCAGAAATTTGATCACCAAAACAAGCAAATATCCAATATCCTCAAATGAGTTCACAACTCCCTTATTTATCTTTGCATTGACTATCTTCTAGAAGCTTCAAGAAGGGGGGACGCCACCTTGACCCCTTTCCTAGTGAACTCAATGTTGTTTTAAAACACATGGCCCCTTTATAATTTTTAATTATAATTTCCCTTTATAAAATTATTTTATAAATATATATATTATGCATAAAGGGAAATAAATCATCTAAGGCCAAAAATATCACCCATGACCCAAAAATGGCCAATCAACTATAGAAGTCCATGTTGGAGCTTGAACCAAGATATATTCTCCATGGCGTTGAGTCCCTTAGCATCACTCTGCATGACCTACAAGGACTCTAAATAGGTCATCAAGATCATTACCACCAAGTCACTAAAAATGGGGACATTACAGTCTTCCCCCCTTAACATTGCTTGTCCTCAAGCAATGGCAAGGTATACCAGGATCCCACAACATCCTCTAAAAAATCTCACTGTGCTGATGTTGAGCCTCTATGAACCAAATAGAAAATCCATTATGCACTAACTGTACATTCTGTTCCTGTAACCCATGCACAACCAACTGGACATGAAGCTTACTCATACTGACACTGCACATGCCAAACAACTGCATCCAGGGGAATGGTCTGGAAATGTGCCCAATATCCAAATCCCAAAATGCCATGTGTGTAATAGGCCTCTGAGTGTCGAAAGGGATGCACCAAGCACTATCAATCTGCCACTACTCCAAAAATAGATAACTCTTTCTCCCAGGAGTATCATCATGATGGGATCGCACCATCCTTGATGCCATAGGAACTGAAAAGGGGAAACATGTTGGAAACCTACAAAGCAACACCCCCTCACTGGTAACTAAATCATCCTTAAGCTCCTCCTCATGTGGTGTGGGTAGTGTATCATAATGAGCTGGCCACGCAATCTGATTGTGCCCAATAAGTCCCTCCATTCGATTGAAGGTGACTAAGCAAGGTCCTCCCAAAGTCATTCCTCTCAACACAACCTTCTGACCCTTCACCTTAAAATTTACCTCTAACTTCTAAAAATTGAAGGTGACATCTCCCAAGGTACGTAGCCACTGAATACCAAGGATTATATCTAAATTATTTGTGTCGACCACAAAGAAATCATCGCACAACTCATAGTTTCCCAGTTTAAGCTTCAGTTGTGGCACTTTCTTGGTGCATGATATGGAGAATCCATCTGCAATTATAACCTTGATTTCATCCACATTCACCAATCCCAATCCTTTGTGTACCACAAGCTCCTCAACAATGAAATTATGTGTGGCCCCTGTGTCAATCAATGTAACCACACGCTGCCCCTATAAAACACCTTGTATCCTGATGGATTGTGCTCCCTGTAAGCTGCGAAGATGTGCAACTGTATTACTTTCCTTGTCCTCATGGTTTGGAGATTTTTTTGGCTCATCTGTAGTCTCTTCTCCACTGTTGCTCCCACTATCTGAATGCTGATCTAAATTTTTTGAATTGTTCTCATCATCCGAATAGTACCTAATCAGCTGCAACTTTCCCTTAAACTCGCACTTATGACCTGGAGTCCAAGATTTCTTACAAGTAAAGCATAGTCCCTTCTTTTGGAGTTCGTTAAGGACATTAGAATCAAGTCTTGTAGTTGTACTCTTTGGCTGCTCTGATTCCTTCCTAAGTGCCTTTTTATCTTCATCTCTTTTGATCTCTCGACCATCCTTCCCCTTGAACTCTTGTCCATATTTTCCTTTGAACTGGCTCTTGGACTTGGCTGAAGTGATCTCCATGTCCCTAGCCTGTCTAATGGCATCCTGTAGTGTAGTTGGGTTGAATGCCTTAACCCAACCTCTCAATGGCTTAGATAATCCATCCATAAATAGGTTCACTAAGCGCCTCTCTGACATATCCATAACCATGATGGACAATCTCTAAAACTCAGCTATGTAGGCATCCACTGAACTCCACTGCCTCAGATGAGTCAACTCTTTGAACTCCAATTCCTACTCCCTCCTATCAAATCTCCGTTGGAGCCTTTCTTTAAACTCTGCATAAGTATCCACTCTTTCGTGTCCAAGAGTCTGCATCCCATGGTGCCACCAATCATGAGTGACGCCCTCCAAATGTAGAGTGCAAAACTTAATGGTGTCCTCTTATGTCATTTGGTTCAGCTATAAATATGTATCCATCTTCTGGACCCAAGCCTTCGTTGTCATCCTCCCTGAACCATCAAATAAGGGGATGTGTATCTTGCCTATTCTCTTTTGAATTACCCTATGGCCCTGTGGCGTATGATGTTGTACCTCACCCTATCCCTGTTGTATGTGACCCTGATGTCTCCCTCTAGACCTGGGTGCCTGTCTGTTCCTAGTATCCACATAATCTCTGAATGGCATAAGATCATGAAAGTCTGGGCCTAGAGACTCCCACTCCTGTCGATACTGCTCAACAATAGTGAGCTCTGGCTCCTCTGCAGGTGGTGGTGTGGCTGGAACAGTTGGAGGCTCTGGTCATGGTAAAAATCTAGGTATAGTAGGCCTAGAACCACTAGATCCTGAATGTGTACTCCCCTTGTTAACTGCTGACTCCTCATTATTAGGTCTCTGTTCTAGATTATTTTGTTCCACCCGTGGACCTTGTGCATTAACCAAAATGTTTATCCCATGAACCTGCTGCTGCATTAGACCCACTAATTGTTCCAGGCTATGCTGCATGTTATGCTGAGTCTGTCTAATGTCCTCTGCCATTTTTCTTTCTATTTCCTCTTGGTTTGATCTCTCACCCATCTGTCTATTTCTTAATGCTGCTAAAAATGTACTCTCTTCTGGGTATGGGTGTGGAAGCTGATATTGTTCCCTTCTCAAATTCTTGTTGTAGGCCCTCAGATCCCTTTCACTCATGAAAATTCAATCCACAGGATGGCAGGATCGGTTTGCTCTGATACCACTATAATGTCCACCCCTTGTATGTGTTTTGGAATGCAAAAGATGTTTTTATGTAGGTCTGATATGAGTTGTTTTGGTTTGCTGATATGATGTGTTTTTTTCAATGCCAAAATGAATGATAACAAGCAACAATAATATCTATCTAATTTCCAAATGAAAGGAAAGACAATATATTGCAATTTGAACACTTTATTGAACTCCAAATCAAAAATACAAAGTTCTGATATATTTGTCTCAGACCTGATATATGGAGTTTCAGATTTGAATAAGATTACAAAACAGTGCCAAAGTTGCTCCAATACGATCTCCCAAGCTTGCTTGATGACTCCCCGATGCAAGTGATGATTATAAACCACAATGGATGCTATGAAATGATAGTAATCAGGTCTGAACCAGATTTGTCTTCAGACTTTAATGGCAGCCCTTTGATGCTTCAGACTTATGAATGACCCCAAAATGGTATACAAACTTACCCGAATTAATGCTAAATGATTCTTTGATGTCACCCAATGATATGTCATTGTAATAAGACCCAATGGATGATAAAGGATCAAATTTATGAAGTCTGATCAGAACTCTGTGTACTCAAAAAATGGTCTCAGAACAACTCCTTGAAGTCCTCTAACAATCAACAAACTTGCCACAATGTTGGTTTCCCAAGGAGGCGCTACCAAGGTATGATATTTCCCTTATGTTATGACATAAACATAACCCTTCAACTGACTAAAAATGAGTCTGTTACAGCGTTGTCTTCAAATTGATTTTCTGCCCATCACCCTCAAAATGTGACCAATACAATGCAATAGATCAAATCACCCATACCATGAGATGCTCCAGCTATTGAACAATGAACAATTCACATTAACACTACCCACAAACACCAAAATTATGACTTCAAGGAAGGGGCGGCTAGCTGGAAGTTTTGGCCCTCTTTAGAAAATGATTCCCTTCATCATAGATCGCAAATAAGCACTCAAAACGATCATTGTTCCAAAGGCAATGTAATGAATCAATACCCATAAAGAGATGAGCCTTAAATCTCCCCCCCCCCAAATGTATAAAAAAAATAATTAAAAAGATCCAAATGCTTCAAACAAAAAAAAAAAAAAAAACCCAATCCCTACAAACCAAAAAAAAAAAAAAAAAAAAAAAAAAAAAAAAAAAAAAAAAAAAAAAAAAAAAAAAAAACACATGCAAATACCTCTATTTGAGCTCCAATCCTCAATATGAATATGGATTCCTGAATGGCTGAAGAAGAGCAACAAAACCCATGTCTTATTTTTGCCCAAAGCTGATCTTCACCAATCAACAAACCCTAAGCTGAAATAAAATCTGAAGCACAATGAGTTACTTGTTGTAGTAACTCCTCTAATTGGCTAGGTATGGTCTTGCACATACAAAACCAATGTTCTCATGGAGGTTGACTCCCCACAAGCTCCAACACTGCACAAATATGCAATGCCCTCAAAAATTTGATCACCAAAACAAGCAAATATCCAATATCCCCAAATGAGTTCACAACTCCCTTATTTATCTTTGCATTGACTATCTTCTAGAAGCTTCAAGAAGGGGGGACGCCACCTTGACCCCTTTCCTAGTGAACTCAATGTTGTTTTAAAACACATGGCCCCTTTATAATTTTTAATTATAATTTCCCTTTATAAAATTATTTTATAAATATATATATATTATGCATAAAGGGAAATAAATCATCTAAGGCCAAAAATATCACCCATGACCCAAAAATGGCCAATCAACTGCAGAAGTCCATGTTGGAGCTTGAACCAAGATATATTCTCCATGGCATTGAGTCCCTTAGCATCACTCTGCATGACCTACAAGGACTCTAAATAGGTCATCAGGATCATTACCACCAAGTCACTGAAAATGGGGACATTACAGTAGGAGGGGAATAACTAATAAAAATCAAGATTGGAGGTGATTAGGAAAAAGTACAAAAGATGGTAATTGGGGAAGGATCCAATATAGTTGTAACTAACACCACTAAGGAAGGAAAAAAAGGGTAATATTTTCTATTCTAGTGGCTCAAATAAATTTTTCCACTATCCAATCAATCTCACCCACTACACTTATACATACTTCTTCTATTCTATATTTTTTTTTCCCAACCTTCTACTTATACTCCAACTTCTTCAACTATCCTCCTTCTTCATTCCCACCTCACCTTAAATAAATGCATAAACCTTAATAATAATATCTATTACTCCACCCATTTCACTTGGATTATTATCTATTACACAATCATCACTACCATCACCATTCATCCTATCCAACCCTAAATCTATTCTTACAATTTTATCTATCTCCACTTCATCTAACTGTCTCATAGCAACTCAAGACACCATAATATCCATGGTTTCATCATCCACATAATTATATCATCTCAAACTATATTTATGATGGTATGCTACATCATGTTTATTTTTGCACAAATAGGTCCTATTAGTTTTGATGCTATGACTAGACACTTAGGGATAATCTAGTAGGCTACTCAATTCAAACAAAAATCTATACTATCACCATGCTAAAACTTACATGAGACATCACATATAATAAGAAGAGTAGATTTCCTATCTAGAATGATTGACATCACTACATACTTTTCATTGTAAACTTTCATATTCGTAAGACAAATTGATATAAATACAATAGAGGGGCATTTGAAAATGATAAGAGAAATGATGGATAAGATCATTATAGGTGACTTTATATCATCCTCAAATCCAATTCCATAATAGGCACAAGTGATAGAGAGATATAATTTTATTATCTAACCAGGATGATCATGCTAGATTTATATAAATTTAGACCTTGAGGCTTACTGCAATTTACTAAGTAAGCCAATTTAGAAGTAGCCATAAATTACTCCTGAGTAGTTGAGGAGGCACTAATATATAGATAATATAACTTAGACATAATAACATTATGTTGTGAATATTATGTCATGTTGATGTATTCACCTTATGGTTATGAAGGTTACAAGAAGTTGGAAAGTAGTTGTAACTCCCAACCTTGTACCTTCTTGATTTCACATGTATATATACAAGTATCACATCAAATGTAAAGAAGGATCACATTGTTTAAATGCATTATGCATTTTTTAAATTTGGTATTAGAGCAAGTGGATATCAAAATGAAACTTCAATTTATGAAGGTGATCTAGTTGTCAAGGACTAGGCGACACCTCTCAAAATTCATGAAAGAGTGCTGCTAATGGTGAATCTTGAAAGGAGTAGATACAAGTTTGAGCAATGAGAAGACCTTATTGTTTAGAGAAGAAAAATTCTCTTTTTTTATTCTTGTTTGTGTTTGTAGGTCTTGAAAATATTTATTTAATACTGAAGGAGTTATAGATCCATTTAAAAAGTATCCAGTTTGTGCCAAAAGAGTTTCTATCATGAAATTGATTATTGTCATCTAAAAAGTTGTATTGTTGTCTCGTGCAAGAAATATGCCATCTAAAAAAGAATGATTCATTTTCAGCATGGATTTGGACTTTGAATTTATTGGAAATCATCCAATTTATATCTTGTTTCCATGGTTTATATTAGATATGCACATGAGTAGAGTGATATAAACATTGTGTGAACAAGTTTAAAGTTATCATATGAAAGAGGTATATAAATCTCTCATCTAGAGCTACCTTTTAGAGCTACCATTTGGAGCTACCATATAGAACTAAAACCATATAGATCTATTACCTAGAGTTATCATTTAGAGCTAGAGTTACTGTTTAGAGCTTCTATTTAAATCTATCATCTAGTGTTGTTATCTAGAGTTGCCATTTGGAGCCAGTGCTATCAAAAGTTACTATAAAAGGGTCATCTATAGTGAAGTTTAACCTTAGAATCTATTTACTAGGTCATATAACAACAAGGCCATCTATTTTGAAGTAGTTTTTTTAATTAATGCATGGGCCATCTAAAAGTTAATTTCCAGTGAAGTGTTGTTGGATGGAGGCTTGTGTTATGAATTAAAAAAAATACTTGTTACCTAGTTTATTGGGAGAAAATTATTGATCTACTATATGCAAAGAATAAAAAATCTAGAACCCATAAAAAAGAATAAACAATCCAAAAATGGAAAGGAGGCATCGATATAAAAATAAATAAATAAATCAATACAAAATAAAATTCCACATGCTTAGTGCGAAGGATCTTTGAATACTTTAAATACTATTTATTATTATTATTATTAAATAGGTGATAAGATAGTGTTTTGGAAATTTTTATTACCTTAGAATGCTGATAAAATATTCCAAGAATATTCCATGAAGATTCAAGTTCAATGGAAAAGAACTCAAAACCCCACACCTTATTTTTTACCATCCATACCTTTTTTCTTTCTTTTAGTTAGAGGTATTGACCATTGCACGAGTATAGGATTATATGTAATTTGTGGAAATTAATTTTTAAGACCATTCTAGTAAAATAATTTATTTGTAACTTTGTGAGGATTTGACATGGCTAATAATTCCCCCAAAATATTGTTACCTACTTTGTAGTTATTGAAAGGTGACAACTATTCCACATGGAAGACAAATTTGAAGATTCACCTCGAGTTAGAATACTAATTAGGAGTGGTACTTAGTGTTATGAAAAGGCATGTTGTTGACCTAGTTGAATAAATAAAGTTTGATAAAGATGATCATAAATCTAGATTGATCCTAATGTTCAATATGTCTAATGAGATCTAGCTATAAATTTGTCATGTCGTAACCACAAAGGATGCTTGGGATAAACTTAGTACGATGTTTAAATGTAATAATTAAAATTAAATTCTACTTCTATAGGTCCAGTTACATTGCTTGAATATGAAGAGCAATGAAAAATTAGAAGGTTTTCTATGATGAATTTCTAAGTTTTAAGCCTTGCTACAAGAATTAAACAAAACCATCAATGATGATGTGCTTGTTCAATAGTGATGCATGCACTTCCACCAATGTTTAATATTTTGATAATAACTCTAAATATGACAAATCAGAGTCCCACTTTTGAGACTCTTATGGATTTGCTTCAACTGGAGGAAGCAATTATAGAGATGAAGGTTAAATATGAATGTGCTTTGTTCATTCCTCAAAAAGGAAAGAGGCTGATATAGTCAAAGAGAGGTGGTGAACCCCCAAATAAGCAACAAAACCAATAAAAAGGTAAATAATAAAACCAATAAAAACATCAAGGATAAAGAAATATCACATGTTTGATTTATGGGAAACCAAGATAAATTCTTTAGGAGTGTTGGTACAACACATTCTCATAAGGATCATCCAATAATCCATCAAATAATTTCTCAATAGAAAAGTAGAAGAGTTATCATTTGTAAAGGAGAAATGCACCTCAGTGCCAACATGACAATGTAATTGTGGATGTTGATTTTGATTTAGAAGGAAAAACTATGCTTATAACTTTTAATCTCTTGAAAATGTTTCAAATTCAAGCCTAGTTTAGTATATTTATTTAGGAGGTACTAGACATAGGCTAGAAGGAATGGTTCAAGAGCCTTGATCATTCATCTTACCATGGGTAAGTAACATTGGATGACAATTTTATATATACCATTACTAGAGTCCATTATGTTCAATTGTATCTTAGATAGTGTACCTATTGTTTGACTCAAGTTCTTTACATGCCTATGATCACAAAGAACTTGCTTTTTATGAATTAATTACTTGATTACAATTTATGTGTTGATTTTTTGAAAATAGGTGTAAATAAGCTCTATCTGATTTAAGAGAAATCCATAGGTTCAACAATAATTACTCATAATACTAACATAGACAAGATGTTTCAAATTGTAGTTGTAATGTAAGACAACCAAGTATTATAGCAAAAGTAGATGAAAATACCTCATTATAGTGGGTAATTTGGACATCTAATATTTGACAATTTGAAATAACTCCAACATCATGACATGGTACATGGAATTCCATCTTTGATGAAGCCTCATGACTTTTGTATAAGTTATTTGACCAAAAATTAACATTGAGCTCCATTTACCTCAAGTAGTCACAAATCTATTTATCCACTTGACCTTGTGCATATCGATCTATGCAGACCCATGGATTCAAGTTTCAGTGGATATAGATATTTTTAATTGTTCATTGATGATCATATATGATGAATATGGGTATAATTTCTAAAGATAAAGGATGAATATTTTTATTATTTCCAAGAGTTCAAAACTCATATAGAGAGGATTATTGGTCATCACATTTGTATAATTTTCTTATATTGAGGGGAGGAATACACTGGTAGTTAATTTTTTGGTTTCCTAAAGCAACATAACATCAAATGAAAACTAACAAATGCCTACATATCTCAAAAAAGATGAAATCATACTATTCAAGATATTGTGCAATGTATGTTGAGTGATATCAATTTGGAGCTAGAATTTTCGGTAGAAATTATTTGTACTACTATCTAGTTTCTAAACTATACAACCACACTTCCATTGAATGGTGCCACATATAAAAAAGCATGGATGGGAAACAAAATTTCCATGTTACATATCTATGTGTTTGGATGCAATGCATTAATGCATATTTTGAAGCCAAAGTAGATGACATTAGAGGAGAAATCCAAGTGATGTATCTTCATTAGATACAATAGTGATTCAAAAGGATGTTGTATCATAAATATTAATACCAAAAAGTTGTATATCAATGGAGATGTTGTGTCTTATGAGAAGAATGAGTGTACCTCTTCTTCTAAGCATGTGCTATTAACAAAGTGCCTCTTATTTTTCTATCTAATGATGATAATGAATCCTCTAAGAGAGAGGATGTAGATGATGAATATTATATTTTTGATGAAGCTAATGGATCTAATGAACCAAGACCATTCACTCTGAGTACCACTCATAGACCCAAGTGGTACCTTATATAGTTCATGATGTCAGCTTAGATTGTGTTCCAAACACATATAATTCTAGACCAACAAATCATAGTAGAGTTTGAAATGAGGTCAACCTAGACCTAATGAGAATTATGCTATAGAAATATGAACCTTCAATGGTTTTTAAAGCTCTTGCATTGAAGAAGTGTAAGGATTTTATGAACACCAAGTATCAAACATTGAGGAAGAACAAGATGTGGCAACTTGTTAATCTTCCACCTAGAAAGAAACTCATTGGTTGTAAGTGGATATTTAAGAACAAATACAAAGCAATAATGTTTGCAAAGGGATATGCATAGAAATAAGGAGTTGACTATGATAAAGCTTTTGCACTAGCAATGAAGATCAAGGCTATTCATATGGTTTCCATAGTGTCTACATAGTTTGGATGGAAATTTTATTAAATATATGTAAAAAATACATTTCTCATTGGTGATCTCAATGAATAAGTCCACATGATACATTTATACGAATTCTTCATACCTAGTCAAGAGAATGAGGAATGTAGGCTCATCAAATATCTCTATGGGATAAAGCAAGCACCTAGAGCCTAGCATGTGAAGATCGATAAGCATCTATTATGACATGGATTCCATCATAGTCCATATGATCCAAACCTTTACTTCAAAAGAAAAGGAAGAGATCTCATTATCATCATTATGTATGTTGACAACTTGGCCATCATTGGGAGTTCGATGAAGCTAATTAAAGAGACTAAAAAGTATTAAAATATTCATTGGACATGACTGATCTTGGGCTAATGAATTATTGTATTATATTAGAGGTTTACAAACTAAGAAGCATGTGTTTATGTCATAAATGAATTATACCAGGTTGCTCAAGAAATTTTGGATGATAGTTTGCAATCCCACGGAGACTCCAATGGAAGTAGGATTTCAACTATCATGTTGTGATCCATCTCTATAGGTGAATTGGACTCTCTATCTTAGTTGATTGAGAGTTTCAATTATTTGACATACTCTTGACTTGAAATCAACTATGTTGTGAGTTATCTTTTATGGTTCATGCAAGAACCAAAGGTGTATCATTGGAAGTCAATAAAGCAAGCACTCAAAAATATTTGTGGTACGATTAAGTATGGTCTACAGTACAAAAAGAGTTATAAATTCTTCTTGATAGGTTTATGGATGTGGATTATGCAAGACCTATTGATGATTATAGATGCACTTTTGGATATGTATTTTTTTGGAATTTGATTTAATTTTTTAGGGAAGTAAAAATTAAGATGCCATTGTTAATTCTTCCATTGAGGTTGAATATTGCATTGCAGGAGCTATCTACAAGGTAATATGGTTACATCATATCTTTTTAGCAATGGATATTCCATAAAATAAACCAAAGATCTTAATTTATGATAATCAATAAATTCTAAAGCTTTTTCACAATCTAGTTTTTCATGAGTGCATGAAATATATTGAGGTTTAGTGTCATTTCACATGCACACATATTTAATAACACAATACACAACTCTAGTTTACACAACTCTAGTTTTGTTTGACAAAATTTTCTTGTATGTGCTTTGATTGAGCATTGATATCATGATTTCTCTCTCTCTCTCTCTCTCTCTCTCTCGAGAGAGGGAGAGGGAGAGGGAGAGAGAGAGAGAGAGAGGGAAAGAGGGGGAGAGGGAGAGGGAGAGAGAGAGAGAGAGAGGGAAAGAGGGAGAGAGAGAGAGAGAGAGATTGAATCTTAAAATTAATTGATCAAATATTTGTATTCAAAAATGGTTTTTTATATTTAATTTTTGGATTTAGTGATCAATATTTACATTTTGATCCAATATTTATCATTTAATATTGAAATTCATCATAATTTAATAGTTTTCAATATTTATATGTCACTTTAGTATTTAGATTTAATATTAAAAATTTAATTCAATTTTTTATTTATATGTCAATTTAGTATTTAGATTTGATGTTAAAAATTTAATTCAATTTTTTAATTTTGACTTAGTATTTAGTATCTAAATTCTATATTTAATATTCAAATTTTGATTGAATATTCAGTATTTAGATTTAGATTTAGTATTCCGTACTCATATTCCAATTCAATATTCAATATTGAAATTTTTTATTTTAATATTTAGCCTTCAAATGCAGTATTTATACTTAGTATTCAATACTCAATATTATGATCTAGTTTTTAAGTTTATGCTAAGTATTGTTAAAATTTAATTTTAAGCTCATCCAAGTTAAAGTTTGTGTTTATCCAAGATCTATCTATGATAATTTAAGTTTAAGGTTGTGTTTGTTTGTCTTCAATTTCACATTCATTTTTGTTTGTGCATTAGCATTTAGTTTAATTTATAGCTGGTTAAAAATAAATATATTTATTTCCAAGTTCATGTTTGTTTTAGTTCAAATTTGATTTATTAAAGATTCAATCAAGTTAGAGGCTATTTTTTATTTGCTTAAGATTGTTAATATTCATGTTTTAAGTCATTCAATACTCTCTTGTTTTAAACTTAGTTCAAATTGACTTCTATATATATTTTTATACTATTGAAGAATAAATTTTTCTGTACTTAATTTTATTTTTGGATCAATACTTCTTGTATGTTATACACATCTATAAGTGGAGGTTGAACCCGGGTTTTATCATTGATAATGCAAGTGGCATCCTTGCGTGGTAGACCACACACTCATGTTTGTTTAATTTCATATTTAGGTTAAGTTTCATGATTAAACATGTTGTCATATTATATTACATAGGAATTGTTTTAGATTAGCCTTTGAAAATATATAAAAAAGCTTGTCTCAACTAAAAACATAAATACTTTATTAATGAATAACATATTTTTATAATTAATTTTAAAAAGTTAGATCAATATATTTTAATAACTTTTCAAAATAACCTTTTTAACTTGTCAACTGCTTGTTTTCTTTTAAATTATTTTTTATAGATCTTCTTTTTAATTTTTTAAAATTTTCCTCTATGCGCTCATAAAATCACCCATTGCTATTTAAGTTCATCATTACTGGTGAAACTTATCATCTACATGATAATAATCCTTACCTTTTCGTAAGGAGTTATTTGAGTGCTTTTAGTAATAAATGCATGATCTCTTTTCTCGACACTAGCTACCAACCTATCACTTCACCATCTACATGATAATAATCCTTACCTTTTCATAAGCAATTATTTGAGTGCTTTTAGTAATAAAAGCATGATCTCTTTTTTCTACACTAGCTACCAACCTATCACTTTTAAATAGTGCGATAAGAAAAGGACGTCGAGAAGAAACAAATCATGCTGTCGACGTTGGAAGAATCCCTCTCAAGGCCACATAAACACCACAGGGCTACGCACATTATGCTTTCCGTCCATCCACATGAGTGAGCCGAAGGCGAAGCTCGTTCCCTTGCGACTTGGGTTAGGGACCTTTTTGCTCTTAAACACGACGGTGTATGTTTTCTTATCCCCGAGTTTTGAAAACCGGAGCGTCGTGGGTTTGACCTTCACTCTCACTTCGTGGGGCGCAGAAACAGAGACATTGTAAGAGGAGCCCGCAGTGCCGACGTTGGTCACGGTCCGCGTAAGGCGGACGACGGAAGAAACGAAATTCGCGACGAACGACGGGTAATTCAGATCCGCGGGCGAATAATTAACAGCGTCGGCGCAAGAGAAATTCTCGACGGGGAAATTATTAATATTGTCGCCTGTGTAGTTAAGGCTGCAGAGGAATTTCAGGTAGTCTTCGAGCCGGAGATCGTAGACGAGCCCCGGTGAGAGCGCCGCCTGGGGGTCCACGTGGCCGGCGCCATGCACCAAGGGCGTGGAGGGCTTGCCCGTCGCGAGGTCCAGTATGGGCCCGCCAGCGTTGTCGACGGTCGTGGCCGTGGTCATCAGCGCCGACTTGATGGCCGCGGGGCTCCAGTCAGGGTGCGCCCCTTTGAGCAACGCAGCGATCCCGCTAACGTGCGGACACGACATCGATGTCCCCGAAGCGATACTGAAGGCTACTCTGCGAGTGTCCACCGCCAGGCCCGTGGGCCCCGCTTCCCCCGTCCATGCCGCCAGGATGTTCACCCCTGGCGCCGTCATGTCCGGCTTCAAGATCTCGGGCGTTATCGGGAACGCGCTTGGCCCCCGTGAGCTGAACGCCGCCATGACGGGAGCGGGCTTGACGCCGAGCACCGTGCCATGGAACTTCATCGTGGCCACAGGCGAGGCGGCGGAGAACAGGTACTGCTTTATGGCGTTCCCTTCCTTCTCCCCCACGGCCACCGCGGGCAGGATGTGCGCATCGGCCACCTTTTCCAAGCCGTTCTGCGCTTTGTACGCCAGAATCATCCCGACGCCGCCCGCTTCCTTTACCACGAAACCTTTCTCGGCGCGCGCGTTCTGCCCGCTGTCGCAGAGGACGATTTTTCCGGCCACCAGCTTCGGATCGAGAGTCCCATTAACGCAGAAGCTGGCGTTCTCGGCGCCCCTCAGGCTCGAGTTGCCGGCGTAAATCAACGGTAGCAGGCGTTCCGGGAGTGGCTTTCCGGCGTAGAGCGACGCGCCCTGGTATTGCATCCCGTCGCCGAGAACAGCGGATGCCGAGAAGTCCCGGTTGACGGTGCTGGCGCCCACGGTGGCGACCCACGGGGCGACGTTCATGACCGTGGACGGGCCCGGCCCTGTGTTACCCGCAGAGCAGGAGACGAAGATGCCCTTATCTATTGCCCCGAGCGCCCCGTAAGCGACGGGGTCCTGATGATACTCGAAGCCGCTGCCGATCCCCAACGAAAGCGAGAGCACGTCGACGCCGTCGGCCACGGCGTCCTCCATGGCCGCGAGGATGTCGGTGGCGCGGCACCCGTTTTTCCAGCACACCTTGTAGACCGCGATGCGCACGCGTGTGCCCATGCCGCGGGCGGTGCCGTTGGCGTAGCCCATCATGTTCGCGTACTGCACGGGCAACCCCGCCACCGTAGACGCCGTGTGTGTACCGTGTCCTTCGACGTCGCGCGCCGACTCCGTGTCGGTGTCGTTGCTACCGCTAGCGGCCTCCCAGTCCCACCCCAACACGTTATAATAAGCTCGAGCGCCAACGAGCTTCCTGTTGCACCGGAACCCCTCCCCACCCTTGCACTGGCCCTTCCACTTCGCCGGCAGGGGACCGAACCCGGCATCGCTGAAGCTCTCACTTTCGGGCCACACGCCCGTGTCCAACACGCCCACAATCACGTCGTTTCCATATTCCGACCGCGGCCACAGCCCAGCATTCGGGTTGAGACCCAGGAATTCGGGTGTCAGGGTGGTGTGGAGCTGGTAAACCTTGTCGGGATGAATTCCGAGCACCCCGGGCGCCGCCCTCAAGGTCTCCACCTGGTGGGCGCGCAACCGGGCGGCGAACCCATGGAACACCTCCTTATAACGATAAATTACTTTTGTAGACATGGACTCCGCCAGCGATGCGTACCAGTGTTCGTGGCTGGCGTAAGACGCCGGTTTCTTCCACGAAGCCATATAAACAATATACGCTTTTACAGCTTCCTGACTTTGAGCTTCTGCCACCGCCATGCTGATAATCCCAACCAACAGCAACCATTTTGGGAAGTGGCCTGCCATTTTCTGGATACAAATCTTTGACAAACCAGACTTCATCCATCGCTCTTATATAGCATTAAATCCGTAATCTATGCACACCGCTGCCTGTGAATCAGTGTAATTACATATAGAGTTAAGCCATTGTTATCTGTCACGGGGGAGCTTATTCACTTACAAGCTCGGGAGCAGCATTTTAAGGGTGAGTGGATCCGGAAATGTTCGAATTGTGTTGCCCTCACCACCGTGGCAATATAAATGTCGGCGCACCAACTGGAAATAGAAGTCGATGGACCAACGGGAGCAGGATTGTAAGGTTGAAAATTGAGTGGATCCGGGGATGTTTGAATCTTCTTTCCTAAGTACGTGTGGTTGTAAGTAAAAGGTATTTCTTTAATATATATTTTTTTAAGAGTGAGTGTGGTTTATCGGCAAGGATGTCACTTGTAATTTTGGTGATGTGACCGGGGTTCAATCTCCATGGTGGATGTGTATAAGAAGTATTACTCAAATCCAAATATATATATATATATATATATATATATATATATATTTTAAGAGTGGAAAATTTTTAATTAATTTAAATTTTAATATCTTTTCCTTGTGTCATTATTGTATATGTCTCATTTTCAAAACTTCTCATCTCTTCCTCTTTCTCAAGCCTTTCACTTTGTGATTTTTTAATGTGTTCAATTTTATAACATATTTAGATTCAAATGTAATGTTTTTAAAGTTGACTTCTTGATTCTATTTTTTTTATCCAAATTTAATTTTATGAATTTTGGAAAAGTTTTTAAAATATATATAAAAACACATATTCAGATATATACATGACATTTTTGCTTTTAAGTAGTGTTAATATGGATAATTGCTCTAACTTCTAATTAATATGTTATAACCTTGAATATGAGATTCAACAAGGTTGGACATGTCCCAAGAGGGATACCATAGTGGTAAGTCATTGGGTTTTTATAATCAAGTTCAAACCTTAGTAAGAGGGGGCTATGGTTAGACTAGTACAAGAGATGGACATGGATTGAATAGCCAAATACTTTTATATTGCATCAAACTGAAAATATTACAGAGGACATCCACTATTTTATTGACTTGCTCGATCAGTCAAAGGCCTTAAGCAAAGAGCATACTCAACAAGGAAGGAGGATTACAAAGCTTACGAAGCTTCTCAAAGCTATATTACATGAAAGGAGACTTGCTCAAAATTAGCTACAAACCTAAATATATAGATCGGGAAAAACAAATCAATGATCTAGATCTAGATCCATATAAAGGAACATGCGATATACATCACATGACCAAAATAAAGCCATATTTTCTACAATAAACCATCAAATCAAATTTATACAAAATAGAATCTCTTTACGGGAGATCCAAGGAGAGATTGGCAAATGTCGATAAAATATAGTGGATACTTAGTAACGTCAAGCCTATGAGAAGTTGTAACAATCATGATTAGTCATAGTCATGGTCATGAAAGCCACTAGTACCATCTAAATAGTGTCCTTCTGACTCATGGTCTGAGGTGGATGTTGCATCCTTGTATGGTAAAGCCATATCATCATCAAGAGGGTCGACATAGGATGATGAGGACTGTCTAGAGTGTATACTTGGAGAAATCCATCCAAAGTACGTAATAGTCCAACATTTTCAAATTTTGTAGGTAATTTGGTTCTGGTACCAAAATGGTTGTGGTTCAAGAATCAGCTTGAAATCAGAAATTGACTAGGGCATCGAATAGTGGATGTATCTAACAAGCATTTCTTCTGTCATTTTGTTATGGTTGTTCTGGCATGGTCCAAACCTGCAAAACCATTCCTTCAAATGAGAAGAAAAAATATCAGTAGAAAACAACTTTTCTATAGCACTGGTCACAGGTCAATAAATGATGGTGTTGAAGATGAAGTTCCAGTTATCTCTTTTCATAAGATGATTAGTTACCTGTGTGATTACTTCAACATCAATTGATTTAGGCTTATTATAGTACCAAGAGATGTGAGAAGATTTCTATATATGACTACTTTGGAACATGCCAACTTCATCTGCCATCAAAATAGAGGATCCATCTAAAAAATATAGGTTTTTGAGTGATGTTGTTTCATTTATTAGAGGGAGGCTTACCCAGCATTTTTTCCTTATCCAAAAGGTATTTGGATAATTACTGTAACATCTATCAATAAACTATGTTGTGATGTCAGAAAAAAGATCATAATTATATGCCGCATCCTTGTCTTGTAAAGCCATCTCATCATCAAGAGGGTTAGCATAGGATGATGAGGATTGTCCAAAGTGTCTACTTAGAGCAGTCCATCCAAAGTGCATAATAGTCCAACATTTCTAAATTTGGCAAGAAATCTGGTTCTGGTACCAAATGGTTGTGGTTCAAGAATCAGCTTGAAAACTCAAATTTTTAATCAAATGACATTAGCTCAACTAGTTAGATTCCTCAAAATTCAAGGAGAAGACCAAGGTTTGAATCTTGCCAAGGAATATATGGATAATATCTAAGCTTCATTATAATACCACTATATGACGATGATGTAATACAGGTGGGGCCCATTTCAATTCCATATAACCAATTGAAAAAAAATTTGGACGCTTTTGCCAAATGCTTTTCTAAACCTTTGTATTAAGGCCAATTGTTTGCTTTCCTTGTTTGGACATCTCATATAAACTATTTTAATTTGATGAAATAAAATATATAAAGGAAATATATAAAAATAAATGCAGAGGCATTTTCTTCATGGGCTTGGTATTTTTCTTCTTCAGTCATGGTAGAGAGGACATCATCTAGGACATATTTCCTATCATCAAATATTTTTGGCATTCCAGTAGCAAGTGACCCTTAAATTTTTTCTTTCATTTTTAGACTTAGGTTTTTGGAGACATCAAGTTATCTTTGTAGTTTTGTAAATTTGTTTGGATGTATGGGATCTTTCTAATATTTTTCACCATATCCTTATGGTCTATCCCCATGCTACTATGCCTATGTGTGAGTCATTGATACAAGGAGATTTAGAATTTAATGTTCATATGCTATAGAAAGTTGGTCTTCTACTTGTTTGATGATGTTGTTAGCTATTTCCAAGATTTCTCCTATAAAGGATGTTATCCTAAAGTATTTATATATTATTTACCTCCTCCTTTATATAGACCTATATATCCTTGGTAATTTCAATTTCTTATACCAGTTCTAGATTAATAATTGTCTCTACAAGCTTTAAGGTTTCTAACTCCTTAATTTGTTGGTCTTTATTTTCTATGTTCTCTAGTAGTATGCTTTGTTATTTGATTATTTCTTGCAAAAGTTGTTCATAATTGACAAGTTTGAATTTGAAGAATTTCGTTTGTTTCTTCAATTGATCTCTTTCAACAACCTCTTTCTTAAGCCCCTCATTTTGCTGTTGGAGTTGGTCCTTTTTAGCCTTAGTCTTTGTAAGTTCTCTAGTCTCCTAATTTTGACTTGTACTACCTCATCCTTAACTACCAATTCCTCATACTTTATTTCCATAGCTAGTGTGAGCTGGTTCACCAACTGGACCTTTTGGCATGGGTCTAATTTTTATTTGTCCAATTATGACACTTTGATAGTTAATTCAGTAGGGGTTGATGCTAGCTTAGAGGGATCATTGTTGGTGGCTTCAAAAAAGAGCGAATTATCTACTTTTTTGAGATGTACGAGTGGAAGAGTATTGAAGCCTTGAAGGTCTTATTAATTTACTTTTACTCTTTCTTATACCTCTTATATTTATCCAAGAGGATATGTAGTACCTTTTTCAAACTTAGAATCCCTAGATTAGTATGCATAACTTGTCCTAGACCCTTGATATACACTCATTTATGAGAGAGATTTTATAGACTCAAATTCTTGAGTAGGTATAGTAGATGTCATCACCTAAAGGAGAAGTTACCCTACATGGGACAAATGATGATTAAATTTGGTACGCATGGTGAGAGGTGTGAATTAAGTAATGATGAATGGAAATGTAAGAGAAGTGAGATAGTGGGTTGCAATGCCAATTTGGCCAAGGTGGATAAAAGGGTCATTATGGTTTATGGAACTATGGCTTATGATATAAGGACTTACACAAGTGGAGATAGAAATGAGGTGATAGTAGTGGTCCCATTATGATGGTGATAGTAAAATATAGAGTTCCTCTTGGTAACCCATGGGACAAGTAGCACCTAAGAGAAACATGGGCTACACTAGTGGAGGATGGAATAAACACAAAAAAAAATAAGAAAGAGAAGGAGAGGGGATAAAAGAAAGAGTGGAAAAATATAAAGAAGTGGAAGTGAAAAAATAAGCAATAGAGTGAGAAGGTGGGATGGTGAATGAGGGGTATGTATTCAAGTAAGTGAATGTAGTTGTGGCCATTGGAATAGTCATTCCCTGGTTTGGAGGAGTGCTTTCTTAAAGAATTTTCCCTCCTCAACCTAGGTTTTTTACCTCTACTATTTATCTATGGCCATAACTACCTCATTGAACATGGATCCATACCTCTTAAACCCTTTCTATTTTTTTGTTATTTTTTGAACTACTATGCTAATTACAACTAGAGTCAACAACATAGCTAATATTATAATATCTAACACTATCTATTTCTTGGGCTTATATTTTTGTGTTGTTAATGTGTTAGCTATTTCTACCTCTGCAAAATTTTTTACTCTTTTTGTGCTCTTGGGATATTTATTATCCTAGGTGGTAGATAAATGAGTGTTAAATGTGTCATCTCTTACATATTTTATCATTATATTTATCTCATTCTTCATCCTCTACTATGCTAGGATTTTCTTGTCTGAATACCCCATATTTTAGAGATCCCTAGCCTTTGATGGTGGTTTGATATTAGAATCAAAACCATATTTTGATATAGGGTAGAAGGTGTATCACTTTTGGGTAGTTATACTAGCTTTGGATTTCATTTTCCTAACCCCTGTGCTTCCTAGAGTGGTGAAGACTTATCTTCATCTAGATTAACTTGCTACCAGACATTGTACTTCTTATATCTAAGGGTTTCATTGAGAATATCCTTTGAGTCATAAGACTATTGGCCTCTTAGTTGCTCAAGTTCCATTTCCCTCAACTTTACCTCTATAACTATTTTATTCCATGCATCTTAGGATTAATCCTCATGATTCATTGCTTAAGGGGATAGAAGGTATTCTTCTTTTTACCTTTGAAATATTTAAGGACTACATAATCAAGTTGCCTAACATACTTGAGATTGAATATTTTTGGCACCCTTGTATGCAACTCAAAGGACATGTATGAACATATGACATCTATCAAATTATAATAGTAAAATTTTATGTATGTGCATGTGTGGGTCTACCATGTTAATGTGATATTATGTGTCTCAGGAATTAAAAATAAGTTTATAAGAAAATATCATATATAATAATGATATTTTAGAAATTTATGAGAAATTAAATGTGGTAATTTTGTATGGAGCTTTTGGAGTGAAGGATGAAGTGGAGAAGAACTAGATTTGAAGGATAGTTGGTGGAGGAAAATAGATGGAAGGAGGAATTGCATGCACTAGAAAGGAGAAGGAACTTTCTTACAGTTGAAGTTAGATATAAGGAGAGGAGTTGGAAAATTATTCTTGATATATAGTTAAATGAAAGTAGGGGAAGGGGTAAAAAATTCCTTGGGTTGCATGAAGGAGAATAGAAGGGGGTTGCATTGTGGTTAGAGAAGATAATATAATAGGAAAACAATTATATAGGATTGTAATTGGATAAAGAGAGGGGAAATCTATGTTGTAGGAAGGCAAAAACAATATGCATGGGTAAAGAGAACAAGAAAAAGGGAATACATGATGAAATAGGTACCCCAATTACTATATAGATTAAATTTATGACCATCATTAAAGAAATGAAATAATAATATCTAATTAATAAAATAAATGGTATATATCAATAATAGAGCAACGACTAAGCGATGTTAGGGCAATGAAGGAAAGCAATAGTGGAGAAGTGCTAGGGCAGTGCTAAGTAGTGGTTGAGTAGTTCTAGGGTAGCGAAGGTGAGCAATAAAGGAGCAATACTAGGATAGCAAAGATGAGAAATAGTGGAGTAGTGCTAGGGTAGTGTTGAGTAGTGAAGGTAAGTGTAGTAGTACTAGGCCAAGAGCGAAGGCAAGTGACAAAGAGTTATAGGTGGTATTGGAAAAGAAAAAACTATGATTAGCATGGGTCCATGGGGTAAAAAAAATGTTCAAAATGTGTGAAAGTGAGAACAAGAGCTAGAGCCAGGCGTGTGATGAGGTGGCAAATTATTTTTCTATAGGTGGTGGAGTGCTTGGTTAGATGGAGATATTTGGGGACAATAATCCTCAAGGTAAGCCTCTGGGTATGTTTGAAGGCTCTCCAGGACCACCTAGGGACTCAAACACCCCTAAGGGCCCATCGAGTCTATTATTTCTTTTTAACCCTTGTGTGGGGTCCTTCATAGATGTGGTGCCAATTTCTCTAGGAAACCAGTCTCCTCTGTGGGGATCTATGACCTATCTCCTTTGAAAAATCCTTGAGGGCGCCTCAAGATATCATGGAACTAAGCAAGGACAAAGGTGCCTTTAACCTGGTAGGCAAGTTCTTGGGAGATTGACCTATATTGATGCCTTTAGAAGATGGGCCTCAACTAAATGGTGTATCAAAGGTTTTCTAGAGATTGTGGCCCTTCCTAAGGGCTTCTTCCTTATCAAGCTCAATAATGAATAAGACATGAACCGTATCCTGGGTGGTGGACCATGGTTATTTGGTAAAAGGATATTATTTCTAAGGTTATGGGGGATGGATTTGACCCTAACATGTAAAAAATTACTCTACCCTCATATGGGTGAAGCTTCGAGGCCTACCATTCCAATTCTAGCATGTGGATATTTTATTAGGAATTGCCAAAAAAATTAGAGAACTGGTGATGATTGATGCTACCACTAGAGCCAAATATCGAATGGTGTATGCAAGAATGGTTCTAATCCTAAGTTCCTCTAGGGTCCATTTCACTTGAAGTAAAAGTTTATCGAGGTAGGGTAGGGTTTATAGTGGTATATTTCTAGACTCGAATAGTGCCCATGAGAATAATATGATGGAGACCATTGCCAATTCCCCTATGTAGCACAAAAAAAATTCTTTTTAACTTGTCAAATATTTTTTTTTCATATCTTAAAAAGCATTTATCTTCTTCTAATTATAAATAAAGTATAAATCATGTGATAAACACTATTTTAAAAAGATTCACATGGTGTTTTCTTATTTAGGTGAAATGAAAATATTTCAAATTCAAGATAAGTGGCATATGTCAAAGCATCATCAATTTTTCATTTTTACATTTCCTCAAAAACAACAAAAAAATTTGACATGGTTTACCTATGGTTTCCACCTAAGTTTACCATTTCAAACAATTTTTTTTTTTTCCATTTTTCATTTTTACATTTCATCAAAAACGACAAAAATTTGACATGGTTTACCTATGGTTTCGACCTAAGTTTACCATTTCAAACAAAAAATTCATCCATTTTTCATTCATACATTTCATCACAAACGACAAAAATTTGACATGGTTTACCTACGGTTTCGACCTAAGTTTACCATTTCATCAAAAAAATTCATCCATTTTGCATTTTTTAATTCCCTAAAAAAAAAAAAAAATGAGCATGGTTTACCTATGGTTTTAACCTAAGTTTTACCATTCACATCAAAAACAAACATTTTTATAACCATGGTTACCCTAAAAGTGTTACTCTAAGTTTCATTTTGGGTTTATCCTATGGTTTTCCATCTAAGTTTCCATCGGTTTGCATCCACGTTTCATTTGGTTTCATTCATTCACCTTTTAATTTAATTAATTAGGGTTTCATGTTTTAAACAAACGAAAAACAATAAAAACACATTTGCATTTTTCAAATTCAAACTCGAGGAGATAGTGCACTTACTGGTCTCACCTCGGCTCCGCCGCTTGATGACCCGATCTGTGCACTCATGGTGGCTGGAAAATCTAGTAGCTCTTCGCATCAGAAAATCTACCTCCTCCTCCCCAGAGCTCCAAATCGCAATCGTTGAACAGTGCAAATGAGCCAACTCCGTCATTTTCGCAAATTTATACTTTTTGCTTGCTGGCAATCGTCCTTGACTGGAACGAGCACTTTTTCCTTAGAGGCATGCTAATCCCACCCCAGGACGAGCACTTTTTCCTCGGAGGTGCGCTCGTCCCACCTCAGGACGAGTACCATCCTGGCGTTCGTTCCCCCTCGGGACGAATACAAAAAAAAAAAAACAAAAACAATAAAAAATAACCAAAAAAAAAAAAAAAAAACAAAATTTTTTTAAAATGACAAATGCTAACAAAACCACTAAAAATTACTGGAAAAATGTGCTCTTGCACTTAACCTCTTGGCATAATAAAACTGATGTCGGGGTCTACCTTGTCGTTATCCTACTCCCTAAGAAGGCTACCATAGCCGGACCACTCCACAGGAAGACAAATTTTTGCCAAAGTTAACCCTAAATGGCATCCCAAAATGGGTTCACACCCACCAAAAATAGGCCAGAGCAATCGAGAAACTGCTTGAGCATGCACCAGCTAACATCTGAAGGCACCCTCACTTAAGTCACCTTGGGTCAAGCGACTCGTCGCTTTTCTCATGTCGATCATTCCCTCATCGATTCGTCGCTTGAGGGGGTAGTCACACTTAGTTGCCAATCAAAACCAATATACCCAGTCTGGGAAATGACATGCATTCAAAGGATCATTGCAAAAGACAATCGCGCTCTTTCTTGGGGCAACAAAAAAGCAATTATCACAAACTGATCATATACTTGGAATTTGTGAATCATGAACTCAAGGTTCCCACAACAAAAGGTTGCGCCCTTTGCCTCTTCATGACTGATCAATGTCTAAGTTCAAGTAATACCTCACCGAACCAGGTTAATGCTTGATTTAAATTCCTTATCTCGTCAGAAGCAAGGATTCAAGAATGCATGCCCTTTCCATACTTGGGGCATCAAGAGTTGGTTAGGTTATTGAGAAACCCTAATCATTAGTGCTTTGGTTATTTATTTTTGCTCAGAACTGTACCATGTGCAGTGCTTTTCAAAAAGGGGCATCTATAGACACCAAAATAGCACCAATTCGATTATGTGGCAATAAGCACTGATTGCACTAACATACACAGCCCCCAGGGCAGCCCTCAGAGGTTAAACAGTGGTTCTAACCACTCGCACAATAGTTTTACAAGTCAAGGATCAATTTGGCACCTTTTAGACATTTTATTTCTTATTCGTCCCACCCAGGGATGAGTGCGAATTTGAACTCGTCCTACCCAGGGACGAGTGCGGATTAATACTCGTCTCACCTAGAGACGATTACCAGCGCTCGCTTCGGGGTGGGACGAATGCCAGGTTTGACCGACAAAAAGTCAGATCTCGGCATATGACAACTCAAAACTGCCACTTAGCTTTTCTTGCATGGCATAGGAGTGCGAGTGAGTTCTTTTGACAACTCACATCTGCCAATTGACTCTCCCTTCACTGCATGGGAATGAGAGTGAGATTTTTAAGACAACTCATATTTGCCACTTAGTTATCCCTTCATTGCATGGGAGTGCAAGTGAGCTTTTCTAAAACATACAAAGACATGCACAGAGGCAGTTAAGAAGCCCTTGATCAAGAAGAAGTCTTCTCTTCACACAAAAAGCATTCATGCAAAGAAACACTTTTGCATATTAATTCAAAGAGACCCCTTGGGTATATAAAATGGTGAGTTTCTTCACCCAAAAGACATACAGAGAAGGAGCATTTTGAGCGACGAAGTGCTGCTAATTCACTTACTTGCGATTTGTGTTTTCAACATCCATAATCTCTTAATCGAAAGAGAGGTTATTGGGTGACTTTTGAAGGCACGAATCAAGGACCAACACCGATTTTTTTGACCACAATATCCAACCAATTTGTCGACAACACATCACATCAGGTTTCGGACCCATCCTAAGCGGATTGGTGTCGAAGCAAAGTTTCACCCACGGGTGGTTTGCCTTTGGGCACCCCCCGCTTTATTTCTTTTGTAGTATTTAGCTAGTTTCATGTTTATGTTTTTGTCAAGTTTTCATTTTATTTAGACTCATTTTAACCATCGTTAGATTCATATTTTATTTTTCATACATAGGTGCTACTGATTCTTTGTTTGTTTCTTTGAACGCAGATTTGTAGCATTGGAGGAGCAGCGAGGAATCGACCTTTATCAACGCAAGCGGTGACAACGTTTTGGTTCGCCCATCTTACATGTGGGCATGCGGAAGAAGGAATTCTGAAACACGTTGTAAAAGACCAACATTTAACGCTCCTATCCCATAAAAAGGAAGGAGACGCATTGTAACACAAATTTGAAAAGCATATCAATAAAAGGGCTGATTTTTATATTGCTTTAATATCTTGTGTTCATGTTCTTCCTTTTTATGCATTTTTCAATAACACAGGGTTTAAGCGTTATTTTAGTTTCATTTACATTGCATTTTTAGTTTATCCTTTTTGTTTCCAGAATATCGTGTTTTCAATCACTCTTCTTCTTGGTAATAATCCTCATAATCTTCTTGAGGAGTGTTTGGCCTAGGCCTGTAAACATGGAAGGGTGCCCGCGGAGGATGCCCATCACGGTTGTGGGGAATGGCCTCCCGCTCAGGTCGAAGAGGTCTTGGAGGCAGTGCTTGCTGAAGTCGCGGAGACCTGTCTCGCACTAAGGGGTTGTTCCTCACATACATCTCAGATTATTGTGTGCGAGGGATTGGGGCCTTCTCAGGTGCATTGTTGTGAAGCAATTCAACTATCTGACACTGAATGCACTCTTGATCAAGGCGACACAAATGTTCTAATTCTTGTTGTTCTTGCCTAAGCCGCATGATTTGTGCTTGGCGAGCGGCTAGTTGTGCAAATGCCAAGTCATTTTGTTCTGCCGTATCTTGTTTAATAGACCTAAATGTCTCTCCTACATATCTGTTTTGATCATGGTGCTCTAAGACCCCTATATGTTGCTTCCCTCTGTCGAGGTTGGCCGCATTTACTTGAAACTCTGGTCTCAATGAGCGATCTGGATATAAAGCAGGTGCAGACGTGCATCGTTTTCGGACTAGATACTATTCTTAAGGAACATAGTGATCCTCCTCACTCTCTCTGTGATATGCATAAAAAGTGTGGGCAGAATTGTCTTGCCCTATCGGGAGAACCTGATGTTCTGGATATGGTCTACTGTGTCCGACATTAATCGAGGGTAAATTAGGAACCACAAAATCATATGGTTCTTCCTTTTGGACCCTTTGTTGTTCTAGAGCAGTACACAACGCTTCATCACTAGGCCACCCAAAATGAACTTCCAAAGGAGGCCTCGTGCTTAGACCAGGTGGTATATATAGGTTATTTTCTTGAAAAAATTCTTGTTGCTCATGAGTTCCCATTAGAGAGGGGGTTCTAAAGTATCGTCTATTGATGGCCTGACTTGGAGAGCCCCTCAAGGAGGTGCCTCTAGAACCATGTTCTATGACTATATGGGTTGGAGTGCCCCTCAAGGAGGGGCCTCTAGAGCCATGTTCTGCATGGTGTGAACTAACTAGTGTACCCTATCGTCGAGGCGGGATGGCTAAGTCTTCAAGGCTATATCAGAGACGATTTGTCTCTCTTGGTGCATTTTTTGTAGCTTCTACCCGTGATTGGGCTTGGCTACAAGTATTCACCATGGTAATGCTAACCTAAAAATGCAAAAATTCTTTTTATGATTTTCTTTTTATGATTTTTTTGTCTAAACAGAAAATAACATACACACACAAGCAATGATTCTCTTTTAAAGATTAATAGTGTGCCCTAAATCTGGTTTAGTGTGTTTTGTTGTTTGTTTTGTTTTTGAAATTTTTTGTGAAATGTTTAAATGCAATTATGAAGGCTCTTATGACTCCCAAAATGGTCGCCCCTTCAATATACCATTGCCGGACCGATATACCAACCTCTCTATATACCCACCCTTATGTGAAGGAGACTATAGGTATGTGAGAGCAGATGATACATGGAACATAGGCGATACGGAAGGGGAATCGCTCTGTTTATGACACCTACCATAGAAGACTTATCCTCATGCGCTAGGAATCACCCTAGCTACACTCGGTCAGCTTTTGTCAAGATTTATGTCTAGCAACAATCGCGATCGAGGTAATGGATGCAATATCTCAAGCCAAAGTGATAATGGAATCCACCTTTGGTCTTGCTCAAGGGTTGGGGTTTTACGACCAACACCTTGGTTTAAAATACCATGTGATGTGTGGGGTTCATTTTAATTTGCAAAAATTGAAACATGCAAATGAAAAAGAAATCTTTCCCTAAGCCATACAAAATTGAAAACCAGAAAATAGAAAAACAAAAATTTGACAGAAGCTTTTAAAAAACCCCTACCTCTTCTTTGCCTAACAGGATGTTTCTGATTTGCTCTGAAAATTGCACAAAATTATACTCGTCCCTGGGTGACGCGAATATCAGAACAGTAATTGTCCTAGGGTGAGATGAATAATTTATTCATCCTGGGGTGAAACAAATACCAATTCTGTAATCATCACTTACAGAGACGAATAACAGTTCGATGTTGAAAAATAGGTACCTATAAAAAAACAAGCAATTTCAGATCAGTAATTTAACCTAAAAAAAAATAGAGGACAGAGGTCCCATCGTGATCGCCATTGAAAACACGAGATTCCAAAAACAAAAAGGATAAACTAAAAATGCAATGTAAACGAAACTAAAATAACGCTTAAACCATTTTATAGACCCAAGGGGTCTCTTTGAATTAATATGCAAAAGTGTTTCTTTGCATGAATGTTTTTTGTGTGAAGAGAAGACTTCTTCTTGATCAAGGGCTTCTTAACTGCCTCTGTGCATGTCTTTGTATATTTTAGAAAAGCTCACTTGCACTCCCACGCAATGAAGGGATAGCTAAGTGGCAAATCTGAGTTGTCTTAAAAAGCTCACTCTCATTCCCATGCAGTGAAGGGAGAGTCAATTTGCAGATGTGAGTTGTCAAAAGAACTCACTTGCACTCCTATGCCATGCAAGAAAAGCTAAGTGGCAGTTCTGAGTTGTCATATGCCGAGATCTGACTTTTTGTCGATCAAACCTGGCGTTTGTCCCACCCCGAAGCGAGCGCTGGTAATCGTCTCTAGGTGAGACGAGTATTAATCCGCACTCGTCCCTGGGTAGGACGAGTACAAATTTGCACTCGTCCCTGGGTGGGACGAATAAGAAATAAAGTGTCTAAAAGGTGCCAAATTGATCCTTGACTTGTAAATTTACTGTGCGAGTGGTTAGAACCACTGTTTAACCTCTGAGGGCTGCCATGGGGGCTATGTATGTTAGTGCGATCAGTGCTTATTGCCACATAATCGAATTGGTGCTGTTTTGGTGTCTACATTAACTTGTCAAATATTTTTTTTTCATATCTTAAAAAGCATTTATCTTCTTCTAATTATAAATAAAGTATAAATCATGTGATAAACACTATTTTAAAAAGATTCACATGGTGTTTTATTATTTAGGTGAAATGAAAATATTTCAAATTCAAGATAAGTGGCATATGTGTGCATAATATTTTATATAATCTTATATTTTGAATAAAAATATAAATAATTAAGATACTTAGACATAGTAATTATATTTTTATAGTGCACTTTATAGTTTCTAAAGTTTATGACAAGGTTGCCACAGTGCACACAATAGGTTTTTTATAGTGCATAACATGATTTCTACAGTGCATAATAGGGTTTCTCTAGTGATCTTCAAGGTTGCTACAATGTGTGACAGGGTTGCTATGGTGTGTAACAATGTTTCTACAATGATCTTCAAGGTTTCTATAGTGCACAATAGGGTTACTACAGTGTGTGATAGGGTTTATACAATGTGCACAACATGGTTTCTATAGTGCTCTTCAGGGTTGCTACAATACGTTAAAAGGTTGCTACAATGCGTGATAGGGTTGCTACAGTGTACATAATAGGATTTATATAGTGATTTTCATGGTTGCTATAGTGCATAACAAGGTCTCTACAGTGCACAACATTGCTCTTTTTTTGTGCTTAAAAAGTGCCTACATTAGGCTAATAACCTTTTGTAGGATCAGGTGCAAGTCCCGACGACTTAATTGGAGGAAATACTTGGGCTTATTTTTACCCTAAAACTCATTATGAGGAGTATCCCAAGAACCCCAGAGTAACTAGTTTGAGTCTATCTCTAGTGAAAAGGGTCAATGGTCCCACATCCTATCAATATTTTTTTCCCTTAAGAGTGTATACAAGGAGCTATCATTTAGAGGTAAACATGTGGCTAGTTTCTTAACAATATTCCTTAGTGGGATAGTGTTGGAAATTAGAGAGTGGTACTCAATTAGATAGCCCTTGTGGTTGGTGAGATTTACCTTAAGCATATAGGAAGCCACATTTTGGGGCCTAGTTCTTCTTCTTTCTTCTCTATAGGTCTTTGGAAGAATGGAGGAAACTTTTGAGGAGACTAGAAATAAGGAAGCAGATCGAGGAGGAACATCTCCTCTAGAACTAGGAGAGTATCATTCTTGGGCAAAAGTATCTATGGGAGTTAATAAATTAGAGAGGGAGATATTTGAATTGCATCCAATAGAAGAGAAGGAAATCCCAATGTTGAGGATCCCACAACCTATCTTTCAAAGAATATAAAAAAAAAATAAAACAATTTATTTGGAAAATTTATAGGTATCCAATCAAATTTGGATACAATCAGGATTTGGGTAGATAAAAAATGAAAAGTGAAAGGAAGACTAGAAATTGTGGCATTGACCAAAGGTTTTTATTATTCAAATTTAAGTGTCAATAAGATATGAGTTTAGTTCTATTGAAAGGGCCATGGTTTTTTGGGTGAAAAAGTTATTTATTTGAGAAAATGGACTCCATAATTTAACCTAGATATATAAAATATTTATATGGATCCTCTTTGGGTTCGATTACCTAGAATTCCAATAACTTTTTGGGATGAAGATATTTTTTGAGGAATAGCCAAAACAATGGGAAAATTTATAGCTTTTGATCCAACGACAAGGGCAAAAACAAGAATGATTTTTGATCAGTTTTGTGTGAATGCAAATCTCATAAAACCCCTACCCACTATAATCAATTTGGTCTCAAATGAAGGAGTTTGGATATAAGAAATATATTATGAGTCCTCAATGTCAATTTGTTATGGTTGTAAGAAGGCAGGACAATTACAAGCAAAATACCCAGAGAGGAAAGACTTAAAGAAGGGAAATGCTCAAATTTGGAAGAGAAAAGAGTTTCAATCAAAAGAAAAATCAAATCTATTTGAGAAAGGAGAATATTATAAGAAAAAAACACATAATGAAAATAAGTTTAAATTTTTAGAGGAGATAAATGAGCAAGAAATAGAAAAAGGAAGAGAGGATGAAGGAAATATGGCCCATCAACAACTAGACCAAAATCAATTGTTTGTTGAAGAAAGAGCACCAAAATAATACACTCCCAATCAAGTAGTCCAAAATTCAGGAGAGGAGATAGAGTTATCCCAAGAAGGAGAAGAGGAGGAATTGGTAAGAAAGACTCAATGGGATGGTGGAGAGGAAGAGGTTTTACCCAATGAACAAGAAGGGAAATCAAAAGATATTTGGTCCTCTTTAGAAGAAGAAGGTTTTCAAGAGGTAGTGAATAAAAATAAAATGAAGAAGAGCAAAAAGGGGCCAGGAAACAACAAATCCAGTCTTCAGTAGAGCAACATAATAGAGAGGGTAAAATTTCTATGCGAATAATCAAAAGCACTAGAAACACAATAGATTTAGGAAGTGGTAAAAAGCAAGGAAAAGTCAAAAGTGTAAAGGTAAGGAGTAGGAAAGAGGTCCAAGAAGTAGCTGATGTAACACAACAAACATTGTAGTTGAGTGGAGGGAAAGTACTACAATCTCCTAGAAGATGAAGATTATATCATGGAATATTCAAGGATTAAATGCCCCATAAAAGAAAAGGGTAATGAAGGACTATAGGAAGAAGATAAGAGCTGATATTTTCCTTGTGCAAGAAACCAAAGTAGGTATCAATAATTTTGAAAAAATAAAAAAATCTACCTGGAATAAATCTGAAGGAGTTTGTAGAGCAGCTCAAGGAGTGTTGGGGGTTATGGATGCTTTGGTATCCAAGAACAGTAAAAGGTAAGTTAATTCAAGAAGCAGATAAGTTTCTCTCAATCTTGTTTACATGTAAGAAGTCAATTTTTTCTTGGTTGGTCACAAATGTGTATGCTCCTAATTTGGCTATACATAAAAGGAGGGTATGGAGAGACCTTAATTTCTTAGGTACTGTGATGGATGTACCTTGGCTACTTTTGAGATATTTTAACTCTACTTTTTATCTAAGGGAGAAACAAGGAGGGTCTAACCTTTTCTTTGATAGCATGGAGGATTTTGGTGATTTTATAACTTCCTTAGGGTTGATGGACATTGAACTTCAAGGATCCAAATATACCTAGTTTATTAGAAAAATCAGAGCAAGATTGATTCAATCAAGAATAGACATAGCCCTAGCTTTAGTAAGTGAGATCTCCAATGCTCATGGTTATAGCTTGAAGACTTTGCCAAGAGTAGCATCAAATCATAGCCCTCTTATGCTAGAATTTATGGAGGAAAGTAAATAAAAAAGACTTCCTTTTATATTTGAGGCTATGTGGTTTAATTATCAGGATCTAGAATGTCTGATTAAGGAATTATGGACATCAAATGTGTATAGCACAAAGATGTTTCATGTATCAAAGAAACTTAAAATCATAAAATAAAATTTGAATAAATAGAACAGAGAAGAATTTGGCAATATATTTTAATGAAAGTGCTCCATTATGAAAGAGTTACATGAAATTTAAGAGAAAGAACAAAATGAGGGAAGATAGAAGGAATTATATAGGATGGAGAAAGGTATTTTGGCTGAATTTCATAATCTACTTGCTAGGGATGACACATTTTAGTGGTAAAAATAAAGATTTTTATGGTTGAAGGATGGAGATAGAAATACAAAGTTTTTTCTTATGTCCATGTTGAAACATAGGAGTGCAAATACAATCAGGAAAATAATTTTGGATATGGGTGAAGTTTTGAAAGAAGAATAGGAGATTACAGTGGCCACAATCTATTTTTTCCAAAATTTATTTTCCAAAGATAAAGAGGAAGATTCAGAAGATACAGAAGATCTCTTATTGAATATCCCTATCTTGATTTCTGAAGAAATGAATGCTAGGATATTGATCCCTTTTTAGATGAAGAGATCAAGAATACTATATTTAGTATGGAGAAGGATAAGGTACCAAGACTATATGGGTTCCCAGTAATTTTATTTAAGAAATATTGGCATATAATGGGGAAAGATATTTTAGACGCTTTAAGGGAATTTTAATCTTTTGATTCTTTTCTCCAAGAATGGAATATAAATTTTATAGTTTTGATACCAAATAAATATGGTGCATCATATCTAAAGGATTTTAGTCCCATAAGCTTATGCAACACTCTCTAAAAATACTCACAAAAATTCTGGCTTATAGAATCAAAAGTATGGTACCTTTTCTAATCTCTTCGCTTCAGGGATGGTTTATTCAAGGAAGACAAATATTAGATGGAATCATAACTATTCATGAGATAATTCATTCAATAGATAATAGAGGAGACCCATACATATTTCTTAAACTATAAATGCAAAAAGCCTATGATAGAGTCTCATGGAATTTCCTTGATACGGTTATGCATAAGTTTGGTTTTAATGGCCAATAAAGGAAATAAGTTAATATTTGTATTTCTTCAACCAAATTTTCAATCATTATAAATGGAAAATCTTATGGTTTCTTTGGGATCCTAAGGGGTATAAGATAAGAGGACCCTCTATCTACCTACATTTTTATTTTAATGGATAAATCATTAGGAAGATCAATGCAAGCAACCACAACTATAGGTAGAATCAAAGGTATCAAACTAGCAAGGATTTTGAAACCAGTTTCATGTCAACAGTTTGTGGATGATAATTTCATTATGGGAGAAGCTACATATAGAGAGGCAGGGAAATCAAATTTTTTTTCCATAAATATGAAAGGGCATCAAACCAATTGATAAATTTCATCAAAAGCAATATTTATTTTATGAACATAGAGAGACAATTACGATTAAGGATTGTAAAAAAAAATTGGTTGTAATATTGCTAATCTCCCATCCATTTACCTTGGTATACCACTTTTTTAGGATGCATGAAGGAGGAAATGTGATCTCTAGTGTTGGATAGGATTTTAAAGGAAGTTGGAAGGGTGGAAAGGCAACCTCCTTAGCCAAGCAAGAAAAATAAAACTACTTCATGTAAACTTACAGAGCATGTCAATTTATTATGTCTCTATTTAAAATTCCCTCCAATGTTAGAAGGAGGATGGAGAAAATATTTAAAATATTCCTATGGACTGGGGCTGAAGACAAGCAAATAATTCATTTAGCAGCTTGGGATGGAGTTTGCACTTCGAAGAAACTTGATGGATTAGGCCTAAAATTTTTATAGATCTTTAAAAAAGCCTTAATCTCAAAAACTGCATGGAGACTTTGCACAGAAGGAAGTTTGTTGTGGCAAAATATTATGAAAGATAAGTATGTAGAAAATCAAATTCCTTTTTTTAGAATTGCAAATTATCCTAGAGGATCAACCATATGGAATGCAGTGCTAAAAATGAGAAGTTTTGTAAGGAGCAATATAATATGGTAGGAAGGAGAAGGAAAATAATTTTTCTTCTGGGAAGATTATTGGGTCCTTCAAGAACCTATAATAAAAAAATAGGATTTCAGGAGTTGTGGGTTCCATTGGTAGCTAAAAATGAGGAAAAAGTTAAGGATTACATAGAATGTCTTCATGGTAGAAAGAAATAGAAACACCTTTATTTAGAATCAAATGAAGCTCATATTCAACATGGTCTCCTAAATTTAAATAAGTTGATTAGGATCTTCCACATCTCCCAAATCAACAAGGAGGATTCTTTGCTATGGAACCATTCTTTGAAAGGAATATTTTTTGTCAAATAAACCTATGAAGCTCATATTCCCCTAGAGGAGGATCTTATTCAGTGAAGACGGTTTGATCCCCTAATTTTGTGCCAGATATTGCTTGCTTTCTTTGTTTATACCTTCATAATAAGATCTTAACAATAGATAATTTATACTAAAGAGGGTTCCAAATGATAAATATATTTTCTTTATGATAGAAGGATGCTGAGTCATTAGACCACTTATTAAACTATTGTGAGGGTTCAAATAAAGTTTTCTATGCTATAATAAACTTTTTTTCAGTCAAGTGAAGCATGCCACAAACATTTAGATATTTTTTAACCAATGCAGATCTCCCTTTGTAAGTGAGAGCTTGATGATATTATGGAGACTAATTCTCCCTCACTATATATGGGGCATATGGTGGGAAAGGAATAAACACATATTTAGGAATGAGATGAAGGATGAAGTATATATATTCAAAAGAATGAAAGTTGCTATTGAACAAAATCTGTCCATTCTCCTAGAGATTGAAGGGTATGATAAAAGAGAAAAAATAATGATTGTTGAAGTATGGAAGGTAAAACAATCCAAACCATGCATAATGAACTCAACCCAAAAAATAATTAACACAAAATGAATGAAACCAAAACAAGGTTGGATAATACTTAACTTTTATGGGGCAGCCAAAGGAAATCTAGGAAGAGCAGGAGGGGGCAGAGTGATTAGAAATGATAAAGATCAATTTTTATGGGCTTATGGACTTTAGACCAACCATATGGTAGAAGCCAAAGCTCCTTTTTTAGAAGTTCAATAGTTATATAATAGAGGTTATAGAAAAGTTATGGTCCAAGGGGACTCTCTAAACATTATTAGATATTTGAAATCAGGAGAAACAGAGAATAGGTTTATACTTAACATTATAAAGGATACTTCAAGGATCCTATAAGAGATGAGTGATGTAATTGATCATATCTATAGAGAAGGCAATCATGCTACTAATGTTATGGCAAATATGGGGGTGGATAGTTATCAAATTTTTTTTGGGGATGACAACTTTCCACTACCATTACAAAGAATAGTTGCATTGGAGGTTGAAGTTCAGCCTGTTAGAATGAATAATATAAAAAATTGAATGAAGTGGGTTGTCAATTTTGATCAGGATCATTGAGATAAAAGATAATGTTTAATCTAAGTCTAGTCTATCTAGGTAGTATCTTTGTAATTCATTTTTTTGTCAGTGTATCTTTAACATCATTCATTCCTAGGAGGAAAGGTGTGTGATTTTTACTAGGATCTATTTTGTTGTCCTATGGTTTTTATTTTCCAATATTATAAGGCCTCTCTTGTAAAAGGGTTAGGCCCCATTTGAACACCCTATTTTTTCAACCAATAGAAAAAAAATTATTTTTTATATGCTCTAACAAATACATTTTTATTAATAAAATATAATATAGCAACATAAATTTGTTTTATATTAAAAATTATTAAACCTTAAAAAAGTACTTTGAGACAAAGACATATCACAATTCTATATTGATGAAAATAGTTATTTTCTAATATCATGCTCTTGATATAAGTATGATATCATAATGAGAATTTTCAATATATAGATTAGATATGGGTAACTTTGTTTTAAGAATTCAAGTTACTAATATAAATGAATTTATTATTTAGGTAACCATTTAGAAGTTTTTATTATTTTTAATATCTAATAGATTTATCAACTATGCATGGTAGGTAAAAATGATATTGTTTAGTTAGTACTCATATTAATAATTATATGAATTTTTTTTATTATAGTAGATGTTTTCTTGTTAAAAAAAATATTTATCAACAATCTATATTTTTATAATAAATTTGATTCCTTTATTTTTGTTGGATAATAAAGGGTTGTACTCGGGTCCCCCACCCTTGATAAATTACAAATATCTTCTTTAGAGCTTTAGAGTTTACAAATAGATACACTTCTAATTTAAGTTGAGATGCTATAACTAGAAACCTACATTATTTTACATAAAATGTTTGAATTCTAGATTTTCATTTTTTGGATCTTTTCAATTTTCTATATGAATACAAAATTCTAGAATTATCATTATTCTTGACATTTTCCTATAGCAGTCCCCACAATACCAAAAATTCACCTCTACTACTATGCCTTTATTCTTAGTATAGTAATATTTCTAAAACATCACATTATCATAGTTTGCTTTACCAGATATGGATTTCTAGTTTCCTTTTTGAAACACAAGTGCAACCACAAAAATTATAATAAATAGTCTATATGAAAACACATTACTATTACAAAATAAAGCATATATTACCAATGGAAAACATTAAAGTAAAACTTAATCATTTATTGATTTAGGCAATCAACATTTTCTTGTCAACTTCAACTAAACTTACTACTTCCTCTAACCATAGATAGGAGAATTTAACTTCACGATCCTCAATCAAAACCCCTCTAACCATAGAAAGGAGGTCTCCCACTTTGGGTGAAGACCACCTCTCCATTCTTCCTGCTTCCTCCCCTACTCTTCCAGTGGTGACCCTAGATGGACCCTGGTTTCCTTGGAGGTGCCTTCTGGTGGATCACCTCTTTATCCATATTTTTGGTGTTAGTTGGGTTGAGCTGGTTTGTATGGTCATCTTGGTTATAGATATGTAGTGCCTCCTTGGTGGTCGATTTACCCATTGATTGCATGTTGTGTGATATTGTCGTATTAGTTCCTCTCCACATTTTTGGATGGTCTTTAGATGGGGACCAGGTGCTTCTTGTTGTGCTTGAGGGTTTTATTGGATAGTTTCCTATTATGGCTATGGTGGAAAAGGGTTTGTAGCCTATGTAGCATTTCTATGTGGTGTCTTGTTGGACCTCTTTCTCCATAGCTCTTTGTGGTCTAGGCTGAGACCAAAGGCTTTTTTTGTATCTATGGAGAAGGGGTTTATGAGCTCACTTTTAGATTAAATACCTTGGCCCTTTGCCCATGGTGTGGTCTATTTCTTGTTTGATGTGTGATATGGTTTAGCAAGTTTATTTTCTATGTTTTTAGTGGTATTTGGGGTGAGACCAGGTGCTTGCTTGTCATGGAGGAGGGATTTTTTAGATGGTTTCATTTTTTGGTAGCAGTGGATAGGGTTGTGTGGGCTTGTTGTCTACTTGTGAGGTGTGTTTATGGATATCTTCCTCCATGGCTCTTTGGGGTATTGGATGGGAACCTAGGGCTTTCTCATTTCCCATGTATGGGGGTTTAGAGACCCCTTTAGTTTGAAAGTTTTGGTCCAATGGCCAGTGGTGTGGAAGTTTCAGTGAAATTTTCTCTATAATTTTTTTTGATCTCATCAAGGGGAGACCTCATGCTTTTTTTATGGCTATAGTGGAGGGGTTTCAATTTTAGCTATCAAGGCTTGCCCTTGTTTTTTTGGGATTTCTTCATATTCTAAAGAGGAGCATGTTCCTTTGAACTCTTTTCTTTGTAGCTTTTTTAGGACTTAGGTGAGGACTTGGTGCTTTCATGCTGGTTGTAGAGGAGGGTTCATGGTTTAATTTATTTATCAGCTTCTTGGAGAGACCTGTTGGGTGGTGGTGTTTGTGGTCCACTTCTTCCCAAGGTCAAATTTGATTTCTTCTCCTTTACCAACTACCTCTTTTTTGCTGGCATAGTTCCTCTTGTCTAGCTGGCCAGTGCAGGGTTTCCTTGGTACATAACTTATTTACTTGTTTGAGTTATAGGAGTTGGTTTCCTTGAGTGGGAAATATTTTCCAAATTTCATTGTGATCCTTTTGAGTAGGAATCTCATGATTCAAACTTGTTTGAATTTGAGAAGTTTCCTTGAGTAGGAACTTTGTTTATTTTTGTTGTTTGAGTGGGATGGTGGATGTTTATGTTTTAAATTTTAAGCCTTCTTTACTGCTCTATTTGTCTAAACCATCTTGTGTAACCCCTTGGTGATTCCTTTCAATTTTTTTATTGTACAGTTGTTTCCTATTTTCTGGGGAAAACCACCTTTCAAAACCCCTTCCACCTATAAAAAAAATCCCTTCCACCTATTTTTTGGGGTACCTTTCAAAACCCCTTCCACCTATAAAAAAAATCCCTCTATTGGCTAACCTGTTTGCATATTTGTTATCTTCCCTTAATGTATGTGTAAATATGATTTCTTCAAACTCTTTAGCAAGATCTTGAATTTCCACAATTATCTCTTGTATGTTCCATGGAGCCTTTTTTTTTACTTACAATTGCATTTATTACTATGAGAGAACCACCTTCCATCCATACTCTATTCCTTTTTATTTGTTTGTAGATTTTTAACCCTTCTAAAGCTGCCCAAGTTTCAACTTTATTATTTATCTTAAATCCATTATTGAAAGTGTAATGAGATAAAATATCTTCTTTATTATTTCTAATTATTTCTTCTCCTCTTGCTGGTCCTGGATTTTATTTAGAAGCTCCATAAAAATTCACTTTAACCCTCTCCACATTTTGTGGTTTCCACTTTATATTCTTTACATTCCTTTTGCTTCTCTTATATCCAACATCATAATTTCATTTAATGACTTGAATCCATCTATCAAGGCTCTCTGCTTCCAGATTAGGGATTGGGTGAGTTGATGGGGTTGGTTTAGACTCTATGACTAAATATATATTCCTTTTCATTACCTATGATTTTATTTCATTTAAATATTCTTCTATTCCTTTCTAGACATACAATCCAAAGTATTATATATTTTGATATATCTCATATTGTTTGTAAAGCCTCACTTTTATAAGTGCTCTACCATTGCTTTAACCAATCTTCAATTCTGCTATTCATCTTAATGCATTTCCCAAACACATTAAGAATTCATTGCCATAGATTCCAGACTATTGAGAAATATCCCAAGAGATGATATATACTCTCCTTCTCATTTTTACAAAAAATACATTGAGAGGGGCCATGAAAATCCCTTTTATTAAGGTTATCCCAAGATAAAATTCTTCTATGACCTACTAGCCAATTTTTTTTTTAAACTTTAGTAATGATTGGGCTATCCCAAATATCTCTCCATATTCTAGTCATATTATTATTTTATTGGTGTTGTACATTATAACCACTTCTTGTTGTGTATTATTCTGAGCTATTCAACTCCCAGATCAATTTATCCTTGGATCCTCTTAGAATAATCGTAGTTGTTATCTTTCTATTCAAATATCTCCTAACATCAATGTCTTGTATACTCATAAAAAAACTTCTTTCCATTTGTATATTCCTTCCTAATCTTTGTACAAAATGTTTGAAACCCTGTAAACATATTTGTCTTGAAGTAATCTCATCCAAGGTTTCAAAATTAGATCTAAATTGTTTTTTTTTTTATTACAATGAATTTGCTTCCTCTTTTAAAGTCTACTTGATATTATAGATCTATTTGCGCTTAATGATTCTTTTCACTTAAGATAAAGAGCTAGTTCTAAACTATTATTCTTTCATTTGAAAATATGTTATTGATTATATCTTTCCTTCATTTTAATTCTCTAAGTTCTCAAGAAGTTTCAATAATGAGGGGTTATTTGAGTGCTCTTAGTAATAAATGCATGAATTTTAATGAGGAGTTATTTGAGTGCTCTTAGTCATAAATGCATGACTTCTTATTTCATATTTTTTTACTCTTTTAACAATATGCTATGATCATCACACTTTGATGGTTATTTTTTGTGCACTATAGATACTCATTCTCTTTGTATCATTGAAACTTTTCTACTATCTTTTATTGAATTTTTTTCTCTATGTGTATATAAAGTCTCTCATTCACTTTATGTTGTCCAAATTCATCATTATTGGTGAAACTTATCATCTACATGATAATAATATCTACCTTTCACGAAGAGTTATTTGAGTGCTCTTAGTCATAAATGCATTATCTCTTTTTCATTAAAAATAATTTGGATTCTTCTAAGAGTATTCTAATTTATATTTACATTTTTATGGTTATACTTTGTGCACTATTGATTGTCATCCTCTTTGTATTGTTGAAACTTTTACATTATCCTTTTTTGAAAATTTTTCTTAATGAAATCATAAAGTTCTTTATTCTCTTTATGTTCCTAACTTCAGCATTCATATAAAACTAGTGAACCTTATCATCTACATAATAAAATTAGTCATTACCTTTTATATGTCATAAAATCACCAACCACATCATCCTTCATGAAAGTATGACCGATATCCTCCTCTATGTAACCATTATCCTCTTATTTAATTTATTAATAACCATGTGTGTCAATGGTTAAGTTAACAAATCTATTAGTATCCAGATTACATTATTCTCTATTGAAACAATGAGGAAATTTAGTGAAAAACACTCAAAAGCTCCTATATTCATAAGGTTCTAAATATTAGCCCCTACATTTTTTAATTTACCACCATGACTTCTTATTTATAATAACCCCTTTTAATACCTATTTTTACTAGTTTTTTTTTTTTTTAAGCGAAAAACCCCTTACGGGGCCACCTTGGTCTAAGAGACCACGAACAGGGGGTTCTACACCGTCAAATTCACCCGGGGGTCGCACCCAACCCTGCCCGCACCAACATTATCAATTGGATTTTGGATACCCAATTCAGATTTTTGGTAGGGTGGAGATTCGAACCTAGGACCTCCCTTGGAGGATTGCCCTCTCCTCTCCAACTCACCTACAACACCTGGGTACCTATTTTTACTAGTTTATTGGCCATAAAAATACTTAGATTTATATGTTTTAGTACAATTACATTTCAATAGTCATTTCTTTGATGAAATCATATCTACTAATCTTGTATTTGATAGTTCAATTTAATAATGCTTAATGTGGGTATCAAAGATAAGGACCATGATAATATATCAACCTACCATTTGCAAATATTTAAAAATGTTCAATGCCTTATAATATAATCATATTTCATAGATTTTTAAGATTAATTACAAAGGATTAGAATGGTCCCACCTATATTACATCATGGTCATGTTACTATAATGCTTCAAGCAAAAGTAGTTTAGTATTAATATAATAATAGGAGATACACGGTTTGAGCCTCTGCAATACAAAGGGGACATAAAAAATATCTTTTGGCTTCCCTCTAGATAGTGGTATATCTAGATGGGATGACATTGTTAGCCACTTAAGAGCGTCTCTCGATATTTCTTTCTAACCTAAAATTTTACCCCCAAGGTCTAGGTGGATTGGTAATTATTTGTTTTTTCATACACTTACCAAGAAGAGACTTAGGTTCAAACCTCGAGGGACATTCCTATTGCAAATGTAGTAGTTTGATCTAAATTCTCTTAGTGCATGCCAAATCGACGACAACGGTTTGAATTTTGAGCAATCGATGGCCCCTGTCATGCTAGGTCAATAACAACAAGGTGGTATAGGCTTTTTGGGAGTAGTCCCTATGGTTTGAACCCTGCAATTGGAAGTTACTAAAAATAGTGTGGATGTAACCAACTCCACTATGTATATTATTATTATTATTATTGAGAAAAAAATATATACCATATTTTTAAACTAGGCTATGAGAAAATTAATGACCGATGTGCAAGGTGGTAAAGGCCTAAATCCCATTCATCAGGGCCTTGCCTTGCTAGTTTTTGAAAAAATTGTTAAAGATAAAGGCCTAATTATGGAGGATGTTCTTAAATCCATTGATACTCAACCAATTCCATTCCTTGTTATTTTTTATTTAGAGTCTAGATATTTGTGCAAGTTTTTGGAAGGAGAAGAATTGTATGCTATCCCAAAAAAGATGGAATATGATAAAGTTATCAAAGACTTACATATTTCATCTAGGAGAGTTTGGAGAAAGGCTCATTGATCAAGACTTCATGATTTGAGTCTTCGATGTTTGAAGAGGGGGATAGTCTCTCAAAATCCTTAAAAGAAACTCAAATTAGTAGCAGGTTTGGAAGTAATTTTGATTCTGCTAGAGGTGTTAGAGGGGGTTTGACAAGAAGGTCTAAATGATTATCTAGAAAAATTTACAAGGCTAAGTAGAGAAGAAAATATTTTATGGATGTCCTTAGCCCTAATCCTTCTAGAATTGGTCAATGTAGTGTTTCTCAAAAACTTAAAATGGTGGAAATCAAGTAGCGCTTCATCTTGGGATCAATGAAGATGATGAAGATCACATTGGATTATTCTGAAGAAGTCACTCATCTTATGGGAGAGATTTTGCATGATACAGAGAAGGGTAAGAATACAGATATATCTCATCTTTGATCTTACCGATGCATTGCCTATTTGGTTTATGGATCCAGCTTCTTATTTTTGGTGTTGGCATTGTCTCTATGTTGTATTTATATTTTTATCTTGTGTCCTTTTTGCTAAGTTAGGTTGGTTGTTTTGCACAGTTGTGTCTTTTGGTATGTCTCCTATGGTGGAGTTGATGTAAAAGGTTGAGGGATTCCTTTCAAAACCCTTCTTTCGTCACTCATTCCATTTGATGTGTGCGTGTGACCTAGTTTGGTTAAAGGGATTTAGTACATGAATATTTTAAAATTTTAAAATAGATATTTAATTTATAATATCTAAATAACCTTTTAAAAGGGGATAACGTAATAGTTTGAGCTTTGAATATTCTTTGGGAGGTCCAAGGTTCAAAATGTAATGTGTGTGTTAATCCATTATTGATAAGCTTAGATCTTGTACTTATGAGGGGTCATGGTTGGGATGTAAATTCTTAGCCCTAAGCATATGTTGTAGAGGTTTCTCATATTAACTAAATAAAAAAAATAAAAATAACCTTTTTAAATCTCATTTAATTTAGTGTTGGTTATGAGGACCAACAAAACATATAAAAACTTTAAGAGATATTAATACAAGAAAGAAGGAAGATGCTAACATGTCAACTTATTAACTCTTGACTCAATGTTCAAGTTTAGATTGTTAAATTTTTAGCACATATAAAGCCTTACAAATCCAACATATCTCACAGCCATATATATATATATATAAATCTAACATATCTCACAACCATATATATATATATATATATATATATTTATATAGATAAATATATAATTTAAAATGATTCTCACTTCAAATTTTATTTAGAGAGTATATAATACATTTATTTTTTGAAGTGAAAAAATTATAATAATTTTTTAAACATCATATAATTTAATAAATACAAGTTATAGTCATCCACGAGACACACAAGCACCTCATGTAAAGATGATAATACATTAACTTACAACCTGGCACCTCAATGCTTAAAACATATAAATAAAACAAAATATATATTTTGTGTTATCATAAATTGTTTTAACAAAAATATTATTATAATAAAACCAAAACAATTCCTAATAATTTTTTTTTATATCTAAATAATATACTTATAATAAATTTAATACAATTATAAATAAACATAATAAATAATTAAAATTAAACTTCCATTTACGACATAAAACTCTAAACCCTAGATAAACTATTTAAACTATATTTAACGGTCTGAAACTCCTCTCCCTCCTTCTTTCTAATTGATTCAATTCATAACATTAAATAAGATAATTTTTTTTTTAATATTACTGATGTTGAATCTGTATTGCCTTTTATGAGAAGATTTAAACTAATATTTGTAAATTTTTTTTATAAATTTTAAGTTTCTTAAATAAAGAAGTAAAAAGAAAGGTAAAAATATTATGGGATGGAATTATTTAAAAAATTAAACTAAAACAATGATCAATCTATCTGTTCTGAATAAGAAAAAAACTTTAAAAAGAACCAAATCATGTTGCTAAACACGACAACTTAGTACCTTGCTCCTCTTTTAAAGTCTACTTAATATTATAGATTTAATTGCATTCTTTTCACTTACGTTAAGAAGCTAGTTATCAACTATTATTCTCTCATTAGAAAATTATTCTATTGATTATATCTTTCCTTCCTTTTATTTCTCTAAGTTTTAAGAAGTTAAGTTATTTGAGTGTTTTTGATCATAATAGATGACTTCTTCGTAAAAATTATTTTTACAAAGTTATTTAAGTGTTCTTAATAATAAATGAATAACTTTTTTTATAAAAAATATTTTGAATTTTTTTTTAAACACTATACTATAATCTTTACACTTTGATAGTTATACTTTGTACACTGAAACTTTTCTACCATCCTTTATTGAAATTTTTCCTATATGCGCTCATACTTTTTGCTATTTAACTTCATCATTATTGACGAAAATTAACATCTAAATGATAATAATCCTTACCTTTCATAAAGAATTATTTGAGTGCTCATTATTGGTGAAACTTATCATCTAGATGATAATAATCCTTACTTTTCGTAAAGAGTTATTTGAGTGCTTTTAGTGATAAATGTATGAACTCTTTTTTCGACATTGGAAGAATCCCTTTTAAATAGTGCGATAAGAAAAGGACGTCGAGAAGAAACAAATCATGCTGTCGACGTTGGAAGAATCCCTCCCAAGGCCACATAAACACAACGGGGCTACGAACATTATGCTTTCCGTCCATCCACGTGAGTGAACCGAAGGCGAAGCTCGTTCCCTTGCTACTTGGGACCTTTTTGCTGCTAAACACGACGGTGTATGTTTTCTTATCCCTAACTTTCGCAAACTGGAGCGTCGTGGGTTCGATCTTCATTCCCTAGAAAAAGACACATTGTAAGAGGAGCCCGCAGTACCGACGTTGGTCACTGTCCGCTTAACGCGGACGACGGAATTGACGAAATTCACGACGAACGACGGGTAATTCAGATCCGCGGGCGAGGAATTGACAGCGTCACCGCAGGTGAAATTCAGGCCAGCGAAAGCTCTAATATCGTTGTCTGTGTAGTTAACGCTGCAGAGGGATTTCAGGTAGTCGAGGAGGCCGAGATCGTAGACGAGCCCCGGTGAGAGCGCCGCCTGGGGGTCCACGTGGCCGGCGCCGTGCACCAAGGGCGTGGAGGGCTTGCCCGTCGCGAGGTCCAGTATGGGCCCTCCGGCGTTGTCGACGGTCATGGCCGTGGTCATCAGCGCCGATTTGATGGCCGCGTGGCTCCAGTCAGGGTGCGCCCCCTTGAGCAACGCAGCGATCCCGCTCACGTGCGGACACGACATCGAGGTCCCCGAAATGATGTTGAAAGCTACTCTGCGAGTGTCCACCGCCAGCTCCGTGGGCCCCGCTTCCCCCATCCATGCCGCCAAGATGTTTACCCCGGGTGGTGTGGAGCTGGTAAACCTTGTCAGGATGAATTCCGAGCACCCCGGGCGTCGCCCGCAAGGACTCCACCTGGTCGGCGCTCAACCGGGCGGCAAACCCATGGAACACCTCCTTATAACGATAAATTACTTTTGTAGACATGGACTTCGCCAGCGATGCGTACCAGTGGTCGTGGCTGGCGTAAGACGCTGGTTTCTGCCACGAAGCCATATAAACAATATACGTTTTTACTGCTTCCTGAGTTTGAGCTTCTGCTACCGCCATGCTGAGAATCCCAACCAGAAACAACCATTTTGGGAAGCGACCTGCCATTTTCTGGATACAAATCTTTGACAACCAGACTCCATCCATAGCTCTTAGACTCCCATTACAATCATCTCCAGAAAAGCTTTTTTTTGTTAAGTTCCTATCCTTGTCATTGATCAATAAGTGCTGCAAGTGCAAGCTAACATTCATGGTAGAGAATTGGAAAAAATATTGAACAACTAGCAATAGCTGGGGAATATATCTTAAGGGTTAGAAGACCGTTGAAGATGTATCATGCAAACTCCACTTGGCACAAGGAATAAGAAGAGTTTAACGCTCATCTTGGAGCCCAGCGAAGGTGAAATCATTCAAAGTGTAACGCTCACAATCATTTCTATCTAGCGATAGAGTAACGCTCACCCTTGAGCGTTGAAGGAAGTGAGATGTTACATACAGTGCATTCATTATTGTAGACATTACAATCAAACTCCAAAGGATACAGTGAAGGAACAATGATGTGTTTATTAGCGTGATTCATAGGAACGAGAAAATAGCAAATACTACACTGAATAGACCATTATTAGCAAAGGTTTAGCCATTCACAAAAGAATTGGAGTAGCGCGCAAAGGAGACATGCCAACACAACAAAAGGAGAAAGTCAAACATTGTTTGACCAGGGCTATTGCATCTAAAAAATGTTGTTGATTTGAAGGCATTCATTTGCAGCATTATGGCACAAAGAAATTGTCATAAATCATTCTAAGAAATGTTATAGTAAGGAGGATAGCTAGCATCAGATCGTTGAAGTGTCGAGTCATCAAAGAGCCAACGTAATAGTTGTAATCGATGAGGCGGTCACAATGAGTTATATATCACAACATTGTTTTGGGTATCCCAGATTTTTTTTTTTAATTAGGGGAGTGTTTTCTTTAAGTGTTGTTAGTTTTTATCCTAGAGTTTTGGTTCACTCAAACTTTTAGTTTTTTTTTGTTGGACAGTCCTTTATGAACATTTCACTCTCTATTATTAACATTGTGTTAGGACCCCATCCTAACACCATTTTTTAATTCTCAATTGATTATTGAAATGACCTACTTCCAATATGGGGATCCTTTTATAATGTTATTTTATAATATTTTGTAGTGGTATGTGGCAAGTAAGGCACCTAGAAAAAGTGGGGTCATTTCATGTAAGAGTTATCAAGAATGTAACTCATTTGGTAGAAGATTCTAGCTCAAGTGGCATTTTGTATGTAAACCAACTCCTGAGCTTAGGGTTCGGGTTGCATAAAATGTATCTTAAAAAGAAATGGATCCATGAACAAATGTATATTTTTGCAAATTAATGAAAGTATTGAAGGAGGTTGACCCTCTCAAAGAGGCCTCCAATTCTATGTTGTGAGATTGTTTAATTCTACATTTATTTTATGCATTGTGATATTTTGTTATTCCTTGAATCTCTACTTTATTTATAGTATTTATGTGAGTGAGTTTATTTTTAATTCTAGGTTCCTAACAAGTGGTATCAGAGTGCTTTCTAGGGCTGAATTTTATTGTGACTGTGATAGTTCTTGCCCATCCATTCTGATTGTTAGGTATATTTTTTTTGTGTTTTTATTTTTTGTTTATCCTTTATCTAAATTAAAAAAGAAAAGAAAAACTAGCAAAAATATATTCTTTTTTTGTAGTAGTTGTGTAGGTTAGAAACTCTGTGTTGAGGGTTTCAAAATATCATGGAGGATCTATCGTTATTGGCTAATATAGATAGCCCATAAAGGATCTAGTGAAGTATAGGGTGATAAGGCTTCAATACCCAGGCCTCAAACAACATCCACATATGAAATTGAGTTCTCATATATCTTTGGGTATTTAGGGAGACCACCTAGGATTTAACAATTCTTTAGCTCTATGTAGATTTTTCATCCTTGTATTATCCATAGTAAATTGGACACAATATTTGAAAATATTATCCTTTTGTACTATTAGAGAGGTAGGTAGTGTGCTTAAGGGTATGTGTGGAATCCTCCTTGAGTAGTGGACTAAAATATTGCTCTGAGCACTATTGTTTGTCACTATAGTATAATAGAGGTTCTATGGGTATTACATACTCCTTGGATTACAGTACCTAGTTTTATCCACCTATAGACAAAAATTTCCTATCTGTGTAAACCCTAAAATCACAAATTTCCCATAAAAATTGAGCATATAAAGGACACTTCCCTATCATAAAATAAACTGCATGCATAAAGGAAAGAATTGGGGAACCAAATAGACAGTCAAGGTAGAGTCTACAAGTGTCTTAATTGAATAATAGTTAGGTGATGATTATCAATTGGTAGTAATAGTTATCTAAAATAGTCAGTGATTACAGAGTTGTTAGTGATGAAAATAGAATGGATAGTATCAATACAGGGAACCATCGAATAGTGTCAGTATGCATAGTACAATTGTCTATAATAGTTAGTAATTACAGAGTTTTCAGTGATCCAAATAGAATAGATAGTGTCAATATAGGTAACCATTGGACAATGTTAGTATTCATAGTACAAGTGATAGTGCAATATCAGAAGTGGTCAATAGTCATAATAGATAGAGCAGAGTTGGCTGACACAAAACCTAACTTTTGAATCTAACCTCTAGAGAAAACTAACCACACTAGTAGACTTATCAAAACAATAGTAAACAAATGTTTGGGGTATCCAAAATCAGTGTTGGGGTACATAGCTCATTGTGATCATCTTTTAATCATTTTAATATATAGCACCCAAGCAATTTTTTGGGCTCCTTAATGCAAATAGTAACTCCTAAAATCACACTTCTATTATTAGTAAATCAGTAAAGGTTGCTCAAAATACACCAAAATGGCTAGGGGTACTCGTGGACACCAAAAGGAGATTGAACAAGCCCAAACCCTAGATCAAATAAACTTGCAACTTAGTCAACTTCTTGATTTTATGCACAATGTATAGGATGATGTACAATAATTGAGAGATGACTATCTCCACTCCAAATTCAACTTTGAAGGTTGCTTCTTAGATCTTAAAGTAGAAATTAAGAATGAACCAAAGGTATTTGAGCATCATGATAGTGAATCTTCTGGTTGGGGGAAAGACATCCATAAGGACAAAGAAGGCCTTCAAAATTTCCTTAACAAAGATACTCTCTTTAAGATTTCCAAATTAGACTTTTATAAGTTCAACGACAAAGATGCAGATGGGTGGTTATGTCATGCAAATCAGTTATTTAAACTTCATAATGTTCCTAAATATTTGTGGATCACTATGACCTCTTTTAAATTTGAATCTAAAGCATTACAATGGTCCTAGTGGTTACAACACATAGTTCCCAATCTATTGCAATTATCTACCTGGTCCTATGCTCATAGTTGTCATTACAAACTTTATTATCGATGATTGACAATGATCTGGGATGTACATGAAAAGGCAATTACATTCCTAATCTGAAAGTGTAGCTCTTTGTAGTTGATACTTGCATCTTGTACACCATGAGTGGTAAAGTTTCATGAAAACAACAAGCATGCCAAACAAGGTTGCAATAACCCTTCTATTGCTTATTAAAATTCATATTTCTTTCATGAATAAGATTCCACTACAAAGTCTCCACCACCATCATCTCGGCTTACAAGGAGGAGAGAATTATGAGAGGGAAATTCTCCCCTCACAACTTCATGTAGGAGAGTCTTTCTTTGATACCATTGTTGGAATTATAATTAATTTTATTAACATTGCACTAAACTTTATACATGTGTAATGGTTAAGATTAGCCATTAACGATCTCATGTGCTTAGCTAACTATCCAACTAATTTAAGCTACAAAATATTATATTCTAACTTTAACAAATAATCATATTGGCTTCTACATTACCAACTACTAAGCACAACTACTAAGCACTAACCATAATCTTCTAGAATATATCTAAACCTAAATAATATAATAATTAATATTTCCTAACATTGTCCTTTTTGTATCTTTATATGATTTATCTTGAGGATAAGATGAACAAATTCCAGGTTAGATTTGGTGTCAAAGTGTTTCTTAAAGACTTAAAAAATTGATCATGCTTGGGTTCATCAATGAAATTATGAAGGTGATATTTTATGATAAGTAGGATACCAGTACGAATTTGGTCATCATCTATCTACCATTTTTTGAGGTAGTAACATCTATGGGTGGTGTAGGATTTGCATCTAGATGGTTGCGTCATAGGTTCTCAAACTTTGTAGCTATCCTAAGGTCTATGAACCATTGATCCCAATTATCCTTACCTTTGAAGGTACATCCAATATTTTGTTTGAAGTTAGAAGTCATTGTGATCTATGACACTACAAAGACCTAAAAGAGGTGTGTCAAGGTGTGAAAAAAGAATATATGACTAAGTGAGGCAAAATGTGCTAGTAAATAATGTTCCAAGTGATGATAATGAATGAATGAAATCCACTAGACCTTGCTCACTATACAAGTGGAATCTCTTTTACAAATGATAAATTTGTACAAGTGGCTATAAATCTTGATGCAATAGGATGATGATGTGGCTAAATTTAAAGTACTAAAAAAAAGTTGTGTAGCCTAAAATGAAATAACACATATGAATTTAAAAGCTAATATCTCTAATAGATGAATGTGTAGGCTAATATCTCCAACACTATATTACACAACTGAATACCAAAGTGTAGGATGTACATAACTAGTAACCTCAATATTATGACTGCAAGTAGGTGAGGTGCTAAAATTTGGAGAGGTATAATGAGCTTATCTCAAATTAAGGCCTTCACTTGGATGCCCACATACAGATGCTCAATGATGAAATCCAAACTATGATGGAGCCCAAGTCCTATCAGTTCTCAGCCAATTTATTGTGGTTAGTAACATACTCAATGAAGAGAAGTATGTTCTCTATTCCACAACTATGATGGATATTGGACCAACTTAATTTTAATCTTGATTAAGAGTTTTTAGTTTTTTGAGCACAGATGAAAGGATGATCCCTTTCCAAAGGTTTATGGGTATGGCTAACCCCCTTTACTATGTATTCTCATTAAGTCTAATCCAAATTTAACTCATAGAGCCTTAAATGTGGATTTCCCATCACCAAGGAAGTGGACACCATGTCATGAGGCTAGGATACAAAATGAGTTATCAAATACTTTTCCTTTTAAGGATGATGCAAAGATGTGAATCGATTTGTAATGAAATAAAATAAATAAAAACTAAAAATAGACTCGGAGTGCATATAGAGTGTTGCTACAATTATAATGTGGAAGTATGTATGTTAGGTGTGATCCACTAGACCTTGCTCATCATCCAAGTGGAATCACTTTTACAAATAAGGGCTATAAATTAGCCAAAAGCAATGTGGAAAATTTTGTAAACCACTTATACAAGTACAATGGAGAGGCTAGAAGCTTGTTGTGCTATCAAAAAAAATATGATCAATTTACACAGAGCCCGATCTGACTATATGGTTGTGTAAAAAAAAACACGATCAATTTACACAAAGGCCATCAAACTCTATTAGATCTAGATTTTGGATATTGTATGGATGTGTAAAATAATAAACATGGTCAGTTTACATAGAGGTCGTTGAACTCGGTTAGATCTAGATTTTGGATATTGTATGGCTATGTAGAAATGAACATGATTAGTTTACATAGAAGTCATCAAAATTGGTTAGATCTAGATTTTGAATACCTGCAAACATGGATACAAGCTAATATCTACGTTAAAAAGAAAATCTATGGAGGTTTTATGAAACCTCATGCAACATCCTCATGCTCTCCTTCAACTCAACACATAAATTTGTGGAGGAGAGGAGAGGAATACAATGCTTCTCCAAGGTTGGTTGTAGGAAGGGTAAGCATCCAAGCTCTGATACCACATGTAGTAAGGACCAATGATATGTAACCAAGCTTAGCTACATGAAACATGAAAAAAGGAGGAGAATATTTTCGATAATAGAGATAATGAAAAATCACATCTATCCATTTGTGTTATGAAATTATATATTGAGAAAAATGAGATTAGGGTTAGGGTTCACAAATTCATATTACATGAAATTAAAATGAACATGGAATGACATTACACATTAAAATAACCTATTCTAATGAGGTCTTATTTAAGCCTCATAACATTTAATTAGGAACCTAACTAATAAACATGACCTTGTAGCATTAACATGTCTTCATAAACTCATGAGGGCCATTATGAATTATTAGTTATGTCATTTGGCTTAACAAATGCACCTTCCACATTTTAGAGCCTCATGAATAACATATTCTACCCATTCCTTCACAAATTTATTCTAGTTTTTTTGTGATGATATTTTGGTTTATAGTTGTTCTTGGGAGGATCACCTCATCCATTTTCATCAAAGTCTATAAATTTTATCTCAAAATCAATGTTATGATAAGAGGTCTAAGTCTTCTTTTGGTTTGATAAAATTAGAGTATTTGGGATATATTATCAACAAATATGGAGTTAAAGTTAATCCTAAGAAGATTCAATCTATTCAATATTATCCGAAGCCTCACATTCTCAAGGGACTTCAAGAATTTTTGGGACTCATAGGGTATTACCATAAATTTATCTAAAACCATGGTAAAATCATTATTCCTCTAATAACCATGTTGAAGAAGAATTATTTTACTTGGTTAGGCCTATATGAGAAGACTTTCTTTGACCTAAAGCATGCCATGACAACCATTCCAATGTTAGCCATGCCTAAATTTTCAAAACCTTTTGTAATTGAAAGTGATGCTTCGGGCAATGGAATATGAGTCGTGTTGATGCAGGAGGGAAAACCATTGGCCTTCACTAGTAAAGCACTTTCAAACCAAAATCTAGGTAAATCTATTGATGCAAAGGACATGCTAGCTATTTTTTATGTAGTTAATAATTGGCAACCCTATCTCATTGGGCATCATTTTCCCATAAAAATAGACCACCAAAGTCTCAAATACTTCTTGGAGTAACATGTTACCACCCCTAAACAACAAAAGTGGGTTTATAAATTAATGGGCTACGCCTATGAGATTATATATTAAAAAGAAAAGGAGAGCATTATGGTTGATGCCCTCTTTTAATAATTTGAGGATCAAGGTATGTTATGTGCTATCTCTTTGCCCATACCTCATTAGATCAATTATCTCAAATGTTAGCTTTTAAAGCTTATTACTTGATATAATAAAACTAAAATATATCAAATAAAGTTTCAAACCAATGTATATGATAATGGAAATATTTTGCAAGTATGAAATAGAGAAATAACTTAATTAATACTCATAAATATACCATAAAAAATGCTTACAAAAATGGTGCCATAGCTCTGTAAGTACCAAGTAATTTTATTACAAGTGTTATTTTACATCTCCAAATTACTATGCATATATAATGTAATGTGACTCTTCATATGGAGCACTCTTGGCCTTCACACTTATAGACTCTTCATCTTCCTATTCTATGGACTCATGTACACATGGACTAATGTGTAATTTTACATTATTGAATATTATGTGCACTAGTGCATTTATTACATTGCATAGAGTAAATACCTAATATAACATGTACCAAATAATGTAATATATTTCAACACCCCCCGTATTATATTATTTGGTTATTGAATATTATAATCTTCAATATGGGTCTTCAGTCTTCTATTGAGACTCGTAATCTTCTTCATTCTTTTTCTTGTTTGTATTATGATCAAGAGAATTATTAGTATCTTCATAAAACATAATTGACAATGCTTTGGATTCATGCTCTTCTATAACCTCTTCTAATTCCTATATTTCTTGGATGAAGTTACCCTTTTGATTTCCTTCTCTATATTGTAGCTGAAGTGGATTGTATTGTCACTGGAGCTGGGGATGAGAGGATCTATATTGGTTTTGATACTACCTTTGTTGAAACAACTTGTTTGGTTGATTTCCTACATTAATTTGGTTCTCTTGAAACTGATTTCTTGGATTGAATTTGCAATAAGTTGTATTATGACCTCTTCTATTACAAATTTGACAATATCAATCATTACACTTTGGTTTACTCCTTGAGAGGGAAGCAACATTTCCTTGCTGATTATCTTTTGAGACTAATGCATTATTAGTCATTTCATCTTTGATTGAATTCTCCACTTCATATTCTTGTAGTATATTAACCAATTCATCAAATGATGTATCTTTACCAAGAATTTGTAAAGATGTAACTAAGTGCTTGTAACTTTTAGGAAGTGCTCTCAAAATTACTTGAACTAGAAATTTGTCTTCTACCTTTTCACCTAAGGTCAATAAATTTCCTTTTATATCAACTAATTTCCTTAGAAATAATTCTATGCTTTCTCCACTGTTAACTCTTAGAGAATGTAACTGAGTTTGAAGATTCAATATGGTAGCTTTATTATTTGTTTCAAATATTTTGGATAGAGTGTTCCATGCTTCTGTAGATGTTACTACTAAACTAATGGATGGCTGAATTTCATTTATAATTATAAAAGTTATTATCATTAGAGCTTTTGCTTTATCTTCTTCATATTTCTAAATTTATCATGCATCTTCAATAGGTTTAGATTTTTCTCCTTTAACTATCTCCCAAACCTTTTCTACTATCAATATAGATCTTACTTTTTTTTACATTATGTATAATTAGGAACTTTAAGCAATTGATATTATGAAAGAAAGAGCTTATGTGTTGTCATGATTAACCCTTGTAGACTTCCTTATAACTCCCTAATGTTAGAAATAATTCTATTCTAAATCTCTTAATCCTATGTTGATGTTGAATACCTTATATCTCCAAACTTAGAAATTTAGAAAATATATTTGCAATTTTATAACTCTAATTTGATGTAGAAATCCTTATTACTCCAATATTATTGAATTGCAAATATTCTAAAATTGTTTTGTAACTTCAAATAATTAAATTACAAAACTTTGCTTATCTCCTTAATTCCTCCAAATAAATTATCAAATAAATTTCCAACTCCTTTAATATTATATCTAAGATCTTATATCTTTCCTTTTCCAAAATACTTCGACTTTATAACTTAGATAATAATAGTTTCCACTTAGTCTTATTTCTTCTAACTTAAGGTTATAAATATATGTGCAAAACTGTATTACCTTAACCTTGAACCGGTGGCAATTTCATGGTCAACTTTTGCATGTCCTTGAAATATGCGCTCTTCTAACTTGGGTACTCCTCTTGCTCTTCCAACATTGGCTCACTATCAACATTGATGGCCTTTGAGTTTTTGGTGCTCTTCTAAGTCCTCAAACTCTGATGCTCTTCCAATTTCAATTCTCTTCCAACTCTGATACTCTAATGTTATTACAACTATGTTCAATTTTATATGTATGGGGTTACTCAACTCTTTGTCTTCCTTGCTAGGCTTCCACAATGCACTCTTGTAGCAAGCTTCGATGCTTGAATGGTACAACCCTTGGACATGCTACCAAATGTGCCTTCTATGCCAAATATGCCTCCTCCTTGCTACTAAATTTAATATGCTATTCACACCTTGACTTATCTACCTTTAGATTACTCTGTTGTGCATTTAATGATCAATTGCATCTATGAATTCTTTGTATATGTACTCTTTGATATGGGTGTTCGAGATTCTAGTTAGTTCACCTTCCACTTGCCATATGATGCTCCAATATATATCATGAATGTTCATGGATGTTGGTCTTCTTATTCTTGCTCGTACATGATGGGTGTTACATAATGGATGATATATAAATATTACACCCTACATTATAACATCTCTTGCAAACACTTGTCACTTGCATGTGATGCTCTCTTCCAACTCTTAACGCTCGATATCTACCCCATGAGTTTCACTTATTTTATCTTCTCTTTGAATGTTATTTCACCTTATTTTGTAGGGATGAATTCATTTTGAATCCTTCGCCATTATGGGTAGTGTGCTTTCAAACTGAATGGGCTCAGTTTACATATTACTTGATGGTGGTTTCTCTTGTACACCATTGGATTCTCCTTTAGCAATAGCAGTGCTCTCTCAGTGCACCCTCGTACAAGCTCCATTGAGTAACGATGTCTTTGATGGTGGCTTACTTATTTTAAGCAATAGCCTTCTCCATCCATATTGGATATCCACTTATACTCCTCTATATTTTGAATGCTTAGTGTCTTTAGAAACTAGAAAACTTGAATTTGCTTTAATTTTTTTTTTTTTGCTTAACAATAATTTTGCTATAGTTCTTTTGCTTTCAATGTACCTGCAACTTTGCACTTCACTAATAATAACAAATTTTACTTATCTCTCCTCTTCCAAATGCTTGTACACTTTACTAATAATAATGTATTCTACTTATCTCTCCTTTCCAAATGCTTGTAAATACTAACTGTTGTAGTCTTATAAATAGTTAGAATGTAAGATGCTATAGCTTGCTTTTGAAGACTACTTTCTTCAACTTTCTCTTTTTTAAATTAATGAAAGTAATATGGTGCTCTTAAAAATGCTAGATGTAAAACTGATATTAATGTTCCAAAACTAAATTTATGTAGCACCAAAATATCATACCTTTGCACTTTATTTCTCTAGTGATTGTTTCACCTTAATTTGGTAAGTTTTGCACCTTCACAAAATTATCTCAAAACTTACTAAATCCACAGTCTTAGTTACTGCTCTCTTTCTTACTTTTTTTCTATATAATATCCATAAATATGATTTTGTGGCTCTAAAACTTCTCAGAGTCTATTCTCTCGAACTCTATAACCAATAACTATTAATACTACCCCAAATGCTATCAATATCTCTGCAACTTATGTAGTCAATACCTTCCTACTTATATTGTCCAAAACCTACAATGAAAGTCTTCAAATGCTATCTTCTATCATTTTTGAAACATCTTCAATATATTATGCATGGGCACTTCAAAATCTTCCCAAGTCTTCTCCAAACTGTAGATCTAGGATTCCTTCAATTTATTCACCTACAACCCTTAAATATCTGCTCTAACACCTACAACGTCTATAAAATCAACCTTAAAAAACTTGTGGTTATTCTTAGATTTCCCAAAACCTTGGGCTCTTCAAACTTCTCTTCTCCTTCAATCTCCTGGTGAAATTTTGACTTCAAAATTGATCTCGTACACTATTTGCTTTCTCAAGAAAATGAATATCTTGAGATCTTTGAATCCTTTCTCCAAAACTTGGCAAACTTCTTACAAAACATGGTGATAATTGTCCCAAATCTCCTTTATCAAAAATTTCTCCTTTCTTGCAATCTTCTATCATGAACCTTCTACAAATATCCTCCACTGGTAACTTCTTTACCTCAAAAAAGTTACTCCTCTCTTCTTGTAATCTTCTACTTATCACTTTCTCCAAGATGTCTTCAGTGGCCATTTCTTCAAATTTGTAATAAGGTTTTCTCTAGCCTTCTTCCTCTTCTCCTAATTCTTTTGAGACCATTTTTCTTGGGTCTTCTAATTTTGCAACTCTTTAACTTATCTTATCGAGGCTTCAATGGGACCTATTATTGATCTCCTCAATCTCCCAACTATAATGATATCTCTTTCCTAGATCTCTAAAATTTGCTACTCTTGAAATCTCATGAATATCCAAATTCTTCTACTCTTCAAATCTACAATAGGACCTTTTATTAGTCCTTATCTATCTCAAATATCTAATATTTATATGGTAACCTCTTCCATAGGTTTCCCAAACCTTCAATATATAGTATTCAATCTACAATATTCTATCTCCAACTTTATATCTTCCAAAATTGGAAGTTCTTCAATCTGACCTCTTTTAGGTCTCTTCAACTTCTTCAATCTGTAGCTCTCTATCTTCAGTCTACAATATTCTATGGGGACTTCCTTCTCGAGTCTCCTCAATATTTAATATCTAATGGGGTCTTTGCCTTAGACATCCTCACTCTTCAATCTCTAATTTTTTGCAACAAAGAACTAATCCCTGTACAAGGAAAACACATACTTTTAGGTAACAAAGGTAAATTTCTTCTCTATCTATTGTAGGAAGCTTCTCAACTTTTGGGTATTAATTTTATACAACTAGAAACTTAGATAGTAGTACCGAATATATCTGAATTTACAAAATTCTAAAATAAATAAACTTCACTAGTTATTCTCAAAAAGTAGTGGAACAAATTTTGTGTTGAGTCTTAGTATTCATAATTCTATGGAAAGACTCTAGCCAATATGCAATTTGTAGTCTCCTTCAATCTACCAAATTTCTCCAATAAGACCTCCTTCTTAGGTCTCTTAATCTACTCAATCTCCATAATATCAAGGTCTAACTTCAAGACCTAAAATCTCCTTCTATTTCAAATTTGTTCTTGGAATAGAAACTCTCCAATATTCCCTGGTTTCTCTTTCCAGAGATAATATCTTCACCTTCACTGGTTTCACCTTAACCAGTAGAAATATCCTTTGCAAATTTAAGACTTGTGCAAGTCAAAAAACTTGTTGTGGCTCTGATACCATTGTTAGCTTTTGAAGCTTATTACTTGATATAAACAAACTAAAAGATATCAAATAAAGTATCAAACCTATATATATGATAATGAAAATATTTTACAAGTATGAAATAGAAAAATAACTCTAATTATTACTCATAAATATGCTAAAAACAAATGCTTATAGAAATGGTGCCACAACTTTGTAAGTACCAAGTAATGTTATTACAAGTCATGTCATTTTACATCTCCACATTACTATGCATATATAATGTAATGCGACTCTTCATATGGAGTACTCTTTACCTTCACACTTCTAGACTCTTCATCTCCCTATTCTCTATACTCATGTACACATGGACTAATGTTCACATTTACATGATTGAATATTATACACACTTGTGCATCTATTACATTGCATAAAGTAAATACCTAATCTAAGACATGTACCAAATAATGTAATATATTCCAACATCAAATAGGACATGATCAATAACTCCTAATTGCAAATTTTGATCACTACACTTCAAAAAAATCCTCCCTCATACTTGGGATACACTTGGGATGGAAAAAATTTGAGATACCTTGACCACCTCGTTATTCCTCAAACTCCTTAACTATAGAAAATCATGTTAAGAGAAATGCATGCCTCACCAACTACTAGTCATTTTGGGTTCCTCAAGGCTTATGGAAGGATTAAACATACTTTTTTATATAATGGAATGGAGAATGTTGTTAAAATTTTATGGTATAATGTGATTTATGCCAGTGAATGAAAGGAGAAACAATACATTCCCCTAGACCTCTTTAGCCCTTGCCCATTCCAAAACAAGTATGAATAGATATTTCCATGGACTTTATTGAAGGTTTACCTAATTCAAAAGGAAAATAAGTTATTTTGGTGGTAGTGGATCATCTCATGAAGTATGCTCATTTTTGTTCCCTCGCTCATCCCCAGATAGCCTCAATAGTAGCCCAAATATTTCTAGACTCCATTGTCATCTTCACGGAATGCTCACATTTATTATGTCTAATCAAGATCCTAACTTCATTAGTCATTTTTGGAAAGAATTATTTAAGTTGTAGGAACTCAAATAAAAATGAGTTTAGTCTATCATCTATAAATGGATGGTCAAACAAATATTGTAAACAAATGCTTGGAGATCTACCTTCATTGCTTTACCTCTGAACATCCTACATAGTGGGTGATGTGGTTTCCCTTGGATGAATGGTGGTATAATACTTTCTATCACACTACGACCAAGGTTACCCATTTTGAAGTAGTTTATGATTATCCTCCATCAATACCCTTCTCCTATATTTGAGGAAGCTCTAAGTTTTAAGTTGTTGACACTACACTTAGCCAACATGTTGTAGTCATCCATAAAATAAAGATGAATCTAAAATTGGTCCAAATTCACATGCACCAACAAACCAATCATCACCGTTCTAAGCAGAAATTTGATGTAGGAGATATGGTTTTTCTCTACCTGTAGCCATACAAATAGTCCTCACTCTAGCTTCAAAGAAACCAAAAACTAGCTACCAAATACTATGGACACTACTAGGTCTTATAGCAGATTGGTGAAATGGCCTATAAATTATCCCTTCCAACTATATCAAAGCTCCACCTTGTCTTTCATATTTCCTCTATAAATAAGGTCATGGGTAATTAGTATGAGTTCAATCAATTTTATCAGAATTGAATGAATATGGTTTCATATTACTCGAGCCTGAAGAAATTTTTAACCGTAGATCATACACTCTTTCGAATAATGTCATCATTGAAGTTCTTTTTTAATGGTATGGAATACAACAAAAAGACACTTATTACCTAGTTTATTGGGAGAAAAGTATTGATCTACTATGTGCAAAGAATAAACAATCTAGAACCCATTAAAAAAATAATAAAAAATCCAAAAATGGAAAGGAGACATCGATATAAAAATAAATAAATAAATGAATACAAAATAAAATTCCACATGCGTAGTGGGAAGGCTCTTTGAATCCTTTAAATACTAATTTTTTATTTATTTTTATTAAATGCAGGTGACAAGATAGTGTTTTGGAAATTTTTATTACCTTAGAATGCTGATAAAATATTCCAAGAATATTCCAAGAAGATTCAAGTTCAATGGAAAAGAACTCAAAACCCCACACCTTATTTTTTTCCATCCATACCTTGTTGCTTTCTTTTAGTTAGAGGTATTTATCATTGCATGAGTATAGTATTATATGTACTTTTTGGAAAGTTATTTTTAAGCCCACTCTAGTAAAAGAATTTATTTGTAAGTTTGTGAGGATTTGACATGGCTAATAATGCCCCCATAATTTTTTTACCTACTTTGTAGTTATTGAAAGGTGACAACTATTCCACATGGAAGGCAAAGTTTAAGATTCACCTAGAGTTAGAAGACTAATTGGGAGTGGCATTTAGTGTTATGCAAAGGCATGTTGTTGACCTAGTTGAATAAAGAAAGTTTGATAAAGATGATCTAAAATCTAGATTGATCATAATGTTTAATATATCTTATGAGATCTAGCTACAAATCTGTGATGTCAAAACCACAAAGGATACTTGGGATAAAATTAGTATGATGTTTGAATGTAATAATTAAAATCAAATTCTACACCTATAGAGCCAATTGCATTACTTGAATATGAAGAGCGATGAGAAGTTAGAAGGTTTTCTATGATGAATTGCTAAATTTTAAGCCTTGCTACAAGCATTGAAAAAACCATCAATGATGATGTGTTTGTTCAATAGTGTTACATGCACTGCCACAAATATTAAATATTTTGATAATAACTCTAAATATGATAAATCAGAGTCCCACTTTTTGAGACTCTTATGAATTTGCTTCAATAGGAGGAAGCAATTATGGATATGAAGACTAAAGATGAATGTGCTTTGTTCATGCCTAAAAAAGGAAAGAAGTTGATATAGTTAAAGATAGGTGGTGAACCCCCCAACAAGCAACATAACCAATAAAAATGTAAAGAACAAAACCAATAACAACATCAAGGATAAATAAATATCACATGTTTGATTTATGGGAAACCAAGACACATTCTTTAGGAGTGTTGGTACAACACATTCTCATAAAGATCATCCAAGAATCCATCAAAAAATTCATCAATAGAAAAGTAGAAGAGTTCTTATTGGCAAAGGAGGAATGCACCTCAATGCCAACATGGCAATGTAATTGTGGATGTTGATTTTGATGTAGAAGGACAAACTATGCCTATTCTATTTAATCTCTTGAAAATGTTTCAAATTCAAGCCTAGTTTAGTATGTTGATTTAGGAGCTACTAGACATAGGCTAGAAGGAATGGTTCATGAGCCTTGATCATTCATCTAACCATGGGTAAGTAACATTGGATGACAATTTGATATATACCATTACTAGAGTCCATTATTTTCAATTGTATCTTAGAGAGTGTACCTATTTCTTGACTCAAGTTATGTACATGCCTAGGCTTACAAAGAACTTGCTTTTTGTGAATTAATTACTTGATTATAATTTATGTGTTGACGTTTTGAAAATAGGTGTAAAGATACTCTATTTCATTTAAGAGAAATCCAGAGGTTCATAAATCATTACTCATGCTACTAACATAGGCAAGATGTTTCAACTTGTAGTTGTAATGTGAGACAACCAAAAATTATAGCAAAAGTAGATGAAACTACCTCATTATAGTAGGAAATTTGGACATCTAATATTTGACCATTTGAAGTCACTCCTACATCATGATATGGTACATGAAATTCCATATTTGATGAAACCTCATGACTTTTATATATATTATTTGGCCAAAAAGTAACATTGAGCTCCATTTACCTCAAGCAGTCATAAATCTATTTGTCCACTTGACCTTGTGCATACCGATATGTGCGGACCCATGGATTCAATTTTTAGTGGCTACAGATATTTTCAATTGTTCATTTATGATCATATATGATGAATGTGGTATAATTTCTAAATATAAAGTACGAAGATTTTCATTATTTCCAAGAGTTCAAAGCTCATATAGAGAGGATTATTGGTCATCCCATATGTATAACTTGCTTAGATTGAGGGGAGGGGTACACTGGTAGTTAATTTTTTGATTTCCTAAAGCAACATAACATCAAATGACAACTAAAAAATGCCTACATACTTCAAAAAAATGGAGTTGTAGAGAGTTGAAATCATACTATTCAAGAGATTGTGCAATGTATGTTAAGTGATGTCAATTTGGAGCCAATGTTTTGGGTAGAAGTTGTTTTTTCTACTATCTAGTTTCTAAACTATACACCCACACTTCCACTGAATGGTTTCACATATAAATAAGCATGGATGAAAATTTAACTTTCCATGTTACATATCTATGTGTTTATATGTACTACATTTATGCATATTTTGAAGCCAAAGTAGATGACATTAGAGGAGAAATCCAAGTGATGTATCTTCATTAGATACAATAGTGATTCAAAGGGATATTGTCTCATAAATATTGATACCAAAAAGTTGTATATCAATGGATATGTTGTGTTTGATGAGAATAATGAGTGTACCTCTTCTTTTAAGCATGTACTATTAAAAAAATGCCTCTTATTTTTCTATCTAATGATGATAATGAAGCCTCTAAGAGAGAGGATGTAGATGATGAAGAAGATATGTTTTATGGAGCTAATGTATCTAATGAACCAAGACCATACACTCTGAGTACCACTTATACATCCAAGTAGTACCTTATATAGTTCATGATGTGAGCTTAGATTATGTTCCAAACACATCTAATTCTAGACCAACAACTCATAGCAAAGTTTGAAATGAGGTCAACCTAGACCTAATGAGCATTATGCTATAGACATATGAACCTTCCATGGTTTTCAAATCTCTTACATCAAAGAAGTGTAAGGATTTTATGAACACCAAGTATCAAACATTGAGGAAGAACAGGATGTGGCAACTTGTTAATCTTCCACCTAGCAAGAAACCCATTAGTTGTAAGTGGGTATTTAAGAACAAATACAAAGCAATAATTTTTGAAAAGGGATATGCATATAAAGAAGGAATTGACTATGATAAAGCTTTTGCACTAGAAATGAAGATCAAGGTTATTCATATGGTATCCATAGTGTCTACATAGTTTGGATGGAAATTGCATTAAATAGATGTAAAAAATGTATTTATCATTGGTGATCTCAAAAGAAGTCCACATGATACATTTCTAGGAATTCTTCATACCTATTCAAGAGAATGAGGTATGTATGCTCATCAAATATCTCTATGAGATAAAGTAGGCACCTAGAGCCTGACATGTGAAGATAAATAAGCATATACTATGACATGGATTCCATCATAGTCCATATGATCCAAACCTTTACTTCAAAAGTAAAGGAAGACATCTCATTATCATCATTATGTATGTTGACAACTTGGACATCATTGGGAGTTATATGAAGCTAATTAAAGAGACCAAAAAGTATTGAAATGTTCATTCGACATGATTGATCTTGGGCTAATGCATTATTGTATTATATTGGAGGTTTACAAACTAAGAACCATATGTTCATGTCATAAATGAATTATGCCAGCACATTGCTCAAGAAATTTGGATGATAGATTGCAATCCCACGGATACTCCAATGGAAGTAGGCTTTCAATTATCATGTTGTGATCCATCTCTATAGGTGAATGGAACTCTCTATCTTAGTTTATTGGGAGTATCAATTAGTTGACATAATCTAGACTTGAAATCAACTATACTATGAGTTATCTTTTATGGTTCATGCAAGAACCAAAGGTGTATCATTGGAAGTCAATAAAGTAAGCACTCAAAAATATTTGTGGTACGATTAAGTATGGTCTAAAGTACAAGAATAATTATAAATTCTTCTTGATAGGGTTTATGTATGTGGATTATGCAAGACCCATTGATGATAATAGATGCACTTTTGGATATGTATTTTTTAGAATTTGTTCTAATTTTTTAGGGAAGTAAAAATAAAGATATCATTGTTCATTCTTCCATTGAGGTTGAATATTGCATTGCAGGAGCTATCTACGAGGTAATATGGTTACATCATATCTTTTTAGGAATGGATATTCCATAAAATAAACCAAATATCTTAATTTATAATAATCAATAAATTCTAATCTTTTTCACAGTCTAGTTTTTCATGAGTGCATGAAATACATTGAGGTTTAGTGTCATTTCACATGCAAACATATTTAAGAACACAATACACAACTCTAGTTTTGTTTGACAAAGGAGCAACATGCAAATATTTTGACAAAGTCTCTTGCATGTGTAAATTTTAAAAACATTTAAATTTTTCTTGTATGTGCTTTGATTGAGCATTGATATCATATAGGGGGAATGTTGTGAATATGATATCATGTTGATGTATTCACATTATGATTACAAAGGTTATGGGTAGTTGGAAAGTAGTTGTAAATCCCAACCTTGTACCTTATTTATTTCACATGTATATATAATTTTTTCACATCAATATAGAGAATGATAGTAGTATTCAATTGCATTTTGTGTTTCTAACACATTGGAGGTCAAGAAGGTAAAGAGAAAATAAAAATATACTTAGATTATTTAGTTACAAAAGGATCTAATGGTATTTAAGAAGGATAAGAATGACTTAGGACAACAATAATAGTAGAATGTTAAAATCTAAAGAAGTAATTTGAAGAGAAGAAAAGGGTTATTTCTTCTATTTATTTATAATTTTTAAAAACTTCAATATATTTTTTTCTTCTCTAAAAAATATTACATGTTATTTTTGCATTAGACATTATTTTCTTCAAAATTCTTTGTCTTAATGCTTAATGATCTATATTCAACTTGTTACTTCATACACACCTTGACATATCTTCGAAGAGTTTAACTCCATATCTAGCTATCAATAATACCTATGTAAAATTTTGAATACATCGTCAAATTGACATCATATTTATTTTTATTTTTCATTATGGGTGTGAACTCAGGACTCAACTAAAAGTGTTCTTCATCCTACTAAATTACATAGATACCTAATTGCTGCAACTTCCATATTTAGTAGAGTAGATTACTACATATGAGGCTATATTTTTTGTTGCAACATATTCATTCTTCCTTTCTTAAGATATTGATATCTTTGAACAATTTGATAATTACTATTTTTACCTCTTTGCAAATATTATTGTTGCCTCATATCTTCATATTTCTTATCTCATATGCGGGGCTTTGTTTCTATTACACGTAATATTCATCCAACCATTATTACCACTCCCCCTTCTCTTTTACATATAGCTCAATAGAAATATTATATTTAAAATTTTAATAATTATATTCTTAATTTTATATCCACTTAATATATATAAGTATATATATATATAGACCTTAAACCTTTCATAGAGAAGCCAAAACCCTGACCACTATGTTGTCCCCACCATGACTAAAACATATTATATTTGATTATAGGTCATTATTTTATCATGTTCATGTGAATTGATTATGACAAGTAAAGTTTTTATATTAGAGGAAAAGAATAACTAATTTAATAAATTTAACAAATGATGCAACAAATGATGCAAGTGTATGGTCTCTTTCATTTTTTTTTTATTAAATATATGTTGTAATCATTTAGTTTATTTTTAAATTCACTTGATGGTAAAATATAAATAACATTAGTTCAACAAGTTAGATTCCTTGACTTTCAAGTTAGACCAAGGTTCAAATCTTGTCAAGTCATACATATATAATTTTCAATCTATTGTAATACCACTATGTCGTAATGATGTAAAATATAGGGCCTTTTTGAATCCCATATAATCCAATAAAAAAAACGTAAACTTTAATATTTTAAAATTAAATGATCAAATATTTGTATTTAAAAATGGTTTTTTATATTCAATTTTTGGATTTAGTAATCAATATTTAGATTTTGGTTCAATATTTATTATTTAATATTGAAATTCATCATTATTTGATATCAAAATGTAGTCTTCAATATTTATATGTCAATTTAGTATTTAGATTTAATATTAAAAATTTAATTTAATTTTTTAATTTTCATTTAGTATTTAGTATCTAAATTCAATATTTAATATTCAAAATTTGATTGAATATTCAGTATTTAGATTTTTATTTAGTACTCCGTACTCATATCCCAATTCAATATTTAAATTTTTTATTTTAATATTTAGTTTTCAAATGTAGTATTTATACGTAGTATTCAGTACTCAATATTATGATCTAGTTTTTAAGTTTATGCTAAGTATTTATTATTTATTTTTAAAATTCAATTTTAAGCTCATCCAAGTTAAAGTTTTTTTTTTTTTAAGGAAAACGTTTACAAATATTTAATATTCAAAATTTGATTGAATATTCAGTATTTAGATTTTGATTTAGTACTCTGTACTCATATTTAGTTTTTCAAATGTAGTATTTATACTATTCAGTACTCAATATTATGATCTAGTTTTTAAGTTTATGCTAAGTATTTATTATTTATTGTTAAAATTCAATTTTAAGCTCATCCAAGTTAAAGTTTAGGTTTTTTTTTTTTTTTTTAAGGAGAATGTTTACAAATTACATCAACAACCACCCTCAAGGGGTTTGAACACAAGACCACTTAAGAAACAACCATCATATTAGCCACTAGGGAAACTGCGAGTCGAAAGTTAAAGTTTATGTTTATCCAAGATCTATCTATGATTGTTTAAGTTCAAGGTTTGTTTATCTTCAATTTCACATTCATTTTTGTTTGTGCATTAGCATTTAATTTATTTATGACTGTTTAAAAATAAATATGTTTATTTTCAAGTTCATGTTTGTTTTAGTTCAAATATGCTTTATTAAGGTACAATCAAGTTAGAGGTTATTTTTTATTTACTTAAAAATTTTAATATTCATATTTTTATTTATTTATTTTGAATGAAATAAGCTATATTATAGTAAAAATACAACTTAATCATACATGGGTGGATACACACACCCCAATAGGGTCCCAAAAATCCCACTAATGGCAAACTGTCGATATTTATGTTTTTAGTCATTCAATACTAATATTTAATGTCTCAAATTTAAACTTATTTCAAATTGACTTCTATATATATATATACTTAGTTATCAAATTCGAGTTCGTGTTCGAGTTCGATGTTTTTAAAGTTTGAAAGAAATTCGACATGTTTAAAAATTCGTAGATATATAATAAATGTATATATATTTTCATATAATTTTATTTTTTATTTTTATATAAAATATAAAAATCAAATATATAAAATTATAATTTCTTTTTTAATAATATTTTTAATATTTTTTACAAAAATATACTTTAAAATATTTTTTAAAATATAAACATTTTTATAGCTTTATGTAAAGATCATGCATAAAATAAAGCACTTAAAATATTATTAAGTTTAAAAATTAGAAAAGTTTAATTTTAGGTTTCCTTAGAAGTTAGGATTAAAGAGTAAAGTTTTTTTTACCCATTTTATTTTAAGGTTAAAGAGCAATATTTTTTCTTTCTTTTATTTTAGGATTAAAGAACAATGTTCTTTTCTTTTATTTTAGGGTTAAAGAGCAATGTTTTTTTTTTTTTTTATTTTGAAGAACTTGCATATTATTTGAGACAAGGAGCATTTCAAATAGTAAAATAATGAAGCCTCTAAATGAGATATTTTTTTGTCAGCTGCAACTTTAGAGCTATCCATTCTCTCATGCAACAATAATTTATTTTTGTTTATCTAATTTTTTTGGCCAAATTCAGAGTATGTTCAACTAATTTATACGATAAGGTTTTAATAACTTTATATATATATATAGTTATTAAATTCGACTAATTTAATATATATATATATATATATTTTAAATTTGATTTCTATATTTTTTTATTTTATGCAAAAATAATTTATTTTTGTTTATCTAAATGTAAACTTTTATTTTAAAAGGGGTAAATATTTATTATGTGGTCACGATATAACCGTTACATAGAATATCTACAACATGTGAGGGGAGAGTTACATAGAATATCTACAACATGTGAGGGGAGAGATTTGAACCTGGGCCTCTCAATTTCAACTAGAGAGTTTTAACTACCCACTTGCTCTCCAACTCCTCTACATGAAGGGATTTATCTAAATGTAAACTTTATTGTTTTGGACTGACTTAATTTCTTTTTGGATCAATACTTCTTATAAGTTATACCATCCATAGTGAGGGTTTAACCAATGCAAGTGGCATCCTTGCTGGTAGACCACATACACTTGGATAGGACTGAATTTAATTATTTCATGTTCATTTAATTTCATATTTAAGTTAAATTTTATGATTAAACATGTTATCAATATTATATTACATAGGAATTATTTTAGATTAGTCTTTGAAAATATATAAAAGAGCTTGTCTCAACTAAAAAACTAAATATTTTATTAATGAAAACCATATTTTTTATAATTAATTTTAAAAATTTAGATCAATTTATTTTAGTAACTTTTCAAAATAACCTTTTTAGCTTATCAAATGTTTGTTTTCTTTTTAATTTTTAATTTTTTTATATAGATCTTTTTCTTTTTAACTTTTTTTTTTTTAAATTTTCAAAAGCCTTTTTCTTCTTCTCATTATAAATAAAATAGAAATCATGTACTAAACACTATTTTAAAAAGATGTATTTGGATTTTTCTTATTTAAGTGAAATGAAAAGATTCAAAATTCAAGAAAAGTGGCATATTTAGATTTTGATTCAATATTTATTATTTAGTATTGAAATTCATCGTTATTTGATATCCAAATGTAGTCTTCAATATTTATATGTCAATTTAGTATTTAGATTTAATAGTAAAAATTAAATTTAATTTTTTAACTTTGATTTAGTATTTAGTATCTAAATTCAATATTTAATATTTAAATTTTGATTGAATATTGAATATTTAGATTTTGATTTAGTACTTGTACTCATCCCAATTCAATATTCAATATTCAATATTCAAAAAAATTATTTTAATATTTAGTTTTCAAATATAGTATTTATACTTAGTATTCAATACTTAATATGATCTAGTTTTTAAGTTTATGCTAAGTATTTATTATTTATTGTTAAAATTCAATTTTAAGCTCAAAGTTAAAGTTTATGTTTATCCAAGATCTATCTATGATTGTTTAAGTTCAAGGTTTGTTTATCTTCAATTTCACATTCATTTTTGTTTGTGCATTAGCATTTAATTTATTTATGGTTGTTTAAAAATAAATATGTTTATTTTCAAGCTCATGTTTGTTTTAGTTCAAATTTGATTTATTAAGGTTCAATCAAGTTAGAAGCTATTTTTTATTTACTTAAGATTGCTAATATTCATGTTTTTATTTTTTTGAATGAAATTAGTGTATTAAAAATACAATTTATGTTAGGAAGAACTCATAATGTGAAATAGTATGAATTAATCATTAACCTTAGCATAGGTTACAACATAGTATAAATAGGTTACATAATAGGAAAATTAACTAATATTCCTATATCCACGCTAACATAGCGCATTCTAGGATATCTAACCCTAAAGCTAGCTAACAACTAACCTACTAACCAATGTAGTCAAAATGACTACAATGACTAACTAGTAAAAGAAATTTACTAGTGGTAAAAAGTAAGAATTTACTTTTTACCATGAGGTAAATTATATCTACCTAAATGAGGTAATATTTATAGTTACTAACATAGTAACTCTAACATCCCCCCTTATTACATTATTTTGGTAATACATACATATCCCTCTATACAACAATATTTGGGTAAAGTATATAACTGCCCCAATACAGTGAAGAAGATGTTGATCTGCTGGTTCTTTGCTCTGTCACAGTACTCTGGCTGCTCCTAAGCAAAAAGTGGGTCATTCCTCACTTTGTCTTCATGCCAACGAATGTCCTTATGGTAATCACATCATCCAACCGAATTGCATGGGTAACCAGCCGCTGTAATCGCTAGGTGTAGTAGAATAGATCACTTCATATGAGGTTCATTCATTTTACAATATGAGTTTGCAAAATATAAGGTAGCTAAGGTGTCGGTCGCTGTCGAAAATGCACCCTTATAAGTTCCCCCCTTCTCGTTGCAAAACATAGTGTAATTAATTTTTGAAGGAAGTGTGACTAAGGTGTCGGTCGAAGCTAAAAATGCACCCTTATAAGCCATCTTCCCTTTTTACAAAAAATTGTGAAGAAAAGAAATTTATATCCCCCTCTATTGCAAAAAGTGTGCAACACAAGAGTGTTGTGAAGGATTTTACAAATATTGCCTCCTAGACAATTTTACATCACAAAAAGTCGCTCCTCTTGTTACAAGTACTTCAAACACCTAGAATTTGCTATTTATGAAGCCTAAAAGAGGTACAAGCACCCCTTATTGCAAGGTCTTCAAACAAAAAACTTATGCTATTTATGAAGCCTAAAAGAAGAGAGAGAGAAAATGGTGCTTTTGCCCAAGGGACACATGTGTTTTCCCTCTACAAAACTGTTCTAGCAATTAGCACTCTGTGTGCTTTCTCTGAACCAGAATCAGAATCTGTATTAGACATCTCATTTGCAACATTGCCTTGGTTTTTCTTTTGACCTTTCTCTTTGGGAGGCTTGTTCTTAAACCAACATCTCTTGGTTTGATGAGTGTCTTTGTCACGGATTTTACAATACTGCTTCTTCTTCTTAGTGTCTTGGCCTTGACCTTTGTTTTTGTTAGAAGAAGAGCCTTGTTGTTGATTCCACTTTTTCTTTCCTTGTTGTTTATGTGAGAAAAGTGCATTGTTGGATGCCTCATCTCTTTGGAATTGATTAGCTTCTTCAGTTTGAAGCATGTTCACCAACTCTACAAAAGTCACTGTCCTACCAGAGACTTGAAGGGATGTAATCAACATTCTATAGGAGTCAGGAAGAGCTCTCAAAATAATTGAGATTAAGACTTTGTCTTCCATAGTTTCTCCTAGGGCTTGCAGTTTTGTTTTCAAATCGGCCACTCTGTAGAGGAATAGCTCTACTGTTTCTCCAGATTTCATGTGAAGTGTATGAAGCTGTGTTTGAAGGTTAAGAATCGTGGATTGATTCTTTCCCTCAAATATGGTAGTTAAGGCATCCCATGCCTCCTTTCCAATTTTAGCTTCACTTATATGAGGTTGGATATCATCAGTAATAGCTAGCAAGATCATTAAGGATAGTTTCTTATCCTTTTTATCAAATTCTATTTGATCTGCTCCAGGTGATTGAGGTCTACTTGTACTTCCATCTACTATAGACCACAAATCCTCTACAGTTAAGATAGCTTTCATCTTAGTCTTCCATGCTGAATAATTTGAACCTTTGAGCAGTTGGCTCTCAGTGAGATACTTGTGTATCATGGCCATGGTTAAGGTTCCAAATTTGATATGACTAAGATGAATGTAGCTTGCACTATACCCTCAAAAGAGTATATGGAAGTTGTTTTCAATTTGCCTCTATAAGATATTTAATGGCACCTGCCTTAACACCCTTACCAAGGGATGAAAAGTTGGAGGAAATTAAGCCAAACAAATAGAGCAAATGAAAGGGGGTAGATTTGTGAAAAACTTTTGATTGTGCTCTCTAGGATATTTAATGGCACCTGCCTTAACACTTTTCAAGAAGGATGAAAAGTTTGAGGATATTAAGCCAAACAAAGAGAGTGAATCAAGGTGATTATGAATTTTTGACCTTTGATGGGGAGTAAAAAAAAATGACTTGTTTTTAACCTATGCAAGATGTAGCATGGTTTTTGAGTGAAATTTGGGTTTTGTGAAATGCTTCTTCAAATGTTTGTATTTGACTGTTTAATTGCACACAAAAACATGAGTGTTAGTGCAATAATCAAAACATGAGAGCAACCCAAATTTTTATCACTCTAGGTGTCGGATGCAACCGAAAATGCACCTAGTACAAGCAATTTTTAAGAGAAGGTGTCGAGTACAATCGAGAATGCACCTTTCTTACTCTGAAATATCCCCCTTTTTCGTTACAATTTTGCAAACAATAGAATCAATAAAACTGAATTCTATCCCCCCTTAATGTTTACAAAATGTAGAATTTAGAGCACTCCTTTCAAGACAAGTCGACACACGACCCACGTTTGAAAGGCTTCCAGAACTAGTCGACACACGACCCAATTTTTGTCTTCAACAATTTAGGATGAAGGAGCAAAAAAAATGGTTTTGATCTCAAGTTTTGACAACAATTTTTTTTTTGCTATTTTATGTTTTTATGTCCCCTTTCTTGAAGGAGAGAACAAAAGCAATATTTTGTTGTTTTGAGAAAAAATGAGATGTCTTTGGATGCTCCTTAATCGCTCCTTTGTCTTGATTTTGCAATAGAATAATAATTCCTATGTCTTTTTATCACCAAGAAATTATGGAGAAAACTATAGGACTTTGAGGAGTTATTGCAAAAAAAATGTTTGAAGTAGGCTTTGAATTTTGCAAGTTTTGGTGACTCCTTGTGTTACAATTTTTGCAAGAAATGATTCAAGTTTGATTCTCTATTGTGCAAAAATTAACAAGGGTTTTGAGAAGTAAATAGGTCTCCTAATTTTGCAAAAAAAAGAAGTGCTCTCTTTGTGTGTTATATCCCTCTTGGTGAGAAAACAAAAGCACTCAATGTGATGGTATTGCAAAAAATAGGTTTCCTTTGGTGAATGTTCTCTCTATTGCTTTGTTTGAAAAAACAAATGAATCCACCAAATAGCAATGCTTTCTCTATTAATGCAAAATTTCAATTATTTTAAGCATTATTAATTAATAATAATAAATTTCTATGTTTTAAAAAAAATCACCTTATTTTTTTTTTAAATGATTTCTAAAACAAAGAAATGAAATTATTATTAAAAAAAAACTTTAAAAATAATAAAAAATTAATGCAAAAGAAATACCTTTATTTGAGCGAGCGGGAAAAAAAAATATGCGTCATTCGGGGGTGGCAAAAGTTACTTGGCCCCGACGGGGCTCGATCCCCCGACCTCCTGTCGGGGGAACACCTTCACCGGTCGGGCTATGCCGCCCGACGAGCATAGAGGGGTAAAACCCCTAACTTATCCATGGGCGGGCGAATTTTTTTTATTAAAAAATGCCATGGGAATTATCCCACATCGCCTGTGAAGGTGAGTAGAGGTGCTTTAAAACAAGAAGCGCACCCCTTCTTTGTTGACTACCTTCGGGCAGTCTGTCTTTCGCCCTCCTTTTGCCATGTATACCAATCAACCAATGCCACATCAGCGTCCAACGAAGCACTATCCCCGTGTCATCGGAGTAACCAGTAACTAGATCCCGCCATGTGTCTTCCAAGAGCCCAGTCAGATAGCCACGTCAGGTCTAGTGGTTGTCCACCATGTCAGCTTCCCAATCCAGTCAATGTTGGGTTTGAGTCTAGTCAGGTCTGTGTCTGGCAGTGCCACATGTTGATAGTAGATTGGTTTGCATGTCTAGCTGGGATAGGGAGGGCACTCCTACCCTCTCAGCTCTCTCGAGCGCTCACCACATGGCTCCTGGGCCCACGTGGCTCTACGGGCCATGGCCTGTGTGAGAGCTAAGGCGATGCACCTCAAGGCATCGACCGCGAGTCGATCAAGTCAATCGCAGGCCTAACCAACGGATCGCATCGACCCTTGTCGACTAATCATGTTAGCTTGGTCGTCAGACTACATCGCATTGACTGAGTCAGCCAGATCTAGTTGACTGATCGTGAGCCCTGGTTGGTCAATCACATTGGTCAGATCATCCAGAGGGGCTCGCCTTGATTGATCGGTCAGCTAGATCGGCCAGATCCAGGAGGGCTTCGACCAATTCTGCTGGGTGATCGCATGGGCTAGTCGACTAGCTTCAGGCAAACCGTCAGGCCAACCAATAACCAAAATGGATGACCAAGTCTACAGTCCAGGGGAACGAGCGTTGCTCGTCTTACCCACCTAGGCTCTAATACCAATGTTAGGAAGAACTCATAATGTGAAATAGTATGAATTAATCATTAACCTTAGCATAGGTTACAACATAGTATAAATAGGTTACATAATAGGAAAATTAACTAATATTCCTATATCCACGCTAACATAGCGCATTCTAGGATATCTAACCCTAAAGCTAGCTAACAACTAACCTACTAACCAACGTAGTCAAAATGACTACAATGACTAACTAGTAAAAGAAATTTACTAGTGGTAAAAAGTAAGAATTTACTTTTTACCATGAGGTAAATTATATCTACCTAAATGAGGTAATATTTATAGTTACTAACACAGTAACTCTAACAACTTAATCATACAAAAAGTGGGTGGATACACACCCCAATAGGATCCCAAAAATGGGTGGATACACACACCCCAATAGAATCCCAAAAATTACACTAACTGCAAACTATCAATATTCATATTTTTAGTCATTCAATACTAATATTTAATGTCTCAAGTTTAAACTTAGTTCAAATTGACTTTATCATTAAGTTTAATTTCATATTTAGGTTAAGTTTTATGATTAAACATGTTGTCAATATAATATTACATAGGAATTGTTTTAGATTAGTCTTTGAAAATATATAAAAGAGCTTGTCTGAACTAAAAACATAAATATTTTATTAATGAAAAACCATATTTTTTATAATTAATTTTAAAAATTTAGATCAATTTATTTTAGTAACTTTTCAAAATAATCTTTTTAGCTTATCAAATGGTTGTTTTATTTTAAATTAAAAAAAAAAAAATAGATCTTCTTCTTTTTAACATTTTTTTTTAATAGATCTTCAAAAGCCTTTTTCTTATTCTCATTATAAATAAAGTAGAAATCATGTGCTAAACACTATTTTAAAAAGATGTATTGGGTGTTTTCTTATTTAAGTGGAATGAAAAGATTCAAAATTCAAGAGAAGTGGTATATGTGTGCACAATGTGTTTATATGATCTTATATTTTGAATACAAATATAAATAATTGAAATACTTAAACATAGTAATTATATTTTTTATATGCTCTTTAAAATGCATTTTTATTAGTAAAAGATATAATAACAACATAAATTTATTTTAAATTAAAAATTATCAAACCTTAAAAAAGTATTTTGAGACAAAGACATATCACAATTTTATATTGATGAAAATATTTATTTTTCTGGTATCATGCTCTTGATATATATGTATGAAATCATAAATAGAATTTTCAATCTATAAATTAGATATGGGTAACTTTATTTTAAGAATTCAAGTTACTAATATAAATGAATTTATCATTTAGATAACCATTTAGAATTTTTTTAATTTTGGTTATCTAATAGATTTATTAACTATGCATGGTAGGTAAAAATAACATGGTTTACCTAGTACTCTTATTAATTATTATAAAAAATATTTTATTATAATAAATGTCTTCTCATTTAAAAAACCTTTGATCAATAATCTATCTTTTATAATCAATTTGCTTCCTCTTTTAAAAGTCTACTTGATATTATAGATCTAATTGCACTTAAAGATTTTTCACTTAAGATAAGAAGCTAGTTCTCAACTATTATTCTTATTTAAAAATTATGTTATTGATTATATCTTTCACTCCTTTGATTTCTCTAAGTTCTCTAAGTTCTTATAAAGTTTCAACAATACAGAGTTATTTGAATGCTCTTAATCATAAATGCATGACTTCATTCTTTCATATAAAATATTTTGAAATTTTTTAACAATATCTTATGATCTTCACACTTTGATTGTTATACTTTGTACACTATAGATAGTCATTCTCTATGTATCATTGAAACTTTTCTACTATACATTCTTTTTGTATAATAAAATCTCCCATTCACTTTATGCTGTTCATCATTATTGGTGAAACTTTAATAATCCTTACCTTTCATAAAGAGTTATTTAAATGCTTTTAGTAATGAATGCATGATCTTTTTTTCGACACTGGCTACGATAAGAAAAGGACGTCGAGAAGAAACAAATCATGCTGTCGACTTTGGAAGAATCCCTCTCAAGGCCACATAAACACCACGGGGCAACGCACATTATGCTTTCCGTCCATCCACGTGAGAGTGCCGAAGGCGAAGATCATTCCCTTGCTGCTAAACACGACGGTGTAAGAAAAAGTTTCGCAAACTGGAGAGTCGTGGTTTCGATCTTCATTCCCACTTCGGGGGGGGGGGCGCAGAAAAAGAGACATTGTAAGAGGACCCCGCAGTGCCGACGTTGGTCACGGTCCGCGTAAGGCGGACGATGGAATTGACGAAATTCACGACGAACGACGGGTAATTTAGATCCACGGGCGAGGAATTAACAGCGTCACCGCAGGTGAAATTCTGGCCGGCGAATATTCTAATATCGTTGTCTGTGTAGTTAACGCTGCAGAGGAATTGGAGGTAGTCGAGGAGGCCGAGATCGTAGACAAGCCCCGGCGAGAGCGCCGCCTGGAGGTCCACGTGGCCGGCGCCGTGCACCAAGGGGGTGGAGGGCTTGCCCGTCGCGAGGTCCAGTATGGGCCCGCCGGCGTTGTCGACGGTCGTGGCCGTGGTCATCAGCGCCGATTTGATGGCCGCGTGGCTCCAGTCAGGGTGCGCCCCCTTGAGCAACGCAGCGATCCCGCTCACGTGCGGACACGACATCGATGTCCCCGAAATGATGTTGAAAGCTACTCTGCGATTGTCCACCGCCAGCTCCGTGGACCCCGATTTCCCCGTCTATGCCGCCAAGATGTTTACGCCGGGCGCCGTCATGTCCGGCTTCAAGATCTCGGACGTTATCGGGAACGCGCTTGGCCCCCGTGAGCTGAACGCCGCCATGACGGGAGCGGGCTTGACCCGGAGCACCGTGCCATGGAACTCCATCGTGGCCACGGGCGAGGCGGCGGAAAACAAGTATTGCTTTATGGCGTGGCCCTCTTCTCCCCCACGGCCACCGCCGGCAGGAGGTGCGCATCGGCCAACGTTTCCTCGTTGTTCTCCGCTGTGTCCGCCAGAATCATCCCGGCGCCGCCCGCCTCCTTTACCACGATTCCTTTCTCGGCGGGCTCGTTCTCCCCGGCGCAGCAGACGACCATTTTTCCGGCCACTAGCTTCGGATCTAGAGTCCCACTAACGCACAAACTGGCGTACTGCGCGCTTCTCAGGCTCGAGTTGCCGGCGTAAATCAATTGCAGCAGGCCTTCCGGGAGCGGCTTTCAGGCGTAGAGAGACGAGCCCCTGTATTGCATCCCGTTGCCGAGGGCAGCGGATGCCGAGAAGTCCCGGTCGATGGTGCTAGCGCCCAAGGTGGCGACCCACAGGGCGACGTTCGAGACCGTGAACAGTTCCGTCGTTACCCGCGGAGCAAGAGACGAAGATGCCCGTCTCTATTGCCCCGTACGCGATGGGGTCCTCCTTATAATCGATTGCGCTTATAGACCCGATGGAAATCGAGAGCAGGTCGACGCCGTCGGCCACGGCCTTTTCCATGCCCGCGACGATGTTGGAGCCTTGGCATCCGCTGCTGCTGCACACCTTGTAGACCGCGATGCGCGCGCGGGCGGCCATGCCGCGGGCGGTGCCGTTGGCGTAGCCCAACATGTTCGCGTACTGCACGGGCACCCCCGCCGCCGTGGACGCCGTACGCTGACGTGGTGTCGTTGCTCCTGCTATCGGCCTCCAAAGCCTCCAACGCGTTATAAAATTGAGCACCGATGAGCTTCCTGTTGCACTGGAACCCCTCCCCGCCGTTGCACTGGCCCTTCCACTTCGCTGGCGGGGGGCCAAACTGGCGTTTCTTCAAACTCATAAGAATTCGGAGGAAGACCCAGCTCATCATCCGAAGCCTTCTGCAAATATCTCATATAATTCTCTTCCAATCCCTTACCATATTCGTCTTCGTCCCATTCTTCGGCGTAGCTCGTATCGCTGGTGGTAGATCTCGCATCATCTGCTATAAACAAGTCATCCAGCTTATTAAATCTGGCTCCAACATACCAATTACAGGCAGAAGAACTATTTCCGGCAGCATCCAAAACAGACTCAGAATCGCAAGATTCCTCCATAAAATCACCTTCATTTCTTTCATCAGAGATGGGAATCCCCGACTCGGATTGCTTGAAACATTGAGGGATTCTGCAAAAGGTCTCCATTGTTGTCGTGAACTCCCCCATTCACTAAATGGTGTTTAATCTCACTTTCTCCTCCTCTTCTTCATTCTGCGCCTCCGTTCATTCTCAAACATAGAGAGCACTTAAATCAGAGAAAATGGGCGATATGAGAATATAAGAGATGGACAATGGAGACCCCAAATTGCTCCGCTTTATCCGGTCTTTGACCGAGCAAATTTGGTGATGGAATCAACCTTTCTTCGTTTGAATAATCTGCCACCCTTATTTGTCAAGACGATGAATACGCCAATTTGATTAGAGTCTTAAGTTTAAAACAGAGAGGGAAGTATGAAATTACAAAACATTCACGTCATTCAATCGCCTTCGCCTTCTTTCTAGAAGTAAACAGACTTTTATAAAGACCGTTAAACTGATTTCACATCAGTCTAAACAGAAATGCATGGGCGAAATAATGGGTTCGTAGGTATTAAAACCTTTATACACAAAATATGGAGAAGTAGACGTGAGGTCGAACAGACAGGAATGGGATAGTGGAGTAATTGGTGAATAATTGCTGAAGCTCTCACTTTCGGGCCACACGCCCGTGTCCACCACGCCCACAATGACGTCGTCCCCATATTCCGACACCGGCCACAGCCCGGCATTCGGGTTGAGACCCAAGCATTCGGGTGTCCGGGTGGTGTGTAGCTGGTAAACTTTGTCGGGATGAATTCCGAGTACCCCGGGTGCCGTCCGTAAGGACTCCACCTGGTCTGCGCTCAACCGTGCGGCGAACCCATGGAACACCTCCTTATAACTATAAATTACTTTCGTAGACATGGATTCCGCCAGCGATGCGTACCAGTGGTCGTGGCTGGCGTAAGACGGCGGTTTCTGCCAGGAAGCCATATAAACAATATACGTTTTTACAGCTTCCTGAGTTTGAACTTCTGCTACCGCCATGCTGAGAATCCTAACCAAGAACAACCATTTTGGGAAGCGACCTGACATTTTCTGGATACAAATCTTCGACAACCTGACTTCATCCATAGCTCATAGCTCTTAGCCTGTGAAACAGTGTAATTAAAAGTAGAGTTAAGCGATTGTTATCTGCCACGGGGCAGCTTATCTCGGAATCAGGATTGTGAGGTTGATTGGATCCCGGGATGTTCGAATTGTGTTGCCCTCACCACCGTGGCAATATAAATGTCGGCGGACCAACTGGAAATAGATGTCAATGGACCAACGGGATCAGGAGTGTAAGGTTGAGGTTGAGTGGAGCCGGGGATGTTTGAATATTCTTTCCTAAGTAGGTGTGGTTGTAAGTAAAAGATATTTATTTAATATATATTTTTTAAGAGTGGGAAATTTTTAATATGAGTTAGTTTATATTTTAATATTTTCTCCTTGTGTTATTATTGTATTTGTCTCATTTTTAAAACTTTTCACCTCTTCTCTTTTTCAATCTTTTTACTTTGTGATTTTTTCATGTGTTCAATTTTATAACATATTTAGATTCAAATGCAATGTTTTAAAGTTGATTTTTTTTATTCTATTTTTTTTTTATAAGTGATATTTTATATACAAGAGATTTTTAAAAGGTCTTAAAATCTTATTACAGTAAAGGCAGTAGACAACAACAAATCAAAAACCCTGTTAAACCAGACCTCGGATGGACATTACTATGAACAACGGGATCTAGGATCCTACAGGCACCACAAAAACCTCCTATCCCGAGGATAGGGCAAACCCAATCAAAACAAAACCCAGGGGGCGAGACGAGACAGAACCACAAACACCCTAAATGGGAAGATAAAGCACCTGCAAAATTGCTGCACAGACTGGGCTCCTCGATAGCCGAACACCACCACCACCATCGACTAGGGAGGGGAGCCCCATGGACCAGGATTGGGACGGCTAGTTGTCCCCATCAGACCCATCCCTAAGCCTGCACTGAATTGCCTTGAAGATATGCACCGATGTTGACGTTGCATTGGTGGCCGACGTAAGGGAATTGATTGTCATGTCCAGAAGGATACGAAGGGGGAAGGTCCCTAGATCATCTTCAGAGTCTAAAATTACCTCCATGGTGGGTTTCATCTTAGGCTTCTTGAGGCGACTGGACGATATGTTCCTACGAGGGGTGCTAGGGCCACCAGGGGCTGGGACACATGGGGTAGGGGAGCCATCGGGAGCTGAAGCGCTATTGGCATTGCTGTTGCCAGGGGCCTGAGTTGATGCCCACCTCTTCGGGGTGGGCCTACGCTTCTTGGGAGGGGGAGAGATGTTAGCATCGCTGGGGCTATCCTCCTTGGATTTATGTTCGAAATTGGAAGCGATCGGGTAGGTGGTGGGGGGATTGGAGGAGAGGGGAGAGATGCACTGGGTAAGGGGCTAGTTGGCGAGGGCGTGATGGTAGAGAACAACCATGAGTCCCTAATGAGAGGGATGAGAGTGAGCTTTCTAAGCTTTCTCAATCGATATGGTCAAGGAGTAAAGCAGGTAGCAGGGGGTACACAGGAGGATAGCTCCGCGTAGGTAATTGAAAAACTAAGGTGGAAGCTACAGAGCTTCTGATCGGGATTGTCACAGGTCACAAACTACACAATGGGCATGATGGCCTCATAATAGGGTTTAGGCATGTGTTTTTTGTACATGGTGGTCTTGTCCCAGGAGTGGTCTGGGAAATGAGCGAGCTCCTCCTCCTAATTATGTTTGTCATGGCAGATGTATTTCCCTTTCTCTTCATGGTAGAGCTCGGTGACATCGAACATGAGCTCCTTGGTCACTTTGAAGTGAACCCCTTTCATGACCACCTCACCATCGTCCCAAGTGTCGAGGAACGCCTACATAAATTCTTCATCTGGACCTGCAAACTTGAGGAGAAATAGGGTGAGGGACCTAGCATCCATGAAAACTTTAGCCAAAGTGGTGAGAATAGGAGATGAGGGCTCAATGTAGGGGAGTTTGCCAGAAGACATGGTGGGGGTAAATGCTAGCGATGGAGGGACGAGGTAGAGGAATCTAGAGATCACCAAGGAGGGCTCTAGTAGGGGATGAACAATAGAAAAGGGAGCAGAGAGAGTGGTCTAGCACACTTGGGGGGAAGAAATAAGCGAAAGGGGAGCTGGAAGGACACTAAAGAGTTGCATGCATTGGGACTCGACAATGAAGGGTACTAACGACATGCACGAAGGATGAAGAAGGTGGGGAAAAGGGTGACGGGTTAGGCGAAGCAGATGAGGCATGGCCAGATTGGGCCAGGTGGGCGGTATGCATAGGGTACCCAAATTGCCAAGAAGGGCCACATAAAGGAAATGAGCGATGAGATTAGAGAGCTTGGGTGGTGGTTGGTTGGAATGAGTAGCATTGCGAAGAATAGCATAGAGGCAGGGGGTCTGACGGGATTTGATGTGGCGTTGAGGTGGCTGCTGTAGAAAGGGCTAGTTGAAGCGATGATCTCAGGAATCCTCAGGCACAAGTCAACGTCCACCAAAAAACCAAAAGGGTCCCTATGGCTCTAGGTCGGCATGGTGCTGTGATCAAGAAATCTAGATTTTAGTGCCAACATCATGGATCGAGAGGTAATCTTGGGATGTGGCATCTCGAAGAGTGTCAAGAAAGGTATCACGCCAGATGCGAAGGTCTGCAAACATTACCACTGAGTTGGCCATGAGATTTGCAAGCTTATTACCTTCTCGATAGACATGGTAGATGGATGCTTGAGGGAATTCCTGGATGATGGCACGAGATTCTTGGACAATATTGGAAATATGCCATGATAGCTCTCCTTGATTGGTCACAGTATTAATGATGTTGAGGGAGTCACCCTCGATGATCACCCTTCCTGGGGAATCCTAAAGAACTCTAAGACCACGGAGGAGGTTTGAAGCTTCCACAAAGTTTGTTTAGAAGCCCAGGGGCTATGCATAAGCAAGAATCAAGTGACCAAAGTGATCTCAGATGACCTAGATCACACCTGAGGGGCCAAGATTCCCTTTAGATGCCCCATCAAAGTTCAATTTAAGCCACCTAGGGGCCCAACCATCTAGCTAAGGCTCTAGGAGTGGTAGGGAGGGGGCGGGGGGATCGTCTGCACTTTGAGGGAGCTAAGGAGGGTTAGCTCACAAGCTCGTAGTGGGAGGGGGATAGGGGGAGGGAGCGGGAATTCTCAGACGCAAAGGCAAGTGCTTTGGCTACCACTACCTGAGGGTACCAGGGTGGGGAAGAAAAGGCTCTGCTATTGCGCTCAAGCCAGAGCTTCCAGAGTAGGTGAGGGAGGAAGAAGGCCCAAAGGGAGCGGAGGGTGGGGTGAGAAAAGGGATTGGGCCATTGGATGAGGAGGTCTAGGATGGATCCAGGAGGGGCCCACTGAATGGAGAACTGGGCAAGGAGATGCCCAAGGGTCTCGAAGGAAAAGGGGCACCTAAAAAAAAAGTGGGAGATCGATTCTTAATATTTACAACATAGGTTGCATCTATTTGGAATAAAGAAGCCTCTCTTCACTAGGTTGTCAATGGTGAGAATATTGGATTGGATGGCCATCCAGATGAAGAAGCTGATATTGGGGATCAGGTTTTTGAGCCACACCTGATTGAATAGGAAATGGCCTGCCTGGGGATCCCTTAGGAGGGCATAGGCAGATTTGATCATGAAGGAGCCACTGTTGGTACCTTGCTATACACACATGTCCTCTCTTGCCCCTGAGGAAATGATGGTCATGCAAAGCAATTTCGAAAGGCTTTTAGCTTGGCGAGGGAACCAGGGGGCTTCGATGGGCCCCAAACCTACTTTTTCCTATCTCCTGATGATGTAATCTGCCACCTTGGGCCCCTAGGGAGGCTCTAAGTGGTGTCTCAGGTCTAGGAAGTCAGGATCTGAGCTCAGGGCCTCGTCTCAGAGCCATCCATCATTCCAAAAGTCAATGTTGGTCCCATACCTAAGGATCCACCTGGTCCCTTTTTGTATGAGGTCCTTGGTGAGGATCAAGAATTTCCAGAAGGTAGATCCATCTCGGGTCTGGTGATGGCTGAGGAAAGGGTGGTGTTGGAGATATTTCCTTTTAACGATGGTCACCCATTTAGCCAAGAAATTGGAGAAATTTTTTTAGGCAAGCTTGGCCAAAAGGGCCTTATTCATCAGGGAAACTCGACGAAGGCCAATACCACCCTCGTCCCTAGGGTGGCACACCAGGGGCAAAGTGACCAGAGGGATTCTTGTATTCTCTTCATTGCTGGACCATAGGAAATTCTTATGTATTTGCTCGATGCAAGCACATATTGAGGTTAGGATTCTGAAGACAGACATGAAGTACACTAGGATGATTTGGAGGCAGGTGGAAGTAAGGGTGGCTTTTCCAGCCTGGGAGAGGAGGTGACCTTTCTAGGAGGCTAGTTTTTCTTAATTCTCTCGACCAGGGAGCTCCACAAGGCCTTGGAGGGAAAACCCACAAATAGGGGGAGCCCTAGGTAGGTGGTGGGGAGGGTGTCGGGGGAGCATCCCAGAATCTGGGCTATCATTACTTGTATCACCGGGGGAGTGTGGATGAAAAATATTTTGCTCTTTTGGAGGTTGATTTTTTGTCCTGTTGCTTCCTCGTAAATATGAAGGATCTAATTGATGACTTTGGATTGGGCTACCGAAGTGGAGGTGGTCAGGATAGTGTCATAAAAAAACTGGTGATGGGACACTAGGGCTAGGTCAGAAGCAGGTTTAATGCCAGAGATGAGTTCAATTTTGGTTGCGCTCAAGATGGTGTGACCCAAGGCCTCTACCATGATGATGAAGAGGATAAGGGATAGGAGGTCACCCTACCAGAGCCCTCTAGCACTGGGAAAAACCTGACTGGGGATCCATTGACCAAGATAGAGAACCATGGGGATGACATACTTCGGTGGATGAGACCAACCCAAGAGGGATGAAAGCCTAACTTGAGGAGGACCTCAACAAGGAACTTCCAACTGACATGGTCAAAGTATTTATTCTTGTCCAACTTGAGGAGGAAGGTTGGTTTTTTGGCCAGGGTGGTAGAGTGGAGGACCTCATGAATTAGGACTATCCCATCTGTGATCACTCTCCCTTTAATAGAGCTTCCTTGGGAGAGGGCAATTATAAGAGGGAGGATGTATTTGAGCCTATTATCTAGGAATTTGGTGAGGACCTTGTAGAGGATATTATAGATACTGATGGGGGGAAGTCAAAAAAGGATTTGGCTATCGGGGACTTGGGGATCAAAGCGATAAAAGTGGATTTGATACCTCTGGGGATGGATTTGGCACTCTGGATGTCGTGAATGGTAGCACACACATATTGGCCAAGAAGGTCCCAAAAGGTTTGGAATAAGTGGGGGGTGGGGAGGGGGGGAAGCCATCGGGGCCAAGGGCCATGTCAGCCTTCATAGAGAAGAGGGCCGATCTAATCTCCTTTTTAGTGAGAGGGCTAAGGAGCACCTCATTGGCCTGGGGGAGATGGAAGGGGGAATGTGGTCAAGGAGGGTCATGATAGCTTGGGGGTAGGGTGGGGCTCAGTGCCAAGGAGCTCCTGATAGAAACTAGTTGCCTCTAGCCTGATTTCTTCCTCATCCCTTGTTGACCTGCCATCGCTGCAAATGAGCTCAGGGATGTGATTGGTGCTCCAATTTTTGAGGGTGGAGGTATGAATGAATTTGGTTTTGGTATCTCCCTATTTGAGCTAGAGGGCTCTCAATTTTTTTTCCAAAATGTCTCTTCTCTAGCTAAAACATTATGATATTCAGCTAGGAGCCTTTGTTTCTCTTCCCTCCAAACATGATCAACTGTTCCCTCTTGGACGATGACTTGCAGGTCTTCCAACTTTTTCTTCAGGATTTCATTACTCTCAAAAATGTTTTTGAATACCTCTTTGTTCCAGGCCTTAAGGTCGTCCTTCAGCATCCTTAACTTCTAGTGAAGAAGGGAGGTAGGGAATCCTAAGGCGGGGAGGCTCCACCATCTGCCCACTTGTTCCTTGAATTCGGGGTGGTGGAACCACATGAACTCGAATCAAAAAGGTCATTTGTGGGGGGGGTGCCTGCCAAATTCAAAAATAAGGGGGCTATGATATGACACAATGTGAGGGAGGTCCAGGAGGGTGGCATCCACAAACAGAGCAATGACCTCCCTGGAAAGGAAGACCCTATCGAGTTTGACCTGGATGAGGTTGGTCCTTGCTCGTCTATTGCTCCACATGAACTTGGCACCTTTCAAGGGGATGTCCATGAGCTTGTTGTCCTTAGTGAATTCACTAAAGTCCTTCATGCTTCTAGAGATCAAGATTTATCCTTCATGTTTGTCTGAGGTGAAGAGGAGGCTATTGAAGTCACCCACCAGGATTCATGGGAGGGGGTGAAAGCTTCTCTCATGAGGCTGACATCATTACATAGAGAGGCCCTGTCAAACAGACTGTTAAGTGCATAAATATTGGAGAGGATCCAAGTTTTATCGAAATCCAAACTATGGAACATGAATTTGATGATTCTGGGGGAGAACGAGATCAATCTACCTTGGACCATGCCAGGATCCCATAGGCACATCAACCCCCCAATAGGATCGAGGGCCGGGGTGGAGAGGAATTCACCATTGTTCCAGATTTCTTTGGCGATATTAGGGGATGAAGTTTTATCCAACTTAGTTTCTTGAAGTAGCAAAATCAAGGGTTTGTGATCCCTATGTGACTAGGCTATGGCTCATCTTGTGGGGGCTCCATTGAGCCTTCTCACATTCTAGGTGATGATATTCATTTGACGCCCTTAGGGGGTCGCTTGTATCCCTTCCCCTATTGGGTGGGAGGTTTGGGTCTGAGGGATTCTTCTGGAAGGAAGCTAAGGGTATCACCTAGGAGGGTTTACTAGAGGCTATTGGCAATCTCTTCCTCTTCTTTCTTGATCTGTTATTTGCTAAGCATGGTCCAACATCTCTTCTTCTTGCTTCCAAAATATGTTGCAAATTTTTTATTATGGGTCTGTTTAGGGGTAAAACCCTTAGGGGCATACTGGGAGAAGGTTGGGCTGCCATCATCATCTCCCTTCGATGCCTCAAAACCAACCTCGAAGTAGGCCTGGGTAGGGAGGGGTAGGATCAGGGGGGGTAGGGGTTCACCACAAGGTGGGAGATCAATAGAGGGGGGGGGCAAGGGGAGCACAAGGAGGCTATCTAGGCCAGAGACCGAGGCTAGGGGAACCTCTTCATGGGGATGGGATGAGGGGATCAACCAGGGAGGAAATATGGGAAAGGAGAGGATTGGGAGGGCCTATAGGCTTTAGGGGGGAAGGCTCAGGACTTCTCAAAGATGTAGAAGAAGATTATGATATGGGGTTAGGGGTGATGCATACCTAGTGTTGATCATCCATCGGGATGAGGTCCACCTTCTACTTTCCTTTGTATGCTAGATGGCCACACCACTCTTGGGATGGGTAGCCATGGGGGTTGCCCTCATTGGGGGGGCCCGCAGGAAGGGCCCCTTTCATGATACGATGCCTTTAAGGGAGGATACTCGGTGGTAGGAGCTTATGGATTCTTGGATAGGGGGCATTGATTGGGGAGGTGACCTTGGGAGTTGCAGAGGATGCAGAACATTGGCTTATTTTTGTAAAAAAGGTTTTGGTGCCAAAAATAGGGCCCCAACAAGATGGTTATCAAGGAGGGGAGCTTTATCTCCAGGTTAGCAAAAACGCATATCCTAGCATGGACCATGTGGGATCCCACCTTGGTGGCTGAATAAAAATAATGAGTTCACCTATGGCCTGAGCAATGAGTCTGATCACCCCCTCCTACCAGATATGGAAGGGGAGTTCAGGAAGTCTAACCCAGATCAGGGTAACATTTATGCTTTGATTATTGGGATTGAAGTTGACGGTCCAATGTCGGAGGAAGAGGTTTTTGTGGCCCAGGAACTAGGGCCCACCCGTGAGAATATTACTAGTTGCCTCTTTATTGTTCAACTTGATGAGGAAGAAGCCCTTTGATAGGGCAATGATATGCATGTTTCCTGAGGTATTCCACTTGGAGAAAGCCCACTGATAAATGGTTTTCATGTCTAGGAGACCCCCGATGAATTTCCCTACCAGGGAGAAGGAAAAAACTAAGACAAAGGATGAAAACATGTCATCCTTAATGGAGATGTGCATCCCTACTAAGGAGAGCCCCGAGGACAAAGCTCAAGTGTTTTTGGGTTCTCCCATAAGTATCTGCACATACGAGGGTTTATTGGGCCCCTCGATGGCAGATTCCCCAACACTGTTGTTGGGGGGCTCCTTGTGGGAGGGGTCCTCAAGGGCTCCATTTTCCCCATCAGATCCTCAACATAAAGGCAAACGGGTCCCAATGCCAGGGCCCACCCTGGTCCATTTTTGTCCCTGGATTAACCCCTGCTCTAGATCCCACAGTAGTTCTCCCTGCTAGACCAGATCCTGTTGCAAACCCTGTTGTAATATCTACTATTTTCCCTGCTATCACTGCTGCTTCTGCTCTTGCTCTCACCATCAAACCACCCTAATCCTATTTTTTTGATCCAAATTTAATTTTATGAATTTTGTAAATTTTTTTAAAATATTTATAAAAACACATATTCAGATATATACATGACATTTTTGCTTTTAAGTAGTGTTAATATGGATAATTGCCCTAACTTCTAATTTATATGTTATAATCCTAAATATGAGGTTAAACAAGGTTGGACATGTCCCAAGAGGGATACCATAGTGGTAAGTCCTTGGGTTTTTATAACCAAGTTCAAACCTTAGTAAGAGGGGGTTATGGCTAGACTTGTATAAGAGATGGACATGGATTGAATACCCAAATACTTTTATATTAAATCAAACTAAAATATTATAGAGGGCATCCACTATTTTATTGATTTGCTCGATCAGTAAAAGACCTTAATAAAAGAGCATACTCAACAAGGAAGGAGGATTACAAAGCTTACAAATATTTTCAGAGCTATATCACATGAAAGGGGACTTCCTCAAAATGAGCTACAAACCTGAATATATAGAGCGGGGAAAAAAAACCAATGATATAGATCTAGATCCATAGAAAGGAACATGTGATATACATTGCATGACCAAAAGCAAGCCATATTTTCTATAGTAAACCATCAAATCATATTTATACAAAATATAATCTCTTTACGAGAGATCAAAGGAGAGATTGCTAAATTTTGGTAAAACATAGTGGATACTTAGTAACGTCAAGCCCACGAGAAGTCGTAATAGTCATGATTAGTCATAGTCATGGTCATGAAAGCCACTCCTACCATCTAAATAGTTTCCTTTTGACTCATGGTCTGAGGTGGATGCTGCATCCTTGTATGGTAAAGCCATATAATAATCAAAAGGGTCAACATAGGATGATGAGGACTATCTAGAGTGTCTACTTGGAGCAAGCCATACAAAGTACATAATAGTCCAATGTTTCCAAATATTGTAGGTAATATGGTTCTGGTACCAAAATGGTTGTGGTTCAAGAATCAGCTCAAAATTAGAAATTAACCAGGGCATAAAGTAGTGGATGTATCTAGAAAGCATTTCTTTTGACATCTTGTTATGGTTTTTCTATCATGGTCCAAACCTACAAAACCATTCCTTCAAATGAGAAGGAAAAATATCAGTAGAATTCAAATTTTCTATAGCACTGGTCACAGGGCAATCAATGATGGTGTTGAAGATGAAGTTCCAGTTATCTCTTTTCACAAGATTATTAGTTACCTGTGTGATTACTTCAACATCAATTGAATCTTGCTTATTATAGTACCAAGATATGCGAGAATATTTCTGTGTATGACTATTTTGTAACAGGCCTACTTCATCTGCCATCAAAATAGAGGATCCCTCTAAAAAATATAGGTTTTTGAGTGATGTTGTTTCATTTATCAGAGGGAGGCTTACCCAATATTTTTTCCAATCCAATAGGCATTTGGCTTATTACTATAACATCTATCAACAAAATCTTTTTTGATGTCTAAAAATATCATAATTATATGTCGTATCCTTTTCTGGTAAAGCCATCTCATCATCAAGAGGGTCAGCATAGGATGACGAAGATTAGCTAGAGTTTCTACTTAGAGAAATCCATCCAAAGTGCATAATAGTCCAACATTTCCAAATTTTGTAGGAAATATGGTTCTGGTACCAAAATGGTTGTGGTTCAAGAATCAGCTTGAAAACTCAAAATTTTAATCAAATGACATTAGCTCAACTAGTTAGATTCCTCAACATTCAAGGAGAAGACCAAGGTTTGAATCTTGCCAAGGGATATATGGATAATATATAAGATTCATTATAATACCACTATATGATGATTATGTAATACAAGTGGGGCCCGTTTCAATTCCATATAACCAATTGAAAAAAAGGTTAGACGCTTTTGCCAAATGATTTCCTAAAATATTTGGATTAAGGTCAATTGTTTGCTTTCCTTTTTTGGACATCTAATCTAAACTATTTTAATTTGATGAAATAAAATATATAAAAATAAATGTAGAGCCATTTCCTTCACGGGGTTGGTTTTTTTTTTCTTCAGTCATGGTAGAGAGGACATCATCTAGGACATATTTCTTATCATCAAATATTTTTGGCATTCTAGTAGTAAGTGATCCTTAAATTTTTTCTTCCATTTTTAGACTTAGGTTTTTGGAGACATCAAGTTATCTTTGTAGTTTTGTAAATATTTTTGGATGTATGGGATATTTCTAATATTTTTCACCATATCCTTATGGTCTATCCCCATGCTATTATGCCTATGTGTGGGTCATTGATGCAAGGATATTTAGAATTTAATGTTCATATGTTATAGAATGTTGTTCTTCTACTTGTTTGATGATGTTGTTAGCTATTTCTAAGATTTCTCCTATAAAGGATATTATCCTAAAGTAGTTAGACATTATTTAACTCCTCATTTATATAGACCTATATATCCTTGGTCATTTCAATTTCTTATACCAGTTCTAGATCAATAATTGTCTCTACAAGCTTTAAGGTTTCTAACTCCTTAATTTGTTGGTCTTTCTTTTCTATGTTCTCTAGTAGTATGCTCTGTTCTTTGATTATTTCTTGTAAAAGTTGTTCATAATTGATAAGTTTGAATTTGAGGTCTTCTATTTGTTTCTTCAATTGATCCCTTTCAACAACCTCTTTCTTAAGCCCCTCATTTTCCTGTTGGAGTTGGTCCATTTTAGCCTTAGTCTTTGTAATTTTTATCTCTAGTCTCCTATTTTTGAGTTGTACTACCTCATCCTTAACTACCAATTGGTCGTACTTTATTTCCATAGCTAGTGTGAGTCAATTCACAAACTGGACCTTTTGGCATGGGTCTAATTTATCTTTGTCCAATTATGACACTTTGGTAGTTAAGTCAGTAGGGGTTGATGCTAGGTTAGAGGGGCCAATGTTGGTGGCTTCAAAAAAGCTTGCATTATCCACTTTTTTGAGATGTATGAGTGGAAGAGTATTGAAGCCTTAAAGGTCTTCTTATTAATTTACTTTTACTCTTTCTTATACCTCTTATATTTATCCAAGAGGATATGTAGTACATTTTTCAACCTTAGAATCCCTAGCTTAGTATGCATAACTTTGCCTAGACCCTTGATAGGCACTCATTGATGAGAGAGCTTTTACAGACTCAACTTCTTGAGTAGGGATAGTGGATGTCATCACCTAAAGGATAAGTTACCCTGCATGGGATGGAGGATGAGTAAATTTGGTATGCATGGTGAGAGGTGTGAATTAAGTAATTATGAATGAAAATGTAAGAGAAGTGAGATAGTGGGTTGCGATGCCAATCTGACCAAGGTGGCTAAAAGGGTAATTATGGTTTATGAAACTATGGCTTACGATATAAGGACTTACACAAGTGGAGATAGAAATGAGGTGATAGTAGTGGTATCATTATGTTTTTGATAGTAAAATATAGAGTTCCTCTTGGTAACCCATGGGACAAGTAGCACCTAAAAGAAACATGCACTACACTAGTGAAGGATGGAAGAAAAACAACAAAAAAATAAGAAAGAGAAGTAGAAGGGATAAAAGAAAGAGTGGAAATAGATATATAAGTGGAAGAAAGAAAATAAGCAATAGAGTGAGAAGGTGGGATGGTGAATGGGGAGTATGTATTCAAGGGAGTGAATGTATTTGTGGCCATTGGAATAGTCATTCCTTCATTTGGAGGAGTGCTTTCTTAAATAAATTCCCCCCCTCAACCTAGGTTTTTTACCTCTACTATTTTTCTATGGCCATAACTACCTCATTGAACATGGATCCATACCTCTTAAATCCTTCATATTTTTTTGTTATTTGTTGAACTACTATGCTAATTACTACTAGAGCCAACAACATAGCTAATATTATAATATCTAACACTATCTATTTCTTGGGCTTCTATTTTTGTGTTGTCATTGTGTTAGCTATTGCTACCTTTGCAAAAAAATTTACTCTTTTTGTGCCATTGGGATATTTATTATCATAGGTGGTAGAGAAATGAGTGTTAAATGGGTCATATCTTACATATTTCATCATTATATTTATCTCATTCCTCATCCTATACCATACTAGGATTTTCTTGTCTGAATACCCCATATTTTAGAGATCCCTAGCCCTTGATGGTGGTTTGATATTAGAATAAAAACCATATTTTTCTATAGGGTAGAAGGTGTATCACTTTTGGGTACTTATACTAGCTTTGGATTTCATTTTCCTAACCCCTGTGTTTCCTAGAGTGGTGAAGGCTTCTCTTCATCTAGATTAACTTGCTACTAGACATTGTACTTCTTATATCTAAGGGTTTAATTGAGAATATCCTTTGAGTCATAAGACCATTGGTATCTTAGTTTCTCAAGTTCCATTTCCCTCAACTTTACCTCTATAACTATTTTATACCATGCATCTTAGGATTAATCCTCATGATTCATTGCTTAAGTGTATAGAAGGTATTCTTAATTTACCTTTGAAATAATTAAGGACTACATAATCAAGTTGCCTAACATACTTGATATTGAATATATTTTGCACCATTGTATGTAACTCAAAGGATATGTATGAACATATGACATCTATCAAATTATAATAGTAAAATTTTATGTATGTGTATGTGTGGGTCTACCATGTTAATGTGATCTTATGTGTCTCAGGAATTAAAAATAAGTTTATGAGAAAAGATCATATATAATAATGATATTTTAGAAATTTGTGAGAAATTAAATGTGGTAGTGTTGTATGGAGGTTTTGAAGTGAAGGATGAAGTGGAGAAGAACTATATTTAAAGGATATTTGGTGGAGAAAAATAGATGGAAGGAGGAATTGCATGCACTAGAAAGGAGAAGGAAATTTCTTACAATTGAAGTTAGATATAAGGAGAAGAGTTGGAAAAGTATTCTTGATATATAGTTAAATGAAAGTAGGAGAAGGGGTAAAATATTCCTTGGGTTGCATGAAGGATATTAGAAGGGGGTTTCATTGTGGTTATGGAAGACAATAGAAGAGGAAAAAAATTATATAGGATTTTAATTGTATAAAGAGAGGGAAAATCTATGTTGTAGGAAGGCAAAAAAAACATGCATGGGTAAAGAGAACAAGAAAAAGGGAATACATGATGAAATAGGTATCCCAATTACTATATAGATTAAATTTATCACCATCATTAAATAAATGAAATAATAATATCTAATTAATAAAATAAATGGTATATATCAATAATAGAGCAGCGACTAAGTAGTGTTAGGGCAATGAAGGCAAGCAATAATGGAGAAGTGCTAGGGTCATGCTAAGCAGTGGTTGAGTAGTTCTAGGGAAATTAAGGTGAGAAATAATGGAGTAGTGCTAGGGTAGCAAAGGTGAGAAATATTGGATTAGTGCTAGGGTAGTGTTGAGTTGTGTTACGACAGTGAAGGTGAGTGTAGCAGTGCTAGGGCAAGAGTGAAGGCAAGTGATAAAGAGATATATGTGGTATTAGAAAAGCAACAACTATGAGTACCATGGGTCCATGGGGTAAAACAATTATTCAAAATATGTGAGAGTGGGAACGAGAGTTGGTGCCAGGCATGTGATGAGGTGGCAAATGATTTTGCTATAGGTGGTGGAGTGCTTCGTTAGATGGAGATATTTGAGTTCAATAATCCTCAAGGTAAGCCTTTGGGTATGTCTGAAGACTCTCTAGGACCACATAGGGACTCAAACACCCATAAGGGCCCATCGAGTTTATCCTTTGCTTTTAACCCTTGCGTGGGGTCATTCATAGATTTTGGTGCCAATTTCTCTAGGAAATCAGTCTCCTTTGTGGGGCTCTATGACCTATCTCCTTTGAACAATCCTTGAGGGTGCCTCAAGATCTCATGGACCTAATAAAGGATGAAGGTGCCTTTAAATTGGTAGCTAAGTTCTTAGGAGATTGACCTATATTTATGCCTTTAGAAGAAGGACCTTAGCTAAATGGTGTATGAAAGTTTTTATAGAGATTCCTAAGAGCTTCTTCCTTATCAAGCTCAATAATGAAGAAGACATGAACTGTATCTTGGGTGGTGGACCATGGTTCTTTGGTAAAAGGAGCTTATTTCTAAGGTGATGGGGGATGGATTTTGACACTAACACATAAAAAAATTACTCTACCCCCATATGGGTGAATATTCCAAGCCTACCATTCTAGTTCTGGCATGAGGATATTTTATTGGGAATTGCCAAAATAATTGCATAATTGGTGATGATCGATACTAGCACTAGAGCCAAATATCGGATGGTGTATACAAGAATGGTTCTAATCCTAATTTCCTCTAGGGTCCCTTTCACTTGAAGTAAAATTTTATCAAGGTGGGGTAGGGGTTATAGTGGTAGCTTTCTAGATTCGAATCATGCCCGTGAGAATAATATGATGGAGACCATTGCCAATTCCCCTATGTAGCACAAAAAAAAAATCATTTTAACTTGTCAAGTGTTTATTTTTTTCATATCTTCAAAAGCATTGATAGGGCCATGGTTTTTCGATGAAAAATTTCTTTATTTGAGAAAATGGACTCTAGACTTTAACCTAGATATAGAAAATATTTGTATGGGTCCTCTTTGGGTTTGATTACCTAGACTTCCAATAACTTTTTGGGATGAAGATATTTTTTTAGGAATAGCCAAAACAATGGAAAAATTGATAGCTTTTGATCCAATGACAAGGGCAAAAACAAGAATGATTTTTGATTAGTTTTGCATGAATGTAGATCTCACAAAAACCTTACCCACTACAATCAAATTGGTCTCAGATGAAGGATTTTGGACACAAAAAATATATTATGAGTCCTCAATTCCAATTTGTTATGGTTGTAATAAGGTAGGAAAATTACAAGCAAAATGCCCATAGAGAAAAGAGTTAAAGAAGGGAAATGCTCAAATTTGGAAGAGAAAAGAGTTTCAATCAGAAGAAAAATCAACTCTATTTGAGAAAGGAGAATCTTATAAGAAAAACACATAATGAAAACAGGTTTGAAGTTCTAGAGGATATAAATGAGTAGGAAATAGAAAAATAAAGAGAGGATGAAGGAAATATGGCCTTTCAAATCGATTGTTTGTTGAAGAAAGAGAACCAAAACAATACACTCCCAATTAAGCAGTCCATAATTTACGAGAGGAGACAAAGTTATCCCAAGAAGGAGAGGAGGAATTGGTAAGAGAGACTCAATGGGGTGGTGGAGAGGAAGAGGTTTTACCCAATGAACAAGAAGGAGAATCAAAAGATATTTGGTCCTCTTTAGAAGAAGAAGAATATTTTCAAGAGGTAGTGAATAAAAAGAAAATGAAGAAGAGAAAAAGAGGGGCCAGGAAACAACAAATCTAGTCTTCAGTAGAGCAACATAATAGAGAGGGTAAAAGTTCTATGCAAATAATCAAAAGCACTAGAAACACAATAGATTTAGGAAGTGGTAATAAGCAAGGAAGAGCCAAGTATAGAGGTAAGGAGTAGGAAAGTGGTCCAAGAAGTAGCTGATGGAACACAATAGACATTGCAGTTGAGTGGAGGGAAAGTATTACAATCTCCTAGAATATGAAGATTATATCATGGAATATTCAAGGATTAAATGCCCCATAAAAGCAATAATGAATTACTATAGGAATACTATAAGAGCTGATATTTTCCTTGTGCAATAAACCAAAGTAGGTATCAATAATTTAAAAAAATAAAAAATCTACTTGAAATAAATCTGAAGGAGTTTTTAGAGTAGCTCAAGGAATGTTAGGGATTGTGGATTCTTTGGGATCCAAGAACAGTAAAAGGGAAGTTAATCCATAGATTTCTCTCAATATTTTTTACATGTAAGAAGTCAAAATTTTCTTGGTTGGTCACAAATGTGTATGCTCCTAATTTGGCTATAGATAAAAGGAGGGTATGGAGAGACCTTAATTTATTAGGTACTGTGATGGATGTACCTTCGCTACTTTTAAGATATTTTAACTCTACTCTTTCTCTAAGAGAAAAAAAAGGAGGTTCAAACCTTTTATCTGATAGCATGGAGGAGTTTGGCGAGTTTATAACTTCCTTAGGGTTGATGGACATTGAACTTCAAGGATCCAAATATACCTAGTTCAATAGAAGAATCAGAGTAGGATTGTTTTAATCAAGAAGAGACATAGCCCTAGATTTAGTAAGAGGTATATTGAATGCTCATGGTTATAGCTTGAAGAATTTACCAAGAGTAGCATTAGATCATAGCCCTCTTTTGCTAGAATTTATGGAGGAAATTAAATCAAAAGGAGTTCCTTTTAGATTTGAGACTATGTGGTTTAGTCATCAGGATCTAGAAGGTCTGATTAAGGAATGGTGGACATCGAATGTGTATAGCATAAATATATTTCATGTATCAAAGAAAATTAAAATCATAAAATAAAATTTGAAGAAACAGAATAAATAAGAATTTGGTAATGTATTTTAATGAAAGTTCTCCATTATGAAAGAATTACATGAAATTGAAGATAAAGAACAAAATGAGGGAAGATCGAAGAAATTATATAGGATGGAGAAAAGTAGTTTGGCTAAATTTCATAATCTACTTGCTAGGGAGGATACCTTTTGGTGGTAAAAATCAAGATTTTTATGGTTGAAGGATGGAGATAGAAATACAATTTTTTTTCTTATGTCCACGTTGAAACATAGGAGTGCAAATCAAATCAGGAAAATAATTTTGGATACAGGTGAAGTTTTGAAAGAAGAAGAGGAGATTGCAGTGGCCACAATATATTTTTTCTAAAATTTATTTTCCAAAGATAGAGGAAGATCCAAAAGATACAGAAGATCTCTCATTGAATATCCCTACCTTGATTTTTGAAGAAATGAATGCTAGGATATTGATCCCTTTTTTAGATGAAGAGATCAAGAATAATATATTTGGTATGGATAAGGATAAGGTGCCAAGAATAGATGGGTTCCCAATAGGTTTCTTTCAAAAATATTGGCATATAATGGGGAAATATATTTCAGATGATTTAAGGGAATTTCAATATTTTGATTCTTTGCTCCAAGAATAGAATACACATTTTATAGTTTTAATACCAAATAAATATGGTGCATCATATATAAAGGATTTTAGACCCATAAGCTTATGCAACACTCTCCAAAAATTGCTCACAAAATTTTTGGCTTCTAGAATTAAAATTCTGCTACCTTTTCTAATCTCTTCGCTTCAGGGATGGTTTGTTCAAGGAAGACAACTATTAGATGGAATCGTAACTATTCATATGATAATTCATTCAATAGAAAAGAGAGGAGACCCACACATATTTCTTAAACTAGATATGCAAAAATCCTATGATAGAGTCTCATGGAATTTCCTTGATAAGGTTATGCATAAGTTTGGTTTTAGTGGCCAATGAATGATATGAGTTAACATTTGTATTTCTTTAGCCATATTTTTAGTCCTTATAAATGTAAAACCTTATGGTTTCTTTGGGATACCAAGAGGTATAAGATAAGGGGACCCTCTATCCCCATACATTTTTATTTTAATGGATAAAGCATTAAGAATATCAATGCAAGCAACCACAACTATAGGTAGAATCAAAGATATCAAACTAGCAAGGAGTTTGAAACTAGTTTCATGTCAATAGTTTGTGGATGATTATTTCATTATGGGAGAAGCTACATATAGAAAGGCAAGTGAAATCAAATATTTTTTCCATAAATATGAAAGGGCATCAAACCAATTGATAAATTTCATCAAAAGCAATATTTATTTTATGAACATAGAGAGACAATTACGATTAAGGATTGCAAATTTTTTTTGGTTGTAATATTGCCAATATTCCATCCATTTACCTTGGTATACCACTTTTTTAGTATGCATGAAGGAGGAAATGTGATCTCTAGTGTTGGATAGTATTTTAAAGGAAGTTGACTGGGTGGAAAGGCAACCTCCTTAGCCAAGCAAGAAAAATACAACTACTTCAAGCAACCTTATAGAGAATACCAATTTATTATATGTCTCTATTTAAAATGCCATCCAAGTTTAGGAGGATGGAGAAAATATTTAGAATATTCCTATGGACTAGGGCTGAAGACAAGAATAGAATTCCTTTAGTGGCTTAGGATAGAGTTTGCACTTCAAAGAAACTTGATGGGTTAGGCCTAAATTTTTTATAAATCTTTATCAAAGCCTTAATCTCAAAAACTACATGGAGACTTTGCACAGAAGGAAGTTTGTTGTGGAAAAATATTATGAAAGCAAAGTACTTAGAAAATCACATTCCCTTTTTTAGAAGTGCAATTTCTCCTAGAGGATCAACCATATGGAATGCAATGCTAAAAATGAGAAGTTTTCTAAGGAGCAATATAAGATAGTAGGTAGGATAAGGAAAATAAATTTTCTTCTGGAAAGATTATTGGATCCTTCAAGAACCTCTAATAAATAAATAGGATTTTCAGGATTTGTGGGTTCCATTGGTAGCTAAATATGGGGAAAAAGTCAAGGATTACATAGAATGTCTTCATGGTAGAAAGAAATGGAAACACCTTTGTTTAGATTCAAATGAAGCTCATATTCAACATGGTATCCTAAATTTAAATAAGTTGATTAGGAGCTTCCACATCTCCCAAATCAAGAAGGAGGATTCTTTGCTATGGAACCATTATTCAAAAAGAATCTTCCTTGTCAAATCAGCCTATGAACCTCATATTCCCCCTAGAGGAGGAGTTTATCCAATGAAGATGGTTTGGTCCCCTAATTTTGTGCCAAAGACTAATTGATTTCTTTGTTTATACCTTCAGAATAAGATCTTAACAATAGATAATTTATGCAAAAGAGAGTTCCAAATGATAAATATATTTTATTTATGACAGAAGGATGCTGAGTCATTAGACCACTTATTCAACCATTGTGAGGGTTCAAATAAAGTTTTCTATGCTATAATAAAGTCTCTTTCAGTCAAGTGGAGCATGCAAAAAAACTTTAGAGATTTTTTTAACCAATGGAGATCTCCATTTTTAAGTGAGGCATTGATGAGATAATGGAGCCTAATTCTCCCTCACTATATATGGGGCATATGGTGGAAAAAAAATAAACACATATTTAGGAATGAGATGAAGGATGAAGTATATATATTAAAAAAAATGAAAGTTGCTATTGAAGAAAATCTTTCCATTCTTACAGAGATTGAAGGGTACGACGAAAAAGAAAAAATAATGATTGTTGAAGGGTGGAAGGTAAAACAATCCAAACCATGCATAATGAACTCAAACCAAAAAATAAAAAATACAAAATGGATGAAAACAAAACAAAGTTGGATAATACTTAACTTTGATGGGGCAACCAAAGAAAATCTAGGAAAAGCAGGAGGGGGCGGAGTGATTAGAAATGATAAAGGTCAAATTTTATGGGTTTATGGAGTTTAGACCAACCATATGGTAGAATCCAAATCTCCTTTTCTATAAGTTAAATATGATAGAGGTTATAAAAAAATTATGATCCAAGGGGACTCTCTAAACATTATTAGAGATTTGAAATAAGGAGAAATAGATAATAAGTTTATATTTAACATTATAAAGGATACTTCAAGGATCCTAAAAGATATGAGTGATGTTGTAATTGATCATATATATAGAGAAGGAAATCATGCTACTAATATTATGGCCAATATGGGGGTGGATAGTGGTCAAAAAAAAATTTGGAATGACAACTTTGCGCTGCCATTACAAATAATAGTTGCATTGGAGGCTGAAGGTCAGCCTATTAAAATGAATAATATCAAAAATTGAATGAAGTGGGTTGTTAATTTTGATCAAGGTCATTGAGCTGAAAGACAATGCTTAATATGAGTCTAGTCTATCTAGGTAGTATCTTTGTAATTCATTTTTTTGTTAGTGTATCTTTAACATCATTCATTCCTAGGAGGAAAGGTGTGTTATTTTTGCTAGGATCTCTTTTGTTGTCTTGTGGTTTTTATTTTCCAATATGATTAGGCCTCTCTTGTAAAAGGGTTAGGGCCCCTTTCAAAACCCTATTTTTTCACTCAATATAAAAAAATATGCTTTTTATATGCTCTATAAAATTCATTTTTATTAATAAAATATAATATAGCAACATAAATTTATTTTTATATTAAAAATTATTAAACCTTAAAAAAATATTTTGAGACAAAGACATATCACAATTCTATATTTTATGAAAATATTTATTTTCTCATATCATGCTCTTGATATAAGTATGATATCATAATGAGAATTTTCATTCTATATATTAGATATGGGTAACTCTTTTTTAAGAATTCAAGTTACTAATATAAATGAATTTATTATTTAGGTAACCATTTAGAACTTTTATTATTTTTGTTATCTAATAGATTTATCAACTATGCATGGTAGGTACAAATGATATTGTTTAGTTAGTATTCATATTAATCATTATAAGAAAGATTTTATTATAGTAGATGTTTTCTTGTTTAAAAATATCTTTATCAACAATCTATCTTTTTATAATCAATTTGCTTCCTTTATTTTTGTTGGATAATAAAGGGTTGTACTTGGGTCTCCCACCCTTGATAAATTACAAATATCTTATTTAGAGCTTTAGAGTTTACAAATAGATACACTTATCATCTCAGTTGAGATGCTATAGCTAGAAACCTACATTATTTTACATATAATGTTTGAATTCTAGATTTTCATTTTTTGGATCTTTTCAATTTTCTATATGAATACAAAAATTCTAGAATTTATCATTCTTCTTGATATTTTTCTATAGAAGTCTCCACAATACCAAAAATTCACCTCTACTACTATGCATTTCATCTTAGTAGAGTAATATTTCCAAAATATCACATTATTGTAGTTCGCTTTACCAGATATGGATTGCTAGTTTCCTTTTTTAAACGCAAGTGCAACCACAAAAATTATAATAAATAGTCTATATGAAAACACATTACTATTACAAAATAAAGCATATATTACCAATGGAAAACATTAAAGTAAAACTTAATCATTTATTGATTTAGGCAATCAACATTTTCTTGTCAGATTCAACTAAACTTACTACTTCCTCTAACCATAGAAAGGAGAATTTAACTTCATTATCCTCAATAAAAACCCCTCTAACCATTGAAATAAGGTATCCCGCTCTGGGTGAAGACCACCTCTCCATTCTTACTTCTCCCTCCCCTACTCTTCTAGTGGTGATCCTAGATGGACCCTGGTTTCCTTGGAGGTATATTATGGTGGATTACCTCTTTATCCATATTTTTGGTGTTAGCTGGGCTGAGCTGGTTTGTATGGTTATTTTTCTTATAGATTTGCAGTGTCTCCTTGGTGGTTTATTTACCCACTACTTGCTTGTTGTGTGATATTGTCCTATTAGTTCCTATCCACATTTTTGAATGTTATTTAGATGGGGACCAGGTGCTTCTTGTTGTGGTTTAGGAATTTAATGGATAGTTTCTTATTATGGCTATGGTGGAAAAGGGTTTATGGCCTATGCAGTATTTCTATGTGGTGTCTTTTTGGACCTCTTTCTCCATAGCTCTTTGTGGTATAGGCTGAGACCAAAGGCTTTTTCATGTCTATGGAGGAGGGTTTTATGAGCTCCCCTTTTAAAATTGAATGCCTTGGCTCTTTGCCCATGGTGTGGTCTATTGCTTGTTCGATGTATGATATTGTTTGGAAATTTTATTTTCCATGTTATTAGTGGTCTTTAGGGTGAGACCAAGTTCTTTCTTGTCATGGAGGAGGAATTTTTTAAATGGTTTCCTTTTCTAGTAGCAGTGGATAGGGTTGTGTGGCCTTGTTGTCTACTCGTGAGGTGTGTTGATGGATCTCTTCCTCAATGGTTCTTTGGAGTCTTGGATGGGGACTCAAGGATTTCTCATTTCCAATGGATGGGGGTTTAGATACCCCTTTAGTTTGAAATATTTGGTCCAATGGCCAGTGGTGTGGAAGTTTTAGTGAACTTTTCTCTATGATTTTTTTCGATCTCATCAGGGGGAGATCTTGTGATTTTTTGATGGCTATAGTGGAGGGGTTTCAATGTTGGATTTCAAGGCTTACAATTGTTTTGTTGGGGTTTCTTAATATTCTAAATAGAAGCATGTTACTTTGAACTCTTATCTTTGTATCTTTTTGAGGACTTGGGTGAGGACCTAGTGCTTTCACGTTGGTTGTGGAGGAGGGTTCAGGGTTTAATTTATTTATCAGCTACTTGGAGAGGCTTTTTGGGTGGTGGTGTTTGCAGTCCACTTATTCTTAAGGTCATATTTAATTTCTTCTCCTTTTCCAACTACCTCTTTTCTACTGGCTTAGTTCTTATGGGCTAGATAGCTAGTACAGGGTTTCCTTGGTGCAGGACTTCTCTCCTTGTTTGAGTTACATGAGTTGGTTTTCTTGGTGCATAAATTCTCTCCTTGTTTGAGTTACATGAGTTGGTTTTCTTGAGTGGGAAATATTTTCTAAATTTCATTGTGGTACTTTGAAGCAGGAATATCATGATTCAAACTTGTTTGAATGTGAGAAGTTTCCTTGAGCATGAAATTTATTTATTTTTGTTGTTCGAGCGGGATGGTGGATGTTTATGTTTTAAATTTTAAGCCTTCTTTATTGCTCTATTTGTCTAAACCATCCTGTGTAACCCCTTGGTGATTCCTTTCAAATTTTTGATTCGTGTGGTTGTTTCCTATTTTCTAGGGAAAACCACCTTTCGGTGTTGCATCAGTCTAGAGATGTTTTCATGGAGACCATATCTTGGGTTTGTGTTTGTCTAGAGATGGTTTTAGGGAGACCATATCTTGGGTCAGAGATAGTTTTAAGGATACCATCTCCTATTTTATTTTTTTAATTAGATATGGTTTTGGGGAAACCATCTCCTATTTTAATTGTCTTCTTTAATGATCACCTCCCTGTTCTTGATTTTCCTTTTTAAAATTAGGAGGCTGTATGACTTGTGTTTTCCCCTTTGTAAAAAGTTTGGGGTCCATTTCAAAACTGCTTCCACCTCTAAAAAAAAACCTCTATTGGCTAACCTGTTTGAAAATTTGCTACCTTCCCTTAATGTATATGTAAATTTGATTTCCTTAAACTCTTTAGCAAGATCTTGAATTTCCACAATTATCTCTTGTATGTTCCATGGAGTCTTTGCTTTTCTTAAAATTACATTTATTACTATGAGAGAACCACCTTCCATCCATACTCTATTCCTTTTCACGTGTTTGCATATTTTTAACCCTTCTAAAGTTACCCAAGTTTCAACTTTATTATTTATCTTAAATCCATTATTGAAAGTGTAATGAGATAAAATATCTTCTTTATTATTTCTAATTATTTCTCCTCCTCCTGCTAGTCCTGGATTTTTTTTAGAATATCCATTAAAATTCACTTTAAACCTCTCCACATCTTGTGGTTTCCACTTTATATTCTTTACCTTCTTTTTACTTCTCTTATATCCAACATCATAATTTCATTTAATGACTTGAATCCATCTATCAAGTCTCTCTGCTTCCATATTAGGGACTGGGTGAGTTGATAGGGTTGGTTTAGACTCGTCTATGGCTAAATATATCTTCCTTTTCATTACCTATGCTTTTATTTCCTTTAAATATTCTTATATTCCTTTCTAGCCATACAATCTAAAGTATTATATATTTTGATATATCCCATATTGTTTGTAATGCCTCAATTTTATAAGTGCTCTACCATTGCTTTAACCAATATTTAATTTTTCTATTCATCATCATGCAATTACCAAACATATTAAGGATTCATTACCATAGATTCCAAACTATTGAGAAATGTCCCAGAAGATGAACAATACTATCTTATTTTTTACAAAAATTACATTGAGAGGGGCCATGAAAACCCATTTTATTAAGGTTATCCCAGGATAAAATTCTTCTATGACCTACTAGCCAAAAATATATTTTAACTTTAAGGATGCTTGTGCTATCCCAAATATCTTCTAGTGATATTATTATTTTATTGGTGTTGTACATTATAACCACTTCTGGTTGTGTATTCTTCTAAGCTATTCAACTCCTAGATCAAATTATGCTTGGATCCTCTTATTATAATCATAGTTGTTATATTTCTACTCAAATGTCTCCTAACATAAATGTCTTGTATACTCATAAAAAAATCTTTTTTCTATTTGTATCTTCCTTCCTGATCTTTGTACAAAATGTTTGAAAACCTATCACCATATTTTTATTTAAGTAATCTCATCCAAGGTTTCAAAATTAGATCTAAATTGAGTGGTTTTTTATTACAATAAATTTGCTTCCTCTTTTAAAGTCTACTTGATATTATAGATATATTTGAACTTAATGATTCTTTTCACTTAAGATAAAGAGCTAGTTCTCAACTATTATTCTTGCATTAGAAAATCATGTTATTGATTATATCCTTCCTTCATTTTATTTCTCTAAGTTCTCAGGAAGTTTTAATAATGAGGGGTTATTTGAGTGCTTTTAGTCATAAATGCATGACTTTTAATGAGGAGTTATTTGAGTGCTCTTAGTCATAAATGCATGACTTCTTCTTTCATATTTTTTTTATTCTTTTAACAATATGCTATGGTCTTCACACTTTGATGGTTATTCTTTGTGCACTATAGATAGTCATTCTCTTTGTATCATTGAAACTTTTCTCCTATATTTTATTGAATTTTTTTTCTATGTGTATATAAAGTCTCTCATTCACTTTATATTGTACAACTTCATCATTATTGGTGAAACTTATCATGTACATGATAATAATATCTACCTTTCATGAAGAGTTATTTGAGTGCTCTTAGTCATAAATGCATGATCTCTTTTTCATTAAAAATAATTTGGATTCTTCTAAAAGTATTCTAATTTATATTTACATTTTTATGGTTATGCTTTGTGCACTATTGATTGTCATCCTCTTTGTATTTTTAAAACTTTTACATTATCCTTTTTTAAAAATTTTCCTTAGTGAAATCATAAATTCCTTTATTCTCTTTATGTTTCCTAACTTCATCGTTTATATAAAACCAGTGAACCTTATTATATACATAATAGAGTTAGTCCTTACCTTTTATACATCATCAAATCACCAACCACATCACCCTTCATGAAATGATGACCGATATCCTCCTCTATGTAACCATTATCCTCATATTTAATTTATTAATAACCATGTGTGTCAATGGTTAAGTTAAAAAATCTATTAGTATCCAAATTACATTTTTCTCTACTAAAACAATGAGGAAATTTAGTGAAAAACACTCAAAAGCTCCTATATTCATAAGGTTCTAAATATTAGCCCCTACATTTTTTAATTTACCACCATGACTTCTTATTTCTAATAACCCCTTTTAATACCTATTTTTACTAGTTTATTGGCCATCAAAATGCTTAGATTTATATGATTTAGTACAATTACATTTCAATAGCCATTTATTTAATGAACTCATATCTACTAATATTATATTTAATAGTTCAATTTTAGAATGCTTAATGTGGGTATCAAAGATAAGGACCATGATAATATATCAACCTACCATTTACAAAGATTTATAAATGTTCAATGCATTATAATATAATCAAATTTCATAGATTTTTAAGATTAATTACAAAGGATCAAAATAGTCCACCTATATTACATCATGGTCATGTTACTATAATTCTTCAAGAAAAAGTAGTGTAGTATTAATATAATAATAGGAGATCCACAGTTTGAACCTCTGCAATACAAAGGGGGAGATAAAAAAATATCTTGTAGCTTCCCTATATATAGTGGTATACCTAGATGGGATGACATTTTTAGCCACTTAAGAGAAGCTCTTGAGGTTTATTTCTAACCTAAAATTTTATCCCCAAAGGCTAGGTGAATTGGTAATTATTTGTTTGGTCATACACTCACCAAGAAGAGACCTAGGTTCAAAACTTTGGGGTATTCCTATTGCAAATGTAGTATTTTGATTTGAATCCTCTGAGTGCATGCCAAATATATGACAACGGTATGAATTTCGAGCAATCGGTGGTCCTTCTCATGCTAGGCAAATAACAACAAGGTGGTATAGGCTTGTTGGGAGTAGTCCCTGTGGTTTGAACCCTGCACTTGGAAGTTACTAAAAATAGTGTGGATGTAACCAACTCCCCTATGTATATTATTATTATTATTATTATTGAGACAAAAATATATATACCATATTTTTAAACCAGTTTATGAGAAAATAAATGACCAATGATCAGGGTGGTAAAGGCCTAAATCTCACCCATCAGGGCCTTGCCTTGATGGTTTTTGAATAATTTGCTAAAGAGAAAGACCTAATTATGGAGGATGTTCTCAAATCCATTAAGACTCAACCAATTCCAATCCTTGTTATTTCTTATTTGGAGTCCAGATATTTGAGCAAGTTTTTGGAAGGAGAAGAATTGTATGCTATCCCAAAAAATATGAGAGATGATAAAGTGATCAAAGAATTACACATTTCATCTAGGAGATTTTGGGGAAAGGCTCATCGACCCAAGACTTCGTGATCTGAGTCTTCGATGTTTGAAGAGGGGAATATCCTCTCAAATCCTCAAAATAAACTCAAATCAATAGCAAGTTTGAAAGTAATTTTGATTCTACCAGAGGTGTTAGAGGGGGTTTGACAAGAAGGTCCAAATGATTATTTAGAAAAATTTCCAAGGCTAAGTAGAGAAGCAAATATGTTATGGATGTCTTTAACTTCGATCCTGTTAGAATTGGTCAATGTAGTATTTCTCAAAAACTTAAAATGGTGGAAATCAAGAAACGTTTCATCCTGGGCTCGATGAAGATGATGAAGATCACATTGGATTATTCTCAAGAAGTCACTCATCTTGTGGGAGACATTTTTCATGATATAGAGAAAGAAGTCACTCATCTTGTGGGAGATATTTTGCATAATACAAAGAAGGGTAAGAATCCAGAGATATCTCATCTTTGATGTTACCGAAGCATTACCTGTTTGGTTTGTGGATCCACCTTCTTATTTTTGGTGTTGGCATTATCTCCATGTTGTATTTATGTTTTTCTCTTGTGTCATTTTTGCTAATTTAGGTTGGTTATTTTGCACAGTATGTCTCCTCTGGTGGAGTTGATGTAAAATATTGACGGATTCCTTTCAAAACCCTCCTTTCGTAACTCATTTCATTTGATGTGTGCATGTGACCTAGTTTGGTTAAAGGGATTTACTACATTAATATTTTAAATGATCTAAATAACCTTTTAAAAGGGGATAACAAATAGTTCAAGAGGGTTTTGAAAGGGGATAACTTACAAATATATATTTTAAAATGATTCTCACTTCAAATTTTATTTAGAGAGTGTTTTTTTTTGAGTGAAAAAATTACAATTTTTTTAATAAAGATAAATATATAGTTTAAAATGATTCTCACTTTAAAATTTTTTTAGAGAGTGATTTTTTTTGAGTGAAAAAATTATAATTTTTTTTAAACATCATATAATTTAATAAATACAAGTTATAGTCATCTACAAGACACACAAGCACCTCATGTAAAGATGATAATACATTAACCTACAACCTTGCACCTCAATACTTGAAACATATAAATAAAATAAAATAATATATATTTTATGTTATCATAAATTATTTTAACAAAAATAGTATTATAATAAAACCAAAACAATTCATAATAAAAAAAAACTTTATATCTAAATAATATAGTTATAATAAAATTAAGACAATTATAAATAAACATAATATATAATTAAAATTAAATGACATAAAACTCTAGATAAACTATTTAAACTATATTTAACGGTCTGAAATTCCTCTCCCTCCTTCCTTCTTTCTAATTGATTCAATCCATCACACTAAATACGTTAATTTCTTTTAAAAATTGTTTAAATATTACTGATGTTGAACCTGTATTGCCTTTTATTTATAAATCTTAAGTCTGTTAAATAAAAAAGTAAAGAGAAAGGTAAAAAATTATGGAATGAGATTATTCAAAAAATTAAACTAAAACAATTTACTAATAAATATTTAATTGTTATCAATCAACTTATTTCTTTTAAATAAGGAAAAAAAAAAAAAAAACAAATTGGAACCTTAAAACCTTGTTCCTCTTTTAAAGTTTACTTAATATTATAAATCTAAAGAACTTTAAAAAGAACCAAATCATGTTGCTAAACACGATGACTTGGGACCTTAGGACCTTGTTCCTCTTTTAAAGTTTACTTAATATTATAGATCTAATTGCACTTAATGATTCTTTTCACTTGCGTTAAGGTGCTAGTTCTCAACTATTATTCTCTCATTCTCTCATTAGAAAATTATGCTATTGATTATATATTTCCTTTCTTTTATTTTTCTAAGTTCTCAAAAAAAAATTAAGTTTTGTATTAATATTAAAATATTTAAATGTTTTAAGTCATAAATGAATGAATTTTTTTAAAAAATATTTTTACTTTAAACAATAGCAAACAAAAAAGCATATGAAAAACTGGTAAGGACAAAAAAAGAAGAATACACTAGAACAAGGAGGAAAGAATTGATTTATTTAGGGAAGCATGAACCAAAGAAATTTTGGAAGGAACTAAGCATGAAAATGATGCAAACTAAAAATAACATAATAGTTAATCAGTGGTTGGAGTATTCAAAACAACTGTATCAACGTAGTAACCAGCAGGAGACACCCCCTACTATCATTGTTAAGAAAGAACTTTTCACAATTGAAGACATTATTCAAAGGATAAAAAAGTTAGCAACTGGTAAAGCCCGTGACATAGACAATCTTCAAGCAGAGCATATAAAATGGGGGGTAGATATCTTGGCACCGCAAATCAAAGAAATTTTCAATGAGGTCATACAAAATGGCTTCCCTACCGAGTGGACAACTAGCTTGACCATTCCTTTGTTTAAAAGTGGAGATGTAAATAATCCCTCAAACTATCGAACTATCATGATCAACCCTCTCTTTGCAAAGTTGTTTGGGAGTATGATAGAGCATAGGATCAACATATGGGTAGAAGAAAATGGAAAGAGAGCAAAGGGGCAAGAAATTTTTAGGCCCAAGCACTCAACTATTGATCACTGTATCACACTCAGACACATAGTGGAAAAAATATGGGACAAAAATGCTGTTTTGTAGACTTCAAAAAGGCATTTGACACAGTGCCAAGGAAAAAATTATGGAGCAGAATGGAAGAGCTAGAGGTTCCAATTCACTACAGGGTAGAAGTTCACAAACTATATGAGCATGTAAAGGCTAGAATCAGAACATAGGAAGGGTTATCTGAATGTTTTGGTAGTGACATAGCTGTCAAACAAGGTTGCCCTCTATCTCTGACCTTATTTGGGCTGTACATTGACAAGTTAGAAGAATGGATAAACAAATTTTGGGGAGAGGGTTTGCATTTAGACAAATATGTGGTAAAACTCCTCATGTATGCAGATGATGTAATTCTTGTGGCCAAAATAGCCAAAGATCTAGAAGATCACCTTCAAGCTCTAGAACTCTTTTGTAAAGAAGTTGGGATGCAGGTGAACATGAGAAAAACAAAAATTATGATTTTTTTAGCAAAAAAGAAGAAGCAACAACTCAAATTTCAGTTTGTAGAAGAACCGCTTGATGTAGTAGTAGAATACAAATACCTAGGCATAGACTTTCATGACAAACTTAATTGGAATACATGTAGGATGAAAAGAACTCAAAGTGGCTGGAGAGCACTATATGCACTTCAAAATAGGTGTAGGAATGCCGAGTTGTGGGACTGGAAGACCACCAAGGTCTTATTTGGCCTACTTGTTACACCGGTTCTGTTGTATGGTTGTGAGGTGTGGGCTAGTGGCACAAAAAATGCAAAATGGAGGCAAATAGAAAGGATTCAAAAATATCTAATCACAAAATTTCTCAAAATTAAGGCCACAACCCCTTATGAAATTATTCTAGCTGAAACTGGAATGTTCCCTTTAGAAGCAATTGCTATGACCAAGTTGTTATGTTACTTGAAAAAAATAGAAAACATGACAAATGATAGATGGCCTAGAGCAGCTAGGGACGAAGAGTTGCATAGGCGAAAGAATACGTGGATGAAACAAAATCAAAAATGGATGAAACATTGGGAAATCAACATAAATGAATGCCCAAATGTCAACAAAGACATAAAAAATTATGTGAATGAAAAGTTCAGAAGTGGAATGTGGAAAAATGCAAGCAGGAAAAGACAATATTATATTGCAAATTTTAACCCAACGTATGACCACAAGGAAAAAGCGTATATAGGCGCTAAAATCAAGTGGAAGGAAAAAATACTCATTGCTCAGATAAGGACTAGCTCTCATAGGCTTAGATGTGAAACAGGGAGATGGACAACACCCAAAGAACAATGGGAAGAAATGATATGTACTATATGCAACACGAGAGCAGTAGAGACAGGAGGAACACTTCATCTATAAATGCCCGAGTTTTTTAGATATCCGTGACAAATACAAAGAAACACTTGGGAACGAGTTTATTACAGATTTATTTGAAGATAGTAAAATAAATTTTTTTGGAGAATTGCTAACACAAATCAGCAGGAGAAGGAACAACCTTCTCAAAGATATTAAAGATCATATGATATGATTTGAGTAATTGTACTTCCATATTTGAGGTCCCATAGACCATATTTGGATCTCGCGGACGTAATTAAAATCTTTCATTTCATTTCAATCATAAATAGATGAATTCTTTATAAAAAAAAATATTTTAAATTTATTTAATAATATTCTATGATCTTTAGATTTTGATAGTTATATTTTATACACTATAAATAATCATTCTCCTTTTGAAATTTTTCCTCTATGCGCTCATAAAATCTCCCATTCACTTTATGTACACTATAAATAATCATTCTCCTATTGAAATTTTTCCTCTATGCGCTCATAAAATCTCCCATTCACTTTATGCTATTTAACTTCATCATTTATTAAGATGAAACTTATCATATAAATGATAATAATCCTTACCTTTCATAAAGAATTATTTGAGTGCTCATTGTTGGTGAAACATGAATTATTTGAGTGCTCATTGTTGGTGAAACTTATCATCCTTTATGAATGATAATAATCCTTACCTTTCATAAAGAATTATTTGAGTGCTCATTGTTGGTGAAACTTATCATCTACATTGATAATAATCCTTACTTTTCATAAAGAGATGAAAAATGCATTATTTTTTTATCGACACTGGCTACCAACCTATTCCTTTTAGGTAGTGCGATAAGAAAAGGACGTCGAGAAGAAACAAATCATGCTGTCGACGTTATTTAGGCCACATAAACACCACGGGGCTACGCACATTATGCTTTCGGTCCATCCACGTGAGAGTGCCGAAGGCGAAGCTCGTTACCTTGCGACTTGGAGTAGGGACCTTTTTGCTCTTAAATACGACGGTGTATGTTTCCTTATCCCCAACTTTCGAAAACCGGAGCGTCGTGGGTTTGACCTTCACTCTCACTTCGTGGGGCGCAGAAACAGAGACATTGTAAGAGGAGCCCGCAGTGCCGACGTTAGTCACGGTCCGCGTAAGGCGGACGACGGAATTGACGAAATTTACGACGAACGACGGGTAATTTAGATCCGCGGGTGAAGAATTAACAGCGTCACCGCAGGTGAAATTCTGGCCGGCGAAAAGTGTAATATCGTTGTCTGTGTAGTTAACGCTGCAGAGGAATTTGATGTAGTCGAGGAGGCCGAGGTCGTAGACGAGCCCCGGTGAGAGCGCCGCCTGGGGGTCCACGTGGCCGGCGCCGTGCACCAAGGGCGTGGAGGGCTTGCCCGTCGCGAGGTCCAGTATGGGCCTGCCAGCGTTGTCGACGGTCGTGGCCGTGGTCATCAGCGCCGACTTGATGGCCGCGGGGCTCCAGTCAGGGTGCGCCCCCTTGAGCAACGCAGCGATCCCGCTAACGTGCGGACACGACATCGATGTCCCCGAAATGATGTTGAAAGCTACTCTGCGAGTGTCCACCGCCAGCTCCGTGGGCCCTGATTCCCCCGTCCATGCCGCCAAGATGTTTACGCCGGGCGCCGTCATGTCCGGCTTCAAGATCTCGGGCGTTATCGGGAACGCGCTTGGCCCCCGTGAGCTGAACGCCGCCATGACGGGAGCGGGCTTGACCCGGAGCACCGTGCCATGGAACTCCATCGTGGCCACGGGCGAGGCGGCGGAAAACAAGTATTGCTTTATGGCGTTGCCCTCCTTCTCCCCCACGGCCACCGCCGGCAGGAGGTGCGCATCGGCCACCGTTTCCTCGACGTTCTCCGCTGTTTCCGCCAAAATCATCCCGGCGCCGCCCGCCTCCTTTACCACCAATCCTGCCTCGGCGAGCTTGATCCCCCAGTGTTGCAGACGACGATTTTTCCGGCCACCAGGTTCGGATCGAGAGTCCCATTAACGCAGAAACTGGCGTACTTCGCGCCCCTCAGGCTCGCGTTGCCGGCTTAAATCAATGACAGCAGGCCTTTCGGTAGTGGCTTTCCGGCGTACAGCGACGCGCCCTGATATTGCATCCCGTTGCCGAGAACAACGGATGCCGAGAAGTCCCGGTCGATGGTGCTAGCGCCCACGGTGGCGACCCACGGGCCGACGTTCGAGACCGTGGACGGGTCCGGCCCGTTGTTACCCGCGGAGCAGGAGACGAAGATGCCCTTCACTACTGCCCCGAGTGCCCCGTACGCGATGAGGTCGTCCTTATAATCGATTGCGTTTATATACCCGATGGAAATCGAGAGCACGTCGACGCCGTCGGCCACGGCGTTTTCCATGCCCGCGAGGATGTCGGAGCCTTGGCATCCGCTGCTCCCGCACACCTTGTAGACCGCGATGCGCGCGCGGGTGGCCATGCCGCGGCCGGTGCCTTTGGCGTAGCCCAACATGTTCGCGTACTGCACGGGCACCCCCGCCGCCGTGGACGCCGTGTGCGTACCGTGTCCTGCGAAGTCGCGCGCTGACATGGTGTCGTTGCTCCCGCTAGCGGCCTGCAAAGCATCCAACACGTTATTATAAAATCTAGCGCCGATGAGCTTCCTGTTGCACTGGAACCTCTCCCCGCCGTTGCACTGGCCCTTCCACTTCGCTGGCGGGGAGCCAAACCCGGCATCGCTGAAGCTCTCACTTTCGGGCCACACGCCCGTGTCCACCACGCCCACAATGACGTCGTTCCCATATTCCGACACCGGCCACAGCCCGGCATTCGGGTTGCGACCCAAGAATTCGGGTGTTTGAGTGGTGTGGAGCTGGTAAACCTTGTCAGGATGAATTCCGAGCACCCCGGGCGTCGCCCGCAAGGACTCCACCTGGTCGGCGCTCAACCGGGCGGCAAACCAATGGAACACCTCCTTATAACGAAAAATTACTTTTGTAGACATGGACTTCGTTAGCGATGCGTACCAGTGGTCGTGGCTGGCGTAAGACGCTGGCTTCTGCCACGAAGCCATATAAACAATATACGTTTTTACTGCTTCCTGAGTTTGAGCTTCTGCTACCGCCATGCTGAGAATCCCAACCAGCAACAACCATTTTGGGAAGCGACCTGCCATTTTCTGGATACAAATTTTTGACAACCAGACTCCATCCATAGCTCTCAGACTCCGATTACAATTATCTCCAGAATTTTTTTTTGAATTTTTTTTCAAAGTTCCTATCGTTGTCATTGATTAGCAATAGCTGGGGAATATATCTTAAGGGTTAGAAGAACGTTGAAGATGTATCATGCAAACTCCACTTGTCACAAGGAATAAGAAGAGTTTAACGCTCATCTTGGAGCCCAGCCCAGGTGAAATCATTCAAAGTGTAACGCTCACAATCATTTCTATCTAGCGATAGAGTGAGATGTTACATACAGTGCATTCATTATTGTAGACATTACGATACAGTTTTAGTTATCAAAGTTCAAAGTTTAAGTTCGTATTCGAATTCAACATTCTTGAAGTTCGATAGAAATTGGCCATGTTTAAAAATTCGAGATAACATATAAGTTATATGATTTACTAAATCATTACAAATAATAAAATTGAATATGCCTGCAATATTGGTGCCTAAGCATTGAATGAAGTAACTTTAGCACCTTATAAATTACATAACTTCTTAAATTTTATAATTTATTATAGGTATATATTGGTATTCTCATATTCGTTGAAACTTCTCCGTAACCTTCCTCAAAAAAACTCCTGGTGTTAAATTTCATATGTTTAAATTTTATAATTTTTTTTATATAATTCGTATTCTATATTCATGGAAACTTCCCCAAAACACTCATCGCATAATTTAAATCACGAGAGCCACAAACTGCATGTGATAAGATTTTCGTAAAAATACATTAACATACCAATTTGCATTAACATATTAATTTGCAGAACCATAAAAAATTTTGTGGGTATTTTTTCCTCGTCCGTCGGTTTCTATTTAATCTTTTTCCATGCCGATTTAGGGTTTTCATTCATTTTTTTCCATGGGAATGCCGAATTTAGGGTTTTCACTCAATATTTTTCCACCCATGCCGAATTTAGGGTTTTCACTCAATCTTTTTCCACTCATGCCGAATTTAGGGTTTGTTCATCGAATTTATTCGTTAGAATTTTAAATTCGACGAATTTTGAATTTTATCTTAAAAAATCAATGAATTTGATAACTAATATTATCTTAATATTTTTTAGTGGTATATGGCAAGTAAGACACCTAGAAAAGTGAGGTAATTTCATGTAACAATTATCAAGAATGTAACTCATTTGGTAGAAGATTCTAGCTCAAGTGGTATTTTGCATGTAAGCCAACTCTTGAGCTTAGGGTTAGGGTTGCATCAAATCTATCTTTAAAAGAAATGGATCCATCAACAAATGTATATTTTTGTAAATTAATGAAAGTATTGAAGGAGGTTTCCCCCTCAAAGAGGTCTACAATTCTATGTTGTTGTGAGATTGTTTAATTGTGCATTTACTTTATGCATTGTGATATTTTGTTATTTCATGAATCTCTACTTTATTTATAGTATCTATGTGAGCGAGTTTTTTTTTTAATTGTAGGTTCTTAACAAGTGGTATTAGAGTGCTTTCTAAGGCTAAGTTTTATTATGACTGTGATAGTTCTTGCCCATCCATTCTGATTGTTAGGTATAATTTTTTTGTGTTTTTTTATTTTTTGTTTATCATTTATCTAAATTAAAAAAAAGATAAAAATCAACAAAAATACAATCTTCTTTTTTTGTAATAGTTTTGTAGGTTAGAAACCCTGTGTTGAGGGTTTTAAAATATCATGGAGGATCTATTATTATTGGCTAAACTAGATAGCCCATAAAGGATCTAGTGAAGTAAAGGGTTATCAGAATTCAATACTCAGGCTTCAAACAACATCCACGTATGAAATTGAGCTCCCACATATCTTTGAGTATTTAGGGAGACCACCTAGGATTTAAAAATCTTTTGCTATATGTAGCTTTTTCATCTTTGTATTATCCATAGTACATTGAACACAACATTTAAAAATATTACCCTCTTATACTATTAGAGAGGTAGGTAGTGTACTCAAGGGTATGTGTGAAATCCTCCTTGAGTAGTGACCTAAAATATTGGTCCGAGCACTATCATTTGTCACTATAGTATAATAGAGGTCCTATGGATATTACATACTCCCTGGCTTAGAGTACCTAGTTTTTTCCACCTATAGACAAAAAATTTATGTCTGTGTAAACCCTGCAATCACAAATTTTCCATAAAAATTGAGCATACAAAGGACACTTCCCTATCATAAAACAAACTGCATGCACGAAGGAAAGAATTGGGGAACAAAATAGACAGTCAAGGCAGAGTCTACAAGTGTCTTAATTCAATAATAGTTAGGTCATGATTATTAATTGGTAGCAATAGTTGTCTAAAATAGTCAATGATTACAGAGTTGTTAGTGATGAAAATAGAATGGACAATGTCAATACAGGAAACCATCAAATAGTGTTAGTATGCATAGTACAATTATCTATGATAGTTAGTAATTACAGATTTGTCAGTTATCCAAATAGAATATATAGTGTCAATATAGGGAATCGTTAGATAGTGTTAGTATTCACAGTACAAGTGATAGTGCAATGTCAGGAGTGGTCAATAGTCATAAAAAATAGAGCAGAGTTGGTTGACACATAACCTAACTTTTGAATCTAACCTCCACAGAAAAACTAACCACACTAGTAGACTTGTCAAAACAATAGTAAAAAAATATTTGGGGTATCCAAAATCAGTGTTGGGGTACATAATATTTTAATAATTTTGATATATAGCACCCAAGCACTTTTTTGGGCTCCTTAATATAAATAGTAACTCCTAAAATCACACTTCTATTGTTAGTAAATTAGTGAAGGTTGCTCAAAATACACTAAAATGGCTTGGGATACTCATGGACACCAAAAGGAGATTGAACAAGACCAAACCCTAGAGCAAATAAACTTACAACTTAGTCAACTTCTTGATTTGATGGAAAATGTGTAGGATGATGTACAATAATTGAGAGATGATTATCTCCACTCCAAATTCAATTTTTAAGGTTGCTTCTTAGATCTTAAAGTAGAAATTAAGAATGACCCAAAGGTATTTGAGAATCATGATTATGAGTCTTCTAGTTGGGGGAAAGACATCCATAAGGACAAAGAAGACCTTCAAAATTTCCTTAGCAAAAATACTCCATTTAAGATGCCCAAATTAGAATTTTCTAAGTTAAACAATAAGGATGTAGATGGGTGGTTATGTCGTGCAAATCAATTTTTTAAACTTCATAATGTTCCTAAATATTTGTGGATAACTATGACATCTTTTAACTTTGAATCTAAAGCATTACAGTGATACCAGTGGTTACAACACATAGTTCCCAATCTATTGCAATTATCTACCTTATATTTTGCTCATAGTTATCACTGTAAACTTTATTATCAATGATTGATGATGATCTGTGATGTACATGAAAGGGCAATTGTGTACCTTATCTAAAAGTATAGCTCTTCATAGTTGATACTGACATCATGTACACCATGAGTGGCAAAGTTTCATGAAAGCAACAAGCATGCCAAACAGGGTTGCAATAACCTTTCTATGGCTTATTAAAATTCATATTTCTTTCATGAATAAGATTCCACTACAAAGTCTCCACCACCATCACCTCGGATTACAAGGAGGAGATAATTTCTAGAGGAAAATTCTCCCATCACAACTTCATGTAGGAGAGTCTTGATTTGATACCATTTTTGGAATCATAATTAATTTTATTAACATTTCACTAAAATTTATACATGCGTAATGGTTAAGATTAGCCATTAATGATATAATGTGCTTAGCTAACTATCCAACTAATTTAAGCTACAAAATATTATATTCTAACTTTAAAAAATAATCGTATTGACTTCTACATTGCCATCTACTACGCACAACTAATAAGCACTAACCATAATCTTTTAGAATATATCTAAACCTAAATAATGTAATAATTAATATTTCCTAACATTGTCCCTTTTGTATCTTTATTTGATCCATCTTGAGGATAAGATGAACAAATTGCAAGTCAAATTTGGTGTCAAAGTTTTTCTTAAAGACTTAGAGAATTGATCATGCTTGGCTTCATAAATGAAATTATGAAGGTGATATTTTAAAACTAGGATACCAGTAAGATCTTGATCATCATCTATCCACCATTTTTTTAGGTAGTAACATCTATGGGTGGTGTGGGATTTGCATCCAGATGGTTGTGCCATAGGTTCTCAAACTTTGTAGCTATACTAAGGTCTATGAACGATTGATACCAATTATCCTTAACTTTGAGCGTACATCCAATATTTTGTTTGAATTTGGAAGTCATTGTGAGCTATGACACTACAAAGATCTAAAAGAGGTGTGTCAAGGTGTGAACAAGGAATAAATGCTTAAGTGAGGAAAAAATTGCTAGTAAATAATGTTCCAAGTGATGATAATGAATGAATGTGATCCACTAGACCTTTTTCACTGTCCAAGTGAAATATCTTTTACAAATGTTGAATTTGTACAAGTGGTTATAAGTCTTGATGCAACAGGATGATGATGCTGCTAAATTTAAAGTATTAAAAAAAAATTGTGTAGCCTAAAATGAAATACTGTAGATGAATGTAAAATTTAATATCTCTAATAGATGAATGTGTAGGCCAATATCTCCAACACTATATTACACAATTGAATACCAAATTTTAGGATGTACAAAACTAGCAACCTCCATCTTATGACTACAAGTAGGTGATGTGCTAAAATTTGGAGAGGTATAATGAGCTTATCTCAAATTAAGGCCTTCACTTGGATGCCCACATATAGATGATTGATGATGAAATTCAAACTATGATGGAGCCCAAGTCCTATCATCCCTTACCCAATTTATTGTGGTTAGTAATATACTATTTGAAGAGAAGTAAGTTCTCTATTCCACAACTATGATAGATATTAGACCGACTTAGTTTTAATCTTGATTAAGAGTTTTTAGTTTTTTGAGCATAGGTGAAAGGATGATCCATTTTCAAAGGTTTGTGGGTATGACTAACCCCATTCACTATGTATTCTTATTAAGTCTAGTCCAAATTTGACTCATAGGGCCTTTAAGATGGATTTCCCATCACAAAGGAAGTGGACACCATGTCATGAGGCTAGGCTACAAAATGAGTTATTGAATGCATTCCTTTTAGGGATGATGCAAAGATGTGAATCAATTTATAATGAAATAAAGCAAATGAAAACTAAAAATAGACTTGGAATGCAGATAGAGTGCTACTACAATGCTAATGTGGAAGTATGTATGTTAGGTATGATCCACTAGACCTTACTCACTATCCAAGTGGAATCACTTTTACAAATAAGGGCTATAAGTTAGCCAAAATCAACGTGGATAATATTGTAAGCCACTTATAAAAGTACAATGGAGAGGCTAGAAGCTTTTTGTGCTATAAAAAAAAATATGATCAATTTACATAGAGGCTAATATGATTGTATGGTTGTGTAAAAAAAAACATGATCAATTTACACAAAGGCCATAAAACTCTATTAGATCTAAATTTTGGATATTGTATGGATGTGTAAAAAAATAAACACACGGTCAATTTACATAGAGATCATTTAACTCGATCAGATTTAGATTTTAGATATTGTATGGCTATGTAAAATTAATCACAATTAGTTAACATAGAGGTCATCAAACTTGGTTAGATTTGAATTTTGGATACCTACAAACATGGATACAAGCTAATATCTACATTATTGAATTGCAAATATTCTAAAATTGTTTTGTAACTTCAAATAATTAAATTATGAAACTTTGTTTGTCTCCTTAATTCCTCCAAATAAATTATCAAATAAATTTTCAACTCCTTCAATATTATATCTAAGATTTTATGTTTTTCCTTTTCCAAAATACTTCCACTTTATACCTTAGATAATAATAGTTTCCACTTAGCCTTATTTCTCCTAACTTAGGGTTATAAATATATGTGCAAAAATTATATTACCTCAACCTTGGACCGATGGTAATTTCATGGTCAACTTTTGCATATCCTTGAAATATGTGCTCTTCTAACTTGGGTTCTCCTCCTACTCTTCCAACATTGGCTCACTATCAATGCTGATGATATTTGAATTTTTGGTGCTCTTCTAAGTCCTCAAACTCTGATGCTCTTCCAACTCTGATACTTGAACGTTATCCCTACTATGTTCAATATCTATGTATGGGGTTACTCATCTCTCTGTCCTCCTTGATAGGCTTCCAAAATGCACTACTGTAGAAAGCTTCAATGCCTGAATGGTCCAACTCTTGGACATGATACCAAATGTGCCTTCTATGCCAAATATACCTCCTACTTTTTGCTAAATGTAATATGCTCTTCACACCTTGACTTATCTACCTTTAGATTACTCTATCATGCATTTAATGATCAATTGCATCTATGAATTCTTTATATATGCACTCTTTGAGATGGGTGTTTGAGATTCCAGTCCATTCACCTTCTACTTACTAGATGATGCTCCAATATATATCACAAATATTACATGGATGTTGGTCTTCTTATTATTGCTCTTACACTATGGTAATTACACAATGGGTGTTATATAAATATTGTAATCTACATTATAACATCTCTTGAAAACACTTATCACTTGCATGTGATGCTCTCTTCCAATTCTTATCACTCGACATCTTCCCCCTGAGTTTCACTTGCTTTATCTTCTCTTTGAATGTTATTTCACCTTCTTTTGTAGGGATGAATTCATTTTGAATCCTTGGCCATGATGGGTAGTGTGATTTTAAACTGAATGGGCTCAATTTACATATCACTTGAAGGTGTCTTCTCTTGCACACCATTGGATTATCCTTTAGCAATAGAAATGCTCTCTCACCACACCCTCATACAAGATCCCTTGAGTAATGATGTATTCAATGGTGGCTCACTCATTTTGAGCAATAGCCTTATCCATCCACATTGGATATCCACTTATCCTCCTCTATATGTTGAATGCTTAGTATCTTTAGACATTGGAAAACTCAAATTTGCTTTAATCCTTTTTATTTTTCTTAACAACATATTTTGCTATAGTTATTTTGCTTTCAACGTACCTACAACTTTTCATTTTACTAAAAATAATAAATTTTACTTCTCTCCTCTTCTATATGCTTGTACACTTTACTAATAATAATGTATCCTACTTATCTCTCCTTTCCAAATTCTTGTAAATACTAACTGTTGTAGTCTTACGAATAGTTATAATGTAAGATGCTATAGCTTGCTTTTGAAGACTACTTTCTTCAACTTTCTCTTTTCCAAATTAATGAAAGTAATATGGTGCTATTAAAAATGCTAGATGTAAAAATGATATTAATGTTCCAAAACTAAATTTATGTAGCACCAAAATATCATACCTTTGCACTTGATTTCTCTGGTGATTGATTCACCTTAATTTTGTAAGTTTTGCACCTTCACTTAATTATCTCAAAACTTACCAAAATATGTAGTCTCAGTTATTGTTCTCTTTCTTACTTATTTGCTATCTAATAACTCTCCTCAAATCAACTACAAATATTTCCAAACTCATAGCTCTCTTCCTTCTATTTATTCTATCCATAAATATGATTTTTTGGATCCAAAACTTATCAGAATCTATTCTCTCAAAATCTATAATCAATAACTATTAATACTACCCCAAATGCTATCAATATCTCTACAACTTATGCAGTTAATACCTTCCTACTTATGCTATCCAAAACTTGGAATTAAAGCCTTCAAATTCTATCTTCTATCACTTTTCAAACTTCTTCAATATCTTATCCACGAACACTTCAAAATCTACCCAAGTCTTCTCCAAACTATAGATCTAGGATTCCTTCAAATTTTTCACCTACAACCCTTCAATTTATGCTCTAACACCTACAAATTCTATAAAATTAGCCTTCAAAACTTTGTGGTTGTCCTTAGATTTCCCAAAAATTTAGGCTCTTTAAACTTCTCTTCTCCTTCAATATCCTGGTCAAATAAAACTGATCTCCTATGCTATTTGCTTTCTCAAGAATATTAATATCTAGAGATATTTGAATTATTTCTCCAAAATTTGGTAAACTTCTTACCAAACACTTCTTCCTTTTGGGCTTGTTGTTAGATGGCGATAATTATCCTAAATATCCTTTATCAAAAACTTCTCCTTTCTTGCAATATCCTATCATGAACCTTCTACAAATATCTTACACTGGTAACTTCTTTGCCTCAACAAAGTTACTCCTCTTTGCTTGCAATATTCTAATTCTCACTTTCTCCAAGATGTCTTCAATGGCCATTTCTCCAAATTTACAATAATATTTTCTCTAGCCTTCTTCATCTTCTCCAAATTATTTTGAGACCACTTGTCTCGAGTCTTCTATTTTTGCAACTTTTCAACTTATCTTATCAAGACTTAAATGGGACCTATTCTTGGTCTCCTCAATCTCCAAACTATAATGAGATCTCTTTCCTATATCTCCATAATATGCTATTCTTGAAATCTCTTGAATCTCCAAGTTATTCTGCTCTTCAAATCTAAAATAGGACATTTTCTTAGTCCTTATCTATATCCAATCTCCAATATTTCTATGGGAACATCTTACACAATTTTCCTCAACCTTCAATCTATAGTATTCAATCTGCAATCTTTTGTCTCCAAATTTCTATCTTCCAAAATTGGAAGTTCTTCAATATGACCTCTTTTAGGTCTCTTCAACTTCTCCAATCTGTAGCTCTCTATATTCAGTATACAATATTCTATGGGGAATTCCTTCTTGAGTCTCCTCAATTTCAATCTCTAATGGGGTATTTGCCTTAGACATCCTCACTCTTCAATCTCTATTTTTTTGCAACAAAGAACTAATCCTTGCACAAGTAAAACACATAGAATTTCAAAAAATTAAGGTGAAATTCTTCTCTATCTATTGTAGGAATCTTCTCAAATTTTGGGTATTAATTTTCTACAACCAAAAACTTAGATAGTAGTACCAAATATATTAGAATTTACAAAATTCTAAAATAAATAAACTTCACTAGTTATCCTAAAAAACTAGTGGAACAAATTTTGTGTTGAGTCCTAGTCTTCATAATCCTATGGAAAGACTCTAGCAAATCTGTAATTCATAGTCTCCTTAAATATACCAACTTTATCCAATAAGAACTCCTTCTTAGGTCTCTTAATATGCTCAATATCCACAATACCTAGGTCTAACTTCAAGATCTAAAATCTCCTTCTATTATGAATTTATTCTTGGAATAGAAACTCTCTAATCTTCCCTGGTTTCTCTTTCCAGAGATAATCTCTTCACCTTCACTAGTTTCACCTTAACCAACAAAAATATCCTTTGCAACTTTAAGACTTGTGCAATTCAAAAAACTTATTGTGGCTCTAATACCACTGTTAGCTTTTAAAGCTTCTTACTTGATATAAATAAACTAAAAGATATCAAATAAATTCTTAAACTGATATATATGATAATGACAATATTTTGCAAGTATGAAATAGATAAATAACTCTAATTACTACTCATAAATATGCCAAAAAAAAATGCTCATAGAAATGGTGCCATAGCTTTGTAAGTACCAAGTAATGTTATTACAAGTTGTATCATTTTACATCTCCACATCACAATGCATATATAATGTAATACAACTCTTCATATGGAGCACTCTTGACCTTTAAACTTCTAGAATCTTCATCCCATTATTATCTGGACTCATGTACACATTTAAATTATTGAATATTATACACACTTGTGTATTTATTACATTCCATAAAGTAAATACCTAATCTAAGAGATGTACCAAATAATGTAATAGATTCCAACATCAAAGAGGATATGATCAATAACTCCTGATTGCAAGGTTTGATCACTACACTTAAAATAGATCCTACCTCATGCCTAGGATACACTTGGGATTGACAAGATTTGATATACCTTGACGACCTTGTTCTTCCCTAAAATTCTTAACTATAGAAAATAATCTTAAGGGAAATGCATGCCTCACCAATTGTTGGCCACTTTGGGTTCCTCAATGCTTATGAAAGGATTAAACATGTTTTTTTCTAGAAGGGAATGAAGAAGGATGTTCAATATTTTATGGTAGAATGTGATATATGCCATTGAATTAAAGGATAAACAATGCATTCTCCTAAACCTCTTTAGCCCTTGCCCATTCCAAAACAAGTATGAATAGATATTTCCATGGACTTTATTGAAGGGTTACCTAAGTCAGGAGAAAAATAAATTATTTTGGTGGTAGTGGATTTTCTCATGAACTATGCTCATTTTTGTTCCCTCTTCCATCCCCACATAGCCTCAATAGTAGCCTAAATATTTCTAGAATCCATTTCCATCTTCACAACATGCTCACATCTATTATGTGTAATCAAGATCCTACCTTCATTAGTAATTTCTGGTAAGAATTATTTAAGTTGTAGGGAACTCAAATAAAAATGATTTTAGCCTATCATATGTAAATGGATGGTCAAACAAATATTATAAATAAATTCTTAGAGATCTACCTTCGTTGCTTTACCTTTGAACATCCTACATAGTGGGAGAAGTGGCTTCCCTTGGCTGAATGGTGGTATAATACTTTCTATCACACTACAACCAAGGTTAACCCTTTTGAAGTAGTTTACAATCATACTCCATCAATATCCTTCTCTTATATTTGAGGAAGCTCCAAGTTTTAAGTTGTTGACACTATACTTAGCCAACATGTTGTTGTCCTCCATCAACTAAATATGAATCTAAAATTGGTATGAATTCATATGCACCAACAAGGTGATCATAACCGTTATAAGAAAAAAATTGAAGTAGGATATATGGTTTTTATCTACCTGTAGCCATACAAATAGTCCTCATTCAATCTTCACAGATACCAAAAACTAGCTACCAAATACTATGGACCCTACTAGATCTTACAATGGATTGGTGCAATGGCCTATAAATTATCCCTCCCAACCACATCAAAGCCCCACCTTGTATTTCATATTTCCTCTATCAAGAATGTCATGGGTAATTAGGTATGGGTTCAATAAGTTTTACTATAATTGGATGAAGATGATTTCATCTTACTTGAGCCTGAATAATGTTTTGACCATAGATCATACTCTCTTTAGAATCATGTCATAATTGAGGTTCTTGTTCAATGGTATGGAATACAACCAAAAGATGTCACTTGGGAGTATCTCTAGTAGCTACAAAACCAAATTCCTCAATTTTAGCTTTGAGGACAAAGATTTTTGAAGGGAAAGGGTATGTTTTTTTTTTTTAATTTACATAGTGGAATCGGTAGCCACCACAAATCTGGGTAGGTTGTTCAACTTTTATGGCTACCACAATATTTTGTGTTGTCCACCCCAAAAGCTACCACATAGATCTTCTCATAGTCCTCCCCTATAACAACCATGTCATAATAATTTTAAACCTTTTACGCTACTGAAAGCACCAAGAAAGGGATAAGCGTTCAGTTCGATGAGGCTTGAGATTTGAACCTTGGACCTTCGCCGCCCTTACAGGTTTTGGTCAAAGCAATTGGTCTACATATAGGACCTAAGAGAAAGGGTATGTTAGGACCCCATACTAACACTAATTTTTTAACTCTCATATTATTATGCAATGATATCCTTCCAAAATGGGGACTCATTTATAACAATATCTTGTAATATTTTGTAATGGTATTGTAAAGTGAAAAATCGACTAACACCAATAAAAAAAATATACCAAAAATAATCAAACACAATATTGCACACAATGAAAGATTTTATTAATATATGACTAGGAGAGCCTGGATATCAACAATGTACAATAAATATACCCCAGATATAGGGTTACAATATGCTCTTATTTCGATCTTGATATTATATCACAAATGATAGGGTTTTGAACCCTAGTTACAAAGAATAGTGGTGTGTCTTCATAGACGTTTTCTACAAAAAAGTGTGTGGGTGGGCTTGTTTATCCCTACGGGACCATAATAGCTGTAAAAAATTCCAAAAATATAATTCCTACACTTGCAAATAGAAAACACCACCAAAAGGGTGGATAACACATGTGAGGGCTCCATTGTGTGAGGCCCTCTGAATGATAAAAACTTTCAAACCCTAAATGTTGCACTATTAAACTATAAAAAAAATATAAAAACATAAATATATGCAAACAAATATCTTACCTTATCAAGAAAATAGCTATGATGTTGATCTATGCTCCTATTTGTATGTTTTGAAGTCATGCAAACATCTGGAAGAACCTGTGAGCTTGCAAACTACAAATCAGTTGTGGAAAATACCTATAAGCATTCTAGGAGGACTGTGAACACCCAAAAGCATTCCAAGAATGCTCAATAATATTTTGTGAACTCTGGGAGGCATTCAAGGGTGGATGGAAGTTATGTAGAACCTGATATGGTTCACGAGGGCTTTACAATGGCAAAAATGGAAGGTGTGGTGGTGGTAGCAAGGGAGGAAGATGATAGCAAAATGGCTAGGGTCTGGGAGTGGGTAGAAGGATCAGATGCTCTTGAATATTAAATTTTTAGACCTTGATTCATCAAAATGAGTTATATTTTATAATCTACCCTTGATCATGTTAGGGTTTCAATGACACCAATGGATGGTTGAGATTAAAACATGAGGAAGGGTTGATATTGAACTTGAGAATGTGACATGGATTAAGATGGATGGGTGGCTAAGATTGAGTCATGATGGATGGCTAGGATTTATTCACTAAATACATATATTTATTAAATATATATAAATTAATGGTTATGATTCGAGGATACGAATGGATGATGAATGACTAGATTTTGGTGTCTACAAATGCCCCTTTTTGTATCACGTTGCATGGAACACAATGCGGTGCAAAAATACAAGACACTTAGTTTTGTGTGGTGAAGCAACTTTCTTTCCTTGGAGCACAAAGAAGATATTGAAGATAAATAATTTGTTGGTGTATCTTACCCCCTCAATTGGCGAATGAGTGAAAAATGAGTCTCACGATCCAATTGATAGAATTGTGGGTAATGATGCAAGTGAATGGTGTAAGTGCAAGTGTATGATGTAAATACGAATGATATGAATGATGTAAATGCGTATGAATGATTGATGCCATTTATTATATAATGGGGAAAATATTTTTTTTTATAATGCAAGTGGTTGGTTATGTTTTTGCCCTAATAAAGAAGAGATTTTTTCCAAGTGTGGATGTAAATGAATTCTATTTTTGTCCCAACATAAAAGGGATTTGTACCAAATGCATATCTATGATGAATGATGTAAATGATGCATCCTGATGTGGGAACTCAAAATCAAATTTAGTTTCCCCAAGTTTAGGGTGATTCCATGCTATTGGAAAACATGCCAATTGACGTCATTGAAATGCAAAGTATGAAAATGGAAAAATAAAAAGTGTCAACCTTAGATATCTAGCTAGTGATTGTAGGATAATTCCCTCAATTAGAATCAATCAACCTAGGAAGGGCCTATATCCATGATGACTATCAATGTAAAAGAAATGTTGAGACGTGATTTGTTCATGTTTCAAGACCCACAAACAAGGCCATCAATAACAAATTTTTGAGCAAGTTAACTTGGGCATAGTATCACTTGATAAAAGAGTAACATGAAATGATCATGAAAAATTGACTAACACCAATAACAACAATGTACCAAAAATAAATCAAACACAATATTTCATAAAGATGAAATATCTCACTAATATATGACCGGGGGATCCTAGATCTCCATAATGTACACCAAATATACCTTGAATATGGGGTTACAATGTGTTATTATTTTTCTCTTGATATTGTATTACAAATGATAGGGTTTTGAACCCTAGTTACAAAGAATCATGGTATGTCCTCATCAAAGTTTACTCTAAATAAATGTGTGGGTGGGCTTGTGTATCCCCATAGGTCCACCCTAGTTGTAACAACTTCCAAAAATATATTTCCTGCACCTGTAAATAGAAAATAACACCAAAAGGATTAATAGCACCTATGAGGGCTCCACTATGTGAGGCCCTCTAAATGAAACCCTAAGTGCTACAATATTAAATTATAAAAAAATACAAAAATTTAAATATATGAAAATGAATATCTTACATTGACAAGAAAACAACTGGGATGCTTATTTATTCTCCTGTTTCTATGTTCTAAAGTCATGCGAACACTTGGAAGCACTCGAGAGCTTGCAGAATATAAATTGGCTACAAGAAATACCAAGAAGTGTTCTAGGAGGATTGTGAATATCCAACAACATTCTAGGAATGCTCAATAGCATTTTGTAAACTTTGGGAGGTATTCAAGGGTGGATGGGAGTGATGCAAAACCATATCTGGTTCATAAGGGTTTTGCGATGGTAAAAATAGAAGGTGCAATGGCAATGACAAGGGAGGAATATGGTAGCAAAATGGCTAGGTTTTGGGAGTGGATAGAATGCTCAGATGCTCTTGAATGTTAAACTTTTGGACCTTGATTCATCAAAATGAATCATCTTTTATAATCTACCCTTGATCATGTTAGGGTTTCGATGACACCAATAGATGGTTGAGATTAAAACATGAGGAAGGGTTGAGATTGAATTTGAGCATGTTACATGGATTAAGATGGATGGGTGGCTGAGATTAAGTCATGGTGGATGGCTAGGATTTATTCACATAAATACATATTTTATTAAATATATAAATATAAATATAAATATAAAATATTAATATATATATTAAATACATACATATATACATACATACTATATATATATATATATATATATATATATATATATATATATATATATATATATATATATATATAATGAATGGCAATGATTTGAGGATATGAATGAATGATGAATGGATAGATTTTGGTGTCTACATGTACCCCTTTTTGTATCGTGTTACGTGGAACACAATGCGATGCAAAAATACGAGACACCTAGTTTGGTGTGGTGAAACAATTTTCTTTCCTTGGAGTGTAAAGAAGATCTTGGAGATAAAGAATTTATTGGTGTAACTTATCCCCTCAATTGGTGAATGAGTGAAAAATGAGTCTCATGAGCCAATTGATAAAATTATGGGTAATGATGCAAGTGAATGGTGTAAGTTCAAGTGTATGATGTAAATGCAAATGATATGAATGATGTAAATGTGTATGAATGATTGATGCCATTTTTTCCCAATGGATAAAAGGGTTTTTGTATAATGCAATTGGTTGATTCTATTTTTTCCCCAATAGAGAGGGGTTTTTTCTGAGTATGGATGTAAATGAATTTTATTTTTGTCCCAACAGGAAAAGGGATTTGTACCAAATGCATATTTATGATGAATTATGTAAATGAATTATGTATTTGCCCTAATAAAAAAGGAGTTTTTTACCAAATGTAGATGTATTGTATGAATGATGTATCCATGTGTGGGAACTCAAAATCAAATTTAGTTGCCTTAATTTTGGGGTGAATCCATGCTGTTGGAAAACATGCCAATTGGAATCATTGAAATGCAAAGTGATGAAAATACAATAATAAAAAGAGTCAACCTTGGAGGACCGACTAGTAACTGTAGTATAATTCCCTCAATTGAAACCAATCAACCTAGGAAGGGCTTATGTTCATGATGACTGTCAATGTAAAAGAAATATTGAGATGTGATTTTATCTGTGTTTCAAGCCCCACGAACAAGGCCATCAATAACAAATCTTTGAGCAAGTTAACTTGGGCATAGACTCACTTGAGAAATGAGTAACCTAAAATGATTTTGTGTTAAAAAAAAATGAGGTTGAATGATGATGGGCAATTTTTCTTATGGTGATTTACTCATATTACCGAATTGCATGGACAACCAATCACTGCTATCACCAAAGGAGTAGAGTAGACCACTAGATACAAGGTTCACTTGAAGTTATAGGTGAAATTGGTAAATATTTAATGCAAATGTAATGGTTTATGGATTTGAAATGAGAATGTGCTGATGAAGAATACATTGATGATTGGATTGCATGAATTTGTGAAATTTTACATTGTTTTGGAGCACTTTTAAAAGCATATTTGGACAATTTTATGAATTTTTTGTTGTAAACAAATGTTAACCACCCAAATCAATTCATGTTATCACAAAGAGTGGTGAAATAATGGGATGGATGATTAGAATGATGAATGTGGTTGTTTTATGAAAATTTAGACCATTTTGAGGCATTTTGGAGTTTGTAATGTGATTTTACAACTTTTGATCGCAAGAAAAAATTAAGTACCCAAATCAGTTTAGACTTTCACAAAAAATGATATGGTGATGAAATGAATGCATGGATTAAGTATGGAATGATTTTTAGGGTGTAATAAACATTTTGAGGCACTTTCAATACCTTTTGCAATGATTTGAGATCAAATACCTACCAAAATTCTTGTTTGGATAGATGCAGGTAAGTGTATACCATGCTAAAAACATTGGTGGGCATTCAAATGTGCCTAGAAAATGCCCAAGGGCATGTGAGTGTACTCCAAATAGTTATAAAAAGGTTGCAGGGGCTAAATTTATTTTCATTCTTGCATTTACAAGTTCTAAAAACTACATCTGAAGGAGAGTGAGTGAGTGAAGGAGTGTGGTGGAGTGAAGGCCATGGTGATAGAGGGAGCGAATGCAGCAATATGAGAGAGATGCAAGTGGTTGAGGTAAGTGACCTTGGCACTCTTGTTTGGACTTGTGTATTTTTGTTTTTGAATTATGCAATGAATGTGGCATTAATGTGTTTGCATTGGTGTTTGTGTTGTGCTACAATTGAGGATCTTGGAGGCTTGACATCAATTCTTGCCTATCATACCAGGGATGAAAAATGCACTATAGAATAAGCATTGGTAGTGGTTGGAGGTTGACGAGGGATATATATTTTCCTTGGTAGAGTTTCATGACCCTCCCAGATGGACCTTTTGACATTAAAAGCAATTAATTAATTGACGATGTTTTACTACTAAATTTTGTGGAATTAAGCAACTATGCGATGTTAGTAGATATTGAAGAGCAAGATACTGCTAACAAATTGCCAATGTGTATGATCAGGTACACTTGTAAGTGGAAGAAGTTGAGTCATCCACCAAAGGTGAGGGTACTTGAGGTTGGGAAAATTATGATAAGGCAACTCAAAGGTAACATTGATGGATACCTTCATATAGGTATGCATTCGGTTAGGGATAGTCATCAATAGCTAGCCACCTTGAGCCCCAAATTGATAGTCTAGTAGTTATCACAAGTTCTAAAGGTTGATACAGGTGACCAAATTGATGGAAATATTTCTCTCTTTGTCTGTTGCACATGTTTGATTGTCTTTTACTTCTTCACTATTGCCTCCATAAATTGGGAAAAATAAATGGATAGGTTATCCTCATAATTCCTTATGTGTTTAGGCAGATAGAGTGATAAAGTAAATACTTTGTTAAATGATAGTAAGTTCATTTAAAATTTATAAATGTTTTATTTTAAATGATATTAAGTTTCATTTAAGATTTATAAATGCTTGATTTTAAATGATAGTGGGTTTCATTTAAAATCTATAAATGTTTTATTTAAAATTAAAAAATGTTTCATTTTAAATGATGAAAAAAGAGGTTTCATTTAAAAGTTAGTAAATATTTTATTTTTAAATAAATAAGGGAGAATTTCATTTCAAAGTAGCATTTAAAAATGTATTAATGAAATTCTACTATAAATATCTTTAACAAAAAAAGAGAAAAGAGATGGTATCAATGAACTCCCATCTTGAAAACCCCCCTTAAGGCCACTAAATATTTAAATAATAAGGTGGATAGGATCCGCCATAAGTTTAAATGTTGGGAAATATACATTCGATATGGGAGCACCTACAAACCTTGACAAAGGGATCTCCATTTATGATGCCTGAGCAAAATGATGGGGTAGATGACTTGCTACTGACTTATCATCGATGAGAATGGATGGGGAGTGAGAGAATATGGTGAGAATGGTAGTCAAGGAGATAATATGGATGCTGAAGTATGAAGGAAAGAGAAGGGGACTATGTGAAGAGAGACATTAGTTGTATGAGGAAAAAACCAGGAGAAGATAGGGAGATGAGGAAAGCTCTGGAAAAACATGCTGAAGCAACATCATTCGAACCACCTCTAGCGAAGCAATAGGAATCCAGGTTGAATTCAAACCTATTGATTTGTATTATTAATTATTTCTTACTGTGTGATTATATGCCACCATGGTTTAGCTTTGGATACCATCATGGTTGTTTAGTGTAATATTTCAGTGTAAATCTTGTTGTGTGTAAAGCTTGTGGTGTAAATCTTGTTGTGTGTAAAGCTCGCTGTGTAAATCTTGTTGTGTAAAGCTCACTGTGTAAATATTGCTGTGTGTAAAGCTTGCTATATAAATATTATTGTGTGTAAGCTTACTTTGTATAAAGATAACTGTGTAAAGCTTACCATGTGTAAAGCTCATTATGTAAAAGCTTACTATGTGTAATATTACTAGTGTGAATCTTGTTGTGTAAAACTTGTTAGTATAAGCTTGTTGTGTAAACCTTGTCATTGTGCTTGCTGAGAGGAGGTTTGCCTTCATGGCTATCATGTGTAGATCATCATAGTGCTTTCTTAGTGGAAGGTTTGCCATTGTGGCTACTGTGTGTAGCTTGCCATCATGCTTGTTGAGTCGAAGTTTGCCATTGTGGCTACTGTGCATAACTACCATCATGGCTGACTGAGTGAGAGGCTTACCATAATGGCTACCTTGTGTTTATAACTCTACCATATTAATGGTGGCCTATATGGCTAAGTACCCCCTTTAAAGGAAAATCATAAGTTGGGGAAGCACTTTCCATCCCCTCTATCTCCATTTCCTTAGACCTGTGACCAGAAGACATCGTTGCCTTGGAGAGGGAGGTGACGTTCACTATCATAGGTAACCCATACTCCTACCATATCTTGGGCCACAAATGCATGACTATTTGTGGACTAGTGAGGACTTCCATCCCTATGACAAACTGCTCGTCTGTGAGAGCGTCATTCTTGACACTGAGCTGCCAAAGTATCCCTGAGTCTTTAGAGACTTTAATTAAATTAAGGTCATCTCTAATACTCCAAAGCTTGGCTGCTTATTAAAATGATTTGTGAGTGATTTAATAAGTAGAGTTAGAGAAATTTATTTATATTAAAATGATTTATGAATTATTTAATAAGTAGAGTTAGAGAACTTTATTTATATTAAAATGATTTATGAATTGTTAATGAGTAGAGTTAGAGAACTTTACTTATAATGAAATTGGTTTGTTTTGTAAATTAAGGGTATGGGAATTTTAATTTATGAAATGAAAGGAAAAAGGGTTTATTTATGAGTTAAAGTAGTTGACTTTAATTTAATGAATTATGAAATTGGTTTGTTTTGTAAATTAAGGGTATGGGACTTTAATTTATGAAATGAAAGGAAAAAGGGTTTATTTGTGAATTAAAGTAGTTGAATTTAATTTAATGAATAAATATGAATTTGGTTTATTTTTTAAATTAAGGGTATAGGACTTGAAAGGGTTATTTATGGATTAAAGTAGTTGACTTTAATTTGATAAATAAATATAAACTTATATTTTTAGCAATTAAGGATATGGGACTTTAATTACTAAATAATGGTTGAATCTTTTATTACAAGTATAACCCATGATCTAGATGCATTTTTGAAATAATCTCATAGGAGGATGAGAGAAAAAATAGAAAGAGTAGTTTCTATGAAGTAAAATTTTTCTTGGCCGGTAACAAATGTGTATGCTCATAATTTGGCTATACATAGAAGAAGGCTATGTAGAGACCTCAATTCCTTAGGTACTATGATGGATGTACCTTGGATAATTTTGGAAGATTTTAACTCTACTATTTCTCTAGGGGAGAAACAAGGAGGGTCTAACATTTTCTTTGATAGCATGGAGGAGTATGGTTACTTTATAACTTCCTTAGGGTTGATGGACATAGAACTTCAAGGATCCAAATATACCTGGTCCAATAGAAGAATCAGAGTAGGATTGATTCAATCAATAATATATAGAGCCCTAGATTTCCACAATATGGATCTCGAATGCTCATGGTTATAGCTTGAATACTTTGCCAAGAGTAACATCATATCATAGCCCTCTTTTGCTATATTTTATAGAGGAAAGAAAATCAAAAGGACTTCCTTTTATATTTGAGACTATGTGCTTTAGTCATCAATATCTAGAAGTTTTGATTAAGGAATGGTGGGTATCGAATGTGTATGGCACAAAGATGTTTTAGGTATCAAAGAAACTCAAAATCATAAAATAAAATTTGAAGAAATGGAATAGAGAAGAATTTGGCAATATATTTCAACGAAAGTGCTCCATTATGAAAGAGTTACATGAAATTGAAGAGAAAGAAAAAAATGAGGTAATATTAGAGGAATTAGATAGAATGGAGAAAGGTAGTTTGACTAAATTTCATAATCTACTTGCTAGGGAGGAGACTTTTTGGTGGTAAAAATCAAAATTTTTATGGTTGAAGGATGGAGATAGAAATATAAATTTTTTTCACTTGTCTAGGTTGAAACATAGGAGTGAAAATCGAATCAGGGAAATAATTTTGGATACGAGTGAAGTTTTTAAGGAAGAAGAGGAGATTGCAGTTGCTGTAATCTCTTTTTTTCAAAATTTATTTTTCAAAGATAGAGAGGAAGATCCAGAAGATACATAAGATCTCTTATTGAATATCCCTACCTTCATTTCTAAAGAAATGAATGCTAGTATATTAATCCATTTTTGTCAATAATACTATATTTGGTATGGATAAGGATAAGGCACCAAGACCATATGGATCCCCAACATGATTATTTCAAAAATATTGGCATATAATGGAAAAATATATTTTAGAATCTAAGGGAATTTTAATATTTTGATTATTTTCTCCAATAATTGAATACAAATTTTATAGTTTTAATACCAAAGAAATACGGTGCATCATATCTAAAGGATTTCAGACCCATAAGATTATGCAACACTCTCTAAAAAATTCTCAAAAACACTTTAGCTTATAGAATCAAAAGTTTTCTACCTTTTAAAATCTCTCTGCTTTAGGTAGGGTTTATTCAAGGCAGACAAATATTAGATGGAATCATCACTATTCATAAGACAATTCATTCAATAGAGAAGATATGAGATCCAAGAATATTTCTTAAATTAGATATGCACAAAGCCTATGATAGAGTCTCGTGGACTTTCCTTGATAAGGTTATGCATAAGTTTGGTTTTAGTGGCCAATAGAGGAAATGGGTTAGTATATGTATTTCTTCAACCAAATTTTTAGTCATTATAAATGGAAAACCTTGTGGTTTCTTTGGGAGCCAAAGAGGTATAAGATAAGGGGACCCTATATACCTTTACCTTTTTATTTTAATGGATTAATACTTATGAAGATCAATGGAAGTAGCCACAATTACATGTAGAATCAAAGGTATTAAAATAGCAAGGAGTTTAGAACCTGTTTCATGTTAGCATTTTATGGATGATACTTTCATTATGGGAGAAGCTACATATATAGAGGTAAGGGAAATCAAAGAGATTCTCCATAAATATGAAATGGAATCAAACCAACTAATAAATTTCATCAAAAACAATATTTATTTTGTGAACAAAGAGAGACAATTATTATTAAGGATTGCAAAAAAAGTTGGTTGTAATATTGATAATATCCCATCCATTTACCTTGGTATGCCACTTTTTTTAGGATGCACGAAGGAGAAAATGTGGTCTTTGATGTTGGATAATATTCAAAGAAAGTTGGCTGGGTGGAAAGGCAACATCCTTAGAAAAGCAGGAAAGATACAACTGCTTCAAACAACCTTATAGAGTATGCCAATTTATTATACATTTCTATTTAAAATACCCTCCAAGGTTAGAAGGAGGATGGAGAAGATATTTAAAATATTTCTATCGACTAGGACTAAAGACAAGCAAAGACTTCATTTAGTGACTTGGGATAGAGTTTACACTCCAAAGAAACTTGGTGGGTTAGGGCTAAATAATTTATAGATCTTTAACAAACCCTTAATCTCAAAAAATACATGGAGACTTTGTACAAAAGGAAGTTTGTTGTGGAAAAAATTTATGAAAGCGAAGTACTTATAAAACCACAATTCATTTTTTAGATGTGCAATTTATCCTAGAGATTCAACCATATGGAATGCAGTGCTAAAAACAAGAAGTTTTCTAAGGAGCAATCTAAGATGGTAGGTAGGATAAGGGAAGGAAGTACTATTTTGGGAAGGTTATTGGATCCTTTATGAAACTCTAATAAATAAAAAAGATTTTTAGAAGTTGTGGGTTCCACTAGTAGCTAAATATGGGGAAAAGGTCAAGGATTACATAAAATTTCTTCATGGTAGAAAGAAATGGAAACACCTTTGTTTAGATTCATATGAAGTTCATATTCAATAGGGTATCCTAAATTTAAATAATTTTATTAGAATATTCCACATATCCAAAATCAACAAGGAGGATTCTTTGCTATGGAACCATTATCCAAAAGGAATCTTCTCTGTCAAATCAGCCTATGAAGCTCATATCCCCCATAGAGGATGAGATTATCTAGTGAAGAAGGTTTGGTCCCCTACTTATGTGCCAAATATTACTTGTTTTATTTGGTTATGCCTTCAGAATAAGATCTTAGTAATAGATAATTTATGCAAAAGAGGGCTCCAAATGACAAATATATGTTCTTTATGTGATAAGGATGCTAAGTCATTAGACCACTTATTCAACCATTATGAGGGTTCAAATAAAGTTTTCTATGCTATAATGAACTCTCTTTCAGTCAAGTGGAGCATACCACAAACCTTTAGAGATTTGTTTAACCAATGGAGATCTCCCTTTGTAAGTGAGAGCTTGGCGAGATTATGGAGCCTAATTCTCCCTCATTATATATGGGTATATGGTGGGAAAGGAATAAATGTATATTTAGAAATGATAAGAAGGATGAAGTATATATATTCAAAAAAATCAAAGCTGATATTGAAAAACATTTGTCATTTCTCCTAGAGGTTGAAGGGTATGACAAAAGAGAAGAAATAATGATTGTTGAAGGATGGAAGGTAAAAAAATCCAAACCATGTATAATGGACTCATACCAAAAAAGAATGAACACAAAATGGATGAAACCAATATAAGGTTTGATATTACGTAACTTTGATGGTGTAGCCAAAGGAAATCCAAGAAGAGTAGGAGGGGGTGGAGTGATTAGAAATTATAAAGGTCAAATTTTATGGGCTTATGCAAAGGATTATGGAGTTCATACCAACAATATGGTAGACTCAAATGTTCTTTTTCAAGAGTTCAATAGTTATATGATAGATGTTATAGAAAATTTATGGTCCAAGGGAAATCTCTAAATATTATTAGAGAATTGAAATCAAGATAAACAGAGAATAGGTTTATACTGAACATTATAAAGGACACTTCATGGATCCTAAAATATATGAGTGATGTTATAATTGATCATATCTATAGAGAAGGTAATCATGTTAATGATTTTATGGCCAATATGGAGGTGGATAGTGGTCAAAAGAGAATTTGTAATGACAAATTTCCACTGCCATTTCAAAGAATAGTTGCAATGGAGGCTGAAGGTCAACTTGTTAGAATGAATAACATCAAAAATTGAATGATGTGGGTTGTCAATTTTGATCAAGGTCATTGAGCAGAAATATAATGATTAATTTGAGTCTAGTCTATCTGGGCAGTATCTTTGCAATTAATTTTTTATTAGTGTATCTTTAGCATCATTTATTCCTAGGAGGAAAGGTGTGTGATTTTTTCTATGATCTCTTTTGTTGGCCCGTGGTTTTTATTTTCCAATATTATCATACCTCTCTTGTAAAAGGGTTAGTGTCCCTTTTAAAACTCTATTTTTCACCCAATATATAAAAAAAGATGTTTTTTATATGCTCTATAAAGTACATATTTATTAATAAAAGATAAAATAACAACATAAATTTATTTTATATTATTAAACCTTAAAAAAGTGTTTTGAGACAAAGACATATCACAATTCTATATTGATGAAAATATTTATTTTCTCATATCATGCTCTTGATAAATGTATGATATCATAATGAGAATTTTCAATCTATAGATTAGATATGGGTAACTTTGTTTTAAGAATTCAAGTTACTAATATAAATGAATTTATTATTTAGGTAATCATTTAGAAGTTATTATTATTATTTTTATCTAATAGATTTATCAACTATGCTGGTAGGTAAAAATTATATAGTTTAGTTAGTACTCATATTAAATAATAATTATAAAAAAGATGTTATTATAGTAGATGTTTTCTTGTTTAAAAAAATCATTATCAACAATCTATCTTTTTATAATCAATTTGCTTCCTTTTTTTTTTTGGATAATAAAGGGTTGTACTCGGGTCCCCCATCCTTGATAAATTAAAATTCTCTTCTTTAGATATTGAGAGTTTACAAATTTATACACTTCTCATCTCAATTGAGATTCTATAGCTAGAAACCTACATTATTTTACATAAAATATTTGAATTTTAGATTTTCATTTTTTGGATCTTTTCAATTTTCTATATGAATACAAATATTCTATAATTTAGCATCCTTCTTGACATTTTTCTATAGAAATATCCACAATACCAAAAATTCACCTCTACTACTATGCCTTGCATCTTAGTAGAGTAATATTTCCAAAACATTGCATTATCATAGTCCGCTTTACCAAATCTAGATTCCTAGTTTCCTTCCTGAAACACAAGTGCAACCTCAAAAATTATAATAAATAGTCTATATGAAAAAACATTACTATTATAAAATAAAGCATTTATTACCAATGGAAAATATTAAAGTAAAAATTAATCATTTATTGATGTAGGCAATCAATATTATCTTGTCAACTTCAAATAAACTTACTACTTCCTCTAACCATAAAAAGGAGAATTTAAATTAACGATCATTAATCAAAACCCCTATAATCCTAGAAAGGAGGTCTCCCACTCTTGGTAAAGACCACCTCTCCATTCTTCCTTCTTCTTCTCCTATTCCTCCAATGGTGATCCTAGATGGACCCTAATTTCCTTGTAGGTACCTTCTAATGGATTACCTCCTTATCCATATTTTTGGTGTTAGCTGGTCTAAGCTAGTTTTTATGGTTGTCTTGGTTGTGGATATGTAGTGCCTCCTTGGTGGTTGGTTTTTCCACTACTTTCCTATTACATGAGATTTTTTAGTTAGTTCCTCTCCACATTTTTAGATGGCCTTTGGAGGGGAACCATGTGCTTCTTGTTGTGGTTGAGGGTTTTCTTGTATAGTTTCCTATTCTAGTTATGGTGGAAAAGGGTTTGTGGCCTATGTAGTCTTTCTATGTGGTGTCTTGTTGGACCTCTTTCTCCATAGCTCTTTGTGGTCTTGGCTGAGACCAGGGGCTTTTTTATGTCTATGGAGGAGGGGTTTCTAAGCTCACCTTTCAAATTGAATGCCTTGGCCCTATTCCCATGGCGTGGTCTGTTGCTTGTTCTATGGGTGAGATGGTCCGACAAGTTCATTTTCCATGTTTTTAGTGGTCTTTAGGGTGAGACTAGGTGGTTTCTTCTCATAGAGAAGAGCTTTTTTAGATGGTTTCCTGGCATGTGGCAGATGTACTTATGAAGTGGCTACATATTTTAATTTCCTTTGGACATTGTATTTTTCATGTTTTGTGGCATTTATGCTTTGCAAGCATGAAATTTTCCAAAAATTATATATATGGCTATACTTATGAAAGTATGGGTGCCCAAAAATATAAAAAAATACAATGTCCATGGGCACGGGGTCAGACGTTCTCCCTGAGGTTTTTGCCTCTGAACATAAATCAAATAATAGAAGTTGCATGTATAATCTTACCTCTCCTTGATAAATGTAGCTTGAAGTGAGGGAGACCATTGGTGGATTAGGGTTGATATCGTCATCGTCAAGCTAGTGGGCACTTAGTGAAATCAAGTCAGACTACTACCTTTTCCCTTATTTGGCATGCTCCCAAGGTTTGAACCTAGGTATCCTCGTGGTAAGTGCCCCAAAGTCTTAACAATCCACCTAGCCCTTGGGGGCAATTTCCATTGGAAATTGGTTACATGTGGAATGGTGTTTGTGGCATGTGGTATATGTACTTGTGAAGTAGCTACATATTTTAATTCCTTTGGACATTGTATTTTTTCATATTTTGGGGCACATATACTTTCACTAGTATATCCTTAATTTTCCTTGGATATTGTATTTTTTCATATTTTTGGGCATCTATACTTTTGTGAGTATATCCTTATATACTTGTTAGAAAGGTTCAGACTCGCGAAAGTATATACACCCAAAAACATGAAAAAATACAATGTCCAAGGGAAATTAAAATATGTAGCCACTTCACTTTCTAAGTACATCTGCCACATGCCACAAGTTGGTCCATACAAACATTGATCCATATGTAGCCACTTCACAAACATGTAGCCACTAGGAAAATTAACGTTATACTTGAAAAAGTATAGATGCCCAAAAATATGAACAAATACAATGTCCAAGGGAAATTAAAATATGTAGTCACTTCATAAGTACATCTACCACATGCCAAAAACATCGATCCACATGTAGCCACTATCCAAGGAAAATTAAGGCTATACTCACGAAAGTATAGGTGCCCAAAAATATGAAAAAATACAATGTCCTAAACCTTTCCAACAAGTATATATAAGGATATACTCGCAAAAGTATATGTGCCCAAAAATATGAAAAAATACAATGTACAAGGGAAATTATAATATGTAGTCACTTCACAAGTACATCTGCCATATTCCACAAACACTGGTCCACACGTAGACAATGTCCAAGGTAAATTAAAGCTATACTCACAGAATTATAGGTGCCCAAAAGTATAGAGCTTTCCAACAAGTATATATAAGGCTATACTCACAAAAGTATAGGTGCTCAAAAATATAAAAAAAATATAATTTCCAAGGGAAATTAAGGCTATGAACAAATACAATGTCCAAGGGAAATTAAAATATGTAGCCACTTCACAAGTACATCTACCACATGCCAGAAAAACCGATCCACATGAACCTTTCCAACAAGGTTTTTAGGCTCCTATACTTTCGTGAGTATAGCCTTAATTTCCCTTGGATAGTGGCCACATGTGGATTGGTGTTTGTGGCATGTGGCAGATATACTTGTGAAGAGGCTACATATTTTAATTTCCCTTGGACATTGTATTTTTTCATATTTTTGGTCACCTATACTTTCGCAAGTATAGCCTTAATTTCCCTTGGACATTGTATTTTTCATATTTTTGGGCACCTATACTTTCATGAGTATAGCCTTATATATACTTATTGGAAAGTTTTTTTCGAACCAAACTCATTGGTGGGGCCATTTGTTAATTTTTTGACCATTTTATATGTTTATTTGTGCCCTTATATATACTCGTTGGAAAGGCTTTTCCAAACCAAACTCATTGGTGGGGTCATTTTTTAATTTTTTGACCATTTGATATGTTTATTTGTGTCCTCAAAATTGATTTTGTAATACAAAGTGCAATATCGGCAGTACCCAAACCTCTTCAACAAAACATGTACCACATTTGGAGCCCCACTATTCCTATGATTTTGAAGGATTGTTAGGCCAATTTATTCATTGTAATTGGTCAATTTGGAGGTATCTTTTTGTCATTGAAGCATTGAAACTGTACCACATTTAGAGGCACCATTTGGAGGCTATTTTTTAGCCACTTTCCTCAATAAAATCATCATATCAAGGGGTTTTTTAGGGCCCCTTACCTCTTGCTTATGGAGTTCTTTCATGTGGCATTGTCTTAGCCGCATTGTGCTTGCAATTACTTATCTATGCTTGGCTTTTATTTCCTTACCTATGTTTTTATTTCATTTCAAGTTCTATGCTTGTTATACCCCCACTTGCTTTTGGGGTTAAACTCACATTGTAATCAAGTGGATTTACCATTTGCATATACACTCTTGAATTTCTATTTAACACATAAATTGTGAAATTTCTTTTTTAAGCAAGCACGCACCCTTTTAAAAGTAAATATTTCAACCCCAAATTTTTTTCCCGCTTCTTCTCTCCTAGGTTGGAATAGGTCATTTGTGTTCAAGATTCCTCCCACAATTGGAAACACTTGTTGATTCAGAGTGGAAGAGCTAAGTGGATCCTCCACACATCATGGATCTTAAGTGGTGAAATTTAGACTCTTTTTAGGGTCTCCTTCTTGATACTTGTGTTCCTAGTTACCTCCTTGGTTGAGATTCCTCCATTTTCTAATCATGGCAACAATAAATCTACTTAGTGGCATCATATAAAAAATTGAAGGAGTCGATTCATTTACAAATTGAAAATTTAATATAGAATCAATATTAATGATGAATAATATTACAATATTATGTGAGAGATAGATAATAGAATGAACCACCACGGACCCCACCTATAGATGGTGTAGCTAGAGGTCTATTTGAAAATAATTCTAATATAACATTAAGCTTAAGCAAGCTATCTACTAGAATCCCATGTAGAGAAACAATAAGGGTTACTAGTATACCAAAATAAGTTTGGGATGCACTTATGAAACTATTTTATAGGCCTAGTAAATATAACATCGTGTTCTAGTTTTGACCATTATGCTTGTGAATTAGTCTTTTCGATTACAATTTAGAGATCTCCAAACAATATCAAGCAAATGTTTATCTTGATTACCAATTTTGTGTGCCTAAATTGTTTGATGTATCTTTGATATGTTGTTGTTCTTGTTTATTGCTCTTGTTTTTAGATTTAGAATAAGGAGAATCATCCATAGTGGAAATAAAGAACACCCATACCAAACATGATTTTCTCAAAAAGGAACTAGGATACACCGCTAAAGTCCTAGTGGAGGGTTCGCCTAACTCTTCCACTTTGAATCAATTAAAACATAAGTTGCATAATCTTTCTATGAAAGGCTCACTTACAAATTACCTCATGGAAGTGAAGTCTATTAGAAATGATTTCTTAACCGATAGTTTAATTCTTCCTAATAGTAAGTTGATTCCAATCATGTTACATGGCTTCCCTTCCAAGTTTTATGCATATGCTACCATGTTAAATTTAGCTAGTAAAATATTGAGTGTTCCATTTGAGGAGATTGAAGTTATCCTTAAGCAACATGAGCTAGAACACATCAAATATGAAGAGATCGATTCTATGGTAGTAACCTTTGCCACCAAGGTAAATTTTTAGCATACCCAATAAGGGCCCACACCAATAGTATTAGAGAGGCAAATAGAGGTCTCAGCCATGTTAGAAGCATAAGTAGCCATATCAGTAGCATCAAAAACCATAGTAGTATCATAGAAGCCACAATAATACCATCAACAACCATCACAATACAAAAATCATATGGCTCTATCAAAAGGAGTCTTGTTTCTATAGGATAACTTATAGATAAGGGTTATACTATATTTTTCATAAAGACAAGTGCTACATTCAAAAACCAAATGACTTTGTCAAATCCATGGGAGTCAAGAAGGATGGTATCTATTACCTTCTTACCTAATCTATAACTCAATAATATTTATATACAACTACTACTTTATCACCGGAGTATATGCGGCATGAAAGAATGGGTCACTTAAACTTTTAAAATATTCTAATGATGGAAATAATAGGTTTGGTCAAAATACTTCCTCACTTAATGGAGTCTAAATATTTTTGTGAACTATGTACTATTGCCAAACACTATAGAGAGCCTTCACTACTACTTAGGTATATAAGTGTGGCAATAACCTGATAATATCTTCAACTCCTCACTAAATATATAGTCTCTATTGTGGAGGTTTCATATGTAATTGTGTAAACTATCCCCCACTCCCATGGAAACCCAATTGAAATTGATCAATAGTGATGATGAAGAAAGGGCTGATGGCACCCTTTATAGACAACTAGTCGGAAGTTTGATCTACTTAACTTCAACTAGACCAGATATCACTTTTTTGGTGGGCCCTTATTTCTAGATTTATGTAGGATCCCAAGAAGAGTCATTGGATAATAACTAAGAGGCTTTTGATATTCCTAAATGGGACCCCCCATCATGGTATTATGTACACAACATGTAATGACTTTTCATTGATTGGGTACACAGATTAAAATTGGGCTAGTTATCCTAAAACTAGAAATTCAACTACTGATTACTACTTTTAGTTGGTTCAGGGTACTATCTCATGGAGCACCAAGAAATTGCATACAGTTTCCTTATATTAAAAAAAAAATAGAGTATAAGGCAAAAATTGAGGTAACTAAGAAATAAATTTGGTTGAGGTAGCTACTCAATAATATTGGGCTACTCATATATTATCCAACACATATATATTATGACAATCAAAGTACCATTAATATGACAAAGAATTAATTCTTTCATACCCAAACAAAGCACATTGAATACCATCATCACTTCATCAGAGAAATGGTCCAAGAGAACATCATAAAATTGGAGCATGTACCTACTCAAGATAAAATGGCCAACATATTTACCAAGTCGCTTGGACTTGATAAATTCTCCATGTTTAGAAAAATGCTCTATGTATGTTGTAATGGAAGTCAACATTAAGGGGGAATGTATCTAATGTTGATTTTTTTTTGGAAAGTACACATTAAGGGGAGATGTTAAAAATGTTATAATATGTACTTTACCCCTTGTTTTCCCTTGACATGTGTACATGACATGTGTCATTTGTTTTTCATATGGTGACATGTGTCACCAACCTTTATCTTTCTCCTTTGCTATAAAGGCTTTCTAATACATTAATTTTATTTTAGTTTTAAGTTTATTCTATTTAGGCTATTGCTTGTTCTTACCTCCATGTGAATTGTTTGATTTTGTCATAATAGAATAGAGGTTAGAACCAAAAAAATGAGCATGCTTATTCTATGAATAATGAAAATAATAATGAAAAGTAATGAATTTAGTATTGGTTCCACCAACCCTAGTTGTTATATACATAACATGTGTTTTTTATGCATAACCTATAAGACTTTTTATATCACAATCATAACTCTCATGTTGGATTGTTGATGAGGATTATAATCTATTTTTTTTGGTAGATTAAAAATGGGTTTTTATCAAGGATCCCAAAACCTGATTACATTGAAACTTGATTACATAAAAATAAGATAACTAAGGAAATACAACATGATAGTCTTGAGGAAATCCAAAAGGAACTAGAACATGAAAGCACCAGAGGAACATAATCAGGATCCAGTCAAGGATGGTGTGAAGGAAGCAAAACATGACGATATCCAGGAAAAAAGCAGAGGAAAATCAGGCAGAAATAGAAAGCTTGCCAGAAAAATGAAATTGAAACTTCAGGTGCTAAACAAGCATTTTGAAACTTTCATAAGGTAGGAGAAGGAACCAAACCACCCAAATAGCCAAAAACAAATTGAAACAACCCACATTCGAGAAAGGGACACATGTGCTAGAATTAGAAATTAGAAATTTGAAATTGAGATTTGAATCCTCCCAAGGTCAGGAAACCCAAAAACCATCATTGGGAAACCAAAACCTGAATGAAAACCACTTTCCAAACTAGAGAAACTACAAATACCACCATAACATGGACGGTAATAACTCAAGGATGGTAAAGGATCATGAAAAATGAAAAAAAAACCATCCTTAGAATGCCTGGAATATGAAGTAGCATCAAGACGAATTCTGTAGGTGATGAAATCCTCATGCAATGGAACTCCATCATGAAAAATGGTGCAACATAAAGAGGAATTCCGTAGACAATGAAACCCTCATGCAGTGGAACAACAACCTAAAATATGGTGCAATTATGGTTTAGAAAAAAGAGGAACGCCCTAGGCTATGAAGTCCTCAAGTAGAAAAAAGGAAGTCAAAAGAAACATCAGCCCAAAGGAGGATACAACAACAGTAGAATAACACTTCTGAAGGAAAAGGTAGGAAAGTGCCATAGGAACCCAAAAATAAGGAGTCACGAGGAAGCATGACTACAAACATTAGATCCCAAAACAAAATAAAGTAGCCAGGCATCCAAAACAACCTTCAACACCACAACTTCAAGTATCCAGAAGAGGAAGTCCCGCAAGGATTTAGTAGCAAGAAAATTAGAGGCTCCCATGAAAGTCACAAAAGAAACTAAAATCCCACAGGACCCACCACCACAAACCCAAAGAGCAGAGTCATAGTAGAAAGCACATGGTCCACTTCCAAACCAAAAGGATGTTGTGCAAAAATACTCATGAAGCCAAAATTCCTTAGACCCACTAGTGCATAACTTCAAGGACATAGAAGAGGAAATCCTGTAAGGATCAAAAAACAAAAGTAATAGAGACCCCCATTAAAGCCATGAAAGGAACTGAGATCCCACAAGAACCACCACCTCAAACCCAAAGAGCAGAGTCACAGTAGAAAGCGCATGGTCCACCCAACCAAAAGGATGCTATGCAAAACTGCTCATGAAGCCAAAATTCCTTAGACCCAGCAATCCACAACTGAAGATCCCCAAAGAACAAATGTAAATAAGACTTCCAAAAACAACTTGAGAAAAAAGAAAAATTCAAGGAAAACCCTAAAATATCCAAAAAACCCAAGAAAAGTCCTAGGGAAGAACCTAAACTCATCCCAAAACCTAGACGCCAAAGGAAAAGGGTAGAACAATGAAGCATAATGGAATAGAGATTTTCCAACCACAGGGTAAGGAAAGGGGTAGAAAAATGGAACAGTGATCTCCCCCCAAAGGATATTGTTTGCAACACCTTCCTACCATGGAGGATGGGAAAAGGAGGTGCTAGGGAAGTTGGGATGGAATCAGGGACCTGAGATAGGGTCGAGGAAGGGATGCTGCAAAGTGGAAAAAGAGTTCTAAAGGAAGTCACATATAGAGCCCCCCCTCCCCCCCATGATGATTACAATATATTAACCACCATTAGTATCTACTTATTATATGATTATTTAAGTAAACTATGGGTGTGATACATGTATTTTCTAATTTGAAACATATTTTTAATGTTAGGCCATGAGTGAATTGAAGAAAAAATGATAGGAAATACATTTCAATACAATCTATAATAATTTAAGAATATCTTAGAGAAATTTAATTATAAAATAACGTTAGTTATCAATCATAAAGTATATATATAATGATCTATTGATGTGATTAATAATTTATTTAATAATTTTCTATGAGGAAGACCTCACTAATCAATTGTGAACCATGTTATAAAAACTATCCAAAATAATGGTCCATAAAAATTGAAGAGATGACCTATAAAAATTAAAAAATGCCTACCTAGAAAAAAGGTAATGCTAGTTTTAACAAAGCAATGGAAGGAAGTCATTTACTAGATCCAAAAAAATATTTTATTGATGGTTAGAATTGAGAACCATGGTACCAAGAATTTTACCCTCATTGCACCAATTTCAAATTGTTATGCATAGTCTCAAGTAATGGGCACCCTACTTTTTTTTATATAAAATCATATTTTTATAATACAAAGTTAGTTTCATTACATTGTTGACTAAAAATTCATATCAAGCTAATCCATAGATAAACAATTACCAACTATCCCTTGTATTATTGATTAGTATAGGATAAATTTAGATTCAATATCATTAATGGGAACTAATTAATCAAGGTAATATCTAATTGAGTTTGTTGTCATGTGATGATCTTATTATACTAGTGTTAAAGAAGGACAAGATATGCAACATATGCATTGACTATAGAGAATTTAAAAAAATGATAACACTTAATAAAATCATATGGAAGAACAAGTATACCTTACCATGCATTTATGATCTATTCAACTATCTACACAGGAGCTCAATAGTCTAACATGTTTGGCCTTAAATGAGGTTATCAATAGATACTAGTCATCTCCATAAAAATTTGGAAGATAGCTTTTAATACTAGGTGGAGCATATGAGTTGATGGTTATGCCTTTTGTCTTGACCAATACCTTGATCATATTTAGAAATGCAATAAAAAATGTTACAACCATTCATAAGGTTCTTTATCATTGTCTACTTATATGGATGACTATTGAAGAATATTACATTATTTGGTATATGTTAATGTACCCCCATGGTACCTTCATGATACAATTATAAATATGTAATAGATTAGGGTTAAGTCTATAGTTTAGGTGAGTGATTTATATTTCCTCCTTCATGTAAGTGTCAATGTGTAGGAAATGTGCAAGTGTAATATGTAGGAAATGCACAAATTCCATGTAAGTGTAAAAATATGTAAAGTGAGGGTGTGCACAAGTGATGAGTGGCTATTTGACACATATTTTTGTACCAGAATTGTTTCATTATTACAATTATATGATGATTATGATATATTTTCTATAAATTATTATTGAATAAAATGTGATTTATTAGGAAAACTGATTAATTACCATAATCTAACAAATGTGTTTGATTTATATCAAATTTGTCCGAGTTCTGAGAAAAATGCAGGAAAAAGATATGGATGATCGATGAAGAGATTGCAGAACTTTGGAGTGCACCTCGAACGAGAAGAAGAACCAACAGAGTTCGATGACAACAGTAATTGATCTTGTTATAGATGTTGATTACTAAAGTATGTTACTAAAGGTAATTACTGAAGGTAACTACTGAAGGTAATTACTAAAGGTAACTATTGAAGGTAACTACTGAAGATAGTTACTAAAGAATGTTTTACCAGCAGTTACTAAAGGATAATAAATATTGTTGACTTTAGCATGCCACATCAGATTTGGATGACACATCAAGATGGATGACACATTAAGTTGGATGACAATTGATATTTTCTACCTAGCAAAATATTTCATTTCTCGCATACTATCCGTGGGAATATTTCAAGTTGACAAAGTTATTATTTGCTTTATAAATCTTGTAATCAATTTATTTTGGGAAGTTTGAGATATAAACACAAATATTGTTAGACTTTCCTAGAATATAGGACATGAGGTCCTAATGTATATCTTGTGAGTCAATTAAAGTAGCATTGTCTTGTTAGGATTATTAGTAGGATGCCACTTGGACCAGTCAAAATATTTATAAGTCCAAGTAGGAGTACGTATTATGATTAGGTTTTAGATTATTCTTGATTAATGTATAGTCATCAGTCCACAAAATCTGCATGTCAAATACATGGAGAATACTATTTAGAATTGTATTAGTCATAGTATAAATTACATAGAAGACCTTGAAAGAGGTCTACATCTCTTACTCTACACTCTATTTTGCATCTATTGTTACATTACAATTTGTTCTAAGTTTACAATTCAGAGGAAGCATGTACAGTTGAAGCTCTAGTAATAAAATAACATTTTGTTCTTCAAATATGGTAATTTGTATCAATTTCATGTGTTATTTGATTTTTATTATGTAAATTGTGTTTATCTGTTACCTGCATTCACAGAATAGACATAATATTAGTATTAGTTATAAAATCTAGTTACTAAATAAAGTAAACTAGGGGAGAAAGACTTACACTACCCTCTAGGAGGTAGGGCCCACTCCTATAGATAGTCCCTAAGCTCTCACCCCTACATTAGGTTAGGATTAGTTAGCCTTAAATTAAACTGCATTTCAAATTACATAAAATAAGATAAATTGCATGAGGATCCTCACAAATAAATTAAATCATGTTTACAGTAATTAAGTGCATCAGTAATTAGATGCATCAATAAATCAATTCATAGTAAAAGTAAATCATAATTGCATTTATTTATCATATCTTGCATCATTCATTTATGCACAAATTTAATTATGTTCATTTACTTTTTTGTACACGTGAAGCCTAAAAAAGAAACTTGAGCTAAGCTTAGTATTAACTCCTACGATATAATCTATACGAGATTGTTACTCTTTAAATCTAACCTTGATTTCCCTCGGATTGATAAAATTAAATGTAAGCTCTACAACCGATCATTTTGGCACCATTTCCAGGGAGAGTAGCATCGTAGTGGTTAGTCAAAAAAGTTGTTTGGCAGTGCAAAGCGAGAGGACTTACTTGTATGTGAAAAGGGGTACGTACGAGACCTTGGTGTGCATACGAGTAAGAGTGGCCCATAGATGGTTCCAACAAGCCCCGCATTTCGACGTTGCTAGGTTCATTTTTCATAAAGGTTTCATTTTTACTACTTTCATAGATTAAAATTTTATTTCCTACAAATTTATTTTTTGCAAATTTCAATTCCAACAAATTTTATTTTCTACAATTTCTTTGCTTTGGGTAATTACTATTGTTAATTTGATTTAGGACCTATGAAAAAGAATAGGAAGTAGGTGAACGCTGAAAACAACCTAATATTGTTTTAGGACCCTATTTTTATTTTATAGGAAGTAGTTAGGTTGAGTGACACAACTGTAATGAAATCCCTCCTAATAGTCAAAGAACAATAGTAATTTACCTTTTACTTCAGCAATTTTACTTTCAGTAAAAATTTACTTTCCAAGTACTTTTACTTTTTCCTAATTATGCTGAAATTAGTTGTATAAACGCATCTAATTTTAGTAGCATTAGGACTGTTTAGTAATTTTAAATTTATTTCTTTTCTACTATGTTAAGAGTATTTATAAGTTTTGAAATTTATATTTAGAACTTAGCAGACAATACGTTAAGAGTATTTATAAGTTCTGAAATTTATATTTAAGCTTAGAAAATAGTAGGATTGAAACAGAAAAGGAAATCAAAACCCAAATAGAAAAAAAAACACAAAAATCAAAGAGAGAAAATAAATAAAAATTGCCAAATGGTTGAAAGTAGTCAAACTGAATTTATAGACCTTAGAAAATTACTAATACAACAAGAGGTTAATCTTCTTCTTGACCAAGATTACAGAACAACCAAACCAGAGTGGGAAGCATTGTGTGAATGCATTGATTCTATCAATGAAAGATCAGATGAACTAAAGAAAATCAAGAGGATAAATATAGCAAAAAACTTTATGGGTAAATCATTCTTCACCTTATCAAGATCTTGGAATAAGTTGTGAAAATTGGCTATGGGATAGGAGAACAATAGTAAATCCAGTAATTTATCATTGGAATCAATACCTAGAGGATTCCCTCACTATTCACAACTTCCTTGCAGATATAGAGAGGAAATAATTAGCCCTACAATACAATAAGAGATATTGTAGAATTCCTAGAGTTGTACATTTTAGAGAATTGTGCCAAGAGTTGCGTTACGAGCTACAATTTGGAATTCCTGATCCTATTGCAACTAAAGCTTACCTTGTTCAATTGATTCAATTGTTGATAGACTATTTTAATTTTGAAGAGGAACATTTTATGACACCAGAACAACTTGATCCAATCAACGATATTCATAAATTATTTAAAGAAGATTAGACATATTGCTAAAAAAAAAAAAACAAGAAAGTTTAGAACATTCATGAGCAGACCTAGAGACTCTAAAGGAAGATTCATAAAAACTAACAAAATAGAAGAAAAATCCCCAAGAGACTTTAGAGAGCCTGGGATTTATAAACTAGTAAAAACTGAGGCTACAACATCAACCAATCAAGCTGAAATCCTAGATCAAGATCCCAATTCATATTTATTGCCCAATCCAGAATTTGACAACTACATAGATCCTTCTTCTATATTTTTTGAACCTATACCTGATTCAATTCTTGAAATTCTATATTCAGGTATGGCTGATGAACAAAGTGGTTTGGAAGGAGAAAACCGTGGAGATGGGAGACAAAGGCAAGAGAGAGAACAAAGAAAAATATTCCCTTTCCCAATATTACATACAGAAGGGACAACAAGAGAACCTAAATCAGTTTATGTTTCTATATTGCCTACCTTTCATGGAAAACCCTATGAAGATCCTGATGCTTTTCTTTTCAAATTTGAAGTAGTATGTCAAGCTTACTTTTACACCACCAATGAGCAAAAGCTAAGATTATTTCCATCTACTCTTAAAGATGCAACTTTAAGATGGTTTATGGGTCTAGGAGAAGGAGTTTGTAATCGTTGGGATGGAGAAAATGGATTAAAAGAATTATTCCTTGAAAGATATCAAGATTATTGTAGAGTTAGGGATAAGAAAGTTGAGATTTTTCGTATGAATAAAAAATAAGAAGAATATTTGGAGGACTATCTCGAGAGATTTCAATTTGTAGGATCTAGAGTAAATATAGATCTTGATGAAGAAATTCTAAAAGAACTTTTCTTGAAAGGGTTGAAAGAAGATGTTCTTGAGATTTTAAATCTTATGGCAAAAGGAGACATTCATCTTATATCACTTGAGGAGATTATAAACCTTTGCAGAAATTATTCAAGAAACAAACCTCTAAGAAGTAATAAATATACATCCACAGGAGGAGTGACAAGAGTAGAAATTGGAAATATGTTGGAAGGTTTAAAAACTGATTTGTTGAGTAATTTGACCTCATATTTGGACTTAATGGATAAAAAATCAAAGGATAGTGAAGAAATTTACTGCCATAGATGTAGGAAAAAGCACAATATGAGAGAATGTCCTCTCAACATAACAAATATCTCCAATATTTCTGCTTGTTGCCAAATTTGTGATAAAAATCATAAAACTAAAAAATGCAAGTATATCTCCGTTGTTAAAGCTGCCATAAAAGAACCTAAAGCAGAAGAAGTAGAAGATGTTTATTTTATCGCTCAAATATGAAATGGTCCATTTAATGGCCCACCAAATTGGTCAAACCCTAATTATCCCAACCAACAAAGGCCTAATCAATGGTCTAATGCACCAAATTGGACAAATTGGAATTCTTACAATCAAGACTGGAACATACCCCCATGGGCTCAATTTATGGCTAATTCCTATGGAGGACAACCCCCATGGAATCAAGGGACACAAAATCAGAATATGCCTAGTTGGAATAATAGTGGCCAATATAATCAAGGTGGCACCAATTGGTCCCCAAATACAATGCAACAACCAAATATTCAAAATCAATTTAGGGGACAAAACACTCAAAACCCACCTCAAAATAGACTTCTACCACCTCCAAATAATAATACTAATCCTCCTAAGCAACCACCTCTTCCAGCTCAACCAATTCCTAACCCTAACAACAATAAGAATGTTCAACAAGTTTATGAGGCTAATGAAACATGTTCTATATTTGTAGCACCATGTCAACAGATTCAATTAAGATCAGGAAAGGTGTTGGAAAATAATGTCACTCTCACAGAACTTGATGACCCTATTCCACATTTGGTTGAAAAAGAAGATAGTAACAAAAAGGAAACAGAAAACCAACCAAAAAATATTCCAACAAAGCAACAAGAAATCCAAATAAGGAAGGAAGTAGAAGTACCATTCCCTCAAATACTGGCAATACCAAAAGAACCATCTAAGCCAACCTTTAACTTCCTTCAAGAAATAGAAGGCGTTACTATTAAAATTCCTTTATTACAAGCTATCAAGGATATACCCATCTATTCCAAGCTTATTAAAAATATATGTTCAAGGAAGAAAAAGAAGACTGAATTTCAAACTATTCAAGTCATTGGACAATTATCTGAGATAATGATAGGAGATAGGTTATTACCAAAATATACAGATCCTGGAATACCTATACTCATAGTGCATATTGGAGACATAACATTACAAAATATTTTGATTGATTTAGGAGCCGCTATTAATGTCATGACCAAAGAAACAACAGAATCCTTAGGGATCCATAAACTACAATTAACTTCTATTGTGCTTCAACTCGTTGATAGATCTACTATTAAACCAGAAGGAAAGTTAGAAGACATTATGGTCTCAGTAAGTTCATGGGAATACCCTGTAGACTTTATAGTCTTACAACCCAAAAATAAATTAGGGGGACATCCCTTAATACTAGGATGCCCATGGCTTGCAATAGTTGATGCTTACATTAGTTGTAGATCATGAAATATGACTATTTCTAATGGCAAGGATACAAAAGATCTTAGTTTATTCCTTGAATCACCAATAGAGGAAGAATTTCCAAAGCAGTTGTGGTATGATTTCCCTCATGAATATGATGATATCCAAACCTTATCAGTTAATGTTCTAATTGAACAACTTGAACAAGAGGTTGAGGGACCCCTACCATTATTGTTAGAAAATCAACAAGAGAATCAAGGTCAAGACAGTAGTTGTTCATCTCAATCTTCCATTTATGAGGCAAGCACAAGTCAATCTCAAATGGAACCATATGGTTATGATTTCAATATTTTTGAACATGAGATAAATGGGATAGATGCAAATACAGAAAAATGTAAACAAATAGATATTATATCAGGAAAAACTCTTAACATTAGTAATGAATTCACAGGCATGCAAGAATCTCAGTTAGTAGATGTGCTTAGAAAGCATCAATCAACATTCGCATGGAACTATGAGGATATGATGGGTATTCACCCAAATGTTTGTACCCATCGTATATTTATTCAAGAAGGTTGTAATCCAGTAAGACAACCCCAAAGATGATTAAATCCAACTATGAAAGAAATAGTTAAAGAGGAAATCATTAAACTCTTAAATGCAGGATTTATATACCCAATTTTTGATAGCCAATGGGTGTCACCTCTGGTGATAGTCCCTAAAAAGAATGGTAAATGGAGAATTTGTGTTGATTATAGGGAATTAAATAAAGTAACCAAGAAATATTATTTTCCCTTACCATTTATTGATCAAGTCCTAGATACGTTGGCTGGAAAGAAATATTTCTGCTTTTTAGATGGTTTTAGTGGGTATAATCAAATCTCCATAGCTGAAGAAGATCAGGAAAAAACAACCTTCACATGTCCTGCAGGAACCTATGCTTATAACGTTCTACCTTTTGGACTATGTAATGCACCTGCAACCTTTCAAAGAGTTGTATTGGCTATCTTTGCTGATTTAACTAATGAATGTGTGGAAGTTTATATGGATGACTTCATAGTATACGGTACTACCTTTGAAGAAACATTATCAAGCTTGCAAAAAGTTTTGGTAAGATGTCAAGAGCAAAATCTCTCTCTAAGTCATGAAAAGTGCTTTATGATGATGAAAGGAGGTATTGTTCTAGGACATTATATATCAGAAGACGGTGTTAAAGTAGACCCTGCAAAGATACAAGTTATTCAAACCCTTCAACCTCCAAAAACACAAACAGAGGTGAGAAGTTTTTTAGGACACGCAGGATACTATCGTAGGTTCATTAAAGACTTCAGTAAAGTTGCTACTCCCATGTTTAAGCTCTTAACTAAAGATAATGAATTCAATTGGACAAACGAATGTCAAGAAGCCTTTGAAGAAATAAAAGAAAATTTGACTACTGCTCCAATCTTGAGAGGACCAAATTGGGAATTACCATTCCATATTCATTGTGATGCTTCAGGTTATGCAATAGGAGCAGTATTGCAACAAATAGAAAACAAAATACCTTATGCTATCTATTATGTAAGTAAAAACTTGCATGGAGCTGAGCTTAACTACACTGTTACAGAAAAATAATTTTTAGCTGTAATTCATGCTCTCAATAAATTTAAACATTACATAACAGGGTATGAAGTATTTGTTCACACTGATCATTCTGCCATTAGATATTTAACAAACAAAGCAACAATGGGTGGTAGAGTGATTAGATGGCTTCTTTTACTACAAGAATTCAATGTCACAATTATAGATAAGGCAGGAAAAGATAATGTTATTGCAGATCACTTATCTCGCATGCAGATCTTTGATGATAACGAGTTAATTCCTGACAATTTTCCAGATGAACATTTGTTTGCTATTTCTATTTTTACCCCTTGGTATGTTGATATTGTAAATTATTTAGTAACAGGAAAAATACCTCAAAATTTTACACCGCATGAGCGTAGGAAATTAATACATCAAAGTATTCCTTTTACATGGATTCATGGAATTCTATTTAAAAAATGTCCTGACCAAATCATTAGGAGATGTGTGCAAGAAAATGATGTATATGATATTATTAGGGCAGCACATGAAGAACCTTGTGGAGGTCATTATGCCACCCAAAGAACAGTTATGAAAATACTTCAAACTGGGTACTTTTGGCCTACTATGACTAAATATGTTCATCAATTTATTGATAGATGTGATGCTTGTCAAAGAGCTAGCAAGCCTACACCTTCTATGGAAATACCTTTGGTTCCACAGATAGCTCTTGAACCATTTGAAAAATGGGGAATTGAATTTGTTGGACCAATAGACCCTCCAAGTGATGGTAATAAACACATACTTGTATGTACAGATTATGTTACCAAGTGGGCTGAAGTTAAAGCTCTTCCACGAGCTCAAGCTGAACCAATAGCTGATTTTCTTTATGAGAACATAATGCAACGCTTTGGAGCACCAAGAGAATTAGTTTCAGATCATGGACCTCAATTTACCTCCAATGTGATTGATCATTTTGTTAACATCTATCAAATAAAACACAAGAAAACCTCACCATATCACCCTCAAGCTAATGGACAAGTAGAAGTTACAAATAGAGAACTTGAAAAGATTATTACAAAAACTGTAACTATTAATAGGGGTGATTGGTCTGAGAGATTAAAAGAAGTTGTATGGGCATATAATACAACTTGGAAAACTACCACAAGATTATCACCATATGAAATGGTCTATGGAAAACAAGCCATCATGCCCATTGAATTTGAAATAGAAACCCTTCGCACCATGGTAAAACTTGATATGAATTTGGATAATGCACAAAAAGATAGGTTGGAAAAGTTAAATATTCTAGATGAAAGAAGATTAGAAGCATTGCATAGAACTGAAATAACCCAACAACAATGAAATAAATGGCATGATAAACACATTGTACCACGTACATTTCAATCAGGAGATTGGGCCTTATTATTTGACTCTCGTTACCAAGATTTTCAAGGTAAATTAAGAACAAGATGGCTAGGACCCTATGAAATTGAGGAAATATTTGGAAACGGTACAGTCAAGCTTAAGCCTATAGATGATTCAACAAGAAAACTACTAGTAAATGGACATAGGCTTAAACTTTATAAGAAGCCATTATCTAAGGAAGAATTCATACATCAGTTTAGACAACACACTGATTTGCAGTATATTTCTGAACTGCAATCAGTTACTATTCAATAAACTCTCTCTTTGAAAAAAAAATTATTATAATAATATAATTATATACATATATATAAAAAAAAAATATATATATATATATAAATGATTATGCTTCCTTTATTTCATTATGAAGTATCTATATTTGTTTCCATTTTCAGTCTTAAAGCTTTAAAAAATAGCTCAAGGAAAAATTATTTCTTTCAAAACTTTGTAGAAAAATGATTACCACATGACACATAGTACCTTGTTGCTAGATGAAATCTAAGTATTTTTCAAATACTCAAACTATATCTAGTATTTTGGGCAAAATTTTCATTGGAACTGAAGCAAATATTTTAAAATGTTGTAAGTGACTCCTAGTTGATCAAGTTTCTCTATTGACCATGCAAAATTACATATTTAAAAACATTGTGAAGTCTTGGAAAAATTAACTCATGTGTTATTTTTGCCATAAGTGAAAAGTTTCCCTTGCTTATCTATTTTTACGCATGGTCTAGAGTACTAATGAATTGGCAAAAGGACAAGCTCGCCCTTCACCCTTCAAAAAAAAAAATCCCTTGCTCCTCATCTAATCGAGCAAGTATCCTAATGAAAATCTTCTTGCTTTTCCTCAAAATTAGCAAGAACCCCAAAAAGTCAAGAAAATTTTCTTGCTTCTCCTCAAAATAAGCAAGAACCTCAAACAACACTAAAAATCCCTTGCTAAGCAAGTATCCCAAATAAAGCATAAAGCAAAAAGGGCAAAAAGAGCTTGAATCCCTAGAATTCTTAGTATTTCAAACACCATGGGGTATTCTTTCTTAAGGTATCCTTTCGTATTAGCAGTAAGTCTGGATAAGACCTCTAGATGCTTATAAGATCAGCTAGCTTTTTGGCATATATAACACTTGTTGTTTTTCAATCCTTACTCATAATGGGAAATGAATCTTCACTACACACACAATTGGTCTTGAAAGAGGCTTGAAACTACTAGGACAACTTTGACACTATATTAATTTGTGAAAGAAGTAAATGAAGTTGTTCAAAATTGCTAGAATGTTTGATGTCTTTGAAGAATAACCCTAGAAACATCATATGCAACTAAGAGTTCAAAGTAAATCCTCATGAAAGTACTATGATTTCAATATTTTCTACAAAACCATGGCTTGTGTCCATCACATTTTATCCTTTAGAAGAAAGCCATCTTCATATCCATTTCACTTTTTCCTATAATTTCAGATATCCTAGAAGGCTGAAATCAGACTTTATATAACATATTTTTCTATCTTTGGAAACTTCTTAATGACATACAGGAAGCATACTCATCAAAAATTATAAATAAACCCCCATATATAAAATCATTATTATATTATCCATAAAAAATAAATAAATACCCTTCCTTTTGTTTTGGCTATATAGCCAAAATTATAGTTTGGGGGGAGGATAAATAAAGGCATATATAGCTCATAATATAGTTTGGGGGAAGAAAACAGGTAAAGTATTTTCTTAACCCTAATAATGGTTTTGGTAGATGTCTTCCATAAGTATCTTCCGTAAGTATCTTCCATAAGTATCTTCCATAAGTATCTTCCGTAAGCATCTTCCGTAAGTAGTTTCTGTAAGTATTTTTCGTAAGTGTCTTCTGTAGATAATTTTCGTAAATATTTTTTATAACAACTTCCGTAATATCATTATCAGTAATACTATTTTGTAATACCCTTTTGTAGTTGCCATCCATAAAAATCACAAATCTAATATATATATTTATATAATAATTAAATATATATTAATAATAATAATTAAAATAAAATATATTTAAAATTCAAAATACGAAATAATATTATAAATAATAATACTTGTAATATATAATAATAATATATAACTTTATAAATAATATTATGACTTTACTATATTAAATATACAATATATTTGACTATTATACATTTTTACAAAGTATACATATAACATAAACAATACACAAACCAATGCATGGTAAGTGGCAGACATGAGGATGCACGGAGAATAACAACCAATCACATGCATGTGTGTAGATCATGATTTTACCATCGATTTCAAACATGATCAATGGATGTAAATCACCCACGTAAATCATTAAGACTACCTTGGTAAAACAAGCAAAGGTTACGGGACACGTGACCATGTCTAACCAATTAGACATGATGATGGATCACAATTTTCCATCATTGATTAACATGAAGATCAAAGGATGAGGAAGAAAGAGAAAACACAATTAAACCCTATTGTGATTAACACCATGTCTTTTATTGCCCAATCAAGCATTAAAATGATAATAAAATGCCATCGTCGATTGAAATAAATCAATGACATATGATCACTTAGGTAACCCATAGATTTTAGGGTAAATATATGTAGATGAAATTCTTGAAATTTCTCCACCATAGATAGGTTTCTAAAAGAACATCCACCGTCGGGTAAAATATTTATCCGTCGATGACGCTACATGCAACCATGTAGAGGGAATTACCAAACCCCAATCGAATTCCATCACAAATTGTAAATAATTTTATGAGGGTTCATATAATTACCGGATTGTTTGAGTGAAAGGCCAACAATATGTGATTTTGTGTGATTTTCGTGGTGAATTCGGATGATTTTGGAGGAAGAAAGTAGGAGGTGGTCGACGACGTCGAAAGGTGGCCAAATTTAGTGATCGCGACAAGTAAACATTTTTATTTTTCCTTTTTCTTTATTATTCCTATTCTCTGTATATACAGAATAAAATACTTTACATTTTGAAATTTGGTAGAAATTAGGGCTAATTTTTGAATTAGGCAAATTAATTGAGAGATTTGGTTACAATTATGAAAATTGGTTTTAGGGTAACAGTAGGGAAATATACGAAATTTCATTTGAGCTAAAATTTGGGAAAATTCTGAAATTCTATTTTAGGGTAACAGTGGGAAAATATCCGAAATTTCATTTTAAGCTAACATTAAGGAAAAATTTAAGATTGTATTTTAGGGTAAAATTAGGGAAAATGACACAATTTTATTCTAAGGCAAAATTACATATGATTCTTGTTACCAATTTTTTTTTTTTAGAAAATCTTTTATTTGGTAAAATTGTAGAGATTATCTTTCTTTTTAGGAAATCTCTTATTTTGTCGAATTACGGAGACTATCTGGTAAAATACCCCAGAAATTTGTATGAATTAAGGATTTTCTGGTACTCATCATCCGTAATGTGAGCATTACATGTACAATTCATGTAAATTAGGATTTTTGCAAATAAAAAAATGATAACAGTAGGATTTTAAAAATTTTGTATTATAAGTTTATGTTTTTCGATCTGATAACAGTAGGATTTTAAAAGTTTAGGTATTATAAATTTTTACGTTTTTATTTGCTTGAAGATATATTTTATTTTTTGTTGTAAAATAAAGAAAACATTTTAAATAATAAAAAAATATAATAATATAAAAAAATAATAAGACAATAGATTTTTAAGGGTTTTTGCCGACCTCTAAACAAAACTTTTGTTTATATATAACTTGTAGGGTTCTTGGTGAAAAAATCAACTCCTCTCAACCCTCAACCATCACCATGCCTAAACCTGTGTTCCAAAAGCGTAGTGAGTCGTCATCCATCGATACACAAAACCCGAGCGACTCTGTAATTGAACTGTTTGAAAATGCTCGATGGTGGGAGGCACTGACCAAATTTAGAGGCCATGACTTAGGGGTGGCAAGACAATTTATATTAAACTGTAACCCTGACACTATGCTCACCCATGTTGGAGGTTTGCAGTTAGAATTAAACCCGAGTCTGATTTCTAAAATATTGGGTTTACCTGAGGTTGGTTTACCTTTCTACAAAAATTTGAAAAGTGTCACCCAGTTGGTGACCAAATTTGGGGAGAAATGTACAATCCTGAGAGATAAGGAAGGGTCAATCAAAGGAGTTTCAACCTCTACACTTCCCCTTCTATGGCAAGAGGTCATTGTCCTTATCATTAAATTCTTCACTCTTGAGGGATGAATGTCTGTTTTATCAGCCTATCACATTCGGATGTTAATAAATTTGAAATATCTAGATAAAACTGACTGTGTTATCAACCTCCCTTATTTTATGTTCCAATATTTGAAGTCAACTATTTTAAGAGTAAAACCCAGAAGTTCTCGAGAAAAACCTAAGCCGCACCTGATTGCTCACCATGGCTTAATTAAATTAATTATTTTGAAAAAGGCTCATGAAATGAAAGTGTCTTGGAATCGGATCGTGGAAGAATCCAACGTACCTGAGTGTTCAGAATCCACTGAGTCTGAGGGAGAACAGTCAACAGAGGAAGAGCATGACTCTGATAGCCAGGATGAAGAGCCTGAAAGCCCACAACGAAAACGTAAATCTAGGAAATATAAATCCCGACCAGATAACAGAAGGCAAAAGAAAATTGTAGAAAATTTTGAACAAGAGGATGAACAAGGGCAAGAACTACCTGTAAATGAGTCTACTGTAGAGACCCTGTCCTATCTTCATGCACAAAATACAGTGCTACAAATGAAAATTGATAGGCTAAGAGAGGATTTTACAGAACAATCTAAAATTATCCAGAGAGCCCTTGTTGTTCAGATTGAATTAATTAAGCAACTTTCTGTGGATAAGACACCAAAGCCTGTGGACTCTGTCAACCGATCGCCACCTGTCAAAGTATCCCCACATAAGAGCTCTACTTCTGGTAAAAAGCCTAAAAAATCGGTAAACTTTAGCAAACAGTTGTACACTGATAAACCAATTGACTTTTCAAAGATCCTCGAGGAGGATAGTTCCCAGCAGATTCATAGTATTACTCAACAGAATCAACCTACAAAATTGGACCTACCTGCCAAGGAAGGAAATGCATTAAAAAGTCTTGTCTTGAATGTAGGGATGCCTTTGGAGCCTGATCTGATGATTAACGATGAGAAACTTGATCCTTCCTAGACCAAGGATGCAGAGCAAAAAGGAAGCCCCCAGGAGGTTGAGCATATCAAGACGGTTATGGTGGAAACACCAGTTGCAACAACCACAACATCTATAGATCAGAAGGCTAAGGAGCAGGTACAACGAGTTAAAAGGGAACACAGATTACCAGGACAGAGACCACGATCATCTCAAATTTCTTTATTTTATCTCAGCAGACTCAAAATTGAATGAACAATAAAAAACCTTTATTAATTATTCAGACTTATATTTTTAATTATATCTATAGTATATTTTATTTGTATGGCATATGTAATATGTACAGGCAATATTTGAAATGTTTGTATCTGTATATTTTTATAAGTCAGTTTACATAATATGTACAATTAATATTTACAATGTTTACGTAATATGTACAGTTAATATTTGAAATATTTTTGCTTTATAATTGCTAATATAAATTGTTTATTTCTTAGTTTTATGAACTTTGTAATTTTTGATAAATGAATTATTTTATGTACTTTAGATTAGTGATTAAGTTTTATTTTTCCAGAAGAAACTTAGTACAGTTCTGTTAAAATTCAAGCTGTTTTGAAAAAATTCTGGCAAAAACATGTGTATGTTTTTAAAATCATTATAGGTTCTGTATAACAATATTCACTGAGATTCTGGCAATGATTATGATAACTTATGTTATTGTTTTTCTATAAATTTTAATTCTGAATATTTGATACATGCATAAGGTTGTTATATTATGTTCATCATTATCTTTCTGCATGCATGAGGACATGCATGGACTTCAGTTTGGGGGAATGATGAGTGGCTATTTGACACATATTTTTGTACCAAAATTGTTTCATTATTACAATTATATGATGATTATGATATATTTTCTATAAATTATTATTGAATAAAATGTGATTTATTAGGAAAACTGATTAATTACCATAATCTAACAAATGTGTTTGATTTATATCAAATTTATCCGAGTTCTGAGAAAAATGCAGGAAAAAGATATGGATGATCAATGAAGAGATTGCAGAACTTTGGAGTGCACCTCGGATGAGAAGAAGAACCAACAGAGTTCGGTGACAATAGTAATTGATCTTGTTACAGATGTTGATTACTGAAGTATGTTACTAAAGGTAATTACTGAAGGTAACTACTGAAGGTAATTACTGAAGGTAACTACTGAAGGTAACTACTGAAGATAGTTACTGAAGAATGTTTTACCAGCAGTTACTGAAGGATAATAAAGATTGTTGACTTCAGCATGCCACATCAGATTTGGATGGCACATTAAGTTGGATGACAATTGATATTTTCTACCTAGCAAAATATTTCATTTCTCGCATACTATCCGTGAGAATATTTCAAGTTGACAAAGTTATTATTTGCTTTATAAAGCTTGTAATCAATTTATTTTGGGAAGTTTGAGATATAAACGCAAATATTGTTAGACTTTCCTAGAATATAGGACATGAGGTCCTAATGTATATCTTGCGAGTCAGTTAAAATAGCATTGTCTTGTTAGGATTATTAGTAGGATGCCACTTGGACCAGTCAAAATATTTATAAGTCCAAGTAGGAGTACGTATTATGATTAGGTTTTAGATTATTCTTGATTAATGTATAGTCATCAGTCCATAAAATCTGCATGTCAAATACGTGGAGAAGACTATTTAGAATTGTATTAGTCATAGTATAAATTACATAGAAGACCTTGAAAGAGGTCTACATTACATTACTCTACACTCTATTCTGCATCTATTGTTACATTATAGTTTGTTCTAAGTTTACAATTTGGAGGAAGCATGTACAATTGAAGCTCTAGTAATAAAATAGCATTTTGTTCTTCAAATATGGTAATTTGTATCAATTTCATGTGTTGTTTGATTTCTGTTATGTAAATTGTGTTTATCTGTTACCTGCATTCATAGAATAGACATAATGTTAGTATTAGTTATAAAATCTAGTTATTGAGATAAAGTAAACTAGGGGAGAAAGACTTACACTGCCCTCTAGGAGGTAGGGCCCACTCCTATAGACAGTCCCTGAGCTCTCGCCCCTACATTAGGTTAGGATTAGTTAGCCTTAAATTAAACTGCATTTCAAATTACATAAAATAAGATAGATTGCATGAGGATCCTCACAAATAAATTAAATCATGTTTATAGTAATTAAGTGCATCAGTAAATCAATTCATCAGTAATTAGATGCATCAGTAAATCAATTCATCAGTAAAAGTAAAACATAATTGCATTTATTTATCATATCCTGCATCATTCATTTTTGCACAAATTTAATTATGTTCATTTACTTTTCTGTACACGTGAAGCCTGAAAAAGAAACTTGAGCTAAGCTTAGTATTAACTCCTACGATATAATCTATACGGGATTGTTACTCTTTAAATCTGACCTTGATTTCCCTCGGATTGATAAAATTAAATGTAAGCTCTACAACCGATCAACAAGTGTATTATATTAGGAATGCATGTAGAAGTGTAAGAGTCATGTACAAGTGTGCAAGTGTCATAGAGTCAAGTGTGCATGTAAGAAGAAAGTGAAGAGTCTAGTATGAAAGTGGTAATATGCTAATCCAAAGGTCATGAGACTTGTCATATGGAGAGAAATAGTCAAGTACATGAAGAGTCATATTCTATGTCTATAATATGGAGACAAAGCTACATGAAACGATATTTGATTATCTATTATTTTATTGTAAGAGGCAGATACAAAAAAGTGAATAAAGCTTGTATACAAATTTTGAGAAATTAATATTTTAAGTTTTCTTCATGCATAGTTCATGAATTATTTAGGCCATTTACATTCATATTTGATATTATAAGTGAATGCTATTTTCATTATTATACTAGACTTGACATACATATTAAGTTGCTCATATATAATTATATATTAATATTTTGACCTTTAATATTGTGTATTATTTATATTGTGACCTATGATATTCTATGGTAGTAAGGATTAAAATATAAAAATGGTATTAGAGCTACCATCTAACTCTATCCATTTTTGATAGATCTTATTTTATTAGCCACCATTACTTGACTCTATCCATTCTTGATAAAGTTATAGAAGAGTTTATCCACATTCAAGGCAATGAAGAATTGGACTCTATTTACAAAATATGTAATTGAGTAGATAGTGAGGGTACAAGAAATAATCACCTCAATTTTTAATGCTAGGGTATTTTCACTTGGTTCAAGGAATTCCAATGAAGACTAGGACTCAACTAAGATTTTATTAAGGGCCAACTTAGGATAAAATTTAGATATTGAAAGAAAGAACCAACTTAGAGAAAGTTAGAAATTTGGGGTCATTCAAAATCACCCTAATAATATTTAGGATTATCTATAGAAGAAGAGGAGAATCACTATTGAATATTGAGAAAAAATTAACTCAAAGAAAGTTGGCTATTCCAGGATATTTATAGTCACCTAGAAATTAATATTAGATTATGTAGAAAGAAGAAGAATCACATTTGGTTCTTAGGTGTGACCTAAGACATTGATTTTTTTTTTTAGATAGAGAGAGGATCATCACAAATTTTAGAGACATTGAAGCATCAAAATATTCCTATAGAGATTGAGAAGCATCAAAATTTTCGTACAAATATAGATAAGTATTCTAACTTCTTGAATACAAAATTTGAGAAGCAAAAGTATATAGAAGAACAATTTTAGATATTATTAGATAATCAATGAAGATATAAGCTTCCATGGAATTACAAATTTCAAATAATAAGTAAAGCTAATAAAATAGAAGAAATATAGAATATAGAAGAAGTAAAGCTCAGAGCAGAGAAGAAGGAAGCATTATAAGCTTCCTAGGATATATTGAAGAACCAAGCTGACTGAATATATCTTTATATCAATTTAGTCTTGGTCATGGATCAATTTTTGAAGTAGGTTCTTCAAGGTAGATATTCATTGCATAGTTAATAAAAAGGTCATAATATCAAGGCCAATATAGAGGCTATCTAAGAGTATAACACTATAACTAGTTAGATACTAGTATTCAAATATTCAAAGCACTGTATTAGTTTCAATAATGGAGGAATTATGTGGCATGTACCAAACTCTATGAACTTCTCCTTCATTATTAATATGTAAAACTATTTTTACCTTGAGCATGGAATTTTTGAAATCCCCAAGGTTGTCATCCTTGTCACTACAAGGAAGCTAGACCTCTGCCAAAATTAGGAAATTGGGCTCCTCCTCATTGGTGTGAGTGCCGAGGAAGTTGGAGAATATTAATTAAGTTGTAATATTTGATAAGATGAAAGAAGCAATAGTTAGATGTTTAATTGTATACAACTAGTTAATTTTAGTTATGGAAATTTATTATCATTAATCATCAATATCATATTGATACGATCCTTCCTCTGCAACATTGAGTTTGGGTATCTTGTTTGTGTAAATGGCTATTGTTCATTTACTATTGTTAGATTGCTTTATTTTTTAGATCCTATTTTCAACAAATGGTATCAATATCAGAGCCTTTTGAAATGCTGAAAATTCCATCTTCTTTTATATTTGAAACCTTGAAATCAAGATTATCAAATACTAGGGTAAACCTTCGAGATCTTATCCCCAGTCCTTTATCTGATAAATCTAGTTTTAGACTATATTTTACTTATTTTTTTGGAGTCAAGACTGTATTTTGGGACACATAATGCAGTGTGGATTGCTAAAAAAATATAATGTGTAGACTCCATCCCATTATACATCCTAAGTGTGGTTAGAAGGATGGACAATACTAGTTGAGTGGCACACTATAGAGAAGCCAAAGATGATTTTCATAGCAAGAGCAGATTGCATTTGACGCATGAGAAACTAGGCCATCTACCAGATAAGCCTAAGATATTTACGCATCTACATCTGCAAAGGTCCAAGAAAAATTTACGTAAAAAGAATCTCACTTTAATTCATAGGCATTCATTGATCCCTAAATGAATTCAACCATGCATCCACTAGTGATGCAGGAGCCTAACTTTAGAGGTTTTTTTTAAAAGAAGTTTTAAAGTAATTTTTTATTACTAAAAATGGAATTATTTGACACAAAATATAATTTGTTGAAAATGGTAATTATTAAAAAAGGTAAATTTTTATGAAAAAAATATTTTTTCGAAAATAGTAATTACTTAAAAAGGTATTTTTTGGTGAAAAAATAAATTTGCCAAAAAATAGTAATTTTATTTTTATTTTTAGGGTTTTAAGCTTTAGGGTTTCCTTTTAGAGTTTATTTTAGGGCTTCAAGTTGTAGGGTTTTCTTTTAGGGTTTCTTTGGGGATATATATTCCCTTGGTATTGCATTGTAAAAGGGGAAGTGAATCCATGAATGAGAAAATAAATTATTTATTGGTTTATTTCCATGTATTGTAGTTTTTATGTGAATAGAGGGTTTTACCGATTATTTCTATTTACTATAGTTTTTATGTAAATGGAGGGTTTTACATATTATTTTAATTTATCATAGTTTTTATGTAATGGGAGGTATTTTTTTTGACCTCTTGCAGCTAGATTTACATCATTTGGTATAAGAGCAAGTTGGATATTGCTGGGAGGAGAAAAGAGAAAAGGAGAGGAGAGCAAAGAGGCTCCAAGAAAATTGGCACCCTGTGCAGTGTTTGCAGAAGGTTTGTAAAACCTTGGAGAAAGAAATTGGCACTCCGTGTAGTGCTTGCAGGAGGTTTTTATGTAAAGCCTCATAGAAAGAGATTGGTACTTTGTGTAGTGCTTGCATAAGATTTGTAAAACCTTAGAGAAAAAAATTGGCACTTTGTGTAGTGCTTGCAGGAGGTTTTTTTATGTAAAACCTTAGAAAGAGGTATTGGTACTTTGTGTAGTACTTGTAGAAGGTTTGTAAAACCTTTAGAGAAATAAATTGGCACTCTGTGTAGTGCTTGTAGGAGTTTTTTTTTATGTAAAAACCTTAGAGGGAAGAATTGACACTTTGTGTAGTGCTTATAAGAGGTTTGCTATTTTAAAACCTCAAAGGAATAAATTGGCACTATATGTAGTGCTTGTAGAAGGTTTGAGATATAAAACCTCAGAAGGAGATTGGTACTTTGAAGAGTACTTGCAGATGTGTGGCACTCTATGGAGAGTGATTATGAGTTTGATCGAAAGAATTCGTAGGAGCATAGTTCTTTTCAACCAAAGGAGAATGATGCAGGAGCCTATCTTTAGAGGGTTTTTTTAAAAGAAGTTTTAAAGTAATTTTTTATTACTCAAAATGGAATTATTTGATGCAAAATATAATTTGCCGAAAATGATAATTATTAAAAAAGGTAATTTTTTATGAAAACATAATTTACCAAAAATAGTAATTACTTAAAAAGGTATTTTTTGGTGGAAAAATCAATTTGCCAAAAATAGTAATTTTATTTTTATTTTTAGGGTTTTAAGCTTTAGGGTTTTCTTTTAGGGTTTCTTTTAGGGCTTCAAGTTTTAGGGTTTTATTTTAGGGTTTATTTGGAGATATATATTCCCTTGGTATTGCATTGTAAAAGGGGAAGTGAATCCAGGAATGAGAAAATAAATTATTTATTGGTTTATTTCCATGTACTGTAGTTTTTATGTGAATGGAGGGTTTTACTGATTATTTCCATTTATTACAGTTTTTATGTAAATGGAGGGTTTTACATATTATTTTCATTTACCGTAGTTTTTATGTAATGGGAGGTATTTTATTTTGACCTCTTGCAGTTGGATTTACATCAACTAGGCAACTATTTTAGTGGAGGATCGTGGTTTGTTTCTACTTCTCGGATACTCAAAAAACATGATCATCTTCATTGTAACTAAAAATTGTAGCAATGGCCTAATGAGTCTCACATACCTAATTGAGATATCCATGAGACCATGAGTGCACCATATCGTAGCAGATCTATGAGAAGAAATGTTTGCAGTGATGTCCCGCCACTAGTGTTCACACCAATGGATAGACCTATGGAGTGACAACCTTCATTCACTCAGCCTAAGAAATATCCAAATGTGGGTAACATGTCACAACAAGGTCATTAAATAAAAAAATATACGCTAAAAGAAACTTTGGGACGTCACACTGTCTATGGGCCCACTAACAATGCGCTAAGTTGGCTCAAATTGAAAAATAGTTGCAAAAATAAAATTTTCATCTATGAATTTGCATTGACGAGCCTCCTCATCCTTGCCACCACTGAAGCCTTTGATTTTTGTTACCTGGGGTTGAGCGTCCTATGTTTGAGTCCCCATAATTGAAATCCCACATTCCTAGGTTAGTTTCCTAGGTGAGGCTATTTTCACAAGATATGTGACCCATTATTAATATCCCACATTGTTCCTATGAGATATTTAAGGCTTTTAAAAGGATATTGACACGCCATAAAAAATAGCTAGCTTGAGTTGGCTTCAGTTTGACTATGGGGCTTGGTGTTTGTTCATGTGCCATGTGGATCGATGTTTGTATGGATCCGTATGTGGCATATGTACTTGTGAAGTAGTTACATAATATGTATTTGTGAACTAGCTATATGTATATGGACCCAAGTGTATTTGTGAAGCGGTTCTATATGGACTCAAGTGAGTGGTTTTATGTATATGGATCCAAGTGGCTACATGTGTATTTGTGAAGTGTACCCAAATGGCTACATGTGTATTTGTGAAGTGGACCCAAGTGGCTACATCTGTATTTGTGAAGTGTACCCAAATGGCTACATGTGTATTTGTGAAGTGGACCCAAGTGGCTACATGTGTATTTGTGAAGTGGATATATGTATATGGACCTAAGTGGCTACATGTGTATTTTTAAAGTAGTTATGTGTGTATTTGTGTGAAGTGGCTATATGTATATGGATCGAAGTGGCTACATGTGTATTTGTAAAGTGGCTATATGTATATGGACCCAAGTGGCTACATGTGTATTTGTGAAGTGGCTACGTGTGTATTTGTGTGAAGTGGATATATGTATATGGACCCAAGTGGATACATGTGTATTTGTGAAGTGGCTATATGTATATGGACCCAAGTGGCTACATGTGTATTTGTGTGAAGTGGTTATATGTATATGGATCCAAGTGGCTACATGTGTATTTTTGAAGTGGCTATATGTATATGGATCAGTGTCTGTACATGTGGATCAGTGTTTGTATGTACTTGTGAAGTGGCTACATGTGGATCAATGTTTGTTTGTACTTGTGAAGTGGCTACATGTGGATCATTCACATGTGGATAGGTGTATGCATGTACTTGTGAAGTGGCTACATGTGGACCCACATGAGGCAGTTGTACTTGTGAAGAGGCTATATGGACCCACATGTGATATATGTACTTGTGAAGTGGCTACATGTGGATCGGTGTTTGTATTAGTGAAGTGGCTACATGTGGTTCAGTTTTTGTACTTGTGAAGTGGCTATATGGACCCACATGTAGTATATGTACTTGCTATATAGACCCACACATGGTAGATGTTCTTGTGAAGTGGATACATGTTCATGTGGATCGGTGTTTGTACTTGTGAAGTGGCACATGTGGATCAGTGTTTGTACTTGTGAAGTGGTCACATGTGGATCGGTGTTTGTATTTGTGAAGTGGCTACATGTGGTAATTTCCTTGGACATTGTATTTTTAATATTTTTGGGCACATATACTTCCGCGAGTATAGCCTTATTTTGGAAAGGTTTTTTCGAACTAAACTTGTTGGTGGGTCATTTTTTAATTTTTTGACCATTTGATACATTTATTTGTGCTCTTACATATACTCGTTGGAAAGGTTTTTCCAAACCAAACTCATTGGTGGGGTCATTTTTTAATTTTGTGACTATTTGATATGTTTATTTGTGCCCTCAAAATTTATCTTGTAGTATAGAGTGCAATCTCAATAGTACCCAACACTCTTCAACAAAACTTGTGCCACATTTGAAGCCCTATTATTCCTATGATTTTGGAGGATTGTTAGGCCAATTTATTCATTTTAATTAGCCAATTTGGAGGTATTTTTTTTCATTGAGGCATAAAAATTGTACCACATTTGGAGGTTATTTTTTAGCCACTTTCCTCAATAAAATCATCTCAAGGGGTGTTTTAGGGTCCATTAGATCTTTCTTGTGGAGTGCTTTCATGTGGCATTGTATTGGCCACATTGTGATTTCATTTGATTATCTACGCTTGGCTTTCATTTCATGTTCTATGTTTGCTATACCCCACTTGCCTTTGGGGTTAATTTCACATTGTAATCAAGTGCAGTTCCCATTTGCATATACATGTAACACACTTGAATTTCTATTTGGCACATAAATTGTGAATTTTTTTTCTTAAGCAAGAAAGCACCCTTGTAACAATAAATATTTCAACCTCCACTTCTTTTCCCACTTATTCTCTCCTAGGTTGGAATAGGTCATTTGTACTCAATATTCCTCCCACTATTGGAAACACTTATTGATTGAGAGTGGAATAGCTAAGTGAACCCTCCACACATAATGGATCTTAAGAGGTGACTATTAGACTCTTTTGGGGGCCTCTTTCTTGACACTTGTGTTCCTAGTTATCTCCTTGGTTGAGCTCCCTCCATTTTCTAATAATGGAAACAAAACATCTACTTAGTGGCCTCACACAAAAACTTGAAGGAGCCGATTCATTTACAAATTGGAAAATTGAAACAAAATAAATATTAATGATGAATAGTATATGGGATTATATGATACATAGACAATAGAATGAACCACCATTGACCCCACCTATAGATATTGTAGCTAGAAACCTATTTGAAAATAATTCGAATATATCATTAAGCTTAATCAAACTATCTACTAGAATTCCATGTAGAGAAGCAGTAAGGGTTGTCACTACACCAAAAGAAGCTTAGGGTGCACTTATAAGACTATTTGATAGACCTGGTAAAGATAAAATATTGTACTTAAAATATAATTTACATAGTATTTCTATGAAAGACTCACTTAAAAATTACGTCATGGAAGTGAAGTCTATTAGAAATGATCTCTTAGTTGCTAGTTCAATTCTTCCTAATAGTAAGTTGGTTGCAATTATGTTACATGGCTTCCCTTATAAATTTCATGCATATGCTACCATGTTAATTTAAGCTTGTAAAACAATGAGTGATCCATTTGAGGAGATTGAAGTTCTCTTTCAGCAACATGAGCTAGCACACATCAAATATGAAGAGATTGATTCTATGGTAGTAACCTTTGCCACCAAGGTAAATTTTAAGCATAGACCCAATAAGGGCCCACATCAATAGTATTAGAGATGAAAATAGAGGTCTTAGACATGTTAGCAACATCAACAACCATTTAAGTAGCACCAATAGCCATAGTAGTACAATCAACAACCACAACAATACCATCAACAACCATAGTAGTACAAAACCCAACAACCTACACCGTCATGATCCACAAACTTTCTTTTAACACCTTTGTTGTCAAGAAAACACAACACCAGATCCTTGTGTACTCCAAATCTGTGATCAAGATGAAGTTTGTTTGACTTTTTCATAAAGAACAACCCAACCCAAGAAAAGGGATATGCGGATGATAATGCATTTGTGCTAAAGGAGGTAGACTTACGATTGGAAAATCATGTGCCTCGATTAGACCCATAAGCATAATTTTTTTGTCATGGTCTGATTACAATTCCATTTTGAGGGACCTTAATGGGTGCTTGTGGCAATCAAACACTTAAATATTTGAACTCATTGTATTAGTTGCAATAATGGAGGAATTATGTGGCATGTACCAAACTCTATTAACTTCTCCTTCATGATTAATCTGCTAAACTTTTTTTACCTTGTGCATGGATTTTTTGAAACCTCCAAAGCTATCATCAGTGTCACTATAGGGAAGCTAGACCTCTACAAACATTAGGAAATTGGGCTCATCCTTATTGGAGTGAGTGTCGAGGATGCATCTTTACATGTAGTAGTCTATTTCGGGGATATCACGATGTTTTGGGAGTATTATGGTTCAAGTTATATTTTTTTGGGGAGTCAAGACTATATTTTAGGACACATCATGCAATGTGTCTTACTTCTATATTATTGTGTACTGAGACTCCATCCCATTCTACATCTTGAGTGTGGTTAGGAGGATGAACAACACTAGTTGAGTGGCACACTATAGAAAAATCAAAGATGATTTTTGTAGCAAGAGAAGATTGCATTTGACACATGAGAAATTGTGCCATCTACCAAATAAGCCTGAGATATTTCCACATCCGCATCTGCAAAGGTCCAGGAAATATTTACGTAAAAATAGTCTCACTTTAATTCATAGGCATTCATCGATTCACAAATGAATTCAATCATGCATCCACTAGGCATCCATTTCAATGGAGGATCATGGTCTATTTATCCTTATTAGATAATCAAAAAATACGACCATATCTATTACAACTAGGTGAAGGATCTGTGAGTGCACCATATCGTAGAAGATATATGAGATGAACAATTTGTAGTGATGGCCCCCACTAGCATTCACACCAACAAATAGACCAATGGAGTGACTGATAGAAATTCACTATATAAAATATAGAAGAGCAATATCAATATTTTAAACTTAGCAAAAGAATAAACAAGCAAAATAAATACACAAGAGAAGATAACAATTTAACATGGTCCACCTAGTGTGGGCTACATCCACCAAGAATTTCCAGTCCTTTGATTTAATCAATCCAAGAAATAGAGGGATACAACCTACAACAAGCACCTGCTGTAACTTCCTCTCTATTCTTACAAGGAATCCTCACACAGTATATTTGTTCTCTATTTTTCTCACAACTATATAGAAAAAATCTACCATTCTCAATACATACATCCCGATACAATCTACAACCAAAATCATGCACTAAAATCTACCATCAATCACAATTACTAATTACATTCCAAGATTAAATCTAACGTCAAGTTTCCAACTCCTCAAATTGTAGGTTAAATGAACGGAGTTTAGTCCCTGGTGATTGGAATTTAAAATTTTTTGGTTGACCTACTGTAAATCCAAAAATAGAGAAGCTAGAACTAAGATTCATTAAGCCTCATAATTAGGCTCTATTTATAACAATATCCCACTTGGAAACTAATTCCATTGAACCATATTGCAACAAAGGACTAAAAAATCTCATCATGGCCTCTTATTCCTTAAGGCCAATTGAAGTTGGGAAAAATATCAACTACTCTCTTGAAACCACTTTTGTAAGCATGTTAGTACGATTTTGTGATGTGTTAACTTTATCCAATTTTAAATATGCATCTTCCATTACTGTTCTAATTAAATGATACCTGAGTTGGATGTGTTTGGTTCTCGAATGGAATGTCGAATTATTCACAAGGTGTATATCACTCTAGCTATCACTCCACAACCTATTATACTCTTGCTTCTTCCCTAATTCCTACATTAGTCTTTACAAAAAAATAACCTCTTTGTTTACTTTTGTAGAAGCACCCTATTCAGTTTCAGTGGTTGAAAGGGCAACTACATGTTGGAGTTTAGAAATCCAACTAACTACTCCTCCATAGTAAATATATAGACAGTAGTGCTCCTTCAACAATCAAGATCACCTACCATATCAGAGTCTACAAAACCTTCCAAGCATATATTAGAGCCTTCAAAATTCAAAAAATATTTTGAAGTTCCTCTCAAGTACCTGAGTATCCATTTTACCACTTGCCAATGTACTTTTCCTAGATTAATCATAAATTTACTCACCATTACCACTTCTTAGGCAATGCCTAGTCTTTTACAAACTATTGGATACGTTAAGATTCCAACCACTGATGCATAGGAAACCTTAGCCATATGCTCTTTTTCTTTTTGTGTCTTGGGACACAAATATTTGGTGAGTTTGAAATGCTTTACCAATGAAGTAGCAACATACTTTGCATCTCTCATGTTGAATATCTTAAGCACTTTCTCAATGTATTTTTATTTTGATATTTTAGAGTGTGAATCTCCTTGTCTCTTGTTATCCGCATACCAAGAATTTGTTTGGCCTCTCCAAAATACTTCATGGCAAAGGATTTAGCCAACTTCTTTTTGAGCATGTTAATATCTTGCATATTTGTTCCTGCAACCAACATGTCATCCACATACAATAATATAATAACATAGTTACCATTTCCACTTTGCTTTAAATATACATAGTGATCACTTTGACATATTTCAAACCTTTTATTAACCATGAGCTTATCAAATTTTAAATACCATTGTCTAGGAGCTTGTTTTAACCCATACAAGATATTTTTTAGTTTACATACCCAATCCTATTTACCTTTCACCTAAAATCCTTTTGGTTGTTGCATATAAATATCCTCCTCCAAATCACCATGAAGGAATATTGTCTTTACATCTAATTGTTACAAATATAAATTTTCTACAGCTACAAGACTCAAAATAGCTCTAATAGAGGTCATTTTCACAATGGAAGAAAAATTTTCATCAAAGTCAATACTCTTTTTTTGAGTGAATCCCTTGACAACTAGCCTTGATTTGTATCTCATACGTTCTTCATTCTCCTATTTAATACTATACACCCATTTATTGGTCAAAGCTCTTTTATCTTTAGGTAGCTCAACAAAGTACCAAGTTTGGTTGTGGAATAAAGAGTCCATCTCTTCATTCATTGCAAGCTCCCACTTATTCTGGGTATCCATCTATAATGCTTCTTAAGAACATTTTGGCTCACCAACATCAATATACAAAATATAATCAGAGAAACATTGAGAGATTCTACTTGTCCTAGTAGATATTCTAACAACACTTGCAGGAGATTGAGGTGCTTGCAGATGTTGTTGTTGTACATTTTTATATTCTACCACTTTTGAAGTTGCATTTTATATGTGTCAATCAAGATCTATGTATTCAATATTTTTTTCTTCCTATTTATTTCTTTGTAATAGATATTTATACAAACCCTTTTCATTAAATATGACATCCCTACTTCAAATGACTTTTCGATTATCACAATCCCATAATATGTAACCCAAACCATAAATACCATAACCAATGAAATAGCACTTTTGGGACTTAGCATCTAACTTATTTCTATTCTCTTTATCTATATGCATAAAGGCCTCACATCCAAATACGTTAAGGAAAGAATAATTTACTAGTTTACCTATCCTAATATCTTCTAGAATTCCTCCATCCAAGGTACTAGATGGTCCCTATTAATCAGATTTACTACAGTATCAATAGCATTATGCCATTAAAATAATGGTAAACCTACATGTATTCTCATGCTCCTAGTACGTTCCATGATGGTTCTATTCATTATTTCTACAACCCCATTTTCTTGGGGTGTTCTTGGAACTACCTTGATTCTTCTAATTCCATTTTTAGAACAAAACACATCAAATTATCTACTACAATATTCTCCACAATTATTCAACTTTAGAAACTTTAACATTTTTTAGTTTCATTTTCAACTAATGCTTTCCAATTCATGAAGGTATTAAAAAGATCACTTTTATTCCTAACATAATATATTCATGTTTTATTGGTTGCATCATCAATAAAAAGTACGTAGTAAGAGGAACCTCCAAGAGAAGTTACTTGAGCTGGGCCCAAAAAATTTGAGTGCACAAGCTCCAATTTATATTTCTTTCTTTCCTTGCCATCCTTGAGGAATCTAACTCTCCTTGCTTTACCATAAATACAATCCTCACAAAATTCCAAATCAATATATTTTTAACCTAGGCAATAAATTTATTGAATATAAAATTTCCATACATTTTCCACTCATATGGCCAAGTCTTTGGTGCCACAAATATGCACTCTCACCTATAGAAATGAAATTCATGGATCAGTGAGAAGAAACAGTAAGTAAATAAAGAGTACCCACCAATTTACCTCTAGCTACTATCAATGAACCTTTACTAACTTTCTAGGCATTTTCTTCGAATGCAACCATGTATCCTTCACCATCAAGCTTACTTTACAATATAATATTTCTCTTCAAATTTGGTATGTGTATCACTTATTTAAGATACCATTGACATCCATTTGGGAATTTAATCAAAATATTTCCAATACCCATGATTTTACATGGTTGATCATTTCCCAAGAGAACCTGTCCATAATCTCTAGAAACATAATCTATGAAGTATTACTTATGTGAGGTAGCATGGAATGAAGCACCACTATAAACTACCCAATAATCACTATTTATATCAAGAGATAATATTAAAGCATCTTGTAGGATTTTTCCAACAATATTGGCTTCTGAAGTGTTACCATTATTTTTATTACCTTCATTTCCATCACATTTTATTTTCCAACAATCCTTCTTGAGATGACCCTTTTTGCCACAGGGTCAACACTCTAGCTTTCCTTTTCCATGTGATTTGGATCTACCTTTGGATTTTATATGATTTCAACTCTTACCTCTTTCTCTTCCTCTTCCTCTATTCTCAACAATTAAGGCAGTGCTAGATGATTCTTTTGCAGTTTTTCTTCTCATGTCCTCATTGAGAATCACACCAACCTCATCATCAAATGCTATTTTATTTGAACTCAAAGTAGAGTTACTTACCACCATTACCAAAATATTCCAACTTTTCAAAAGAGAGCATAATATTAATAAGGCCCTATCTCATCATAAAAATCCAATCCTACTGAATGTGATTGATTAGTTACAGTATTGAATTTATTTAAATGATCCTACACAGATCCTCCTTCACTCGTTTTCATGTTAAATAACATTTTCATTAATAATGCCTTATTTTATGTTGATGGTTTTTCATACATATTGGCCAACTTATCCATAACTCCCTTGGTGGTATTTTCATTAGATATGTTGAAGGCTATGGTGGTTCCCAAGCACAACCTCACAATACCCAATGCCTTTCTATCAAGCAGAATCCACCCCTCATATGACATAGTTGAAGGTTTATTTATTGCCCCTTCAAGAGATAAGTAAATATCTCTTTGGTACAAGTAATCCTCCATTTGCATCTTCTAGAATTGAAAGTTGTGGCCATTGAATTTTTCAACTCTAAACCTCCCTTCTTCCGCCATTGCTCCCACTTGATCCAAAAATTCTCCTTCTATCAAGTGCACCCAACAAAAAATGCTCTGATACCACTTGTTAGAAATTCACTATATAAAATATAGAAGAGCAATCTCAGTGTTTCAAACTTAGCAAAAGAATAAACAAGCAAAACAAACACACAAGAGAAGAGACAACAATTTAACGTGGTTCACCTAGTGTGGGCTACATCCACCAAGAATTTCTAGTCCTTTGATTTAATAAATCCAAGCAATAGAGGGATACAAATTACAGTAAGCACCTATTATAACTTCCTCTATATTATTACAAGGAATCCTCACACAATATATTGGTTCTATCTTTTTATCATAGCTATATAGAAAAAACCTACAATTCTCAATACATACATCCTGATACAATATAAATCCAAAATCATGCACTAAAATTCATCATCAATCACAATTACTGATTATATTCCAATATTAAATCTAACACCAAGTACCCAAACCCTAAAACTACAGGTTAAAAAATGGAGTTTAGCCCCTGACAATTGGCATTTAAAATTTTCTAGCTGACCTACTACAAATCCAAAAACAAAAAAGTAGAATTGAGATTCGTATAACCTCATAATTAGGCTCCGTTCCTAACAGTGATAATATTAATTCATTCATCCTAAGAAATATCTAAAGGTGGATACCACATCACAACAAGATCATTAAATTTAAAAAATAAGCTAAAAGAAACCACGAGACATCACACTATCTGTGGACCCACCGACGATGCGCTAAGTTGGATAAAATAGAAAAAAGATTGTAAAAATAAAATTTTCATCTATGAAATTGCATTGATGAGCCTCCTCATCCTTACTACCATCAAAGCCTCTGATTTTTTTTTATGTAGGTTCAAGCATCCAGGGTTTGAGTCACCACAACTAAAATCCCACATTCCTAGGTTAGCATCCTAGGTGAGGCTATTTTCACAAGATATGCAACCAATTATTAATATCCCACATTGTTCCTATGAGATATTTAAGGCTTTTAAAAGGATATTGGAATGCCATAAAATATCTAGCTTGAGCTAGATTCAGTTTGACTACGGGGCTTGGCGTTTGTTCATGTGCCTTGTGGATTAGTATTTGTATGAACCAACATGTGGTAGATGTACTTGTGAAGTGGCTATATGTGGTAGATGTACTTGTGAAGTGGCTACATTTAGATCAATATTTGTATTCATAAAGTGGTTACATGTGTACTTATGAAGTGGCTATATGACCCACATGTGGTAGATGTACTTGTGAAGTGGCTACATGTGGATTGATGTTTGTAATGGCTACATGTAGATTGACATTTGTATTTATGAAGTGGTTACATGTGGATCAGAGTTTGTATGTATTTGTGAAGTGGTTACATGTGTACTTGTGAAGTGGCCATATGACCCACATGTGGTAGATGTACTCGTGAAGTGGCTACATGTGGATCAATGTTTATATTCTGGCTACATGTGGATTAATATTTGTATTTGTGAAGTGGTTACATGTAGATCAATGTTTGTACTTGTGAAGTGGCTATATGAACCCACATGAGGTAGATGTACTTGTGAAGTGGCTATATGGACCCACATGTGGCAGATGTACTTGTGAAGTGGGTACATGTGGATCGATGTTTGTACTTGTGAAGTGGCTACATGTGGATTGGTTTTTGTACTTGTTTGTACTTTTGAAGTGGCTATATGGACCCACATGTGGTAGATGTACTTGTGAAGTGGCTACATGTTCATGTGGATTGATGTTTTTACTTGTGAAGTGGCTCATGTTGATCGATGTTTATACTTGTGAAGTGGCACATGTGGATCGGTGTTTGTACTTGCGAAGTGGCTATATGTGGATCGGTGTTTGTCTTTGTGAAATGGCTACATGTGGTAATTTCCTTGGACATTGTATTTTTCATATTTTTGGGCACATATAATTTCATGAGTATAGCCTTATATATACTTGTTGGAAAGGTTTTTTCGAATTGAACTTGTTAGTGGGTCTTTTCTTAATTTTCTGACCATTTGATATGTTTATTTGTGCCCTTATATACTCATTGGAAAGGTTTTTTCAAACCAAACTCATTGGTGGGGTCATTTTTTAATTTTATGACCATTTGATATATTTTTATTTATACCATCAAAATTGATCTTGTTGTATAGAGTGCAATATCAATAGTACCCAACACTCTTCAACAAAACTTCTGCCACATTTGGAGCCCCACTATTCCTATGATTTTGCAGTATTGTTAGGCCAATTTATTCATTGTAACTAGTAAATTTGGATGTATTTTTTTCATTGAGTCTTTGAAATTGTACCACATTTGGAGGTACCATTTGGAGGTCATTTTTTAGCCACTTTCCTCAATAAAATCATCATCTCAAGGGGTGTTTTAGGGCCCCTTACCTCTTGCTTGTGGAGTTCTTGCATATGGTATTGTCTTGGCCACATTGTGCTTGTATTTCCTTATCTATGCTTGGATTTCATTTCATGTTCTATGCTTGCTATACCCCAACTTACCTTTGGGGTTAATTTCATATTGTAATCAAGTGTAGTTTCCATTTGCATATACACACTTGAATTTCTATTTGGCACATAAAATTGTGAAATTTATTTCTTAAGCAAGCAAGCACCCTTGTAACAACAAATATTTCAACCCCCACTTCTTTTCCCACTTCTTCTCTCCTAGGTTGGAATAGGTCATTTGTGCTCAATATTCCTCCTACTATTGGAAACACTTTTTGATTGAAAATGAAAGAGCTAAGTGAACCCTCCACACATCATGGATATTAAGAGGTGAATATTACTCTTTTGAGGACCTCTTTCTTAATACTTGTATTCCTAGTTACCTTCTTGGTTGAGCTCCCTCTATTTTCTAATCATGGCAACAACAAATCTACTTAGTGGCCTCACACAAAAACTTGAAGGATCCGATTTATTTACAAATAGGAAATTTGAAATAGAATCAATATTAATGATGAATAGTATATGGGATTATGTGAGATAGACAATAGAATAAACCACCATTGAACACACCTATAGATGTTGTAGCTAGAGCTCTATTTGAAAAGAATTCTAATATATCATTAAGCTTAATCAAGCTATCTACTAGAATTCCATGTAGAGAAACAATAAGGGCTACCACTACACCAAAAGAATCTTGGGATGCACTTATGAGACTATTTGATAGGCCTAGTCAAGATAAAATATTTTACTTAAAATATAAGTTGCATAATATTTCTATGAAAGTCTCACTTACAAATTACCTCATGGAAGTGAAGTCTATTAGAAATTATTTCTTAGTTTCTGGTTCAATTCTTCCTAATAGTAAGATGGTTCCAATCATGTTACATGGCTTCCCTTCCAAATTTTATGCATATGCTACCATGTTAAATTTATATTGTAAAATATTGAGTGCTCCATTTGAGTATATTGAAGTTCTCTTTAAGCAACATGAGCTAGAACACATCAAATATGAAGAGATTGATTCTATGACCTTTGCCACCAAGGTAACTTTTTAGCATAGACCTAATAAGGGCCCACATAAATAGTATTAGAGAGGTAAATAGAGGTCTTAGCTATATCAGTAGTATCATCAACCATATTAGTAGCATCAAAAAACATAGTAGTACCATCAAAAACCACAACAATACCATCAACAACCATAGCAATAAAAAAACTAGATGGCTCTATCAAAAGGAGTCTCCTTTCTATGGGACAACTTACAGATAAGGGTTATACTATATTTTTTGATAAAGACAAGTGTTACATTCAAAATCTAGATGGCTCTATCAAATCCATGGGAGTTAATAAGGATGGTGTCTATTACCTTATTACCCAATCTATAACTTAATAATCATTACATACAACTACTACTTTCTCTTTGGAGTATATTTGGCATGAAAGAATGGGTCACTTAAACTTTTATAATATTCAAATTATGGAAATAATAGATTTTTTCAAAGGACTTACTCATCTAAAGGATTTTAAATGTTTTTGTGAACCATCTATATCAGGGTTATGCATATTTGTTATTTATCGCCAAAATGACTAAAATTAGGATTTTCAAAATTTGGAATTGGCAAATATTTGGGACCCTTGACCAAGGCCCATTAGCCAAAATTTTTTGGGTGCATTTTATTTTGTCGACTCACCCCAATTTTATAATATATTTGACTATTTTAAGTTTAAATTTCCAACATCGCCCCTAATAATAGTGAACCTTCTACATGCATTTGGACACTATTCACCTAGATTTCAAAATTGATTCACCAAATTTTTATAAATACATTTTGGGGCTGACCCCTTACACATAACCCTATTGTATATTTCCAAACACCATAGATAACCTTTTGAGTCAAGAAATATTTAGAGAGCCAATATGCCACTACAACTAGTGCATTCAAATATTTGTGGACCAATATCTATTCTCTCTCATACTAGGGCTAGATATTATATCACTTTCATTGATATAATATAATATCAACAAAATGGGGTAACTAAGAAGGTAGTTCATAACTCCTTATACACCTCAACAAAATGGGGTAACTAAGAAGATGAATCATACCATCACAAAGAGGGCTAATATATGGTAGTTGTTACTACATTATCAAATACATTTTGGGGAGAAGTTGTCCTTATTGTTGCATACTTGACCAATAGGTTCTATACTAATGCTTTGCATGATATAACACTAGAATAATTATGGAGTGGAAAGATACCCTATGTGGTCCATTTTAGAGTATTTTTATGTGATATGTATGCCCACATACCTCATAAAAAAAAATTGATGACAAGAGCCAAAAATGCATCTTTGTAGGCTATAGTGAAAGTGCCAAAGCCTATAAGTTATATGAACCTATTTCCAAGAGGATTTTTCTCTTTAGGGATGTTATATTCAATGAGTATTACCCCCACCAAATCCTTCTCCTATAACTCCTTCATTTCAACAAAATAAAGAAATATTTGATCCCTTGGCATCCACTTCCTCACCTGATCCTTCCTCTTCCATCACAAGTCATAGCCTTACTCATCATGAGGACCTACCAGCTCATGATCCTTGTCCCACTTCCCTTCCTACTTTACCTCCATATAATGAAATTGCCACATTAGAAACATTTGTTTATATATCAAAAGGATGTAAAAAGTATCTTCCTCAATGGTGCATTGAAAGAAGAAGTATATGTTGATAAAAAACTAGGGTACACAATCAAAGTCCAAGAAAACAAAGTCCTTAGATTGAAGAAATATCTATATGGGTTGAAGTAGGAACCAAGAGATTGGTATGCCAAAATTGATTCTTATTTCATCAACCTTGGTTTCACAAGATATAGAATAGAATCTACTCTCTATGTGAAACATTGGAGGAGCCACATCATTTTGGTGATATTGTATGTGGATGATCTTCTCATTACAGGTGATGACACAAAGTGAATAAGGTTTCTCAAAGAAGACTTATGCAAAAGATTTGAAATGACTGATTTGGACCTCCTTCACTACTACTTAGGCATAGAAGTGTGACAACATCCTAGCAAACTATTCTTCTCTTACACTAAATATACATTCTCTATTGGGGAGGTTTCATATGTAATTGTGTAAATCATCCCCCACTCCCATGGAAACCCTATTGAAATTTATCAATAGTAATGATGAAGAAAGGATTGATGGAACCCTTTACAAAAAACTAGTTGGAATTTTGATCTACTTAACTTCAACTAGACCAGATATTACTTTTTAGTGGTCCTTATTTCTATATTCATATAAGATACCAAGAAGAGTCATTGGATAATAACTAAGAGGAATTTGATATTCCTCAATGGGACCCCCCATAATGGTCTTATGTAAACATGTGATGAATTTTCATTTATTGGGTACACAGAGTCATATTGGTCTAGTTGTCCTAGAACTAGAAGATCAATTATTGGTTACTACTTTCAATTGGGTCAAGGTACTATCTCATGGAGCACCAAGAAATAGCATATAGTTTCATTATCTTCAATAGAAGCAGAGTATAAGACAATATTTGAGGAAACTAAGGAAGAAATTTGGTTGAGGTAGCTACTCAAGGATATTAGGCTACTCATATATGGTCCAATACATATATTGTGACAATCAAAGTACCATTAAGATGACAAAGATTTTATTATTCCATGCCAAAAAAAAATACATTGAAATCCATCATAACTTCATTAGATAAATGGTCGAAGAGAACATCATATAAATAGAATATGTACCTACTCAAGATCAAATGGCCAAAATATTCACCAAATAACTTGGACTTGATAAATTATCCATGTTTAGAAAAATGCTCTATGTATGTTGTAATGGAAGTCAACATTAAGGGGGGATGTATCTAATGTTGATTTTTTTTTTTAAAGTAAACATTAAGGGGAGATCTTAAAAATATTATAATGTGTACTTTACCCCTTGTTTTCCCTTGACATGTGTACATGACATGTGTCATTTGTTTTTCATATGGTGACATGTGTCACCAAACTTTATCTTTATCCTTTGCTATAAAGGTATTGTAATACGTTACTTTTCTTTGATGTTTCAGTTTATTCTATTTAGGCTATTGCATGTTATTTCCTCCATGTGATCTGTCTAATTTTGTCATAATATGATAAAGATTAGAACTAACAAAATGAGCATGCTTGTTCAATGAATAATGAAAATAATAATGGAAAGTCATCAATTTAATATTGGTTCCACCAACCTTAGTTGTTATATAAAATAACATATTTTTTTATGCATAACCTCTAAGACTTCTTATATCACAATCATAACTGTCATGTTGGATTATTGATGAGGATTGTAATCTATTAACCACAATTATTATCTACTTATTATAGGATCATTTAAGTAAACTATGGGTGTGATACACGTGTTGTCTAATTTGAAACATATTTTTGATGTTAGGCCATGAATGAATTGAAGAAAATATGAGAGGAAATATATTTCAAGATAATCTATAATAATTTAAGAATGTCTTAGAGAAAGTTAATTATAAATGACATTAATTATCAATAATAAAGTGTATATATATATAATGATCTATTGATGTGATTAGTAATATATTTAATAATGTCCTATGAGGAAGACCACACTCTTAAATTGTCAACCAAGTTATCGAACCTATCCAAAACAATGGTCCATAAAAATTAGAGAGATGACCTATAAAAATAAAAAATGCTAGTAATGCTAGTTATAACAAAAAGGTAATGCTAGTTATAACAAAGCAATGAAATGAAGTCATTTACTATACCCAATTTTTTTTTTTATGGTTAGACCTTAGAACCATTGTACCAAGATGTTTACCCTCATTGAACCAATTTCAAGTAGTTTATCATAGTATCAAGTAATGGGAACCCTACTTTGTTTATATTATGATGTTTTTAGGATCCAAAGTGAGTTTCATTACATAGTTGACTAAAATATCATATCAGCCGAATCCATGGATAAAAAATTACCAAATATCCCTTGTATTATTGATTAGTACAAGAGAAAGTTAGATTCAATATCATTAATAGGAACTAATTTATCAAGGGAATATCCAGTTGAGTTTGTTTCCATGTGATGATCTTGTTATACTAGTGTCAAAGAAGGACAATATATGCAACATGTTAATTGACTATAGAGCATTTAAGAAAATGATAGTACTTAATAAAATCATATGGAAGAACAAGTATACATTACCATGCATTTATGATCTATTCAATTGGCTACATGGGAGCTCAATAGTCTAACATGATTGAACTTAAATGAGGTTATCAATAGATACTAGCCAACCCCATAAATGTTTGGAAGATAACTTTTAAGACTAGGATGGATCATATGAGTTGATGGTTATGCCTTTTATCTTGACCAATACCTTTATCATATTTAGAAATATAATAAAAATGTTACAACCATTCATAGGGTCCTTCATCATTGTTTACTTAGATGGATGACTATTGAGGAATATTACATTATTTGATACATTCTAATGTACCCCATGGTACCTTCATGATACAATTATAAATATATAATATATTAGGGTTAAGTATATATTTTAGGTGAGTGAGTTATATTTCGCTTTTCATGTAAGTGTCAATGTGTAGAAAATGTACAAGTGTCATACAAGAGTATAATATGTAGAAAAATTGCAAGTGTCATGTAATTTAGAGTGCAATAGTGTACTGAGAGAATGTGCACAAGTGTCATGTATGTAAGTGTGAAAATATATAAAATGATGGTGTGCGCAAGTATCTTATGTTAGGAATGCATGTAGAATTGTAAGATTCATGTAGAAGTGTGCAAGTATCATAGAGTCAAGTGTGTATGTAAGAAGAAAGTGAAGAGTCTAGTATGAAAGTGGCAAGATGATAATCCAAAGGTCATGGGACTTGTCATATGGAGAGAAATAGTCAAGTACATGAAGAGTCATATTATTTATCTATATTATGGAGACAAATCTCCATAAAAAAATATTTGATTATCTATTATCTGATTGTAAGAGGCAAATGCAAAAAAGTGAATAAATCTTGTATCCAAATACTAAGCAATTAATATTGTAAGTTTTCTTCATGCATAGTTCATGAATGGTTTAGGCCATTTACATTCATATTTGATATTATAAGTGAATGTTATTTTAATTATTATATTTGTCTAGTGGGGATAGAGGCTATGAGAGTCAATGAATTTGAATCCAGTATGGGAGGGATAGTGTAGAAGATGAATGGAAATGAGGAGCTTTATGGGTTTGCTAAAACTTTGCAAACTCTAATGGGTAAACTAGACTGTAGCAGTGATGAGGAGGTCAATTTATAAGTGGCTATTTCTAAGGTTTGTCTTCGAAAATATGGGAGGCAAGTCGATGCTCAAGGTTGTTCTACTTTTACACTCACAAATATTGAGGTGGTCATTCCTAGAAGTAAGTCCCCTCATCCTATGGCTCTCAAGAAAGTATCTTATGACTTCCCAGGTGGGTCCCTAGGTTCTAGATCCTTCCATAACCCAGATGCATTTTCCTTTTCTAAAATTACCACTAGAGACTTTGGTTCTAATTACTCTAGTATCCAGTTTGACCTATCTTCTTTTAGTGATAATTTAGTCATCTCTAACAAGATTGTGATAGCCACCATGGAGGAAGGTCCACGAAACCTAGTTGGAAATTTTCATGGGGGCAAACCCATAATTGATACCATTAGAAAATGGGCTATGATTAAATGGAAACCAAAATGTTACCTAGATATTTTTTTGGTTTCTAATACCTTTTTCTTGATCAATCTCAATTATGTTGAAGACTCACAAATAATTCTAGGTAGGGGCCCTTAGTTCTTCATAGGGGTATTTTCATATGAAAATGGAATCCTGGTTTTAATCCTATAACTCAAAAGGTCAACCTAGCACCTCTTTGGATGAGGTTTCCTAATCTACCTTTCCACCTCTAGTATGAGGCTATCCTGAGGGGTATAGCAAAGGTGATTGGTGACTTGGTCCTAATTGACTCTATTTCTAGGGCCAATTCTAGGATGGTTTTTGCAAGAATGCGAATAATGGTAGATCCTAAGATAAACTTACCAAGTCACATTGATCTCATTTAAAAGTTTAGCTCTTGGACCCAATCTATAACTTATAAGAATAGTCCCATTAGGTGTTTTGTGTGTAAGATATTTAGTCACTCTCCTAGCTCATGTTTGAAGAACATCTAGAACAAGGAAGATCCTCCTCAGCGAAATTGCTCCAAGAAACTGTTAGTCCCAAAGCACCAGGGTATTTGTTTAGAACCTATTTAGAGCTCAGTGTTGGCATTGGATTCTATCCTTGATCCTCCTATTCCTATGAATAGGGAAGTAGAAGAGATTCTAGATATTGACATAGATAACCCAAGTGTGGTAGAGGTGAGAAATACAACCGATGATCCTCTTGATCCCCCTTGTCATGAGGATTGGGTTTCTAAAACCCATATTCTTTAGGAGTTCCTTTAGAACTCCTTTTTTAACTCAAATCTCAAGAACTGAACCCTGAGGTAGAGGGTAGTTCTCAAGGGTATCATGAGGAGGTAAAATGTTAGGGTTTGCATAAGGAGGAATATTATGTTATGGTTGATGCCCCTATTTGTACTTAAAATAATGTTCAAGTTCATTACTCTCCCCTTAAGTTGGAGATGCTTAAATTCCCTAGTGTCGGGGAGGAATCGAGAGGTAGAATCAAATATCATAGATGAACTACAAAGGTAGCTAAAATTTGATAAGGAAAAAGAGTCAAAAGGAAATCAACTTAAGATGGATTCATTTGGTCACTCCTCTTACTCTCCAAAGGGGGGAATATTTTAAGTGGATATTTTCTCATGGAATATTCAGTGGAGGTTTTGTGGAGGTTTTGGTTGGTCTTATCCCCTTTTCCCTTAGTATTGGAGGAAGAAATATTCAAATACCAAAATTTGTGGATGGTAGATTGAATTTGATGGCAGAGTTCAGACTATTTGAGTTCTTTCTCCTTCCAAATGTACAAATTTTTGGGGATGATATTTTTATGACTCTAACCCTCTTGTTCCTGGTGGTTAGCAAGATGGATCCATTTCTCAAGAACTCTTAGTATTCAACTTCTTAATTGATGGAATCAGTTTTTGTATCCAAAAAAATTCCAAGCTATGATAGAGTGGTGGTTTACATTGCCATATTGCTTATCCAAATGATAGCCTAGTTCATATTGGTGGATTCAATCTCAAACAGTTTTACCAGGCTCAAAACCATTTAAAGTTTTTGATTTTATGTTTGGTGGTATTCCTTTTTAAAATTTGGTACTTGTTTCTATTTTTTTGGGTGGGAAGCCCATTTAAATTTATAGATTTAATTTTACCGATATTTTAATTCTTAATTGGTTCACTTTATGTACTGACCGTATCTTTCATTGTATGACTTTAGGATTTTAAATTTTATTTTATTCTATCAAAATCACCACATGGGTAGGCCTAGGTGCGGCCTTTCTTAGTTTTATGTTCACTACCACTCCCTTAGTGGCTAGTTACTTTCTATAAAAGGTTTGGATTTCCTTTCAAAACTCCTTCGTCCACCAAATCAAAAAAATATATATTATACTAGCCTTGATATACATATTAGATTGCTCATATATAAATCTATTGTTCATTGTTAATATTATTTTTTATTTGTGGAAAACATTCCAAAAGGGATGCCACTTTCAGATAATACCCAAAGAGGCAGGGGTATCCATTCTACCAAAAGTTCCCAGGACTCGGACCTGGCCTACCACCTTTGACATACTCAAGGAGCAAATAAACTCACAAAACCAATTTAAAAATAAGTAAATAACAACAAAAATAATAAAATAAAATAAAAAACATGCTCCTTGAGTGTGTCAAAAACAAAAGCACAACCAAACATGCACAATAAGATAAAAGAAACCACAATACAAACCACATAGAAAAACACAATAACCACATAAAAAAACACAAACAAGACAAAAACAATAGAACACTACAAAGACATAACCCAAAAAAAACATGAAAAATAAACACAACCAAAACCTAAAAAATTAAAATAAAATAAAACTAAAAAAAAACCAACAATAGACAATAAACAAAAACAAAAAACATAGAAAACACTCACACATAAAAATACGAATTAACACAAACAAAGAGAAACCCAAGAAAAAGAACGAAAAAACACAAGAACAATAACAAAAAACATAAAAACAAACACAAAACAAAAAAACACATGAACAATAAAAAACAATGCAAAGAACACAAAAACAAAACAAAATAAAAGAACCCACCCACCTTAAAAAACTAAACAAAAAAAAACAAAAAATAATTTAACATAACAATGACCTATCTAGACCAGAAGACTAATAAGGCAAGAATAAACAAAGGAAACAAAATAAATAATAGAATGAGCTAGGGAACTAAAAAAAACTGAATGAACCAAAGAGAAGCAAAAAAAAAAAAAAACAAGAAGAAACTAGGTACCTTCAGAACTGGAGTCATCCAAAGAAATGATAGAAGGAAGAGCTTCCCTAATTTGAGAAGCCCACCATATAGGAGGGTGGCCATAACAAGTAAGACAACCTTTATCCAAAGTCCAATTAGCTAAAGCATCAACACTCTTGTTTTGATCTCTGACCACATGATCATTGTTAATATTTTGAACTTTAATATTATGGCTTATTTATATTGGGATCTATGATATTCTATGGTAGTAAGGCTTAAAATCCAATAATGGTATTAGATTTTCCACCTAACTCTATATATATTTTGATAGATCTTATTTTATTACTATTAGCCACCATCACTTAACTTTGTCCATTCTTGATAGAGTTATAGAAGAGTCTATCCACTTTGAAGGTAATGAAGACTTGGAATCTATTTCTAAAAGGTCTAATTGAGTAGATATTGAGGGAACAAGGACTAGTCATCTTGATTTTGAGTGCTAGGGTATTTTCACTTGGTTCAAGGAAAACTAATGAATACTAGGAATTATCTTAATATTTGATTAAGGGCCAAATTAGGATAAAATTTAGATATTAAAAGAAAGAACCAAATAAAAGAAAGTTAGAAATTTGGGGTCATTCAAAGTCACCCTTATTATATTTAGGATTCTCTAGAGAAGAAGAGGATAATCACTATTGAATATTGAAAAAGAAACTAACTCAAGGAAAGTTGACTATTCAAGGATATTTATAGTCACCTAGACATTGATATTGGATTCTATAGAAACAATAATAATCATATTTGGTTCTTAGGTGTCACCTAAGACATTGAAAATAAATTTCAGATAGATAGAGGATCATCACAAATTTTAGATATATTGAAGCATCAAAATCTTCCTATAGAGTTTGAGAAGCATCAAAATTTTCCTAGAAAGATAGAGAAGTATTCTAGCTTCTTGAATATAAAATTTAAGAAGAAAAAGTACATAGAATGATAGTGCTAGAGAGTATAGAGAATTAGAGGATATCTAAGCTACCATGGAATTACAAATTTCAAAGAATAAGTAAAGCCAATAAAAGAGAAGAAATCTAGAATAGAGAAGAAGTAAAGCTCAAAGTTGAGAAACCAAGCTGACTGAATATATCTTTATATCAATTTAGTCTTGGTCATGGATCAATTTTTGAAGTAGGTTATTCAAGGAAGATATTCATTGCAATAGTTAATAAAAAGGCCATAATATCAAGGACAATATAGAGGCTATTTTATATTATAGCACTATAACTAATTAGATACTAGTATTCAAATATTCAAAGCACTATTATATAATGAATCACTATCAATATTCAAGCACTAGTTAGGCACTAATATTTAGAGAAATACAAGAAGACATACACATTATCTCCTTAGGCAAGGTACTTATTCTTCAAGGAAGAATAGAATATATTAGAACTCAAGATAGGCATTGGAAGATAAAAATAATGAAGAGACAGTCAGTATCCATCAATAGAAAAGAAACGTTTAGCCTCCATTAACAAACAAATATTTGGCCTCCAAAAAAAAATAAATGTTTGACTAGCATCCCTAGAAAGACATTTGAGGAGAGACGAGAGTCGTGGACAAGGATTGGAATTCTAATCATTCAAGAATGTTATGAAATTTTTCTTATTCCTATCGTGGAATATATGTTGACAAACCTAAGTAACGTTACTCAATGTTACATTCTATTGTTATAACAGTGTAAAGATTTGAAGGGATATGAGTTCAAGATTGGCTTTTAAAAAATTAGTTGGAGTGATAAGGTTTTTATATTCTTTAATTCAGATTTCAAAAAACATCTTTAATTTTAATTTATTTTAGATATGAAGTGATAAGGTATACAACTTAGCTTTAATATTTTAAGTTATGAAATTTTATAAAGCTTTTAAATATTTTCAAAGGTTGAATATTAGAGAAGTTAAAATTTTGATGAATTAAAGTACATTGGAGTTAAAAGGGTTTAGGATTTAAATATTTTATTTTTTGAAAGTTTTGAAGAGTGGAGTTGTTTTATTTGGAATAATTTAAAGTTTTATGAAGTTTTTAGAGAGTGAAAGTTATTGATTTGTTTTTAAAACTTTGCAAATAAGGGAGTTAAAAGAATTTTTACATCAAAGGTTAGAAATTTTAAAATTAATTTTTTTTATATTAGAGTGTTATTATTTGAATTGGGAGATATAACGTTAACAACTTCAATGAAATTAAATCATCAAGTTGAATTATTATCATGGAAGAAATTATTATAAATGCATTCAATGAGGATAGTGAAGAAATGGTAAACAAGTTAAAATTTGATACTTAAAACTTGATAGATGTAAAATTAAAATACCAACATGGTGTAAAAATAAACTTGAGTATTATCAAGTGCATTAGCTCAACTTATTATATTCCTTAATATTTAAGGAGGAGACCAAGGTTCTTGTCAAGTGATACATGGATAATATCCAAGATTTTTTGTAATACCAGTATATAGTGATGATGTAATATGGGTGGGACCCATTTAAATCCCACAAAACCAATTAAAAAAATACACTTGAGGATTCAAATCTAAATATTATTAATATGAAATCACTAATTGGAAGTATAACAAGAATAAATTCTATAACATAATCTACAACTACTTTGAGTACCATGGAGTTTGAAAACATGCGAATTGTTTATAAAGAAAATAACGGAAGAATGGTCTTAGTTGTGAATAAATGGCTATTTTGTTTTCTTAAGAAAATAAAAGAACTCAAAGTTCTAGAAAGGAAGTATAAATAAACGAAAATATGTTGTATTCAGTTAAAGTGTTATTATTGAAATAGAATTGGACATAAAGAAGCAAATTCTTGGGGAATATCTATCAATGTAAATTTTGTGGAAGAAAATACCATTCTATAATATTTTTTTGGTATAAAAGAAAATATTATGGAAGATATGAAAAAATTCTATTATTAAGATTAGACAACTTTTTTCAAAAGCTTTATTGTAGTGGTAAGGGCTTTGGCTTCTCTTTGAGAGGTCTAAGGTTCAAACCCCACACAATATGAGGGGATCATGAACCCTCATAAAATACTTTGTAAACTCATTAAAAATATCAAGTGGCAGTATCTCAACTGATTAGATTCCTCCACATTTGAAGAAGCACCCAAGTTTGAATCTTACCAAATGATACGTGGATAATATCTAAACTTTATTGCAATGATACTATGTGGTGATGATGTAATATAGGTGGGATCTATCTCAATCCCATCTAACCCATTAAAAAAACACTTCTTTAAAAATCTTATTTTTAAAGCAACTTCTAAAAATAGAGCAAAGTGTTCTATTTTTGAAATGTTGTACAAAAATGAAGGAAAAACATTGAAGGATCAGATTGAAAAATAAGAAATAAGGAAATTGATCACATATGGTCCAAATTTATCATATAGAAAAAGAAGAAGATCAAGCAATACATGAACAAGATAATGAAAATATAAATACTGAAGATTCAAAGAATGAAGATGAAGAAGACCTCAGAGTAGAGCTCACGCATGTAATTGAATATTAAGATAAAGGTCTAAAAGAATTTGATTGAATATCAAATATGAATATTGAATATTTAAGATCAATATTGAATACTAAAGTCTTCAATAACCAAATAACGTAATACATGATGTGTTGATGAATATTACATTATATGGTACATCTTAGTATACCCTCATCATACATTCATGGTACAATTATAAATATGTAATAGATTAGGGTTGAGTATATAGTTTAGGTGAATGATTTATATTTTACCTTTCATGAAAGTGTCAATGTGCAATATAAGTTAGAGTGCAAGAGTGTATTGAGATAATGTGCACAAGTGTCATGTATGTAAGTGTAAAAATATGTAAGGTGATAATGTGCACAAGTGTCTTATATTAGGAGTGCATGTAGAAGTGTAAGAGTCATGTACAAGTGTGCAAGTGTCATAGAGTCAAGTGTGCATGTAAGAATAAAGTGAAGAGTCTAGTATGCAAGTGGCAAGCTGATAAGCCAAAGGTCATGGGACTTTACATATGGAGAGCAATGGCCAAATACATAAAGATTCATATTTTATGTCTATATTATGGATACAAATATTAAAAAATGATATTTTATTATCTATTATCTGATTATAAGAGGTAGATACAAGAAAGTGAATAACACTTGTATATAGATTTTGAGCAATCAATATTGTAAGTTTTCTTCATGCATGGTTCATGAATGATTTAGGCCATTTAAATTCATATTTGATATTATAAGTGAATTTTATTTTCATTATTATATTGGCCTTGATATACATATTATATTTCTCATATATAATTCTACTCTTCATTATTGATATTTTGACCTTTATTATTGTGGCTTCTTTATATTAGGACCTATGATATTCTATGGTAGTAAGGCTTAAAATCCAAAAATGACATCCTCATTTTCTATAAAATATGATAGGAATATTTACAACATGTATATCAAGTCTTAGAAAATCAATGCTATCATAAAATTTGATTTAACATAGGAAAGTATACTGTCAATATCACATAGATATCATACATAGGTTATATAATTAATCAATAGGGCATACATGTAGATATAGGAAAAATTGTATCATCCAAGAGTGGTCCACACCCAATAATCTAATGGAACTCACAAGTTTCTTTAATCTTTCTATATTCTATCATAATTTTCTCTTGGGTTTCTCACATGTTTCATTCCATTTGAACCAATTCATACAAGGAATATGAAGTTTCACTAGACTTCACTAAAATATCAAGTATTTGATGAATTGAATCAATACATCTATTCAACACCAATGCTTGCTACACTATATATCACTTAGTCATTTGATCTAGGGACTTATTATTTTTGCTACATAGTTAGTGCCATTATAATCTACAAAGGGCTTAAACACCATCCATTTTGAGACAGTATTTAACATAACTCAATGTGACTCAACATATGCCAATTTGTTTTATACCATTGTTTAGGCTATAATATAATGGTACCACTACCTCATAGCTAAGGAAGCTATTTTATACATTATGAGAATATGAATTTATACTTCTTACATTCTAAAAGTAAGCATGAAAATCATAGGTATATGAAATGAATGACATATATGTAATAATCCATCTTGTGAACAAATATCATAAGCAAAGGGAGAATCATGTAGAAACTTATCTAAGATATCTATCAGTATGGATATTATTGGTTGTTCTCAGCTTTGAAAGGAACGAAACTAATGACTAGTAGGTGTTATGTCCTTTAGATATTGACTTTATCAATATTTATTTATAGTTTATTTATTGCATGCTAGATCTAAAAAACCTCCTTAAATATGATTTAGCATACCATATTGGTAAGCTTTATGTTTTATTTGATATGTCATGATATCTAGTAATTTAGAAGGCCCAGTAATTCAAATTGGTTAGGTATTTTTTTATCCATAAAAAAGATTTTGTGCTACAATAGTATTTCCACTTACCATGCATGTAGGAGTTGGAGATCTTTGTGAATTCTTATGCATCTTACAATATAATAAAAGTAATAAGTATGAACTAGAGTTTTACACAACATTATAGGTTCCTTCCAAGCCATGGGAGTTTATCAATGTGGATTTTATCTCAATATTGCTAGACAACAAGCATAAACATGATTTTACCTATCATTTTATGAATACATTAAATAATATGGTAATCATGAGACTATGTAATGAAATTATTGGTACTTTCAACATTGATAATCTATAATTTTAGCAGGTCTAGGTTCACTTTGGCCTACCTAGATCAATAGATTGAAATGATAATTCTAGATTCATTAGTAACTTATGGCACCACATTTGAAACTAATTAGACATTGAGTTATAATAGTACATAATATTTAATCCTTATATGGATAGACAAATGTTATGAATAGGATGTTAATGCATCTTCATTAAATATACAACCATTAACATCCTTTCATGTGAGATGAAATTATGATCTACATCCAATATTTCTATGATATGGATTTAAACTCTTTCATAGGTCATAATTCTTTCTAATAATACTTTGAATTATATATCACCTTCCATATCCCCACTAGAAACGTAATGCCAATATAAATCTGGAAAGTATGTAAAGTTGATAGGTTTGTATATCAGATGCAGAACATATAGACTCAATACAATGAGATTTATTAGTTTTAATAATAAATAAATAATATCCATGATCAATTAAATAATTCATGTACATTTCAAGGTTTTTGAATCTAGTGAAAAAACCCCTTGTGAGGCTACCTTAGTCTAAGAAACCACGACCAAGGGGTTCTACATCGTCAAAATAACCTAGAAGTCGTGACTAGCCCTGACTGCACCAACATAATCAATTGGATTTTGGGCACCCAATGTGTGTTTGGTAGGATGTATATTCAAACTAAGGACCTCCCTTGGAGGATTTCCCTAACCTCTCCAACTCACCTACAACATGTGGGTGTACATATGAAGTTATGGATAAGGTTTAGCTCGAAGAAAGTTTTCTTTAGGCCACAATAGAATGTCAAACTATTTTAGTCTAGTACATACACCATTCAAAACTAAGTAAATAAAAAACATTTGTTCTTCATATTCCATGTTACTTGGGGATGCATTTAATTTTTTATATAGAAATACTTAAATCACACCATTATTCTCTATTAGAGCCTATGATAATCCAACATCATATAGATTTAGGCCTAGATCATTTGAAACCTATAGTATTATACCAATTTATTGATGTCAATAATAGTAATTGTTAATTGATATACAACCTATTCAATATTTCTAAATAGGTTTAATTTCTTTCACCATCCAAGTGGTATGTGATTTCTCAAGTTAGGTGATCATTCCCATATGTTAAAGTTAATGCAATAGGATCAATTGCCTCTCAAGGAGGGATACATTATATAATCAAAGCATGGGTTGCTTATATACCCAAGGAAGATGATATAAAAATATGTCTAGCTTGTTAACCTTGGTACCTATTTGAGTTCTTTACTAGCTATGTTAGCACCAACTCAAATTGTGGCATCATGAGTTCTATGGTGCCAACATGTCTTTGACACCAACTATAGCGATGTCAATATTTATATTCAAATAGAATTATGGAACCAAGCCCATGTTTCATCAACAAACATAAAACTAGATAAAGGATATTATGGTACTAGGTGCTAAGCACATGTTTACATAGGATTATTTCATCCATTTTACATTGCATGGCTTAGTGACAACTATAGAGAAAGTAGAAATGAAATTTCTTCAACCATTCCTAAAACTATTTCTTGGTCATTTAGAATCTAATCCCCTTTGCATTCCAATTGCATTGTAACTATTATATATAATATATAAAGAAAATAATATAAATATCTCTTTTACTTCTATTGTTTGTCAATTCATGTCATATTTTTTCTCTTTTCTAGTTCTACCATCTCTTTCTTTAGGGATCTTCTTTAGATACTCAAAATACATCCTATTTTTTAAACACATCTTTAACTAAATAAAAAATATTATTTCCTATTTATATAAAGGTCACCATTACAAGCATTGATTTATAACCATGATTTAATAAATAAATTTCTAATTTTTTCTTTCCATTTGGATGTGGAAGTCAAGGGTGACTTGATTGAAATTTATTCCTAAGAAGATTTAGCATACATTGGAAATGAGGCACTCACATAAAAAAATTAGAAGAAGTAATTAGATAATTCATTGCATAAATATTATAACTATATAAATCCATATCAAATTCCTACTTTTCTAAAATCAATCATGAAATAAAATTATATAATATCCATTGAATTGAACTATTGTCTTTTTTATCTATATAAGTAAGAATATAGAAGTATAATGAATACACCCCTTCAAAATTCCACTAAATATCCAAATTGTTTATTATATATGCATAGATACTACAATAATAGAGGTAATTACAATTGTTTCTTTCTCATTACTATAATACAATCTTATTGAGGGACTTGAAATTTCAACTCGGAGCAATCAAATACATGCATTATTGTGAATAGAATTATTAGAATGTATCTCTATCTAATACTTATATTTAGATTACAAGAGGTAACGAAATAATTTTATCCTTACCAAATATGTTTTCCTTCTATACAAGTGTTAATGTAACAAAAAATCTAATTTTAATGCAATAAAGTTATAAACTTCAAGTAGATTATTATTAGCAATTAAATCTAAAAACAAGAGCTAAACCTATTTCAACTATACTACTTACTTTTTTATTATACTAGAGGAATTGGTAACTCATTTCAATTTTCTATGCCTCTTCATGGGTTTGAATCTCACTCCTTATCACCACTATAACCTTTAGTTGCATTGGGTAAACCTTTTACATAGCCGTCTATGCTGACATGATATGCCCATCAGTACTACGGGGCCCGGAGGATAATTGTATAATTTAATTTATTGATTAGATATTAATATTTTATTTCTTTAATTTTGGCTCTAAATACAATCTAAATGGTAATTTAGGTACCTATTTCATCATTTATTCAAATTTTCTTGTTATCTTTACCCATGCATGTTGATTTTGAATTTCTACAACATATATTGCCCCTCTCTTTATATAATTACAATCCTATTTGATTTTTCCTCTTCTATTGCTTACCCTATCCACAAAGCAAATACATACTTATATCCTTCATGGAACCCAAGGAATATTTTTATCCATATCCTCCTTTCATGTAACTATCTATCAAGAAGAGTTTTCTAACTCTTCTCCTTATATAGAACTTCAATTGTAATAAAGTTCCCTCTCCTTTCTGGTACATACAAGTCATCTTTCCATCTAGTTTTCTCCACAAAATATCCTTCAACTCTAGTTCTTCTAAGATTATGTTAAAAAGGTAGATCCACACATGCACATACATAAAAATTTACTATTATAATTTGGTAGATATCACATTTTCATCTATGCTCTTTGAGTTGCATACAAGGATTCCAAAATTCATATTCAACCTTAAGTATGTTAGGCAACTTTACTATGTAGGCCTTAAGTATAGGGAAAAATAATACTATCTTTTGTCCACTTAAGAAATAACTCATTATAATTACTCTTAAGATGCATTGGTACAATATAGTAATAGAGGTAAAATTGAGGAAAAAGAGACTTAAGCAACTAAGATATTGATGGTATTATGACCTAAAGGATATTTTAAGAAAACCCTCAGAGATAAGAAGTACAATGTCCAAAAATAGGCTAATCTAGATGAAGAGAAGCCCTCACCACTCTAGAAAGTACCAATGATTATGAATATAAAATACAAAGCTGGTATGACTACTCAAAAGTGGTGCACCTTCTACCCTAATCAAAATATAGTTTTGATTCCAGTATCAAACCATCATTAAAGGCTAGGGCTTTTTAAAAAAATAGGGTGTTAAAAAAAGAAAATCCTAGCATAGTAGAGGATGAGTCATGAGAGAGATATAGTGATCAAATACGTAAAAGATAGTCTATTTAACACTAATTTCACTACCACCTAGGACAAGATATACCCCAAAGGCACAAAATAAGTATTTTATTTTATAAAGGTAGCAATAGTTGACACCTTGATTACACCAAAATAGAATCCTAAGAAACAAATAGTGTTGGAGATTATGATATCAACTACATTATTGACTCTAGTAGTAATTAGCAAAGTAGTTTAACAAATGATAATTAAAAAATTGAAGGGGATCGGTATGTATGGATCTATGTTTTATGACATAGTTATAGCCATAGAGAAAAAATGGAGGTAAAAACCTAGGTTAACAAGGAGGAAATACTGAGATTATTATTGGGGAAAATGAGCTCTGGCGATTTTTTTCTCTAAACTAGGGTTTCTGGATTTTCAAAAAATCTCTGGCTTCTGCTGGCTTGCATAAGTGTCTTTGGGGTACGGTGGATCTGAAGGTTCGATCGGTGCCCCAGGAGGGTCCAATGGGGACTTCTCCGACTCCTTTTCCAAGAAGTACCAGCTCTTACGCTGATTTGTTTAAAGAAGATTCTCCTCCGAAGAATGCCGAAGCCCAAAATATGGCATATAAAAAGCTCTTCACGACTGCTGGGAATAGGTCTTCAGCACGTCGTGTGAATGGTTGTTTGCCGCAGGCCGAATCCAGGCCAAAAATCGTCATTGAGCCCAGCATGGTTGAAGAGTCAGTCCTCTATAGAGCTAACCATGATTTAATCTGCAAGTTCATGGGTATTCGCCCTTCCCTGAGCTTTCTGCATTCTTGGATCCGCCAGAACTGGGAGCCCCACGGTGAGTATTCATTGTGGTTTATTAGTAATGGTTATTTTATTGTCAGCTTCTCGGCTCTGGCCGATAGAAATAAGGCTTTCGAGTCGGAGAAGAAAAACCATGGCCCGACAGGGCTATTTGTTCAACCATGGAGGGTAGGATTCGATCCTCGTGTTGAACCTACTGCTGTCCCAGTGTGGATTCGACTATATGCTCTTCCAATGGAATTCTGGGGTGAGCAGGTATTGGCAATGATTGGCAATTCGATTGGTAGACATCTGGGTGTTGCCAGAGACACTATTGAAGGGAGCATGGCGGTGTATGCTCGAATATGTGTGGAGATGGATCTCAGCCAGCCTTTGTCGGCAGAGTTGGAAATTGAATTGGCAGGTCTTTCCTGGATTCAACAGCTGGACTATGAGGCCCTACCCTTTAGATGTAGGGTTTGCCACAAGCATGGACATTTGGCCCATTTCTGTCCTATTAATATGAATGCCAATATGGAGGCCCCTTCAAGAATGCCAAACCTACCTAAAGAGGATAAGGCTGCACCTAATAAAGATCCTATTAGCACCGGTCAGGGCCAGGAAGCTCAGAGAGAGGGTTTTGAACAACCCAGAAGAAAAATACGGACAAAGAAAAAGGAGGGAAAGGAGCAATCTCATCTCAGGCCTGCCAATAGGTATGAGATTTTTAAGTCATTGGTTGATGAAGAGGATCAATCTATGGAGGGCTTGGAGGGTTTCAAGGAAACTTCTTTTGTTCCCGGGCAACTCCCCCTCTCATCTTCTCCCGTCATACAGCAGGTAGTTGATCCCTCTGAGGTATCACAGCCAGTGTGTTCTGGTGCCTTAGTAGTCCATAACCAGGAGCAGACAGTATCTCAGGATGTTCGCATGGGGATAGCAGAGAAGAATAGGGAAAGGCCATCTTTGGGGATAACCCAGGTAGAAAAAAGATCAAAAAATAGCAATTCTCAGGGAGCAGGTAGAAGATCCAATAAGGAGCTGCTAGCAGCCCAGGGAGACAAATTGATCATGGGAGGATCGGTGAGGACAATTGACTCTTATTGCTCCTAGGGTAACCCATGATTATACAATCTTGGAATGTGAGGGGTTTAAATAGCAGAACCCATCAATCTGCTGTTCAAATATTATTAGAGAATAGCAATACTGATTTTTTGCTTTTACAAGAGACTAAGATGTCTTTGGATCTTATGTCTAAAACAGTCAACAAAATTTGGAGGGGTGCTGGTCATATGGATGTGGCTGCCCAAGGTGCCTCAGGGGGGGATTGTTACTCTGTGGAACTCTCTCGGAATGGTCCGCAATAGAACACCTTGCCTGGAGGGGTGTTCTCACTTCTCTTTTTAGGAATAATGTCTCTGCGGAATTCGTTCTAATCACTAACTTTTATGGATCTCAAAACCTAGAGGGTCAGAGGAAGCAATGGAAGGCTGTGCATGACATGCGAGCATCAAGGGAAGATCTAGACTGGATTATAGCGGGGGACTTTAACGCTAAATTATCTTCTAGAGACCAAGAAGGGGGAACACCTCTTTTGGATCCAGGGGACCGTTTCATGATTGCTCAAGTCCAGGCTTTGCACTTAGTGGACATTAAATGTCCTGGCAATAACTTCACTTGGACTAATAAAATGCGGGAGCCACATAGTAGGAAGGTGAAGCTAGATCACTTTCTGCTTTCAGAGGAGGCATTTGTAAAATGGAATATCAATTTTTAGATTTTAGCAGGCCCTATTTCTGATCACTGTCCTATTCTGTTGGAAGGCGGGACTAGGATGGGGCACCATCACAAACCTTTCAGATTTGAGAATTTTTGGCTTCAAAAAGAAGAACTTCGGGAGAAAATCCCACAGTGGTGGGAAGAAGGCCGCCCAGCTTATGGGAGAGCAATGTTCGGAATCCACAAACAACTTCAATATGTCAAAACTCAGTTGAAGTATTGGAGGCATTCTAATAAAATTGACTTCCAGGCCCAAAGAGCTCCATTGGTGGCTCCAGGGATGAGGTCCAAAAATAGTTCAGAGAAGGAGTAATAACTGACCAGCTCAAAGTTGAGGATGATGCCTTGCATACAGCGGTTGAGGACATTGACAACCAGGAGGAGATCTATTGGAAGCAGAGAGCAAGAACCTCCTGGTTATTAGAAGGGGATAGAAATACAAAATTCTTTCATCGGACTGCTTGTGCTCGAAGACAGATGAATAAGATGGAGGTCCTTCAAGATGAGAACGGTCATTCCTTTGATACTCTTCCAGGTATACATTCCCATGCTATGGATTATTTTTCTAAGATTTTTAAGGAAAGTGTGGTTCAAGATGTAGAGGCCCAAAATGAAGTTATTTCTGTCATACCTGCTATTATTTCGGAGGATGAAAATCAGGCCCTCCTCAAACCCATTGATAGGGATGAATTGAAAACTGTGGTCTTTGGAATGAGCACTGGTAAAACTCCTGGTCCAGATGGCTTCCCAATTGAGTTCTTTCAGGATTTCTGGGACTGCTTAGAGGAAGATGTAAGGGCTGTTGTTGAAGAGTCCAGAGAAAATAAGAGAATGCTTAAAGCTATAAACCACACGTTCATTACCTTGATTCCAAAAGGGGAGGAGGGGGTTCATATTTCAGATTATAGGCCTATTGCCTTATGTAATGTGTTGTACAAAATAATCACAAAGGTAATGGCTGAGCGCCTAAAACCTCTTCTTCACAACATTATCTCCTCTGAGCAAGGGGGCTTTGTTGAGGGACGATAGATTCTGGATGGGGTGGTTGTGGCCCAGAAAGCAATCCATTCAATGCACACTTCTGGTAATAAAGGGATGTTCATTAAATTGGACATGTCAAAGGCTTATGACAGGGTTGAATGGAGTCTCCTGGCTAAAATGATGGCAGCCTTCGGCTTCTCTCAAGGCTGGATTGAGTGGATCATGAGCTGTGTCTCTTCCCCGACTTACTCTGTGCTTATCAAGGGCCTTCCTTCGCAACCTTTTGGAGCTTCTCGGGGTCTGCGCCATGGGGATCCCTGTTCCCCTTATCTTTTTCTCATTCTGGCTGAAGGTCTTGGCAGAATTTTCTTGAGGAGAAGACAACAAGGCAGATTATTGGGTATTAGGGTGGGGGATGAAGTTTTATCGCACCTGCAGTTTGTGGATGACACTGGTTTGATGGGAGTGGCCAGCATCAGGGAAGCAAGAACGATTAGGGATACTCTTAATGTCTATCTCAGGGCTACTCAACAGGTCATTAATGACAAGAAATCCAAAGTGGTCTTTTTTAATCTGGAGCAAAGGCTTCAAAACAGAATTTTAGAAATCTTGGGATTCACTAGGACTTCTCTCCCTGTGGTTTACTTGGGGATCCCCTTGCACTTCAAGAAGCTAAAATTAGACACTTGGAGGAATTTTCTGGAGTGTATCAAGGACAAAATTAATCACTGGTCTCACAAGTGGTTAAGTTATGGTGGCAGATTAACGTTCTTACAGTCAGTCATTCAAGCCATGCCAATCTACAAATTTTCTATCCTGGCTGCCCCGCTTACAATATGGAAAGAGTTGGACAGATGGCTAGGAAGTTTTTGTGGGAAGGAGCTAAGGGAGAGAGAAAGTGGGCCTTAGTGGGCTGGGATAAAGTCACCCAACCCAAGGTAAAAGGTGGGTTGGGACTGAGAGGATCCAAGTTAAATAATCAAGCCTTGGCTGGAAAGTTGTACTGGAGGTGGATTTCCCAACCAACTTCCTTATTCAGTAGAATCCTAACTAGTAAATATTTGGGTCAAGTTAACCCCAATGAGGTGGGCCATTTCCATTTGGATGGTACTGGATCCTTAGTGTGGTAGGCTCTCAAGCTAGGATCTCAAGTTATTAAAGACCAATTGTTTTGGAAAGTGGGGAGAGGGGAGAAGGCTCGTTTCTGGACCGATTCATGGGATCAGTACCCACCCATCATTGTTGAATTCCCCGAGTTACTTCCAATAAAATCTGCCATAGAAACCAAGGGTTGGGTCCAAATTGAAAGTTATTTCAACACTACTCAGCTGGGGGAGTATAAGTTTAAGAAGTTTAAGAGGTTGGAGGAGTGGCCAATTCCAATCCCCTCGGAGTTGGCACCCATCTTGACCAAAATCTTGACAGAAAGGTTTCTCATAGGGAGAGACGAGGAGGATGAATTAGCTTGGGGCTATGGGAGCCTTGGTGTTTATACAGTGAAGGATGGATATGACAAGATCCTCCTAGAGCCTCCCCCCCATTCTTATCCGATTGAGGATTGGAGAAAGATTTGGCACTCCAAGGGCTGGCCGAAAGTAAACTTTTTTGCCTGGCAGTTTATGCACAATGGTATTCTCACTTTTGACAATCTCAGATGTAGAGGAATCATCGGCCCTTCTCAATGTGTTTTATGCCACAAGAACGAGGAAACAACTGATCACCTGATGTTTGAGTGCCCTTTCACGCGTCAGATTTGGAAGCGATGGTTCTCTCACTATAAAATCCAGGTTAATGGTGACATGAATCGGACTAATATTTGGGAAAGATGGAAGAGGGGTAGATTTAAATCCAAAGCTCTTCAAATTGGGTGGGAGCTTGGCTTATACTTCATTTGGTGGCAAGTGTGGTTGGAGAGAAATGCTAGAATTTTTAGAGAAACCTTTTCCTCGCTAGATGGAGTTTGGCAGGTCATCTGGAGCAAAGTCACAGAAACTGTTGCCGTCTACGCTAAAGAGGAAACTCAGGTTGGTCCTGGGCCAATGGAAGAGGGAGTTGAAAAGCAAGAGGGACAGGATAGAGCCAGTTGGAAACCACCCCTAGAAGGCTGGATTAAAATCAATACTGATGGTGCTGCAAAGGGCAATCCGGGTAGTGCCAAAATTGGCATGGTCTGCCGAAATCATGAGGGATCAGTGCTCTATTGGGAACTGCAGGGCTTGGGTAGAGCCACAAATAATGAAGCAGAAGCCATTGCTATCAAATCTGCTTCTATTTGGGCAGTTACTCAGGGCCACAGGAGGATAATTCTTGAATCTGATTCTCAAATTCTGGTTGGAGCTCTAGACTGCATGAGGAACTTTGCGTTGAAAGCTTGGAGGTTGAGGATTCTGGTCTCTCAAATCAAGGAATTATGGAGGGAATTAGATGATGTGATTCCAGTTTATGTGAGCAGAGATTTAAACAAAGCGACCGATTTCCTGGCTAAGATGGGTGCTGAGAAAGAGGTAGGGGTGCAGCTGCACAGTGACATGCCTATTGAAGATGAGGTGATTAGGCAGGGCCTTGAAAGATCCTTGAGCCAATGATCAAAGAAAAAGCTAAGGGTGGTTTTTGTCATGATTTCATGACCTGTTGCGCCATCGCGGCCATTGGAGGTAAGTTGTCGCGATATCGCGACATGTTGCACCGTCGCGGCCATTGGAGGAAAGCTGTCATGATATCGCGACATGTTGCACCGTCATGGCCGTTGGAGGAAAGTTGTCACGATATCATGACATGTTGCACCATCACGGTCGCTGGAGGAAAGTTGTCATGATATCACGACATGTTGCGCCATCATGGTCATTGGAGGAAAGTTGTCACGATTTCGTGACATGTTGCGTCATCGCGGCTGCTGGAGAAAAGTTGTCATGATATCGCGACATGTTGCGCCATCGCGGCCGTTGTGGGAAAGTTGTCACGATATCGCGACATGTTGCACCGTCACGGCCATTGGAGGAAAGTTGTCACGATATCGCGACATGTTGCGCCGTCACGGCTGCTGGAGAAAAGTTGTCACGATATCGCGACATGTTACGCCATCGCGGCCGCTGTGGGAAAGTTGTCACGATATCGCGACATGTTGCGCCGTCGCGGCCAAGGGAGGAAAGTTGTCGCGATATCACGACATGTTGCGGTGCCATCACGGCCAAGGGAGGAAAGTTGTCACGATATCGCGACATGTTGCGCCGTCACGGCCGCTGGAGGAATTGGTCGCGATATCGCGACATGTTGCACCGTCGCAGCCAAGGGAGGAAAGTTGTCACGATATCATGACATGTTGCGCCATCATGGCCGCTGGAGGAAAGTTGTCACGATTTCGTGACGTGTTGCGCCGTCGCGGCCGTTGGAGGAAAGTTGTCGCGATATCGCGACATGTTGCTTCGTCGCGGCCAAGAGAGGAAAGTTGTCATGATTTCGTGACATGTTGCTCCGTCACGGCCAAAGGTGGAAAGGTGTCACGATTTCATGACATGTTGCTCCGTCGCAGCCAAGGGAGGATTGTTGTCACGATTTCACGATAGGTTGACTTTTTGCGGTCAGAGGAGTCTTGTGTCGCGATTTCGTGACTTGTAGCTTTTTCGTGGCCAAAGGTGAAGTTGGTGTTTGCTGCGCGATTTCATGACAAGTTGTTGTAACAGACCAATCAGCTCCCTCAGCTAGCTTGGTATTGGTTCAAGAGATTTGGCTCCATTGCAAATCTTCCTCTTCTCTTGTAATCATGTGCTTTCATTGTTTTCGGTTGGGATGTGTCTACTCCCAATTGTAACTGATCTTTGTTTTAATACAAGTTTTTTTCAATTTTTTCAAAAACAAGGAGGAAATACCTCATGTAAGCCCTCCACTAAACTAGAAAATGACTAGTACAATGGCCATAATTACATTCATTCCCCTACCTAAAAACTCACCATTCACCATCCTAGCTTCTCATTGTACTAATTTTTTTTTGCTTCTTCTTATTTATATCTTCCTACTCCTATCTCCTCTCCTTCTCTTTTCTAGTTTTTGTTGTGCTTCTCTCATACTCCACTAGTGTAGCCCATGTTTTTTATAGGTGCTACTTATACCATGGGTCATCAAGGCGTACTCCACATCCTACCATCACCATTATAATAGGTAGCACTTTTATCACCTCATTTCCATCTCCACTTGTACAAGTTCTTGTGTCATAATCCATAGTTCCATAAACTATGATTCTCCTATCATCCATCTTGGTCAGATTTGTATCGCAAACCACTCCCCATTTTCTCTACATATACTTTCATCACTGATTAGTTCACAACTCTCACCATGCATACCATCTCTAGTCACCTTCCATACCATGTAAAACAACTACTCCTACAGGTGATGCCACCCACTATTCCTACTCAAGAATTTGAATTTGTAGAAGTTCCTTCATTAATGAGTACCTCTTAGTGTCCTGAGCCAAGTTATGCATACCAAGCTAGAAAATTGAGGTTTAAAATGAACTAGATACTCTTTTCGATAAAGAGAAGGCATGGAAAAGAGTACAAGAAAATTAATAAGAAGACCTTCAAGAATTAAATACTCTTCCACTCATAAATATAAAAAAATGGATAATGTATACTTTGTTTAATCCATGAACATTGACCCTTCTAACCTAGCATTAGTCCCTACTAACTTAACTATCAAAGTTTCCATAGCTAGACATAGATTAACTAGAACCATACTATATGGCCGAGTTGGTGAACCATCTCATACTAGGTATGGTAATAAAGTATGACCAACTAGTAGTTGACAATGAGGTAGTACAAATTAGAAAATTGAGACTAGAGGTAAAACTTATAAATATTAATCCTAAAAGAAACAAAATCCAACAAGAAAATAAGGGGCTTAAGAAAGAGAATGTTGAAAGAGACTAATTGAAGAAATAAGTGGAAGACCACAAAGCCCAACTTGTCAAGTTCAAATTAATTTTGCAAGAAATTAACAAATAATAGGGTATACTACTAGAGAACATAGAAAATAAGAACCAACAAATCAAGGAATTAGAAGCCTTTAATCCTATAGAGATAGTGATTGAATCAAAATTGGGCCAAGCAATTGAAATGACCAAGGATTTATAGGTCTAGATAAAGGAGGAGGTAAAAATACCTATGGAAACTTTAGGATAACATTTTTTTATAAGAGAAAGCTTTAAAATAGCTACGAATATCATTAAACAAGTAAAATACTAGCTTTTTACAACATTTGAACATTAAGAAGCTCTAAATCTCCTTGAATCGATGACCCACACACAAAAAAACCATAAGGACATGGTGAAAATTATTAGAAAGATCCTAGACATCCAAAGGAACTTACCAAACTACAAAGACAACTTGATGTCTCTAAAAATCTAAGTCCAAGAAATGGAAGAAGAAATTTAGGGGTTAATTGCTACTAAAATGCTAGATATCTTTGATTACAAGAAACATGTCCTAGATGATGACGTCATATCTGCCATGATTAAAGAAGAAAAATATCAAGCTAATAAAGAAAATACCTTTGTATTTATTTTTATGTATTTCTTTTATACATTTTACTTTATGCAATTTCAATCGTTTATATTAGAGGCACAAACAAGGAAAGCAAGGAGTTGACCTTAATTTGGATTCTTGGAGAAGAATTTGAAAAGAACGTCCAACCTTTTTGAATCTCAAATTTGGGTTCACGACACATAATTTAGAAGTTTGGGCAATTTCCTAGATCAACACTACTTAAAAGCAAAAATATCCTATGTATACCCGAATATGTGTTTCCATAAATATTTCAAAAAAATTCTAAAAACAATAAAATTAAATCTAGATCAAGAGAATAAGAGAAAAGGAGCAAGTGCCTAAAGAAAATATTTATTTTGTATTTCCTTTAGGTGAGAACCTTAAGGACATTGAAATGCTCTCTTTCGATGGTGATAAAAAAATTGGGTGATGTTTTAGGCGAGAAGTAGAGTAAAGTAGACAATTGGATGGAGAGTGACACACAATCGCTCAATTTAAGATGAGATTGGCATAATTTGAATTTAAACCATTTAAGATGCATATTAATATGCACTCATGGCAAAGAAAAAATTGTTACGTAGACAAAAAAATAATGTGAGAGAAATAGTATAATCCTATAGAAGAAGAGGATAAAACAATAGTGGAAGAAGATAGCAAAATCAAGAAGGAGAAGCTAGTACATCTTAGAATAACAAAGAAAATAGATATTTATCAAGAGGAAGAGGAGGTTAAGGTATAATAATGGGTAAAGGATTCTCCAAAAATTGTTATCGATGTGGAGAATTTTATTAGGACCCAAAATATCCAACCTAATAAGAGCACCAAATATTTTTTTCCTAAAACACTTAGGTTTAACCAAGGTTGATATAACCATTTCTAAACTTTTAAATAATTTTCCTATTACTTTTATTACATTTGTCCATCAAAGCAAGTTCTCTATGTGTAAATATTTACCCATCACTATACTTATGTTTGTCTATAAATGTAATTACACTAGGTGTAAATATTCACCCATCCCTATACTTACATTAGTCTTTCAATGTAAGTACACTAGGCTTAAGGATTTACCCATCTCTACTACATACATAGTTCTATTTATGTATGAGTACTAGGTGATATCCAAATAAAACTATCATTTCCTTCTTAAAACTAAAGGCTAGCTCATATTTTTTCATTCAATCGATGATATCGTGCTAATCATTACACATCACATAGGTCCTTATTATGTGAGTGTATGACAAGATTTATTTATAAAGTAGATTCTACTTAGCTTATTTAATAGTTTATTATTTAGATAGGAGTTGAGTGTTGATTTTAAATAGCGAAGTTAATCCCTTAACAACTATAAAAACACTAAATTAAGTTTTTTTTCCTATTCACTAACTTTTTTTAACCCCCCAAAACCATAATGAGAAATATAAACTAAAATATTATTAAATAGTAATTTATTTTAAACTATAAATAATCCATCTATTAGATATTCACATAGCCGTAACAACTGATCTAGCATTCAATCGAGATAAAAAAGAAAACACTCTACTAAATTTAATCCATCCACAAAGACTTTGAAACATTAACATTATTTTATCTTTCCATCATAACCAAGACATCCTTTTTTTTATTCCACCATTATAGATTAAAAAATATTTGCAACACACTTCTAGATATGATTACTATTACAACATTTGTTTTCTAAAATGTTTAGCAATATATTTCATTGGATATTATCATTGTAGTGTTACAAAAAATCTTTCTACATAGCTCTATATGGAATCTACTATCCAGATAGGTAACCTTAAAGTGATTATAAAATATAATAATTCCATATCTTCTTTTTGCAAAGTATACAAACGTGCAAGAGCTTCTTCCTAAAAACATAGAATTGAGAGAGTCTACCATTGTCACTCTCTACTGACCCTGACCTATTTCAAATGTTGCCCTCCTTTGCTACTATTATCAATCATCAATAAGTGATGCCTTTGTATTAGGATCAGATATGGCTCTAATTTTAATAAGTATTGTATTCATTCTGTATGCAATTTGATCTCAAGCTACATTCTTTCATAATATGGGATTCATGTGTAATATTTAACAACATGTTAAGTCCCAATACAATTAATATTTTCAAATATTCACACAAATAAAAAGAATAATAAGCAACTTAGTTTTCAAAAACATTCACACAATTGCATTTTAAATCATTTCACAAGAAACAAAAATTATAGCACTCGAATTTCCTTTTTCATTAAAAAGACAATGGTTTTGCTTATCCTTTCTATAAACATACAAAAATTAGTTTTCACATTTTTTCGTTGTAAGTCCATTTATTTAATTTGAAAAAATAGCATAATATAGTCAATCTATAATGAATCTTTTTATTTTCCCATAAAAAAACATAAAAACTTCCAATAGGAGCCAATCATAAACAAATAGCTTACAAACATTTTTGCTATCAGAATTCTCTTTTACTTAACTAGAACATATAAATTCTTCCATATCATGCATTCCTTTGGATACTCAAATAAATTTAAGTAATCAATACTTTTAAATTAACCCCACAAGCACTAACCATAGGTGGAACTAAATTTTTCCTAACAAGTTAAACAATAAGACCCATATCATTCCTTCTCAACTAGATCTTCGTACAAATTGCATAGTTTAATGATAAACAAATTAGAAAATAAAGAGAAATATACAACTTTACTCTAAGATATCTATCCAACCAACAAAAGGATTGCTATAGTCCATACTAATTCTGCATACAAAGGCACTATGTTTTACTCTATACTTCAATGTGAAATAGCCCAAACTTATATATGATTAACTAAATCATTTTTATAGTACAGAGGAACCCATAAGGTTCTTTCATCTATTTTTTTTTTTTTGTAAACACCACAAAAATTTATGGATAGATAAATCTACCTATATATATTCTTTATTAAGAGACACCAAAGAGCAACAAATTATCTCAGGTTTTTAGTCAAAGATATCCACTTCTGAAGTAAATAAAACAAGTTTCCTACCAACTATTATGTAAAACTAAAAACAAATACACTTTTAATAAACATGACTCAAAGCTCACTGAACAAAAGGACATTAAAAAATAATATAAATTATGGAGTAACTTTCTCCAACCTTATCATTATAGCATTTTGAATTTCATTACAAGACAAACTAGACATAGGATTACCTAGAATTCATCCACGTCTCTTCACCACAAGCTATCCTTCAAATTCATCCACCACTCTTTTCCCCTGAGCTCTCCTTTTTTTTCCTTTATTCCACTTCTCTTCCTCCTTATTTTATTTCAAGCAAATTTTACCTTCCTTCCCATTAGCCAATTTTTATGACCTGGTCTATGGTGCTTGAGTTACTTCTCCACAACTTTCATCACACCCACTCACTTTTCCCATGAAGAAAAGTTATTCCATCCAAAATCATGGTATGGTTCAATAAATGGTCTACTTGATCCATTCAATGATTCACTTACAAAAAAGATTCAACTTCTAATATTAATAGTTTTCATATGGTTAATAACCTATAAGCCAAAACAATAAAATATAATACAGAAAAATCATTATCTTAGCTTTAATAGTCTAATGCTCCATTATTTACTATTCATAGTAGTAATATTATCAATCAAGGTAAATATTTTAACATACAAATCTCTTTTTCCAAATAATAAAAGAAATCAAACATCTACTTTCTTTGCAATAATGCTCTTATTCCAACCAAAATACTTCCATGAAGAAAATTATTATGCATCAACAATTTCATAGCAAACTTAGTATTTCTTTTCTTATGCAAATTATGTTATGCATCTTCATGAGAGGAGCATTCATTAATTTTGCCCCTCAATTAATTCTAACAAATAACCCATCACATCATTTCCTAAAGGTATCCTTCTCTCAATGGTTAGTTATTTCTACCACCATAAAGAAACTTGTTCCTGCAAAAATGCACTTTCATTAGCAGCATCATATTCTCACTTAAAATACATGTTTCATAGTATCAAGCATGGAATTATTTTACATCCCATAATAATATTTACATATCATACTTTCCTATAATAAGTAAGTGTTTTGCATAACAATATGAAATAGTCAATCGTTCCATCCACTAAGCAACATAGCAAAACATAAATATTAAAAAAATGAGAAGCCTTCCAAGGGAGGTTCATGACATCCTCACCCCTTAGTCATAACATAGTCCTCTATGTATCATCACAGTTAAAATATTAAACAAATATTTACATTGCATATTCAAACAAGAATGGGAAATATTTTTGCATATCTACTACTTTTTCCCAAGTAGCATTTCTCTCATAATAATGGTCCCACTAAATCTTGCACTATTCCAAGGTTCCTTTCCTCATTGATTTGGATTGTAACTCAATGATTTTTATTGGTTGAACCTCTATAGCCTCTGGATTCACCATCCACAAATTAGAAAAATCTCACACATATTCAGGATTAGCAATGTACTTTCTAAGAAAAGAGATGTGAAAGGTGTCATAGATTTTGGACAAATTGGGTGGTGTTATGGCCATTCCATAACTAGCCCCAAAATTGGGGACCCACATTTAAATGTTAGTTTTGTAAGGTTTTGCTATCTTGGAGTGATAATTTTTATGGGTGCTTACCCACAATTGTGTTTTGTAGTTTTGGATAGTGCCTCATTTTGATTGATCTTTTATTGTTTAGTGTTGTGTGTTAGGTTGGTAGATTGCAATTTTTGTTTTAGATGTTAAATGGTTATCTTAATGTTTCTTTTTATTTTTTATTTTTTAATAGTTAACCATTTAAAATTGTCTCATTAAAAATAATAGAAAAAAAAAATGATAAAAAGAAATATGAAATAAAATAACAAGTGTTTCATTTTGAGTGGTATATTCCCATGTGGGAATTTCATTCCACTTTAATACCTCTTCTTCTTATTGTATTAAGAATTATATATATATATATATATATATATATAATAAAAATATTAAAAAAATAAAAACAAACTATATATATATATATATATATATATATATATATATATATATATATATATATATATATATAAGGGTCTTTCCTATTTGTGCCATGCTTTTGTATTAATGGTGCATCTGTTAGCATGATTTAATTTATTTATTTTTTATGATGTAATTTTGGGTGTTGGTCCTGTTATATCTTATGATATGTTCTAATATTAAATTTGGTAAACGTAAGAATACAAAATTTGGGTGGACCCATGATGTCTTGATGAGAAACATAGACCATTGAGGGGATAACATAGTACAACTTAAGAATATCAGCTCATGGGTTTGATGAAAATGAATTCCAAGGACAACACTTGCTAGACAAATAGATGCAAGTAAATGTAGATCAAGATGTGGGTGATTCAGTGGATGTGAGAAAATATGTTAGATAGGTTTTGGTACGTTGTATTTTTTTGGTGGGGTTGATTTCATGGAAACAAAGTAGTGGCAATTCAACGAATGCATAGAAGGTATTTGGTAAGCCGCATCGGTAACTTACAAAAATATTTTTCTAACAGGCAGAGGATCATAGGGCCCAAAGGATGAAAATATATATGACCTATGTGGAATATGGTCGACATATCCAACCAACGTGACATCATGATGATATAATTGGACAATTAATCTATGATGATGATGTGGATAACTTGACACCAATATAAATAGAGAAAATATCTAGGTGCATTACATGGAGTAAACCTTTGAAGGAGTTTTTGGATACTCACAGTGCTACAGTGAACTAGCCGATGACCACCACCATAAGTAATGTTGAACAAAAGGAAAGAAAACCTCTCTGTCCAAAGAAACATTCTATTCTATATGAAATTTTTCATCCCAAAACATCAATCTTCAATGAAACTGACGGAGACGGAGAAACAGGGACCTTACAAACTCTGCATTCTCATTCCAATTTCAAATATTTACATGCATTAAAATAAAATAGCCCGCAGGCTTACAATGGCCGGTCTCGGCTTCGGCTCTGTTCTCCCCTGTCCTCCTTCCTCCAATCCCGAACTCCACCATCCTCCCAAGATTGTTCCCCAATTTTTTTTTTTTTGAGGCCTCGATCCTCCAGGCATTCAATGCCTCCACCTACAAAAACTCCAAATTCAAATTTCCCTCCCCCCTGGATTTTTCAAATTTTTGGTCATAAATGGGCCATCTGCCCAATCTACCAGGAAGCTTTCATTAATGGTCCTTCTTGACCTGCAACCGCCGTCAAGGTCAGGTTGTTCTTCCGTGTTATGGCCTCCTCCATAATGGCCATCGCCTGTGTCTGGTTCAATGTCCGTACCTGTCACTCTACCAACAATAAAATATATGTGGCCGTGGCCCTTCTCTGGTTTCAACACACGTGACTGTTTTCATGTAGAACTGGCCACGCCTTCTCTTTGATGTAAAAATTTGAAACACGTGCCCTTCTCAAATGTTAAGTTACATGCGGCCGTCCACGTGTCAACTCTGTCCTTTGCGACCGTCTGCTTGCTTTTCCCCTTCGGGTCTTGCCCAGCCTTCTAAATTCATTAACTTTCATGGCTAACCAATGTGTGCCACGTGTCGGTGTTTGACTGGCCGCGACATCGCGACAGTAACATCTCCTTTGCCTTTGCATTGTACCATCGTCATGATATCGCGACATTGCAATATCGCGACGTTGCGATATCGCGACGTCAACATCCTCTCTGCCCTTATGCTGAACCAATGTCACGATATCGCGACGTCTGAAGCCCTTCCTCTTTTCTTTGCATTACCGTCGTGATATCGTGACGTCGCGATATCACGACGTTTGAAGACCCTCGCTCTTTCTTTTCATTACCGTCACGATATCATGACGTCGCGATATCGCGACGTCACGATATCGCGACGTTTGAAGACTCTTGCTCTTTCTTTCATTACCGTTGCGATATCACGATGTCGTGATATCACGACGTTTGAAGACTTCTCACCTCCTCCTTTCATTACTGTCGCGATATCACGACAGCGGTGTCGCGATATCGCGACGTCGTGATATCACGACAAAACTTCACCAAAGTTGCAACGCTGCGTTGGGGTCATGATTTCACGACATGTCGCGAAATCGCGACATGTCACGATTTCGCGACCCCTCCCTTCCTTGCCTCTCAAAACCTTCCAAACCAAAACTTGCTTCACAAACCTTTCACAGTACTTGAAAATAATAGATCTAAGTGCAAAGAACTTAGAAAGGAAACTAAAAATATTTGGAAGATGCAAGATTGCTTTTCCCTCACCGGATGCTCCTACATCAGACACCCCGGGTAAGAAGGAGAAGTGACCTTCACTTCTACACTGTTTGGGCTGCGTCCCTTGCAATATCTCCGAACATTCATCAACCTTTATATCCGGCTCAAATCTTGCTTCTTGGCAAAGTTTTCTGCCCTCTACCAGGAAAATTCTGGCATTACTGCACACCTTCTCATCTTCGGTCTGCAACGGCTTCAACTTGTGCCGCACTCCATATTTCACCAAGGAATAAGTATTTGCACAGCCATCATGCACTGCACTCCGATCAAACTGCCATGGCCTGCTCAACAACAAATGACATGCATCCATAGGGAATACATCACACAGGACTTCATCCTGGTATCTCCCAATCTGGAACATGACTAAACACTGTTCCCAGACCCAAGCTCTGTGGTCCTTTCACAACCATGCAATCCGGTATGGGTGTGGGTGCCTCATTCTCTCCAACTGCAACTTAGTAACCATCTCCTCAGAAACTAAGTTGTCTATACTTCCATTGTCGATGATCACATTGCAAACTTTGCCTGCACTCTTGCACCGGGTACGAAACAGGCTTCTCCTTTGCTCTGACTTGTCTTCATCCACCAGCATGGTCCTTCTCACAATCATGGCTTCCCATTTTTTAGCTTCTTCAGAATGTTCTGAGTCAGCATCCTCAACTGCCACAACTACTCTGGCAGGACCCACTGGCCTCTTGGTTGTCCTTTCTCGGTGTTGTGGGCACTCAAATGCCCGGTGTCCTTCTTCTCCACAATGGAAACATGTTCCACAAAATATTTCCCTTTCATTCCCGTGTCCAGATCTACCCCTTCCTCTCGGGTAGTTATCATTCTGAACTTGCGATTTTGGGTCTTCCTCTTCTCTCTGATCCCGGATGCTGCTCTCCTCTTCTTTCTTCTCTTCCTTTCCTTATTTCTTTCCATCGTTCTTTCCTCCCAGTTCTTTCACTTTCTGCTTGTTTTCAAACCTCCGGTTCAGCTTTTCTTCCACCTTTAAAGCAAACTGGTAAGCATCTTCAATGGTGCTTACCCAAACCAAACTCAACTCCTCCTGAACACTGGGCCTCAACCCATTAATGAAACGGGCCACTTTTTCTTTGCTTGCCTCCAAATGCCCGGTCCTGATGGAGATTTTATAGAATTCCTCCGTGTATTCTTGAACCGTTCCGTTCATCCGCCTCAAGATTTGCATTTTACGTAACAGATCCAGCTCATAGTCAACGAGGATGAACTGTCTTTTTAATTTCTCCACCATTCCTCGTCCCACCTGGTAATCCGTTCTTTTCCTCTTCGATTTCTCTCCAGCTGCACCCCCTTCCACCAGATGCTAGCATGACCCTTCAGTTGGGTCTTAGAAAATCTAACCCAGTTAGGGTCTTCAACTTCTTCGTATTCGAAGTATTCTTCTAATTCATTCACCCAGTCTATCAATTCCTCTAGGTTCAAGTTCCTGAAATACGTGGGAACCTCTAACTTCGGCCTCTTCCCGATCTGGGATATGGCCTTGTATAGCCGGGCCTGTGCCGGGTCTACATCTTCCTCCTCTTCTTCAAACTCATTCCCCTCTTCCACCTCATCCTCACTGTCTGCATCCCTTCTCGGTTCATGTCCTCTGCGTAGCTCTTCTTGCAGGGCCTGGACTTGCCGCTGCAAAGCCCAAAAATCTTTCGCTGCCATGCCTCTGCCACCCATCGGGTTTCTTCTCGGAGGCATCTTCTCTGAACTCAAGCCCTCCCACACGTCCTGGTACAACTGCCTCTCTCTTTCGGCGGTCTATTGTACGCTCAGGAGCTACGGGCTCTGATACCACTGATGAAGACAGAGAAATAGGGACCTTACAAACTCTGCATTCTCATTCCAATTTCAAATATTTACATGCATTAAAATAAAATATCCCGCAGGCTTACAATGGCCGGTCTCGGATTCGGCTCTGTTCTCCCCTGTCCTCCTTCCTCCAATCCCGAAATCCACCATCCTCCCAAGATTGTTCCCCAGTTTTTTTTTTTTTGAGGCCTCGATCCTCCATGCATTCAATGCCTCCACCTACAAAAACTCCAAATTCAAATTTCCCTCCCCCCTGGATTTTTCAAATTTTTGGTCATAAATGGGCCATCTGCCCAATCTACCAGGAAACTTTCATTAATGGTCCTTCTTGACCTACAACCGCCGTCAAGGTCAGGTTGTTCTTCCACGTTATGGCCTCCATAATGGCCATCGCCTGTGTTTGGTTCAATGTCCGTACCTGTCACTCTACCAACAATAAAATATACGTGGCCGTGGCCCTTCTCTGGTTTCAACACACGTGACTATTTTCATGTAGAACTGGCCACGCCTTCTCTTTGACGTAAAAATTTGAAACACGTGCCCTTCTCAAATGTTAAGTTACACGCGGCCGTCCACGTGTCAACTCTGTCCTTTGCGACCATTTGCTTGCTTTTCCCCTTCGGGTCTTGCCCAGCCTTCTAAATTCATTAACTTTTGTGGCTAACCAATGTGTGCCACGTGTCGACGTTTGACTGGCCATGACATCATGACAGTAACATCTCCTTTGCCTTTGCATTGTACCATAATTGTGATATTGTGACGTCAACATCCTCTCTGCCCTTATGCTGAACCAACGTCGCGATATCGCGACGTCTGAAGCCCTTCCTCTTTTCTTTGCATTATCGTCGCGATATCACGATGTCGTGATATCGCGACGTCACGATATCACGACGTTTGAAGACCCTCGCTCTTTCTTTTCATTACCGTCGCGATATCGTGACATCGTGATATCGCGATGTTTGAAGACTCTCGCTCTTTCTTTTCATTACCGTCGCGATATCGCAACGTCGCGATATCGTGACGTTTGAAGACTTCTCTCCTCCTCCTTTCATTACCGTCGCGATATCGTGACGTCGCGATATCATGACAAAACTTCACCAAAGTTGCAACGCTGCGTTGGGGTCACGATTTCGCGACATGTCGCGAAATCGCGACATGTCGCGATTTCGCGACCCCTCCCTTCCTTGCCTCTCAAAACCTTCCAAACCAAAACTTGCTTCACAAACCTTTCACAGTACTTGAAAATAATAGATCTAAGTGCAAAGAACTTAGAAAGGAAACTAAAAATATTTGGAAGATGCAAGATTGCCTTTCCCTCACCGGATGCTCCTGCATCAGAAACTCATCTAAAAATGTGATGCAACAAGACAGGGAGACGTGGACTCGATATCTAGGCATGACCACCATCGAATATTTGATAAAATTAAACATGCGAAGGATCCATAAGTTTCAACTATATAGACTATCATCATGGTAGGTTAAGGCTATTTCAAGGTAAGTATTCCATTAGATGGATGGGTTTATGATCTTGAATGTGGGCACTGATAGAACACAAGATGTAGGATTTTACATAGAATTAAATCACATGGTGATAATGGAACAATGTAGTGCGCACATAAAGAAGGATGTCCAAGTCATGAGAGTGTAGGGATAGTAGTGTTCAAAGGCCAAAGAGTGGTGTTTGAAGTAGAATTGGGAACTGCCAGTGAGGGAGAGATTAAGATGGCTCACATCTATTTGAAATGTGTTTAAAAGAAGCCTTGAACAAAAATGTTCATGCAGTACTATTGGTAGTGAAGAATTACGATGGAGAACACTATTTTTCTTTTCATTTAGAGTGAGAAAATACTATGGTAGTGATAATGTATGAAGTAGGCTACAACAAATTACACACAATCAATCCCAAATAAAAATATACAAAGATATCCAAGATAGTGAGTAGATATATCATGGTCGGTAAGGGGTTTGGAAACTGATGTGGAGGATGTGATACCATGGAACATTGATGGCCATTTTGTATAGGTAGGTGAATGGTAGTCAAATCAATGGTAGTATACTAGAAAGACCATGTAGGAATAGAGTGTTATTGATAAAATTCTGGTAGGAATAGCGATTATGTCATTATGTTATATAATCATGGTGATGTCCACATAATATGCTATGAACAAGATATTGTCGAAAGCATTATGAAAGTAAAAATTCATGATATTATTCACCATATTGATGACTTTGATCACATGGGGTTTGGTGTGAAGTGCACACGAGGATATGGGATTTAGTCAACGAGTATTTTCTATCACAAGACCATATTCAAATGCATATTATTTTAAATGAATCTCGTGAAATTAAAAAGAGGTAACATCTCTATCACAACATAATCCATGTTATTATGTGAATTAGTTATGCAATGATGTAATGGAACGTTACAAAGTAGAAAAAAAAGTAAGGAAAAGAAAATTAAAATGAAACAAAACTAGGGAAGATGAAAGCAAAGCATGCATACGAAAATCAATGGAGATGATGTGTTTTTGAGAAATCTTGAAATACTAGAAGGAAAGGCAAAAATGGGGCTAGATCCTCTTGGAGGCTAGATTCTAGATGACTTTAGAGGAAAAAACTGGAAATGCTATTGTAAAAAAAGAAATATTATTATTTTTAATGCAAAGAGGTTAGAAACTTGCACCTTGTGAGCAATATTGGGAGAGACAATTACAGTGGGTAGTTATTTTATTGTCTATTTTTCTTTATGCTTTCCTATATTTATATACGGTGTTTAACATTTGTGCACTCTATGAAGATTTGTGGGACATAGATTTTATTTATTTTTCTTAGAGTCTAGCACTTAGTCTAATCCAAGTTGTGTTTTTGTAGGTTTGATTAGGTTAGGTTACCCTTTTGAAATTTCTCAATTTCTTTGGTTTTCTATGTAGGCTGACATTAGACTAAGAATATTTGTATGTTTACATTTTTAGTTTTCTATTCAATGTTCTAGATTTTCATATTCATTTTTCTAACTCTCTTTTTGTAGATTTTTTTTTAAACTTCGATGATTAAAATAAAAAAAAATAAAAATAAAATAAAATACCAAAAATAAATGTACGGGTGTGAAGAATGAGCTTTAATATTTTATCTGAAATAATTTCGATCTCATTCTGAAGCTATTTCAAAATTATAAATATTATTGAATATTTTTGTTTTATCTTGATTTTTATAATTTCGAAATTTTACATTTTTTCATATTTTGAAGGCAAATTGATTTTTAGGCTTTGCATTTGCATTCACAAACAATAAATGAACTTCCCTTTATGAAAATTACAATTTCATTAAAGGGGGGTAGTTCATATGGCATTCCATAGGCCATAATTTTCAAAGCAATAAATTGGCTTCTCTTTATGAAAATTATGATTTCATTAAAGAGAGGTAATTTATACATTATATCAAAGGATATTGTTTTAAAGCATTAAATTATTTCTTCTTTATAAAAATTATAATTTCATTAAAGAGGGATAATTTATAATTGTATTTTAAGGCCATTACATTTTATAGTTATTCATGCATATTTATTTTATTTTCATTCATAAAGAAAATATTAGAGGAATTCAATGTTCATTTCACATTCACATCTAAGGATAGATTTTAGTCTTCTTTTTCATGCTCAAAGCATGGTTTAATAATGCAAGATAAAACTTGTCTAAAATCTACTTAATCAAAGAAAGATAAAATATATCTAAATACTTCAAGATAAAATGAACTAAGGCTTTACAGGCCCTCATATGTTTAATTTTGCTATAAGTTTCATGAACAATTACTAGCATATCATAAGAAAATAAACCAACATAGGTCCCTTGTTAATAGTTACTTGCAATCACTAAGGTATTCCTAGCACTCATTTAATAAATTTTTACAAGATTACAAATACACATGTGCAATGCTTATATAGCAAAACCTTGGAGAAGTTTTTTTTTTGTTTTTAAATTCTTTGCAAGAGAGGGTTTTGTGATCAAAATAATAAGGGTGAGTGTGGTTTTGCAATTGGGTAAAATTACCACTCAACATTTTTGTGCTAGAAGGAGGGCCTAAATTGGTTTACTTTATTGCTATTTAGATGCTATATTGTTCATGTTTACTTGAAAGGTTTATTTGAAGACATTGGTCTTGGCTAACAAGGTTTTGTTGATTACATTCATTGATTTGAAATATCCTTTAATTGATGATGCATTAATGCTAACCTTTTTGTAAATTGAAGGATGTTCACTAATGTCATGGTTTAATTGATGCATATATTTTGGTTGATATACATGATGATTTATGTGTTAAACATTTGAGATTTGTTAGTCATTTCATGCTTATTTGCAAGATATTTCTTTGACTAACATAACTGGTATTAAAGTTATATTCTTTAAGATACACTAATGGCCATTTTTGCACCATGGATGATATACGATCCATTAAACATACCTAGAGTTCAACATTATTTATGTTTTGATTTTGAGAGATATATTCCTCAATTTGTGTCTAATGGGATGAAGCCCGTAGAAGAACATATTCAAGCATTCAAAATCTATGTGAATCATTTAACATATTGGTATGATAATGTTGCTTGTAAAATATTCCCTTACACCTTGGACAAGGTTGCATATGATTGGTTTATTAGTCTACCTTTAGGGTCTATAACTTCTTGGTTTCAACTAGAGGCTATTTTTCTTAATCAATTCAACAAGAAGCTAGTTGACCCAATCCTCATATATAATCAGTTTGTCACTATTCTTAGAGGACCAAGTGAAACTTTGAAGTTATTCACCGAAATGTTCCATGGGTTATACACTCAATTGATGGTTCCTTATATCCTTCCATATGGAGTGACTATCAAAGTATACCTCAACGCTCTTGACCCATTCACTTCCTCTTATTTACTAGGGATGCCTCAATTCACATCTTTCTCCCAAGATTATACTCAAGCAATGGAAATTGAGAAACAATTGAATTACTAAAATTATGGTGTGGGTTTTGGATCATATAATATTTAACCATTTAATACCTCCCTTACCCACCCAATGATTTATCCACCTCAACAAAGTTCAAGTGGGAATCAATTTTAAAATCAATTTCAAAATCCTCAACCTACCATTCAAAATCAACCATCATTCTTAAGTGCGAATCAATTTCAAAATACTCATCTTGATCATCTTTCAAAAGATGTTCCTAAGATAAATTTCAATTATTTTCAAAATAATATGATTTTAGGCAAGGGAGGAGTCCTAGATCTAACTAGTATTGAAACATGTGATAGGTCAGGAACCCTTGACCCACCAAAAGATGAATTTTTTGAAATTGAGGAGGATGAATATGAGGAAGATGAATTTGTTGAAATTGAGTCCTCAAAAGTGGTTGAAAGTAAAGTTGAAAGAGAATCAATAAATGAATTTGAAGACATAACATAATTTCACCACTTGTTCTCATAAGACATTTTGGATGAGATTGTTGAAACTGATGGTAAAGAAAAATCACACCTTCTAAATTGTGATGAAATTGAATCATGGGTTACAAATATGGATTGTGATATTGCAAGCTTGAATACAAATAGTAACCCAATTTTAAAAATAATTGAACCATATAAGGAAGGTGAAGGTGAATTTGATGTGAAACATGTTGATGAATTGGAAAATGTTGAAGAAATAGTTGAGCATCACCACTTGATTTTGGAAGATGATTACAATAATTATTGGAAGAAGTGGGAAGAATATGCTCACTCCAAACCTTCTAATGAATATTTTGTGTCAATTGATATGCATGATAATACAATTGATTTCTCACATGAGGATATTACAAGTCTTGTACAATCTAAGAATGTTTTGGAAGAAGGGTTGGAATATCATCAAGTGTTGGAAAATGATAATGATTCTACTACCATGGATAAAGAAGGAGAACCACTTGCTTTGGTCCCATTTTAGGGGAAAGAAATTAAAAATATTGATCCACCTATTGGTTCTACAATATCTATGCCATCTCAAAATGAGGAAATTCTATAACCTAAGTGGTTTGGGTTTGATATTACTGATGATCCTAATGAAAATATGGATTTTAAAATAGATCAAGCCATTGATCATGGAAAGGTGTTATGTGACACAATATTGAGAAGTTAAGTTCTTTCTTTGAAAAATATAGGCATATTTTTAATTGGGTGCCTAATTTTGGTGTTTTTGATAAACAATTCATGGACGAAGAAAAAATGCTACATGATGATGACGATGAAGACCATGAAGAAAAATGAGAAAATATTGTAATTGTTCACCAAGTTTCAGTAAATGAAAGTGTACAAAAGGTAGAATTTAACCTTTTGTGTCCAATAATCTAGGCTTCAGGTAAAAATTTGTATAACCATTCATTGGATTCAAATGTTATCTATAATGAAGTGCCATTAGTGGTGAATGAAGAACTTGAGTTAATGTCTCCTCACACCACTAATGATATTGCTTTGTTGAATGAAAGAGAAGTTAATGTGCTTGAATTGTTGAACCAAATTCATCAACAATTAACAATAGAATCTAGGATAAAAGCTATAATGATCCTCATTTAGTAGACATCGTAGATGCTTACAAATTATTGCATAAGTTTTATTGGCCTACAAACATAAAAAATAAATTGGCTTTAAAGTTTTTAGAAATAGACTCTTATTTTCAAGACCTCATATTTGAAAAGGAAGGCCTAATTCTAAATCATAAATCGAATTGTGAAATTGACATCTTAAGAAATAGATAATGAAGGATTGAAAATAAGTTATGGTCTAATCAATTTAATTATTTAAAAATTCACCATGGTATTTATAATAAAACTAAATCAAGATGTTGGGGTGAGAGAGGCAAAAGAACCATTGTTGTCTTGTTTGGACTAATCTTGATTTTGTTGTATTCGTGCAAATATTAGCATGAGTATCATGTTATATGTATTTTAAAATGTGCTAATCATGTTTGGAATCCAGGGAATTGATAGCTCAAATTTTGTATCCTCTTGTACATTATTGTATATTTTTTGTATATAGTTTTGGCTTTCATATTTTTGTTTAGCTTTGCGGTTTGCGTGTTCTGTTCTTAATTTTTGATTGTGTTGCTTTCTTGTTAGTTTGCTTTAGGTTAGGTTTAGTTTTGTGTTTTAGGTTGTTCTATTATTTTGAGGTTGCTAATTTGTAGTCTCTGGCCCATTTTTGTGTTCCTTTTTTAAGTAGGTTGGAATACCTAATATTAAAGCAAGTGAACTTGAGAAAAGGGGGATGAGTTATTTTGTTATCATGCTCAGATTTTGGGACTAAAATGGTGGAGAGTGGAACAATGAAATATTTTACTAAAGCTCCACATGTAAACCACATATTAAAGGGTATTTTTTGAAGTCCTGAAGGATGACGTTATATTTATTTGTAAATTAAGGCTAAATCCTAACATGGTCAAATTCAAGTGTTACATAGAGGTTTGCAAAGTTCTCTATAAAAGAAGAATACAAGCAATGCAAATATTGATCAAATCTATTACCAAGTTTAGATAAAATCCACCAAGGCTATAGACACTTGATTGGCAATGGGGCTCTATCTAGACAAAGCTTGATAAAAAAAATGAGCATTGAAAAGCTTGATCAAATTAGTCACCTAGTTAAGAAAATCTCCATAGAGGCTATGGATGTATGACTAGCAGTGGGGCTTTGTCTAAACAAATTATGCTCAAGAGAGACTTTGAAAAAATACTATTCAAAATGAAATATTATTATTAATATTTTATAGCCTACTGCAAATCAGGAGATGGAATCCGAAAGATTTTTAGAGGTACAAAATGAATCACTTTTCACACATTGAGCAAAGGCAGATGGATTAATTTTTTTTATTTGAAGTTTTTTTATCCCCACTTTCTTGGGACAATGCTAAATAATTCGTATTTCATTGATCTATCATGTTCTCATTTTAGATTGGGTTCTTCACCCAAAATGCTCTGGAGCATTTTCCATCAGACTCACCATTTATTGTGGCCATTCTAGAACTAGCCCCAAAATTGGGGACCAAAATTTAAAAGTTGGTTTTGGGAAGTTTTGTTGTCTTGGAGTGATAATTTTCATGGGTGCTTACCCACAATTATGTTTTGTAGTTTTGGATAGTGCCTCCTTTTGATTGGTCTTTCATTGTTTAGTGTTATGTGTTAGGTTAGTAGATTATAGTTTTTGTTTTAGATGTTAAATGGTTAACTTAATATTTATTTTTATTTTATTTTTTGTTTATTAGTTAACCATTTAAAGTTGTCTCATTTAAAATAAAATAAAATAAAAATGATAAAAAAATAAACAAATGAAATAAAATAAGAAGTGTTTCATTTCGAGTGGCATATTCCCATGTGGGAATTTCGTTCCACTTTAATACCTCTTCTTATTATATTAAGAATTATATATATATAATATAATAATAATAAAAATATAAAAATAAAAATGAACTAAATAAAATAATATATATATGTAAATATATTAGGGCCTTTCCTATTTGTGCCATGCTTTTGAATTAATGGTGCATCTATTAGCATGTTTTGAATTAATTTTTATTTATGAGGTAATTTTGGGTGTTGATCCCATTATGTCTTATGATATGTTTTAATTTTAAATCTTATAATCGTATGCATGTAGATTTGGGTGGACCCATGATGTCTTGATGAAGAATGAAGAGCACCAAGGGGACATCGTAGTACATCAAAAGAAAATCAACTCGTAGGTTTGATGAATATAGGTTTTAAGGACAACATCTATCAAAAAAATGGATGTGAGCAGAAATAGATCAAGATGTGGGTGATTCGATGGATGTGAGCAAAGATGTCAAACTGATTTTGGGATATTGTATTTTGCTGGCAAGGCTTATTTCACAGAAACAAAGTAATGGTAGTCCAAAAAATGCATATAAGGTATTAAGTAAGCCACATGGGAGGCCTACACAAATATTTTCTAATCAGTGGTGGATCATAGGTCCCAAAGGATGAAAAAATAGATGATCTATGTGGAATATGGTCAAACATATTCAACCAGTGCGACATCATGATGATACAATTGGATAATTAAGCTATGGTGATGATGTGGAAAAACTGACACTGAGATAGATGGAGAAAATATCTAGGTGTGTTACATTGAGTAGACTATTGGAAGAGTTTTTGGATACTCACAATGCTATAGTGAACTAGCCGATGACGACCACCATCAGTGGTGTTGAAAAAAGGAAGGAAATCCTCTTCATCCAAAGAAACATTCTATTATTTATAAAATGTTTCATCCTAAAATATCAACATTCAATGAGACACATCCATAAAATGTGATGCATGAAGACAAAGAGATGTGGAATATCTAGACATGACTGAAGAACACAAGCTTATACTAAGAGGGGGGGTGAACTATATAAAACCAACTTTTACTTTTATTTATCAAATAATAGTATCCAATATGGCAATGGTAATATCAACAACAGTAATCAAAATAATGCACAAATTATCACATACAATAGAGACATCAATTTAACGTGGTTCACCCAATATGGGCTACTCCATAGAGAAAATATTTCAATAAATTTTTCTAAACAAATATCTTGGGAATATTACCTATTACAATGTTTATGGACATCTATCCAAAGGAGACACCAATCCCCTAATCAATTTTATGGACACCAATCTATAAGAAACGCTAATCCCCTTTGTTGGTTTATGGATTTATATCCATAGGAGAACTCCTCCTTTGCTCTGGATAAATGATATTCTAGAAGACTACAGCCTCCACTACACTCTCTTGTGGATATCTCTCCACTGAAGACCTCTATCCTCACTTAGAAGACCTCTGTCCTCACTACCTTGGCTAATGGATCTCTATCTACTAGAGACTACTATCCTCTACTCCATTACCTCTAAATATTACTATCATCTCTACTCAATATCTATATCAAATATGCACTAAATATTGTCCTCGATCTAGCACAAATCTACTTAGAATTCTATCTCTAGTATGACAAAAATTTACCCTCAAATATATACCAAACATTGTCCTCAAATCTATCCTCAAGCCTTAACACAAAGCTTGATCTAATAACAAATCATCTATGCTTATATTTGTCCCAAGCCTTAACACAAAGCTTGAACAAATCAATCAATAAACTCTACTCTCAAGTCTTCACAAAGACTTACCTTAAAAATACCCTCAATTCCTCTCAAGAACTTGCTCAATCTCCTCTCAAGTATTCACTAAGACTTGCCTTAAATCTTTCAACAAGTCCTCTCAAGAACTTGTTCAATATGCTCTCAATTCTTCACTAAGACTTATCTAAAATTTGTCTAACAAGTCTTCACCAAGACTTACCTCAAATCTGTTCAACACGTATTCACCAAGACTTGCATCAAATATCCTCAACAAGTCTTCACCAAGACTTACCTCAAATCTGCTCAAAAAGTCTTTACCAAGACTTGTCTCAAATTTATTCTTAAGTCCCCTCTAGGACATATTCAAATCTTCCCATAAGCTTTCACAAAATCTTGCTTAACTCTATCCTTAATATTTCACAAAAGCATACTCAAATCATTACAAATATTGCATACAAAACTCAACTTAATCTATTTCAAACACCCTCTTCAATCACACAAACAAGTTTCACTCATAATCTTGTTTAATCATAGAAACATATAGAGAATGGGAAGAGACTCAATATGTTTCACACTCACAAATAAATCTATCACTTTAAAATCAATTTATAATAAATGATAATTTATTGTACAAAATTGAACTATAACTCCAATGCTTTCACTCAATAATGCTCATCCAACATCATTCAAACATTTACTCAATGAAACACAACTTTCTTACAAACCCTAACCAAGTGTTTCACTATAATTTCAACCACTCACACTATGGGTCTCAAACATTGAATCAAGATGATTCTAATGTCACATAACAATGATACTCATGTTATTTCAACAAACCTTAGCTCAAGATAGTTCTCAATCTCACATAACAATGATACTCATGTTATTTCACAAACCCTATCTCAATATAGTTCTCAATGTTCTTTCACAAACCCTAGCTCAAGATAGTTCTCAATATCACATAACAATGATACTCATGTTATTTCACAAACCCTAGCTCAAGATAGTTCTCAATGTTATTTTATAAACCCTAGCTCAATATAGTTCTCAATATCACATAACAATGATACTCATGTTCTTTCAACATCCACAAATTATGCACATGAAAACTTCCTCAAACATTTCCAAAAATGCTTATCAAACAATCCTTTTCACTCTAACTTTGCAATTCACAATATCCAATTAAAAAATATTTCACTCATAAGGAAGATGTTCCCATACCTTTTGTTTTGATGGAGATATGTCTTCAAAACATGTCTTAACCATAATCAAATCCTCTTTGCAAATTTCAAGGTTAGATAGCAACAACATATCTCAAAATCTCCACATAAATATTCTCCTTAATTGTTATTTCACCATACAAAAATATCAGGTCTCAATTACACCTTATAATCTCCAAAATTTTTAACATATAATTAACAAATATTCAAATAACTCACTTTCACAATAATTCACTTCAAAATTTTAATGCATAGAATAATCAAAATAACTCCCTTATATCTCCCTACTCAAAAATACATTATCAAAATAATTAACACCACTATTTAGAAATATTCCAATGAATTTTTCAAACCAAAATTTAAATCATTCAATACTTTTAACCAAGGAAAAAATAATATTTATTTCAACCACCTTATAACTCCTCAAGGCACATACCATAAACCATAGAAAAAGTACAAATTCCACAATATAATAAAAATTTTGAATACCTTTTATGCATGTAGCCTCCGTGGGATTTTATCCCCTGTCACATTGCCACCAGTACCCTAGCTATAACCTAACCACCTCATGAGATAGGCACTCACATGGAAGGTAAAATTACCTCATGCACTTTGTTCCTCTACTTAGTACCAAAACCAAAATTAAAACTTTTCCCTTTTGCTACCACTAAGACTTGAACGCGAGACCTTTGCTCACCCTGCGCATTATGCAATGACAGCTTGCCACTAGCCCAACCATGTGGTTGGTGAAAAGGATTTAACCCTTAGTCAATTTAACCTCCACATTTTTCTACTGCTTTAAAAAATTAATAGCCTCTTGTCTTATGCACTCACGAATTTGCATCAAGCCTTACCAATAATCACATATGCGTTAATTTGGAGACTTGCCTTAATGTTGCAAGTATTATGGTATAAATACCATTCATATTTTTGTTCGAACATCGATAGGGGATATTTATTTTAAATATTTTCTCCCAACCCTAACTTAGGGTTTAATAAATTTATTTTATAAATTAATTAATAAGATAAATATTATAAATAATCTATAAACAACCTTAGGCATTATTTTTAAACCTTAATATTATAATATTATTTCCTTTGGGCCTAGGTATTTTTATTTTTCACCCTTAGACCTTATCTTACCACCTTTAATATTATAATAATAAATATTATAATATTATTTTCTTTGGCCTAGATATCTCCTTCCTTCTGGGTATCTAACCAACCTTTTGATCAATCATGTGATGCTTTTACACCAAATATCTTAGGCTTAAAATATAAATATTTTAACCCTTTTTTTACCAAATCCTTGCACTGATCGCTAACATTGAATCTTGACATAAATGACAACACAACTACTCAAAATTTCCATAAATGACCACCATCAAATCTTTGATAAAATTAAACATGCGGAGGCTCCATAAGTGTCAACTATGCAAACTATCATCATGATAGGTGAAGGCTATTTCAAGGTAAGGATTCCATTGGATGGATGGGTTGATGGCCCTGAATGTGTGCACCAATAGAACACAGGATCTGGGATTTTACGTAGACTTGCATCACATAGTGATAATGGAAGGATGTCCAAGTCGTGAGAGTGTAGTGGTAGTAGTGTTCAGAGGTCTAAGAGTGGTATTTTAAGTAGATCTAGATGCTGCAAATGAGGGAGAGATTCAAATTACTCGCACCTATTCAAAGTATGTTTAAAAGAAGCCTTGAACAAAAATGTTCATGCAACACTATTGGTAGTGAAGAATTACCAAGGATGGAACTATGGCTCCGTTTGTTCAAGGTGAGAAAATTCTATGATAGTGATAACCTATGTGATAACGTATGAAGCAAGATACAATAGATTAATTTTAATCAATACCAAATGAAACCCACAGAGATATCCAAGATAGTGAGCATATGTATCACGTTTGGTAAGGGGTTTGGCATATGATATGGAGGATGTGATATCGTGGATCACCGATGACCATTTTGTATATGCGGGTGAACTACAATTAAATAAATGGTAGTATACTAAAAATGTGATGTACGAACAAAGTGTTATTGATGAAATATGGTAGGAATAGTGGCTATGTCATTATGTTGTGTAATCATGGTGATGTCCACATAATATGCTATGAACAAGATATTGTCAAAAGGATTATATAGGTAAAAATTCATGATAATATTAGCCACATCAATGGCTGCAATAACATGGGGATTGGTGTGAAGTGCACATGAGGACATGTGCTTTAGTCGACGAGTATTTATCTATCACAAGGCCCTATTCAAATGCGTATTATTTTAGATGAAGCTCATGAAAGGAAAAAGGGGTATCATCTTTGTCATAATATAATCCATGTGGTAATTAGGTGAATCATTTATGCATTGATGTAATAGAATGTTAAGAAGAAAAAAATGTAAGAAAAATAAAATGAAAATGAATCAAAACCCAGGAATACAAAAGTGAAGCATGCATGCAAAAATCAATGAAGGAGATGAAGAGTCTTTTGGGAAATTTTCAAATACTGGAAGGAAAGGTAAAAATGGGGATGGATCCTCTTGGAGTTCATATGCTAGAGGATTTTTGAGAAAAAAATGGAAATGCTATTGTAAAAATAAAAATATTAGTTTTTTAAATGAAAAGAGGCCAAAAACTTGCACCTTGTGAGCAATATTGGGAGAGATAATTTCAATGGGTAGTTGTTTTACTATTTATATTTCATTTTTTCCTATATTTATATTTGGTTTTTAATGCTATTACACTACGTGAAGATCTATGGGGCATATATTTTATTTATTTTATTTAGAGGCTAGCACTTGGTCTAACCCAAACTGTGTTTTTACAGGTTTGATTAGGTCAGGTTACCCTTTCAAAATTTCTTAATTTCTATGGTTTTGATGTGTAGGGTGGCATTAGACTGAGAATATTTTTACAGGTTTGATTAGGTCAGGTTACCCTTTCAAAATTTCTTAATTTCTATGGTTTTGATGTGTAGGGTGGCATTAGACTGAGAATATTTGCATGTTTACGTTTTTAGTTTTTTGTTCGATTTTCCATATTTTCATATTTATTTTTCTAAATATCCTTTTGTAGATTTTTTTAAAACTTCAGCGAGTAAAATAAAATAAAATAAAATTAAAATTAAAATACCAAAAATAAATGTATGGGTGTGAATAATGAGCTTCAATATTTTATTCGAAATTGAAGCCATTTTGAAATTATAAAAATTATTAAAAAATATTGTTTTATGGGGATTTTTAGAATTTCATAATTTTACATTATTTAATATTTTGAAGGTAAATCGATTTTTAGGATTTGTATTTTTATTCACAAACAATAAATGAACTTCCCTTTATGAAAATTACAATTTCATTAAAGGGGGGTATTTCATATGGCATTCCATTGGCCATCATTTCCAGAGTAATAAATTGGCTTCTCTTTATGAAAATTCTAATTTCATTAAAGAGAGGCAATTTATATATTATATCAAAGGTTATTGTTTTAAAGCATTAAATTATTTCTTCTTTATGAAAATTATGATTTCATTAAAGACGAATAATTTATAATGAAATTTTTTAGCCATATATTTTATAGTTATTCATGCATATTTATTTCATTTTTATTCATCAAGCAAATATTAAAGGAATTCAATGTTCATTTCACATTCACATCTAAGTATAGATTTTAGTTTTCTTTTTCATGCTCAAAATAGGGTTTAATAATGCAAGATAAAACTTGTCTAAAATCTACTGAATCAAAGAAAGATAAAATATATCTAAATAATTCAAGATAAAAGGAACTAAGGCTTTACATCATGGTCATATGAGGGCCAATCATATTTTTGCTTTTGCTTTATGTTTCATGAATAATTATTAGCATAGAATAGTAAAATAAACCAACACAGACTACTTGTTAAAAGTTACTTGCAAATCACTTAGGTATTCCTAGCACTCATTTAACACAATTTTACAAGATTACAAATACACATGTAATGCTTATATAGCGGAACCTTGGAGAAGTTGTTTTTTGTTTTTAACTTCTTTTTAAGAGAGATTTTTGTGATAAAAATCCTAAGGATGAGCATGGTTTTACAATTGGATAAAATTACCACTCAACAGGTGGTAAGACAAGTCGATATGCCACAAAACTAATCTTATTTGTAATTTCAAAGGGTCCCACAAAATGAGGGTCCAATTTTGTGGACTTAATGGCACTCTTCTTCAATCTCACCCTCAAGAACACTATCCTTCATAGTAAATTCCATTGGTAATTTCTTAATACCGACATAACTATTTTGATGGTTTGAGGCTTCTTTTATCCTTTCCCTGATTATCCTTAATTGTTGTTCTATTTCTTTGGCCATGTTTGGTCCTAGCACAATTCATTCCTCTATATTGTCCTATGATAGTGGTGTCCTACACCTTTTGCCATATAAATATTTGAATGAAGCCATGCCTAATGTCAAACGATGATCATTATTATAGAAAAATTCTACTAGATGCAAGTAATCCTCCATTAGGTCTTCTAATCCATACAGTACATGCAAAGCATGCCTTCTAACACCTGGTTTAATATTTTAATTTTCCCATCTATTTTTGGGTGATGAGCTAAACTAATGTTTAACCTAGTACCAATGGAACAATGCAAGACTTAATAAAACTCAATATAAATCTTGTGTCTATCTGATATAATTACTTATATAAAACCATGAAGCCTAAATATTTCGTTGGAAAATATGTTAGCCATAATGATGGCATCATCCTTGGTATTCCTAGGTATAAAATGCACAACCTTCTATCGACCACTACTAGAATTGCATCATGTTGAAACCTATTTTTAGGTAGCCCTATGATGAAATCCATAAAAATCATCTACCATTTTTGCATGGGCACATCATGTGGATACAACAATCCAGTAGGATTTTTGTGTTCTACTTTTACTTTCTAACATTCTAGGCATTGAGCGATAAATTCAGTTATGTCTTTCTTCATTCCTAGCCAATAGAAAGTTTTCTTCATATTTTCCCTCATTTTTGCTCCACTTGGGTGAACAAAATACATAGATCTATGAGATTCATTCATGATATTTTTTCTTAGATTTCCAGTATTAGGAATTATTACCCCGTCCTTAAAATATAAAAAACCATCCTTGATGCTAAAATATTTGTTTTCATTTGGTTTCTTTTCCATCCTTTCCTAGATTTGATTGTTATATGCATCATGATATTGCATTACCATTACTTGTTCTATCAATTCAATGTGAATATGAGACAAAATGACTATGTATCTCTTCCTACTCAGTGCATCAACAACTTTGTTCTCTTTTCCATTTATACACTCAATACTAAAATCATACTCCACAAGAAATTCCATCCACCTTCTCTACCTAGCATTGAGCAAATATTGACTAAATATATTGCAGACTCTGATGATTTGTCCTCAACTCAAAGGGTCTCCCGACTAAGTAATATCACCAACACGTAAGAGTAAATACTACTGCTACCAATTCTAGATCATGAGTTGCATAATTAACCTCATGCCATTTTAGTTTCCTTTATCCATAGGCTATCATTGATCCTTTAGAGATAACTCCTCCTAAACCTTCCATTGATGTATCTGTACAAACTAAAAAACTTCCATGAGGATCGTGTATCTTTAGTATAGGAGGTGTAGTAAGCTTTTTATTGAGCAAATAAAAAATTTCTCTAAATTTATTTGTCCACATAAATTATTTTTCTTTCCTCTGAAGGTTAGTTATTGGAGAGGTAATCTTAGCGTAATCCTTCACATATCATCTATAGTAACCAATAAAATCCATGAAACTTCAAACTTCTATCATATTTGTTGGTGGTGGCCAATTCAAAATAGATTCTATTTTCTTAGGATATACCTGATTCCTTTTGTTGATATAATATGCCCTAAGTATTGCACTTATGGCACATAAAATTCATACTTGGACAAGTTCCCAAACAACTAATTCTTCCTTAGTAGTTCCAAAACAATCTTAAGGTGTCTATCATGCTCTGCTTTATCTTGAAAATATATCAATATATCATCCAAGAATATGAGAACAAACCTATCTAGATGCTTCTTGAAGATACTATTCATCAAGTTCATAAATTTTACTGGAGCATTCGTTAAACCAAAAGGTAAAATATTAAAATTGTAATGGTCGTAATGAGTTTTAAAGGTTGTCTTATGTATATCCTCTTCATGGATTTGCAACTAACGATATCTAGAATTCAGATCAATATTTGAAAAGATAGTGGTATCTTTAAGCTAGTTTAAGAGATTTTAGATCCTAGATAAAGGATATCTATTCTCGATATTTTCCTTGTTTAACATTCTATAATCCATACATAATCTCAAGGAATCATTCTTTTTATTTACAAATAGAATAGGTGCACCCCATGGTGACACACTTGTTCTGATTAATCCTTTTTCTAGCAACCCTTGAAGATATACTTTCAACTCTTGCATTTCTATGGGATTCATTCTATAAGGTGCTCTATGTATAGGCTTGGTTCTAGGTTGAAGCTCAATTGTGAAGCCAAATTCATATTTGGGTGGTAATCCAGGTAAATCCTTTGGAAAAAAATCCATGAACTCCTAAAGAATTGGGTGTTTCCTAAACACCTATTCCTTATTTTTTCTTTAATTTTCCATATATCTCCACCATTTTCTATGTACTCAATCCATCTATCTTGAAAATTGAGTACTACCTTGTGCACTTGCAACCAATCCATTCCTAGGATTACATCAAAGGCATGTAGTGGCACCACATATAGGTATCCCATTGTCATTCCACTAGGTAAGGTATTTTTTCCATAGGGCAGCATTTATTAATGAAGTAGGTTTATCCTTAACCATACTCAACCTTCCACCCATGTGCCAAAATTCTTCGCCTTTCCAAAAAATATTTAGCTATACTAGTAGAAATAAAGTTATCTGTAACACCACTATCAATTAATATTTTAACATTCCTACCAAAAATTTTACCTTTTATCAACAATGGTGTGGCTTGACCTTCCAGATTCTGATTCCTTGTTGCAGCATAAATATTATGCGTAGGTTCCCTAGGTGTAGGTTATTTGTACATCAATTTCTTTCCCTCTAAACTCGTTCCTGATCTATGTGGATAATTACTAGCATAATTTGATCCTCTATAAAGAAAGCATTCTTCTTTCAACCCTATATGTGCTTTACATTTATGTCCTTCTTCTACTTGCCCTACTAGTGAAGAATTAGCCTATCCCTATGGTGATATATTGTTACCATTATTACAATTATTGGAATTATGATTCTTTCCTTGGAAAATTTTCCTATACTTTTCTTGCTTCTTGTCATTCCTTTTGTCTTGTTTAGGGGTACTTTTGTTTACCCATTATTTATACAACTTTACATAACCTGCATTGTTTATTTTGCTTAGTGCTTCTCTACTCTACTCATATAAAAATTCATAATCAAAAAGGGTTTGATATATGTTTCATATGTTTTGGCCAAATCGTAGGATTTTTGCAAAGTATTAGGTTCTCGCATATATACCTCTTGCCCTATTTTAGTTTCTACTCCTAGTATAAACTTATGGATCTTCATTTGCTCACTATATGTAGGCATATAATTTAGTAGCTTAACAAATATTTGATAATATTTTTCCAATTTTCTAGTTCCAAACCTAAGTTTAGTGAACTCAAACTTATAGGAATAAAAATGATCAATAAGGAATATCTCTTTAAAAGATACTACAAATTCCTCATATTTTAAGATGACTACTATCACAAGTTTTTGATCCTCACTAAAAGTTTTCCACCAATCTAATCCATCACCTTGCAAATGTAATGTGGCATAGGAATTTCAAGTGAAAGAGGAAAATTTCTTCATATTACAGTAGGTTTCTATCTATTTCAACCAAGATTTAGGTTTATTACCATATTCCTCTCTATTGAACTTGGAAGACTTTAAATGTTTCAATTTCTTGCCCAAATTGATCTCAATTTGAATCCTAGTGTGTTGTACCTTAGTAAGTGGTTCATTTAACTATCTCATTTTATATTTTCTAGATTGTTCTTCTTGACTCAATATAGTGTCCAACAACTACTTTTGTGTTTCTACCTACTCACAAAGTAGGGTTGCTATGGTAGTGAGATCCTCCTCCCTCATTTATAGGGTTCTATAAACCTACATCTGGGTTCCTATCCTCTACATAAGCTCATCATGTCTTCCTCATAAATGGCATAGAAATTCCTCTTATTCTCTTTATGTCATTATCCTTGGCCACACATAGAATAGGTAGCAGAAATTAGTTAATAATTACATCTTAGAATTGCTTCACCTACTAATAAATATTCACCCATTTATCTCAAATAATTAGACTAATTTACTTCCAATATTTGCTATATTAATAAAGGTTTAAACCCTATATAAGTATATTTTGTATCACACTTCACAACTAGTTCTACACAATGAAACTATTCCACTATAAACCTTGCTTTGATACCAAATGTCAAGATCCAAAAACTCCAACCTAGTAAGAGCATAATATTTTCTAAAACACTTAGGTTTAACCATGGTTGATATAACCATTTATACACTTTTAAATAATTCTTCCATTACTTTTCTTATATTTTTCCATCAATTTAAGTTCTCTAAGTGTAAATATTCACCCATCAATATACTTACATTTTTCTATCAATGTAAGTACACTAGGTATAAATATTCACCCATACCTATACTTACACTAGTCTTTCAATGTAAGTACACTAGGCTTAAGGATTTACCCATCTCTACTACATACATAGTTCTATTTATGTATGAGTACTAGGAGGTATCCAAATAAAGCTCACTTTCTTCTTAAAACTAAAGGCTAGCTCATACGTCTTTTATTCAATCGATGAGATTATGCTAATCGTTACACTTCACATAGGTCCTTCTTATGTGAGTACATCACAAGATTAATTTTTAAAGTAAATTCTACTTAGATTATTTAATAGTTTATTATTTAGATAAGAGTGGAGTGTTGATTTAAAATAGCGGTGTTAATACCTTAACAACTGTAGAACCACTAAGTTAAGTTTCTTTTTCCTTTTTATTAACTTGTTTAAACTCCCAACAACCACAATAGGAGAAATAGTGAATTAAAATATTATTAAATAACACTTTATTTTAAACTATAAATAATCCATCTTATATATTTTCATAATCGCAACAACCGATCTAGCATTGAATCGAGATTGAAAAGAAAATACTCTACTAAATTTAATCCATACACAAATAATTTGAAACATTAATATTAATTTATATTTATAGCATAATTAAGACATCCTTTTTATTATGCCACCATTTTGGATTAACAAATATATGCAACACACTTCCATATATCATTACTATTACAACATTTGTTTTCTAAAATGACTAGTAATATATTTTATTGGATATTATCACTATAGTGTTACGAAAAGAGCTTTTTATACAACTCTCTATGGAATATACTATCCATATTATAAACCTTAAAGTTATTACCAAATATAGCAATTCCATATCTTATTTTTTCAAAGTATAGAAATGTGCAAGTGCTTCTTCTAAAAAACATAGAATCAAGAGAGTCTACTAATGTCACTCTCTACTAACCTTGAAATATCTCATACATTGCCCTCCTTATCTACTATCATAAATCACCGATAAGGGATGCCTTTGTGTTGGGATTAGATATGGATGTAATTTCAATAAGTATTGCATTCATTTCATATGTAATTTTATTTCAAGCTACATTCTTTCGAAATATGGGATTCATGTGCAATCTTCAATAACATGCTAATTCCTAATACAACTATTCTTTTCAAAGATTCACAAAAAATTCAAAATAATAGCAAATAACTTCATTTCAAAAATTATTCACACAATTGCATGTCAAATCATTTCACAAGCAATAGAAATTACAACATTCTAAATTTATTTTCATTAAAAATGCAATGTTTTTACTTATCCTTTCTATAAACATACCGAAATTAGTTTTCATATTTTCTATTACAATTCTATTTATTCAAATTTCAAAAATAGTATAATATAGTCAATATATAATGACTCGTTTTATTTTTCCTTGAAAACACATGAAATTTTCCAATAGGATCCAATCATAAACAAATAGCTTACTAACATTTTTGCTATCAACTATTTATCATTGATTTCTCTTTTACTTAACTACAACATAGAAATTATTACAGATCATGCATTCCTTTGGATACTTGAACAAATTTAAGTAATAAAAACTTTTACATTAACCCCAAAAGCACTAACCATAGGTGGAACTAAAATTTTCCCAACAAGTTAAATAATAATATCCATATCATTCCTTTCCAATTGGATCTTCGTAAAACTTACATAGTTTAATGCTAAACAAATAATAAAATAAGGAGTAATCTACAACTTTACTCTAAGCTATCTATCCATCCAATGAAAGGATTGATATAGTCCACACTAAGTCTGCCTATAGAGGAACTATGTTTTACTCCATACTGCAATGTGAAATAATCTAAACTTATATATGATTAACTAAATCATTTTTATAATATAGAGGAACCCATCAAGTTCTTTCATATTGGTTTCTTTTGTAAACACCACAAAAATTTACAGATAGATAACTCTACCTCAAGATATCATTAATTAAGAGATAAATGAAAGAGCAATGGAGTTGTCTCAGGTTTTCAGTCAAAGACATCCACTTCTAAGGTAAATCAAACAAGTCTCCTACCAGTTATTATGCAAAAGTAAAAACAACTACACTTTTAACAAACATGAGTCAAAGCTCACAGAATAAAAGAACATTTAAAAATAATATAAATTATGGAGTATCTTTCTCCAACCTTATCAATATAGCATTAAAAATATCATCACAAGACAAACTAGATATAGGATTACCTAGAATTTATCCACGTCTCTTCATCATGAGCTATCCTTTGAATTCATAAAACACTTCTTTCCATGAACTCTCCCTTTTTTCCTTTCCTCCACTTATCTTCCTCCTCCTTTTCTTCCAACAAGCTTCCATATTCCTTCCCATTATCTAATTTTTATGGCCCGTTCTATGGTGCTTGAGTTACTTCTCCACAACTCTCATCACACCCACTCACTTTTCTCATGAAGAAAACTTATTTCTATAAAAATCATGGTATGGTTCAATCAATGATCTACTTGATCTATCAATGATTCACTTACAAATAATATTGAACTTGTAAGATTAAATTTTTTCCTATGGCTATTAATCTACAAGACAAAACATTAAAATATAATAAAGAAAAATCTTTATTTTCTCTTTATAATTCTAATGCTCCTTTCTTTACTGTTCACAGTAGTAATATTATCAATCAACGTAAATATTTTAACATACAAATATCTTTTAACAAATAATAAAATAAATTAAACATATACTTTCTTTACAATAATGCTCTTATTCCAAACAAAATACTTCCATGAATAAAATTTTTATGCATCTATAATTTTATAGCAAACTTTATATTTATTTTCTTATGTAAATTATGTTATGCATATTCATGAGAGGAGCATCCATTCATCTTGCCCCTCAATTAATTATGATGAATAATGCATCATATCATTTCCCAAAGGTATCCTTTTCTTGATGGTTAGTTCTTTTTGTCCCCATAAAGAGATATGTTCCTGCAAAAGTGCACTTTCATTAGCAACATCATATTCTCACATAAAATGTATATTTCACATTATCAGGCATGGAATTATTTTACTTCCCATAATAAGATTTACATATCATACTTTCCCAAAAGAAATAAATGTTTTGCATAATAATATAAAATAGTCAATCATTCCATCCACTAAGAAACATAGAAAAATATGAATCTTAACAAAATGAGAAGTCTGCAAAGAGAGGGTCATGATAAAGTTTGCCATCAGGCATTTAAATATCCTTAAGCACGATAAACTAGTAAATGCAAAAAAGGAATCCCATAGCCATTTTACATAACTATATGATAAAATCATAACCTCATCGAAGCACATGGAGGAACTAAAATAAAAATAATCTCTTATGATAAAAAGGGTATTGTTGAAACTAGCAAAGTACATGAACCTAAGCAAAGAAGGAACCTATTCAAGATAATTTGCAAATCAAGAGGTAAATGTTGTAAATTGATTGTAGATAGTGGGAGTATGGATAATTTAGTATCAATAGAGATGGTAGAAAAATTGGATTAAAGAGGATTGAACATCTAAATCTATAAAAAGTGTTATTTTTGCAAAAGAGCATCAAATTTTGGTGAATGAATAATGTATGGTAGACTTCTAAATTGGTTCTTACAAAGATGAAATACTAGGTGATGTTATGCCTATGGATTCTTATCATGTCTTATTGGGAGGAGCATGGTAGTTTGATAGAAAGATAGTGTGTGATGATAGGTTGAACACTTACACTATTGAGAAATATGTCAAGAGGTACACATTGAGTCTATTAAAGGAAAAAGAAAAAGAGGTGAGCTAGTTCTAAGGTTTACATTTTTTTTGGAAAATTATTCTTGAAGGAGATGAAGAAAGGGGAAGCATGTTTTGCTTTCATTGCTAAACCTATAAAATATGGCATAGCAAATAATATGACTACCATTCTAAATGAAATCAAGGATTTGTTGAAAGGATATAATAATATTCTTTTAGAAGAATTACTTGATGGGTTATGAGAAACATTAGTTATTAAATAGACTTCATATCAGGAGTAAGTTTAGCAAATAAGGTAACTTATAGGATGACACCCATAGAGAATGAGGAGATGAAGAGACAAGTCCAAGATATATTATACAAGAGGTTGATAAGGAAGAGCTTGAGCCCATGTGTAGTACCAACTATACTAGCACCCAAGAAATCCAAAGAAGGGCATATGTGTATGGACTACTAAGCAATCAATAAGATCATAAGAAAATATAGGTTTATATTACCTCATATAGATGACTTGGTGGATTATTTAAGTAGAGTAGAGTACTTCATGAATATTTATTTGAAGATTGGTAATCTTAAAATTTAAAATAAATAATGATATTAGTGGAATACTATGTTTAAGATCAAAGAGGGATTGAAAGAATAGTTAGTTATCATTTGGATTGATAAATGTACCTAGAAATTTCATGAGGTTGAATCATGAGGTATTGAATAATTTTTTTGGTAAGTTTGTGGTGGTTTACTTAGATGATATTTTAGTGTTTTGAAATATGAAGGAATAAAATCTAATGCATCTAAGGTTAGTTTTACAAAATTTGAAAGAGGATAAATTAATGATTAATTTGAAGAAGTGTTGTTTTATGTAGAAGAAATTGGTATGTTTAGAAATTGTCATATCCAAGGATGGTTTGTAGATGAATTTATAAAATTTAAAAGCTATGGTAGGGTGTTTATCACCAAGGAGTATGTTTGAAGCTAAAATTTTAAATAGAAAGTTGATAAAAAAAATAGCAAAATTTGTGCTCTAATCATAGACATCGTGAAGAGATATAGATACGAATTCAAATGGATAAACATAATAGAAATAAAATTTTAAATCTTGAATGGTTGTGGCTATGCACTTTGGTCTAGATTTGTTCAATGATTGTGGCTCTACACTCTGGTCTAGATCTACTCAATCGTTGTGGATATGTGCTCTGGTCTAGCTTTTCTCAACGGTTGTGACTTTGCGCTTTGGTGGATTTTGGACTGGCTTTCATAGATTTACATTTGTGTTTGGATTTTTGTAGTTTTCTAAATGGTTCTCTCATCCGGCCCTCTCTTTTGCATTGCTAGTGTATGATTTTGATGAAATGTGGTATCCGGGTGGGGAATATCTAGATGAACCGATGATATCTCTTTATTTGGAAAATCCTTGTGGACAAGCTATTGGGGAGGTTGTGCCCAAAAGGAATGGGGGGAGCATAGACTTAGCCAATCGGGTTGTTGATGGAGATGTTCATCCCCAACTCGAAATATTTGTCTCTGACTCAACTGTGTCCTCTCTATTGGTGAATCTGTCTGGTAATTTAGTGGGAAAATTCTTCGAGAGCAGACCGAATGTTGATGCTTTAAATATATGGGCCATCACCCATTGGAAGCTGATTGGTAGCCTTTGTTTATCTCTTATTTTGAGGAACATTTTTCTTTTTTCTCTGTTGGACCCCTCTGATATTGATTAGGTGTTGGAAGAGGGGTCATGGTTTTTCAAAAAGCATGGATTGTATTTGAGGAAATGGGACTCTGGGTTTAACCCTGCTACTCACAAAGTGGACATGGTTCCAGTTTGGATTCGTCTTCCTAAAGTACCTCTCTATTTATGGCATGACTCCATATTCAAACATATTGCCAATGCAATTGGGAAATTTATCTCTTTTGATACCTCTTCCATATCAGAAGACAAAAGGCAATTTGTTCACTTGAGTGTTCTCACGGACTTGTCCAAAGAGCTGCCAAAATATATTTTGATCAACTCTCTAGCGAGAAGGTGGGAGCAGGTAATCATGTATGAAAATGATAGCTTTTCATGTTCATCTTGTGGAGGCAAAGGTCATTCATCTTTGCATTGCAAAATAAAGTTGGGGGATGCCCCTACTGGGGTGTAGCGATCATAAGGATTTGTGTCCGCGGTGGAGAAAGGGAAGAGACCAACCTCTATTTTTGGTGTTAGCAAGTCTGTTTGGTATTTCCCCTAAAATAAGCAAATAATATGGAAGAAGAAACTTTTCACTGCCCCGTCGATCAATGAAGTTACAGCTCCTTCGGTGGCTCTTCAAAATTTGGTTCCCCCTATTTCCTCCCCTCCGTTGGTACCTGTGGTTAGGGAGGAGGAGTTGGTAAAACTGATGTGTTTGGATATTGCAATGGATAATTATAATAGGCTAGAGATGGACTTGTTTCCAAAAGTTAATCTGACAGAGGCTTCTATCCCCTTAGACAACTATTTCAAGTGTCTAAATGCTCTGGCAGAAGACTTGGGTCCATCATGATCTAAAGCCCAGATGGTGACCCCGATGGGGTCCTTAAGGTAATGCCCATAATCCTAGATGGCTTTTTGTCTATCATTTTCTCTTGGTGTGGTCAATTGTGTGGATGGTTGTTCCCCCTCTATGGTAATAAATGAAGCTTTAGTGATGGATGTGGCTCCTGCTTCCCTATATCCTTAGTCGATGGTAATGGATAAGGGCTCTCCTGGCCCTAAAAACCATAGTCATAGAATATGTTTGATGGATTTGGGCAAGGCCTGTAAAATTGGAAGGCATGTGTCTAAAGTAAGCTGGAAAAGAAAGGCCAATGAGTCTATGGCCAATAGAGGTTAATATAGACTAGTTCTAAAAATTGGTGAAGGTGAAAACTATTGAGCTTGGATGGTTTGTTGAGCTCGTCGATAGATGGTGAAGATAAAGTGAGCTCCCCCTTCCCATGAAAATTTTCTCATGGAACATAAGAGGGCTTAATAGCTCCTCTAAGAAGCAATTATTGGCATCCTTGAGAAGATAATTCACCCCTGATCCGTTTTGCATTCAAGAATCAAATCTTGATGTCGAGTCGTGGAGATCGATCCAAAGGGAAGTATGGAAGGACTCAGGTTTCATGGCCAGTGAAGTTGTAGGAACAGCGGGTGGTCTCATTTTTTTTAGAATTCACATAAATTTTATGGTCATGTAATCTCTTCTTCATGTAGAGTGATAAATATTCTTTTCTGGTGCAATGAAACCCAAATGCATTGGGTGGTCTCAAATATCTATGCTTTGAATACCACTTATGAAATAAGAGATTTTTGGTAGTTGTTTCTATAAATGTGTCAAACCATCATTCATGAACATTGGTTAATGATTGGATATTTTAACTCCCCTCTATATCATTCGGATAGAAGGGGTGGAAGTGGCCCTGAAGAGCGTAGTCTTGCTGACCTGGTGGATTTCATATCTTTCATAGAATTACGAGACATGGATTTGAAATGGGGGTATTTTACATGGAGTAATAGTAGGTCGGGTAATGGTTTGATCCTGAGATGACTGGATAGAGCGCTAGTTTCATTTGGAAGTCTCAATTTATTTGGGGATGCGATGCTTTCCACCTTGTCCAGAGTGGGCTCGAATCATAATCCTCTCCTTTTGGAGACTGTTGAAAACTCTTCTTTTGTTTCGAGACCCTTCCTCTTTGAACCAATGTGGTGCAACTTCCCTAAATTTGAAGATTGCATGAAAAAAAGGTGGGATGAGGAAGTGTTAGGATTAGGCATTTTTAAAGTTGCCTTCAAAATTTGAAGGTTTTTTCATCAATTAAAATGGTGGAACAAGAACGTGTATGGTAATATCTTTGGCGAGCTGGAAGCTTTAAAAAAGGTCACTGTAATACAAAAATAAATTGAGTCATAGGGACTCGATGAGATGTTATTAATGAATGAAAGGGGGTGCTTAGCCAATTATCATAAAAAAAAAGTGGATATCGAGTTGCACTGGAAGCAAAAATTGAGTTGCATTGGAAGCAAAACTCGAAAGAATTATGGCTAAGAGAAGGTGACAAGAATTTGTGGTTCTTTCATGCGCCCACCATGCGATGAAGGAGTAGGAATAGAATAGTGAATATTATTAAGGAGGATAGCAACTCTATTAGGAAGAGCGAGGAAATTTTATTGGAGGTTGTCAATTTCTTCAATTCTCCTCTTGGTCCCTCATCGGATCGGGATTTGGTAGCAAAATGTGTTATGTTACATGCCATTCCTACATTGGTGATGGAGGAAATGAATGCAGGTTTGGAGGCCCTGCTCACAAATGATAAAATATTTAATGTTGTTAAGGAGCTGGGGCCTTTAAAGTCTCTGGGACCTGATGGATTTCCTCCATTGGTATTTCATAAATATTGGAATATTTTGGGTCTGAGGTGGCGAAGGCTCTGAGAGAAGCCCAAATATCAACGGAGATTCCTAAATCCCTGAATTCCACGTTGATTGCCTTAATTTCAAAAAAGGATTTTGCCTCATCATTTAAGTATTTTATACCAATCAATTTGTGCAATTATTTATATAAATTCCTCTCTAAGGATTTGTCTAATAGACTCAAGAGGCTTCTTTCAAATCTCATTTATATGGCTCAGAGTGTCTTTGTTTCGGGTAGACAAATATTAGATGGTGCTATTGTCATACATGAGCTTCTTCATTCGGTCAAGTACAGTGGTAGATATGCTTTCCTTTTAAAGCTCAACATCAGTAAGGATTATGACAAAGTAATGTGTCCATTCTTACAAGAGGTGATGAGGAATTTTGGCTTTAGTGATCGATGGGTCACCCTTATTAAGTCTTGCATTTCTTCAGTTTGGTGCTCCATTCTAGTCAACGGATCGATGTTTGGCTTTTTTAAGTCTTACCACGGTTTGAGGCAAGGCAATCCGCTTTCCCCCTTCCTCTTCCTCTTTGTGGCGGAGGCTTTGGGGAGAGCGATTGGAAGGTTGAGCAGGGAGGTGGGTCTTCGTCTAGCTCTCCCATGTTTGTCTATATCTCATCACCAATTTGCTAATGATACTCTAATTTCTAGGGGTGCATCAGTCTTTTCGCTCGAGATATTGAAAAAATATTATTTTTATGAGAGGGCTATTGGTCAAGAGATCAACTTTGTGAAGATATTTCTCTACTTTGTTAACACTCCAAAAGCCAAGAAATCAAAGATTGCAAATATACTCAATTGTAGGATTGCCATGTTGCTAGCGACCTATCTTGGACTACCTCTCTTCATGGGAAAATGAAAGACTCACTATGGGACCCTTTGATTGAAAGAATCTAACGTAAACTAGCCTCTTGGAAAGGGATGTTGCTAAGCCAAGAAGGGAAGGTGGTACTTGTTCAAAGTACGCTCTGGAGCATACCTATTTATTTCATTTCCTTATTCATGCTCCCTACTAAAGTAATGGATAAAATTGATCATATTTGTAAAATATTCCTTTGACCTAGATTGGATTTAAAATGCAAGTACCACTTGGTCACTTGGGATCATATTTTCAAGAGGAGAAAGGACAGGGATCTTAATTTGAAAAGAGCAACACTTATGAATAGAGGTCTGGTTGGTAAATCATGGTGGTTGATTGCTTCAAATGTTGAGAGACCTTGGTGTTCTATCCTTAAAGTGAAATAAAAATTTAATTCTTTCTTGTCAGATGATCTCTCCCCAAGAGGCTCCATTTTTTGGAGAAGCTTAACGAAGATCAAGGACTTTGTGAAGGCTAAAAGCAGGTGGATCATTGGTGATGGGAGAAACGTCAAGTTTTGGGAAGACCATTGGTTGAGGGAAGAGCCATCATCGGATGTCATACTAGTGGGAGCGATCATCATCTATTGTTCATGAGGTCGAATATGAAACCTGTTTTGGGTTTGGTAACATAAGCAACATAAGGACAACCCTAACACTAATCCCAGTCATCGAAGGTAAAATCAATCCTTAACGAAATTTGACTCATAGGTTGGTTTGCAATTTCCTCTAATTAAGGTCATATGTTACAAGGAAATGACCAATCATTTTTCGAGGTATCTACCAATCAGTGAGTATGACTAGATAAGGGACACAACTTGGAGTCAAAAATCCCTTTTTGTATTTACTTCAAATTTTGTGTCATGTGAGCTACACCGTCGATGAGCACTACGCTAATACTGAGCCAACATCTAAAGGTGTCGCCAATATTTAGGAAGGAGTTCTAACATTGTGATGACCTATCCGAAAGTTGAGTGTATCGTATGACACTCATAACCATGACTCTCCTATGGATTTTGTTCTATTCGGAGGGCAGTCCCATAGGAATATTAGGTTAGATGTGGTTAAGAACAATTGCTCTATAAATTAATATTAAGAATGGTGGTATACATAGGTATACTAGGAAAGTGAGAAGTGAGTTCACTTAAGTAAATTATCTTTTGGAATAATAGAAATCATATAGGGATTGCTTTGTATTAATGGCTTAAAACTCTCCCATATAGACTCTGCTCTAGGAGTACCTTATGGTAAGTCCTTAAGAGGACTAAGTAGTTAAGAATAAGTGTGTAGAAGATCATAACTCAATGATATGAAGTGTGGGCCTAGTTTCATGATATATCTAAGTTACATAAGGATAAATTTAAGTATAAGTTGCTCCATAAATATATATATATATATATATATATATATATATATATATATATATATATATATATATATATATATATATATATATATAAATATAAATATATATATATATATATATATATATATATATATATATATATATATATATATATATATATATATATATATATATATATATATATATATAGAATATATAGAAAAGTACACTAGCTTACATTAAAAAGGAATATGGTTTAATGGTTAGATGATCTTTAGTTAAAGTGTCCATCGAATATTGAAAGAAACATAGATCTTATGTAGTATTGTAAGTGTTAAAGGAGAATCTTAACTTTTAGTAAGAGATTCAATTCTTCATTAAGATATAAGGAGTATTATGGTGGTAATTTGTTTGCCTTATCATTATAGTAAGTGATAATGGATATGATGTATAAATTATTTAACAAAATGATGATTACTTCATAAATTAAGGGTATGGGAATTTAATTTATGAAGGAAGGGTGGATTTTTTATCTGCTCAAAAGAATGAATTTGAATTTCATTCTTGAAAAGAAATTATTGTAACGACCATCCTAAGTTGTCCACTAATTTTTTTTTAAATACATGTAAAGTGCTTGTCCATCCTTTCTAAGTCTCAACTTTAATAATGAATAAAAGCATAGTTATCCCATTAGAAGAGGTAATCCTATTTACAATAGATTGAACATATAGAAACACCCATCTCTATAGTTATTTAGAAGCCCAAATGCTAGTGGGAACACCCATCCCCACCTTACCATATCACCATCCCATACTGGTAGACGGGTATTCACATTTTGAAGCTTGAAATTCTCCTTAAGTTATTGATGTATAACAAGGGTAATATTATCGTTTTATCAACCAGATGAGACAGGAATTATCCTCCCTAATTCTCCTTACTTACAGTGAGGTTAGTATTTTAGGAGATTTAAACATCCATTGCATTTATGACTACCAATGTATTATGGGATCATATGCCCCAACCATTATTAAAGAAGTTCTCATCCTTGAGGTATTGACAAATTCATTTTTTCTAGTTTACGAGTTTTGTGACCATAGTGATTCCTTTTGTATTTGAGTAGTTTATGAATTAATCATCTACCGCTATAAATCGAATGCTCATTTTATAACTTAAGGAAAACAAATGCATAAGCAAATAAAGAACTTTCTTGCTGCAATAAAACTTCCAATTGATATTTCTTTCAAACCTTACATCATCTACACCTAAGATCATCATTTACAATACTTTTAGTCTATCCAACATCATTATCTTATGGAACTACTTGCATAAATAAAATTTTCCTTTCTAGTTTACAAAGAAAGAATATAACAACTTTACATCTCTTGGTGTGTCTTTCAGCCATTTAAAATTACATCAAGTATGAAGCACATAAGTATGAATACAATCAAATAAAGTCTTCAGCAGTGGCTTCTGAAATCTCCACTAGACTCCTTGTGTCTTCATGATGTGAGAGATGAGTAGTAAGGGATCAGGACAACTCGAGTGCAAACAATGCCCACAAGCAAACCATGCTTATGCAACTAAGCATCATATAATTGCTAAAGTAAGCAACAACAGGTCATTCCTTTTCAAATACAACCCATTAAGGAACAATTTAAAATTCTATCAACATTTATTTGGGTTGTCTCCAATAAAAAAAGAGTTACATATCTCTTCCTAAAGATTGGACACCCATCCATCCTTGTAAGACAAAAAGGTTTCATATCATTCTTTAAAATGGTCCATCCCAACATATAATTTGTAATAAAACATCATAGTTTCCAAACTAAGTTAACTAACAAATCACTTACAAAACTTCCTTCTTTCAATATTTGAAAAAACAAAACTCATAGCACATATTTTATTACCAAACCTGACATCTAGATTGAAAAAGGATTCTTAATTCAAAGCTCAAGTATATTTTATTTTAATAGACATTCGCTGTATACTTTCGAATATAAAATCTTTGCTTTCACTTCACTTAGATACTTTGTAAATGATCATCAAGCAACCTACGTAATAAAATTGGACCCAGCAGACCCTATAATGGTTTCAATCCAAAAACATGACTTCCACGCATAATTTATGATCCATTCACTTTATGAAGAATGAATATCAAAACCAGAGTACTTCCGTGGGAATTTATATAATTTGACCTAAAATCTCAGCCACGCATTTTCTTCGATCACACAAGGGAGTAAGGAAAAATAAAAACTAAATAATTATCCGGATCCAATCTTCCGTTACCATGAACCCTTTTTAAAATCTACCCAGTACAAGGTGAGTCAAATAAATAAAAGAACATGAAGTCCATGCTCAGTTGTCATCATTCAGTTGACAAACTAAGTCACACGCCTAGAGTTCTCCTTAACTGTACTTAATGGCTATTTTCGGACTTAACTGTTTTAACACACATGACGAATTTTTCGTTGAACTACGATGATGAAGAAAGTCGCTCAGTAAGAAACATATTGCAGATAGAATACCTAACGGCGTCATAGAGATTGGGATGGGAGTTCTTGCTAACGGATGTGACTTTTTACTCCGGTGACGGGAATAATCCTTCGAGGGACAAATTGAAAGCTGAGATTGCGCATTGGTTCGGCTAAACAGCAGGTGCTCCTATGGTAAAGAATTCATCATGTTTTGATCAAAGCGTCAATAGTATTATAAGGTCGCCCTATGAAGATGCACCAGTCCGCCTACCCATCCGGCGATATCAACCACAACTAACCACGCGAATATACCAGCCAACACTAAAGAACCAGTCTATTAATTTATGAAAGTATTACTCAATACATAACTTATAATATTGAGGTGTAAGCTATGATTTGCTAAGTAAAGGTTTTAACGACGCTTGTTTTGTTGTCAAAGGATCTCCGCTTATCTGTACATCCGGTGAGTGGCACCATCTTTAAAACAATGGCATAGCCATTTAGATGGGAATTTCTATCTGTTTTCGTCAGCCATCCAGACAGTCCCCTGGACTACGAATCAGATACAACGGAAGGTAAATGCCTACTCCTGTCAGTGCCATAGAAAATATATTAAGGTGAAACGAAATTCCAACATAGTCCGAGCTGAGAATGGCCACCAGGTAAAACATCCTACTAATCCTTTAAATTGTAATATCTCAAAGTTTATATGATCGGTACAACACTAAATCAAGGCTTATATGATAGGGACGATTGCTACATGTTTTGGTTGGCACCATATTAAAGTTCCGTTTGATAGCGTAGAGAGGGATCTAAGAGGGCGACTCGTCGCAGAGATTACAGTGCCCACCTATCTACAGATCGGAGCTTGGATATATCCACAAACAGTGAGGTTGCTTTTGACCAAGATATGGCACATTTTTATGGTGGTTTTTCTTACTGACATAGCCAAAACCTCCTTATTAATTTCCCAGACGGTTGGATAACCCAATAGCCAAGCCGGTGATCAAGATGTGCAGAGCGTAGCGCGACTTGGAGAGAGGTATTATATCCTATGGAGCTATACATATATACTATGTTTGGTAACATGAATTGAATAGCATTTGCTATGAAACAGAAGAATTCTAGTAACACTGCGAATGTGACATTACAAACATAGAAATGACAGGGTCGAGCTGGCAGTGAGAGGGGTGAAATCAGCATTCCATATCCAACAAGACCTCCCAGTAAGGTGAATCATTCCTCAATTGTTCAGTTCTAAGGTAGGACAAGGATGTATGATGCATCTAATACTCATTGCGGCAACAATTGTGTGATATCTGGTCCGGTCTTTCTTTAGGATATACCCTAATATGATGTGCATTGTTAAGATTCGATCCCTGACTTAACAATATATTACTTATTGAAATGTATGGTTTTGGAAACGAGTATAAAGCTCGTGGCTTAATTAAGAAGAGCATTATGTCGTTAGAATTTCAGTAAAGCAATCGTTTTTACAGGATTCTATGTACATAATACTTTAACCGTGGACGGTAAGTGAAAATAGTTAACTTCTTAACTTTTTTTTTTTTTTTACAAGAATCATTACAACTAAACGCCGTAAAGCATTAAACAGAATGGCATTCATCAACACGTTATTTCATTATTATGGCAAGAAAGGAGCATAAGGGAAAAAGGAAGCTCTCACACCTGGGAGATTCGTAATGCCACTAAAAGAACTTCTTCTCCTCTCGCTCCAAACTTGTGAGATTATAGCATGCCCTCTTTTTTAAAATCCTTGGGCTATTTATAGACCAATTTCTTCTCAGTAGTAGGGAAGCTTCTCAATATTTTATTAATTCTCCCTCTCTCTTTCACATGCAAACTTTCTTACATATATATTATTTTAATATAGGGAGGAATTCCCTAGAGATAAGGTAGGGCTGGCTACATGTCCTTTGTCAACACTAATACTGTTGAAGGCATGGGTGCTCTGATTTGAAACTGTTAAAGATAAGAGAGAAGTCCTACAATCCTCTAAAATTGCCATGTGTATGGAGGATGTAATATTTTATTTATAAGGTGGTCCTTTCATTTTTTTGGTCCAATAGAATTTGGACAGGTCCATAAAAGACAAGTCACTTAACTTTATTTCAAAAATGGGATCAATTACTTTAGACAAGCATGCTTAAACAATTAATATTTTCTCTAGAGAATACTCAAATTGTATGCATAAAGGCATATATTTTAAAATATTAAAATGCCAAATATTAATAAATGTGCATTTTCAAGGCATACTTTCTTTATGCAAATTAATGATGCAATCAACTTATGTCACATAAATAACATGCAAACACTCGATGAATTTGCTCTTCGTTTCCCATCACCGTTTTTCCTTTGAGTGGCAAGAATTTGGAATTAATTCCTTAGGTAACACCGTCCTCCGAGAATTAACTAGTGACGGAAGAAACAAGAGCTTTACCTGGTGAGTTGTCGTAGTCATCATTTCCCTTCTCATCTCTCATGGTTGATCTTCCCACTTGAGAGAATATTTGTTCCTACACATTCATCAAAGTACGCAACATCATTTTCTCTTGATAAAACCCATTATAAGGCAAATATATCAAGCATTAAAACCAGCTACAAATAGCATGTCCATAGGGTTCTTCCAAGGTGGGTCATAACAATTATGAAGTCCTCTCTAATGTCAAAGAGGCATCTCCAAGATATGGACCCTATGATTATCATAAGCTTACACAAGATGTTATAAAACTCTAAAACTACTTATAGCAAGGAACCAGGGGGTTCCTTAAATACATCCTATTATAAGGGAATAGTTGATTTCCTCCTTGGTATGGGAAATACCTTAATAGTATCATGGTGTCTTAGAGAAAGGAACCAAATAAGTCCTTAATTGCATCATGAATGTATATAGGAATCAGTTGTATTCCTTGGATTGTATATTGAGAAAGAAGAACCCGTTGAGACCCTTATATACTTGTAATAATCAACATCTTGAACTTATGAATATGAGGAAAATACATATTTTGGAGGCTGGGTTTTTCCCAATAGGGTTTTCCAAGGATAAATCATTGTATCAATAATTTATGGTTTACCTCATTATTTCTTGTGGATGTTACATTTGATTTCAAAATTAAAATGATATATGTTAGATGTAGTGTTTATTTTATGCATTGTAATGTATGTAAAACTTTCAGTAGATTAAACATGTATGGATGCTAGAAAAGTATGCTCCATTTCTAATATGTTGATGATTTAAAGTAATTCAAATGTATCATTTAGTTTTGAATGGAATGGGTAATGATGATGATATAGTTAAGTAGAGTAGATCAATAATAATCTCATGTGATGGATGGATGTTACTTAAAAGTGTTAACAAATAAAAAGGCATTTGTCTAATTCACTCTAGTATTGTGGGATAAATTGGATTTATGCACTATATACTTATCCTTGAATAAAACACAAACCTGGTTTAAGAGGAAGTCTATTGTAGTACTTCAAACCTAAGGATAATATGTAATGAATCTTGCTTCATGGATTAAATGCACTCAATATGGTTTAGTTGAAATCATATTATGGAATTAAGCTCTCAAGATGGCATAATGACCTTGGTTTACAAATCAAGATAGACCCTACACTCTACACTAGAGGATTAGGGTTACTTGTGGAGGAAAACATTCGTAAGGAACAAGTAATGCCCTTTTGCACTGAGGGTAATAATAATGTTGCCTAAACAAGGGGATGTACCAACATGATAAATAATCATATTTAAGATGGCATTCCAAGGACTCTTATCACAATAGTGATATAATGGCCTTAGAAATCCTTGCTAGATGGATTGTGAAGGATTAATCATAGATGTGGTTATTTCATTTATGATGGTTTACCATTGGTGTGGTTTTTCCATCTTCAAGGCATTCACCTGGTCTTGGTGGACCAAATGGTGATTTCTCCTTTTAAGGGGATGAAACTAGTATGCTTGGCTAGCATACTCATACCAAATGGGGTATGAGGGTTTCATAGAAGCTGATCACTTCTACTTAAAGAGACTCTAATCAAGTCTCTATAGCTCTTGAAGCTATATGCCTTGAAATATACAATCCAAATGGAATATGCCTATCTTAGGTTATGGATTAGGTCTTTGCCATATGAAGATGAACAAAAAAATATGGATAAGAAGGAGTAACAATTTGGGTTCGTTACACCATCCATGAGAACCACCATTATGTTTCAAAGGAGATAGAAGGATATTGAAGTCAGCCCAAGAATCCATATATCACAATTATGAATCACTATTATTATTAACAAAAATATACTAAGGTCCATCCAATATCTTTCATAAGAAGTAACTATAGTTGGAGCATATACATGTATAAACCCATCTTTGATGTTTCTCTCTTTCCCATAAAATAGTCTACCAACCTAGTTACTTTTTGCATCTAAAAATTATCCATCCCATTCGTATTTTCCCATATTGTTACAATACCATCTAAAGCTCCCATAGAAGGAATTACTAGACAATCCCTCATCTTCAAATCTTTTCAAAAGCATCCTTAAATTTCTTACTACTTAATTTTTTATTTTATTTTTAAATAATATAATACTATAATTACCTAATAATGAATTAATAATTCTTTTTTTTAGGTATCTTTTTTGAAACCTCTAATATTCCATAATATAATTTTTATTATCACTTTTTGCTTTTATTAGTGGGTTTAGCCCTACTTCTTGTTAAAACATGATATTTTTCTTTGGATTTCTAAATCAATATCCCTATGAGTTTCTTTTTCTATCTTTTCATGCTTTTATGGCCTTCATCTCCTTTTTCCATTCCCACAAAAATATTCATCTTCATCAACCTCTTCTTCTTTTCCATATTGTTCATAATGAGACTCATATTATAAAGAATTAAGTTGTCCTCAAGAATCCAAAATATAATGAATAGCCTCATAAACACTTTCTTCAATATGCTACCCTAGAAACCCTAAAATAAAAAGATTATCCTCCATAATAATATTTGGAGAATATTACAATATTTGGTACTATGTAAAAGTACCACCATGGTACCATAGTACATTTATCAATATTAGATTAGGGTGTGAGTTATTATATCAGGGTGTGTGATTTATATTTACCTTAAAGTATGTATCAATATGTAGGATGAGTCCAAGTGTCATGTAGTAAAGTGTGCAATTGTATAATATGTAAGAGTGTGTAAAATTTTATGTAATAAGGTGTACAAGTGTATAATATGTAAGAGTGTGCATTGTGTCATATAATTTAAGAGTTAGGTGTGTAGGTGGCAAGTATACAAGTGAAGATGTAAATTCAAGAGATATGAGAAGTTCGTCTTAAATGTGGAATAGGAAAGGATGTATCTCCTAGATATATGAGGATAGTAATAGTTAAAGTATTGAAATTTTACTTGTAAGGATATATTATGGAGATAAATCTCCATGTATTGTATTAGTGAATGCCTATGATTTGTTTCTCAATAATAAAGATCTTGTATATTTGATTCATCAATAATATTGTGACTATAATATTGATTGATATTTCTATTTCATGAATTGTATATTCATTGATATTGATCATATTTGAATTCCCTAATATTTATCTCTTTTCCATATCCTTGGAAATGTGGCAGCGAGGCTTGATAGTATTTGTAAAGCATCTTATGGACTGGTCCAGAGATTAAAGGGGAATTTCATCTTGTCTCTTGGGAGCAGGTATGTAAAATAAATGAGGGTGGCTTGAACTTGAGGAATGCTGCTATGATGAATAAGAAATTTGTAGCTAAGCTTGGCTGGAAGTTGGCTTCTAACACCAACCACCTATGGTGCAATATTTTGAAGGCCAAATATAATTTTATTTCTTTTTTATCGGACTTTCTCCCAAGTGGGGGGTCAACACTTTGGAATAGTTTTTATTATGTCCCATGATTTTCCTAATTCCAATTGTAGATGGGTCGTTGGTGATGGTAAGATAGTGAATTAATACGAATACTAGTGGATCAATATCATGTGCTTATTGAAGACCAGATATTTGGGAATTTAATTCAATATTATAAAATTGGTGGCCTTTAAAAGATGGTAGATTTTTTGGTAATTTGTAATCATAGAAAATATTGGTCTAATCCCCTATCGAGATTAAGGGATGACTCAAATAAATTTCTATGGATATATATTCGAGGATCTGAGGCTGATTGTGGTATGTTAAGAAGATGTAGATGATTAACTCATATGGGGTAGGGACAACGAGGGTTCATACACAGTCAATTCAGTGTATGAGATATTGTATTCTGATATGGTTTGTCATTTCCCAATGAATTTTGTTTGGCTGAAGAACTTAACATTGAATATCAACATGTTTTATTAGTTGGCAGTGCAGAACAAATTTCTCACATTGGAAAATCTCCTTAAAAGATGTTTAATATTGGTCAAAAGATGTTATTTGTGTAAGAAGGATTGGGAATTGATTTCTAATTTTTACTCAAATGTTAGGGCTTTCAAGAGGAGTTCTTATTTATTATTTCATGGTTGGGTGTTGCATGAGTGCTGCAAAATTCAAATTTTTATTGTGTTTCTTAGTGGAGATCTTCGTTTGCCTCCCCAAGGCTTAATTGTTTTTGGAAGTTCCTTCTTCCTCATGTGCTTTGGGGTGTTTGGAAGGAACTAAAAGCACGAGGATACGGAAGCAAAAAGGGAAAGCTAACATGCGATATGCAAACAAAGAAACCGAACTTAGCGCTAAATCCTAAAAACTTGAAAGTGCATGAAAAGAGGGAAAAGCATGATCGAATCGAACTGGAACAAATGTGAATTAAAGAAGACAGCCCTTTTTATTGATATGTTCCAAACTCGGTTACAATGCGCATCCTCCCCTTCCAAGGGCTAGGAGCGTTTAAGCATTCGTTCTAGTTACATCCATGGGCGCCTTTCCTTCTTTCGCGTGCCCACATGTAAAATGGGCGGACCAAACATCGCCACCGCTTGCGTTGATGAGTCTGGACTCCTCGCTGCTCCTCCGACGTCCAAACCCTACGTTCAAAAGAACAAGAAATGATCAGTAGCACCTGCGGATGGAACAAAGCATGCAATCCCCAAGCCTACGATAAGTGAATGAGAAAAATGAATTAAACTATGACTAAAACAAGTCCAAATGCTATGAAAATTTGACAGGGGCATCAAGACATCACCAGGAAGGCTCTGCAAAAAGAACAGTCAAAAAATTCCTCACCGATTTGAATTCGTTTCGGGGTGGGACGAATTCACCTACAACAAAATGCCGAATAGGTACTGTCCCAATGTCCTACCTCGGAAGCTCCAAAAGACCTAAAAACTTGGGGTTAGCTAATTGGGGGCATTTTGGGAAGACCCAGATGGTCAGATTTTCCCAATTTAGCCTCCATCAATGGGAATTTGATGATGCTACCTGTAGGTTAGTAAAAGCGAGCAAAGATAGAAATATGGTCAAAATTGTTTAAAACGAGACGAAATTCAAATGGCAACCTATCTAAACATCATAGAATTGAATGCACAAATGAAAGGAAGCAAATCTACCATGGAATTCCCATCGCTCCGAAAGGGGGCGATTAGGACTGTGGCAGTGTGGGGAGGGGGCGCCCATGGGGCAGGCCGCCCGTCGTTGGAGGCTTGATTTCGGCACCAATCCACTTGGGATGGGTCCAAAACCTCTTGTGTGGTATTGTCAAAAAATTTGGTGGGATATCATGACCAAATGTCGGGTTTTGGGATCAAGATTCGTCCTCCCAATAGTCACCCAATGACCTCCCTTCTAAAGGAGATCAAGGATGTGAAAGGTGCAAATCCAAAAGGTGTGAGGTGTGTAAATAAAATGACAGCACTTCGTTGCTCTAAAATGCTACTTCTCTCCTCTTTTGGGGTGAGGAAACTCACCAATTTATAGACCTGGAGGTCTCTTGAAATGGGCATGCAGAGGCGCCACATGGCAATCATGCCTTCCCAGGGGGAAGGAGATTCCTCCCTGAATTGGGACTTCATGACTGACCTTGCAGATGCCTCTAACGCTTGAAAATGCTCACCCATACTCCCATGCGATGAAGGAAGCGTTGGGTGGCGGATCTGAGCTGCCATTTGTCAAGATTTGAATTTTTTCCCGTCAAACCTGCAATTCGCCCCACCCTGGAGCGAATTCAGAATTCGTCCCTGGGTGGGGCGAATCCCAGTTTGAATTCGTCCCAGGGTGGGACGGATATTGAGCAAAGTGCCCGAAGGTGCCAAATTGATCTCTGACCTTCCAAAACTACTGTGAGAGTGGTTAGGACCATTGTTTGACCTCTGGGGGCTGCCCTTGGGGCTGTGTGTGTCAAAGCGATCAGTGTTTGCAGTCACATAATCGGATTGGTGCTGTTTTGGTGTCTACAGATGCCCCTTTTTGGGATGCGCTATGCATGGCACAGCGTCGAGCAAAAATAGATAACCAAAGCACTAATGATTAGGGTTTCTCAGTAACCTAACCAAATTTTGATGCCCCAAGTATGGAAAGGGCATGCATTCTTGAATCCTTGCTTCTGACGAGCGAAGGAACTCAATTCAAGTGTTAACCTTTTTGGGGGGGGTGTTATTTGATCTTGGACATTGATCGGTCATGAATAGGCAAAGGGCGCAACCTTTTGTCTGTGAGAACCTTGAGTTCATGATTCACGAAATGCCAAGTGATTTGATCAGATTGTGATTATTGCTTGTTTACTGCCCCAAGCGGGAGCGTAATTGTCTTTGTCAATGATTCTTTGAATGCATGTCATTTTCCTTAATTGGGTGTGTATTTGTTGATTGGTGACTAAGTGTGACTACCCCCTCAAGCGACGAATCGATGAGGGAATGACCTTCATGAGAAAAGCGACGAGTCGCTTGACCCAAGATGACTTGTGCAAAGGTGCCTTTAGATTCTTATCCTTGAACGTGTGTGCAGTTTTTCGACATTTAGACCTATTTTTGGCGGGTGTTAACCCTTTTTGGTGACGCTTTTTGGAGCTAAAATTGGCAGAAATCCGTCCTCCCGTGGAGCGGTCCGGCTATGGTAGCCTTCTTAGGGAGTAGGATAGTGACAATTTGTAACCCCAACGTCTATTTTGGATGCCAAGAATGTCAGGCGTGAAGGCGCCTTCGTTCGGCAATGTTATTACTATTTTTGGGTGGGTTTTTGACCCTTTTGCTGACGCCGTTTGGGGATGAAATTCTCGAAAATCCGTCTTCCCGTGGAGCGGTCCGGCTATGGTAGCCTTCTTAGGGAATAGGATAGCGAGGATTTGTGACCCCGACATCTATTTTGCATGCCCGGAATGTCAAGTGCCAAAGCACTCTCATCGGGCAAGTTTATTAGCTATTTTGGTGCATTTTTGTTCAATTTTTGTTGTTTTTTGAAATTTTTGCCCTGAATTCGTTTCGGGGTGGGACGAATTCTAGCTTAGTATTCGTCCTAGGGTGGGACGAGTGCTAACCAGAGTGCTCGTCCCAGGGGGGAATGAATATAAGCTTAAAAGGCTTATTTAAAGGCCAAAACTAGGGTTTGGGCTCATTTGCATCTGAATTTTCTTGCGATTTGGAGCTCTGGGGAGGAGGAGGTTAATTCTGTGAAGCGAAGCGCTGCCGAATTTCTCCTGACATCATGAGTGCACAAACCGGATCGAGCGGTGGAGCCGAAGCGAGACCAGTAAGTGCTCCTTAGTGTTATTGCTTTTGTTATGTGTTATGTGTTTTTGAAATTGCAAGTTATTTGTTTATTTTTCTTTTGTGATGTTGTTTTCTCAAAATTAAAATGGAAACCCTAAAAACTGAGCTGAACACAAACCAAGACTTTAGCTAAAAATTGAACGGAGGACGTAGCTAAAACCTAGGTGAAAAATCTTTATTTTTGCTTTTAACTAAAACCCTAGGATAAACGGAACGTAAAACCCTAGTTTTTTAGGTTGAGCTTGTCAGTTTTAAAACGTAGGTGAAAACCCTAAGTTAAAAACTATTATTTTTAATTTTGTTTTGTTTGTACAGACTTTTTAAACTTAAAATATAGAAATCCCGAGACTGACAACTGTATAAACCTTAGGACTAACAAATTAATTTTTTTGAATTTTTCATTTTGTTTTTAAATTTATCAGTTAGGATTAGAAACCCTAGGACTGACAAATTAATTTTTGTAAATTTTTGTTTTGTTTTTAAATTTATCAGTTAGGATTAGAAACCCTAGGACTAACAAATTAATTTTTTTTTTTTTTTTTAATTTTTTTTTATTAATTAATCAGTTAGGATTAAAAACCCTAGAACTGACAAATTAATTTGTTTGAATTTTTGTTTTGTTTTTGGCTGTACATTGGTAGGCAATGTTGTATATTCATGTTATTGTTGTACAGTTTTTTCATGATTTTAATGTTTTTGTGTTGTTTTCTTTTTTAGCAGAGTACCGTGTATCCACTACTTTTGCTGAAGCATGGGGGGTGCTAACTGTGGCTGACTGGGATTGGCTTGATGCCCTTGGGCTCAAGCAGGTGGCTCGACTGGAGCCTGTGGTCGAGGATCGGGCCTATCTGATGGCCCTGATCAACCTATGGGATCCCTGGACCAACACCTTCCATCTCCCAACAGGGGAGATGACAGTGACCTTGGAGGATGTCTATCGGCTTCTATGGATTCTGATAGATGGACTACCGATCAGAACGTCATCGCGTGACCAGCGGACAGCTGTACTGATACGATGCTTCGGGCATGGGGAGGAGCTGGGCATGGAGAGCCCAGTGGAGAGGGTAGAGGGTGACTGCCAGATTGGTGAGATTCTGGTCCGATGGTGGCTGGAGAGGGGGGTGTTGGGAGTGAGGCACGCATTCCTTATGGGCCTCATTTCCAACATGCTGCTACCTGACTCGTCAGGTGCGAGGTTCCCGTGGAACCTACTGGATGTGGTCTGGCGACTGGTAGAGTGCCCGATAGAGGCACCGCTGATCATGAGGTGGGGGCAGACGTTGTTGGCACAGCTTTATGGTGAGTTGTACGAGGTCCGCTATCGGAGGTGGAAGGGTATTAGCTATAGCTATCTATTGCAGAGCTGGGCTTGGCAACACATAGCGATGGAGAGGCCAGCCGGGTTACCATGGATGACTCGGGGGAGATGGAGGATAAGGATATAGGCTATGTGGTTCTATGGTGGTGGTCTAGGGAGCAGGGACAGAGTCGACGGTGGGCAGGTGTCGTAGGGCACTATGTCGATGCCCTCGCTCGGCTTACTCCAGGGGAGGTGTTCTGGCACCCTTATCGGGACTGTCCAGCTTGGCCGGAGGCTGGAGAGTGGCTCCGATGGGTACGTAGGGAGCGGTGGCTGATTGGGCGGCATGGGACCGAGCATGAGTTCTTCTCCTACAGCCGGGTGACATGATAGTTTGGGGTGCGCCAGGGGTTTCCTGGTGAGCCCGTGGTCTATCGACGTCGGGGGATGAGAGAACTCTGGATCGACCCATCATCGTGCCACTAGGCGAGGATTCAGATGCGGTGATCGACGTCCCGAACGTGGATGACGTTGGGACTACCGTAGAGTATGACCAGTGGTGGGTACTACGGCGATGGTGGGGAGAGGGGCCACTGGGAGGCACGGAGGTAGCAGCAGTGGGTAGGGAGGGTGTCGAGGCACCAGGAGATGATTGGGGAGCTCCTCGAGAGGATGCAGATATGGTGGAGGTGGAGGATGAGGATGTGGATTTGGGGGTTCTGGATCAGTCCAGAGATGCAGGACATCACGGAGCAGTGGGAGCCAGAGTAGGCTGCTGTTCCAGAGAGTCCCATGCCTCAGGCGGATGCGAAGGACACGGAGTCTGGGTTACGCATTGAGAATGCACGGTTGGAGGGGCTGTTGTAGAGGCACGATGAGGAGCTGGGGGATGCGCTGTAGGAGAGGGATCTCCTACGCATGCAGCTGGCAGAGCGGGAGAATGCATTGGCTGCCTACTATCGATAGGATGGGGGTACTGATGCTGCATGGGAGAGGGATCTCCTATGGACGTAGCTGGCAGAGAGGGATAGGGCTTTGGCATAGCGTGACGATGCAGTAGCTTATTACCATCGATGGGAGGTAGAGTGGTTGCGACGGGAGATAGATTGGTCTCGACATCGGATGGATATGGAGGGAGAGATTATCCACCTCGGTGGGTGGTTACCTGAGCCCCTGGGAGGTGGATCATCATGTCGGACGAGGGGTAGTGATATTGAGTAGTCAGCATCATCTCATCGTGCGGCGACTGGATGAGGGAGGGGGTAGTAGGCGTGATGTGGGGGCTAGCAGTAGCCGCCCTGAGGGGTCCCATAGGACCCACACCACGGGGGTAGTTCCCGTCGCACCGATCCTGCGTGATCATGGTGGTCGATGCCTTAGGCTTGGGGGTTTTGAGCTTTTGGATTTTGTTGCGGGGTCACAGGACCAGTTCATTGTAGCCTACGGGCATTTTTGATGATATATACAGATGACTTTATTTTGTTTATGCGAGTGATGATTTGATTTTATGCATGATGAGTGATGAGTATGGATGTATGCATGTTAATTTATTTTGATGGATGCATATGTTATGATGAATGCAAATATTTCTAAATTTATATGTGATATGCAAGATGGAATGGATGAATTGAATTTGTGTTGTTTGGTGAGGGCACCATAGACTATTTAGAACTTTTGTGATTTTGTTTTTTTTTGGTGATTGTTGATGGCAATGCGAGGATGAAAGATAGCACAGTTGGTTTAGAAATGTAGCTGAGGTTTTCTGAGACTCAGATGGTTTTAACTCACTAGCCATGACTGTACTTTATCTTACAAGACTTTTGGACAAGGTATGAATCGGACTTGACTTTGACCCAGTTATTTCACATCCCTGTGTGTGCAATTGAGTTCATTTATGTGGTATTTGTCAGGATACCGCCAGTGCCAGATAGGCTATCAACCAAACCTATACTGAGGATCACCTAATTAGCTCCACTAACTCCTTTGTTGTATTTAGTCAGATTAATCTATGGTGCTATCTAGGATACCATAAGCTAGCTCATCCACATGCAAACATTGATCTGTACACGAGTTAATGTGACAGATATATCGTCATGCGGGAGGTTTACCACCAGTGACCGATAGGCTATCCACCAAACCGGTACTAGGGTTTGCCTCATGACCTATCGGAATGCTGAGAGTTCCAGGGATTCAAGTTTGACTCCCTTCTTTTCTTCAATTGTATTGGGATACTTGCTCTTTTGTAGTGATAAAAATCACTATTTATTTTTTATATATTTTTCTCTTGAGCAAGGGATTTGAATTTTGAGTGATGAGAATCACTATTGTATGTGCCTCTTGATGTATGCACTCTGGGGGTGATGTCAAATTTGTTGGAGTTTTGACTTTTTGCAAGATTTTGATGTTTGCAACTTTTTGAGAACTTGGGATTCTTGGGGAATTGGGTAGGGAAGATGCTTGTCCTTTTGCCAACTCTCAGCATTCATGGGGTCATTCGCATAGGGGGATGAGCAAGATAACCATTTCGCTTATGGTGACCTGGATTGTTGTGCGGGTTTCATCTTTCATTCACACAACTTGGGAATTTTTATGTGTTTTAATTTGTGTTGGGATGCTACGTAACAAGGTGTGATCCAAGTAGAATTCTACCTTCGTAAAATCTGTCTGACTTGGTACAGTATGTGGCTAGAAAGCTACATGACGACTGAAAGATGAAAACTCTTGATACATTAGAAGACCACTGACTCTGGTATGGTAAAAAGAAGTGAATGGTGTTTATTTTTGATGGACTACTTATAGAATGGAGAAACGTGGAACAAGATGGATTGGCGGAGTAATTACAGTCTATGGTGCCTTTGACCTGTATGATCATAGATATGCAATGTATGGATGTGATGCTTAATGCAACTACATATTTTTGTGTTTTTGATGGATTGATTTTTGTGAATATGAAGATGAGATGCGAGAAGAGCTCTCTATTGATGAGTTTGAGCATGCCTGGAAATGAGATGCAAATTTTTTTGTTATTTTTGATGATTTTACTATTTTTGAATTTTCTTATTTTTGACCAAGCGATTGTAGGAATCCTTGGAGCATTTTGGGATTGACCAAGCGATTGTAGGAATCCTTGGAGCATTTTGGGATTGACCAAGCGATTGTAGGAATCCTTGGAGCATTTTGGGATTGACCAAGCGATTGTAGGAATCCTTGGAGCATTTTGGGATTGACCAAGCAATTGTAGGAATCCTTGGAGCATTTTGGGATTGACCAAGCGATTGTAGGAATCCTTGGAGCATTTTGGGATTGACCAAGCGATTGTAGGAATCCTTGGAGCATTTTTGGATATGGCTCTCTTAGATATGGAATGGTCACAAATGACTGATGTTCAAGGGTTCGAGTTCCTTGACTCCATCAAGGGAAGCTAGCCGGTACGTCCTGGGTCCTATCTTGCTATCAATTACATATGGACCTAACCAATTTGCCATGAACTTGTCCCTGAGATGGGATGACAAACTAGAGTTCTATTGGTTTTCCTTCAAGACCAAATCACCAACCCGAAAGTCCCTCGGGTGAACTTTCATGTTGTATGCTTTCTTAAGTCGCTCTTGATAGATACGTAAATGCTCGAGAGCATTAACGCGTCATTCATCAAGCAACGTAAGCTGGTCTAACCAGGCCTACCATGTAGTGTCATCATCGATGAACTCTTGCATTGATATGCGTAGGGAAGGAATTTCCAACTCGAGAGGCATGACTACCTCGGAGCCATACACGAGCGAAAATGGAGTTGCCCTAGTGGGCGTCCGAATGCTAGTGTGATAAGCCCATAGGGCAAGTGGGATTTGGATGTGCCAATCCTTATGACTATCTACGACCATATTTTTAAGGATGGCAACTAGCATTTTGTTTGACGCCTCTGCTTGCCCATTTGCCTACGGATAATAGGGTGTCAAAAAACTATGCTGAATTCTGTACTTTGTGGTCAAAGCACGCACGTCTTTGTTCTTGAATGACGTCCCATTATCCAAGATTATTTTGGATGGAATACCAAAATGACATATGATGTTATGCAAAATGAACTCCACAATGCGGGGTCCTATCGTAGAGGTAAGCGAAAACTGCTTCCACCCACTTGGTGAAATACTCTGTGGCCATTATGATAAACATGTGATGACCTGACGACGTAGGGGAGATCTTTTCGATTAGATCTAAGCCCCACTATAAAAATGGCCAAGCTGACTGGACTGTCTGCAAGGCCTGGGAAGGTACGTGTGTCAAATTAGCATGGTGTTGACACTTCACGCACTTCCTCACATATGCGCAACAATCTCGCTCTAAAGATGGCCAATAATAGCCCATGCGAAGAATGCGCTTTGCGATGGCCATACCACTGAAGTGGCCACCACATGTACCATCATGCGCTTGGGCGATCGCCCAAGTGGACTCTTGTTGGTCCAAGCATCGAAGGAGGATTCCTTCATAGCTATGATGGTACAAAATGTCTCCTATCAAGACATACTTAGCCACTTTCTGCTTGAATGCTCATTTTGTGGCATGCGTCAATCCAAGCGGGAGATTACCTAACTTGAGGTAGTCCCTAATGGGTAAATACCAATCCTGCTGATCGAAAGCCTCGATGGTATGAACAACCAATCCCTCTTGAAGTTCATCCCTAGCAAATGCTGAGCGGGAGAGAACTTGTAAGAATAGTATTGTGTTGCTATTAATGGGAGTAGGGGAGAACAAGGACCCCCAGTTGGCATGTTTCAGATGATCATGGATTCGAGAGAACTTATCCGAGGATGGTTCAATCTGGATCATGTGGATTCCTGGTGTCAAGTTAGAGCTTGCATGCTCCATCATGGATTGTGATAGTGTTTTGACTTGAATGGTTGTCATATCACCGGAAAGGTCTTGCGGGATTAGTGACCCCAAGGAGGCCATAGTGTCCACAAAATGATTCGATGATCGAGGGAGTGCCTCGATGTCGTACCACTCAAGCTTCACCAAGAATTTGTCCACAAGGGCTTTATAAGCCTGCAGAACTGGGCATTTGCATTGGAATACCCCTTTGACTTGGTTGAAAATTAACAGTGAATCACCAAAGATGTTCAGTCATTTGATGTTCATGGTGATTGTTGTCTGAAGACCTATGAGCAAGGCTTCATACTCTGCATTATTGTTGGTGCATGGGAAGTCTAATTTAAAAGATAGAGGCATTGGAGCCCCTTGCAGTGTGAAGAATACTATTCCCATGCCACCACCTTGCTCACATTTAGAACCATCAAAAAATAGGGTTATGTCGGCCTGTGACTCAGGCTCATCGAGAATCTGGCGATTCCGAGACATGGAAGACCCCATCATCGGGTAGTTCTATGACCAGAGGCTGATCATCTTCGAGAGGAGCCTCTGCTAGTTGATCGGCTATGACCTATCCTTTGATGGATTTCTGTCCAATAAACTCTATGTCAAATTTCATCAACAACATGATCCATTTCATCGTGCGACTACTATGATAAGTATGACTCATCATGTATCACAATGGATTCTCCTTAGACACAACATACGTAGTGTTGCTCAGCATGTAGTGGCATAGCTTTTTGGTAGCAAACACCACTTGCCAAGAAGAGTTTCTCGACGTATGCATAGTTAAGTTCATAACTGACCAGGGTGCGGCTAAGATAATAAGTAGCCTATTCTTTGTGAAGTTCATTCTTTCAGGCTAGCATGGCGCCCGAGTGCCACCTCAGTAGCTGAGATGTATAAGTAGAATGACACTCCTGGTCTAGGTGGTGCCAATACTGGTGGTGAAGCCAAGTATCATTTGATGTCATCAAAGGCTGACTGGCACTCGTCATCCCAGTGAAATGCTACCCCCTTGTGCAATAATTTGTTCATGGGTCGGCACTTGTCAGATAGCTACGCTATGAAGCGCTTAATTGATGTGACCTTTCCTTGCAGACTTTTGAGCTGCTTAATGGTAGTTGGGGGCACCATTTCAAGGATTGCCTTGACTTTGTTTGGGTCCACCTCGATGCCTCACTTTGAGACTATGAAACCCAAGAGTTTTCCAGATGTGATGCCAAATACGCACTTCTTGGGATTCAGTCTGACTTTATGCTCCATGAGGTGATCGAGGATCTTGCTTAAGTCATCGAGATGATCTGGGCGCAAAAGAGATTTGGCCAACAAATCATCCATGTAATCTTCCAAAGTTTTATGCATGTAATCATGGAAGATGTACGTCATTGCACGTTGGTAGGTGGCGCCAGCATTTTTAAGGCCAAAAGGCATAACCTTATAACAAAATGTCCCCCAAGGCATTGTGAACGCCATTTTTAGTTGGTCCTCAGGATTGATACGAATCTGATTGTATCTCGAGAAACCATCCATGAGGGATAGCATTTCATGACCTATTGTAGCGTCTACCAATGCGTCGATGCTTGGCAAGGGGAAATCATCCTTAGGACTCGCTTTGTTTAGATCTCAAAAATTAGTGCATATGCGAATCCTCCCATCGAGATTTTTGATAGGCACCATGTTGGACAGCCATGGTGGATAATCCATGTAGATGACAAACTGTGCATCCAACTAGCTTTTGCAATTCATATTTGACCATCAAGGCCACTTATTGGGTGCATCTTACATAGTTTTTGCTTAAGTGGCTTGATTGTCGGATCAAGCGTTAGATTATGCATGACTAGCTATGGATCTAGCCCCGACATGTCTCTGTATGACCATGCAAAAACCTCCTTCTTCTCTTTGAGAAGGGCAATGTAGTCGGCTTGCTCTTCGGGGGATAAGCTTACCCCCAGCTTGATAATCTATGGATTCATTGGATCCAAGCCGATGTCTACGTCAGTCGTCTCCTCGACCGACATGTGGGATCCATCCTCCAACTGATGTGGAGTTGGGATCAAGTGGATATCATTTGCTGAGTTTAAATCTACGTTGGGAACCTCGGGTTCCTCTTCGGCATGAAAGATATCCTGAGTTGTCCCTAGGGTAAAATGAGGCATTTTATCGAAAGGCCAGTACTCTGATGGGGATGGAGGTGAATTGACATGATCCCAGTCAATGGCATCTATGTCTAGATGCAAGGACCATGCTGGATCGGTCGGATTGTGGATGGGTGTGGTTAAGTCAATGGAGATCATGTTGATGAAATGATTTTGGTCTCCATTACCATGGGTATGATGACTTGAACACTCTGGATGTTCTCTATGCTCTGGATCTGGCTCTAGAGGTACTAGCATAAATGGATCGGCCCTATGTGCTAATAGGAGGATAGGGTCTACCCTCGACACTGATATCACCCTAGGGTCTCGGAGTGGAAGGCGCTCTTCGTATACCTAGAGCAGCGGATCCAACACTTGATCCCACCCTATTGGGTCTACGTACCACTCGTGCCCTGGCACTATGCCCATCTATTCAAATATGTCATTAATCTCCAAGGGGTATGGTTGCGGCCTCTACCGCATGTGATTAAGATATGTCATTTTTGTTTCATCTTCGTAATCACTATCGGAGATCCAAAAGCCCTCGTTGGCTTCGACAACTATTTGAGGCATTACAGGCTCATCCTGCTCAAGAAAATTAATCTGGCCCCATTGTGGTTGTTCCACGCTCCATGGGGGGACCTGATTCCCTTGACGCGGCACTGGCTCGCTTGGAGCCTCTAGAGGGAACATAGTCAAGAGGCTCTCTTGAAGGTCATTCATGGGGATCACTTGTGAGTGATCACTATCAGATTCGAAGGGATCATATGATGTTGGTTCACATTCTGATTCATCCTTCGAAGATCCCTCTTGACACTATTTATACCTTCCTTGAAAGTGAGTCCCTAAACTTTCACCTCTCTCTAGCAAAGGAGAAGGGTTATTGAGGTTAACAAGGGTGGTTGTTGACCATGGGAGGTAATCTCCCAATGTATATGTTGTGTTTGGGTTGGCATAAGGATCTGATGCCAATCCACCCTTGTTGCCTATCCCTAGGCCTTGCATGTTTTCCACCAAGATGTCTAAGGGCAGGGGGTGGTTGAACCCTACTCTCGACTTGTCATAAGGCATTTGGTATCTTGGTTGGCAAAGGACACGCACTCCTTGCTCATACCTGCCTAGCCCGTATCCATGCCAATTGCATTGGCCCAGATATCTCAGAGCAAAGTTTGGGTTAGACAGATAGTTGACATCTTCTACAAAAGGCTCTTCATCTGCATCCTCTTGCATGCATGGCTCAGTACCATGATCAAGGCCCCCATACACAAAATTTGTCTGGTTTGGTGGGTAGCCTAAGGGAACAATTGTACCGATGGGGAGGCGAGGTCTCCCCATGTCTTGCATGGACTCTAGCATGGTCGTTGCTACAACATTCCACACTAGATACTCCCCAGGCCTGTATTGGCCATTTCAATAGTAATTGTTGGTGATTGAGAGGGAGGGAATGGAAGCTCTTCCTGAGTCCACTCCATGTTGGGTGAACTAGGAGCCTCAACTTCCATTGTGCTAGGCATCTCTTCGATAGAGATGGTTGATACTATTGGTAGCACCTCTTCTAGGGGTTGAGCCTCTTCCAGGGTTTGCTTCCCTTTGTCCTTCTATTTAGCCATGATAGGTGGCATTGGTGGTGAAGGAGCTGACGATGAAGATGCACCTGGCTGGGGTTTTGATGGATTTATCACCAGTGGTGCTTGCGACATCGGACCCTGTCTAGATGGATTTAACTAAAAATCCAAGTGCATCGATGGGAGGGTCGATTGCGGCATCAGCTGCACCGCATTGCAATATTTGAAGGGTTCTAAGTCCATCGGGACTACATGTACTTCCCCTTCAAATGTATACTTCAAACACTGATGAGCTATTGATGGGACACACTTCATGTCCCTGATCCATGGCCGCCCTAGCAAGATGTTATAAGCCATCTCGCCTTCCAAAATATGGCACAATGTAGGTATCATCTTTTGTCCTACCTGAACGGGTAGAACAATTGTGCCAACTATCGAGCATATTGCATCATTGAATGCTCGTAGTGTGTAGGTGGAAGCCATGATGTGAGAGGCTGGCAACTTTAGATGTTTCAGTGCTATTGTGGTAATGATGTTACTGGATGAGCCAGTGTCTATCAACACCCTCTTATACGGGATCCCGTTGACCCACGCGATAACGTGTAGGGGTGGATCTGCCATGTCATCAGACACTGATTTAACTTCATCTTCTCGGAAGGTGATGACTGGCTCCATGCATCGTTTGACATGTCCCACGAAGTTGTTGAAGGAATTCGCTTCATGGGGCTGCAACTCGATGGCTTTCAAAATCTCCATGAGAGCCTCCCGATGGGGCGTTGATTGTTGTATAAGCTCGTATATGGAGAGCCTAGCCGACGTGGTCCTCAAACTCTGAGTGAGTTTGGTCCGAATCATGGCCATGGGTCTAGGCGGAGGTAGCTGCATAGGGTGTTATTGAGGTTGTGACGTCGATGGAACCTCTCTTGTGGCTACCATGGGGGCAACTTCTGGGTATCTCTTGTTCCTAGTCACTATGCTTATCATTCCTACATACCCTTGCATGGGGCAATTATGTTGCACCTCATTGACTTGAAGGGGTTTCGCCTGAGCCTCATGGGTAGGCAAGGGGTCTTTGAAAACTCCCATCTGTTGGTTGTTTGGTGCTACGGGGTTGTCCACTGCCAATGTCTTATTGTCAATCAAGTCTTGTATCAATCCTTTGAACTTCCAACATGCATTCAGGTCATGTCCCCTCCGCCTGTGGAACCTACAATACAAGTCCTCCCGGTATCCCTTAGGCTTGGGAGCATTAGGATCTATGGTTTGAATCTCTGGGAGGTTGATCAAGTTTGCCACTGACAAGCGGTCAAATAGGGAGTCCCTAGACTCCGTATAAGGGGTGTACTGTCACCTAGGGTGATGCTACTGATTTTGCTCCTGCTTCTGGTTTTCTCTTTCATAATTATTAGGAGGCACTTGCACGATAGTTAGCCTTTTGAGGTTGTATTTCTTGTGCAGGCTTAGGAACATTTATAGCAACTTGATTAACCGTAGCGGGTTTTTGTTGCGTAGTCCCTATTTTTGTGTTCTTGTTCCATTCTTTCTTCTTAGGTTTGGCAATCTCGCCATCCTGTATCTTGATCTCTTCGATAATTCTGGCTTGCGCCAGAGCTTCCTCTAAGGTGGCATATTGCTGTAGCTGCAATAGCATAGAGATCGATCTCAAACAACTTCGTGAGAACATTTGTGTAAGGTCGGACATAGGAGGGAGGTAGGGTAGCTTGGAAAGCAAAGTCCTCCACCGATTCCCGTAGGCCGCCATGGTCTCTTCCTCATACTTCCTGAGGCTGGCCAGGTCACTTAGTGACGCCTTCTTCTTGGTGTTGAAGGTGAAGCGTTCAAGGAACGCATCCACTAACTGATCCAAGTTATTGATGTTGTGCTTTGGCAACTGAGTGAACCAATCCGAGGCAGGGCCCGTGAATGTGGTTATAAATGTCCTTAGCAACAATGCATCATTGTCCTGAATGCCAAAACATTGGCTCAAGAATCTAGTCACATGCTCTTGGGCATCCTCTTCACCCTTAAAGATTGCCAACTGAGGCAGCTTAAAGTGTTCGGGGTAAGGGGGTGCAGGCACTAATGGATGCACAGGATGACTGTGGAGTTGGCGTAACGTGGGCTTTTGGGGCCCAGAAGCTTTGGTTTCCATAGACTCCAAATGCTCTAACAACGCTTTGTATGCATCGAAAGATTTAATCTCTTCCTCTTTAGTTTGCTCCCATTGTGGGTTGTGGGAGACTTGAGGCCTATGGGGGGTGGCCGGATAGCAACCCCTCCACCTTGGTAGGGCATTTCAGCCCGCTCTGCTTCTTGTTCATACTCCTCGTAAACTTCCTGAGGAGTCTCTGGGTGAGACCTATGACCCTGGGTGGGTCCCCGTGGAGGGTACCCATCGTTGTTTTGGGGAGTGGCCTCCCTCTCAGGTCTAGGGGGTCTCGGAGGCAAAACTTGATGAGGTCACGGAGACCTATCTCGCACCAAGGGATTATGCCTCTCATATGGTTCTGCTCTTTGGGTGCGAGGGGTTGGAACCCTCTCAGGTGGGTTATGAAGTAGCTCATCTATTTGGCGCTGAATGCGCTCCTTGCTAAGGTGGTATAGATGCTCTAGCTGCTACTGATCTTGCTCAAGCCGCGTGATCTAGGCTTGGTGGGTGGCATGTCTGGTGACTTCCAGGTCAATTTGGTCTACCATCTTGAGCCTAGGAGGCTTGGATGCCTCTCCTATGCATTTACCTCGATCGCAATGATCCGAGATCTCAATGGGTCGCTTCCCTCTATCGAGGTTGGTGACATTTACCCGAGGCTCTGGCCTCAATGGGTGACCATGGTACATAGCGGGTGCAGAAGCGCATGGCTCCCATGCTATACATTGCTCTCGAGGAATGTGATGGTCTTCCTCGTACTCCCTTTCGTATGTGTGAAAGGGGTGGGTGGAGTTAGCTCACCCTGTTTGGAGAGCCCTATGCTCTGGGGTTTGTCTATTGGTTCTAACAGTGATGGGGGGCAAAGGAGGGATGCCATAGTCATGTGGCCTCTCCTCATGGACACTATGCCGCTCTAGCACTTCATCGCATGGTGGCCACTCATATCTAGCTTCTAAGGGAGCTTTCCTATCTATGTTGAGTGCCACGTGTAAGGATTCTTCTTGAAAGGGGCTGTGATGAACGGGCGTGTCCCCCAGAGGGGTGTCCCTATAATTCCACCTTGACATGGAATGACGTGGACTCTCTTGTGGGTCAGGCCACCAAGGCGGTATAACCAAGTCCTTAGGGCTAAAGCGGAGGTGACTTGTACCCCCTTGTACACTTTTCATAGCTTTTGCCCTTGATTGGGCTTGGCTACGGGTGTACACCATGGTGTTGCTTTGCTACAAGCTAAATGGATTTTTATCTCTTTTATGATTTTTTATGCTACACTAAACAGAAAAGAGCACACACATACGCAAATAGTGATTATCTCATTTAAATATTGAGAGTGTGTCCTAAACCTGGTTTAGTGTGTTTTGTTGTTGTTTTTCTTTTGTTTTTGAAGGTTTTTGTAAAGAACATTTAAATGCAAAGTGAGGGCTCTTATGACTCCCAAAATTGGTCGCCCCTTCGATATACCATTGCCAGGCCGATATACCAACCTCTCTATATACCCGCCCTTACGTGAGGGAAACTATAGGTACGTGAGAGCAGATGGTACGTGGAACATAGGCGGTACGAAAGGGGAATCACTCTGTTTATGACACCTACCATAGAAGACTTATCCTCGTGCACTGGGAATCACCCTAGCTACACTCGGTCAGCTTTCGTCAGGATTTACGTCTAGCAACAGTAGCGATCGGGGTTTATGAATGCAAAATTCAAGCCAAGGTGGTGATGAAATCCACCGTTGGTCTTGATCAAGGGCTGGGGTTTTACGACCAGCTCCTTGGTGTTTGATTTTCCACGTGGTGTGTGGGGTTATTTTTATTTTGCATTAAACAAAGTAAACATGCAGCAAGACTTTTTCTATGCACGCAGAAGGAACCAGAAAAATAGAAAAACTGAAGACAAAAAATGATAGGAAAAGTGCAGAATTCTTACCTCTTCTCTGCCCGAATCTGTCGGTTCTGAGTTTCTGCCCAAAAACTTCATAGGCTGGAATTCATCCCGGGGTGGGATGAATTATAGGACTGTATTCATCACAGGGTGGGACGAATTCCCATTCGTCCCTGGGTGAGACGAATTACAGCTCTGTATTCGCCCTTTGATGGAACGAACAACAGTCAGCGTATGAAAACGCGGTACCTGCAAGCAAAAACAACCAAATTTGGATCAGATCTCTGATCTTAAAAATAGAGGACAAGGTCCCACCATGATCGCCACTGAAAGCACGAGGATACGGAAGCAAAAAGGGAAAGCTAACATGCGATATGCAAACAAAGAAACCGAACTTAGCGCTAAATCCTAAAAACTTGAAAGTGCATGAAAAGAGGGAAAAGCATGATCGAATCGAACTAGAACAAATGTGAATTAAAGAAGACAGCCCTTTTTATTGATATGTTCCAAACTCGGTTACAATGCGCATCCTCCCCTTCCAAGGGCTAGGAGCGTTTAAGCATTCGTTCTAGTTACATCCATGGGCGCCTTTCCTTCTTTCGCGTGCCCACATGTAAAATGGGTGGACCAAACATCACCGCCACTTGCGTTGATGAATCTGGACTCCTCGCTACTCCTCCGACATCCAAACCCTACGTTCAAAAGAACAAGAAATGATCAGTAGCACCTACGGATGAAACAAAGCATGCAATCCCCAAGCCTACGATAAGTGAATGAGAAAAATGAATTAAACTATGACTAAAACAAGTCCAAATGCTATGAAAATTTGATAGGGGCATCAAGACATCACCAGGAAGGCTCTGCAAAAATAACAGTCAGAAAATTCCTCACCGATTTGAATTCGTTTCGGGGTGGGACGAATTCACCTACAACAAAATGCCGAATAGGTACTGTCCCAATGTCCTACCTCGGAAGCTCCAAAAGACCTAAAAACTTGGGGTTAGCTAATTGGGGGAATTTTGGGAAGACCCAGATGGTCATATTTTCCCAATTTAGCCTCCATCAATGGGAATTTGATGATGCTACCTGTAGGTTAGTAAAAGCGAGCAAAGATAGAAATATGGTCAAAATTGTTTAAAACGAGACGAAATTCAAATGGCAACCTATCTAAACATCATAGAATTGAATGCAAAAATGAAAGAAAGCAAATCTACCATGGAATTCCCATCACTCCGAAAGGGGGCGATTAGGACTGTGGCAGTGTGGGGAGGGGGCGCCCATGGGGCAGGCCGCCCACCGTTTGAGGCTTGATTTCGGCACCAATCCACTTGGGATGGGTCCAAAACCTCTTGTGTGGTATTGTCAAAAAATTTGGTGGGATATCATGACCAAATTTCAGGTTTTGGGATCGAGATTCGTCCTCCCAATAGTCACCCAATGACCTCCCTTCTAAAGGAGATCAAGGATGTGAAAGGTGCAAATCCAAAAGGTGTGAGGTGTGTAAATAAAATGACAGCACTTCATTGCTCTAAAATGCTACTTCTCTCTCTCTTTTGGGGTGAGGAAACTCACCAATTTATAGACCTGGAGGTCTCTTGAAATGGGCATGCAGAGGCGCCACATGGCAATCATGCCTTCCCGGGGGGAAGGAGATTCCTCCCTGAATTGGGACTTCATGACTGACCTTGCAGATGCCTCTAACGCTTGAAAACGCTCACCCATACTCCCATGCGATGAAGGAAGCATTGGGTGGCGGATCTGAGCTGCCATTTGTCAAGATTTGACTTTTTGCCCGTCAAACCTGCAATTCGCCCCACCCTGGAGCGAATTCAGAATTCATCCCTGGGTGGGGCGAATCCTAGTTTGAATTCATCCCAGGGTGGGACGGATACTGAGAAAAGTTCCTGAAGGTGCCAAATTGATCTCTGACCTTCCAAAACTACTGTGAGAGTGGTTAGGACCACTGTTTGACCTCTGGGGGCTGCCCTTGGGGCTGTGTGTGTCAAAGCGATCAATGTTTGCAGTCACATAATCAGATTGGTGTTGTTTTGGTGTCTACAGAAACATAATGCTAGAGCATTCAAATATGTGGAGAATAATATAGAGTATGTTAGTTTTAGAATTCTTCATAAGGATTTGGAGAATGTTTCATTAGCATTCAAAATTTTGAACTCTCCCCAGGCTTGCTCCTCGAGCGAAGCTAGGCTCAAGGAACGGGTAGGTTTTGTACCATTTTCTTGGCATCCACCTTCTCCTAACCCGATAAGTCACATTCATTGGTCCCTTCTACCTATATAATGGTTTAAATTAAACTTTTATGGAGCTTATAAAGGGAATCCCAACCTTGTTGGTGTAGGAGGAGTGATACAGGACAATAATTGTGATCTTATTATGGCCTTTTTGGACTATATCTGTAATCAATATTCCATTTTTATATAAGCACATGCTACCTTTCTTGGTGTGATGCATTTAACAAATCTTGGTATCCATAATAAAATAATTAAATGTGAATCTTTGTTAATGATTAATATGCTTAAAGGGGTCTATTAGCCTAGTTTTAAGGTGTATAATCTTATTAATGAAATGATTTGGAACTTCTGCTCCTTTGATAATGTGGTTTTTGAGCATGTGCTTAGAGATGGCAATGCAATAGCCAATTTATTAATTAATCTGGGTGTTTCATCCCATAGATTTTCTATTTGACAGGAGGATTTTGCCATGGAGATTGTGAGTCGCATCAGAGATGAAGTTCCTTAAATATTTTCAAAATTTTATTCATGGGCTATGTTCATGATGGATTTTTTGCTTCCTTTGTAGATATTTGGTAGAGTGTTGCAGGTACATGGAATTTATGATGTCATTTGTGTGTGATTGGCTCTGCTCTTATTTATTGTACCTTCACCCTCCCGTTGGGTATGTGGATCTCCTTACAACATGTGCCTTTAGAGATGGTAGTAATTGATGTACCTTCACCCTCTCATTGTGTCCATGAGTCTCCTTATAGCATGTACCTTGTGGAGTCATTGGAAATTTTTAAATTTTGAATCCTTACCCTTGAAGCAATGCGGTGAATGTGGTATTATTCCCTTGGTGCTTCGGAGTATAACTTCCTCAATTATCTTCAGCTATTTTGTTCATTCCTCTTGTCTACTATTGTCTCTTTGGTTGTTTTGTTGGTTCACCATTGGGGTATTTGTTTGTGTTCTTTGGTTGTGGCCCCTAGGGCTTATCTCTTGTAAAATGTTGTGGGGTTCCTTTCAAAACCCTTTTTCTTAATAGTATCAAAAAAAATATTTAGTTTTATTAAGATCCTCTAAAATAATCTAGATAAAAATCCAATAGTATATACTTTCTATGCTTCTCTAGTATCCCTAAATTTTCATTGTTATCCTCCAAGTGTATTTATTTATTATATTTATCTTTTAAACCTAAATAATAATGCATACATCCTATACTACTTTTATTTTTTTTCAAGAAGAGGATTTTATGCTACTTGAGAAAAATGAAAATGATTTACCTGTTAGCAAATGATCCCAAATATCATAGGTCTATATCTCATAATATCATATAATCAAACATATAATATCACTCAATAATAACACTAATTTTGCACAAAATAAAAGCTTTATTGATAAACATATATTTTCAATAAAATAATTTAAATCATTTTTATAGCATAGAGCTTTATCTTCAATATATAAATTTACATAAGAATCTTCAATACTCTTGACTCTTGATATCTTCAAACTCATGGGAGATGCATAAATATTCATATTACATAGTGATAAAGTCTCTCATGATTACATAGCTTCCTACTTCTAATCTTGACACATCACACGACTTCTCACTTATATATAAGATACCTCACACAACTCTTCACTTAAACACATGACACCTTTCACTCATAACTCATACTTGCAAACATGACACCTTTCAATCATAACTCACACTTTATTAAATAACATATAAACACCCTTCACAACTTGACACATACTATTGATAAATAATAAACTCACTTCTAAAATTTTTACAATGTTACTCAAGGTACCAAATAATATAATTACTCCAACACCCCCTTCCCATATTACCTTATTTGGTGTGAATGACTTTTCCTTCAATCTCTTATTCTTGTATTTTTTCTTTAGCTTTGTCTCTAATTCTACTTGAAGTTTTGGCATTGTCCTATTGACCTATTCCTTACAATGCTTGTTAAACTTTATTTCTTTCCATAAAAATATTTTATCATGCCCATGATTATATTTCATTATGATTTACTAATCCATCCATAATGTACTTCAATTTTTTCCGTGTGACATGTTTTTGGTTTGGTCTTCCCATAGATCTTAAAATTCTAAAATATTATTGGTTTTGATCCATACCTTTAATTTGTTCCTAATATTCTTTTTTCAAAAACTTTTGTTTTGTTATTAGGAACATCACTGCATATAGAAAAATTTGAATGATTTATATTATCATTTATCATATTTTTTCTCAATTTTATATCTATAGTTTCATTGTCTATAATTCTTCCCATAAGGGCTCTTATTTAATTTTCACCCTCTTTTTTTGTTTCTTGAATTTCTTGAACTAGGTTTCCTTTTTTATTTTCATATTTTGGATGTTGTTGCACAAGTGGATATTGAGACTAATATTGTCTTGATTGGAACCTTTGAAAATATCTATTAATTTAGTTCCTTTAATTTAGATAATTATATCTACAATAGCTTGTGGTATGACCTTCCATATTGCATATGTGACAATATCTATTCCTCCATTTAGATTGAAATTGAGATGATACAACAATATTATTTGATATATTTTTCTTTGAAATTAGAGCATTATTAGTCATTTCATATCTAACTAGATTTTCCACTTCATATTCTTGAATAACGTTAACTAATTCATCAAAGGATATGGTTTTATTTAGAACTTAAAAGGAAGTGATTAAATTTTTAAAAAAATTTATGAGTGCTCTTAATGTAACTTGGATAAGAAACTTTTCTTCCACTTTTTTCTCCCATAGTTAGTAACTTAGCTTTTAATTCTACTATGCTTCAAATAAAAAGTTCTATACTTTACCCCCTATAAACCTTTAAAGAATACACTTCATTCCTCCCTTAAAATATTTTGCATAGCTTTTACCAAGAACTTTTTGAAGTCTCTACTTCACTTATATATGGGTGAATTTCATATATTATGCCAAATGTGATTAGCATAAGGGATTTTGCATCATCATTTTTAAAATTTTGTTTTCCAATTTCATATTTTGGCATATCCTTTTTTCCATTTACAATATCCCAAAGTTTTTCAACAATGAAAATTGATTTCATTTTATTTTTCCATGATGTAAAATTTGGTCCTTTCAAAGGTTGTGATTCAAAAAGGAAAATTTTTATATTTTCCATCAGATTAATTCTGTATTTCAATTTCCAATCTCCTTGGATCCAAATATTTCTTTAAAATTATCAATCAATAAATTTTAAAATTTTAGTCTTCTTATATATCCCTAATTTTCAAATTAATAATTAATCTCCCTAAATTTTAATTTAACCAAACTTCAATATATAAATCAATCTCCATTTTCAAAATTCAAATAGAAAATAGAAAATTTATTTATATCTCTCATTCCTTAATTAATTAAATCATTGTATTATATATCTATAAAAAACTTAATCAAATCAAATATACCTAAAAATAATATGCTCAATTCAAATATTCAATGTGCAGCTAAGGTTAATTTTTTTTACCTACTCTTATGGTGTTTCACTTAATTCATCCACTTTCATACATGGAAGCTCATTAGGGCAATGCTATACTTTTTTATTTTACCTTTATTCTAGAGAAAAATAATTTTCTACTATAGGGCATTACTTTCCCAAGTGTTACTTGTTATCGTCTCACAATTCACTTAGTTTGCTTACCCTATTAGGTGTATTGCTCTACTATTGTTTGAAATACCTCCAATAAACTTATATATTGTAGGCACTATCCTCTTAGATATAGGTGTTATATTCACAGACTCTAGACATATATTTCCTTAGGTATAGACAATCTCCTTTCAAATACATGCACTCATGTATCTATTTGTAGGAAATCTCTTCTTATATTCAAACGAGTAAATCTCCTAAGACACAAACATAAAAAATATTTTCTTCAAATAAATTTCATTCAATAGAATCACATGTGCTTCCTCACTACTATCTGCAATTTTCTCTAATTTTCTTATTTGTACTTCCAATATCTTCTTCCAATATCCATATTTGTTCTTCCAATATTATCCTCCAATTTCTAATCTATCATATGCAAAATTCACACCAATCTTGGTGCTAGCTTTCTTCCTTCAGAATATCTTCTACCAATATTCTCCAATATCTTTCTCTCCAATATTCTCTAAATTCACACTAGACTTTGGTGGTAGTTATTCTCCACTCGATTTACAATATCCATTGTTTTTATTTTTTTTATTCACATAAAATCTACATTCTCTCCACCCTGGAAATAGGGCTATACATAGTGTCTATTTATCACCAAATTGGCTAAAATTAGTATTTTCAAATTTTGGATTTGGCTAATATTTGGGACCCTTGACCAGAGCCCATTAACCAAAAAAAATTAGGTGCAAATTTTTTTAGGTCAATTCGCCCAAATTTTATAATAATTTGACCATTTTAATTTTAAATTTCCAACATTGACCCTAATAATAGTGAACATTATACATGTTTTTGGATACTATTCGCTTAGATTTTGAAACTGATTCACCAAATTTTTATAAATACATTTTGGGGCTGACCCTTTACGCATAACCCTACCTAGAAAGCTAATGAATGTGGCTTTGATACCACTATTAGAAAATTATTCCATATATTATAGGTTAATATCTCCTAGAATTGTATAATAAAACATATATTTTCACTCAATAATAACACCAATATTGTACAAAATAAAAGTTTTATTGATAAACATAGATTCTTAATACAATAATCCAATTCTTTTTTATAGCATAGATCTTTATATTAAATATATAACCTTACATGAAACTCTTCAATACTCTTAAATATTGCTCTTCTCAAACTCATGATATATGCATAACTCTTCATATTACATGATAACAAAGTCTCTCATGATTACATAACTTCCTTCTTCTATTATTGACACATAACACATGACTCTTTACTTACAAATAAGACACCTCATAGAACTCTTCACTTACACACATGACATATTTCACTCATAAATCACACTTGCACACATGACACATTTCACTCATGACTCATACTTGATTACATGACACATAAACACACTTTACAACTATTGGATAATGTTACATTATTTGGTAAATGATAATATACCCCTATGGTACACTTGTACTATTATAAATATTATATTATAATGTGATTTATATTAGGGAGTGTGATTTATATTTACCCTAAAGTATGTGTCAATGTGTGAAATGGGTCCAATTGTCCTGTAATAAAGTGTATAATGTGTGTAGGTGTCAAGTATATAAATGAATATGTAAAGAAAAATACATGAGATATTTGTCATATGTGAGTAATATGAAAGGATGAATCTCCTAGATATGTGAGGAGAGCAATAGTGAAATTTTGAAGTCATATTCAAATGTTATATTATGGAGACAAATATCCATATATTGTATCATTGAGAATGGAGAAAATCTCAAGTTGTATATTTGATTCATCAATAATATTGTATGTTCATTTAGTAATATTCTTGTCATTTCATGAATATAATATTTATTGATATTGGTAAGAGATATTGAATACTCTAATATTTAAGTTTGTCTAAGATCCTAGATATTAGGACCTATGATTAAGTCTAACTAAAAATCTAACAGCCATATTAGATTTGCATTATAGCTACTTGATATTGAAAGTATTGATTTCATCCTACCTAAGTTTAAAATAAATCTATCATCAATTGATATAACATCAATAGATAAATCCAAGTTGATTGCACCCAAAATTTGCTATAAAACATGACATGAAAAATTGGGTTAATTACACCCAAAAGTTACTAGTTCTGAATATTGTAAAAGAAGAATGTCAATTGCAATAGGAAAAGTTGCATATGGAGATTGAAGTTGTACTCCAATGATTGAAGCCACTCATTGCTACATTGAGGAGGCATAATATATAGTTTCCTACATCTATGATAAATAATTTGAGAGTAGGAACTCCTATTCTTACTACTATGAAAGATTATAAATCCTAGCTTAAAAATACTAGCCTAGAAGTCAAAGGAAAAGAACATGTATGAGGATTTATTAAAATATGCCAAGGAGTGAAGGAAAATTATATAGTTTGTGTAGAGTAGAAGAAGGTGACAAGGGGTCCTGAGAACAAGAACTAATTATAAGAGTAATTTGAGGATCAGAGAGAGAAGACTGAAAACATTTGAATAATGAAGAAATAAGTTTTGTAAAGAATCCTAAGTGCCAGAAAAATGAATAAGCTTTAGTGCTAGAAAAGTGAAGAAGCTTGAGTTCTAGAAGAGTGAAGAATCCTGAGTGCCAAAATAGTAAATAATATTGAGCACTAGAAGAATGAAGAAGCCTGAGCACCAGAAGAATAAAGAAGCCTAGGTTCTAGAATAGTGAAGCCTAAGTACTAGAAGAATGATCTATACCCTAATATAATAAAAATTCCCAAGTATCAAAGAGTCCAAGATAGGATTCTAGAGCAAAGAATTTTATGAAAAAATCCAAAGAGCGATAGCACCTTAGTAAAAGCATTCAAGAAATTCAAAATTCTAGCTTGAAAAATTGCTTGAGAAACTATAGAGTGTGAAGTACATAAACCAAGGGAGGGTAGAATAAAACACTTGCAATATCAATGAAACACCTAATGAACAAATTTTAGTTGGTTAATTCTCTAATGTCAATGAAGAATTAATGAACCTATATGACATGACCTGATGATACAACTATTTGAGAGGTAAGATTATATTTTTGGACAAAATATTTGGGTGCCTAAGTTAAACTAAAGTTATTACAATTAAGGTTTAAAATATTATAACAATTTTATTTTTTTAAAAGGGAGATATAAGATAGAAAAAAATTATTTTAAATTGAAATAAATTTGGAGAGATAAAATTGAAATAAATTGTTCGCATAAAATTTAAAAATTGCTTGATGATTGAAAATGTGAGCTAAAGAAATTTGAAGTTTGATTTATTAGTGAGTTTTTAAAATGTGAAGAATTTTAAAATTTGTTTGATTAAAAATTTGGGATTCATAAGGTGTTTTACATAAAAAGAATTATTATGGAATAAACTACTTAAAATGTATTCTTAGAGGAAAGTAAAAAAATGTTAAAAAAATTAAAACATTGTACACAAAGCATGATCAAGAATGCTAAAAATAAAAGATGCAAAATTGGAAAAGTTATTTAAAAAAATATTCAAAGAAGTTAGAACTAAAAAATATGAAACTCTTGAAGATTATTTGAGAATATAATTGACAAAAGCAAGTGAGAACTCTAAAAAGGTTATCACAATATCTGTTGAGATAATGATAATAGTATATATGGGATTACTTTCATTAGAAATTCAATCTCATAAAAATGAAAAATAATTATTAAATTTAAAGGATTTGAATCATGATAAAAAAATTGGTTAAAAAATTTCAATATTTATATAATAAATTAGATAGTAGTAGGAATGATATTGATGAATAATATGAGTCATATTATTGAAATGATATATTAATAAATGTAACAAAAATAGGAAAGAACTGTGAGAAACAACAAAATATGATCAAGACAAATATCAAGAAGAATGGAATAAAGAAACAAAAGAAGATTAAAAAGAGCCAAAGAAAGAATAAACTTGAAGACAAAGAAGAATAAAACAAAGGATTGAAGGCAGTAAATTGAAGACTAAAGTCTTCAAACCAAATAATGTAATACAAAGGGTGTTCGAGAATATTATATTATTTGGTAAATGATAATGTACCCCATGGTACATTTGTACTATTGTAACTATTAGATCAGGGTGTGAGTTATTAGATTATGGAGTGTGATTTATATTTTCCCTAAAGTATGTGTCAATGTGTGATATTGATTTCAAGCGTCATTTAATAAAGCATATCATGTGTGTAGGTGTCAAGTATACATGTGAATATGTAAAAAAAAGAGATGTGGGAGATTTTTTTGATGTAAGTGTAGATATAATAATTGGATTGGACTGATTGGAGGGAGGGCAAGAGCAAGAGTGAGAGTGGGTGAGATTTTTTGCAATATAAGGTGTGGTTGGCATATCTAGAGAGTCTCTTCTACCTTAGTCTCAACTGGTCTTGAGCATACCAATATAGGGATGAATCCAACCTCCTTTTTATTTGGTTTTTCTATGCTTTGGGTATTGTCTTATGGTGGTTGATTTTGGGGCTTCTTCTCTTATGATCCTAGCTGGTCTAAAGCCTTTCAATTTTTGGTTTTCCTCCTACCAATGCTTGAAGATTCTCTACTAAATTCTTTGGTTTTAATAAAGACTTTTGTAGTGAGAAGATGTGTGTTCAATGGTTCTTCTGGTGGCATCTTGCCACCCCTCACCCTCGGTGGAAAAAAATCTTGTTACTATTGCTCTTTCTTGAAGGGTTTTCTCATGAAACCCTATCAGGGTTTTCATGGAAGTGCTTGGGTCATTGATTCATGCCTTCTATTGTTGTTGGAACTCCTCATGGATTTCATATCTTTTGTTTCACTAGGGGCTAAGAGGGCACTCTATCTACAATTGAAGATGCACATATATTTTATCATCTTGAGAGGGTAGATCTGGTGGTTGAGAACATCCTCAATCCCTAGTCTCCTAAGATATTTTATAGGGGCTAAAAAATCCCCCTATTTTTTCTTGTGATGTGCAATAATTTTATAGGATGGCTTCTCCAATGGATGCATACATCTCTATGTTCCAGTTCCATGAGAAATATTCTTGGGACTAGGTAGACCCTCTCCCTTATAAATGTATGCAAACTACTATTTCTAAAGATTTGGAGAAAGTTTTTTGGCACCAATTTTTTTCCTATTGGATGTCCTTCCTAGCATGTTGTTCTACCTTCAAATTTAGAGAAGCCCTCCTTGGGATGGATGTGTGAAGAGAATGTTGAGAGAGCTTGGGCTTCAATATTTTCCAAGGCTTTAGTTATCTTGCTTCTCTTGGATTCCTACTGGATGGATGTGCTTTAGGAGACCCCTCATAGAGGGGATAATTTCAAAGTTTAAAATATTACTTCATAGCATCATGGTCAAGGCTCCTCTTTAAATCTGGTTGGTTATTTTTAGTTGATATCAGTATTAGGAGTGATTCTACCTATTGGTCATGTCAGAGAGACCCCATCAAGGAGGGAAATTTTCAAATTTTTATTTGAACAAGATTCTCTTGTTTAGCGAGAATCTCTATTTTTTATTTTCTACTTATCAAGGCCTTCTCGCCTCGGTACCTCTTTTATGTGCCCTAGTTTCCTTTGTACAAATGATCTCTTTGTGTATTTCGCTTGTGGGATCCCTGTTCTATTTTTAGTGGTGACCCTCTTTAAGGGATTTTTCTCTTTGTAAAAGTTTTGGGGTCCCTTTCAAAAAAATTTCCACCAACCAATAAAAAAAAGAGACATTGGAGATTTCTCATATGTGAGAAATATAAAAGGATGTATCTCCCATATATGTGATGAGAGCAATAGTCAAGTATTGAAGAGTTAAATTCAAAGGCTATATTATGGAGATAAAGCTCCATGTATTGTATCATCTGTGAATAGAGCAAATATCAAGTTTTATACTTTATTCATAAATAATATTATGAGTATGTTAATTCAGTAATATTATTGTTATTTCATGAATGTTATATTCATGATATTGGCTAGATATATTGAATTCTCCAATATTTGAGTTTGTTTAAGATCCTAGATATTGGAACCTTTGATTAAATTTTGCTAAAATGACAACCTGACACATACTATTGACAAATAACACACACTCTTAAATATTTAAAATGGTAATCAAGGTACCAAATAATGTAATACCTCTAACATTATCTAGATTTACCTTGACCTCCTTCAGCTCATTCACTTTAAAATTTGTGTCTCCATATTCCTTCACACCTTTAAATCCTTTGAAATTTTAAATTGCACATTGTACATCCTCATACCTTGTGTCATTTATTGCTTCTAATGGTTAATTCAAGTGAAATGTAATGGCCTTTCTCATTTTATTATGTAGAGGGGACATTTTATCACTTTTTATGAGTGAAAAAACCTTTATTTTACCTAGCTACTATGTCAAGAGGCAAATAAGTTATTTTCATGGTAGTGGATCATCTCATGAAGTATAATTATTTTTTCCCTCTCCCATCCCCACATAACCTCAATAGTAGTCTAAATATTTCTAGATTTTATTTTCATCTTCATGGTATGCTCACACCTATTATTTCTAATTGATACCCTACAATCATTAGTTATTTTTGACAAGAATTATTTAAATTGTAGGGAAATCAACTCAAAATAAGTTTATCCTATCATCTCCAAATGGATGATCAAACAAATATTGTAAATAAATGCTTGGATACCTATCTTTTTTGATTGACCTCTAAATATCCTACATAGTGGATGAAGTGTCTTCCCTTGGTTGAATGATGGTATAATACTTCCTATCACACTCTGACCAAGGTTACTCCTTTTGAAGTAGTTTATGATCATCCTCCATCAACACCATCCTCCTAAATTTGAGGAATATCCAAGGTTTAAAATTTTGACACTACACTCAACCAGCATGTTGTAGTCCTCCATCAACTAAAGATAAATCTAAAATTAGCCCAAAATTGCATGCACCAAAAATATGATCATTATCATTATGAGCAAAAATTTGAAGTAGGATATATGGTTTTTCTCTACCTATAGCCATACAAATAGTCCTTACTCCAACATCATAGATGCCAAAAACTAGTTACCAAATACTATGGACCCTACTAGGTCTTATAGAGGATTTGTGCAATGTACAAATTATCCCTCCCAACTATATAAAAGATCCATCTTGTCTTTCATATTTCATCTATCAAGAAATTCATGGGTAATTAGGTACAAGTTCAATCAGTTTTACCAAAACTGGATGAAAAGGGTTTCATATTACTCAAGGCTGAACAACATTTGGACCATATATCATACACTCTTTGGAATCATATCATCATTGAGGTTCTTGTTCAAAAATGAATGACATGCACATGAAATTAATGACATGCATGTAATAATTCCATCCTGTGATAAAATATCATTTTTAAAATTAGATTATATTACATTATTTGCATGATATTATGTAATGTACCAAAGGTACATAGTTAGTAAATTAGATTACTTTAGGGATAAATTATATAGTTACTTGAGGAAGAAGCAACATATGCACAAGTATTAGTGTGCATGTGTGCAAAGTATACTATTGTACAACTAGTTGAAGTGTTGGTCAAGGAACCCTTCTTTATATATGAAGGGGGTCATGGTTCACCCCATTTTGTATCACTTCTATTCATTCAATAAGATGTTCTATTGATTTAATTTTTTTATCCTAATGTAATTTTTCTAAATCCATTAGTGGTATCAAATCTATGGTTGTTTCAAGAGAATAATAGGGAAAGTCATTACTATAGGTTTTGCAAAATAGATGTGCCTTTGGACCTACCACTTACAAATTCCTTTGTTGTGAGATCATGTAAAAGAGCTCGATGAGAATAAGGAGAAGGTTCTGATAAGAGAAATATTTGGGACAATTATCACCATCTGACAACAAGCCCAAAAATAATAAGGTAGAATATGAGAAGGATATATGTCAAATCCAGGAATAATATCACCAAAATATACATTCTCTACAAAGCATTTTAGCTTTAAAAGGTATGCAACTTGGGTGTAATCAAATTCATTGATTAACCTTAAAAAAAATTGAATCATTCATAAGATTTGTTAAAGCACCTTATGATAGATCAGAAAAGTGCAAAAGAAAAGAAATTATTTTAAAAGGTTCATTTGCACATTAATTTGGAGTTGATTAGATTACAAAATTACAACTATATATCAACTACCTATCTTATATCTTGAAAAATATATGATCCTACAATTGTGTTTGTAGTAAAATTTGTTGATTATATTTAAAAAGTTGTAGTGGAAGTATTAAGAGCATTTTTAATAAATTAGTGGAGCAATAAGGTGAATATATTGTTACCATTTATAGTGCAACTATTAACTAGTTTCTCTATATAGTTTTGCGTTAATAAAGAAGCCACCATTATAGGTAGAAATGTGGAATAGAAAAACCACCATTGAAATCCTTGAAGGAAGCCTCAAATTGAGACCTTGGTAGTCTAAATATTCAAGGAGAATAAACTGATTCTTTCTTTAAGCACAAAGTGTAGGAATCCTCATTTTTAATAGCTTGGATTGATTATCATCCAAAATAATTAAGAAGGATTATAAATATTCTTAATTTTAGGTGTAAAATTATATATCATAAAAGGTACCTCCGTTCTTCCTTGGAAGAACAAATGCATTACCATTTACAGGGGGATAGAAGGATATTTTCATCTAATAGGTTTATGTACAAAAGGAAGAGATACCAGAGAGCTTGCACGTCCTTGTCCAATAGAGTTGCATCCAGGTGAAGGAGCCTATACAAACAATAGAGTTGCAGTCAAAGAAAGATCTATCAAAGAGATCACACATCCAGGATTTGAGGTATTTAAAAATATCATTTTATTTTCTAGAATCAGCCTTATAATATAGTGTGTCACCTACAATAGTGAAGCCATTGTAATAAGGGATTAACATTCATGCATACATAGAAATAAGTAAATTAGTAATTGAAGGATAATCTTTGTTAAAGACGAAGCATTGGTGGTTCTAACTAGAAAAAAATAAAGGAATAAATTAGCATTAGAAATCTACAAACAAGTGGAGAGAGAGGAAGATATATCTAAGTTTTGCATTAAAGTGAGTGTCCACCAAGATAAGAGATCAAAGGTGTGCCATAATATCATGAAGCTATCCAGTTGTAGCTATCTATCACCCTCTCCAATACAACATGCAAAAGAAAGCTTATGTACAAATAAATAACAATCTCACATAGGGTGCAAAGATAAAGGAGAAATTAGGGTTGCTTGGAGTGTTAGAAAGAAAGTTTGAATGCACAAGCCACTTGGTACAAATTCTCTATATCTACCAACATTAAAGCACTCACCTATAGGGAGTTACACTCAATTGGAGAGAGTTGATATTCTTTGGAGGTTACCACAAACCTCATCATTATCGAAGAAATGCTCATTATCAAAGAACGTTCATCATTATTGAAGGGATCTGGCTTGTAACACTTTGTGTGAGACTTGTCAAGAAGTCCATCCTTCTTAATATCCTAATATAGGATAGTGAAAGATACAATAGCATAATGCAGTCAAGCGAAGCAAGAAGCAATAAAAACCAAGTTAATGCTTCAAGGTGAAATGTCTATATGTCATTCAATAGTGTAAGGAAGATAGTAAAGACATTATCATAAAGCCAAAATTTGGAGAAGACCAATGAGAGATATTTGAATTCATCATATTTTAGAAGTGTTTGATTACCAATCGAGGGACAAGTTTAAGTTGGTCAAAGTGGAATTTGAATTACCCACAAGTGCTGTGTAGTACGTAGCTACAAATTTGCCAATGTACAACAGTGAGGAGTGATTGAGGTAAAATACTTATGCTTATCTTAACATAAGATTTATGGAGTTATAAGAAAACACATTTTTATCAAACAAGCATACTTTAGGTTTGTTATTATTTGCAAAATTTATCAAGGAGGAATAAGCGATATTATTATTATTGTTAAAATAACATGCAAATATTATTTTCTAATTTTCCAAACTTGGGAGTTATAAGGAATACAACATCAACTTAGGAATTGGAAATTATAAAACACTAAATCATTCAAAGAGGGGTATTTAAAGATGTTTATTAAAAGTATTCAAAAGTTAATTTTTATAGTGTTGTCTCAAAAACACTTAAAGAAATGAAAAATATTACCAACTTCAAAAAACCTCTTAGTGCTTAGTTCAATATGAGTAATAAGGAGATAGAAATTTTATTTTTTGTATTTAAAAAATTTTACAAAATAAACTTAAAATTGAACTACAATTTACAAAAGCACTATATTTCCTACTCAAAACATCCTAAGGAGTCATAAGGTATTCTACAAAACTCAATTTTTTTAGATTCTAAATTCATCTACTATGGATTATTGGTATATAGACTCAAGAGCAAGCAAGCATATGACTGGGAATATTCATTGGTTCAATTTCCTAAAATAAGTACATGAGAACCCAATTGATGTAGCAGATAACAATACATATGAAGTAAAAGTAATCAAAAATATTTTGATAAATCTAGGATATGGAAAAGGAATAATCAAGAATTTTCTATATGTTCCAAGATTGAAAACTAATCTACTTTCTATTTATCAACTCATGGATAAAAACATAACATTTGAGTTCAAAAATTTCAATGAAAAATAATGTCACATCTCTAGGAAAGTAAAAATGATAGGATGAGGTTCCTACAAAAATGGTCTATTTGTTCTAGACACTACTACTCATTCAACACTTTTACTCAAAGCCTTATATCTATGGTACAAGAGTCTTGGGCATACAAGTGAAAATTAAATGAATGAATTATTCAAGTATCAAATGGTTGAAGAACTATCCAATTTATCACTAGAAACTAATGTATGTCCAAAATGTTTAGAAGGAAAACAACATAGAATTCCTCTTAAACTGCATCAACACAGAGGTCAACAACCTTTAGAGAAAATATATTTATATTTATGTGGACCAATTGGGGTTGATAGTGTTGGAGGACATAAATACTTTTAATTTTTTATTGATGATCACACAAGGAAAATATGGGTATACTTCATGACATACAAGTTAGATGCATATAGTTATTTCAAACAGTTAAACTCAAAGTAGATAAAGAATCAGGAAAGACTATAAAAGCACTTCATTCCTATAGAGGAGGAGACTTTTTTCTATAGAGTTTGACTTATTTTTAGAGGAAAATATAATTAAAATACAACTCACTACAACATATTCACCTCAACATAATGGAAATGCAAAAGGAATAAACAAATTAATAATAGAAATGGTTAGAAGCATGCTTAAAGAGGCACAAATTGATCATCAATATTGGGTATAATAAGTATAAAAAATATTCTACACATAAATTAGGCTACCTACAAGAGTACTCAAACATATTACATGAGAAGAATCATGGTCAGGGCAAAATCCCAACATAGATAAATTAAAAAAAATTGGATGTAAAGCCTATATGCATATTCCAAAACAAAAGAGGACTAAAATAGATGACAAAACCATGGCAGGGACATTTTTTGGTTATGGAAATTAATATACATTATATAGAATACTAGATTCATCTACAAAGAAATTAAACATTACTAGAGATGTAGTCTTTGTTGAAAATGTCAAAGTTGATACAAAAAATCTAGTGATGATACATAAGTTCTTTTAGGTCTATCCAAAGAAGATACAATAAGTAAAGAGTCAAAATTAGAATCTTAAGAACAAGGAATATAATCTCCTATAAGAGAATCAATATGGCTCAAAGATACACTCAAAGAAGAAAATCTATAAAGGATGTCAGATCTTACTACCACAAGACCTCATACTCACAACATAACCAGAATGAAAAAAGATATGTTGGGTAATATAACAAAACCAACATCAACACTATAGGAATTACATGATTCACATTGGAAAGCAACAATGGAATATGAATATATATCACTTAAAAATAATAAAACATGGAATATAGTGGAATTACCCCCTGGAAAAGGGGTAGTAGGATGCAAATGAGTTTACAAGGTCAAATAAAAAGCAGATGGAATAGTAAAAAATTAAAAGGCTCGATTAGTGGTAAAATGATACACTCAAACAAAAGGAATAGACTATGAAGAAACATTCACACCAATAAAAAGGATGGCTACTATCTAAATAGTTTGCATACTATTGGCACATCAGGGATGGATGGATATAAAAAGTACCTTTCTTAATGGTGACTTAGAAGAAGAAGTATATATGTCACAACCATAAGGCTTTATCACTCATATGAAGATAAGGTGTGTAGATTAGACAAATATTTATATGGTTTAAAGCAAGCTCCCAGAGCCTAGAATATAAATATAGACAATCATCTACTATAGCATGACTTTAAAAAAAGTTTATCCAACCCCATTTTATACACCAATAAAATTGGAAATGATATCTTGATCCTCATAGTATATGTTGATGACATTGTGATTACTGAAATCTTAGAAAAAATGGTAAGAGATATAAAAAAGGATCTAGAAAAGGCATTTGAAATGACATATATAGGGTTAATGAGTTACTATATTAGTCTAGAAATTTATCAAGAGGACAAAATAGTGATCACTCAATAAAAATATGCAAAAAATCCTTCTAGAAAATACAAAATGACAGAATGCAAACCTAAAGATACACCAATTGAATAAGATGTTCAACTATCTAAAAATTATGAAACACCACTGGTCTTAGCTACATTATATCTGTATTTGATCAGAAGTCTTCTATACTTAACAAACAGTCAGTCAAATATTGCTTTTGGATTAAATTATCTATCACGGTTCATGCAAGAACCAAGAGAAAGTCATTGGAAAGCTACAAAAAGAATACTACAATATATCAAGAAGCCTACAGAATATAGACTAACCTTTTTAAAATATGTCAAAGTATTTTGTATATAGGATTACTCCTATCTAGATTATGTTGAATCCAATGATGAGAGAAAATTTACCTCAGGCTATGTCTTCTACCTTGTATCAGGACCCATATCCTAGCACAACAAAGAAACAACATACAATAGTACAATTATCAACTGAAGTAGAATATCGAGTAGAAAGAGATACCACCTATGAAGCACTATGAATACAATACATACAAGCCGATATGGGAGTTAAATGAATTCCAACCATGATATTTTGTGATAATCAAGGAGTACTAAACCTGATCAAGAATCCAATCATACATGAAAGAACAATGCATATTGAAGCACAATATCATTTCATCCAAGAATATTTTTAGAATAAACACATCATCCTAAAGTATGTTCCTATAGAAGATCAAAAAGTAGATATCTTTAAAAAGGCACTTGGAAAGATCAAATTTCAAAAATTTAGAGATCATCTATGCAATTCAAAGTAATTTCATACCAAATAATGTAATACATGAAGTGTTAGAATTAGAGTATATTACATCATTTTGGATGTGTAATGTACCAAATGCACATAGTTAGGACATTAGATTACTTTAGGGGTAAGTTATCTGTTTACTTGAGGAAGAAGCAACATATGCACAAGTGTCAGTATGCATGTGTGTAAGGTATCCCATTGTACAACTAGTTGGAGCGTTGTCCAAGGAACCCTTTGTTCAATTGTAGATGCTTACATTTATATTTATTAATTCGGGTTATTCTAGGTTATATTTAAAGAGTAGAAATCCAGTATATATTATATCATAGTGATTAATTCTTAGGCTTGATTCTATTTTCTTTAGTCTCGGGTTTTACAAGAAATTAAAGTTTATAGGAAATAAAATAAAATAAAATTGTATTTAAATTAAAGATGTAATTTAGACTAAGTCTATATGAGTATGTGTGGATCCACATTTTTTTTAATAATGCATTATTTATATAATGTTTCTATAGTTTTATGATATGTAATCTTAATAAATTTTATGTACTAATTTTACTCTATGTTCTAATTTTATCTACCATGTTAGTGGAGGAAGGGATTTAAGGACTAACATTTTGAAGTGGGCCTTGCCTCCGCAAGGTTAGTATTAACCCATGTGAGTATTAACTTCAGTAATCTATTTAATTAAATTACACTAATGCTAATTATTTCATGATTATAAGAAAATAAAAGAAAGGGAAGTTACAAAAGCAAGCAAAGCATAAATAAAGTAATTAACATAGTTACCATATGTGTAACAAAAAGTATTGTTGCTTTATTACTAGAAATTCAAACATACATAGTTGCACCTTATTTCCTCAGAAATTTCTTATGGAGGATTACTTTCACATATTAGAATATTTGAACATTTTCAATATTAAACCTTTTTAGAGGTCTCTTTTGTAATATATAATGTCGCTTGGACATTTTGAATAAAATTCTTCCATGTATTTTCCATGTGGCTTTGTTGTCTTGATAATGCAACAACTAAATTCCTAAAAAAAATAATCTAAACTAACATAGTTTCCTAACCTACTTGGACTCAGTCATAATCTAAGTGGTCCAAGTGGCATTTTACAAAAAAACATAACAAAAAGCTTATAATCTGAATATTCACAAGATATGATAATACAACTATATACCCCTTTATTTAATGAGAGGACATAACATCCTGCATTAGAATATAAACAACTCAACAACATACTAACTTTAAAACTTTATGAAACAACTTTATAACAACTTCAATAATCATAATTTTCTTGTGCATAGTTTTTTATAGATCAATCAACTATGCTAACTGGGAATATTTCATCCCAATAATTTACCACATAATATTGCCATGTTGTCACTGATGTGGCATGCAGTGCATTGGTAAATTGACTTAGTCAAACCTTTCTGTAATTCTTGTTTGTAGTCGTCTATGGTAATAGTCTTCAATAGATATATTTTGTAATAGATTCTAGTAGGTGTCTTCTATAACATATTTTAGAAATTTTTTTTGTAACATATTTTGATAATTGTGTTTTGTAACAACCGTCTGTAACTTGTATCTACAATATTCTTAACATATCATCTTTGTGACTATTCTTCCTAGGCTCAACATCTGGTTCAAGTCTTGTTCTCCCACATCAATCTCTCATGAATTTTTCTTCAACGTTCTCCTATCCAAGCATACAAAACTTGCACATATTTGTGTAAAATTCATACATTTATCAATTTAACCTCATTCATCATTTTTGCTGATAAATCACATAAATAAAGTGAAATAATCATTAAATAACCATTTAAATCCATGATTTATAGGCATAAAACTGGTAAACTTTTGTATACAATATGTGCTAATTAATCACTCATAATTTTCCCCCAAACTGAAGGACATGCATGTCCTCATGCATACAAAGAAAATAAAATTAATAGAACATTAAACATCACAATTATTGATCATGATATATAACACATGAAAAATTTGTAGATACAATAAATAAATAAAATTTTGTAGTTTCTTCAGAAATATCCTTGCAGATATATGAAATATGACAGTACAACTATTCACAAGGATGATCAGATAGATCTATTAATTGTAGCTTCTATAATTATTTGACTAAAAAATACTTGTAACAGTACTGCAATCATAAGAGATAAACAATTTTAGAAGTAAATGTAAAACATACATCATCATATGGTAATATAATAGCACTATTTTCAAGTAAATATCTGCAAATAAAATAAACTATTATAGTTTCTCAAATAATATCTCTCACAAAGAAAATGAAATATCATAATGGTTCTCTTGCAAAAAAAGAATGAAACATCATAACTGTTTCACTGAGATAATCCACCAAAGCTGAGGAAACACTATAATTATGTAGCATCAACACTATAGTTATAGTAAACAAACGTTTTCAAGAATAAAAATAAACATCATCATACTACAATATTATCTTTAGACACATATCATAAAAATTATCTGTAGGAATATAAAATAAATCATTCAAAGCATTATGTAAAAATAAATTTATCAGTATATAAATTTTAAATAAAGTCTATAAATGTCTATGAAATCATAGATTTTTTTATGATAATTTATTTTTATCTAACTTTTCATCATCGGGAGGAAATCCATGTGGATTACGGTCGATTTGCTAGCAGGTTCTTCTTATGGTTCAATTTATGTACCTATTCTCTAGCATTTTGATCATCAACTAGAAGTTCATTAGTGATGGTCTTGATATGCTCCACTTCAACATATCTTTCCCCTTGCACTGTATCCTGTGTCTTGGAAAGTAGAGGTGGTTCTATTGATTCAACAATATTATTAATGACCACATCTATATGTTTTTTCTTTATTGGATGGGCTCGGTTCAAAAGGATGGTTTTATTGAAGTAAAATAGCAATTGGCATTGACCTATCCTCTTCGAGAACTTAGGTGAAGTCAATAACCTTGCTAAAATTGATATATTTTTCTTGTTTTCTATTAGTTATAGAAATTTTATTTGGAGAGGAACCGACAGAGGGTGGTTGGTTGACTAGGTTAGTAGGTTTCATCACCCTATCCACAACAATATGTTTGAGCAAGTCTATCTAGAGAGTAATGGCTAGCTGAACTAATTTTGAGTGATATGCAAACTCATTGTACAGCCTATATATTTTGATGTGCAATAAAGTCTGCTATATTTGAAGATATTCTAGGGTCTCTGTGGATGGTTAATGTATAGTTAAGTTAGTATCCTGTCTAGACATCTCTCTCACTTCCCAATTTTTAAGGATAAACTTCTCACTGGGATTTTAGTGCAGTTTGGGAATATTTGGATGACCTAGTATGGGTACAATGCTTACATTTTGGAGGTTCGACATTTGTATGGAAGAGGGTTCACTCCTCTTTTGAAATAAGGACCTGGGTATTTTGATAGATAGACGTATATAGGGTAAGGGTTTTCTTTTTTTTTAAATGGATGAATGGTTTGGAAATTTTGCTTCGGCTGCTTGAAAACCTACAACAATTATTTTACTTATTTATTTATTTTTTAAATATCTTTATGCATGCAAATAGGTAGAATTTCCCTTATATTCTCAAGAAGATATTTTAAATGTAGAAAAATGTAGCAGATAAAATGATTTATGCATCTATGTCGGTATAATGACTAGTTTTTTTTTTTGGTAGAAGAATGATTAGGAGATAAAATATTTTATCTTTTGTGACAACCTACTAGTAACAAAAAAATTCTATTAATAATTTACCTTGTCACTTTTTGTCGTCATAAAATTCATTTTTCTTTGATGTCATTTGTTTACAATTTCTCTTAATTTTTTGTTGTTTGATGGATAATTCCTTCTGATGTTTGATGTTTCATTCCCTGATCATAGTGATTCCATCCTTGGTCACTCGGTGATTCATATGGAAATATATAGTTGTAGTTTATATGGAAATATCTAGGGTTTCCTAAGTTTTGCTTTCTTTTCTATGCAATAATAACATGTAATTAATATTAATCCTCCATTTCATTATAATCGGTGACTCACAATATTGATCCATGATACTTATTTATGATTTTCTTTGAGTGGCCACATGTTGGTAATTGATATATCTTGCAAACAATGATTGTTTCTACCTTGCAGATGAAGATTTGATGATGGCATGTGAGTCAAAAAATCTAAATTATAGCCCTTTTTTTTTATTTAATCAGTGATTGAGAATCACTATCCATGGAATTTTCTCTCACTAATTCATGTTGGCCAAGTGTCGATCATCCACTACTAGGTTTGCAAGGTGGTCGATTCCCTTTTCATTTTGTATTATTGGCACGATGCTTCCTGAACACTTGCATGGAGTGAGGGTTAAATTTTAATGCCATATGTTATAATTATTGAAATACCTTATGAATTCGGTCACTAGGGTGCATCGAATAATAAACTCTTTTAATTTTTAACCCTTCTACGCATCTATTTTTTAATTGTCAGTATTTTTCCACCGTGTTGTAGTTGACAATGTCCACATCATATTACTTAAATTGTTATTTATTATTTTCCATCATGTCATAGTTCATGCTGGATTCATGGTGGATATTCATGTATATTTTACAATCGACACCCAAGCTTCCCTTGTGGTTGACGTATTTTTTTGCTTTTAAAGTTTTCCATGGTGGACATCCATGTTTCCAAGGAGATGCTTAAATTTATATTGTAATGTGTAGCAGCCAATCATAGGCGTATATGTCAAAAGTTTACCATAATATTATTTCTAATTTTATCTTAGGCATTCGTGGAAATATGAATGTTTTTGGACATAATTTTTGGCATCAATTGTTTTTATCGTGCCTTGTATATTTTCAGTTTTAATCCATACCTTAGTTCATATGCCAAATTTCATGAATTTAAAAGGGTGGTCAAAGAAAATTTCATAATTATTCATGTATTTTTAACCTTGATTTTTTTATTTCCTTAAAACCTCAATAAATATCATTAATAAGTTTACTTTTTTATTTCTTTGATGAAATGTATCATCTTTACTTGCACCAGTTTGAATATTGATACTTAAATTTTATTTAGAATATGCGCTATATATTTTTTCTATGGATGATGTTTATAGAAATCGTTTACAAAAGATGTCTACAGAATCTGTTTATAGAATGTTTCTACAAAACCTGGCTATAGAATATATCTACAGAACCTGGCTATAGAAAATATTTACAAAAGTTGTTTATAGAAGTTGTCTATAGAAGATGTTTATCAAAACTATAAATAGAAGATGTCTATAGAACCTATTTACAAAATGTGTCTACAAAACCTGGCTACAAAATCTATCTACAAAACCTAGCTAGAGAAAACATTTATAGAAGCTATCTATGGAAGTATACAAAATATATTTACAAAAACTATCTATAGAAGTTTTCTACAGAACCTAGTTGTAATTTTAGAGTTAAGAAAATACTTCACCTAATTCTCCTCCCAAAATTGTATTATCTGAATGTCTTTTTACTTACTTACCCCCCAAAATGTATTTTTGGCTATATAGCCAAAATAAAATGAAGAGGATTTTTATTTTAGAAAGAATGTGTATTATGGTGAATGAGTTTTATTTATGGAAGATTATTCTAATTGTACTAGATATATATTTATTTACTTATTTATTATTTGTGTGATTGTGCTTCCTAAATTTCATTAAGGAGTTTAAGTGAGAGAAAATTGATGATTGTAAACTTGATATCAATCATCAATATATACAAAATAGATATTTATCAAGGGCTTGGATAATTTCAACACTAGTTATGAATAGAAAAGTAGGATAGATATTATAATAACATTGTTATGGCTTTTCTCATATTTTTATTGTTCTTATAAGGGTGCAAATATTTTGGGGAATTGGATTCCCAACCACTCTATCAGAGTCCTAATGGTAATTGTAATCCTATCCGTATTGCTTTGTTCCTATAAGTAAATATCAAGGTTTTAGGTGGAACAACCTATATAGGAAATAGAAAGTTGTTTATAAATTTTGCTTGCTTATGATATTCTACAGTTGTTTCAAAAAGACTTAAACATCCTATTGAACTTAAACAAATTCATCTATTCATCTCATAAATCAATATGATGTTAAAGTTATCCTAATATTTTCAACCTCTCAAGGACAAAATGTGTGTGTAGTGAATGTTCATTTCCCATTATGAGTAAGGATTGAGTAAAATGATGGTCACTTATGCCAAAAAGCTAGCTTATATGAGAGTGTCCATAGGTCTTGTCTAGACTTAGTGCTAATATGTACAAATTACCTTATTGCTATATGGGTTTAATTCACCCCATTGTTGTAATGAGGATCACCCCATGGTTTTCAAGATACTAAGAAGTCCTAGGATTCAAGGTCTTCACATTTCTTTTATTGAATTTTTCTTGGGATACTTGCTTATTTTAATAGAGGTATCAAGGGATATTTTATTGCTTTTTGGGATTCCTCATTTTAAGAGGAAGCAAGAAAATATTTTTTTTGGGATACTTTCTCATTTAGATAGAGAGCAAGGTATTTTTCTTTTTGCGGGATTAAGGGGTAGCTTGTCCTTTAGCTAATTCATTAGCTTTCTAGGCAATGTGCATAATTAGATAAGTAGGGGAAACCATTCACTCTATGGTAATAATAAATCATGAGTTATTCTTTCCAAAATTCACAATTTTTTTATTTGTTATAATGTGCATAGTCCAAGAGAAAACTTGATTGACTAGGGATAACTTATGACACCAAAATATTGCTTGATTTTCAATGAAAATTTGCTCAAGACACTAGTGGTGGTTGAGTAATTGAAAACATCTAGATTTTTTTTTGCAAACAAAGTGTTATGCAACATGTGGCAGTAATTTTCCTACAAGCTCTTAAACTAATATAAGTAAAATAAACATCCTTTAGGATATTTTTGAAATAATATTGAGACTAAAAATTGATGAAAATAAGATATGAGTATTGCAAATATAGGAAATCCATTATGAAATAAAGGAAACAATTTTTTTTTTTTTGGGAGAGAGAAGTTACTATTCAATAGTTGCTAGTTGTAATTCAGAGATACACTATAAATCAGCTTGTTGCTTAAGGTGGTGTATGAATTTTCCCTTAGATAATGACTTTTTATAAAGTTTAAGCCTATGCCCATTTACTACTAGTATTCTTGTTAAATCATCTATAGCCTTAAGTTTGACATTATTGTTCCCAATCATCTCTTCAATTTTATAGAATTCTAGCCATCTTGTCCTCAATTTACCTTGAAAATCTTGGTAGCAGGAATCAAACAAAAAAGCCCAATATCCTGGTGGAAATTTCCGTGGTATAACATGTTTTATCATGTCATTTCTTTATTTTTTGTTGGGTTAATTCAGTCCAATGTAATGCCTCTAGTTTATTTCATTATTATTATTTTATTTTATTATTTTTATATATATATATATATATATATATATATATATATATATATATATATATATATATATATATATATATATATATATATATATATGTATATGTATTATTTTATTTTATTATTTATATATATATGTATATGTATATATACATATATAAATATACTTTTTTAGTTTTGTTTTATCTTTATTATATATATAGATTATTTTTATTATCATTTCTAATAATAATATTTTTTTCTTGTAATAATTTCTAGAGGTTTATTGTAGTAGACTATCTTAGACTGTTTCCCACCATCTAGCAACTTTTCTTTTGTTTTTCCTTCTCTCTTTTTTTTAATTTTTTTTAGGTTTTGTTTTGTTTCTATTTTTATTTTGTTTTTATTTTTATCACCAATTCAAAAAAATCCTACTATTGTCAAGTTTAGGTACAAGTTATAGCTATCCTTAACATAGTAGGAAAAATAAAAATAGAATTTTTATTTTCTATAGCAATCATGCTATAACTAAAATTAGGTGTGACTCACGGTCCATGAATCCATACAACCAATATCAGTATAATAAGATTTTTTTTTTGAACAATCCTAATGTTTACTAAATTAGGTGCGACTCATGGTCTATGAATCCATGCAACCAATATTATCACACTAGGAGGAAAGTAAAATGAAATAGTGCTTGAAAATTAAATTTAAACAATCCTAATGTTACTAAAATTAGGTGTGACTCACGGTCTATGAATCCATACAACCAATCTTAGCACACTAGGAGTAAAATGAAATATTGCTTGAAAAGTAAATTTACTGGAAATGAAATTACTGAAGTAAAAGGTTATTTTGCTATCACTTATTTGATTATTTAGGAGCATTTCACTATGATTGTGTCACTCAATCATACATAATTCCTATTTCCATAGGTCATAAAACCCAAACCAAATCAAGTAATAGCAATCACCCAAAGCTTGGAAAATTTGCAGGAAATAAAATTTTAACTATGAAAGTAATAAAATGATCCTAAAGAGAAATAACCTGATAATATCAAACAAAGGAGCATGTTGGGACCATCCCAAGCCACTCTACCTCATATGCACACCAAGGACTCATACGTACCTATTTCCACATACAAGTAAACCTCTCTTCTTGTGCAACCAAACAACCTTTTTGATTAAAAACTACAACACTACTATCCCTCGCAATGACACAAAAATGTTTAGGTGTATATGATTACATTTAAATTTGTCATTCTGGGTTAATCCAGGTTAGATTTAAATAATATAAATCTAGTATAGGTTGTACCATAGTGATTAGTTCTTAGGCTTGATTCTATTTTCTTTAGTATCAGGTTTTGCAAGAAATTAAAATTTGCAAAAAAAATAAAGTTTTCAAGAAATTAAAGTTTACAAGAAATAAAATAAAATAAAATTATGTTTAGATTAAAGATGCAATTTAGACTAAGTCTATATGAGTATGTGTGGATCCACGTATGATTTACTAATGCATTATTTATCTAATGTTTCTATAGTTTTATGATACATAATTTTAATAAATTTTATGTTCTAATTTTACTCTATGTTCTAATTTTATCTACTGTTTTAGTGGGGGAAGATATTTAGGGACTAATATTTCAGAGTGGAACCTACCTCTAGAAGGTTAGTATTTACCCCTTCCTCTTTTTCTACTGTATTTTAACTTTAGTAATCTATTTCATTAAATTACTCTAATGCTAATTATTTCATGATTACAAGAAAATAAAAGAAAGCGAAGTTACTAAAGCAAGCAAAGCATAAAGAAAGTAATTGACACAGTTACCATATGTGTAACAAAAAGTGTTGTTGCTTTATTACTAGAAATTCAAACATACATATTTGCGCATTATTTCCTAAAAAATTGCGTACAAAATATTACTTTCACAGATTAGAATATTTGAAAATTTTAACATTAGGCCTTTTCAGAGGTCTCTCCTATAATATATAATATCGCTTGGAATTTATGAATAAAATTCTTCTACGTATTTTCCATGTGGATTTTTTGGCTTGATAATGCAACAGATTAATTCCTAATAGAAATAATATAAACTAACATAGTTTCCTAACATGCTTGGACTCAATCATAATCTAAGTTGTCCAAGTGGCATATTACAAATGAACATAAAAAAAATCTTCTAATTTGAATATTTGGAAGATATAACGATACAACTATATGCCCCTTTATTTAAGGAGAGGGCATAACATCCTGCATCGAAATATAGATAACTTAAAAACATACTAACTTTAAAACTTTATTAAATAAATTTATAACAACTTCAATAATCATAATTTTCTCATACATAATTTTTGATATTTCAATCAGCTATGCTGACTAGGAATATTTCATAATAATGCTTTATCACATAAAAGTGCCATGTTGTCACTGATGTGGCACATAGTGTGCTGGTAAATTTACTAAGTCAAACCTTTATGTAATTCTTGTTGGTAGTCATCTCTAGTAACAGTCTTCAGTAGACATATTTTGTAATAAATTCTAGCAGGTGTCTTATATAACATATTTTAACAACTGTGTTCTATAACAAATTATAGTAACTATGTTCTATAATAGCCATTTCTAACCTGCATCTACAATCTTCTTAACAAATCACTATTCTTCATAGGCTCAACATTTGGTTCAAGTCTTGTTCTACCACATCAATTTCTCATGAAGTGTTCTCCAATGTTCTTTTATCCAAGCATACAAAACTTGCACATATTTTATGTAAAATTCATGCATTTATCAATTTAACCTCATTCATAATTTTAACTGATAAATCACATAAGTAAAAAAAAAAAAATTAAAAATACATTTACATCCATGATTTATAGGCATACAATAGGTAAAATTTTGTATAAAATATGTGTTAATTAATCATTGATCATCCTTCTTCCAATATGAACGGGCTCATGGTTCACCTTATTTTAATCAATTTTATTCATTCTTTAATATGTTCTATTGTTTTACTCTCTATATCCTAATTTAATGCTACTAAATCCATCAATCATAAGGAAAAGAAGAATCATTATTGGTCCTTCTCAACTCTAAAGGAGATGACACTAATGACTATTAGCTTTTGATGAATGAGCCTTGGGAGATAACGATTACAAGATGTAGAATAACATGAAATAAATTAAATCGGCTAGATGATTGAAGTATGTTGAAAATATAAATCATATAAAATATTACAACGTAGCTATGGAGGAAATGAAAACTCCATAAACAAAGCTAATGATCTACATTGTATCCGTTACAAATGAATGGTGAGGCACACATAACTAAACTATCCACTAAGATACACTATTTAATTATATCCCCCAACTTTATATATCTATCTATCTAAGAGGTCATCCTTATATAGGCAAATATGATACTTGGCCAACACTCTATCTAGTTGTGACTCTATCTAGCTATGCAAGGGACAACTTGCACATGTACAACTTGGACATTGACACTTGTACATTTATTACATTGCATTAAGTAACTAGATAACTTTCATAGGAAGTAATCTAAGTATGTATCTTGGAGGATACATTTACATAACCCAAATGATGGAATAGACTCTATTTCCAAAACCCCCTATATTACATTATTTGAGTATTGAATACTTTTAGTCTTCAATATGGATCTTATTCATCACATTTTGCTTGATCTTATTTTACATTCTTTGTATTCAGGTTTAGCAAGTAATATGTGTCTTCATATGATGCAGAGTAGGCTACAATTGGACCTTCTTCTTTCATTGGATGATCTTTGGCATGTTCAAATTTATCTTCTATCCAACCACCTTTATAGTCCTCCCTATAAGTATCTTCATTTGATTCTGATTGTTTATGAATGAGTAGGGCATGGTGTAATTTTCCTCTCATATTTTTATCCTTCTATACTTACCTTTTTGACGTATTGGTTCTTCATTTTCTTCAACTTGTTCTTTATAAAATAAGTTAGAAGCATTTTTTAACATCAAAATATATTGTGGAATTTTCATTGAGTCTAGGATATCGGTATTTTAATGGATTGAACATGTTGCTTTTATTCCATCTTGATTCATAATGAGACATGTATTGATCCCATTCATATATCCAAATTTGATCATGTAGTTGTTTTCTACTATCCTGCTCACTAATATGAGATTGAATGTTAATCCAAGAACATACAATATATTTTGTAGTAGAATATTTAGAAAAGATTTACTGGGAGACACACATACATATCCATAAAAAGGATAAGTTTTGTTGCTTGCAATTCTTAATTTGTAACCTTTAGTAACCTCAAAATAGTCAAACCATTGCATATTTCCTATCATATTATGACTAGCTCCTGAATCAATAAACCACCTATGATTATGCTTTGTGAACTAGTTCCTATTGGAGAAAGTTTTAAAATCACTATATGACATCTATTTACCCATTTGAAAGGTTGAGCTTGAATAATTGAGATAGAATTGTAGTCTATCTTATGGCTCTTTAATGTTTTGAAGTATATTTTTTGGTTGATTGTGTACAAGTTTTGTAAGAATCACAAATCAACTTCTTAACACCTTATTACTCCTAATTGAACTAAGCACTTTTTCAAATTTTGAATAGGTTTTGATTTTGGAATTATTTTATCCCTTTTTAAATATTTGAGACAAGTAAAATATATTTTTAGACAACCTTAATAGAAAACCTAATAACCTCTTTTATATCCCTTGGATTATTTCTAATTTACCATAAAATAAAAATGATGGAGTAATCCTTATGGCTTCCATGTTTGGAAAATTAGAAAAATGATAGTAATATTTGCAAAATAATTTAATCCAATTTGAATTCCTTATTCCTCCTAAGTAATATTTCAAATATTAAACCAATAAGATAATTTACCCCTTTTGCTTTCAAAATCTAAGTTCCACCCTTAGTGTATAACCCTTCTCACTCCAACTATGAAAGCAATAATAATTGGGATTTAGACCTTACCTTTTTAGACACAAAATACCCTCATTATTTGGAGCTTTATGTGGATGAGTATAACAACATGTAGGTGGTACCTTATATGCATAAATCAATGGATATTCCTTGGAGTAGCTGGTCTTAAATGTTGGTGCATAGATGCTAAAATTTTGACCTTAAAAAAGGAGGAGCCTTTAATTCTCCTACTCCCTATATTCCATGCTACGCTTTAGATATTTTTGTTGTGCTTCACTCCTTTTATTGTGCTTCACTCCCTCTTTGGATGTATTTGACTATGCTTCACTCACACATGTTGAACTTAGAATTTGAATAAAATTTAAGGATAATTGATCATGGACTTTGTGATATGTGTCACATATATTACAAGTGAGAACTCCCTTCTTTATGTAACACTCCAAGTACTTTGTTCAATACTCTTGAAGAAATTCAAAAATATATGGGCGCTCATGTGAGGCTGATGGAGAATACCAAGTGTCACTGCTTTGATTGTAACTTCTTCATGGGAGTTTCTAGAACATTGAGAGCAAAATGAGATCCATAATTCCAAGTGTTACTTCTGCATGGAGTCCATTCTTGTAACATCTTCAAAGATAGAGATTATAACTCCTCACTTCCTTTTCTTTGCTACATTTCTTGGGCAACAAGAAAGCTATCTTTTTGTAGGTGGATTGACGATGTGTTATGGATAGTGAACATTATTTAGAGCTTTATTTTGTGGATGGTCTTCTCCAAGTTAGAGACCATGAATGTAACACCTTTCCCTCTTCCTTTTATGCCTCCAATTGTGTAGAATCCCTTGTATATTTTTAATGTATTTTTAGAAATAGATATGCACTTGCTTGTCTACATAAATGTAGCTCTTAAATGATCTAAAATGAGATTTTATTTTGTAGGTACATACGTCAAATATGAGCCCTTGAGTGACTCCTTATAGCTTGGGAATAAGAGTGTTGATGTCTAACCTTCATTGGCTGATTTCCCCTATAGTAAATGTACCATTTTTTGGCACTTTAAAATTTATGGTTTCAAAAACCAAATTAGAGTAGTGCATATTTTTTATTATAATGTTGTATAATAAGTCTTTTTAATATACCTTATTTTTCACTCTATTTCTAGATCTGAAATTCTTGTTTTGTGGCATATTTTTCTTGCAATGCAAGGGTTTTGAGGTTGTCTTTTAAGAGTAGACACACCTTACCTGTTTTTATTGGACACTTTTTTCAATTGATGCAAATTTTTCCACTTTCTTTCCTTTAATTCAACTTTGTAATGCTTTTTTATTTTAGACTCACCAAGTCTCACTTTCTTAAGATTATATTTTTATTTTTGGCTAGTTAATTTCTTCTCCAAATTTTGGAGGATTCTAACCCTTTTTGGTGGCTTCTATTGGCCACTAAAATTTGCACATTTTTGTGCTTCAATAATGTTTTTAGACACTTGATACAAATAAGATTTATGCCCTGCAAGAAACAGAAAAACTAATTTTTTTTTGAGAATGGTATAATAGTACAAGTTCTTTACTTTTAATGCACTAATATTACACCTTATCACTTCAATAAACTCTCAAATTCATGCACTAATAATGTTTTTCAACTAATAAAAAATAACCTAAAATGAACCTTTAAGAGTTATTCTACAATTTCACTACAATCAATGTTGTAGGACTTAGTTTTTTTTTTTCAAAAGTAGATAATAGGTAGTTGATAGAAGCTAATCTGAAATCTAATCAACTCCTAATAAATGTGAAAATAAATTCTTAAAAATAATATGTTTCATTTTGCACTTTAGAAGACTGTAATCTAATTTTCTTTTCGCAACTCTAATACTAATTCAGGTGCTCTAACAAATCTGATATGTAATCCAATTAATGAATCTTCTTGTACCAAAAGTTGCATACCTTATTTTTTAGATCTTATCCTACCTTTGTAGAGGATGTAGACTTTGGTTTCTAAAAACACCAAGTTGCTACTTCAAGTAGGATATCCTAAACAACTCCTTCTTCATCAAATAATGGTCTTGAAATTTCTTTCATGAACCTAGGATTTGGTGGCTTGTTCTCCTCTTGTGTTCTCCTTCTTATGTTATATATTTGTAGAATTCTATATCTATAAAGCGGTGCCTTATTGCTATGAGACGTAATATTCAAATCTCCAAGATTTTGTGAGCTTATTATATCTTTAAGTCTTCTTATCAAATTTTGACTTCAACCATGATCTTCTTCTAGTGTTAGGCACTCCTTGCCAAATTCTTCTTCATGGATTTGACACTCTTTACCAAATTCTTCTGCACATATTTGGAACTCCTTTCCAAATTATTCTCTTGGGCTTGTTGTCATATGGAACAAATTGTCCCAAGTCCTTCACTATTAGGGACTTCACCTTGATAGTGGATTTCTCCAATGAGTTCTTCAAAGAACTATCTTGATCTTCAGTAAGGCTCTTATAGAATTTTTTGGATGCTCTATGAGACTTTCATAAGGTATTTTATATAGTAGCTTTTTATGATATTCCTTGAGATATTTTATTCAACCTTATTCTTCTGGAAGTGTTGGTGGTGAGATATTCTCATGTATATTTTGATTATGTTGTCATGTATTCGAGCAGGACTCTCCTGGTCCTTCTTCTTCTTCTAAGACTATAAATTCTTCAATATGATCTTCACCTAATATCTTACTTTTTATTTAGTTATGAGTTGATTCTAATGAAGACAATATTTCTAAATTTATTTTAGGAAGTCTTCCAAATCACTAAATCTTTTGTTCCTGCAACAAACATATTAGTACTAAAATATTTAGTTTACTTATAAATCATATTTTCATCTCGAATTCTTCTTTAGGATCAAGTCTTATGTGGTCCATTTCAATATCAAGGCTCTTGTGGCATTTTTTAGTACCAATGCTACTATGGACTTTTAAATATCAATTATTCTACAAAATTTTTAGTATCAAGGCTACTTTAGCATTTTTAGTATCAAGGCTTCTATGGCCTTTTTAGTATCAATGTTTTTGTAGCCTTTTCAGTATCAAGGCTACTATGGCCTTTTCAATAACAAGGATTCTATGGCATTTTCAGTATCAAGGCTACTATGGTATTTTTATTATCAAGGCTTTTGTGGCCTTTATAGTATTAAGAATTTTATGGATTTTATTCAAGGCATATATTTAATTTATGTATCAAGGCTCCTATGGCCTATTTTTAAACTATGGAGTTCTGCAATCTAGTAGTGGATATATTTAGTCTTATATCTTCAGTATGATCCTTCACTAGAAGTCTTCTTCCACATTCTTCTCCTTTTTCATAATGGAATAACTCTGAACTATGAGGGTACATATACATTTGGGCAACAAAGTTGGAGTCTCCTAGATTTATACCATAGGAGGAGTTCCAATCCTTTAAGAATTAATTTCTTGCAACAAAATAAACTTTAGACACTAGTTAGTAAATTCCAGATAACATGGTTGATCTTCAGTAGATGATTTTCCAATCTAGTGGATTGAGTTTTGAGTCCTAGTCTTCATGAGTTTTCCTAAAAACTATGTGGAAAATACTCTAAACAAAAATGATCTTAGTATTTTCTAAAACTAAAATTCCTTCCAGTCCTATCTTTGTGAATTTCCCAAAAATCTACCACCTAGATTCTTTTGATATATTTTGATAGTGGTTGGTCCAGTGGTGCGTTAGTTTGATAAAACTCTCAAGCTAACTAGTAATTGTGGTTACCATATTGACCTACATATACTAGATCTACCATGGCTCTGATACCACTATTAGTTTTTTATGAAAGAGCCTTAGGAGATAAAAATCACAAGGTGTAAAATAACATGAAAGAAATTAAATATGCTAGATGACTGAAGTATGTTGTAAATATAAATCATATAAAATATTACAATGTAGGTATGGAGGAAATGAGTACTCCATTAACAAAGCTATTGATATACATTGTATACATCACCAATAAATGGTGAGGCACACATAACTACACTATCCACTACGCTATGCTATTTTACTATGTCACTCGACTCTATATATCTATCTATCTAAGAGGCCATCCTTATAAAGGTAAAATAGGATACTTTTCCAACACTCTATCTAGTTGTGAAAGGGATAACTTACACATTGAAAATTTTGCATTTATTACATTGCATGAAGTAACTAGATAACTTGCACAAGAAGTAATCTAAGTTTGTATCTTGGATAATACATTTACATAATCCAAATGATGGAATATACTTTATTTCCAAAAATTACTAGGAGGTGTTATATACTCTAGATATTAACTTTATAAACATTCATAAATAATTTATTTAGTGCATACTGGTGATAAAACACCTCCTTCAAGATGAGTTGTTATACCATATCTAGAAGCTTTGTGTTCTATTTGATATGTGATACTAGCTACTAATTGAAAATGACCACTACTATAAATTGATTGGGTAGTTTATCATCAATAAAATATGTGTAGTGCTACAATAGTATTTCCTCTTGCCACACATGTAGGAGTTAGATTCTATGTGATTTCTCATGCATCTTACATCATCACAAAACAAGTAGGAACTAGGATTTTACACACCATTATAGTTTCCTTCAAATCCATGGGTGTTCATCAATATGGATTTTATCTCAGGATTGCTAAGCAATAAGCATCAACATGATTACGCCTTTTATTTTATGGATACATTAAATAATATGGTAATCATGACACCATTTTAAAAAGCATTGGTGTTTTCAATATTGATCATCTATACTTTTAGCATTGGTCTACCTAGATTAATAGATTCAAACAAGAATTATATGTTCATTAGCAACTTATGGAACCATATATGAAACTAATTAGAAATCAAGTTCTAATTTTTCATCTATAGATGGATATATGAATATTATAAATAGGATGTTGATGCATCTTCTTGAAATGCACAATTTTTAACACCCTATCATGTGGGATGAAATTATTCTATACATATAATATCTCTACAATATGACTTTACACTATTCCATAGTTAACAAGATTTTTAAGCATACTTTTAATTCCATCCTAGTATATCAACTAGTTGATATCAACAATAATATTACTTGTTAGAGAACATACAACCTATTCAAGGTTTCCAAATAGGTTTAATTCCTTTCACAATCGAAGTGGTACATATTTATCATGTTAGGTGATCATTCCCATAGTTGAAGGTTATTGCAATAAGAACCATTACCTGTCAAGGAGGGATACCTAATCTAATCAAAGCATGGATTTCTTAGACTCCCAAGGAAGATGACACAAAAATACTTTTATATTATTAACCTTGGAACCTATTTGGGTTCTTCACTAGCTACGTTAGAAGAAAGTCAACTTATGACATCATGAGTTCTATGGTTTCAACATTACTTTAGCACCAACCATAGTGGTATAAATTTTTATATCTAGATAGAATTATGGAACCAACCCCATGTTAAGAATTTTCTAGTAAAAATAAACTCATTCACATAAATATTACAATAAATTTATATTTTCATGAAATAATAGAATATTGCAATACAAAATGCAAATGCAGAATTGTAACAATCTCACAAATCAAAACAAAAAATTAGATGCCTCTTCAAGGAGGAAACCTCCTTCAATAATTTCATTAATATACATTTATTTATGATCCCTTTCCTTTTAAATATACACTTCATGCAACCCTAAACTAATGTTCAAGAGTTGTCTTACATGCAAAGTGCCACTCGAGCTAAAATATTCTTCCAAACATGAGTTACATTTTTATAATATTTACATGAAATGGACCCACTTGCCTAGGCACCTCACTTTCCATATATCATTACAAAATATAATTATAAAGTGGTCCCCACATTAGAAGAGGGTCATTACATAATAATATGAGAATTACAAAATTAATGTTAGGATAGGGTCCTAACATACCCTTCCCCTTAAAAAAATTGTCCTCGAAGCTAAAAATAAGGAAATTGGTGTTGTAGCTACTAGAGAGACTCCCAAGTGGCATATTTTAGTTTTAGTCCATGTCATTGAAAAATAACAAAAATGATGACGTGATTCCAAAGAGTGTATGACCTATGGTCCAAAAATTATTGAGGCTTGAGTAAGATCAAACCCTCTTCATCTAGTTTTGGTAAAACTGATTGAACATGTACCTAATTATCCATGACCTTATTGATAGAGGAAATATGAAAGACATGATGGAGCTTTGATGTAGTTTGGAGTGATAATTTGTAGGCCATTTCACCAATCTACTGTAAGACCTAGTAGGGTCCATAGTATCTGGCAGCTAGTTTTTGACATCTGTGAAGCTGGAGTGAGAACTCTTTGTATGGCTATAGTAAAAGAAAAACCATATCTCCTACTTCAATTTTTTTCTTAGAATGGCGACGATCAGCTTGTTGGTGCATATGATTTGGGCCAATTTCAAATTCATCATTAATTGATAGAGGACTATGACATGTTGGCTAAGTGTAGTGTCAACAACTTAATCCTTGGAGCTTCCTCAAATTTAGGATGAGAGTGTTGATGGAGGATTATTGTAAACTACTTCAAAAGGGTAAACCTTGGTCATAGTGTGATAGGAAGTATTATACCACTATTTGGCCAAGGTAAGCCACTTCACCCACTATGTAGGATGTTCAAAGGTAAATCAACGAAGGTAGATCTCCATGTCTTTGTTTACAATATTTTTTTGACCATCCATTTGCATATGATAGGATAAACTCATTTAAAATTGAGTTCCCTACAACTTAAATAATTCTTTCCAAAAATGACTAATGAAGGTAGGGTCTCGATTAGACATAATATATGTGAGCATTCCATGAAGATTAAAATAGAGTCTAGAAATATTTGGGCTACTATTAAGGCTATGTGGGGATTAGAGAGGGAACAAAAATGAGCATACTTCATGATATGATCCACAACCACCAAAATAACTTGTTTACCTCCAATACTTCATGAGATGATCCACTACCAATTCCATGGAAATATTTGTCCATACTTGTTTTGGAATTGAAAAAGGCTAAAGAGGTCTAGGGGAATGCATAATTTATCCTTTCTTCATTGGAATATGTAACATTCTACCATAAAATTTTGAATATCTTTCTTCATTTACTTATAGAAGAAAGTATGTTTAATCCCTTCATAAGCCTTGAGGAATCCAAAATGGCCAGAAGTTGGTGAGGTATGCATTTCCCTTAAGATGAGTTCCTATAGTTGAGAATTTTGGTGAAGAATAAAGCTAATGCTTATTTATAAAACCACCTTAATGTGGGAAAAAAATATTGGTCAGTCTCTACTCTATCCCATTCATGAAAAACCCTTGTGGATTTGTAAGGATAAGGGTTTTAGTAGTTTTAGAAAATTGAAATTCTATGAAAATTTGAAAGGGCATGGGGGATGACCAAACGATATATGGAAACCTAGTGGATTGGAGCAAAATTTTATGGAAAATAGGCTAATTGGCTACAAAAAGTGCCACCTGAGCCACTCATCTACTAAAATAAAATGACCTTCTACCATTAATGGGGGATTTAAGACATGTTAATGCTACAAGGTCATGCTTATTAGTTAGATTCCTAATTAATTGTTATGAGGCTTTAATAAGACCTCATCAGAATAGGTATTTTAAATGTGTAATGTCATTTCATGTTTATTTTAATTTCATGTAATATGGATTTGGAAAACCTAACCATAATCTCATTTTTCTAAATATATAATTCCATAACACAAAGGGAGGGATGTGATTTTTCATTCTCTCCCTTGTTAGTAATATTATCCTCATTTTTTCTTGTTTCATGTGGTTGAGATTTGGCACATAGCATTGATACTTGCTATAGTTTGAAATGTTTTTTTAGGAATATCCTTCTTCTTGAGCCTTATCTAATGATAACTCAAGTAAAAATCTAACTCCAAGAAAAACATAGCACCATGCAACTCATCCAACAATTCATCGACCACTGGAATAGGAAAATTATCCTTAATTGTGAGTTTATTAAGCTCAAAAAAATATATACACAAATACCAAGAACCATTTTTATTTCTAACCAATAGGACTAGAGAAGAATAAGGACTATTACTATGTTGAATGACTCCTACTTGTAATAATTTCTTGATTTTTGACTAAAGTGCATAGGGATACTTGTAAGATCTAGTGTTAAGTGACGCACTACACAGTATGAATGTTATTGCATGATCATGGGAATGGTGTGGCAGTACTTTTATTGTTTCCATGAAAACTACATCATGATTAGTCAAAACAAGTTGTAAATATTTTGGGGCTTGTCTTATACTAAAGTTTATGGTTGAATTACAAATATATTTTTAAAAACTTCTCTATATGGTTTTAACTGATAATATGGGAAGATTCTATTTGTAAACCACTAAAAGTGTAGGACCTACCATTCTATGAAAACTACATTTATAACTCTCCAAATTTCTAAGCTATGATTCCAAAAGTACCTAACCATTGAGCTCCTAACACAACATCACATCCTCCAAGTTGGAGAGCAAACATATTAGTTTTGAATTCATAATACCCTATATTCAAATTGATAATATGGTAATTGCATTTACAAGGTAATGTTCTTCCATTAACCACCATAACCTCAAAGGACTTACAATTATATATAACAATCATCTTGTTTGGTAACTCGGGGATCAATAAATTTGTTCATGCTTCCTAAATCAATGATAATTGTAAGACATTATCCTTTGAAAAATCCTACTATCTTCACCATATAATGGGTAGTAATTCTTGTAAGGACATGGACACAAACTTATGGTTATTGTTATTGTGATTCATACTCATCCAAAAGTGATTTCTCTTATGGTTCTACTTCATCAATTTATTTATTGTTTATTGACTCCTCTATATCTAGCAAAAAATAACTTCTTTTGAATGCATTCATGTCCTAGTGAATACTTATCATCACAATTATAACATAATCCTTGGGTACATTAGTCATCCATATCTTCCATAGTCAAACACTTTTAGGGGATAGATTTATTGCCAATATTGGGTGTAAACTTGAAAGGAAATTTGGGTTTAGCCAATGGAAATTTAGGTACCCTCCTTTGAGCCAAAAGAAACTCTTTGATCAATATCACCAATCCTATAGCCTATATCATAGATGATTGTTTGAAATTTTTTACCTCTACCTTGATATCATCTTTCAAGCCACTGATAAAACAACTATAAAAAAAAACCTTCATTCAACCCCTTGGTCCTATTAGCTAGTTTCTCAGATTGATTTTGATAGTCATAAATTATAGAGGTTTATTTTAGTTTTTTTAATGCTCTTGTACAGTCCTTATATTCACTAGGTCCAAAAAAAGGGAGTAATTATGACTCAAAATATTCCTAAGAATGGTTGAGAGTTATGTTTTATAATCATTGATATCACTGTAAAGCTTTAGATTCAATGTTAAAATATGTCATAGTGATGCACAAATATGTTGGGACATTATGAATTTTGAAGAATTAATCTGATTGGCATAACCACCCATCAATGTCCTTTCCATTGAACTTAGGAAAGTCTAATTTAGGCATCTTAAATGGAGTATTTGTGTCAAAAAGAGAATGATAGCATTCCTTATCCTTATGGATATCCTTCTCTTTATTACCAAAAATACCATTTGGTTTATCACTATTAAGATTTTCAAACACCTTTGGTCCATCCCCAAAACTTTCCTAAACCTCTAGAAATATTTCTTCAAATAAAGTTTTAGATCTCATGTGTTCACCTCTCAAAAGTGATACTTCATCCCTCACCTATTTAAAGGCACTAGAGAGAGTAAAAATTGAGGTATGCATCTATTCGAGAAGGGTGTTTGTGTTTTATTCTATATCCTTTTGGTATCCTCTAGTTCCTCCATCCATTGAGGTATGATTTGATCTACTCCCATTGACAAATAAAAAATAGAAGTATTATTCCAAGAGTTACGATTTTTAGTAATTCCCAAAAAAAAAGTGTGTGGGTGCTATATGTAAAAATGATCAGCTCAAAAATATTATTGTAAAGGACTAGATCCCATAATGATATTTTTGATAACCCAAAAAATGCATGGAGGCTATATACCAAACTGATTAACTCGATGAGGTGGTCACAATGAGCTATATATCACAACATTGTTTTGGGCATCCTAAACTTTTTTTTTAATTAGGGGAGTTTTGTATTTAAGTGTTGTTAGTTTTATCCAAGAGTCTTGGTTCACTCAAAATTTTGATTTTTTGTTGGACAATCCCTTATGGCACTTTGTACTCTCTATTACTAACACTGTGTTAGGACCCCATCCTAACACCATTTTTAATTCTCAATTGATTATTGAAATGACCCACTTTTAACATGAGATCCATTTATAATGTTATTTTGTAATATTTTGTATCGGTATGTGACAAGTAAGGCACCTAGAAAAGTGGAGTCATTTCATGTAAAATTTATCAAGAATGTAACTACTATTTGGTAGAAGATTCTAGCTCAAGTGATATTTTGCATGTAATCCAACACTTTATCTTAGGGTTAGGATTTCATTAAGTGTATATTTACAAGACATGGATCCATGAATGAATATATTTTTTTGTAAATTAATGAAAGTATTGAAGGAGGTTGCCCCCTTGAAGAATCTTGTGATTCTGTGTTGTTGTGATATTGTTTAAATATGTATATACTTTCTGCAGTATGATATTTTGTTAATTTCATGAATCTATACTTTATTTATAGTATTTATATGAGTGATTTATTTTTAATTGTAGGTTCTTAATAAGTGGTATCATAGCACTTTCTAGATCTGTTTTTTTTGTTACTGCAAAAATTCTTGCCCATCCATTCTAACTATTAGGTATAGTTTTCCTATATTTTTTATATTTTGTTATCCTTTATCTAAATAAAAAAAAAGAGAAAAACTAGCAAAAATAATATTCTTTTTCATAGTAGTAGTTGTGTATGTTAGAAACCTTGTTTTGAGGGTTTTAAAATATCATGGGGGAGCTATCATTATTGGCTAAGATAGATATCCCATAAAGAATCAAGTGAAGTAAGGTGTGATCAGGCTTCAATACCAAAGTCTCAAACAACATCAGTGTACAAAATTAAGCTCACACATATCTTTGGGTATTTAGGAAGATCACTTAGGATTTAACAAACCTTTAGCTCTATGAATCTTTTTCATCCTTGTATTATCCATAGTACATCGAACACACAATTTGAAAATATTACCCTCTTGTACTATTAGAGTGGTAGGTAGTGTGCTCAAAGGTATGTGTGGAATCCCCCTTGAGTAGTGATTTAAAATATTGGTCTGAGCACTATCATTTTTCACTACAATACAATAGTGTTGGACATTTTGAGTCAAAGTTTTCATTGATGTCAAGTAAGTTGTCATTGATGTCAAGGAATATGTCAAGGAACAATGCAAAGGTTAATGGCAAAAGAGGGTTTTTATTAAAACCATGGATGAAAAAAATAAAAGGTTTTTCATAAAACCTAAGGAAGTTTTTTGAAAAGCTAAAGGAGGTTTTAATATTTATTTTATAAAATATTTAAATTCAAATTGAATTTAACTTTTATAAATAAATATTATTTATACAAAGTGGTAAAATCAAAGAGGGCTTTAATAAGCCAAAAATGGTTTAAAAATTAATTTATAAAATTTAAATTCTAAATAATTGAAATAATTTATAGATTAATTATTCAAATTTTGAAGGCACCAACGTTCAAAATTAATGGAGGTAATTGGTATATAAAGTACATGCCTTAGTGGCATTGAAATTATCCTTTGTTTGAAATAAATAAAAGAGGCATGTGTTGTGGTGAAAATTCATGTGAAGAAGAAGATAAACACTTTATCTTAGGCACCAGTGAATGTGATAAGGGTATCGAGCACTAAACCCTTATATCCACTGAGGTAGTATATCCTAGTGGCAAGAGGTCACGAGTTAAGGCACGTGGGTGCAAAGTGGTCTGCATTTGATTTGCGGTAAGAGCATTTTGGCAGTGTTGTGCTTAGGCATCAAAGGAATCAATGTTTAATCCTTTTGATTTTGGTGCAATGGGGGAGGAACATAGATCACATTGTGCTATTTTCTCCCCAAATGAGTGCCTAGATTGTACGGTGGTTGGAGTCATGGCTAGGGTGTAGGGAGAAGCTGCATTGAGGGTTTGAATATGACCTAGGCAGAGGTAATAAATTTTGCATTATTTTTAATTTCCTAAGGTGTAAACATAAGGTTTAGGGAGCTATAAGGGGTTATGAAAAGGTGCTTATTTTAATTATTAATTTTTTTATTAAATGAAGGAATAAGGTGTTGAACTTTATTTTAAATAAAGTTATTGTGACATTTTTTATTTATCAAAAAGTGAATTGAAGAGTGATTAAATTTAAGAGGAATTATTACCATTGAGTTAGTTTGAAAAGGAGATTGTATTGACATTATTTTTTGTAGTGAATATTATTTTAATTGTGATATTATAAGGTGTATTTGGTCAATTATTTTTGTGTATGTTTAAGGATGCTTTCCTTAAGATGGAGTGATAAGGTGTATATGTGTTTTGATATTTTGCATTATATCTTTGAAAGATTTTAGTATCTTCTAACTCCTTTGAGCTTGGCAAAGAAGTGTTTGTGGTTGTGGTAGATATTTGAGGTTCCTTCATCATCAAGAAAAGGTATGAGCACATTCTTCCATAGTTGAGTTGATTGATTGATTTTCTGGAAAATAAGTTTGGAGTGAAAAGGACTTGATTAGGGTTTCCTTATTGTGTGTGTTGAGTTAATACTTCAATTTTTTCTATAATAAAGAGTTGTTGTTAAAACCTTATTTTATAAGCATTGTTTTTGAATCCATTGATTGTGTGAAGAACTTTAACTAGGGTTTGAAAATAACATGAGTATCCTTGTTATGTGAAGATTTTATTATAAGCATTGTTGTTGAAGTGAGTTGTTGAGTGAAGAACTTGAACTAAGGTTTGAAAAGAAAATGAGTATCATTGTTATGTGAGAGTGGTTGATAAGAATTGTTGGATATATTTTGAGTAAAGTATCATATGTTTGGGCTAGGGTTTGTAAGCAAGGATTTTTTCATTGAATGATTTACTGAGAAGAGCTAGTTGAGCCTAGTCAAGTGGATGTGTGAAGTGATTGTTCAAGTTCCATAAAACAAACTATTCTATGTTCTAAATTGATTTGAGAAAGTTATTGAGTATTGAGTTGAAGTATATTGAGTCTCTAAAAATTCTCTATATGTTTTTGAAAATGTTATTGAAATTGATTGAGCATTGTGATGAGTATAGAGCATATTATCTTTATGTTTCTATGAGATTGGAAAAGTTCTAGTGTGGACTTGTTGTGCAAATTTAAGGTAAGTCTTTGAGAATACTTGTGAAAATATTTGAGTAAGATTTTGTGGAAGCTTACAATACATATTGAGAGCAAATTTGGATAAGTTCTTGAGATAACTTATTGAGTAGATTGGACAAGTTCTAGAGATGACTTGAGGATAGATTGGTGTGATATTTTGTGGAAGCTTACAAAGTATATTTGAGAAAAATATTTGAGAAGACTTGAGAGTAGAGTTGATTTATTGATTTGTTCAAACCTTGAGTTAAGTTTTAGGACAGAACCAACAAAGTTGATTTGAGATTATATCAAGCTTTGAGTTCAGGGTTGAGGATAGAGATTGAGGACTAATTTTTGCTAGACCAAAGGACTGTGTTTGGGACATATTTGAGGATATATTTGTATGCATATCTGAGGATAGGCTTGTGCCAGATCAATGATAGAGATTGAGGATATATTTTTGCTAGACTGAAGGATTGTGTTTAGTACAAATTTTAGACAGAGCTTTGGAGGTGATTGATTTGAGGATAGATATCTCCAACCAGAGTAGGTAATACAGATATCTTTTGTGGATAAAGTTCTATTTTCTAATGATAGTGGAGACAGAGGTCTTCTAGATCATCACCAACTAGAGTAGATATTAGGATATTGGTGTCTCCTATGGATAGATATCCATGAACTTGATTTAGGGGATTTGTGTCTCTTTTGGACAAAGATACATAAACATTGTAATAGGGAAAGGATTCCCAAGATATTGATTGAGAAAATTTTAGTGAAATATTTTCTCCGTGAAGTAGTCAACATTGGGTGAACCACATAAATTTTTGTGTCTCTATTATGTTTGGTGATTTATGCATTGATTTAATTACTACTATTGATATTGTTATTTATACATTGCATAATATTTATTGGGAAAGAAAAGTAAAAAGTGGTCTTATACTATTCACCCTCATCTCAGTATAAGCTTGTGTTCTTCAATTGGTATCAGAGCGGGTTCCTTCAGAAGAGTTTAACAAATTTAAGTAAAAGCTTATAAGAACACAATGGATTATAAGAATGGATAATAAAATAATATAGTATTAGTATTGTATGGAAGTGATTATATATATTGGAGCTTAAGAATGAATATTTATCTAAATGCACTTGCCAATGAAATTTTGGAAGCAATTGGAAATGGATACATACCACACCTACAAATAAGGAAGGTAAGCTTCTACAACATTACAATTCAAAAGTAATAAATACAATTTTGAGAGGTTTGCATAGAACAAATTCAATAAAATTTATGCATTATCAAGATGCAAAATGAATATGGGATAAGTTACAAAGTATATATGAAGGAGATAAAGGTGTCAAGAAAGCAAAGATACTAAATATCAAAGGACAATTTGAATAATTAAGAGTGAAGAATGAGGAAGATATTAGTTCTTATCTACTTAGGGTAGATGAGTTTGTTTATGTTATGCAAGGACTTGGACTTAATGTGGATGAATCATATGTTTGTCATAATATCTTAAGGTCTCTTCCAATGAGGTTTAGTGAAAATATTTCAGCTATAGAAGAATAAAATTATGGTGATTCTTTGAAAAGAGATATGTTACTTGGTATTATTACAACATTTGAGATGAGAACAAAATAACCTAATACCCCAAAGTAAGCAACCTTCAAAGTAATTAAGAAGACAAAGGGTAAGAAGTCAGAATCAAGCAATGAGTCATCCAGTGATGAAGAATCTAATTATGGTAGAAGGAATAAGGATTCAAGAAGATATAGAGATATAAAATCCATTAAATATTTCAATTGTGGAAAGTATGGTCACTATGCAATTGATTTTCAAGAAGCAAAGAATAACAATGATGAAGAAAAATGGGATCATAAAAAAAAGGAATCAGAAAGATATTGGCATCAAAAGAAAAGCAAGGATGAACAAAGTAGACAAGAAAAGAAGTTTTTTTGAAGTCAAAATAGGAGCTAATATGTAGATAAGGCAAGTAAGTACTCAAGTGATAGTGATGCTAGTTTTTTAGATAATGATAGAGATGAAGTTCTATTCATGATTGAAGAAAATGAAGTCAATAAAATATCACCAATAATCCTCAAGTGTTTTAGATGTGGTAACTTTGGACATATTAAATATAGTTGTACAAGGAATGGTTATAGTTTTAGTTATGATGAATATGAGGATGCACTTGAAGGACTAGAAGAGAATAATCTAATGGCACTAGAAGAAGAAGAAAGTGATCCTATAGAAGAAAATTCAGAAAAAAAAAATATGTGGACAAAGTTAAACAAATAGAGGAATAATCAGATAAAGAAGGATATGATCTCAAGAGAGAACTTATTTATGCTCTTGAAATAGTAAAGAATATAAGAAAGCAAAACTCTAAATTAGAATCTCAGTTTCAAGAATATGATGAAGAAACAAGGATGCTTATAGCGTATCTAGACAAATCAAAGGCTAAGACAAAGAATTTCAAGGATAAGCTAGAAGCAAAAGTATTAGAATGTGAAATCTTAGTACAAGAAATAGACCTACTAAGGGAAGATTTAGAAAAATCCAAATTCAAGCTACAAGGGTTCAAAAAAAACTGAAAGAACTTAGATAAGTTCATAAAGATACAAAAGACTACATCAAGCAAAATAGGTCTTGATTTTTAACAGGCTCAAAAGAAATAAGAAGAAAATTCAATCTCAAGTTTTGGAGGATAAGGAATTTTAGATGAGGACACTTCATAAGTAGATAGTGTAAGAGAAAGTGAGACTTATGAGGATGATTTGGACAACTGAAAGTTCAAAAATAACAGGAACAATGCACCAAGGACAAACATATGTAATAGCAATCAGAATAGGAGACTAATGAGGTCAAGACAAGGAAGTTTAAATGGAATATATTTTTCATGTCACAAGTTTGAGCACATGGTTTCACCGTGCAAGACACGTGAAAGACAAAAACACAAGAACATATAGCTTTTAAATTGGTATTTCTACTCATGTAATCAGTTTGGTCACAAGGCAATGAATTGCAGGGTTCATGACAAAAGATGATATGGCTTCACTAGAAGAAATACTAAGATATTTGCACCTCCAAGAAATAATAACATTAAGTTTTATAAGTGCAATAATGATGGTCACACAATAAAGTGGTGTAAAGCATATATTCTGAATCAAGTATGAAAAGGAATAGGAACAGGAAAAGAGATATGGATATGAATAGGAATAGCAACAGGAACATGGATATGAACATGAACAATAATAGGAACATAAACATGAACAAGAAAAATAATATGGACATGGAAAATAACATGAACATGGACATGGAAAGGAACAATTAGAGGAATCAGAAGGATCAAATAAGAAGAAAATAGGATAAAGGTAAAGACTAGTACTTTCTAGGAGTAGAAATAATCCCACCCTAGAATTAACCACCTCAATAGGAGGTGGGGTAGGGGGTAAGCTAAGAGGCTCATTCTTAGCCCCAAGCCCCAAATGTGACCCTTCACCATTGATGTCAAATGGGAAGAGATTTGAGTAAGGAAGAGAGATTTGGTATTTGAGTAAAGAGGAGATATTTGAAAAGAGAATTGAGCCAAGGGGAGCAGAACTAAGAAAACGTTAAGTTTCTAGTAAAAAGAATTTGGGTTGCCATCAATGACAAAGGGGTAGATTGTTGGACATTTTGAGTCAAAGTTGTCATTGATGTCAAGAAATATGTCAAGGAAAAATGTAAAGTTTAATGGAAACATAGCTTCATAATATTTTTAATATTATGTGGAAGCATATGTAGGAGGGTTTTTATTAAAACCATGGATGAATAAAATAAAAGGTTTTTCATAAAAACCCAAGGAAGCTTTTTGAAAAGCTAAAGGATGTTTTAATATTTATTTATAAAATATTTAAATTCAAATTGAATTTAAATTTCATAAATAAATATTATTTATATAAAGTGTAAAATCAAAGAGGGCTTTAATAAGCCAAAAAAGGTTTAAAAATTAAATTATAAAATTTAAATTCTAAAGAATTTAAAAAATTTATAGATTAATTATTCAAATTTCGAAGGTGTCAATGTTCAAAATTAATGGAGGTAATTGGTATATAAAGTACATGCCTTAATGGCATTGGAACTATCCTTCATTCAAAAGAAATAAAAGAGGCAAGTGTTGTGGTGAAAATTCATGCAAGGAAGAAGACAAAATCATTGTCTTAGGTGCTAAAGAAAATGATAAGGGCATCGAGGTAGTGTGGCCTAATGGTAAGCAGTCGTGAGTTAAGGTGCACAGGTATAGAGTGGTTTGCGTTCGATTCATGACAAGAGCATTTTGACAATGTTGTGCTTAGGCATCGAAGGAAGTGACATGTAGTCCATTTAGTTTTTGTGCATTGAGGAATGAACATAGAGCACGTTGTGCTCTTTGCTCCCCAAATGATCACCTAGATCATGCAGTAGTTAGAGCCGCGACTAGGACATTGGGAGAAGCTACATTGAGGGTTTGAATCTCACCTAGGCGGAGGTAGTAAATTTTGCATTATTTTTAATTGCTTAAGGTGTAAACATAAGTTTTAGGGAGCTATAAGGGGTTATGAAAAGGTGCTTATTTTAATTGTTATTTTTTTGATTAAATGAAGGAATAAGGTGTTGAAATTTATTTTAAATAAAGTTATTGTGACATTTTTGATTTATCAAACATTGAATTAAAGAGTGATTAAAATTAATAGGACTTATTGCCATTGAGTAAGTTTGAAAAGGAGATTGTATTGACATTATTTTTGAAATTGAAACTTATTTTAATTGGGAGATTATAAGGTGTATTTGGTCAATCATTTTTGTATATGTTGATGGATACTTTCTTTAATATGGAGTGATAAGGTGTATATATGTTTTGATATTTTGCATTGTATCTTTGAGAGATTTTAGTATATTCTAAATCCTTTGAGCTTGGCAAAGAAGTGTTTGTGGTTGTAGTAGATATTTGAGGCTCCTTCATCATCAAGAAAAGGTATGAGCACATTCTTCCATAGTTGAGTTGATTGATTGGTTTTCTATAAAATAAGTTTGGAGTGAAAAGTACTTGATTAGGGTTTCCTTATTGAGTGTGCTGAGTTAATGCTTCAAGGTTTTCTAGAATAAAGAGTTGTTGTTAAAATCTTGTTTTATAAGCATTATTGTTGAATCCATTGATTGTGTGAAGAACTTGAACTAGGGTTTGAAAAGAACATGAGTTTCCTTGTTATGTGAATATTACCTTAAAAGAATTGTTGTTGAAGTGAGTTTTTGAGTGAAGAACTTGAACTAAGGTTTGAAAATAACATGAGTATCATTGTTATGTGAGAGTGATTGATAAGCATTGTTGGAAACATTTTGAGTAAAGTATCATATGCTTGGACTAGTCTTTGTAAGAAAGGATTTTTTCATTGAGTGATTGGTTTAGTAGAGTTGGTTGAACATAGTCAAGTGGTTGTGTGAAGTGATTTTTCAAGTTCCATAAAACAAACTATTCTATATTCTAAATTGATTTGAGAAAGTGATTGAGTATTGAGTTGAAGCATATTGAGTCTTTAACAATTCTCTGTATGTTTTTGAAAAGTGATTGAAAGTGATTGAACATTATGATGAGTATAGAGCACATTGAGTCTCTAACAATTTTCTTTATGTTTATATGATATTGGACAAGTTCTAGTGTGGACTTGTTGTGTATATTTGAGGTAAGTCTTTGAGAAGACTTGTCGCCAAATTTGAGTAAGCTTTTGTGGAAGCTTACAATACATATTGAGAGTAGATTTGGATAAGTTCTTGAGAGAACTTATGGAGTAGATTGGACAGGTTCTAGAGAGTACTTTAAGATAAATTAGTGTGAGCTTTTGTGGAAGCTTACAAAGTAGATTTGAGACAAGTATTTGAGAAGACTTTAGAGTAGAGTTGATTGATTGATTTATTCAAACCTTGAGTTAATATTTAGGATAGATCCAACAGATTTGATTTGAGATTGTGTCAATATTTGAGTTAATGCTTGAGGACATATATTGAGGATTGATTTGTGCTAGACCGAAGGACTGTGTTTAGTATAGATTCAAGGATAGATTTTGGTGTAGATTTGATGATAGGTTTGTGCCATATCAGAGACAAATATTGAGGATAGATTTATGCTGGACCGACGTACTATGTTTAGTATAAATTTTAGACAAATATTTGGAGGTGATAGAGTTGAGGACAAGTATCTCTAGATATAGCAGGGAAGACATGTGTCTTCTATGGATAGAGTTACATTTACTAATGGTAGTGGAGGCAAAGGCATTCTAGAGCATCACCAACTAGAGTAGAGATTAGGAGATTGGTGTATCCTATGGATAGAGATCCATAAAATTGATTTAGGGGATTGGTGTCTCCTTTGGATAGAGGTCTATAAATATTGTAATAGGGAAAGGATTCCCAAGAGATTGATTGAGAAAATTTTAGTGAAATATTTTCTCCATGGAGTAGCCCACATTGGGTGAATCACGTAAATTATGGAGTCTCTATTGTGTGTGGTGATTTGTTCATTGCTTTGATTACTACTATTGATATTGCTATATGTACATTGCATATTATTGATTAGGAAATAAAAGTAAAAATTGGTCTTAAATAAGCTTGTGTTCTTCAAATAGAGGGTCTATGGGTATTACATACTCCATTGATTAGATTACTTAGTTTTGTCCACCTATAAAAAAAAATTCTATTTGTGTAAACCCTAAAAAAAAAAAATTCCATAATAATTGAGCATACAAAGGAGACTTACCTATCACAAAATAAACTACATGCACAAAAGAAAGAATTGGAAAACCAAATAGACAGTCAAGGTAAAGTCTACAAGTGTCTTAATTCAATAATAGTCAAGCCAGGATTATCAATTTTTAGTAATAATTATTTGAAATAGTTAGTGATTATATAGTTGTTAGTGACCAAAAAATAATAGGTAGTGTTAATGCAAGGAACCACCAAATAGTATTAGTATTCATAGTACAATTATCTAAAGTAGTTAGTAATTATACAATTGTCAATAACCCAAATAGAATAGACAGTGTCAGTATAGGGAACCACTGGATAATAACAATATTTATAATACAAGTGATAGTACAGTATCAAGAGTGGTTAGTAGTTAGAATAGATAGAGCAGATTTGGTTGAAATAGAATCTAACTTTTGAACCCAACCTCTAGAGAAAATCTAACCACACTAGTAGACTTTTCAAAACAATAATAAAAAATGTCTAGGGTGTTAAAAACCATTGTTAGGGTACATATCTCATTATGACCATATTTTAATCATTTTTATATATAGTGTAGACACCAAAAAAAAACCAATTCGATTATGTTACTGCAAACACTGATTGCATTGACACACACAGCCCCCAAGGCAGCCCCCAGAGGTTAAACAATGGTCCTAACAACTCTCACAGTAGTTTTGAAAGGTTAGAGGTCAATTTGGCACCTTCAAGCACTCTGCTTCATACTCGTTCCACCCAAGGATGATTACAAACTTCTATTCACCCCACCCAGGGATGATTAGCAGTATTCACTCTAAGGTGGGGCGAATAGCAGGTTTGACAGGAAAAAAGTCAAATCTTGACAAATGGCAGCTCAGATCCACCACTTAACTCTTCCTTCCTTGCATGGGAGTGTGAGTGAGAATTTTTGAGTGCTATAGGAAGTTACAGGGGCAGTCATGAAGCCCCTAATCAGGGAGGAATCTTCTCCCTCCTAGGAAGGCATGATTGCCAAGTGGCACCTCTACATGCTCAATCACAAGAGACCTCTAGGTCTATAAATTGGTGAGTTTTCTCACCACAAAAGATACATAGAAGGACCATTTTGAGCAATGAATTGCTGCCATTTACTTCCACAAACACCTTTTGATTTGTGCCCTTTTTGCATCCTTGATCTCTTTTGGAAGAGAGGTCATAGGGTGGTTATTGGAAGCACAAATCCGAAACCAAAACCTGACATTTGGCCACAAAATCCTACAAATTTTTTTGAAAACACCCCACAACAAATTTTGGACCCATCCCAAGTGGATTGGTGCCAAAATCGGGCCCCAAATGATAGGCATCCTACCCCCGGGCACCCCCCACACTACTGCAGTTCTAATCGCCCCGCCCCAAAGCGATTAGAAATCTATGGAAAATTTTCTTTATGTTATTTTTGCATCTGATTCTATGCTGCTTAGAAACTTTGTCATTTAAATTTCACATTGTTTTGAGCATTTTTTATCATGTTTCTATCATTTCCTGCCTTTACTAACATGCAGGTAGCATCATCAAATTCTTGGTGAAAGAGGCCAAATTGGGAAAATATGACCTTCTGGGTCTTCCCAAAACACCCCCAAATAGCTAACCCTAACTTTGTAGGTTATTTGTAGCTTCCCGAATGTGACATTTGGGACAGTGATTTTTGGCATTTTGTTGTAGGTCTATCCGTCCCACCCTAGAGTGAATACGAATATGTGGTGAATTTTATGACTGTTCCATTTGCAGTGCCCTCCTAGATCTAGATATTAGAGGAGTAGCAAGGAGTCTAGATTCATCAATGCAAGAGGTGGCAAATTTTGGTCTGCCCATTTTACATGTGGTCATGCAGAAGAAGGAATCGCATCCATGGGTGTGACAAGAACACATTTAACACTCCTAACCCCTGAAAAGGGAGGAGACAAATTGTAACCAACTTTTGAAGTATATTAATAAAAAGGGTTGTCTTCCATATTGACTTTTTATTTGGTTTCGATTCGTTTATGCCTCTTTCCTTTCATGCACTTTCAATTCATAGGATTTAGTGTTATCTTTTGTTTCGTTCACATTGCATATTGGATTTTCCTTTTTGTTTCCATATCCTTGTGCTTTCAGTGGCGATCATGGTGGGACTCAAAAATCTTGTTTGGATATTAGTATCAATTATTTTTGTTTTCCAATTCATAGCTGATCAACTAACAGAGGCTCCTCTCGAAGACGATCAACCTCTGATCATAGAACTACCCGATGATGGGGTCTTCCATGTCTCATAATCGCCAGATTCTGATGATCCTGAGTCACAGGCCGATATAACCCTATTTTTTGATGGTTCTAAATGTGAGCAAGGAGGTGGCATAGGAACTGTATTCTTCACAACACAAGGGCTCCAATGCCTCTGTCATTTAAATTAAATTTCTTATGCACCAAAAACAATGCAAAATACGAAGCTTTTCTCATAGTCTTCAGATAGCAATCACCATGAACATCAAATGATTGAACATCTTTGGTGATTTTTTGTTAATTTTCAACCAATTCAAATGGGTATTCCAGTGTAAATGCCTAGTTCTGTAGGCCTCCAAAACCCTTATGGATAGATTCCTAGCAAATCTTGAATGGTACGATATCAAGGCACTCCCTTGGTCATCGAATAATTTTGTGGACACTATGGCCTCCTTGGGGTCATTAATCCCGCAAGACATATCTGGTGATATGACAACCATTCAAGTCAAAAAACTATCGCAATCAATGATGGAGCATGCAAGCTTTGACTTGACGCTAGGAATTCACTTGATATAGATTGAAAAGTCCATTGACAAGTTCTCGTGAATCCATGATTGTTTGAATCATGATAAATAGGGGTCCTTGTTCTCCCCTAATCCCATTAATAGCAACACAACACTATTCTTACAAGTTCTTTCTCACTCAAATTTTGCTAGGTATGAACTTCAAGAGGGATTGGCTATTCATACAGTCAAGGTTTCATATCAGTAGGATTGGTATACACCCATAAGGTACTACCTCAAGTTAGGTAGCCTCCCACTTGGATTGACATAAGTCGTGAAAATATCATTTAAATAGAAAGTGGCTAAACATGTCTTTTTAGGAGACATTTTGTACCATTGAAGCTACGAAGGAATCCTCCTTCGTTGCTTGGACCAACAAGAGTCCACTTGGGTGATCACCCAAGCACATGATGGTACATGCAGTGGCCACTTTAGTGGTATGGCCATCGTAAAGCGCATTCTCTACATGGGCTATTATTGGCCATCTTTAGAGTGAGATTGTTGCACATATGTAAGGAAGTGCATGAAATATCAACACCATGCAAATTTGACACACATGCCTTCTCAGGCCTTGTAGCTGATCCAATCGGCTTGGCCATTTTCATAGTGGGGCTTAGATCTAATTAGAAAGATCTCCCCTACGTTGTTAGGTTGTCACACATTTATCATAACGGCCATAGAGAACTTCACCAAATGGGTGGAAGCAATTCCACTTACCTCTACGATTGGAACCCGCATTTCGGAGTTCATTTTACATAATATCATATTTCATTTTGGTATTCCATCCAATATAATCTTGGATAATGGGATGTCATTCAAGAACAAAGACGTGTGTGCTTTGACCACAAAATACAAAATTTAGCATAGTTTTTCAACACCCTATTATCTACAGGCAAATGGGCAAGCAGAGGCGTCAAACAAAATGCTAGTTGCCATCCTCAAAAAGATAGTTGTAGACAGTCATAAGGATTGGCACATTCAAATCCCACTTTCCCTGTGGGCCTATCGCACTAGAATTCAGATGCCCACTAGAGCAACTTCATTTTCTTTGGTGTATGGCTCCGAGGTAGTCATACCTCTTGAGTTAGAAATTCTTTCCCTACGCATATCAATGCAAGAGTTCATTGATGATGACACTGTGTGGTAGGCCTGGTTAGACCAGCTTACATTGCTTTACGAACAACACGTTAATGCTCTCAAGCATTTACATATCTATCAAGAGTGACTTAAGAAAGCATACAACACGAAGGTTCACATGAGGGAATTTTAGGTTGCTGACTTGGTCTTAAAAGAGAACCAATAAAATTCTAACTTGCCACCACATCTAAGGGCCAAGTTTGCGGCAAATGGGTTAGGTCCTTATGTCATCCATAGTAAAGTAGGACCTAGAACATACCAGATCACCTCTCTTGATGGAATCAAGGAACTAGAACCCTTGAACATCAGTCATTTGAGGACATTCCATATTTAAAAGAGCCATATCCCAAACCAAAAGCTCCAAGGATTCCAATAATCGCTTTGTCAACCCCAAAATGCCCCAAAGGTGCCCATTACCCCTTTGGTCAAACCAAAAGCTCCAAAGATTCCAATAATCACTTGGTCAACCCCAAAATGCCCCAAAGTTACCCATCATCCCTTTGGTCAAACCAAATGCTCCAAGGGTTCCCACAATCGCTTGGTCAAAAATAAGAAAATCCAAAAACAATAAAATCATCAAAAACAACAAAAAATTGCATCTAATTTTCATGCATACTCAACATACTCATCAAAAATCACTCAATCAAAACACAAAAAAATATAGCTGCATTAAGCATCACATCAATACATTACATATTTGTGGTAATACAGGTCAAGGCACCATAGACTGTAATTACTTGGCAAAACCATTATTTTCCACATTTCTCGATTCTATAAATAGTCTATCAAAAATAAATGCCATTCACATATTTTCCACCATATCATAGTCGGTTGTCTTTTAATGTATCAAGAATAATTTGTCATTCAGATATCATTAGATTTATAGCCACATATTGTACAAATTCAAATAGATTTTACAAATGTAGAGTTCTACTTGGATCATACCTTGTTACGTAGCATCCCACCACAAGTTAAAACACAAAAAAAAAAATTCCAAAGTTGTGTGAACGAAATATGAAACCTGCAAAGCAATCCAGGTCACCATAAGTGAAATGGTTATCTTGCTCATCCCCCTATGGGAATGACCCTAAGAATGTTGAGATTTTTCAAAAGGACAAGCATCTTCCCTACCCAATTCCCCAAGAATCTCAAATCCTCAAAAGGTTGCAAAACATCAAAATTTTGCAAAAGTCAAAATTCCCAAAAAAAAAAAAATTCACCTCAAAAGTGCATACATAAAAAGGCACATACATAGTGATTCTCATCACTCCATATTCAAATCCCTTTCTCAAAATAAAAACAAAAAAAATAGTGATTTTTATCACTACAAAAGAGCAAGTATCCCAATACAATTGAAGAAAATAAGGGAGTCGAACTTGAATCCCTGGAACTCTCAGCATTCAGAAGGTCATGAGGTGAACCTCAATATCGGTTTGGTCGATAATATATCTATCACTGGTGGCAAACCTCCTGCATGACGATATATCTGTCACATTCAATTGTGTGTAGATCAATGTTTGCATGTGGATGATCTAGCTTGCGGTATCCTAGATAGCACCATAGATTAATCCAACTACATACAACAAAGGAGTTAGTGGAGCTAATTAGGTGATCCTCAGTACAGGTTTGGTTGATAGCCTATATTGCACTGGTGGTATCCAAAAAAATACCACATAAACAAACTCAATTGCACACATAGGGATGTGAAATAACTTGGTCAAAGACAAGTCCGATTCATACCTTGTTCAAAAGTCTTATCAGATAAAGTACAATCGTGGCTAGTTAGTTAAAACATTTGAGTATCAGAAAACCTTAACTACATTCCAAAACAATTGTGTTATCTTTAATCCTCACACGCCATTATAAAATACAAAAAATAACATGTATACATAAAAATTCATTTACCACAACAATCGCCTAGGACAAAAATCCATACATTTTGAACATTCTATGGTGCCATCGCCAGAAATATCATAAATTCAATCCATTCATTCCAGTTGCATATCATAAAAATTAGAAACATTCACATTCATAATAACACATGCATACACCATCATAAATAAATGTGCATAAACAAAAAGGAACGAATACAGAGCAAAATTTTTAAAAAACAACAAAAACTGCACAAAAATGCACCAAAACAAGCAATAAAATTTCTTGATGAGAGTGCTTTTGCAGTTGACATTTTAGGAATGCAAAATAGATGTCGGGGTCACAAATACTCACTATCCTACTCCCTAATAAGGCTACCATATCTGGACCACTCCACGAGAGGCCAGGTTTTTGAGAATGTCATCCCTAAATGGCATCACAGAAAGGGTCAAAACCCAACCAAAAATAGTAATAACATTACCGAACGAAGCCACCTTTGTGCCTGACATTCTTGGCATACAAAAAAGACATTGGGGTCACTAATTGTCACTATCCTACTCCCTAAAAAGGATACCATAGCTGGACCGCTCCACGGGAGGATAGATTTTGGATAATTTAGCTCCAAAATGCGTCACAAAAAGGGTTCAAACCCACCAAAAATAGGTCTAAATGTTGGAAAACTGCACACACATTCAACAATAAATACCTGAAGGCACCCTTACACAAGTCATCTTGGATCAAGTGACTCATCACTTTTCTCATGTAGGTCATTACCTCATCGATTCATCACTTGATGGGGTAGTCACACTTAATCACCAATCAAAAAATACACACCCAATCAAGGAAATGGTATGCATTCAAAGAATAATTCACAAAGACAATCACGCTCCTACTTGGGGCAATAAACAAATAATAATAACAAGCTGATCAAACACTTGACATTCATGAATCATGAAATCAAGGTTCCCATAGACAAAATGTTGTGCCCTTTGCCTATTCATGAGTGATCAATGTCCAAGCTCAAGTAACACCTCACCAAAAAAGGTTAACACTTGAATTGAGTTCCTTCGCTCGTCAGAAGCAAGGATTTAAGAATGCATCTTCTTTCCATATTTTGGGTATCAAAATTTGGTTAGGTTACTGAGAAAACCTAATAATTAGTGCTTTGGTTATCTATTTTTACTCAGCACTGCACCATGTACAGTGCTTCCCAAAAGGGGGCATCTATCGACACCAAAAAAACACCAATACGATTATGTGACTGCAAACACTGATTGCATTGACACACATAGCCCCCAAGGCATCCCCTAGAGGTTAAAAAGTGGTCCTAACCACTCTCACAACATTTTTGAAAGGTCAGATGTCAATTTGGCACCTTCAGGCACTCTGCTTCATACTAGTTCCACCTAGGGACGATTACAAACTTCTATTCGCCCCACCCAAGGATGATTAGCAGTATTCAATCCAGGGTGGGGCAAATAGCAGGTTTGATGGGCAAAAAGTCAAATCTTGACAAATGGCAGCTCAGATCCGCCACTTAACTCTTCCTTCCTTGCATGGGAGTGTGAGTGAGCATTTTTGAGTGCTAGAGGTAGTTACAGGGGCAGTCATGAAGCCCCTAATCAGGGAGGAATCTTCTCCCTCCTAGGAAGGCATGATTTCCAAGTGGTGCCTCTGCATGCTCAATCACAAGAGATGTCCAGGTCTATAAATTGGTGAGTTTTCTCACCAAAAAAGATATAGAGAAGGAGCATTTTGAGCAATGAAGTGCTACCATTTTACTTCCACACACACCTTTTGATTTGTGCCTTTTTCGTATCCTTGATCTCTTTTGGAAGAGAGGTCATAGGGTGGTTATTGGAAGTGCAAATCTAGAACCAAAACCTGACATTTGGCCACAACATCCTAAAAAAATTTCTAATGACACCCCATAAGATATTTTGGACCCATACCAAGTGGATTGGTGCCAAAATTAGGCCCCAAATAGTGGGCATCCTGCCCTCGAGCGCCTCCCACACTACTGTAGTTCTAATTGCCCCACACCAGAGTGATTAGAAATCTATGGCATATTTCCCTTTCTGTTATTTTTGCATCATATTCTATGCTACTTAGATAGGTTTTCATTTAAATTTCACATCGTTTTGAATATTTTTGATCATTTTTCTATCATTTCCCGCCTTTACTAACATGTATGTAGCATCATCAAATTCTTTATGATAGAGGCCAAATTGGAAAAATCTGACCTTCTAGGTCTTCCCAAAACACCCCCAATTAGCTAACCCCAACTTTGCAAGTGATTTGGAGCTTCCCGGATGTGACATTTGGGACAATGTTTTTTGGTGTTTTATTGCAGGTTTATTCATCCCACCCCGGAGTGAATATGAATATGTGGTGAATTTGTTGACTGTTCCATTTGTAGTGCCCTCCTGGTAATGTCCTCATGCCCCTGTCAAGTTTTTAGTTCATTTGTATTTATTTTAGTTACCGTTTTATTCATTTTTCACACTCACTAATCGTAGGCTTGGGGATTGCATGTTTTATTTTATCTACAGGTGCTATTGAATATTTTTTGTTTCCTTGAATGTAGGATCTAGATATTAGAGGTGCATCAAGGATTCCAGATTCATCAACGCAAGCGACAGCGACATTTGGTCCACCCATTTTACATGTGGGCACGCGGAATAAGGAATCGCATCCATGGGTGTGACAAGAACACATTTAATGCTCCTAGCCCATGAAAATGGAGGATACACATTGTAACCAAGTTATTAAGCATATTAATAAAAATGGTTGTCTTCCATATTGAATTTTTATTTGTTTTTTATTCATTTATGCCTCTTTTCTTTCATGCACTTTCAATTCATAGGATTTAGCGTTATCTTTTGTTTCATTTGCATCACAAATTGGCTTTTCATTTTTTTTCTGTATCCTTGTGCTTTCAGTGGTGATCACAGTGGGATGCTTGTCCTCTATTTTTAAAATAAAAAATTTGATTAAAAATTGATTGTTTTTGGTTGCAGGTACCAAGTTTCAAACATTGGATTGTTGTTCGTTCCAGTCTGTGACGAATATAGAGTTGGAATTTGTCTTACCCAAGGACGAACAGTATTTTTCCCCACCCTATGATGAATATAGTTCTATTATTCATCCCACACAAGTATGAATAGCTCTCTATGTATTTTCAATATAGAAACTCAGAACCAGCAGATTTGGACAGAGAAGAGGTAGAGATCCTGAACTCTTTCTGTCATTTTTTGCTTTCAGTTTTTTGTTTTTTGGTTACTTGCTTGCTTAAGGAAAGTTATTTTTACTACATTTTGCTTTCTTTTATGCAAAATAAAAATAACCCCACACACCACATGGAAATTTAAACACCAAGGAGCTGGTCGTAAAACCCCAGCCCTTGATCAAGACCAATGGTGGATTTCATCACCACCTTGGCTTGAATTTTTGCATTCACAACCCTAATCGCTACTGTTGCTAGATGTAAATCCTGACGAAAGATGACCGAGTGTAGTTGGGGTGATTCTCAGTGTATTAGGATAAGTCTTCTATGGTAGGTGTCAAAAATAGGGCGATTCCCCTTTCGTACTAGCTATGTTCTACGTACCATCTACTCTCATGTACCAATAGTTTCCCTCACGTAAGGGCGGGTATATAGAGAGGTTGGTATATCGGCCTGGCAATGGTATATCGAAGGGGTGACCATTTTTGGGAGTCATAAGAGCCATCATATTGCATTTAAACATTCTTCACAAAAGCTATCAAAACAAAAATCAAAACACACTAAACTAGGTCTAGAGCACACCTTTAATATTTAAACGAGATAATCGTTGCTTTGTGTGTGTGATATTTTATGTTTAATGTAGCATAAAAATCATAAAAAGAAATAAAAATTTATGCATCTCGTAGGGAAACACCACCATGGTGTACACCCATAGCCAAGCCCAATCACGGGCAAGAGCTACGGAGAGTGTACAAGGGGGCACAAGTCACCTCTGCTATAGCCCCAAGGAATTGGTCATACCACATTTACGTCTCGACCCACAAGAGAGTCCACATCGTGCCATTTCAGAAAGGTACTATAGAAGCACCCGTTTTAGGTACATGCCCATCCAACATAGACCCTTTTAGGAGTCATTACATGTGGCACTCAATATAAATGGGAAGGCTCCGTTAGAAGCTTGATATGAGTGGCCATCACACAATGAAGTGCTAGAATAGCAGAGGGTCCATGAGGATAGGCCACATGATTATGTCATCCCTCCTTTACCCCCCATCACTGTTAGAAATAATAGGCAAAATCCATAGCACAAGGCTCTTCAAATTGGGTGAGCCAACTCTGCTCATCCCTTTCACATATACTAAATGGAGCACAAGGAATACCATTACATTCCTCAAGAGTAATACACAACACAAGAGCAATGTGTCTCCGCACCTGCTATCTACTAGAATCACCCACTGAGGCCAGAGCCTCGAGTGAATGCTACCAACCTCGATAGAGGGAAGCGATCTATAGAGATCGTGGATCATCGTTACTAAGATAAATGCATAGGAGAGGCATATAGGCCTCCTAGAATTAAGATGGTAGATCAAATTGACTTGGTAGTTGCTAGACATGCCACCCACCAAGCGCAGATCATGTAGCTTGAGCAAGACCAACAACAGCTAGAGCATCTATACCACCTTAGCAAAGAGCTCATTTGGTGCCAAACAGATGAGCTGCTCCATAACATTATGCTTGAGAGGGTTCCAACCCCTCACACCCAAATAGCAGAACCTTATGAGAGGCGTAACCCCTTGGTGCGAGACAGGTCCCCGTGACCTTACCAAGTGTTGCCTTCGAGACCTCCTAGACCTGATCAGGAGGCCACTCCCAAGAACAATGATGGGCACCCTCCGTGGGGACCCACCCATGGTCATAGGTCCCATATAGAAACTCCTAAATAAGCCTATGAGGAGTATGAGCAAGAAGAAGAGCAGGCTAAAACGCTCTACCAAGGTGGAGGGGCCGCTATTCAACCACCCCTCCATAGGCCTCAAGTGTCCCACAACCTTCAATGGGACTAAACTAAGGAGGAATAAATTAAATATTTTGATGCATATAAAGCACTACTAGAGCACTTGGAGTCTGTGGAGACCAAGACTTTTGGGCCCCAAAAGCCCACTTTACACCAACTCCGTAGTCAACCTATGCATCCATCATTGTCGGCACCCCCTTACCCTAAACACTTTAAACTACCTTAGTTGGTAATATTTAGAGGGGAGGAAGATGCCCAAGAGCATGTGACTAGATTCCTAAGCCAATGCTTTGGCATTCAGGACAATGATGCTTTTCTATTAAGAACATTCATCACCATGTTCGTAGGCCCTGCCTCGGATTGGTTCACTCAATTGCCAAAGCACAACATTAGTAACTTAGATCAACTAGTGGATGCGTTCCTCGAACGCTTCGCCTTCAACACCAAGAAGAAGGCATCACTAAGCGACCTAGCCAGCCTCAAGAAATATGAGGAAGAAACCATGGTGGCCTATGGGAACCGATGGAGGACTTTGCTTTCAAATCTGCCCTACCTCCCTCCTATGTTTGACCTCACCCAAATGTTCTCAAAGAGCTATTTGAGATTGATCTCTATGCTATTGCAACTGTAGCAATATGCCACTTTAGAGGAAGCTCTAGCGCAAGCCAGAATCATTGAGGAGATCAAGATTCAGGATGGCGAGATAGCCAAGCCAAAGAAGAAAGAATGGTCTAAGAACCCCAAAATAGGTACCACACAATAGAAACCCATTGCAGTCAATCAGGTTGCTATAAATTTCCTTAAGCCTACACAAGAAACATAGCCCCAAAAGGCTAACTATCAAGCGATGCCTCTTAACAGTTAAAATAGAGAAAATTAGATGCAAGAACAAAATCAGCAGCATCGCCCTAGGCAAAAATTCACACCTTACATAGAGTCCAGAGACTCCCTATTTGATTGCTTGTCAGTGACAAACTTTATTAACCTATCCAATATTCAACCCATAGACCCCAATGCACCAAAACCTAAGGGCTACAAGGAATACTTGTACTACAGGTTCCATATACGAAAGGTACATGACCTTAATGTATGTTGGAAGTTTAAAGGCTTGGTGTAATACCTAATTGATAACAAGACATTAGTGGTAGATAATCCCATGGCACCAAGAAATCAACAAATGGAGGTCTTCAAAGACCCCTTGCTTGCCCATGATGCACAGGCAAAGACCCTACAAGTCAATGAGGTCACATAGAACTGCCCAATGTAGGGGTATGTAGGGATGATCGGTATAGTGACTCAAAACAAGATATACCCAAGCACAAATTTCTTGTGACAGCTATAGTAGAGGTGCCAACAACGTCACAACCACAACATCACCTTGCATCACCTCCTCCTCCTAGACTAGTGGCCACAATTCAGACCAAACTCACCCAAAGTTTGAGGACCATGTCGGCTAGGCTCTCCATCTATGAGATCATACAACAATTAACGCCCCATTGAGAGGCTCTAATGGAGATACTAAAAGCCATCGAGTTGCAACCCCATGAAGCAAACTCCTTCAAAAACTTCATGGGACATGTCAAATGATGCACTGAGCCAGTCATCACCTTTTGAGAGGATGAATTGAAATCAGTGGCTGGTGACATGGCGGATCCACCCCTGCACATCATCGTGTGGGTTAATGGGATTTCGTACAAGAGGGTAGTGGTGGACACCAGCTTGTCTAGTCATATCATTACAACAATGGCCTTGAAGCACCTCAAGTTGCCCACATCTCACATAGTGGCCTCCACCTATACACTGCGAGCATTCAATGATGCAATATGCTTGACATTTGGCACAATTGTCCTACCCATCCAAGTGGGACAAAAGACTATACCTACATTGTGCCACATCTTGGAGGGTGATATGGCCTATAACATCTTGTTGGGTTGGCCATGGATCAGGGACATGAAGTGTGTTCCTTAGATAACTCATCAGTGCTTAAAGTATACATTTGAAGGGTAGGTGCATGTAGTCCTGGTGGACTTATAACCCTTCAAGTATTTCAATACAGTGTAGATGATGTCGCAATCAACCCTTCCATCAATGCATTTGGATTTTCAATTGAATCCATCTAAACAGGGTCCGATTCCATAGGCATCCCCGGTAACAAGTCCATCAAAACCCCATTCGGGTCCATCTTCATCATCTGTTCCTCCACCAACGATGCCACCTATGGCGACAAAATAGAAGGACAAAGGAAATAAACCTCTGGAAGAGGCACAAACTCTGGAAGAGGTACCGCCATCAATATCAACCATCTCTACTAAGGATATGCCTAGCAGAATGGAAGCTGGGGCTCCTAGTTCACCCGACATGGAGTGGAATCAGGAAGAACTTCTATTCCCTCCCCCTAAATCACCAAAAATCACCATTGAAATGGCCAATACAGGCCTGAGGGAGTATCTGGTGTGGAATATTGTGGCAACACCTACACTAGAGTCCATGCAGGACATGGGGAGACCTCACCTCCCCATCGGTACCATTTTTCCTCTAGGATACCCGCTGAATTAGATAAACTTTGTGTATGGGGGCCTTGATCATGGTATTGAACCAGACATGCAAGAGGACGAAGATGAAGAGCCCTTTGTAGAAGATGTCAACTATTTTTCAAACCCAGACTTCACTTTGAGATACCTTGGCCAATTCAATTGGCATTGATATGGGTTAGGTAGATATGAGCAAGGAGTGCGTGTTATTTGCCAACCAAGTTACCAAATGCCATATGAAAATTCAAGAGTAGGGTTCAACCACCCCCTCCCCTTGGAAATTTTGGTGGAGAACGGCCTAGGGATAGGCAACAAGGGGGGATTGGCATTAGATCCATATGCCAACCCTAACATGACATATACACTGGGGGATTATCTCCCATTGTTGATGACCAACCTTGTTGACCTCAACAACCCTTTCCCTTTGCTCGAGAGAGGAGAAATCTCGGAAGATCACCTTCAATAGAGGCATAGGCAAGGTCAGGAAGGATCTTCAGAAGACGAATCATAATATGATATAGCACCATGGGACCCATTCAAATCAGATGGCAATCACTCATAAGTGACCCCCATAGATGATTATCAAGAAATCCTATTGGAAATGTTCCCTTTGGTTGCCCCCATCGAGCAAGTGCCACCACAAGAAAATTAGGCCCCACAGCAGAGAGCGAAACAACCCCAATGGGGCCAGATCAATTTGCTCGAGCAAGACAAGCCTCTAATGTCTCAAATAGTTGTTGGAGCCAATGAAGGCCTTTGGATTTTTGATAGTGATTATGAATATGAAATTGAGATGGCCTATCTCAATCATATGCAACAACAAAAATACCCCTTAGAGATTGATGATATATTTGAACAACTAAACATAAGGCCAAGGCATGAATGGCACACAAACCCAGTTCTGTGGGACCAAGTGTTGAATCCACCACTTTGGGCATACAGAGAGTACCTACCGCCCAAAGACCCTATAGAGATATCAGTGCCGAGGGCAGACCCTATCTTCCTATCCACACATAGGGCGAATCCATTCATGCCAATACCTCCAGAGCTAGATCCGAAGCACAAATATCATCCAGAATGTCTGAGTCATCACACCCATGGTAATGGAAACAAAAATCATTTCATCAACATTATCTCCATTGAATTAACTGCCCCCATTCACAATTTCGACGATCCAACACAGTCATTGTATCTAGACATAGATGCCATAGACTAGGATCATGTCAATTCACCACCATCCCCATTAGAGTATTGGACTTTTGGTGAAATGCTTCATTTCACCCCAGGGCCAACTCAGGATATCTTCCATGCTGAAGGGTGACCCGAGGTTCTTAAAGATGATCTTAACTCAACAAATGATATCCACTTGATCCCAAATCCACTATAGTTGGAGGATGGATCCCACATGTCGATCGAGGAGATGAATGACGTAGACATCGACTCTGATCCAATGAATCCATATATTATCAAGCTAGGGGTAATTATATCCCCAGAAGAGTAAGCTAACTACATTGCCCTTCTCAAAGAGAAGGAGGTTTTTTCATGGTCCTACAAAGACATGTCGTGGCTAGATCTGTAGCTAGTCATGCATAATCTAATGCTTGATCCGATAGTCAAGCCAATAAAGCAAAAACTACGTAAGATGAACCCAATAGTGGACTTAATGGTCAAAGACAAATTACATAAGCTATTGGATGCATAGTTTGTCATCTGTGTGGATTACCCACCATGGTTGTCCAACATGGTGCCCGTCAAAAATCTTGATGGGAGGATTCGCACATGCACTAATTTTTGAGATCTAAAAAAAGTGAGTCCTAAGTATGATTTCCCCTTACCAAGCATCGATGCATTGGTAGACACTACAACGGATCACGAAATGCTTTCCCTCATGGATGGTTTCTTAGGATACAATCAGATTCGTATCAATCTCGAGGACCAACAAAAAATGATGTTCACAATGCCTTGGGGGAAATTTTGCTATAATGTCATGCCTTTTGGCATTAAAAATGTTGGTGCCACCTACCAATGTGCCATGACATACATCTTCCATGATTACATGCATAAAACTTTTGAAGATTACATGGATGATTTGTTGGCCAAATATCTTTTGCACCCAGATCATCTCGATGACCTAAGCAAGACCCTCGATTACCTCATGGAACATAAAGTCATACTGAATCCCAAGAAGTGCTATTTGGCATCACATTTGGAAAACTCTTGGGTTTCATAGTCTCAAAACAAGGCATCGAGGTGGACCCAAACAAATTCAAGGCAATCCTTGAAATGCTTCCCCCAACTACCATCAAGCAGCTCAGAAGCCTGTAGGGAAAGGTTGCATCAATTAAGCGCTTCATAGCATAGCTATCTAACAGGTTCCAACCCATGAATAAATTATTGCAAAAGGGGGTCACATTTTACTTAGATGATGAGTGCTGGTCAGCCTTTGATGACATTAAACAATACTTGGCTTCACCACCAATATTGTAACCACCTAGACCAGGAGTGTCGTTCTGCTTATACATCTTAGCTACTAAGGTGGCACTGGGCACCATGTTAGCCTAGAAGAATGAACTTCAAAAAGAATAGGCTACTTACTATCTTAGCCGCACCATGGTTAGTTATGAACTTAACTATGCATACGTCGAGAAGCTCTGTTTGGCAGTGGTGTTTGCTACCAAAAAGCTACGCCATTACATGCTGAGAAACAAGATGTATGTTGTGTCTAAGGAGAATCCATTATGGTACATGATGAGTCATACTTATCATAGTAGCTGCACGGAAAAATGGATCATGTTGTTGATGGAGTTTGACATAGAGTTTATTGGACAAAAATCCATCAAAGGTCAAGTCATAGCTGATCAACTAGTAGAGGCTCCTCTCGAAGATGTTCAGGCTATGATCATAGAACTACCCAATGATGGGGTCTTCCATGTCTTAGAATCACCATATTTTTATGAGCCTGAGTCACAGGTTGACATAACCCTATTTTTCAATGGTTCTAAATGTGAGCAAGGAGGTGGCATGAAAATTTTATTCTTCACACCACAAGGGGCTCCAATGCCTTTGTCATTTAAATTAAATTTTTTGTGCACCAACAACAATGCAGAATACAAAGCCTTACTCATAGGTCTTCAGACAACAATCACCATGAACATCAAACGATTGAACATCTTTGGCAATTCATTGTTAATTATCAACCAAGTCAAAGGGGTGTTCCAATGTAAATGCCTAGTTCTGTAGGCCTACAAAGCCCTTGTGGATAGATTCCTAGCAAAACTTGAATGGTACAATATTGAGGCACTCCCTCGGCCATTGAATCATTTTGCAGATACTATGGCCTCCTTGGGGTCATTAATCCCGTGAGACATATCTGGTGATATGTCAACCATTCAAGTCAAAACACTATCACAATCAGCAATAGAGCGTGCAAGCTTTGACTTGACACCAGGAATCCACTTGATCCAGATTGAATCGTCCACAGACAAGTTCTCTCGAATCCATGATTGTATGAATCACGCTAACTGGGGGTCCTTGTTCTCCCCTACTCCATTTAATAGCAACACAACGCTATTCTTACAAGTTCTTTCTTACTCATATTTTTCTAGGGATGAACTTCAAGAGGGATTGTATATTCATACCGTCGAGGTTTTAGATCAGCAGGATTGGTATACACCCATAAGGGACTACCTCAAGTTAGGTAACCTCCCACTTGGAGTGACACAAGCCGCAAAAATATCATTTAAACAGAAAGTGGCTAAACATGTCTTTTTAGGAGACATTTTGTACTATCGAAGCTATGAAGGAATCCTCCTTCATTGCTTGGACCAATAGGAGTCCACTTGGGCAATCACCCAAGTGCACGATGGTACATGCGGTGGCCACTTCAGTGGTATGGCCATCGCAAAGTGCATTCTCCGCATGGGATATTATTGGCCATCTTTAGAGAAATATTGTTGTGCATATGTAAATAAGTGCATGAAATGTCAACACCATGCAAATTTGACACACATACCTTCTCAGGCCTTGCAGTCGATCCAATCGGCTTGGCTATTTTTGCAGTGGGGCTTAGATCTAATTAGAAATATCTCCCCTGCATCGTCGAGTCATCACACGTTTATCATAATGGCCACAAAGTACTTCACCAAATGGGTGGAAGCAATTCTTCTTACCTCTACAACTGGAACCTGCATTTCGGAGTTAATTTTACATAATATCATGTCATTTTGGTATTCCATCCAAGATAATCTCGTATAATGGGACGTCATTCAAGAACAAAGACGTGTGTGCTTTGACCACAAAATACAAAATTCAGCACAATTTTTCAAAACCCTATTATCCGCAGGCAAATGGGCAAGTAGAGGCGTCAAACAAAATGCTAGTTTCCATCCTCAAAAAGATAGTTGCAGACAGTCATAAGGATTGGCACATTTAAATCCCACTTGCCCTATGGGATTATTGCACTAGCATTCGGATGCCCACTGGGGTAACTCCATTTTTGTTGGTGTATGGCTTCAAGGCAGTCATACCTCTCGATTTGGAAATTCCTTCCCTAGGCATATCAATGCAAGAGTTCATCGATGGTGACACTGCACGGTAGGCCTGATTATACCAGCTTACATTTCTCTATGAATGACGTGTTAATGCTCTCGAGCATTTATGTATCAATCAAGAGTGACTTAAGAAAGCATACAACATGAAGGTTCACTTGAGGTATTTTCAGGTTGGTGACTTCGTCTTAAAATAGAATCAACAAAATTCTAACTTGCCACCCCATCTAAGGGACAAGTTTGCAGCAAATTGGTTAGGTCCTTATGTCATCCATAGTAAAATAGAACTTGTAACATACCGTCTCATCTCTCTTTATTGAATCAAGGAACTAGAACCCTTGAACATCAGTCATTTGAGGCCATTCCATATTTAAAAGAGCCATAGCCCAAACCAAAAGCTCCAAGGATTCCAATAATCACTTGGTCAACCCCAAAACGTCCCAAAGGTTCCTATTACCCCTTTGGTCAAACCAAAATATCCAAGGATTCCAATAATCACTTGGTCAACCCCAAAATTCCCAAAAGGTACCCATAATCCCTTTGGTCAAAGCAAATGCTCCAAGGGTTCCCACAATCGCTTGGTCAAAAATAAGAAAATTCAAAAAACAATAAAATCATCAAAAACAACAAAAATTTGCATCTAATTTTCATACATACTCATCAAAAATCACTCAATCAAAAATGCAAAAATATATAGCTGCATTAGGCATCACATCCATCCATTGCATATTTGTGGCAATATAGGTCAAGGCACCATAGACTGTAATTACTTGGAAAAACCATCATTTTCCACATTTTTTTATTCTATAAACAGTCCATCAAAATAAATGTCATTCACATCTTTTTTGCCATATCATACTTGGTTGTCCTTTAATGTATCAAGAATTTTTGTCATTCAGCTGCCATTAGATTTATAGCCATATACTGTACAAAGTTAGGCAGATTTTACAAAGGTAGAGTTCTACTTGGATCATACCTTGTTACGTAGCATCCCACCACAAGTTAAAACACAAAAAAAAAATTCCAAAGTTGTGTGAACGAAAGATGAAACCTACAAAGCAATCTAGGTCACCATAAGCGAAACAATTATCTTGATCATCCCCCTATGGGAATGACCCCAAGAATACTGAGAGTTGGCAAAAGGACAAGCATCTTCCCTACCCAATTACCCAAGAATCCCAAATCCTCAAAAGGTTGCAAAACATCAAAATTTTGCAAAAGTCAAAATTCCAAAAAAAAAAAAAATTCACCTTAAAAGTGCATACATAAAAAGGCACATACAATAGTGATTCTCATCACTCCATATTGAAATACCTTGCTCAAAAGAAAAAATAAAAATAAAAAGTGATTTTTATCACTACAAAAGAGCAAGTATCCCAATACAATTGAAGAAAAGAAGGGAGTCAAACTTGAATCCTTGGAACTCTCAGCATTCAGAAGGTCATGAGGTGAACCTCAGTATTAGTTTGGTGGATAACCTATCAGTAACTGGTGTAAAACCTCCCGCATGACGATATATCTATCACAATAACTTGTGTGCAGATCAATGTTTGCATGTGGATGAGCTAGCTTGTGGTATCCTAGATAGCACCGCAGATTAATCCAACTACATACAACAAAGGAGTTAGTGGATCTAATTAGGTGATCCTCAGTACAGTTTTGGTTGATGGCCTATCTGGCACTAGCAGTATCCTGACAAATACCACATAAAAAAACTCAATTGCACACATAGGGATGTGAAATAACTTGGTCAAAGACAAGTCCGATTCATACCTTGTTCAAAAGTCTTTTCAAATAAAGTACAGTCGTGGCTAGTTAGTGTAGACACCAAAACAGCACCAATCCAGTTATGTGACTGCAAACACTGATCGCATTGACACACACAGCCTTCAGGGCAGCCCTCAGATGTCAAACAGTGGTCCTAGCCACTTACATAGTAGTTTTGTAATGTCAAAAAATTTGTCTCACCGCGAGACGAAATGCACTTTGAAGCCTTTGTGCCAGGGTGCATTTCTGGCTACCATTCCGCCTTATTATGAATCCATCTCGATAGGTGTCATCTTATGAAGATCTATGAATTGGTTCCACTCCTGGCATAAGATCAATAGTGAAATCAAATTATCGCATAGGAGGGAGTCCAAGTAAATCCTCGGGAAATACATCCTTAAAATCCTACAAAATTGGGTGTGTTTCCAACACCTCTTTCTTTTGGTCATGACTTTATGCGCCACATCGCACGATATCATGATAGTCATGATGTCACGACAGTCATGATGTCGTGACGTCATGACCATCGTGACGTTGTGACATCGTGATATCATGACTATCATGATATCGCGACGTTGCAACATCACAACAGCGCGATGTCACGATAGATGTGATATCGTGACAGTTGCTATGTCGTGATGTCGCGATATCACGATAGTCGCAATGTCGCAACGTCATGATGTCATGATATTCACATTGTCACGGTAGTCGCGATGTCACGACGTCGCGATATCACGACGTCATGATATTGCGACAACTCCCACCCTATGCCCTGTTTTCTTCTTAGTGTCGCGATATCGCGACAAACTCCTGCCTTTGCGCCTGGGTGAACATTAAACAATTAAAAGCAGACGTCAAACAAATAAACATGGATATTAAACAATTAAAGGCGGACTTTGAACAAATGAAAGTAGACATTAGAAGCAGACATTAAACAAATGAAGGTGGACATTAAAAAAATGAAAGCGGACATTAAACAAATGAAAGTGGACATTAGACAAATGGTAGTGGAAGTCAGTCAATTACGGCTCCCTGCCTCGCATGCGTGCGAGTGGACAACCAGCGAACTGTCATGCAGACAAGCATGGGCAGGCCAGACAGGAAGAATTTCCCCCATCACGCACTAGCATGAACACCAACTGGCATCCCTGCATGCCCATAACAACTGCACCCTGGGAATTCTATAAATTGCAGAGTTCTCTCACCGAAAAAAAAAAGAGGAGGGTTTTGGAGATTTTAAGCAACGAAGTGCTGCCAAATCAGATTACGCATTATCATTCGGAATCGGTTTTACTTAATCTCAGTTTGTTCATTGATATTATTTAATCTTATGCATGCATCTTACATTGGTTTTTAGGGATCGAATGCTTTATTTTAACACAGGTGCTACTAACTCTGTTTGTTGTTTCTTTGAACGTAGGAGAAGCAGCAAAGATCGAAGACTCTTCAACACAAGCGACGACAACATTTTGGCCCGCCCGTTTTACATGTGGGCACGCGGAAGGAGAACTACTAAAGACGATTGTAACTAAAACATGCTAACGCTCCTAATCCCGGGAAGGGGAGGAGATGGATTGTAACCGAATCTGGAATCATATTAATAAAAAGGGTTGTGCTCCTGCTTTCCCCTTTTACGTTTGGTGTTGATTCGATTACATTCACTTTATTTCATGCATCCAGTTAGCTTTGTTTATATTGCATCTTAGTATTGTTTTTCTTTCGAAATCTCATGTTTTCAATGGCGATCACGGTGGGACCTCTGTCCTTTGTTTTTTTTTTAGGTTAAATTTCTAATCTGAAATTGCTTGTTTTGATTACAGGTACCTATTTTTCAATTAAAAACAGCCGATTTGGGGGAAAAAAAAAAAAAGAGGTACCGGGCCGAGAATCAGAAATAGCCGATTTGGGCGAAAAAGAGGGACGAGTATCTTTCTGTGCATCTTCCAGAGCAGCCGATCAGAAACATCCTTTTGGGCAGAGAAGAGGTACGGTTTTTTTTTTTTTTTAAAGAAAAAAAATAGCTTCTATAAAATTTTTGTTTGCTATTCGGATTGTCAGTTTTTGTATGGCTTAGGGAAATTTTCCTTTTTGTTTGCCTGTTTCAATTTTTGCTTAAAAAAAAAAAAAGCTTCTATCAAATTTCTGTTTGTTGTTTTCTGATTTTTAGTTTTTGTATGGCTTAGGGAAAGTTTCTTTTTTGTTTTCCTGTTTCAATTTTTGCAAATTAAAATGAACCCCACACATCACGTGGTTATTTAAACCAAGGAGCTGGTCGTAAAACCCCAGCCCTTGAGCAAGACCAATAGTGGATTTCATCACCACGTTGGCTTGGATATTTGCATTCATTTACCCCGATTGTCACTTTTGCTCGACGTAAATCCTAACGAAAGCTGACCGAGTGTCGTTGGGGTGATTCCCAATGCGCGAGGATAAGTCTTCTATGGTAGGTGTCATAAACAGGACAATCCCCCTTCCGTACCGCCTACGTACCATGTACCATCTGCTCTCACGTACCTATAGTTTCCCTCTCGTAAGGGCGGGTATATAGAGAGGTTGGTATATCGGCCTGGAAATGGTATATTGAAGGGGCGACCATTTATGGGAGTCATATGAGCCTTCATTACACATTTAAACGTTCTTCAAAACTTTCAAAAACAAAACAAAATCATCAAAATGCACTAAAACCAGTTTAGGACACACCATTAATCTTTAAAAGAGATAATCACCGTTTGCGTATGTGTGTGTTCATTTTTGCTTAGTGTAACAAAAAAAAAAATCATAAAAGAGATAAAATCTGCTTAGCTAGTAGAAGAAGCACCACCATGGTGTTCACCCGTAGCCAAGCCCACTCATGGGCGGACGCTGCATAGAATGACCAAGGAGGCACAAGTCATCTCCGCTACAGCTCCAAGGACTTGGTTATTCCACCTTGGTGGCCAGATACACACAACAACCCACTTTGTGCCTTGACGGAATGAGGCTATAGGGGCACACCCACACAACATAGCCCCTTTCGAGAAGATTCCATACATGTGGCACTTACTATAGATGGGAGAGATCCCATAAATACCCAGCACATACCCTTCCAAGAAGGGTACATCCATAGGAAGCCTCCCTTAGAAGCTCGCTATGAGTGGTCACCATGCAATGAGGTGCCTAAACGGCAGGGGGTCCATCAGGAGGGCCCACATGATTACACTATCCCCCCTTTACCCCCTATTGTTGTCAGAACTACAAGAACCAATCCAGAGCACAAGGCTCATCAGGCAAGGCAAGCCAACTCTGCCCGTCCCCTTTTCACCTATGAACGGGAGCACGAGGAAGACCCTTACCTTCCTCAAGAACAATATACAACATGGGAACAATGCGTTTTTGCACCCGCTAGGTGTCAGGGCCACCCACTAAGGCCAGAGCCTCAAGTAAATGCCGCCAATCTCGATAGAGGGAAGCACCACATAGAAGTCTCGGATCCTCAAAACCAAGATAGATACATCGGAGAGGTGACTAGGCCTCCTAGAATCAAAATGACAGAGCAAATTGACTTATCATTTGCTAGACATGCCGCCCGCCAAGTGTAGATCAAGCAGCTTGAGCAGGATCAACAGCAGCTAGAACAATTATATCACCTTCATAAAGAGCACATTCGATGCCAAACAAATGAGCTGCTCTACACCACTATGCCTAAAAAGGTTCAGACCCCCCAAACATAGAGGGCAAAAAGGTACGAGAGGCACAACCCCATAGTGCATGATAGGTCTCCAAGACCTCGCCAAGAGGTGCCTTTAAGACACCCGAGACATGAGCGGGAGGCCACTCCTAGGAATGACGATGGGTACCCTCCGTGGGCGCCCAACCCTGTTCATCGAGCTCACCCAGTAACTCCTCGAGAAGCTTATGAGGAGTATGAACAAGAAGAATAAGGTCAAAACGCCCTATCAAGGCAGAGGAGGTGCTATCCGGCCACCCCTCTATAGGCCTCCAGTTACCCGTAATGCACAACAGGAACAAGTTATAGAAGAGGATATTAAGTCCTCCGTTGCATACAAAGCGCTCTTGGAGCGTTTAGAATCGGTAGAAACTAAAACTTCAGGGCACCAAAAGCCCACCCTATGCTTACTACGCAGTCATCCAGTACATCCATCGGTGTCGGCACCTCCTTACCCCAAACACTTTAAGCTGCCCCAGTTGGCACTCTTTAGAGGGGAGGAGGACGCCCAAGAACATGTTACTAGATTCCTGAGTCAATGCTTCGACATTCAGGATAATGATGCTTTGCTATTAAGAACATTTATAACCACGTTCGTAGGCCCTGCCTCGGATTGGTTTACCCAACTGCCAAAGCATAGCATCCATAATTTAGATCAATTGGTGGACGCGTTCCTTGAACGTTTCGCTTTCAACACCAAGAAGAAGGCGTCACTAAGTGACCTAGCTAGCCTCAGGCAATACGAGGAAGAAACTATGGTTGCCTATGGGAACCGATGGAGGGCTTTGCTTTCAAAGCTACCTTACCTCCCTCCTATGTCTGACCTCACGCAAATGTTCTCAAAAAGCTATTTGAGATCGATCTCTGTGCTATTGCAGCTGCAACAATATGCCACTTTAGAAGAAGCCCTGGCACAAGCCAGAAGAATCGAAGAGATCAAAATTCAGGAGGGCAAAATTGCCAAACCAAAAAAGAAAGAATGGACAAAGAATAACAGCAAGACAGGGACAATGCAACAGAAACCTGCCATGGTCAATCAAGTTGTGATTAACACACCAACTGCTGCCCAAGCAGCATAGCCTCAAAAGGCTAATTATCAGGCGGTCCCTCACAACAATTATGACCAAGAAAACAATTGGCAAAAGCAAAATCAGCTGTGTCATCCTCGATGACAATACACACCCTATATGGAGTCTCGAGATTCCCTATTTGACCGCTTGTCTATGGCAAATTTGATCAACCTTCCAGAAGTCCAACCTATAGACCCCAACGTGCCAAAATCAAAAGGCTATAGAGAAGAATTGTACTATCGATTTCATCGATAGAAAGGACACGACCTTAACATTTGCTGGACGTTCAAAGGCCTGGTGCAAGATTTGATCGATAACAAGACCTTAGTGGTAGACAATCCCGTAGCACCGGGTAACCAGCAGATGGGAGTCTTTAAGGACCCCTTACCAGCCCATGATACACAAACAAAGCATATCCAAGTTAACGAAGTCACACAAGATTACCCTATACAAGGATATGTCGGCATGATCAAGCATAGTGACTCGAAATAAGAGATATCCGAGCATAGCTACTCTTGCAATAGCTATAGGAGAGGCATCAACAACGTTACCACCTCAACAGCACCCTCCTCCACCTAGACCAATGGTCACGATTCGAAGCAAGCTTACCCAAAGCTTGTGGACCACGTCAGCTAGGATTTCCATCTATGAGCTTATACAACAATCGCCGCCTCATCGCGAAGCTCTAATGGATATCTTAAAAACCATCGAGTTGCAGCCCCATGAGGCAAACGCTTTCAAAAATTTCATGGGGCACGTCCAAAAGTGCACTGAACCGGTTATCACCTTCAGAGATGATGAGATCAAATCAGTAACTGGTGATATGGCAGATCCACCCCTACACGTCATCGTGCGGGTTAACGGGATTCCGTACAAGAGAGTGTTGGTAGACACTGGTTCATCCAATAATATCATCATGACAGTGGCGCTAAAACACTTGAAGTTGCCTGCATCTCACATAATAGCCTCCACATATACATTGCGAGCATTCAATGATGCAATATGCTCAACCATTGGCACAATTGTCCTACCCATTCAAGTAGGACAAAAGACAATTCCTACATTGTGCCATATCTTGGAAGGTGAGATGGCTTATAACATCTTGTTAGGCCACCCATGGATTAGGGACATGAAGTGTGTCCCTTCGATAGCGCACCAGTGTCTCAAGTACACCTTTGAGGGAGAAGTGCATGTGGTTCCCGCAGACCTGGAACCTTTCAAGTATTGCAACTCGGTGCAATTAATACCGCAGTCAACCCTACCATCAACGCATGTGGATTTTCAATTAAATCCATCCAAATGGGGTCAGACTCCACAAACACCATCACTGTTCAAACCCTCGGACCCTCAGTCAGGTCTGTCTTCATCGGCTGGTCCTTCATCGATAACGCCACTTACGATGGACACACCGAAGGATAAAGGAAAACAACCCATGAGGGAAGTACCATCATCAGTCTCAACCATCTCTGCTAAAGAGATGCCTAGAAAAATAGAAGTTGAGACGCCTAGTCCACCTGACATAGAGTGGACTCAGGAAGGACTTGCTTTTCCTCTCCCTCAATCGCCAACGATTACTGTTGAAATAGCCAACACGGGCTTGGGGGAGTATTTAGTGCAAAACATTGTTGCAACGCCTACACTTGAGTCCATGCAGGACATGGGGAGACCTCGCCTTCCCATTGGCAGTATTGTTCCTCTCGGCTACCCGCCTAACCAGACAAATTTTGTGTATGGGGGCCTTGATCATGGTACTAAACCTTCCAAGAAAAAAGAAGAAGATGAAGACCCTTTTACGAAAGATGTCAATTACCTATCAAACCTAGATTTCGCTTTACGTTATCTTAGCCAATGCAATTGGCATGGATACGGGTTAGGCAGGTATGAACAAGGAATGCGTGTCCTCTGCCAACCTAGATACCAAATGCCATATGACAAGTCAGGAGTAGGGTGTACCCACCCCCTACCCCTAGACATCTTAGTCGAGGACATGCAAGGCTTAGGGGTAGGCAACATGGCAGTAGACCCATACGCCAACCCTAACACACAATATACATTAGGAGATTATCTCCCTTTAGTCATAAACCTTGTTAGCCTCAACAATCCTCCCCCTTTGGAGGCTCTTATCGGGGTCATGCCATTACAAGAAACTCAGGTCTCCCTACAAATCATGGAACAGCCCCATTGGAATCATGTCAATCTGATCGAGTAGAACGAGTCTAACATATCGTCGACCGCTATAGGAATCAATGAAAGTTTGTTGATTTTCGATAGTGACTATGAAGACAAAATACGACAACAACATCCTTTGGACATTAATGACCTATTCGAACAAATGAACATAGTGCCAGGGCATGAGTGGAATCTCAACCCCGTGCAATGGGACCAAATGTTGAATCCACCACATGAGGCGTATAGGGATCAACTTCCGCCTAGGGATCCTGTTGAGTTATCAGCACCAATGGCAGACCCTGTCCTTTTATCCGCTCATAGAGCTGATCCACGTGAGCCCATACCACCAGAGCCAGATCCTATACATAGAGATCATCCAGGATGTCAGAAACATCACACCTACGATAATGGAGATCAAATTCATCTCATCAACATGATCTCCATTGACTTAACCGCCCCCATCCGCAATACAGCCGATCCAGCATAGTCATTGCATCTAGACATGGATGCCATCGACTGGGATCGCATTAACACAATACCATCCCCATCATAGTACTGGCCCTTCAGTGAGATGCATCATTTTACCCTAGGGTCAACTCAGGATATTTTTCATGTTGAAGAAGAACCCGAGGTTCCCAATGCAAATCTCAATTCAGTAGATGATATCCACTTAATCCCAATTCCACATCAGTTGGAAGACGGATCGCACATGTCAGTTGAAGAAACAACTGACGTAGACATCGGCTCAGATCCAATGAATCCACAGATTCTCAAGCTGGGGGTAAGCCTATCCCCCGAAGAGCAAGCCGACTATATTACACTTCTCAAAGAGAAGAAAGAAGTTTTTGCATGGTCATACAAAGACATGCCGGGGCTAGATCCGTAGCTAGTCACGCATAACCTGACGCTTGATCCGACAGTCAAGCCAGTGAAGCAAAAACTACGTAAGATGCACCCGACAATGGCCTTAATGGTCAAAGATGAATTACAAAAGCTGTTGGATGCACAGTTTGTCATCTGCATGGATTATCCGCCATGGTTGTCCAACATGGTGCCCGTCAAAAAGCCTGATGGGAGGATTCGCATATGCACTGATTTTTGAGATTTAAACAAAGCGAGTCCTAAGGATGATTTTCCTTTGCCAAGCATCGATGCATTGGTAGACGCAACAATGGGTCATGAAATACTCTCCCTAATGGATGGCTTCTCAGGATACAACCAAATTCGTATCAATCCCGAAGACCAATTCAAAACAACGTTCACAATGCCTTGGGGGACATTTTGTTATAAGGTCATGCCTTTTGGCCTTAAAAATGTTGGCGCCACCTACCAACGTGCCATGACGTACATCTTCCATGATTACATGCACAAAAATTTGGAAGATTACATGGATGATTTGTTGGCCAAATCCCTCTTGCGCCCAAATCACCTCGCTGACTTGAGCAAAATCCTCGATCGCCTCATAGAACACAAGGTCCGACTAAACCCCAAGAAGTGCGTCTTCGATGTCACATCTGGAAAACTCTTGGGTTTCATAGTCTCAAAGCGAGGAATCGAGGTGGACCCAAACAAAGTCAAGGCAATCCTTGAGATGCCTCCCCCAACTACCATCAGGCAGCTCAAAAGCCTACAGGGAAAGGTCACGTCAATTAAGCGCTTCATAGCGCAGCTATCTGACAAGTGCCGACCCATGAACAAATTATTGCACAAGGGGGTAGCATTCCATTGGGATGACGAGTGCCAATCAACCTTCGACGACATAAAACAATACTTGGCTTCACCGCCAGTATTGGCACCACCCAGACTAGGAGTGTCATTCTATCTATATATCTCGGCTACTGAGATAGCACTGGGCGCCATGCTAGCCCAGAAGAATGAACTTCACAAAGAACAGGCTACATACTATCTTAGCCGCACCCTGGTCAGTTACGAACTTAACTACGCATACATCGAAAAGCTCTGCTTGGTAGTGGTGTTTGCTACCAAAAAGCTATGCCATTACATGCTCGATAACACGACGTATGTTGTGTCCAAGGAGAATCCATTGCGATACATGATGAGTCGTACTTATCATAGTAGCCGCACGACGAAATGGATCATGTTGTTGATGGAGTTTGACATAGAGTTCATCGGACAAAAATCCATTAAAGGTCAAGTCATAGCCGATCAACTAGCAGAGGCTCCTCTTGAAGATGATCAGCCTCTAACAATAGAACTACCCGATGATGGGGTCTTCCATGTCTCAGAATCGCCAGATTCTGATGCACCTGAGTCACAGGCCGACATAACCCTGTTCTTCGATGGTTCTAAATGTGAGCAAGGAGGTGGCGCAGGAATTGTATTCTTCACACCGCAAGGGGCTCCAATCCCCTTGTCATTTAAACTTGACTTCCCATGCACCAATAATAATGCTGAATATGAAGCCTTGCTCATAGGTCTTTAGACAACAATCACCATGAACATTAAACGCTTGAACATCTTTGGTGATTCGCTGCTAATAGTCAACCAAGTGAAAGGGATATTTCAATGTAAATGCCCAGTCTTGCAGGCCTACAAAGCCCTTGTGGACAAACTCCTGGCAAAACTTGAATGGTACGACATCGAGGCACTCCCTCGTTCATCAAATCATTTTGCGGACACTATGGCCTCCTTGGGGTCACTAATCCCGCAAGACCTTTTCGGTGATATGACAACCATTCAAGTCAAAACCTTATCGCAATCCGTGATGGAGCGTGCAAGCTCTGACTCAACGCCAGGAGTCCATTCAATTCAGATTGAACCATCTCCGGATAAGTTCATTCGATTCCTCGATCATCTAAAACATGCCGACTGGGGGTCCTTATTCTCCCCTACTCCCATTAGTAGCAACACGATGCTATTTTTGTAGATGCTTTCCTACTCAGCTTTCGCTAGAGAGGAACTTCAAGAGGGATTGGTTGTTCGTACCGTTGAGGTTTTAGATCAGCAGGATTGGTATTCACCTATCCGAGACTACCTAAAGTTAGGTACCCTTCCATCTGGATTGACGCATGCCACGAGACGAGCATTCAAACAGAGAGCGGCAAAGCATGTCTTGTTAGGAGACATTTTGTATCGTCAAAATTATGAAGGAATCCTCCTTCGTTGTTTGGACCAGCAAGAGTCCGCTTGGGCGATCACCCAAGCTCACGATGGTACATGTGGTGGCCACTTCAGCGGTATGGCCATCGCAAAGCGCATTCTTCGCATGGGTTATTATTGGCCATCTTTAGAGCGAGATTGTTGTGCATATGTAAAGAAGTGCGTGAAATGTCAGCACCATGCTAATTTGACACACGTACCTTCTCAGGCCTTGCAGTCGATCCAATCGGTTTGGCCTTTTTCGCAGTGGGGCTTTGACCTAATTGGAAAGATCTCCCTTGCGTCGTCTGGTCATCACACGTTCATTTTAACGACCACAGAGTACTTCACCAAGTGGGTGGAAGCGATTTCGCTAACCTCTACGACTGGATCCCGCATTGCGGAGTTTATTTTGCATAACATCATATGTCATTTTGGTATTCCATCCAAGATCCTGTCAGATAATGGGACACCTTTCAAGAATAAAGATGTGCGTGCTTTGACCACAAAGTACAAAATTCAGCATAGTTTTTCAACCCCTTATTATCCACAGGCAAATGGGCAAGCAGAGGCGTCCAACAAAATGCTAGTCGCCATTCTTAAAAAGATAGTTGCAGACAATCATAAGGACTGGCACATTCAGATCCCACTTGCCCTATGGGCTTATCGCACCAGCATTCGGACGCCCACTGGGGCAACTCCATTTTCGCTCGTGTATGGCTCCGAGGCAGTAATGCCTCTCGAGTTGGAAATTCCTTCCCTGCGTATATCAATGCAGGAGTTCATCGACGATGACACTGCGCGGCAGGCCCGGTTAGACCAGCTTACGTTGCTTGACGAATGACGCGTTAATGCTCTCGAGCATTTACGTATTTATCAAGAGCGACTTAAGAAAGCTTACAACATGAAAGTTCACCTGAGGGACTTTCGGGTTGGTGACTTGGTTTTGAAGGAAAACCAACAGAACTCTAGTTTGCCGACCCACCTAAGGGACAAGTTCGTGGCAAATTGGTTAGGTCCATATGTCATTGATAGCAAAATAGGACCCGAGACGTACCGGCTAGCCTCTCTTGATGGAATCAAGGAAACAGAACCCTTGAATATCAGTCATTTGCGACCATTCCATATCTAGGAAAGCCATATCCCAAAAATGCTCCAAGGATTCCCTAAAATCGCTTGGTCAATCCCAAAATGCTCCAAGGATTCCCTAAAAATCGCTTGGTCAATCCCAAAATGCTCCAAGGATCTCTAAAATCGCTTGGTCAATCCCAAAAACGCTCCAAGGATTCCTATAAATCGCTTGGTCAACCCCAAAATGCTCCAAGGATGTCCACAATCGCTTGGTCAAAAATAAGAAAAGTCAAAATTCAAAAATCATCAAAAAAAAAAAAATTTGCATCTCATTTCTAGGCATGCTCAAATTCATCAATAGAGAGCTCTTCTCGCATCTCATCTTCATATTCACAAAAATCAATCCATCAAAAATACAAAAATATATAGCTGCATTAAGCATTGCATCCATACATTGCATATTTGTGGTCGTACAAGTCAAAGGCACCATAAACTGTAATTACTCCGCCAGTCTACCTTGTTCCACATTCTTCCATTTTATAAAAAAAAGCAAACAAAAACGCCATTCACTGCTTTTTACCACATTAGAGTCAGTGGTCTTTTAATGTATCAAGAGTTTTTATCATTCAGTCATCATTTTGATTTCTAGCCACGTAATGTACCAAGTCAGATAGATTTTACGAAGGTAGAGTTATACTTGGATACGCCTTGTTACGTAACATCCCATCACAAGCTAAAACACATAAAAATTCCCAAGTTGTGTGAACGAAAGATGAAACCTGCATAGTAATCCGAGTCACCATAAGCGAAACGGTTATCTTGCTCATCCCCCTGTGCGAATGGTTCTAGAATGCTGAGAATTGACAAAAGGACGAGCTCTTCCCTATCCATTCACCTTAATAAACAGTGGTTTTTACCACTACCAAATCCCAATCATAGTTGGTTCCCAAAGTTGTAAGGATTTGTACTACACGTCCCTGCCAAGGATGGGTAGTCATCCCCAAGACCTAAAAGGATCAACGCCATTCATGAACAAAATTCCAATAAATCATCATCCTAACACTTTCCATTCACCTTTGGTCTCCAAGTTGTAAGGATTCGTACTATCCGCCCCTAACCAGGATGGGTAGTCATCCCCAAGGCCTAAAAGATCAATGCCCCTACTTCATAATCTCCATCACCCCCTTGGTTCCCAAAGTCATAAGGATTCATACTACACGTCCCTGCAAAGGATGGGTAGTCGTCCCCAAGACCATAAGGATCAAGGTCATTCACAAGCCCAAACTCACACTGCTCAAAATACAAAATCAATTAACAGTGGTTATCACCACTATCCAAAATCCTTGCTCAAAAAGAAAAATAAATAGTGATTTTCATCACTATATAGACGAGCAAGTCTCCCAAATCATTCAGCCAACAAATAACCTGAACTTGAATCCCTAGAATTCTCAGCATTCGAAAACCATCTAGGTGATCCTCATTACAGGTTTGGTTGATAGCCTATCTAGCAATGGTGGTATCCTACCCGCACGACGATATATCTGTCACATTAACTCGTGTACAGATCAATGTTTGCATGTGGATGAGCTAGCTTATGGTATCCTAGAGAGCAACGCAGATTAATCTATCTAAATACAACAAAGGAATTAGTGGAGCTAATTAGGTGATCCTCAGTACAGGTTTGGTTGACGACCTATCTGGCACTGGCGGTATCCTGATGAATACCACATAAATGAACTCAATTGCACACACAAGGATGCAAAATAACTTGGTCAAAAACAAGTCCGATTCATACCTTGTTCAAAAGTCTTGTAAGATAAAGTACAATCGTGGCTAGTGAGTTAAAACCGTCTGAGTCTCAGAAAACCTTAGCTACATTTCTAAACCAACTGCGCTACTTTTCATCCTCACATTACCATCAGAAAATACAAAAAAAAAAACACATGTATACATGCAAAGTCATTTACCACAACAATCGCATAAACACAAAATCACAAAGTCCTAAACAGTCTATGGTGCCCTAACCAAACAACACAAATTCATTTCATCCATTACATTTTGCATATCACATATATATCAAAAACATTTGCATTTATCATACCATATACATCCATTACCATAAGCATGCATCCATCAACATCAATCATTGTGCATAACATAAAATAATGACATATACGCAAAGCAAGAAAATCAAAACAACAAAAATAGCAAATATCCACAGACGACAAGCAATAAAAGTGACGAACAAAGGCACCTTTGCGCCTGACATTCAATGGCATACAAAACCGACGTCGGAGTCACAAATTATCAATATCCTACTCCCTAAGAAGGCTACCATAGCCGGACCGCTCCACGGGAGGTCGGATTTTCACCAATTTTAATCCCAAATGGCGTCACAAAAACAACCAAACAACAAAAACATCACAAAAATGCAACACAAAAAACAAAGCAATAAGCATGGCCGGACACAAGCGCTCTTACACTTAACCTCTTGGCATAGAAAATCGATGTCGGGGCACAAATGGTCGTTATTCTACTCCCTAAGAAGGCTACCATAGCCGGACCACTCCACGGGACGACGGATTGTTGACACTTTCACCCCATTATGGCATTACCAAAAGGGTTTTTACCCACCAAAAATAGGTCCAAAAGTCAAAAAACTGCTTGCACATTCAATGGACAAACATCTGAAGGCACCCTCACCTAAGTCACCTTGGGTCAAGCGACTCGTCGCTTTTCTCATGGCGGTCATTCCCTCATCGATTCGTCGCTTGAGGGGGTAGTCACACTTAGTCACCAATCAACAAACACACACCCAATCAAGGCAATGGCATGCATTCAAAGAATCATTGACAAAGACAATCACGCTCTTGCTTGGGGCAATAAACAAGCAACAATCACAAATCGATCAAACGTGATCAAACGCTTGGCATTCTCGAAGCATGAACTCAAGGTTCCCCCGTGGATAAAAGGTTGCGCCCTTTGCCTATTCATGACTGATCAATGTCTAAGTTCAAGTCACACCAAAATAGGTTAATACTTGAAATCAAATTCCTTAGCTCGTCAAAAGCAAGGATTCAAGAATGCATGCCCTTTCCATACTTGGGGCATCACAAGTTGGTTAGGTTACTAAGAAACCCTAATCATTAGTGCTTTGGTTATCTATTTTTGCTCAACACTTGCATCACCCATAGCGCTTCCCAAAAAGGGGCATCTGTAGACACCAAAACAGCACCAATCCGATTATGTGACTGCAAACACTGATCGCATTGACACACACAGCCTTCAGGGCAGCCCTCAAAGGTCAAACAGTGGTCCTAGCCACTTGCACAGTAGTTTTGGAAGGTCAAAAAATTTGTCTCACCGCGAGATGAAATGCACTTTGAAGCCTTTGCACCAGGGCACATTTTTGGCAACCATTCCGCCTTATTATGAATCCATCTCAATAGGTGTCATCCTATGAAGATCTATGAATTGGTTCCTGTTGGTCTGGCTTTCATGAGCACCTCGAGAAAGGATGAAGCAAGGAAAGCTCCGGAGAAACCCACGGGACGGATCCCACTCATCTTTAGGATCTAGCTGGTTATCCAAGGTGCGAGTTACAGAGTTGGGTCGAATGGCAATTCACTCTTTTCCACTTCTGGAATAGATTTCAATATGGACTGCTCTGTTACCTTATAGGGGGTTCTTGAACTTGTTCAGTAGTTGCAAAAGTTGTTGACAATTAGATTTAACTTGAATTCTAGATCTAGCTCTCATGGGTCAGTAGATTTAAATAAAAGACAAACAAAGAAAACAAAAATGAATCATTCACGGTAAGCAAAGAGAGGGTAGGGTAAGGCAGAAAAGAGAAGCTTATCAAACATTAACTGTAAAACCCTAAACTATCAATCTTATCTATGCTATCAGCTTCACAACAGAACAAATCAAAGAAGAAAGTGTCCAGTCAGTCTAAGATCACTTTCAACTAAGAGCACAAGGCAAAGTGAAACAGATCTAGCAAAAAATTATAAACCCAAGGGCAGCTGGCTAAAACTGGTATCTTTCACCGATAGCCTAGCTCGCACAGTGAAGACAGAGCAATTAGAACAAACTTACACCTAAAATCTGTAATTTCCCCTAGCAGACAAAAGAACAACTGAAGCCTAACAACATATTTAAACTTGATAACTCAGATTTATAGCATATATCTAATAAAATTTAAATGGAACGGATAACAAAAGAAAATACACTTATCACACTCTGCAAAAGATTAGGCTCCTGGCCATGCTATCACAGAAAAGCTAAAGCACATCAACTCCAAGTCCAGAAACAAAATATTTCACAAAATTTGCAAGAAATTGCTTATAAGCCTTTTTTTCTAAGTCTTCGCCTCCTACGATTACATTTAGAATCTGTATTTATAGACTCAAGACAGACCCTGATCTTTTCAAAATATCTTGCTCAAACCCTAAATCTTATCGCACTTAAACCCTAGGACCTGGGTTTTACAATAAAAATCCATTTAAAATCAAAGTCCAGATAGAACTTAACCCTTTGGAAAATCTGTGCAGTCAACTACCATAAATGGAGAAGATAAAATCAAATGCAACTTGCATTCATCTGCAGCTGCAAATAAATGTCTCCATTAATTCTGTTGGTGATCCGGATGAGTCACCACTTCTCCATCAATTTGATCTCCGCAAATCCATCTCCGAGTTGAAATGGTCTCCATGCTATCAAGTCTGCAATAAATTTGTCATTGAATGCTTTTACGGCTTCTTCTCCTCTAGCATGGCGGTCCTTGACTAAATTCGCACTTTAAATTTGCCTTTATGGCCTTTCCCGGTTGTCCCGTAAGTGCCAGGTGGAATCCTGCATGAAAGACAAAAAGATGCATTAGATTAGCATTTTAATTAAATCAGAAGCTTAAAACATTAAAAATAGATTAAAAACCACAAAATAAGCTTGCATGTCGACTTCTGCTTGTCCCATTCACGCTTTGACACATGTTGCCACCCCAGGATGCCTTATGTTTCCCACCGGAATGCACTTTCAGGTCAACTTATGACTTTCTCTCTCCTGTCGGGATTCTGCGACATGTCGCGATTTCACGACATGTCGCGAAATCGCAACCCTGCCAGCTCATCGGAAAATTCCTCCCTCGTCGACCGCAAAAACGTGACATGTCACGATTTTGCGACATGTCGTGAAATCGCGACCCTCCTAGCCTCCGTACAGCCATCCCGATTTTCAGCCACGATTCTAGAACACGTCGCGATATCGCGACAGTTCCGTACCTGCATGCGTTGACCGCGATTTTGGAACATGTTTGCGACTTAGCCGATTTTTTTCATTCTGCAGCCCACTTTCTCTCTCCTACCGCGAAAATGCGACATGTCGCGATTTCGCGACATGTCGCAAAATCGCGCCCTTCCGTGCGACTTGCTTCTCTCTCCAAAAACTGTCGCGATTTCGCGACATGTCGCGAAATCGCGACCTTCCTGGCACTTAGCCGATTTTCATGCATTTTCATTTACCCGTCGCGATATCGCGACATTTCCGAAAATGGAAGTGTCGCGATATCGCGACACTACCAAAAATGGAAAGTTTGATTTTTCAGTGAATTATGCAACTGTTTTCTAGATTTTCTCGGTACCGGTGCAAGATTTTGCTTGTGCATGAATGATTCTAGCATGTAAAAAGTGAATTCTTGGATAACACAGCTAGAATGCAAAAAAAAGCACAACTTTAAAAAGGAGGCAAGCAAATTTGGATTTAAAACCTGAAAAGATCAAGAGGGTCCCTGCTGCAAAAAATGAAAGTTCAGAATTTTCTAAGGATGGAATCTCATTTTTCAGTGGGGGTGTGTTGCTTATCAACAAATGGCGATATCTGCGTGTAAAATAGTAGCACTATTTTAGAACCCAAGACTCTGGTTTCAAAACAAAAAGACCATGCATCATGCCTTGCCACAGACATTCTTCATAATAAATTGACTGTTAACTGCAAGCTGTTAAAATTTCCCAAGGACATACTAGGCTGGATTACTTCAAGATTTCTGATGTGCAATTTCAAAGGGTATAAAATATTCTTCAAGGATGACTGAATTGAATGATAAACTTGGATTAATCAACTTTTCTAGATTGTAAAAGGGGAAACCGAGTAGAGCTCTGTTTACTAGTTTAGCCTTTTACAGCCTAGACAGAGTTACCCTTTAGATTTACACGACCCAAATTTACAACTGTAGGGCAGAATCTAATATTGGCTGCCTCTTTTAATTGTAACTCTTTTTTCTCTTTTTTTTTTTTTTTTTTTTTTTTTTAATCTTTTTTTTTTTTTTTTATATCTCTCCCTCTGAAATATATCAATATCTGAAATGATTTTAGGGAAATCACAATTTTCTTTTAACATTTGATCAATCCGGAACTATTCCAGTCTAGGCATTGATAGCCTCTGGTGGATACCCAAATAATTGCATGAACCATAGTCCCCTCTTATAACCAGCTTTTCTTGGATTCCCCGGGAGTTCCTCCAACTAAACAACATAGCAGTTTTTCTATCATTAAAACAACTGTGGCAAGTAAGACACAAGATCCAATCATCTCTCTACCTTTGTCCTGAATAACAAAATAGCTCTACTGTTCAGTGCAAGCAGACTATATCTATTAGAATGGTGGACAGCATGGGCATTGGATGGAAACTGGATTGATCAGCTTAGAATAAACAATTTTCAGCAGGCTGACTTTTCATTGATTGCTCAAGCAAAGGCAAAGGACAAAAAATTTTAGAAGCCAAAGGACTTTATACAGGCTTCCAAGGACAGGCACAGGCTTAAAGCAAAAACAAAATAAAACTGTACAGACTAAAGCACAGAACTGTACAGGCAAGGGAATAAAATAAACTGAACAGACAACAAAGAAAAGAACTGAAACAAATAACTGTACAGACTAAAATAAAAGCAAAGAAAAGGAAATGCAGGGAAGAAAATAAAAACTGTACAGGCAGTAAAAGAAATAAACTAAAAGAACTGAAGCAAATAAAAACTACTGAACTGCAACAAAGCTAAATTGCAACAACACTAAAATAAACTAAACTAACTATACAGACAACAAAGAAAAATAACTGCAAGGAATAAAGACTGTACAGACTAAAATAAAAGCAAGCTAAAATAAAAAGACAAAGAAAGGAAATAAAAAGCACTGACAAAAGAAATAAACTGCACAAGCTAAAACTAAAAAACAATTAAAGAAAACTGAAAAACTGCAACTGTACAGACATTAAAAAAAACTGAAAAACAAATAAAATAAAACTGCAGAGCATTAAAATTAAACTGAAACAGATTAAAACTGTACAGACATTTAAAAATAAAACTGCACTGACAGAGAAATAAACTAAAAAACTTCAAAGCTTATTTACAATGTATACACATATTACAACTTCCTTCATACTCAAAAAATGCAGCAGTTGGGAAAGCAGAGAAATGGTGCCTTAAAAAAAATTTGACCGTGTAAGTAATTTAAAAAAATTACCTTTCGGGTCCTCTTGACGAAATGCACTCCAGAATGTGCTTCAAAAATTTGCTATCTGGGAAAGACTTGGGTTTACTGTCTTCCCTGTCCCATTTGAAAAACAAATCTGCAACTCCTTCAAATTAAACAACTGAAAGAATGTTCATGCTTCTAATTGAATGTAAAAAACCCCCAGGATCAAATACTTTAAAATCTTGACAGACCCAGACCGCCACATTTTCAAAATTATGTGACAACTGAAAGAAATCATGTTTTATCTGTATGCCCTGGTTCTTAACAACTTGAACATTTTGTGGTTGTTGTACTGCTTCAATATCTAGGACTTCAATTTTTATCCCTCTAACAGAATGTTTACAATTTTTCTTTTCACCTGAGCCTTGCTTAGATTTAACCTCATCAAAGTGCAATATCCAAACATCATGGTTGTGATTGATTAGAGCTGTAACTGTTCCCACCTTTTCAGTTGCCAAATTATAAACTCCAATATCTGCATCAACACATTTTATAGCCTTATCTTTGATATTATGTTCAGAAGTTGCAGGCTTATGTTGAGACAGTTCATCAATTCCAAGTTGGCTGACCACATTCATATTTACCATCTTTTCCTCTTTTTTTTGAAATCCAACAAGTGGTCCAGAGTAAGCCTCAATCAAGTTATCCTTCTGTTCAACAATCTGAGGCAGTTCATAGAGGGTGATGTCAGCTTTAAGTTCCCTCATATCCTCAATGATGTTATCCTCCTCAGTTACTTCTGCATAGTGAAATTGAATCTCACTTTCATCATCCTCTGATGAGGAAGGATCATTATTAAGTTCTGGACTCTCACATATCAAGTCATAACTGTCTCTTTTTAACTGTTGAAAATCTTGCATTTCATCCACGGAGTCTGTACAAGACTTTCTGTCTCTTCAAGAAAAGTGAAAGAATCTGAAACCCTGGTTGTACTGTTTTTGGGTAAACTAGAGGTATCAATATTTCTTTGATCTCTAGGAAAATTTAACTCACCAGGAAAAACTTCAGATTTGGGTGGTGCCAGATCACAACTGTTCAGTTCAAGCACCTGCACTTTGAACTTGTCAGAACTTTTCTCTGTATTTTGCACATGCTGAGTGGATGTGACAGTTAACGGAGTTTCCTTGGGTAGAGCATGACATGTTGGCACTAACTCATGATGTGGAATGGGGTTCAAAATTGGAATTTTCTGTGTAACATAGGCTATCAAAGGACTGCTCAGAATTTGAGGTCCTAGCTATCTTTCAAGAATTAAGGCTTCTTTATAAGCACCTGCCAGGGTTGTAATATTGATGTCTCTCTTGAGGAAAATAGAGGTCACTGAATCCAATGCATTCTTGTAGATTTCTAAGGCCGGATTTGCATTTGGGATGTAATGGCCGGTCATTCTACCGTAAGCTCTTTGGAACCTCATATTGAAAGACCTAACAGTTTCTTCCGACTCTTTCTTGATGCTTGGAAAATTGCTGATATAAAATCTCTGGGATCTATCACTTCACCGAACTGTGATATAAAAGATTTCTCAAGATCATCCCAGCTAGTAATGGAATTGCTGGTGAGGTTTAAAAACTAGTCATAAGCTCCCTCCTGGAGAGTGAACGGGAACAATCTGTAGGCAACATCTTCATGCTGTATATTTAACAATCTTAGAGCATTTTTGAAAGCTAGCAGATGTTCTTCTGCAGTTCTTGTCCCATCATGTTTATACCTAGGGAGGTATCTTTCTGGACTTCTGGGCAAGTCATGGGCTATACCCGGAATGTTCAAAGCTGTGGAGCCCAACCAATTTGCCATTATTACTTGGCTGACAGTGATGTTCTGATTTGTAATTGGATAACTGCAAGTGATGATAGAACTGTTCTTAACAAACCACTGAACTTAAGGCCTTCTCTTGTGGCAATTTCAAAAACTGCACTGACAACTTTCAAAAACTGCACTGACAATTTATGAAACTGAGCCACTTTTAAATGTTAAAATGCCAGACTCTGGATAAAATACAGTACATACAACTTTACAGTTCTTAACAGGTTCTGCATTTGGAAATTTAAAACACTGCACTGACAATTCACAAAACACTGTACTGACAATTTAAAAAAACCACACTGACAATTTAGAAAACTGTACTGACAATTTACAAAACTGCACTGACAATTTAGAAAACTACACTGACAATTTAGAAAACTGTTCGGAGTTCACTGTGGGTCCTTCAAAATGTTGTTGTTATGCCCTTACAATACTTGAACTGAGTTCAACAGCCCTCCTTCTAGCGCCAATTAGGTGTTGGCTGAGGAGGAGGGGAAAATTGGCTACCAGACTTTGGATAAAATACAGCTTTACAGTTCCACATACAGTCGGATTTCTCAACTCAAGTGCACTAAGAACAGATGTTCTGTGGCCCTCCTTCTAGCGCCAATTAGGTGTTGGCTGAGGAGGAGGGGAAAATTGGCTACCAGACTTTGGATAAAATACAGCTTTACAGTTCCACAGTTCTTAACAGACTACTGATCTTGAATTGAGTTCAACAGCCCTCCTTCTAGCGCCAATTAGGTTGTTGGTTGAGGATAAGGGGAAAATTGGTTACTAGAATTTGGATAAAATACAGCTTTACAGTTCCACATACAGTCGGATTTCTCAACTCAAGTGCACTAAGAACAGATGTTCTGTGGCCCTCCTTCTAGCGCCAATTAGATGTTGGATGAGGAGGAGGGGAAAATTGGCTACCAGACTTTGGATAAAATACAGCTTTACAGTTCCACAGTTCTTAACAGACTACTGATCTTGAACTGAGTTCAACAGCCCTCCTTCTAGCACCAATTGGGTTGTTGGTCCGGCTTTCATGCGCACCCCGGGAAAGGATGAAGCAAGGAAAGCTCCGGAGACACCCACGGGACAGATCCCACTCATATTTAGGATCTAGCTGGTTATCCAAGGTGCGAGTTACAGAGTTGGGTCGAATGGCAATTCACTGTTTTCCACTTCGGAATAGATTTCAATATGGACTGCTCTGTTACCTTACAGGGGGTTCTTGAACTTGTTCAGTAGTTGCAAAAGTTGTTGACAATCAGATTTAACTTGAATTCTAGATCTAGCTCTCATGGGTTAGCAGATTTAAATAAAAGAAAAACAAAGAAAATAAAAATGGATCATTCACGGTAAGCAAAGAGAGGGTAGGGTAAGGCAAAAAAGAGAAGCTTATCAAACATCAACTGTAAAACCCTAAACTATCAATCTTATCTATGCTATCAGCTTCACAACAGAACAAATCAAAGAAGAAAGTGTCCAGTCAGTCTAAGATCACTTTCAACTAAGAGCACAAGGCAAAGTGAAACAGATCTAGCAGAAAATTATAAACCCAATGGCAACTGGTTAAAGCGGTATCTTTCACCGGCAACCTAGCTCGCACAGATGAAGATAGAGCAATTAGAATAAACTTACACCTGAAATCTGTAATTTCCCCTAGCAGACAAAAGAACAACTGAAGCCTAACAGCATATTTAAACTTGATAACTCAGATTTACAGCATATATCTAATAAACTTTAAATGGAACGGATAATAAAAGAAAATACACTTATCACACTCTGCAAAAGATTAGGCTCTTGGCCATGCTATCACAGAAAAGCTAAAGCACATCAACTCCAAGTCCAGAAACAAAGGATTTCACAAAATTTGAAAGAAATTGCTTATAAGCCTTTTTTTCTAAGTCTTCGCCTCCTGCGATTACATTTAGAATCTGTATTTATAGACTCAGGACAGACCCTGATCTTTTCAAAATATCTTGCTCAAACCCTAAATCTTATCGCACTTAAACCCTAGGACCCGGGTTTTATAATAAAAATCCATTTAAAATCAAAGTTCGGATAGAACTTAACCCTTTGGCAAATCTGTGCAGTCAGCTGCCATAAATGGAGAAGATAAAATCAATTGCAACTTGCATTCATCCGCAGCTGCAAATAAATGTCTCCATTAATTCTGCTGGTGAGCCGGATGAGTCACCACTTCTCCATCAATTTGATCTCCACAAATCCATCTCTGAGTTGAAATGGTCTCCATGCTATCAAGTCTGCAATAAATTTGTCATTGAATGCTTTTACGGCTTCTTATCCTCTAGCATGGCGGTCCTTGACTAAATTTGCACTTTAAATTTTCCTTCTGTTTCCCGTCGGAATGCACTTTCAGGTCAACTTATGACTTTCTCTCTCCTACCGCGATTATGCGGAATGTCGCGATTTCTCGACATGTCGCGAAATCGTGACCCTGCCAGCGCATCGGCAAATTCCTCCCTCGTCGGCCGCGAAAACGTGACATGTCACGATTTCGTGACATGTCGCGAAATCGTGACCCTCCTGGCCTCCGTACAGCCATCCCGATTTTCAGCTGCGATTCTAGAACACGTCGCGATATCGCGACAGTTCCGTACCTGCATGCGTTGATCGCGTTGACCGTGATTTTGGAACATGTTTGCGACTTAGCCGATTTTTTTCATTCTGCAGCCCACTTTCTCTCTCCTACCGCGAAAATGCGACATGTCACGATTTCGCGACATGTCGCAAAATCGCGCCCTTCCGTGCGACTTGCTTCTCTCTCCAAAAAAATGTCACGATTTCGTGACATGTCGCAAAATCGCGACCTTCCTGGCACTTAGCCGATTTTAATGCATTTTCATTTACCCGTCGCGATATCGCGACATTTTCGAAAATGGAAGTGTCGCGATATCGCGACACTACCAAAAATGGAAAGTTTGATTTTTCAGTGAATTATGCAACTGTTTTCTGGATTTTCTCGGTACCGGTGCAATATTTTGCTTGTGCATGAATGATTCTAGCATGTAAAAAGTGAATTCTTGGATAACACGACTAGAATGCTAGAAAAAGCACAACTTTAAAAAGGAGGCAAGCAAATTTGGATTTAAAACCTGAAAAGATCAAGAGGGTCCCTGCTGCAAAAAATGAAAGTTCATAATTTTCTAAGGATGGAATCTCATTTTTCAGTGGGGGTGTGTTGCTTATCAACGGTTCCACTCCTGGCATAAGATCAATAGTGAAATAAAATTATTGCATAGGAGGGAGTCCAAGTAAATCCTCAAGAAATACATCCTTAAAATCCTACAAAATTGGGTGTGTTTCCAACACCTCTTTCTTTTGGTCATGACTTTATGCGCCACGTCATGCGATATCACGACAGTCGCGATATCGTGACATCGCGATATCACGACGATCGCGACGTCGCCATAGTCATGACGTCGCGACGTCATGATATTGCAACAACTCCCACCTTGTGCCTTGTTTGTCATGACTATCGTGATGTCGCGACGTCATGACATCGTGACGTTGCGACATCATGACAGTCATGATATCATGACAGTCGCGATGTCGCGATAGTTGCTATGTCGTGACTATCGTGACATCGTGACTATCATGATATCACGATGTTGCGATATCATGATGTCACGATTGTAATGTCATGACAGTCGTGATATCATGACATCATGATGTTGCGATGTCACGACATCACGATATCATGAAAACTCCCACCCTGCATCCTATTTTTTGTGATCGTCGTGATGTCATGATAGTCATGATGTCGCAACGTCGTGATGTCGCGATGTCGTGATATCACGATGATGTGACATCGCGACAGCGCAATGTCATGACAGTCATGATATCACGACAATCGTGATATCGCGACAGTCGCTATGTTGCGACATCGCGATATCATGATAGTCGTGATATCACGACAGTTGCTGTCGTGACGTCGCGCTGTCGCGACAGTCGCGATGTCATGACATCGCGATATCGCGACAACTCCCACCCTACGCCCTATTTTCTTCTTAGTGTCACGATATCGTGACAAAATCCTACCTTTGTGCCTAGTGAACATTAGACAATTAAAAGTAGATGTCAAACAAATAAAAATGGATATTAAACAATTAAAGGCGGACTTTGAACAAACAAAAGTAGACATTAGAAGCAGACATTAAACAAATGAAGGTGGACATTAAAAAATTGAAAGTGGACATTAAAAAAATGAAAGTGGAAATTAGACAAATGGTAGTGTAAGTCAGTCAATTACAGCTCCCTGCCTCACATGCGCGCGAGTGGAAAACCAGCGAACTGTCATGCAGACAAGCATGGACAGGCTAGACAGGAAGAATTTCCCCCATCACGCACTAGCATGAACACCAACTGGCATCCCTGCATGCCCATAACAACTGCACCCTGAGAATTCTATAAATTGTAGAGTTCTCTCATAAAAAAAAAAAAGAGGAGGGTTTTGGAGATTTTAAGCAACGAAGTGTTGCCAAATCAAATTATGCATTATCATTCAGAATCGGTTTTACTTAATCTCAGTTTTTTCATTGATATTATTTAATCTTATGCATGCATTTTATATTGGATTTTAGGGATCGAATGCTTTTTTAAAACAGGTGCTACTAACTCTATTTGTTGTTTCTTTTAACGTAGGAGAAGCAGCAAATATCGAAGACTCTTCAATACAAGCGACGACAACATTTTGGCCCGCCCATTTTACATGTGGGTACACGGAAGGAGAACTACTAAAGACGATTGTAACTAAAACATGCTAATGCTCCTAATCCCGAGAAGGGGAGGAGATGGATTGTAACCAAATCTGGAATCATATTAATAAAAAGGGTTGTGCTCCTACTTTCCCTCTTTACGTCTGGTGTTGATTCGATTACATTCGCCCTATTTCATGCATCCAGTTAGCTTTGTTTATATTACATCTTAGTATTGTTTTTCTTCCGGAATCTCATGTTTTCAGTTAGTTAAAACATATGAGTATCGAAAAACCTTAAATACATTCCAAAACAATTATGCTATCTTTCATCCTTGCATGCCAACAAAAAATAACATGTTTACATAAAAATTCATTTACCACAGCAATCGCCTAGGACAAAAAGCCATACGTTCTAAACAGTCTATGGTGCCACCACCAGAAATATCACAAATTCAATCCATTCATTCAAGTTGCATATCATAACAATTATAAACATTCAAATTCATAATAAAACATGCATACACCATCATAAATAAATGTGCATAAACAAAAAGGAACGAATACAGAGAAAAAATTTCAAAAAATAGCCAAAACTGCACAAAAATACACCAAAACAAGCAATAAAATTGCCCGATGAGAGTACTTTTGCACTTGACATTCCAGGCATGCAAAATAGATGTCGGGGTCACAAATCCTCACTATCCTACTCCCTAATAATGTTACCATATCTGGACCGCTCCACAAGAGGCCAAATTTTTGAGAATGTCATCGCCAAATTGCGTCACAAAAAGGGTCAAAACCCAACCAAAAATAGCCATAACATTGCCGAACGAAGGCGCCTTTGCGCCTAAAATTATTGGCATACAAAATAGATGTTGGGGTCACAAATTGTCACTATACTACTCCCTAAAAGGATACCATAGCCAGACCGCTCCATGGGAGGACAAATTTTTGGATAATTTAGCTCCAAAATGCGTCACAAAAAAGGTTCAAACCCACCAAAAATAGGTCTAAATTTTAGAAAATTGCACACACATTCAACGATAAATTTCTGAAGGAACCCTTACACAAGTCATCTTGGGTCAAGTGACTCGTCACTTTTCTCATGTAGGTCATTCCCTCATTGATTCATCGCTTGATGGGGTAGTCACACTCAGTCACCAATCAACAAATACACACCCAATCAAGGAAATGACATGCATTCAAAGAATCATTCACAAAGACAATCACGCTCCTACTTGGGGCAGCAAAAAAGCAATAATCACAAGCTGATCAAACACTTGACATTCGTGAATCATGAACTCAAGTTTCCCATAGACAAAATGTTGTGCCCTTTGCCTATTCATGACTGATCAATGTCTAAGCTCAAGTAACACCTCACCAAAAAAGGTTAACACTTGAATTGAGTTTCGTCGCTCGTCAAAAGCAAGGATTCAAGAATGCATCCCATTTCCACATTTAGGGCATCAAAATTTGGTTAGGTTATTGAGGAACCCTAATAATTAGTGCTTTGGTTATCTATTTTTTCTTAGCACTGCACCATGCATAGCGCTTCACAAAAAGGGGCATTTGTAGACACCAAAACAACACCAATCCGATTATGTGATAGTAAACACTGATCGCATTGACACACACAACCCCCAGGGCAGCCTTTAGAGGTTAAAAAGTGGTCCTAACCACTCTCACAGTATTTTTGAAAGGTCAGAGGTCAATTTGACACCTTTAGGCACTCTGCTTCATACTCGTTCCACCTAGGGATGATTACAAACTTCTATTCACCCCACCCAAGGATGATTAGTAGTATTTGCTCCAGGGTGGGGTGAATAGCAGGTTTGATGGGCAAAAAGTCAAATCTTGACAAATGGCAGCTCAAATCTACCACTTAACTCTTCCTTCATTGCATGGGAGTGTGAGTGAGTGTTTTTGAGTGCTAGAGGTAGTTACAGGGGCAGTCATGAAGCCCCTAATCAGGGAGGAATCTTCTCCCTCCTAGGAAGGCATGATTGCCAAGTGGCACCTCTGCATGCTCAATCACAAGAGACCTCCAGGTCTATAAATTGGTGAGTTTTCTCACCACAAAAGATATAGAGAAGGAGCATTTTGAGCAACGAAGTGCTACCATTTTACTTCCACACACACCTTTTAATTTGTGCCCTTTTCGCATCCTTGATCTCTTTTGGAAGAGAGGTCATAGGGTGGTTATTGGAAGCGCAAATCTGGAACCAAAACCTAAAATTTTGCCACAAAATCCTACCAAATTTACTGAAAACACCCCATACGATATTTTGGACCCATCCCAAGTGGATTGGTGCCAAAATTGGGCCCCAAATAGTGGGGCTTCCTGCCCCCGGGTGCCCCCCACACTGTTGTAGTTCTAATCACCCCACCTCGAAGTGATTAGAAATTTGTGGCAAATTTCCTTTCTGCTATTTTTGCATCTGATTCTATGCTACTTAGATAGGTTTTCATTTAAATTTCACATCGTTTTGAGCATTTTTGATCATGTTTCTATCATTTCCTACCTTTACTAACATGTAGGTAGCATCCTCAAATTCCTGGTGAAAGAGGCCAAATTGGGAAAATATGACCTTCTGGGTCTTCCCAAAACACCCCCAATTAGCTAACCCCAACTTTGTAGGTGATTTGGAGCTTCCCAAATGTGACATTTGGGATAGTACCTTTTGGCATTTTGTTGTAGGTCTATTCGTCCCACCCCAGAGCGAATACGAATCTGTGGCAAATTTTTTGACTGTTCCATTTGCAGTGCCCTCCTAAATCTAGATATTGGAGGAGCAAAAAGGAGTCTAGATTCATCAACGCAAGTTGCGATGATGTTTAGTCCGCCCATTTTAGTATCTGATACGAATCTATGGTGAATTTTGGGTATCCTCGTGCTTTCAGTGGCATCTAGAAAACTCTTGGGTTTCATAGTCTCAAAACAAGGCATCGAGGTGGATCCAAACAAAGTCAAGGCAATCCTTGAAATGATTCCCCCAAATACCATCAAGCAGCATAGAAGCCTGCAAGGAAAGGTCACATTAATTAAGCACTTCATAGCGCAACTATCTGACAAGTGCCGACCCATGAATAAATTATTGCACAAGGGGGTCGCATTTCACTAGGATGACGAGTGGCAGTCAGCCTTTGACGAAATTAAACAATACTTGGCTTTGCTGCCAATATTGGCATCACCTAGACCAAGAGTGTCGTTCTACTTATACATCTCAGCTACTGATGTGGCACTGGGTGCCATGTTAGCCTAGAAGAATGAAATTAAAAAAGAACAGGCTACTTACTATCTTAGTCGCACCCTGGTTAGTTATGAACTTAACTATGCATACGTCGATAAGCTCTATTTGGCAGTGGTTTTTGCTACCAAAAAGCTATGCCATTACATGCGTAGCAACAAGACATATGTTGTGTCTAAGGAGAATCCATTGTGGTACATGATGATTTGTACTTATCATAGTAGCCACACGATGAAATGGATCATGTTGTTGACGGAGTTTGACATAGAGTTTATTGGATAGAAATCCATAAAAGGTCAAGTCATAGCCAATCAACTAGAAGAGGCTCATCTTGAAGATGATCAGCCTCTGATCATAGAACTACCCGATGATGGGGTCTTCCATGTCTCAAAATCACCAGATTTTGATGATCTTGAGTCACAGGTCAACATAACCCTATTTTTCGATGGTTCTAAATGTGAGCAAGGAGGTGGTGCGGGAATTGTATTCTTCACACCACAAGGGGATCCAATGCCTCTGTCATTTAAATTAAATTTCCTGTGCACCAACAACAATGCAGAATACAAAGCCTTGCTCATAGGTCTTCAGATAACAATCACCATGAACATCAAATGATTGAACATCTTTGGCAATTTGCTATTAATTTTCAACCAAGTCAAAGGGGTATTCCAATGTAAATGCCTAGTTTTGCAGGCCTACAAAGCCCTTGTGGATAGATTCCTACAAATCTTGAATGGTACGATATCGAGGCACTCCCTCGATCATCGAATCATTTTGTGGAAACTATGGCCTCCTTGGGGTCATTTATCACGCAAGACATATCTGGTGATATGACAACCATTCAATTCAAAACACTATCACAATCAATGATGGAGTGTGCAAGCTTCGACTTGACACCAGGAATCCACTTGATCTAGATTGAACCATCCACGGACAAATTCTCTCGAATCCATGATTTTTTGAATCATGCTAACTGGGGGTCCTTGTTCTCCCCTACTCCCATTAATAGCAACACAACACTATTCTTACAAGTTCTTTCCCGATCAGCTTTTTCTAGGGATGAACTTCAAGAGGGATTGGATATTCATACCGTAGAGGTTTCAGATCAACAATATTGGTATACACCCATAAGGGACTACCTCAAGTTAGGTAACCTCCCACTTGGATTGACACAAGCCATGAAAAGATCATTTAAACAAAAAACGGCTAAACATGTCTTGTTATGAGACATTTTGTACTGTCGAAGCTATGAAGGAATATTCCTTCATTGCTTGGACCAGCAAGAGTCCACTTGGATGATCACCCAAGCGCATGATGGTACATGAGGTGGCCACTTTAGTGCTATGGCCATCGCAAAGTGTATTCTCTGCATGGGCTATTATTTGCCATCTTTAGAGCGAGATTGTTGCACATATGTAAGGAAGTGCGTGAAATATCAACACCATGCAAATTTGACACACGTGCCTTCTTAGGCCTTGTAGCCAATCCAATTGGCTTGGCCATTTTTGTAGTGGGGATTAGATCTAATCAGAAATATCTCTTCTACGTTGTCAGGCCATCACACGTTTATCATAACGGCCACATAGTACTTCACCAAATGTGTGGAAGCAATTTCGCTTACCTCTACGACTGTAACCCACATTTTGGAGTTCATTTTACATAATATCATATGTCATTTTGGTATTCCATCCAAGATAATCTCGAATAATGGGACGTCATTCAAGAACAAAGACGTGCGTGCTTTGACCACAAAATACAAAATTTAGCATAGTTTTTCAACACCCTATTATTTGTAGGCAAATGGGCAAGCAGAGGCATGAATCAAAACACTAGTTGCCATCCTCAAAAAGATAGTTGCAGACAGTCATAAGGATTGGCACATTCAAATCCCACTTGCCCTGTGGGCTTATCGCACTAGCATTTGGACACCCACTGGGGAAACTCCATTTTCATTAGTGTATGGCTTCGAGGCAGTCATACCTCTCAAGTTAGAAATCCCTTCCCTACACATATCAATGCAAGAGTTCATCGATGATGACACTGCACAACAGGCCCGTTTAGACCAGCTTACATTGCTCGATGAATGATGCGTTAATTCTCTTGAGAATTTATGTATCTATCAAGAGCAACTTAAGAAAGCATACAAAATGAAGGTTCACCTGAGGGATTTTTAGGTTGGTGACTTGGTCTTAAAAGAGAACCAAAAAAATTCTAACTTGCCACCCCATCTAAGGGACAAGTTCATGGCAAACTGGTTAGGTATGTATGTCATCCATAGTAAAATAGGACTTGGAACATACCAGCTCACCTATCTTGATGGAATCAAGGAACTAGAACCCTTGAACATCAGTAATTTGAGGCCATTCCATATTTAAAAGAGCCATAGCCCAAACCAAAAGCTCCAAGGATTCCAATAATCACTTGGTCAACCCCAAAACACCCCAAAGGTGCCCATTATCCCTTTGGTCAAACCAAAAGCTCCAAGGATTCCAATAATCGCTTGGTCAACCCCAAAAATCCCCAAAGGTACCCATCATCCCTTTGGTCAAACCAAATGCTCCAAGGGTTCCCACAATTGCTTAGTCAAAAATAAGAAAATTCAAAAAACAATAAAATCATCAAAAACAACAAAAATTTGCATCTAATTTTCATGCATACTCAACATACTCATCAAAAATCACTCAATCAAAAACACCAAAAAACATAGCTGCATTAGGCATCACATCCATACATTGCATATTTGTGGTAATACAGGTCAAGGCACCATAGACTGTAATTACTTGGCAAAACCATCATTTTCCACATTTCTCCATTCTATAAACAGTCCATCAAAAATAAATGCCATTCACATATTTTTCGCCATATCATAGTCGGTTCTCCTTTAATGTATCAAGAATTTTTGTCATTCAACTATCATTAGCTTTATAGCCACATACTATAAAAATTTAGACAGATTTTACAAAGGTGGAGTTCTACTTGTATCATACCTTGTTACATAGCATCCCACCACAAGTTAAAACACAAAAAAAAAATTCCAAAGTTGTGTGAACGAAAGATGAAACCTACAAAGCAATCCAGGTCACCATAAGAAAAACGGTTATCTTGCTCATCCCCCTATACGAATGACCCCAAGAATGCTAATATTTGGCAAAAGGACAAGCATCTTCCCTACCCAATTCCCCAAGAATCCCAAATCCTCAAAAGGTTGCAAAACATCAAAATTTTGCAAAAGTCAAAATTCCAAAAAATAAAATAAAATAAATAAATAAATAAATATTCACCTAAAAAGTGCATACATAAAAATGCACATACAATAGTGATTCTCATCACTCCATATTCAAATCCCTTGCTTAAAAGAAAAACAAAATAAACAATGATTTTTATTACTACAAAAGAGCAAGTATCCCAATACAATTGAAGAAAAGAAGAGAGTTAAACTTGAATCCCTGGAACTCTCAACATTCAGAAGGTCATGAGGTGAACCTCAGTATCGGTTTGGTGGATAACCTATCAGTCACTGGTGGTAAAACTCCCGCATGATGATATATCTGTCACATTAACTTTTGTGTAGATCAATGTTTGCATGTGGATGAGCTAGCTTGTGGTATCCTAGATAGCATCGTAGATTAATCCAACTACATACAACAAAGGAGTTAGTGGAGCTAATTAGGTGATCCTCAGTATAGGTTTGGTTGACATCCTATCTAGCACTGGTGGTATCCTAACAAATACCACATAAACAAACTCAATTGCACACATAGGGATGTGAAATAACTTGGTCAAATACAAGTCCGATTCATACCTTGTTCAAAAGTCTTATCAAATAAAGTATAGTCATGGCTAGTTAGTTAAAACATCTGAGTATCAAAAAATATTAACTACATTTCAAACCAACTATGCTATCTTTCATCCTTGCACACCATCAAAAAATACAAAAAGTAACATGTATACATAAAAAGTCATTTACCACAGCAATCGCCTAGGACAAAAAGCCATACGTTATGAACAGTCTATGGTGCCATTGCCAAAAATATCACAAATTCAATCCATTAATTCTAGTTGCATAGCATAACAATTATAAACATTTGCATTCATAATAACACATGCATACACCATTATAAATAAATGTGCATAAACAAAAAGGAACAAATACAAAGCAACAATTTCAAAAAACAGCCAAAACTACACAAAAATGCACCAAAACAAGCAATAAAATTTCCCGATGAGAGTGCTTTTGCACTCGACATTCCGAGAATGCAAAAAATATGTCGGGGTCACAAATCCTCACTATCCTACTCCCTAAGAAGGCTACCATAGCCGAAACGTTCCACAGGAGGCCGAATTTTCGAGAATGTCATCCCCAAATGGTGTCACAAAAAGGGTCAAAACCCAACCAAAAATAGCAATAACATTGTCGAACGAAGGCACCTTTGCACTTGACATTCTTGGCATACAAAATAGATGTTGGGGTCACAAATTGTCACTATCCTACTCCCTAAAAATGATACCATATTCGGACCGATCCACGGGAGGATGAATTTTTGGATAATTTAGCTCCAAAATGCGTCACAAAAAGGGTTAAAACCCACCAAAAATAGGTCCAAATGTTGGAAAACTGCACACACATTCAACGATAAATATTTGAAGGCACCCTTAAACAAGTCATCTTGGTTCAAGTGACTCATCACTTTTCTCATTTATTTCATTCCCTGATCGATTCGTCACTTGAGGGGGTAGTCACACTTAGTCACCAATCAACAAATACACAACCAATCAAGGAAATGGCATGCATTCAAAGAATCATTGACAAAGAGAATCACGCTCCTACTTGGGGCATCAAACAAGCAATAATCACAAGCTGATCAAACACTTGGCATTCATGAATCATGAACTCAAGGTTCCCATAGATAAAAGGTTGCACCCTTTGACTAATCATGATTGATCAATGTCCAAGCTCAAGTAACACCTCATCGAAAAAGGTTAACACTTGAATTGAGTTCCTTCACTCGTTAGAAGCAAGGATTCAAGAATGCATTTCCTTTCCATATTTTGGGAATCAAAAGTTGGTTAGGTTACTAAGGAACCCTAATCATTAGTGCTTTGGTTATATATTTTTGCTCAGCACTGCACCACGCACAACACTTCCCAAAAAGGTGCATCTATAGACACCAAAATAGCACCAATCCGATTATGTTACTGCAAACACTGATCACATTAACACACATAGTCACAGTCCCTAGGGCAGCCCCCAAAGGTTAAACAATGGTCCTAACCACTCTCACAACAGTTTTGAAAGGTTAGAGGTCAATTTGGCACATTTAGGCACTCTGCTTCATACTCGTTCCACCTAGGGACGATTACAAACTTCTATTCGCCCAACCTAGGGACAATTAGTAGTATTCGATCTAGGGTGGGGTGAATAGCAGGTTTGACAAGAAAAAAGTCAAATATTGATAAATGGTAGCTCAGATCCACCACTTAAATCTTCCTTCCTTGCATGGGAGTGTGAGTGAGCATTTTTTAGCTCTAGAGGCAGTTACAGGGGCAGTCATGAAGCCCCTAATCAGGGAGGAATCTTCTCCCTCCTAGGAAGGCATGATTGCCAAGTGGTGCCTCTGCATGCTCAATCACAAGAGACCTCTAGGTCTATAAATTGGTGAGTTTTCTCACCACAAAAGATATAGAGAAGGAGCATTTTGAGCAATGAAGTGCTACCATTTTACTTCCACACACACCTTTTGATTTGTGCCTTTCACATCCTTGATCTCTTTTGGAAGAGAGGTCATAGGGTGGTTATTGGAAGCACAAATCCGGAACCAAAACCCAAAATTTTGCCACAAAATCCTACCAAATTTACCGACAACACCCCACAAGATATTTTGGACCCATCCCAAGTGGATTGGTGCTGAAATTGGGCCCCAAATAGTGGGTTTCCTGCCCCTGGGTCCCCCCCACATTGCTGTAGTTCTAATCGCCCTGCCCCAGAGTGATTAGAAATCTATGGCAAATTTCCTTTATTTTATTTTTGCATCTGATTTTATGCTACTTAGATAGGTTGTCATTTAAATTTCACATCGTTTTGAGAATTTTTTATCATGTTTCTAACATTTTCTGCCTTTACTAACATGCAGGTAGCATCATAAAATTCTTGATGATAGAGGCCAAATTGGAAAAATCTAAACTTCTGGGTCTTCCCAAAACATCCCCAATTAGCTAACCCTAACTTTGCAGGTTATTTGGAGCTTCCCAGATGTGACATTTGGGACATTGATTTTTTGCATTTTGTTGCAGGTCTATTCGTCCCACCCTAGAGCGAATACGAATCTGTGGTGAATTTTCCGACTGTTCCATTTGTAGTGCCCTCCTAGATCTGGATATTAGAGGAGCAGCAAGGATTCCAGATTCATCAATGCAAGCGATGGTGACATTTGGTCTACCCATTTTACATGTGGGCACACGAAATAAGGAATCGCATCTATGGGTGTGACAAGAACACATTTAACGCTCCTAGCCCTTGAAAAGGGAGGAGACCGATTGTAACCGAGTTCTGAAGCATATTAATAAAAAGGGCTATCTTCCATATTGAATTTTTATTTGGTTTTGATTCGTTTATGCCTCTTTCCTTTCATGCACTTTCAATTCATAGGATTTAGCGTTATCTTTTGTTTCATTCACATCGCATATTGGCTTTTCCTTTTTGTTTCCATATCCTCGTGCTTTCAAGGACGAATAGATCTTTGTGCAGTTTTAGGACAGAAAATCAGAACCAGTAGATTTGGGTAGAGAAGAGGTAGAGGTCCTAAAATATTTCTGTCATTTTTTGCTTTAAGTTTTTTGTTTTCTGGTTACTTGCTTGCTTAGGTAAAGTTATTTTTACTACCTGTTGCTTTATTTTATGAAAAATAAAAATAACCCCACACACCACATGGAAATTTAAACACCAAGGAGCTAGTCGTAAAACCCAGCCCTTGATCAAGACCAATGGTGGGTTTCATCACCACCTTGGCTTAAATTTTTTCATTCACAACCTCGATCGCTACTGTTGCTAGATGTAAATCTTGACAAAAGCTGACCGAGTGTAGCTGGGGTGATTCCCAATGCATGAGGATAAGTCTTCTATGGTAGGTGTCAAAAATAGGGTGATTCCCCTTTTGTACCGCTTACATTCCATGTACCATCTGCTCTCACGTACCAACACTTTCCCTCACATAAGGGTGGGTATATAGAGAGGTTGGTATATCGGCATAGCAATGGTATATCAAAGGGGTGACCATTTTTGGGAGTCATAAGAGCCATCATATTGCATTTAAACGTTCTTTACAAAAGATGTCAAAACAAAAATCAAAACACACTAAACTAGGTTTAGAGCACACCTTTAATCTTTAAACGAGATAATCATTACTTTGTGTGTGTGATATTTTCTGTTTAGTGTAGCATAAAAATCATAAAAAGAAACAAAAATTTACGCATCTCGTAGGGAAACACCACCATGGTGTACACCCATAGACAAGCACAATCATGGTTAGGAGCTGTGGAGAGTGTACAAGGGGGCACAAGTCACCTCCGCTATAGCCCCAAGGACTTGGTCATACCACCTTGGTGGCCTAACCCACAAGAGAGTCCACATCGTCTCATTTTAGAATGGGACTATAGAGGCACCCATTTGAGGTACATGCCCATCCAACATAGACCCTTTCAGGAGGAGTCCTTACATGTGGCACTCAATATAAATGGGAAGGATCCGTTAGAAGCTTGGTATGAGTGGCCACCATGTGATGAATTGCTAGAACAACAGAGGGTCCATGAGGAGAGGCCACATGATTATGTCATCCCTCCTTTACCCCCCATCACTGTTAGAAACAATAGGCAAAATCCAAAGCACAAGGTTCCTCAAATAGGGCAATCCAAATCTACCCACCCATTTCACATATATGAAAGGGAGCATGAGGAAGACCATTACATTCCTTAAGAGCAATACACAGCATGAGAGCAATGCGCCTCTACACCTGCTATCTACCAAAATCACCCACTAAGGCCAGAGCCTTGATTGAATGGCACCAACCTCGACAGAGGGAAGCGATCTATAGAGATATCGAATCATCATGACCAAGATAAATGCGTAGGAGAGGAATCTAGACCTCCTAGACTCAATATGGTGGAAAAAATTGACCTGGCAGTCACCAGACATGCTGCCCGCCAAGCATAGATCACGCAGCTTGAGAAAGACCAATAGTAGCTAGAGCATCTATATCGCCTTAGAAAAGAGTGCATTCGGTGCCAAACAGATGAGCTGCTCCATAACACTATGCCTAAGAGGGTTCCAACCCCTCATACCCAAAGAGCAGAACCATATGAGAGGTGCAACCCCTTTGTACGAGACAGGTCCCCACAACCTTACCAAGTGCTGCTTTCGAGACCTCCTAGACCTGAGTGGGAGGCCACTCCTAGGAACAATGATGGGCACCCTCCACGGGGACCCACCCATGGTCATATGTATCATCTATAAACTCCTCAAGAAGCCTATGAGGAGTATGATCAAGAAGAAGAGTGGGCCAAAATACCCTACCAAGGCAGAGGGGCCACTATCCGGCCATCCCTCCATAGTCCTCAAGTGTCCCACAACCTTCAACGGGAGTAAAATATGGAGGAAGAAATTAAATATTTTGATGCATATAAAGTGCTTCTAGAGCACTTGGAGTCTATGGAGACTAAGAATTCTAGGCCCAAAAATCCCACTTTACACCAACTTCGCAGCCATCATGTGCATCCGTCAGTGCCGACACCCCCTTACCCTGAACACTTTAAACTGGCTCAGTTGGAAAAATTTAGAGGGGAGGAAGATGCCCAAGAGCATGTGACTAGATTCCTAAGCCAATTATTTGGAATTTAGGACAATGATGCTTTGCTATTAAGAACATTCATCACCACGTTCATAGGCCCTACCTCGAATTGGTTCACTCAATTGCCAAAGCACAACATTAGTAACTTATATCAGCTAGTGGATGCATTCCTCGAATGCTTCACCTTCAACACCAAGAAGAAGGCATCACTAAGCAACCTAGCTAGCCTGAGGAAGTATGAGGAAGAAACCATGGTAGCCTATGGGAACCGATGGGGGACTTTGCTTTCAAAGCTGCCCTACCTCCCTCCTATGTCCGACCTCACCCAAATGTTCTCAAAGAGCTGTTTGAGATTGATCTTTGTGCTATTGCAACTGCAAAAATATGCCACTTTAGAGGAAGCTCTGGCACAAGCCAAAATCATTGAGGATATCAATATTCAGGATGATGAGATAGACAAGCCAAAGAAGAAAGAATGGTCTAAGAACACCAAAACCGGGACCACGTAATAGAAACCCGTTGTGGTCAATAAGGTTGCTATAAATGTCCCTAAGCCTGCACAAGCAACATAGCCCCAAAAGTCTAACTATTAGGCCATGCCTATTAATAGTTACGACAGAGAAAATTAGAGGCAAGAAAAAAATTAGCAGCGTCACCCTAGGCGATAATTCACACCTTACATAAAGTCCAGAAACTCCCTGTTTGACCGCATGTCAGTGTAAAACATGATTAACCTGCTCGATATTTAACCCATACACCCCAATGTGCCAAAACCTAAGGGCTACAATGAATAATTGTACTGCAAGTTCCATATACGGAAGGGACATGACCTTAATGCATGTTGGAGGTTTAAAGGCTTGGTGCAAGACCTAATTGATAACAAGACATTAGCGATAGATAATCCCATGGCACCAAGCAATCAACAAATGGAGGTCTTCAAATAATCCTTGCCTACCCATGATGTGTGGGAAAATATCCTAAAAGTCAATGAGGTCACACAAAACTACCTCATGCAAGGGTATGTAGGGATGATCAGTATAGTGACTCAGAATGAGAGATACCCGAGCACAACTGCCCCCACGACAGCTACATGAGAGGTGCCAAAAATGTCATAACCGCAACAGCACCTTGTACCACCTCCTCTGCCTAGACCATTTGCCACAATTTGGACCAAACTCACCCAGAGTTTGAGGACCACATCGTCTAGGCTCTCCATCTACAAGCTCATACAACAATTAATGCCCCATCGGGAGGCTCTAATGGAGATACTAAAAGCCATCGAGTTGCAACCCCATGAAGCAAAAACCTTCAACAACATTGTAGGACATGTCAAACGATGCACTGAGCTAGTCATCACCTTTCGAGAGGATGAATTGAAATCAGTGGCTAGTGACATGGTGGATCCACCCCTGCATGTCATCGTGCGGGTCAACAAGATTTCGTACAAGAGGGTATTTGTGGACACCAACTCTTCCATTAATATCATTACAATAGTGGCCTTGAAACACCTCAAGTTTCTTACATCTCACATAGTGGCCTCCACCTATACACTACGAGCATTCAATGATGCAATATGCTCGACAGTTGGCACAATTGTCCTACCCATCCAAGTTGGACAAAAGACTATACCTACATTGTGCCACATCTTGGAGGGTGAGATGGCCTATAACATCTTGCTGGGTTGGCCATGGATCAGGGACATGAAGTGTGTCCCTTCGATAGCTCATCAGTGGTTAAAGTATACATTTTAAGGGCAGGTGCATGTAGTCCTGGTGGACTTAGAACCCTTCAAGTATTACAATACAATGCAGATGATGTCGCAATAAACCCTTCCATCAATGCATTTGGATTTTTAATTGAATCCATCTAAACAGGGTGTGATTTCACAGACATCCCTGGTAACAAGTCCATCAAAACCCCAGTCGGGTCCATCTTCATCATCTGGTCCACCAATGATGCCACCTATGGCGGCCAAATAGAAGGGCAAAGGGAAGAAACCTCTAGAAGAGGCGCAACCTCTAGAAGAGGTACCGCCATAAGTATCAATCATCTCCACTATGGATATGTGATGCAGGAGCATCCGGTGACAGTAGAGCAATATTGCATCCTCCAATTTTTTTTTCTAAGTTTTCTAAGTACTTTGTATTCCAAATTTTTATAAGTACTTTTTATTTGTGTTTATTTCATTTCTTTCCCGAAGCAGAAGTTTTGTCGCAAAGTTGCAACATCCAAAGGAAACTTGCAAGGCATAGACAAGTTTTGTCACAATATCATGACGTCACGATATCGCGACGTCGCGATATCGCGACGTCACGATATCACAACATTTTTTTGGAACTAAGGCAAGGGGGGAACTTCGTCATGATATCGTGACGTCATGATATCACGACGTTATTTGCGGACTAAGGTGCGGGGGAAGTTTGGTCGTGATATCGTGACGTCGCGATATTGTGACGTCACGATATCACGACATTATTTGTGGACTAAGGCATGGGCGAAGTTTTGTCACGATATCATGATGTTATTTATAGACTAAGGTATGGGTGAATTTTGGTCGTGATATTGCGACGATATTTGCAAATGAAGGCAAGGCGGTAGTTTGGTCACGATATCGTGACATGTCATGATATCGTGGCCTGATGGAAGCAAATCAAATTGGACACGTGGATGGCCACACACGCATGGGAAATGAGACAACAATCATAGGAGAATATTCTGACAAGTATGTCGGCCACGCATGCATTGAAATTCTGACAAAGCGGCAGTTGTAGGGCATGGGCAACTGGATGAGGCAGCAGTTTCAGGAGAACAGTCTGACAAAGCGGCGATTGCAGGTCATGGGCAACCTTGCAAGCACAGAGGATCGGGGCCTCAATAAAAACCCAAAAATTGTAATGAGAGGGGTTGGCAAACTGTAGATTGCGGGAATATTTCTTTGTAAAAATCTTTCGAAGCTATTGAAAGAACAATTCATCTCTGGTTTTTCCGTGCATTTTAATGCTGTATTTTTTTGTACTTTGTTGTACTCCGTCAAGTGGTATCAGAGCCAGAAGTTCCTGAGTGTGTAACAGATCGCCGAAAGTGAGGCAGTTACACCAGGATTTGTGGAAGGGCTCGTGAAGGAGTAAACAGAATGCCTCCAAGAAGAAACCCGGTTGGCGGGAGAGGCATGGCGGCAGCAGAAGAAGAAATCCGAGTTTTGTAGAGACAAATGCAAGCTCTGCAAGAAGAGATTCGTAGAGGATTACAGCTAAGAAGAGATGAAGGTAGTGAAGAGGAAGATGACGAAGAAGAGGACCAACCTGAGGAAGAAGAGGAAGCAGTAGATCCGGCATCAGCCAGACTGTACAAAGCCATATCCCAGATTGGGAAAAGGCCGAAGATGGAAGTTTCCACATATTTCGGGAACCTGGATCCGGAGGAATTGATCGACTGGATCAACGATCTGGAAGAATACTTTGAGTACGAGGAAGTAGAGGACCCTGATAGGGTCAGATTCGCTAAGACCAAACTGAAGGGTCATGCCAGCATATGGTGGAAGGGAGTACAGCTGGAGCGAAATAGAAGAGGAAAAGAAAGAATAACAAAATGGGAACGGATGGTAGAAAAACTGAAGAGACAGTTCATCCCCGGTGATTATGAGTTAGACCTGTTAAAAAAAATGCAAGGTTTGAGGCAAGCAAGTAAGTCTGTAAAAGAATATACAGAAGAGTTCCATAAAATTATGATCAGAACAGGCCACTCAGAAGCCAATAAGGAAAAGGTAGCCCGTTATATTAACGGATTACGAACAAGTATTCAAGAGGAATTAAGTCTGGTCAGAATGACCACCATAGAGGACGCTTACCAGTTTGCCCTAAGAGTTGAAGAAAAACTCAATAGAAGGTTTGAGAACAAGCAAAGAGGAAGAGGTCATGGTGGAAGAACTGGTGGAAGACGGAATGAAGATTCTCAGAAGAATGGAGAAAGTAGCAGTAATCGGGAACAAAGAGGAGAAAATAACTACCGCCCCCGTAATCAGAACAATGATTACCGAAGGGGAAGGGGCAGAGATGGACGTGGCCAGGGAAGAGGCAGATTCCGTGGAACTTGTTTCCAGTGTGGAGAAGAGGGACATCACCAATATGAGTGTCCACAGCAACAAGCAAGGATTAATAGGAGGCCGAAAGGTAATGCCAGAGCCGCGATCGCTGATGAAGATGTTAGATCTAAACATTCTGAAGAAGCAGAGAGAGGAGAAGCAATGATCGTGAGGAGAGTCCTGCTGAATAAGGAGGAGGACACAGATCAGAGGAAAAGCTTATTTCGCACAAGGTGTAAATGTGCGGGTAAGATTTGCAATATTATTATTGACAACGGTAGCACGGATAACCTGGTTTCAGAAGGAATGGTTACAAAGCTACAACTGGAGAGGAAGAGACACCCGCATCCATACCGGATCACGTGGTTGCAGAAGGACCATAGGGTCTTAGTCAGTGAGCAATGCCTGGTGAAATTCAGTATTGGGACTTACCGTGATGAAGTCCTGTGCGACATCCTGCCCATGGATGCTTGCCATTTGCTATTGGGAAGGCCATGGCAGTTTGACAGGTGTGCGGTTCATGATGGTCATGCCAACACCTACTCCATAACAAAGAATGGAACACGTCATAAGCTAAAACCCCTGAAGGAGGTGGAAGAAAAGGTATGTGGCAGTGCCAGAATTTGCTTAGTTGACGGGAGGAAATTTTTAGATGATTTAAAGCATGAACATTTGTGTTATGCAATAATTCCTAGAGTTAGGGAGAATGAATGCAAAGATACCCCAGCAGAAGTCCTAGATCTGTTGGAAGAATTTCTAGATATTGTGTCTGATAATGTGCCTGAGGGTTTACCCCCAGTAAGGAAGATCAGCCACCATATAGATTTGGTGCCAGGATCGAGCTTACCAAATAAAGCTGCACACAGAATGACGCCTGTAGAAACTGAGTTAAACAGGCAGGTCCAGGAGTTGCTGGAGAAGGGACTGATTCGGGAAAGTTTGAGTCCATGCACAGTACCTGCAGTGCTAGCACCAAAGAAATATGGAGAGTGGAGAATGTGTACAGATTCTCGAGCCATCAACAAGATCACAATAAAATACAGATTTCCATTGCCAAGAATGGATGACATAATGGACTGTTTAAGTGGAGCGGAGTACTTCACCAAGATTGACCTCAAGAGTGGCTACCATCAGATCCGTGTCAGAGAAGGAGATGAGTGGAAGACAGCCTTCAAGACCAGAGAGGGTCTGTATGAGTGGTTGGTCATGCCATTTGGGCTGTCCAATGCACCAAGTACCTTCATGCGGCTGATGAATGAGGTACTAAAGGAATTTTTAGGCAAATTTGTTATTGTCTATTTAGATGATATATTAATATTTAGCAGAACCCTGGAAGAGCACCTGATGCACATCAGAAGGGTTTTTGTGAAGCTGCGGGAGGAGCAGTTATTAATAAATCTGAAAAAGTGTAATTTTGTAAAGAAAGAGTTAGTGTACCTGGGATTTGTCATCTCAGCAGAAGGTCTAAAAATGGACCCGGAGAAGGTGAGAGCCATCATCGAATGGCCTACCCCGAGAAGCACAATAGAGGTTAGATCATTTCATGGTCTAGCCAACTTTTACAGAAAGTTCATTAGAAACTTCAGCAGCATTTGTGCACCCCTCACAGAAACAATGAGAGGGGATAAGAAGGAGTTTAAGTGGACCGAGGGAGCAGATAGAAGCTTTGATCTGTTAAAGAAGAAGGTCACAGAACAACCTATTTTGGCACTTCCAGACTTTAACAAGGTATTTCAAGTGGATTGTGATGCCAGTGGTAGTGCAATAGGAGCTGTACTAAGTCAGGAAGGCAGACCTGTTGCTTACTTTAGTGAGAAACTCAATGATGCCAGAAAAAAATATTCAGTTTATGATCAAGAGTTTTATGCAATGGTTCAGGCTCTGAAGAAGTGGAGGCATTATTTATTGCCAAAGGAGTTTGTTCTATTTACTGATCATCAGGCTTTACAGTACATTAACAGCCAAACAAAACTGAATCAAAGGCACTTGAAGTGGGTGGAGTTCCTCCAAAGTTATACCTTTGTGCTGAAGCACAGAAGCGGGAAATCAAACAGAGTTGCAGATGCCTTAAGTAGAAGGCAGAATTTGCTGATTAAAATGACAGTGGAAGTAGTAGGATTTGAAGAACTAAAGGGTTTGTACCCTGAAGATCCAGATTTTGCAGAAGCCTGGACGGCTTGCTTGACACCTATTACTGTGGACAGGACAAAATGGTTGGATTTTCTAATCCAAGATGGAATGTTGTTCAGAGGAAGTAAATTATGCATTCCAAGGAGTTCCATGCGGGAAAACTTAGTCAAGGAGAAACACAGTGGAGGACTGGCCGGACATTTTGGCCGGGATAAGACAATTGCTCTGGTGAGTGAAAATTACTATTGGCCACAACTACAGCAAGATGTGAAAAAGTTTGTACAGAGTTGTAGAATATGCCAGATGGCAAAGGGCGAAAGACAGAACACGGGATTATATCAGCCATTGCCTGTACCTGAAAGACCATGGGAGGACGTCAGCATGGACTTCGTCCTCGGATTGCCGAGAACACAGAGGGGAAATGATTATGTATTTGTAGTAGTTGACAGATTTTCCAAGATGGCACATTTTATTCCCTGCCAGAAAACAAGTGATGCGATTCACATTGCAGGGTTATTTTTCAAGGAAGTGGTACGACTTCACGGTCTACCGAAGAGCATTGTTTCTGACAGAGATACAAAATTTGTTGGGTATTTCTGGAGAACTTTGTGGAAGAAGTTGAAGACAGATCTGAAATTCAGTTCTGCATACCACCCACAGACTGATGGATAGACAGAGGTGGTAAATAGAAGTCTGGGTAATTTATTGAGATGCTTGATAGCAGATAAACCCAAGGGATGGGATTTGGTTTTACCATAGGCGGAATTTGCATATAACAATTCTGTCAATAAGAGCACAAATAAATCTCCATTCCAGGTCATATATGGAAACAACCCAAGAAATGTTTCTGAGCTGAGAAAATTGGGAAAAGGGGAAAAGTGCAGTGCCGAGGCAGAGGAATTTGCGGAACATATGAAAAGTCTGCATGAAGAAGTAAAGAAACAAATTATAAAAATGAATACTCAATATAAGACAAGAGCAGACCAGAAGCAGCGGTTCAAAGAGTTCGAAGTAGGAGATGAAGTCATGGTCCATCTCAGGAAGGAAAGATTTCCTGCCAAAACTTATAACAAATTAAAGATGAAGAAGTTTGGGCCATGCAGAATAATGGAAAAACGGGAGTCAGGAAATGCATATGAAGTGGAATTGCCAAGTTGGCTTGACATTTCACCTATTTTTAACATTTCAGATTTAGTGGAATACCATGAGGGAGAGAGTACAGAGGCACCAAGTACAGAGTTATGGCAAATTCCAGCATCTACTCCAACCACAGACGAGGTCGAGGAAATATTAGACACTCGTGAAGGCAGAAGCACCAGGAACAAACAGTATTCTGAATATTTGATAAAGTGGAAGGGCAGACCTGTAGAAGATGCAACTTGGTTGTCGAAGACAGAGGTTGACCGCCTGGGTCTTCCCCTAACAGAACAGAAGTGAGGATCACTTCTCAATTTACCCCGGGTGTCTGATGCAGGAGCATCCGACGACAGTAGAGCAATCTTGCATCCACCAATTTTTTTCTAAGTTTTCTAAGTACTTTGTATTCCAAATTTTTATAAGTACTTTGTATTTGTGTTTATTTCGTTTCTTTCCCGAAGCAGAAGTTTTGTCGCAAAGTTGCGGCATCCAAAGGAAAATTGCAAGGCATAGACAAGTTTTGTCGCGATATCACGACATTTTTTTGGAACTAAGGCAAGGGGGGAAATTCGTCATGATATTGCGACATCGCGATATCACAACGTCACGATATCGCGATGTCATGATATCATGACATTATTTGCGGACTAAGGCACGGGGGAAGTTTGGTCATGATATCGTGACGTGACATTATTTGTGGACTAAGGTGCAGGAGAAGTTTGGTCACGATATCGTGACGTCATGATATCACGACATCGCGATATCACGATGTTATTTGTAGACTAAGGCACGGGCGAAGTTTGGTCACGATATCGTGATGTCATGATATCACGACGATATTTGTAGACGAAGGCAAGGCGAAAGTTTGGTCGTGATATCGAGACATGTCACGATATTGCGGCCTGGTGGAGGCAAATAAAATTGGACATGTGGATGGCCACGCGCACATGGGAAATGAGACAACAATCACAGGAGAATATTTTGACAAGTATGTCGGCCACGCATGCTTTTAAAATTCTGACAAAGCGGCAGTTGCAGGGCATGGGCAACTGGATGAGGCAGCGGTTTCAGGAGAACAGTCTGACAAAGCGGCGATTGCAGGTCATGGGCAACCTTGCAAGCACAGAGGATCGGGACCTCAATAAAAACCTAGAAATTGTAATGAGAGGGGTTGGCAAACCGTAGATTGCGGGAATATTTCTTTGTAAAAATCTTTCGAAGCTATTGAAAGAACAATTCATCTCTGGTTTTTCGGTGCATTTTAATGCTGTATTTTTTTGTACTTTGCTGTAATCCATCAAGATGCCTAGAAAAATGGAATTCAATGTTCCTAGTTCACCCGACATGGAGTGGAATCAGGAAGAACTTCTATTCCCTCCCCCTAAATCACCAAAAATCATCATTAAAATGGCCAATACAGGCCTGGGGGAGTATCTGGTGTGGAATATTTTGGCAACACCCGCACTGGAGTCCATGCAGGACATGGGGAGACCTCGCCTCCCCATCGGTACCATTGTTCCTCTAGGCTACTCGCCGAATTAGACAAACTTTGTGTATGGGGGCCTTGATCATGGTATTGAACTAGACATGCAAGAGGATGAAGATGAAGAGCCCTTTGTAGAAGATGTCAACTATTTGTCAAACCCAGACTTCACTTTGAGATACCTTGGCCAATGCAATTGGCATGGATATGGGTTAGGCAGATATGAGCAAGGAGTGCGTGTTCTTTGCCAACCAAGATACCAAATGCCATACGACAAGTTAGGAGTAGGGTTCAACCACCCCCTCCCCTTGGAAATTTTGGTAGAGAACATGCAAGGCCTAGGGATAGGCAATAAGGAGGGATTGGCATTAGATCCATATGCCAACCCTAACATGACATATACACTAGGGGATTATCTCCCATTGTTGATGAACAACCTTGTTGACCTCAAAAACCCTTTCCCTTTGCTCGAGAGAGGAGAAAGCTCGAGATATCACCTACAAGAGAGGCATAGGCAAGGTCAGGAAGGATCTTCAGAAGACAAATCATAATATGAGATAGCACCATGGGACCCCTTTGAATCAGATAAAAATCACTCATAAGTGATCCCCATGGATGATTATCAGGAAAGCCTCTTGGTAATGTTCCCTTTGGTGGCCCCCATCGAGCAAGTGCCACCACAAGAAAATTAGGCCCCACAACAGAGAGCGAAACAACCCCAATGGGGCCAGATCAATTTGCTCAAGCAAGACGAGCCTCTGATGTCTCAAACAATTGTTGGATCCAATGAAGGCCTTTGGATTTTTGACAGTTATTATGAATATGAAACTGAGATGGCCTATCTCAATCATATGCGATAGCAACAATACCCTTTTGAGATTGACGATATATTTGAACAACTAAACATAAGGCCAGGGCATGAGTGGCACATAAACCCAGTGCAGTGGGACCAAGTGTTGAATCTTCCACTTTGGGCATACGAAGAGAACCTACCGCCCAGAGACCCTATAGAGATATCAGTGTCGAGGGCAAACCCTATATTCCTATCCACACATAGGGCCAATCCATTCATGCCAATACCTCCAGAGCTAGATCCGAAGCACAAATATCATCCAGAATATCCAAGTCATCACACCCACGGTAATGGAGACAAAAATCATTTCATCAACATGATCTCCATTGACTTAACCGCCCCCATTCACAATTTGGTCGATCCAGCATAGTCATTGTATCTAGACATATATGCCATAGACTGGGATCGCATCAATTAACCACCATCCCCATCAGAGTACCGACATTTCGATGAAATGCTTTATTTCACCCCAGGGTCAACTTAGGATATCTTCCATGCTGAAGGGGGACCCGAGGTTCCTAATGATGATCTTAACTCAGCAAATGATATCCACTTGATCCCAACTCGACACCAGTTGGAGGATGGATCCACATGTCAATTAAGGAGACGACTGACATAGACATCAGCTCTAATCCAATGAATCCACAGACTATGTAGCCATCTTGTGCATCTGTTAGTGTTGGCACCCCCTTACCCTGAACACTTTAAACTACCTAAGTTGGTAATATTTAGAGGGGAGGAAGATGCCCAAGAGCATGTGACTAGATTCCTAAGCCAATGCTTTGGAATTCAGGAAAATGATGCTTTGCTATTAAGAACATTCATCACCATGTTCGTAGGCCCTAACTCAGATTGGTTCACTCAATTGACAAAGCATAGCATTAGTAACTTAGATCAGCTAGTGGATGCATTCCTCGAATGCTTTTCCTTCAATACCAAGAAGGCATCAGTAAGTGACCTAGCCAGCCTCAAGAAATATGAGGAAGAAACCATGGCGGCCTATGGGAACCAATGGAGGACTTTGCTCTCAAAGTTGTTCTACCTCCGTCCTATGTCTGACCTCACCCAAATGTTCTCAAAGAGCTATTTGAGATCAATATTTGTGCTATTACAGCTGCAACAATATGCCACTTTAGAGGAAGCTCTGGTGCAAGCCAGAATCATTGAGGAGATCAAGATTCAGGATGGTGAGATATCCTAGCCAAAGAAGAAAGAATGGTCTAAGAACCTCAAAATAGGTACCATACAACAGAAACCCTCTACGGTCAATCAGGTTGCTATAAATGTCCCCAAGCCTGCACAAGAAACACAACCCCAAAATGCTAACTATCAAGTGGTGCCTCTTAACAGTTACAACAGAGAAAATTAGATGCAAGAACAAAATTAGAAGCATCACCCTAGGCAAAAATTCACACCTTACATAGAGTCTAGAGACTCCCTGTTTGATCGCTTGTCAATGGCAAACTTGATTAACCTGCCCGATATTCAACCCATAGACCCCAATGCACAAAAACCTAAGGGCTACAGGGAATACTTGTATTGTAGGTTCCATAGACGGAAGGGACATGACCTTAATGTATGTTGGAAGTTTAAAGGCTTGGTGCAAGACCTAATTGATAACAAGACATTAGCAGTAGATAATCTCGTGGCACCAAGCAATCAAAAAATGGAGGTCTTCAAAGACCCCTTGCCTGCCCATGATGTACAGGAAAAGACTCTATAAGTCAATGAGGTCACACAGAACTGCCCCATGTAAGGATATGTAGGGATGATTAGTATAGTGACTCAAAATAAGAGATACCCGAGCACAACTGCCCCCGTGGTAGCTATAGGAGAGGTGCCAACAACATCACAACCACAACAACACCTTGCATCACCTCCTCTGCCTAGACTAGTGGCCACAATTCAGACCAAACTCACCTAGAGTTTGAGGACCACGTCGGCTAGGCTCTCCATCTACGAGCTCATACAACAATTAATGCCCCATTGAGAGGGTCTAATGGAGATACTAAAAGCCATCAAGTTGCAACCCCATGAAGCAAACTCCTTCAACAACTTCATGGGACATGTCAAACAATGCACTAAGCCAGTCATCACCTTTTGAGAGGATGAATTGAAATTAGTGGCTGGTGACATGGCGGATCCACCCCTGCACATCATCGCACGAGTCAATGGGATTCCATACAAGAGGGTATTGGTGGACACTGGCTCATCCAGTAATATCATTACAACAACGACCTTGAAGCACCTCAAGTTGCCCGCATCTCACATAGTGACCTCCACCTATACACTACGAGCATTCAATGATGCAATATGCTTGACAGTTGGCACAATTGTCCTACCCATCCAAGTGGGACAAAAGGCTATACCTACATTGTGCCACATATTAGAGGTTGAGATGGCCTATAACATCTTATTGGGTCGGCCATGGATTAGGGACATGAAGTATGTCCCTTCGATAGCTCATCAGTGCTTAAAGTATACATTTGAAGGGTAGGTGCATGTAGTCCCGGTGGACTTAGAACCCTTCAAGTATTACAATACAGTGCAGCTGATGTCGCAATCAACCCTTCCATCAACACATTTGGATTTTCAATTGAATCCATCTAAACAGGGTCCGATTTCGTAGGCATCCTCTATAACAAGTCCATAAAAACCCCAGTCGGGTCCATCTTCATCATCTGGTCCTCCACCAACGATGCCACCTATGGCAGCCAAATAGAAGGACAAAGGGAAGAAACCTCTAGAATATGTGCAACCTCTAGAAGAGGTACCACCATCAGTATCAACCATCTCTACTAAAAATATGCCTAGCAGAATGGAAGTCGAGGCTCCTAGTTCACCCAACATGGAGTGGACTCAGGAAGAACTTCCATTCCCTGCCCATAAATCGCAAAAAATCACCATTGAAATGGCCAATACGGGCCTAGGGGAGTATCTCGTGTGGAATATTGTAGCAACACCCACACTGGAGTCCATGCAGGACATGGGGAGACCTCGCCTCCCCATCGGTACCATTGTTCCTCTAGGCTACCCGTAGAATTAGACAAACTTTGTGTATGGGGGCCTTGATCATGGTATTGAACCAGACATGCAAGTGGACGAAGATGAAGAGCCCTTTGTAGAAGATGTCAACTATTTTTCAAAACCAGACTTCGCTTTGAGATACCTTGGCCAATGCAATTGGCATGGATATGGGTTAGGCATATATGAGCAAGGAGTGCCTGTTATTTTCCAACCAATATACCAAATGCCATACGACAAGTCAGGAGTAGGGTTCAACCACCCCCTCCCATTGGACATTTTGGTAGAGAACATGCAAGGCCTAGGGATAGGCAATAAGGGGGGATTGGCATTAGATCCATATGCCAACCCTAACACAACATATACACTAGGGGATTATCTTCCATTGTTGATGACCAACCTTGTTGACCTCAACAATCCTTTCCCTTTTCTCAAGAGAGGAGAAAACTTGAGAGCTCACCTACAAGAGAGGCATAGGCAAGGTCAAGAAGGATCTTCAGAAGATAAATCATAATATTAGATAGCACCATGGGACCCATTCAAATCAGATAGCAATCACTCATAAGTGACCCCCATGGATGATTATTAGGAAAGCCTCTTGGAAATATTCCCTTTTGTGGCCCCCATCGAGCAAGTGCCACCACAAGAAAATCAGGTCCCATCGTAGAGAGCAGAACAACCCCAATGGGGCTAGATCAATTTGCTCGAGCAAGATGAGCCTCTGATGTCTCAAACAGTTGTTGGAGCCAATGAAGGCGTTTGGATTTTTGATAGTGATTATGAAGATGAAACTGAGATGGCCTATCTCAATCATATGTGACAACAATAATATCCCTTGGATAATGACGACATATTTGAACAACTAAAAATAAGGCCAGGGCATGAGTGGCACATAAACTCAGTGCAGTGGGACCAAATGTTGAATATGCCACTTTGGGTATACGAAGAGCACCTACCGCCCAAAGACCCTATAGAGATATCAGTGTCGAGGGTAGACCTTGTCTTCCTATTTGCACATAAGGCCAATCCATTCATGCCAATACCTCCAGAGCCAGATCTGGAGCACAAATATCATCTAAAATGTTCGAGTCATCACACCCGTGGTAATGGAGACCAAAATCATTTCATCAACATGATCTCCATTGACTTAACCGCCCCCATCCACAATCCGGCCAATCTAGCATAGTCATTGTATCTAGACACAGATGCCATATACTGGGATCACGTCAATTCACCACCATCCCCATCAGAGTACTGGAATTTTTATGAAATGCTTCATTTCACCCTAGGGCCAACTCAAGATATCTTCCACTCTGAATGGGGACCCGAGGTTCCTAACGATGATCTTAACTCAGCAAATGATATCCACTTGATCCCAACTCCACACCAGTTGGAGGACAGATCCCACATGTCGATCGAGGAGACGACTGACGTAGACATTGGATCTGATCCAATGAATCCATAGATTATCAAGCTGAGGGTAAGTCTATCCCTCGAAGAGCAAGCTGACTACATTGCCCTTCTCAAAGAGAAGGAGGTTTTTGCATGGTCCTACAAAGACATGTCGGGGCTAGATCCGCAACTAGTCATGCATAATCTAACGCTTGATCCGATAGTCAAGCCAATAAAGCAAAAACTATGTAAGCTGTACCCAACAATGGCATTAATGATCAAAGATGAATTACAAAAGCTGTTGGATGCATAGTTTGTCATCTATGTGGATTACCCACCATGGATGTCCAACATGGTGCCTATCAAAAATCCTGACGAGAGGATTCGCATATGAATAGATTTTTGAGATCTAAACAAAGCGAGTCCTACGAATGATTTCCTCTTGTCGAACATTGATGCATTGGTATACACTACAACAGGTCACAAAATGATTTCTCTCATGGATGGTTTCTTAGGATACAATCAGATTCGTATCAATCTCGAGGACTAACTAAAAATGGCGTTCACAATGCCTTGGGGGACATTTTGCTATAAGGTCATGCCTTTTGGCCTTAAAAATGCTGGTGCCACCTACCAACGTGCCATGACGTACATCCATGATTACATGTAGAAAACTTTGGAAGATTACATGGATGATTTGTTGGCCAAATCTCTTTTACACCCAGAACATCTCGATGACCTAAGCAAGATCCTCGATCGCTTCATGGAACATAAAGTCAGACTGAATCCCAAGAAGTGAGTATTTGGTGTCACATATGGAAAACTCTTGGGTTTCATAGTCTCAAAACAAGGCATTGAGGTGGACCCAAACAAAGTCAAGGCAATCCTTGAAATGCTTCCCCCAACTACCATCAAGCAGCTTAGAAGCCTGCAAGGAAAGGTCGCATCAATTAAGCACTTCATAGTGTAGCTATCTAACAAGTGCCAACCCATAAATAAATTATTGCACAAGGGGGTCACATTTCATTGGGATGACGAGTGCCAGTTAGCATTTGATGACATTAAACAATACTTGTCTTCATCGCCAATATTTGCACCACGTAGATTAGGAGTGTCATTCTACTTATACATCTCAGCTACTGAGGTGGCACTGGGTACCATGTTAGTCCAGAAGAATGAACTTCAAAAAGAACAAGCGACTTACCATCTTAGCCGCACCCTGGTTAGTTATGAACTTAACTATGCATACATCGAGAAGCTCTATTTGGTAGTGGTTTTTACTACCAAAAAGCTATGCTATTACATGTTGAGCAACAAGACGTATGTTTTGTCTAAGGAGAATCCATTGCAGTACATGATGAGTCATACTTATCATAGTAGCCGCATAGCGAAATGGATCATGTTGTTAACAGAGTTTGACTTATAGTTTATTGGAAAAAAATCCATCAAAGGTCAAGTCATAGCCGATCAACTAGCAGAGGCTCCTCTCGAAGACGATTAGCCTCTGATCATAGAACTACCCGATGATGGGGTCTTCCATGTCTCAGAATCGCCATATTCTAATGAGCCTAAGTCACAGGCCGACATAACCCTACTTTTTGATGGTTCTAAATGTGAGCAAGGAGGTGGCACGGGAATTGTATTCTTCACACCACAAGGGGCTCCAATGTCTCTATCATTTAAATTAAATTTCCTATGCACCAACAACAATGCAGAATACGAAGCCTTGCTCATAGGTCTTCAGACAACAATCACCATGAACATCAAATGATTCAACATCTTTAGCGATTCACTATTAATTGTCAACCAAGTCAAAGGGGTTTTCCAATGTAAATGCCCAGTTCTGTAGGACTACAAAGCCCTTGTGGATAGATTCCTGACAAAGCTTGAATGGTACGATATCGAGGCACTCCCTCGGTCATTGAATCATTTTGCAGACACTATGGCCTCCTTAGGGTCATTAATTCTGTAAGACATATCTGGTGATATGACAACCAATCAAGTCAAAAAACTATGACAAACAATGATGGAGCATGCAAGCTCTGACTTGACACCAGGAATCCACTTGATCTAGATTGAACCATCCACAGATAATTTCTATCGAATCCATGATTGTCTAAATCATGCTAACTGGAGGTCCTTGTTCTCCCCTACTCCCATTAATAGAAACACAATGCTATTCTTACAAGTTCTTTTCCGCTCAAATTTTTCTAGGGATGAACTTCAAGAGGTATTAGTTATTCATACCGTCGAGGTTTTAGATCAGCAGGATTGGTATACACCCATAAGGGACTACCTCAAGTTAGGTAACCTCCCACTTGGATTGACACAAGATGCCTAAAGATCATTTAAACAAAAAGTAGCTAAAAATGTCTTGTTAGGAGACATTTTGTACCGTTGTAGCTATGAAGGAATCTTCCTTCATTGTTTGGACCAGCAGGAGTCCACTTGGGCGATCACCCAAGTGCACGATGGTACCCATCTAAGGGACAAGTTCACAGAAAAATGGTTAGGTCCTTATGTCATCCACAGTAAAATAGGACCTAGAACATACCATCTCGCCTCTATTGATGGAATCAAGGAACTAGAACCCTTTAACATCAGTCATTTGAGGCCATTCCATATTTAAAAAAGCCATAGCCCAAACCAAAAGCTCCAAGGATTCCAATAATTGCTTGGTCAACCTCAAAATGCCCCAAATGTTCCCATTACCCCTTTGGTAAAACCAAAAGCTCTAAGGATTCCAATATTCGCTTGGTCAACCCCAAAACACCCCAAAGGTACCCATCATCCCTTTGGTCAAACCAAACGCTCCAAGGGTTCCCACAATCACTTGGTCAAAAAGAAGAAAATTCAAAAAACAATAAAATCATCAAAAACAACAAAAAATTGCATCTAATTTTTATACATACTCAACATACTCATAAAAAATCACTCAATAAAAAATACAAAAATATATAGCTACATTAGACATCACATCCATACATTGCATATTTGTGGTAATACATATCAAGGCACCATAGACTATAATTACTTGACAAAACCACCATTTTCCACATTTCTCGATTCTATAAACATTCCATCAAAAATAAACACCATTCACATATTTTCCGCCATATCATAGTCGGTTGTCTTTTAATGTATCAAGAATTTTCATCATTCAACTGTCATTAGATTTATAGCCACATATTGTACAAATTCAGATAGATTTTACAAAGGTAGAGTTCTACTTGGATCATACCTTGTTACATAGCATCCCACCACAAGTTAAAACACAAAAAAAAAATTCCAAAGTTGTGTGAACGAAAGATGAAACCTGCAAAGCAATCCAGGTCACCATAAGCGAAACGGTTATCTTTCTCATCCCCCTGTGCGAATTACCCCAAGAATGTTGAGATTTTGCAAAATGACAAGCATCTTCCCTACCCAATTCCCTAAGAATCCCAAATCCTCAAAAGGTTGCAAAACATCAAAATTTTGCAAAAGTCAAAATTCCAAAAAAAAAAAAAAAATTCACCTAAAAAATGCATACATAAAAAGGCACATACAATAGTGATTCTCATCACTCCATATTCAAATCCCTTGCTCAAAAGAAAAACAAAATAAACAGTGATTTTTATCACTACAAAAGAGCAAGTATCCCAATACAATTGAAGAAAAGAAGGGAGTTGAACTTGAATCCCTAGAACTCTCAACATTCAGAAGGTCATGAGGTGAACCTTAGTATTAGTTTGGTGGATAACCTATCAGTCACTAGTGGCAAACCTCCCGCATGACAATATATCTGTCACATTAACTTGTGTGCAGATCAATGTTTGCATGTGGATGAGCTAGCTTGTGGTATCCTAGATAGCATTGCAGATTAATACAAATACATAAAACAAAGGAGTTAGTGGCGCTAATTAGGTGATCTTCAGTACAAGTTTGGTTTATAGCCTATCTAGCACTAGGGGTATCCTAAAAAATACCACATATAAAATCTCAATTGCACACACAGGGATGTTAAATAACTTGGTCAAAGACAAGTCCAATTCATACCTTGTTCAAAAGTCTTGTCAGATAAAGTACAGTCATGGCTAGTTAGTTAAAACATCTGAGTATCAAAAAATATTAAATACATTCCAAACCAACTATGCTATATTTATTCCTCACATGCCATCATAAAATACAAAAAATAACATGTATACATAAAAATTCATTTACCACAGCAATCGCCTAGGACAAAAAGCCATACGTTCTGAATAGTCTATGGTGCCACCGCCAGAAATATCACAAATTCAATCCATTAATTCCAGTTGCATATCATAAAAATTAGAAATATTATAATTCATAATAACTCATGCATACACCATCATAAATAAATGTGCATAAAAAAAAGGAACGAATATAGAGCAAAAATTTCAAAAAACTGCACAAAAATGCACCAAAACAAGCAATAAAATTGCCCGATGAGAGTGCTTTTGCACTTGACATATAGATCTCAGGGTCACAAATCCTCACTATCCTGCTCCCTAATAAGGTTACCATATCCGGACCTCTCCACGGGAGGCCAGATTTTCGAGAATGTCATCCCCAAATGGCGTCACAAAAAGGATCAAAACCCAACCAAAAATAGCAATAACATTGTCGAACGAAGGCACCTTTGTGGTTGACATTCTTGGCATACAAAAAAGAGGTTGGGGTCACAAATTGTCACTATCCTACTCCATAAAAATGATACCATATCCGGACCACTCCACGGGAGGACGAATTTTTGGATAATTTAGCTCCAAAATGTGTCACAAAAAGGGTTCAAACCCACCAAAAACAGGTCTAAATGTCAAAAAAATGCACACACATTCAATGATAAATATCTGAAGGCACCCTTACACAAGTCATCTTGGGTCAAGCGACTCGTAACTTTTCTCATGTAGGTCATTCCATCATTGATTCTTCACTTGAGGGGGTAGTCACACTTAGTCACCAATCAACAAATACACAACCAATCAAGGAAATAGCATGCATTCAAAGAATCATTGACAAAGACAATCACGCTCCTGCTTGGGGCAGAAAACAAGCAATAATCACAAGCTGATCAAACACTTGGTATTCATGAATCATGAACTCAAGGTTCCCATAGAAAAAATGTTGCATCCTTTGCCTACTCATGTCTGATCAATGTCCAAGCTCAAGTAACACCTCACCGAAAAAGGTTAACACTTGAATTGAGTTCCTTCGTTCGTCAGAAGCAAGGATTCAAGAATGCATCCCCTTTCCATATTTGGGGCATCAAAAGTTGGTTAAGTTACTGAGGAACCCTAATCATTAGTGCTTTGGTTATCTATTTTTTCTTAGCACTGCACCACACACAAATGCTTCCCAAAAATGGGTATCTATAGACACCAAAACAACACCAATCCAATTATGTGACTGTAAACACTAATCGCATTGACACACACAGACCCCAGGGTAGCCCCCAAAGGTTAAACAATGGTCCTAATCACTCTCACAATATTTTTGAAAGGTCAGAGGTAAATTTGGCTCCTTCAAGCACTCTACTTCATACTCATTCCACCCAGGGACAATTACAAACTTCTATTCGCCCCACCTAGGGAGGATTAGTAGTATTCGCTCCAGGGTGGGGTGAATAACAGGTTTGACAGGAAAAAAGTCAAATCTTGACAAATGGAAGCTCAGATCTGCCACTTAACTCTTCCTTCCTTGAATGGGAGTGTGAGTGAGTGTTTTTGAGAGCTAGAGGCAGTTACAAGGGTAGTCATGAAGCCCCTAATTAGGGAGGAATCTTCTCCCTCCTAGGAAGGCATGATTGCCAAGTGGCGCCTCTGCATGCTCAATCACAAGAGACCTCCAGGTCTATAAATTGGTGAGTTTTCTCACCACCAAATATACAGAGAAGGATAATTTTGAGAAACGAAGTGCTACCATTTTACTTCCACACACACCTTTTGATTTGTGCCCTTTTCGCATCCTTGATCTCTTTTGGAAGAGAGGTCATAGGGTGGTTATTGGAAGCACAAATCCGAAACCAAAACCTGACATTTGGCCACAAAATCCTACCAAATTTGTGGAAAACACCCCACAAGATATTTTGGACCCATACCAAGTGGATTTGTGCCAAAATTGGGCCCCAAACGATGGGTGTCCTGCCCCTGGGTGCCCCGCACATTGTTGCAGTTCTAATCGCCCCGCCCCAGAGTGATTAGAAATATGTGGCATATTTTGTTTCTATTATTTTTGCATTTGATTCTATGCTTCTTAGATAGGTTGTCATTTAAATTTCACATCGTTTTGAGCATTTTTTTATCATGTTTCTATCATTTCCCGCAATTACTAACATACAGGTAACATCATCTAATTCCCTATGATAGAGGCCAAATTGGGAAAATATGACCTTCTGGGTCTTCCTAAAACACCCCCAATTAGCTAACTCCAACTTTGCAGGTGATTTGGAGCTTCCTAGATGTGACATTTGGGATAGTGCTTTTTGGCATTTTGTTGCAGGTCTATTCGTCCCACCCTGGAGCGAATACGAATCTGTGGAAAATTTTTTGACTATTCTATTTGTAGTGCCCTTCTAGATCTCGATATTAGAGGAGTAGCAAGGAGTCCAGATTCATCAATGCAAGTGGTGGCGATGTTTGGTCCGCCCATGTTACATGTGGGCATGTGAATGAAGGAATCGCATCCATGGGTGTGACAAGAACACATTTAACGCTCCTAGCCCCTGAAAAGGAAGGATATGGATTGTAACTGAGTTCTAAAGCATATTAATAAAAAGGGCTATCTTCCATATTGAATTTTTATTTGGTTCCGATTCGTTTATGCCTCTTTCCTTTCATGCACTTTCAATTCATAGGATTTAGCGTTATATTTTGTTTCGTTCGCATCACATATTGGCTTTTCCTTTTTGTTTCCGTATCCTCATGCTTTCATATAGAACCCAAGCACTTTTTTGGACTCCTTACTATAAATATTAACTCCTAAAATCACACTTCTATTGTTAGTAAGTCAATCAGGGTTACACAAAATACACCAAAATATCTAGGGGTACTCATGGACACCAAAAGGAGATTGAACAAGCCCAAACCCTAGAGCAAATAAACTTGTAACTTAGTCAACTTCTTAATTCAATGCACAATGTACAAGATGATGTACAATAATTGAGAGGTGACTATCTTCACTCCAAATTCAACTTTGAAGGTTTCTTCTTAGATCTTAAAACAAAAATTAAGGATGACCCAAAGGTATTTGAGCATCATGATAGTGAATATTCTATTTGGGGTAAAGGCATCCATAAGGATAAAGAAGACCTTCAAAATTTCCTTGATAAAGATACTCCCTTTAAGATGCCCAAATTGGACTTTTCTAAGTTCAACGACAAGGATACAGATAGGTGGTGATGTCATGTAGATCAATTTTTTAAACTTCATAATGTCCTTAAATATTTATGGATCATTATGGCCTATTTTAAATTTGAATCTAAAACGTTACAGTGGTACCAATGGTTACAACACATAGTTTCCAACCCCTCTTAGGAAGTTTTTGAGTCTCAATTACTTAGTCACTTTGGCCCTAATGAGTATGATGACTTCCAAGGACCACTGACCAAGCTGAGAAAAACCTCTATAGTTTGAGACTACTAGACCAATTTGAAAAATTGGCTAATAGAACAAAAGGGTTAAATGAAGGGCTTTTATGAGTTTTTTCATCAATGGTTTAAAGGATGATCTCTAGGTTGAGGTCAATATTTTAAAACCTCAAATAATTATGTAGGCCATAAGCTTGGTATGGTTGGTCAAATCAAAATTCTCAGCTCAAAGGAGGACATCTAAATTTTCACAAACTAAACCCTTATTTCATCCTCAGTTCCCAACCAATAATGAAAATAAAAAAAAAATTCCACAGACACTTGACATTTGAAGAAATAAATTCTCAATGCACTTAGGGTTTGTACTGCAATTATGATGAAAATATGTTCGAGGGCATAGGTTCACCCAAAAAAATAGTTTCTAATATATGTAGAAGATCCAGTCAATAGTGAACAAAGTCAACTCCAAGGTTCAAATCTCAGGCCTCACTGGACTAAATGCTTGTCCCTTTCCTGGTGCTTTCAGTGGCATAAAAGGTTTCAAATGATTGTGGCATGGTGGTTATAGGGGTGGACTACACGGATATCTGTGTGGCAGCTTCTGGGGCAAACATCGCAGAATATTGTGGCAGCCATAAAAATCTAGACAACTGCCGGATTCATGGCGGTTACCGATTCCACCATGTAAATTCAAAAAAAAAAAAAAAACAGTGAACAAAGTGATGATGAAGTAGAACCAGCAGAAGAATCACTTCAAAATGAGGATGAAATACATGAAAAACCATAGGAAAATATTTATGTTCATGATCTTGTAGATATTACAACTCCATAAACCATGAAATTTGTGGGTTTTTCAAAGTCCAACATCTTATAATCCTCATCGATTTTGAAAGTACATACAATTATATTAATCCTTGAATTGCCAAGCAAGCCAATTGTTGCATACACATGTAATTCCTTTGAGGCTATGATGGCAAATAGAGGGAATTTGCCTTGCAAAGGTAAATGTCACAATATTAAATTAAAAATAGAGGATTATAATCTAAAAATTGATATGTTTTCTCTTCAATAAGGAGGATGTGATATTGTGTTGGGAGCTCAATGGTTAGGTACATTGGGAAGGATCACGTAGAACTTTGTAGAGTTATGAATAAAATTTTTACATAATGGAAGGTCTTACACTCTTTGTGGTTCACAAGTAGGGTCTCCTCAAATTATCAACTCAAACTGTATGGAGAAGTTGTTAAGAAAATCTTCTCAGGAGGTCATCACTTAGATATTTGCAATCCAACAAACTACTTCAAAGGTGGACCAAATTCCAGACGTTTTGAAACTTGTTCTTAAAAAGCGCCAGGGTTATGCATAGTGGTGAATATTCACAAATTGGGTGAATATTAGGATTTCCAAAATTAGAAATTGGTGAATATAAGGACCCTCAACGTTGGTCCATTCGCTTGAAATTTTTAGGACTAATTTTTTCTTAGGGTCAATTTGCCATAATATATATCCAAACATAGGCATATGTGTACTTGTTGGAAAGCTCTTTTTGAGCCTCATATAATGGTGGTTTTTTAATGAAATTATAAGGTGACTTAATACGTCAAAATTTGCTCTAAATATTATCTTACTTTTTAGAGCTTCAAATACCATCAAATTTTGGTGTGAATATGATTAATTTGATTTACTTAGGATTCACCTTGATTTCAATTAGGATTAACTATTTTTGTACAAGTACATTTTAGGTCTAGCCCCTTATGCATAACCCTACAAAGCATAATACAATTTTTGTTCAACCATTAGAATTACCACCACATAGCTCTCATGACCATGCTATTTTGTTGGTACCCAATAGTGTATCACATAACATTAGGTTGTACCAATACCCTCATCCAATTAAGTCAAAAATAGAGAAGTTAGTACAAGAGTTATTAAAATTTAGAGTTATTTGGCTTAGTAAAAACCCTTACTCTTCTCCTATATTATTAGTTTAAAATAAATATGGGTCCTGGCGATTATGTATAGATTTTTGTTCACCTAAGTTCACCATTAAGGATACATTTTCTATCTTGGTGGTGGATGAATTACTAGATGAGATGCATGGGTCTATATGTTTATTCAAACTAGATCTTCACTTAGGGTACCATCATATCAAGCTCAAGGATGAAGATATCTCCAAAATAGCATTCTACACTCATGAGAGTCATTATGAATTCTTTGTTATACCATTTGGCTTGACCAATGCACCTTACACATTTCAAAGCCCCATGAACAACTTGTTTTTCTATTTTTCTATAATTTTATACTAGTTTTCTTTGATGATATCTTGGTTTATAGTCATTATTGGGAATATCACCTCATCCATGTGAACCAAACTCTACAAATTTTTTCATAAAATCAACTTTATGCTAAGAGGTCCAAGGGTTTTTTTGGGTTGACCGAAGTAGAGTATTTGGGATACATTATCACCTAGGATGGAGTTTAAGTTGATCCTAATAAGATTCAATCCATTCAATAATGGAAAAAACCTCACACTCTAAAAGGTCTTCATGGATTTTTGGGCCTCATAGGGTATTATCACAAATGCATCCACAACTATGGTAAAAGTTTTTCTCCTTTAACCACCATGTTAAAGAAGAATTTTTTTACTTGGACAAGTCCAACTAAGAAATTTTTTATTGATTTGAATCATTCTATGACAACCATTCCTATATTCATGATGCTTTATTTTTACAACTCCTATGTAATTGAATGTGATACATTCAAAAATGGTATTGGAGTTGTATTGTTGTAGGAAGGGTGTCATATAGCCTTCACTAGTAAAGCACTTTCAAGCAAAAACATTGGTAAATCAACTTATGCTAAGGACATGCTTGCAATTTTGTATGTGGTTAATCACTGGTGGTATTATCTCATTGGGTGGCATTTCTCCATTAAAATAGATCACCAAAGTCTTAAATACTTCTTGGAGTTGTGGGTTGCTACCCTCAAACAAAAAAGTGGGTCTCTAAGATCATGGGCTATGATTATTAAATTACCTAAAAAAATGGTAAAGAGAAAATTATGGTGAATGCCCCCTCTCACCAATTTTAGGATAAAAGTATGTTATGTGTCATTTTTATGCCCATACCACAATGGATAAGTCATATTCATGACAAGGTACTTAAGGATTCAGAATTATAAACTTTTTTTGCCTCACTTCAAACAAAGCCTACATCATGTCTAGGGTACACATGGTATGGACAAGATTTATGCTATCTCCAATGATTTGTTTTTCCTCACACATATCCAATTCAAAAACTCATTATGAGAAAAATGCATGCTTCACTCATTGAAGGCCATTCAAGGTTCCTCAAGACATATAAAAGGATTAAGCGAATGTTTTTTGGAAGGGTACAAAGGAAGGATATTCATACTTTTATGGAATAGTATGATATTTTTCAATGAATGAAAGGAGAAGTACCTTCCCCAGGAACTCTTCAAGCCTTAGCTATTCTAGAATAGGCCTAGAAAAATATTTCCATTGGTTTTATTGAAGGTTTACCTAAATCAATAGGGAAAATAGTTATTATTGTGTTAGTGGATCATCTCACAAAGTATGCTCATTTTTATCCCATCTCTCATTTGTACATGGCCTTCGTAGTTGCCCAAGTTTTCCTTAATTATATCTTTCATATTCATAGCATACCCACCTCCATTGTGTTTGATTGTGATCCTTCCTTCACTAGTAATTTATAACAAGAATTATTTAAGTTGCAAGGAAGTTAGTTCAAAATGATTTCATCTTATCATATGAAAACAATGGTCAAACAGAGATTGTCAATAAATATTTGGAGATTTATATTTGTTGTTTTGCATATGATCACCGTACATAATGGGAAAAGTGGATACCCTTGGCCGAGTGGTGGTATAACACTTCTTATCACACTACAACCAAGGACATATATTTTGAAATATTTTAACCTTCATCAACACCCTCATCCTATATTCTACACAAATCCAAAGTCCATGTTATTGACACTGCACTCCACCAGCATGTCGAAGTCCTCTATAAACTAAAGCTAAATTTAGAATTGGCCTGGAATCAGATGCACCATCAAGTTGGTAAACACCATATAGAGCATAGTTTTAAAGTCAACAATATGGTCTTCCTCTATTTAAAATTGTATAAATAATCGTCCCTCCAACTATGTAGGTGTAAAAATCTCATTGCCAAATATTATGGTCCCTACCAAGTCTTACAGCGGAGTGGTACCACTACCAACAAATTGGCCCTACCATATACATCCAAGACTCATCTTGTCTTTCAAGTATCCTCTCTCAAGAAGGTACCAATAAATAAATTAAAGGTTTAATATACTTTACCTAAATTGGATGAAGAGGGTTCTATCTTGCTTGAGCTAGAATAGATTTTGGACCATAAAACATGTACTATTCACAACCGTGTCATCACTAAGGTTATTTTTTAGTTGTGAGGATTACATATTGAATATTTTGTATGGAAATCCTTCCAACGACTATAGCAATAGTTTCCTCATATACATATTTGAGGAGAAAGTTAATTGAAGGGGAAGGGCACGTTATGACTCCATCCTAACACCATTTTATAATTCTCAATTAATTATTGTAATGACCCACTTCCAACATTGGGATCCCTTTATAATGTTATTTTATAATATTTTATAGTTGTATATGGCAAGTAAGGTGCCTATAAAATTGGATCTATTTCATGTAATCATTGTCAAGAATGTAATTATTATTTGGTAGAATATTCTAACTCGAGTAGTATTTTGCATGTAAGCCAAATATTGATATTAGGGTTAGGGTTGCATGAAGTGTATCTTTAAAAGACATGAATCCATGAAAAAATGTATATTTTTTCAAATTAATGAAAGTATTGAAGGAGGTTGCCCCTTGAAGAGGCCTATGATTATGTGTTATTGTGAGATTGTTTAATTCTTTATTTACTTTTTGTATTGTGATATTTTTTTATTTCATGAACCTCTATTTTATTTATAGTATTTGTGAGAGTGGGTTTATCTTTAATAGTAGGTTCCTAACATATTGTTCTATCAAACATTTTTCTATCAATGATATTGTAGCTCATTATTTTGACAATTTTCTAGGCTAACTCTATCACTAACAAGCTCCTATCTATTATAATTTTTAATTATCACAGGTAATTGTTATTAATGCTAGAAGACTTTGTCTTGACTGGTACTAAGTTTGAATAAGTTTCTACATAACTATTACTAACTATTATTTATAGAAACTATTATGTTCATCACCAAATTCTTTCATCTTTTTCATGCAATAATTCTATAATAGTTATGTCTCCTTAGTATGCTCAATTTTTGTGGTAAAATTTTTGGTTGTAGGTTTAACATTTAATAAAAATAAGGTACTCTAAGATAGGGTTTATGTATTACTCATAGGTCCTCTATTATCCCATAGTTATGAATAAGAGTCCTCAAACCAATATTTTAAAACAATACTCAACGAGTATTTCATGCATACCATTGAGCACACTACCTACCTCATTGATAGTATGAAAGGGTAATATTTTTGGATATTGTGTCTATTGTACTATGGATAATATAGGCCAAAAATATTCCTAGGTCTAAAGGTTTCTCCTAATTCTAGAGGGTCTCCCAATATACCTGAAGATATGTAAGATCTCAATTCCATATATGGGTGTTGTTTGAGGTATAGCTATTAGAGTCTGATCACCCCTCACTTCACTAGATTCTTTATAGGAAATATAGCTTAGCCAATAATGATAGCTCCTTCATGATATTGTAAAATCCCTAATGCAAGGTTTCTAACCTAATAAAACTAATGTAAAAAAATGTTGTTTTTTAGTAAGGAAATAGGAAAAAAAATAAAAACACAAGAAATTTATACCTAGTAGTCAAAATGGTAGGGCAAGAACTATCATAGTCATAATGAAACATGGACCTAAAAATTTCTTTTATACCACTTTTTAAGAACCTTATAATAAAAATAAAATCATTCAAATAAATATTGCAATAAAAAGTAGAATTTTATGAAATAATAGAATAGTGCAATACGAAATGTAAATGCAAATTTATAACAATCTCACAACTTACAACACAAAATTGTAGGCCTCTTCAAGGGATAAATATCATTCAATACTTTCATTAATATGCAAAAATATACATTCATTTATGGACCCTTGTATTTTAAATATACACTTCATGTAACCCTAACCTAATTTTCAAGATTTAGCTTACATGCAAAGTTCCACTCGAGCTAAAACCTTCTACCAAATATTAGATACATTCTTGATAACGGTTACATGAAATGGACCCACTTGTATAGGTAACTCATTTACCACATACCATTACAAAATATTATTATAAATGGTCCCCATGTTGGAAGGGGATCATTACATAATAATATAAAAAATGTAAAAATAGTGTTAGGATAGGGTTCTAAAACCCCATGTGTCATCAATAAGCATTAAAATAGATAAATGGTATTGTAGCACTAGGTTCTAAACACATGATTAAACAGTATTATTTCATCCACTTTGCATCACATGACTTATTGACAACTATAGAGAATGTAGAAAGGAAATTTCTTCAACCATTCCTAAAACTAGTTCTTGGTCACTTAGATCTTAGCACATTTACCTTCCAATTGCATTGTAACAATTATATATTTTAAATAATATAAATCTTTTTTTACTTCTATTTTTTGTCAATCATGTCATATTATTTCTCCTTACTAATTCTACCATCTCTTTGTTTAATTCCCCTCTTTGGATAGTCAGAACACATATTTTTTTTTGAAACACATATTTAACTAAACAACAAATATTATTTAGCATATATATAAAGGTCACCATTATATCAATTTATTTATAACCATTATTTAATAAATAAATTTATAGTTTTGTTTTTCTTTCTATTTGTATGTTAGAGTCAAGGATGACTCAATTAAAATTTATTCCTAAGGAGATTTGGAATATATTGGAAATGAGGCACTAAAATAAAAAACTTTGAAGAAGTAATTAGATCATTCATTACATCAATATTATAATTATATAAATCTATATCAAATTTATACTTTTATCAAATCAGTCATGAAATTAAAATATATAATATCCATTGAATTTAAATATTATCTATTCTCTCTAGAGAAGGTAAGGATATATAGGTATAACCAGTACACCCCTTCCAAAGTCCATTAACTAACCCACTCATTTTATTATATATACAAAGATGCTACAATCATAGAGGTAATTAGAATTGTTTCTTCCTCAATACTATAATATAATTATATTGAAGGACATGAAGTTTCAACCAAGAGAAATCAAATACATACATTATTGTGAATAGAATTATTAGAATTTATCTAAAATATAATACTTAACTTTAGATCACAAGAGGTCAAGAAATATTTTATCTTTATAAAATAATTATTCATTTTATACAAGTGTTAATGGAACAACAAACCTATAGTTAATGCAATATATTTATAAAATTGAAGTAGATTATTGGGTAGCACATATCACTTTTGGATTTATTTTGTGTAGTTGATCAATCCATTAGAAACTTGGTGACCACTAATATAGGGGAGAGGTTTATGTCATCCAACCTCATTCAAGACTTACCTTTTCCATGAATCAAGTTATAGGGAATAATTATGTGTTATTTTAGGGCATATATAGATCCAATATGTACCAAAAAAATAGAAAACATAGAACATCATATTGATATAAAACTTAGATTTTTGTTTCCTAATCAAACACCAAGTAAAATTCACCATAGTATGGGTATTATATATAGAACCAAAAGGAGAAATCACATATAGGGTACACAATGGTGATTATGATATATAATGAAAGGGTCCTAAACATAGCATAAATAAATAGTATACTTTATAAGAAGAGCTAAATTTATTTCAATTGTAAATAAATAGTAATTAAATCTAACAACAAGACCTAAAATTATTTCAATTATACCATTTATTTTAATGATTAGATATTATTATTTCTTTTATATAATGTTGGTCATAAATATAATCTATATAGTAATTGGGATACCTATTTCATTATTTATTCCCTTTTTCTTGTTCTCTTTACCTATGCATGTTGCTTTTGTTTTCCTACAATATATATTTCCCCTTTCTTTATACAATTACAATACTATATAATTTTTTCCTATTCTATTGTCTTCCCTAACCACAAAGCAATCCCCTTCTTATTTTCTTTATTCAACCCAAGGAATATTGTACCCCTTCTTGTGCTTTCATGTAACTATATATCAAGAAGATTTTTTCAACTTCTCTCCTTATTTCTAACTTTGATTGTAATAAAGTTCCCTCTCCTTTCTAGTGCATGCAATTCCTCCTTCCATATAGTTTTCTTCACCATCTATCCTTAAAATCTAGTTCTTCTCCACTTCATATTTCACTCCAAAACCTCCATACAACATTGCCACATTTAATTTCTCTCAAATTTCTAAAATATCATTATTGTATATGATCCCTTATCATATACTTATTTTTAATTCCTTAGATAAATCAGATCATATTACCATGGTATACCCACACATACACATACATAAAATTTTACTATTATAATTTAGTAGATGCCATATTTTCATCCATGTCCTTTGAGTTGCATACAAGGGTGCCAAACACATTCAACCTCAAGTATGTTAAGCAACTTGATTATGTAGACCTTAAATATTTCAAAGGTAAAAATAATACTACATTCTACCCACTTATGTAATGAATCATGAGGATTACTCCTAATATTCATGGTATAAAATAGTAATAAAGTAAAATTAATGAAAATGAGACTTGAGAAACTAAGAGACTAATGGTATTATGATTCAAAGGATATTCTCAATGAAAATACTTAGAGATAAGAAGTACAATATTTAGCAAAATTTTAATCTAGATGAAGAGAAGCCTTCACCACTCTAGGAAGTACAAGACTTAGGAAAATAGAATCCAAAGATATTATGACTACCCAAAAGTGGCACACCTTCTACCTTATAGAAAAATATGGTTTTGATTCTAATATCAAACCACCATCAAAGGATAGGGATCTCTAAAATATGGGGTATTCAAACAAGAAAATCTTAGCATTGTAGATTATAGAGAATGAGATAAATATAATGATGAAATATATAAGAAATGACCCATTTAACAATTATTTCTCTACCACATAGGATAAGAAAATACTCCAAGGGTACAAAAAGAGTAAAAACTTTTATAGCTAACACATCGACCACACAAAAATAGAAGCCTAGGAAATAGATAGTCTTATGGATTATAATATTAGCTATGTTGTTGAATCTAGTAGTAATTAGATTAGTATTTAAATAAATGATAAAAAAATAGAAAGGGTTAAAGAGGTATGGATCCATGTTCAATGAGGTAGTTATGGCCATAGAGAAATAGTAGAGGTAAAACACTTAGGTTGAGGAGGAAAAATTCCTTAAGGAAGAACTCCTACAAACCAAAGAATGACTAGTTCAATGGCCGGAACAACATTCAATCCCTTGACTACATAATCCCCATCCACCATCCCACCTTCTCACTTTATTGCTTTTTTTTTCTTGTATTTTTTTTATCTATTTTCACTCTTTCTTTTATCTCCTCTCCTCTTTATTATTTTTTATTTTGTTTCTTCCATCGTCCACTAGTCTAGCCCATGTTTTTATTAGGTTCTACTTGTACCATGGGTTACCAAGAGAGACTCTACCTCCTACTATTACCATCATAATAGGGATGACTACTATCACCTCATTTCTATCTCCACTTGTATAAGTCCTTATATCATAAGCCATAGTTCCATAAACTATTATGGACCTCTTTTACTACCTTCATCATATTGGAATCACAACCCACTATCTCACTTCACCTACATTTTCATTTAGAGTTACTTAATTCATACCTCTCACCATGTATACCAACTCCACTCATTCTCCATCCCATACAAGGTAACTTCTTCTTCAGGAGATGACACCCACTATACCTACTCAATAAGTTGAGTCTATAAAAGCTTCCTCATCAATGAGTGACTATCAAGGATCTAGGCCAAGTTATGCATATTAACCTAGGGAGTCTAAGGTTGAAAACGGTACTACATATCCTTTTGGATAATGATGAGAGGTGGAAGAAAGAGTACAAGTATTGATAGGAAGACCTTCAAGGCTTCAATACTCTTCCACTCATAAATCTTAAAAATGATATAATGTGTACTTTTTTAAAGCCACTAACGTTGACCCCTCTAAGCTAGCATCAACCCCTAATAACTTAACTACTAAAGTATTATAATTGGACAAAGAAAAATTAGACCCATACTAGAAGGTCCAATTGGTGAACCAACTCACACTAGCTACAAAAATGAAGTATGACCAACTAGTAGTTGAGGATGAGATAGTACAACTTAAAAATAGAAGACTAGAGATACAAATTACAAAGACTAAGGCTAAAAAGGACCAAATCCAATAGGAAAGTGAGGGGCTTAAGAAGGAGGTTGTTGAAAGAGACCAATTAAAGAAACACATGGAAGACCTCAAATCCCAAATTGTCAATTATGAACCACTTTTGCAAGAAATAATCAAAGAATAAATCATAATACTAGATAACATTGAAAATAAAGACCAAAAAATTAAGGAGTTAGAAGCTTTAAATCTTTTAGAGATAAATATTAACCTAGAACCAACACAAGAAATTGAAATAACCAAGGATATATAGGTCTAGATAAATGAGGAGGTAAAGAATGCTTGACTACTTTAGGATAACATCCTCTATAGGAGAAATCTTAGAAATAGCTAACAACATTATCAAACAAGTAGAAGACCAATTTTCTATAACATGTGAACATTAAGTTCTAAATCTCCTTATATAAATGACCCACACATTGGCATAGTAGCATGGGTTAGACCATAAGGACATGGTGAAAAATATTAGACAGATCGTAAACATTCAAATAAACTTACAAAACTACAAAGATAGCTTTATGTCTTTGAAAACCTAAATTTAAAAAATGGAAGAAAAAAATTAGGGATTACTTGCTACTAGAATACCAAAAATATTTTATGATAGAAAATATGTCTTAAATGATGTCGTCTCTACCATGACTGGAGAAGAAAAAGAACAAGACCATCAAGGAAATGCCTCTACATTTATTTTCATGTACTTATTTTATTCATTTTGCTTCATGAAATTTAAATAGTTTAGATTAGAGGTCTAAAAATGGAAAGCATGTAGTTGACCTTAATCCAAAGGTTTGGGGAAGCATTTGATAAAAGCATCCAATTTTTTTTTAATAAATTATATGGAATTGAAACAGCCAGACTTGTATTACATCATCATCATAGAGTGGTATTAAAATGAAGCTTAGATATTATTCATATATGGCTTGAAAATATTCTAACCTTAGTCTTCTTCTTAAATGTTGAGGAATATTACTTGTTGAGCTAATGTTATTTGATTAAACATTTGAGTTTGCATAGGTTTTTATAAGGGATCCTAGCTCCCTCTTATTGAGTTTTGAACTTGGGTACGAAAACCCAAGGACTTACCACTATGGTATTTCTCTCAGAACACATCCATTCTTCTTGAATCTCAAATTTGGAGTTACAACACAGAAATTAGAAGTTAAGGCAATTTCCGGGATCAACACTACTTAAAAGCAAAATTATCCTATGTACATCTGAACAAGTGTTTTCATAAATATTTTAAAACTTTTCCATAATTTGTAAGATTAAATTTGGATCAAGAAAATGAAATCAAAAAGTTGGCTTTAAAAAATGTTATATTTAAATTCTAAATATGTTATAATACTGAACCCATAACAAAAAATCACAAATTGAAAAGTTTAAGAAAAATCCGCTCATGTAGAGTAGAGGAGTTGGAGAGCAAGTGGGTAGTTAAAATCTCCAGTTATCGAGAGACCCAGGTTCAAATCTCTCTTTTCACATGTTGCAAATATGTTATATATAAAAGGTTCCTCATCAAAAAAAAAAATTAAAAAAAAAATTTAAAAAATTTAAAAATAAAACAAGTATAATAATAACACAAGGAGAAAATATTAAAATATAAACTAACTTATAACAAATATGTTAATTTAAAAAAAATATCCTTTACTTTATTAAATGACAAAGATCTTTACATGTTGCAGATATGTTATATATAAAAGGTTCCTCATCAAAAAAAAAATTTAAAAAAAATTTAAAAAATTTAAAAATAAAACAAGTATAATAATAACACAAGGAGAAAATATTAAAATATAAACTAACTTATAACAAATATGTTAATTTAAAAAAAATATCCTTTACTTTATTAAATGACAAAGATCTTTACTGTTTATTTAAAACAAACATTGAAAGAAATTAAAAATAAATAATAAATAACAAAGGAATTGCAATATGTAGGTCCAAATTCAAAATGAAATAAAAGTACAAAGAATTATGGAGGGCAAAAGTAAAAAAAAAAAAATAGGAAATGGTCAAATAATTTTAGAACAACACAACGAAAAATGTGATACCTAGGGTACGCCTTGCATTTAAGGTTATTTGAACAACATAAACGTGTGAAAGAAAATTATAAGGATGAAAATGCTCAAAGGAAAATATGCGAGAAAGATTTTAAAAATAAAAATTAAAAAAATAAATAAAAACAAACATTTTTTTAATGAAGGAGCAAGCTAATATATTTAAAGAAAAAAAATAAGATAAAAATAATATCTTGAGTTATACGTATAATTAAAAAATTAGTAAATTGTTAGAGTGTTGATTTTTTTAATGTAGAATTTGTAGTTATTACAATGATCCGATACATTATTTGCCTTTTTATAACCACTACAATATTCTGTTTCGACACATCACAAGGTCCTATAACATTCGTACGCCACTGAAAACACCAGTTTTTTATGAATTTATTGTAATGGTTTGAAAAAAAACACATTCAACTAATGAAACTCGAGGATTTAACTCTACACGCCCGTCCCCATCCGTGAGAACAAAGAAGATAGGCCAACTCCGCAATTACCGGAAAATACAGGTGAGCACAATCGACCCCATCCGTGAGCACAAAGAATAATGCCAACACCGCAATTGCCGGAAAACAAGCTTGTTACTTGTGAGTCTATGACAACCACATCCTACTTAGGAAAGAAAATTAAAACATCCCCGGATCCACTCAACCTCAACCTTACAATCCTGATCCCGTTGGTGCATCGACATCTATTTCCAATTGGTCCGCCGACATTTATATTGCCACGGTGGTGAGGGCAACACAATTCGAACATCCCCGGATCCACTCAGCCTTACAATCCTCCTGATTACGAGATAAGCTGTCCCGTAGCAGATAGCAATCGCTAACTCTACTTGCAATTACACTCATTCACAGGCTAAGAGCTATGGATGGAGTCTGGTTGTCCAAGAATTGTATCCAGAAAATGGCATGTCGCTTCCTAAAATGGTTGTTGTTGGCTGGGATTCTCAGCATGGCGGTAGCAGAAGCTCAAACTCAGGAAGCTGTAAAAACGTATATTGTTTATATGGCTTCGTGGCAGAAACCGGCGTCTTACGCCAGCCACGACCACTGGTACGCATCGCTGGCGGAGTCCATGTCTACGAAAGTAATTTATAGTTATAAGGAGGTGTTCCATGGGTTCGCCGCCCGGTTGAGCGCAGACCAGGTGGAGTCCTTGCGGACGGCACCCGGGGTACTCGGAATTCATTCGAACAAAGTTTACCAGCTCCACACCACCCGGACACCCGAATTCTTGGGTCTCAACCCGAATGCCGGGCTGTGGCCTGTGTCGGAATATGGGAACGACGTCATTGTGGGCGTGGTGGACACGGGCGTGTGGCCCGAAAGTGAGAGCTTCAGCGATGCCGGGTTTGGCCCCCCGCCAGCGAAGTGGAAGGGCCAGTGCAACGGCGGGGAGGGGTTCCAGTGCAACAGGAAGCTCATCGGCGCTCGATTTTATAATAACGTGTTGGAGGCTTTGCAGGCCGCTAGCGGGAGCAACGACACCATGTCAGCGCGCGACTTCGCAGGACACGGTACGCACACGGCGTCCACGGCGGCAGGGGTGCCCGTGCAGTACGCGAACATGTTGGGCTACGCCAACGGCACGGCCCACGGCATGGCCACCCGCGCGCGCATCGCGGTCTACAAGGTGTGCGGGAGCAGCGGATGCCAAGCCTCCGACATCCTCGCGGGCATGGAAAACGCCGTGGCCGACGGCGTCGACGTGCTCTCGATTTCCATCGGGTCTATAAGCGCAATCGATTATAAGGAGGACCCCATCGCGTCCGGGGCACTCGGGGCAATAAAGAAGGGCATCTTCGTCTCTTGCTCCGCGGGTAACGACGGGCCGGACCTATTCACGGTCTCGAACGTCGCCCCGTGGGTCACCACTGTGGGCGCTAGCACCGTCGACCGGGATTTCTGGGCATCCGCTGTTCTCGGCAACGGGATGCAATACCGGGGTTCGTCTCTCTACGCCGGAAAGCCGCTCCCGGAAGGCCTGCTGCCGTTGATTTACGCCGGCAATTCGAGCCTGAGAAGCGCGCAGTACGCCAGTTTGTGCGTTAGTGGGACTCTAGATCCGAATCTAGTGGCCGGAAAAATCGTCGTCTGCGACGCCGGGGAGAACGAGCCCGCCGAGAAAGGAATCGTGGTAAAGGAGGCGGGCGGCGCCGGGATGATTCTGGCGGACTCAGCGGAGAACAACGAGGAAACGTTGGCCGATGCGCACCTCCTGCCGGCGGTGGCCGTGGGGGAGAAGGAGGGCCACGCCATAAAGCAATACTTGTTTTCCGCCGCCTCGCCCGTGGCCACGATGCAGTTCCATGGCACGGTGCTCCGGGTCAAGCCCGCTCCCGTCATGGCGGCGTTCAGCTCACGGGGCCCAAGCGCGTTAACGCCCGACATCTTGAAGCCGGACATGACGGCGCCCGGGGTAAACATCTTGGCGGCATGGACGGGGGAAACGGGGCCCACGGAGCTGGCGGTGGACACTCGCAGAGTACCCTTCAACATCATTTCGGGGACCTCGATGTCGTGTCCGCACGTGAGCGGGATGGCTGCATTGCTCAAGGGGGCGCACCCTGACTGGAGCCCCGCGGCCATCAAGTCGGCGCTGATGACCACGGCCACGACCGTCGACAATGCTGGCGGGCCCATACTGGACCTCGCGACGGGCAAGCCCTCCACGCCCTTGGTGCACGGCGCCGGGCACGTGGACCCCAAGGCGGCGCTCTCACCGGGGCTCGTCTACGATCTCGGCCTCCTCGACTACCTCAAATTCCTCTGCAGCGTTAACTACACAGACAACGATATTAGACCTTTCGCCGGCGTGAATTTTACCTGCGGTGACGCTGTCAATTCCTCGCCCGCGGATCTGAATTACCCGTCGTTCGTCGTGAATTTCATCAATTCCGTCGTCCGCGTTACGCGGACAGTGACCAACGTTGGCACTGCGGGCTCCTCTTACAATGTGTCTTTTTCTACGCCCCTCGAAGTGGGAATGAAGATCGAACCCACGACGCTCCAGTTTGCGAAAGTTGGGGATAAGAAAACATACACCGTCGTGTTTAGCAGCAACAAGGTCCCAAGTCGCAAGGGAACGAGCTTCGCCTTCGGTTCACTCACGTGGATGGACGGAAAGCATAATGTCCGTAGCCCCGTGGTGTTTATGTGGCCTTGAGAGGGATTCTTCCAACGTAGACAGCATGATTTGATTTGTTTTTCCTAGTAGCATATATTTTATGATTAGAATATGATTAGAATTTTGTTTATATTAATATTTATTTATTTATCTTGACGTTTTGATAGTGAGTATAAAAAAAAATCTCAAATAACTCTTTATGAAAGGTAAAGATTATTAAAGATTATTATCATGTAGATGATAAGTTTCGAAGTTAAATAGCACATGAGGAAAATTTTCAATAAAGGATAATTGAAAAGTTTCATTGATACAAAGTTAAATAGCATAAAGTGAATGGGAGATTTTATGAGTGCATGGACGAAAAATTTCAATAAAGGTAGTAGAAAAGTTTCAATGATACAAAGAGAATGGCTATCTATAGTGCACAAAGTATAACCATCAAAGTGTAAAGAACATAAAATATTGTTAAAAAGTTTGGAAGAAGAACTCATCCATTTATGATTGAAAGTACTTAAATAACTTTGTATTGTTGAAACTTTTTGAAGAAGAATGAAAGGAAGGAAAGATATAATCACTAACATAATTTTCTAATTTTCTAATGAGAGAATAATAGTTGAGAAATAACTATTTATAGTAAGTGAAAAGAAATAGATTTTAAAAGAGGAATAAGATCCCATGTAGTCATTGAGTTTAATAGTATGATTGGGTTCTTTTTAATATTTTTTTATTGAAAAGAGATAAGTTGGTTATTAACAGTTAAATATATATTGGTAAGTTGTTTCAATTTAATATTTTGAATAATTCTATCTCATAATTTTTTTACCTTTCTCTTTACTTTTTTATTTAACAATATTTATAAAAAATTTTATTAAAAACTAAATATAAGTGTAAATATCCTCATAAAAGGTAATACAAATTGTAGTATAGGTTTTTTTTTTGGTACTATTAAAAGAAAATGATTTTAATGGGATCCTAAAACCACTACAGAGAAAGCCACAAGGGCAACAAGAGCTGAGCAAATCTCAGAAAAAAAATTAGAGGAAAACAAAAAGGAAAGATAGAAACCAAACCCCAAGGTACAAAAGGAGGGAGAACTGAGATAGTTCTACACCTTCTTGTGAATACCCTTAGGTACATCAACCACCAAAACATGTCACCATCCCATGCCAACCTGTCCCCCACTTCCTCATGATGAAGCACGTAATGACAAAGCTCCATAAGAATTGAATCCCAAACCAGACAATCCTAACCTGATCTAAGAAAGGGGGGAGACGTCAACCATGTCCTTAGATTATTATGATCGAGGATAAATTACACAACTTTAATGAAGTTGGCTTCCTTAGAAATAGCACAAACTTCATTAAAACACAACTCCTCCACAAAAGGACAATCTCTAAGCCATGAGTCATCCCAGAAGGAGACTGACCTATCATTTCATATCACCCAATAGCTATTACTTTTAATGAACTCCCTATATTTGATAAATATTTTCCAAAATGTAGAGCCTTTCGAGGAGAGTAGATCAGAAAGAAAGCTACTGAACTGATAGTTGGCACTTAAAATACGGTACCAAAGACTGTCAACACTAGAGGCTACTTTCCATGCTAGTTTAGAAACCAGGGCCCTATTCATAAGAGCAACACTCTTCAAATTAAGATCACCATCTCTTTTCCTCATACAAGCCTGATCCCATGAGCATAGATGAATTTTTCCCTTTAGTTTCGAACCCACCCATAGAAAGGCCTTACAGATACTGTCAAATTTGGCTGCCACCCTAGCAAGGATATTGAAAAGAAACATAAAGTATAGAGGGATACTTTAGAGCATACTTTGAACAATAATTGCTTTACCAGCCTGACTTAAAAGGGTGCTCTTCCATGAAGAGAGATTTTTCTAAACCCTTTTTAAGATCGGAGTCCAAAAGTCCTCTTTCATGCGTCCAACAAACAACGGAAGACCCAAGTACGTAACTGGAATAGAAACAATATGACACCCTAGAAAAGAAGTAATTCTATGTTGACAAATATCAAGAGTTTTGGTAAAGAAGATGCTACTTTTAAGGAAATTAATCAGCTACCCAGAAGTGCTCCCATAGTAGTATAAAATAGCCTTAACATCTCGAGCATGGTAAACTGATGCTAGACATGAAAGCAGCGTGTCATTCGTGAAATACTGATGAAATATAGGAGATATCTACAAAGCCAACCTAACACCAAGCTCCATACCTCGAGATTTAAATGATCACCCAAGAGCCTCTACCATGATGATAAATAGAAAGGGGGAGATAGGATCTCCCTGTAACAATCCTCTATGAGAGTTAAAAAAACCAACCGAAGAACCATTAATCATAATCGAGAACTAGGTCGAGGAAATAGCAGCCTCCATAAGATTCACCCAAGATTCATTAAAACCAAATTTCCTAAGGACCAAAAATAAGAAGGGCCAAGAAACCCTGTCATAGGCTTTATTGACATCCAATTTGAGGAAAAAGGCCACCCTTCCACTTTTCTGTGCCGAATGAAGGAGCTCATGAATTACTATAGCACCATTTAGGATTTGTCTCCCTAGAACAAATCTGCTTTGAGCCAAATAAATGATAGCCAAAAGGATAGGTTTCATTCTATTGACCATCGCTTTGGAGAAAATTTTATAAACTGAATTACACAAGCTTATTGGTCTAAAATCATTAAACGATGACACAGAGTCCTTATTGGGAATTAGAGCAAGAAATATTGAGTTCAAGGCCTTCAGGAAGGTCCTCGAGCTTTGCACATGATGAATGGAATCATAGACATCCTCCAAACAAATATGCCAAAATTTTTGGGAAAAAATAGGAGGAAATTCGTCCAGAATTGGGGCCTTTAACGGGCCCAAATACTTAGTAGCAGTAAAAATTTCATCATCCGATATTAAAGCCAGGAGAGAATCGTTCATCTCATCCATGAAAATTCTTGGGATGGCCTCCAACATCCTTAATTATACCTCATGGTCCCGGGGAGGCAAGGAACACAACAATGAGCTAAAGAAATCCACCGCCTCTTGCCTTATCTCTAAAATATCTGAAGTTCTCCCTCCATCAGATTTTTCTATCTCCTTGATTCTATTTTGAGCTCTTCGATGCAAGGTGGACAAATGAAAAAATTAGGAGTTACGGTCACCTTCCTTAAGCCACAACTCTCTGGACTTTTGTTTCCAAAAGAGCTCCTCTTTAGCCTGGACATTATGGAGAGAGCACAGGACAAATATTTCCTTAGCAAGCAACCCCTCAGAGAGACCCTGAGACTCAATCTGAACTTCAATAGAGGACATAAGAGATTTCAACCGCTCTTTTTCTTGAAATAGATTCCCAAATGAAAATTTGTTCCACAACTTGAGGTAAACTTTGAGCCTCCTCAGTTTGTATAATAATTTATACATGCCTACACCAGGAGCAGGCTCTTACCACCAATCAAGAATTTTGGCTTCAAAATTTGGGTGGTAACACCACATGACTTCAAACAAAAAATGGGTGATGTAGAAATGGAAGCCCCTCTGGAACTTCCAACAACAAAGGATTGTGGTATGAACAAATGCGAGGCAGAGTGGATAATAAAACATCCCCAAATAAATCTAGGGAGGAATAGGAGATAAATTTTTCATCTCCAGAATAAGGGTAAATCTATGTCTATCAAAGGAGTTTGGAGCGTAAAATAATATTGATCACTCTATTAGACGAGGAGATAACATGGCCCTCAAATTTGGATGAATCCCAAAAAAATAGAAGGCCACCAGTAGATCCGATGTTTTTAGAAGCCATGAATCTTGAATCTTTCCAGACCAACTTATGAGTGGCTTCCCAAGCAAAGGCCTCTAGTTTTGATTCCTGGATACACAAAAAATATGGTAATTTCTCCTTATGTAAAGATGCAAGAAGACGTTTTTTAGAGGCGCTATTAAGCCCCCTAATATTCCAGGAGCATATCTTCATGGGAAATTAAAAGGAGAGTTTCTTGCCAATTTCCCGATTGTGGGGATTTGAACCCATCCAACCTAAGCTATATATCACCATTTTCACCTTCGACAATAAGACGAGCTTGACCACCATTCGCCACTACCTCATCAGTGGCTCTATTTCTTCTAGATTTGGCTGGAGGCCTGCCAACCCTCTTAGAAAATCCATAATCTACTGGTATCTTGTGTAAGCTTCTTATTTTTGGCCCAAGGGAGCCTTTCTCAATGACATACTTAGGAGACTCGTGCGGACTCAAAATATCCCTAGCATGGAAGGAAGCCACTATGATAGGAGAGGCCACCTTCAAAGGAGTATCCAAAATGGGAGCCTCCTCAGCCTCAATACTTTCTAATCCCTGGAAGGAGTTTGAAAGAGGAATTTCCCTCCCAACATCAACAAGATCCTCAGCCAAAACTACCTCCAAATTGCCATGAAAAGACTAAGCCTTGGATGGATAAGGAGATAGAATGATCTCCTTAGGAGAATCAATAGAGGGACCACCTTCAGAAGGATGAGAGGGCAAAACATTCTTACCTTTCGAACCTTGCAAGAATTTAGGGGTCTTCTTTCTCCAAATTCTATTCTTTTTTGTCTAGGTTTTCCAATCATCCTACTTCCCTTGGATGTGCCCGTCATTCGGAGGAGGGCTATTATTCACCTTGTTTCTAGGGATGAGAGGAACCCCTTTACTCTTATTTGAATATAAAATTTTATGGTGATCCCCCATGCCACAAGATTGGTAGGCCTGAGGTTTATTCTCATAAATAATAGGCTGAGTCACAGTTCCCACATGGGACACCAGTTCCACAAAATTAGGGAGAGCTTTCTCAATGTCAACTAGTAAGCACATCCAAACAAACATACTATGAGAATGGGACAAAGAAATTTTTTCAAATGAAACAAAATCCCCAATAACTGTAGCTACTCCTCGAAACACACTTTCATGCCACATGTGAGTCGAAAACTCAGGAAGACGAACCCAAACTAGAACAACATTGACTCTTTGAGAAGCTGGATTGAAGTTGTGACCCCACTACCATAGAAATAGGCTACGCTTCCCAAAGAATCAAGGAACTCCCTCAAAAACTCTCCTTGAATCCTCCTCACACAAAATCTTGATCAGGAAAAAATTATGAGGAAGAAATTCTAAGTCCAGAGATCCACTAGGGCGCCATTTAGAACTGGCCCAATGCTTCATAAAGTCCAACTCTAGGTGCCCCCCAGCTAGATTACCCACCAAATCCCATGACCCGTTCTTCAACAAAGAATTCACAGTAGCATCCAAAACATGGATTTTAAAGGTTTTTTCATCGACAACATAGGGAGGGAACTCACCATCTTGAGGAACTCCTAATACAACATGAGCATAAGATGGAGGGCTCACGGGATGAGAAAAACTAGCAAACCCATGTCTAGGAACCCTCGGATCCCACCATGGGCAACCACCGTAGACAGAAGACTTACCTACCCAAAATGGATCCTCCACATTGATCTCCTCCACCACCACCTCACCATATGTAGATGACACACCAGAGTACCACATTGCTTACCTCCTCAATTGTATTGTAGGTTTAACATCAATAATATTTAAACAATTTTTAAAAGAAATTATGTCATTTAATGTTATGGATTAAATAAATTAAAAGGAAGGAGAGGAAGAGTTTTAGAGTTTTATGTCATAGAAGTTTAATTTTAATTATATATTATGTTTATTTATAATTTTCTTAGTTTTATTATAATTATATTGTTTACATATAAAGTTTTTTATTATGAATTATTTTGAATTTATTACAATAATATTTTTGTTAAAATAATTTATACTAATTGGAAAGTGGACCAACAAGTGGCTTTCTTCTTGGGGTAGAATCACCTTGGTAAAATCAGTCCTTCAAGCTATTCCTATTTATGTTTCTTTCATTTTGAATATCCCAAAGGCTGTTCTTCAAGAATTGGATCAAATTAGTCATCGTTTCCTTTGGAGTGGTACTAAGGAGAAAAGAAAATGGGCCTTGGTGAAATGGGATACTTTATGTCTTCCTAAGAGTGAAGGGGGGTTAGGATTTTGGTCTTCAATTAATAACAACAAAGCTTTAGTTTTTAAATTATATTGGAGGATGTTTCATAACCCCAATGCTCTTTGGGCCAATAATATCCATGCTAAATATGCTGAGAACATAAGTCCTGAAGACCTTGTTCGCTATCAAATTCCTACCAAAGGTTCTCCCATTTTAGCAGTTCTTAAGACTAGTGAGGACTTGATAAAGAAAAAATTATTTTGGATCATTCATAATGGTCAACATGTAAATTTTTTGATAGATTCATGGGATGGTCACAAGCCTTTAATAACTCAGTTTCTCGATTGGAGGCCTTTGATGGAGGAGCTTCACCGAGCTAATTGGATAAAGGTGGCTAATTACTGTCGATACCATACTGGTAATTCAAAGGTTGGTAGATATTGGATCCCTATCGAGGACTAGCCTATTCAAATCCTAGAAAGGCAAAGACAAGATATCCAAGGCATACTTCATATGAGATGCCTCTCTTGGTCCCATGAAAAAGATTGTTTTGGATGGAACAACACTACTAAGGGTGAGTATTCTGTTGCTCAAGGTTATTTGATCTTATGCCATAATAATCCCAACCATTCTTCTGACATATTTTCTCAATTGTGGGATCCAAATCTTTGGCCTAAGGTGAGGTTCTTTAATTGGCTTCTATTGCATCGTAGGGTGCTTACTGGTGAGCAACTTATGAAGTATGGTTTTCATGGCACTTTTTAGATGTGAAATGTGTGAAGAGAATGTAGAAAATATCAACCATATTTTTATTGAGTGTACTTTAGCCTCTGAGCTATGGAGGAGAATGGCCACATTACTTGGCTTACAGTGGTCTAATTTTTTTACTTTTGAACAACTTTGGAGGGATTGGCCTAATCAATAGGGTGTTGATCATTTTATTAGGCAGTTAGTTTGGATGGGTTCTACCATTCTTCTTTGGAATATTTGGAATGAAAGGAATAGCAAGATTTTTAATCAAGATAGGAAGGATATTCACTATATTTGGCAAAAGGCCATAGCCAACTTAGTTGAATCAGTCCATCAACTCCTTAATAACCCTCAAAACTCCAACCAAAGATGGTATCAAGTGATGCAAAGATTGAATATTAAACCTTCTAAGGGCAACCAACTTAAAGGGAATGTGATTATTAGTAAGATGGATAGGACTAGAAATTGGCAACCTCCTCTTAAGGATTTTGGAAAAGTCAATACCGATGGAGCCTCTAGAGGGAACCTTGGAAAAGCCAGTGTGGGAGAAATTGGTAGACTTTTAGATGGTTCCCTGGTTTTTACTTTTGCTGAGAATTTGGGTATTCTTTCCAATAACCTTGCTGAGGGGTATGGTATCCTCAGAGGCCTTTAGGAGGCTACTAAGGTTGGATGGGAAAAGGTGTTAGTTGAGTCTGAATCTCAACTTATGATTAATCTCTTGAAGACTCATTTTAAGAATCATAAGGTGGATTGGAGAATAAAAATAATTATTGAGAAGATTCAGTTAATCCAGATGGGATTTTTGAAAGTTGATTACAATCATGTGGTTAGAGATCAAAACAAGAGTGCTGATGCTTTAGCTAATTGGGCTTTGGACAAAGGTGATCTTACTTGTTATGGCCACCCTCCTATATGGTGGGCTTCTCAAATTAGGGAAGCTCTTCTTTCTATCATTTCTTTGGATGGCTCCAGTTCTGAAGGTACCTAGTTTCTTATTGTTTTTTTTTTTGCTTCTCTTTGGTTCATTCAATTTTTTTTAGTTCCCTAGCTCATTCTATTCTTTATTTTGTTTCCTCTATTGATTCTTTCCTTAATAGTCTTCTAGTCTAGATAGGTCATTGTTTTGTTCACTATTTTCTTTTTCTTTTTTCTTCTTTGTTTTTTTTTGGTTTAGTTTTTTAAGGTGGGTGGGTTCTTTTGTTTTGTTTTGTTTTTGTGTTCTTTGTGTTGTTTTTCATTGTTCTTGTGTTTTTGTTGTTTTGTTTTTTTTTATGTTTTTTGTTATTGTTCTTGTGTTTTTTTCGTTCTTGTTCTTGGGTTTCTCTTTGTTTGTGTTATTTCGTGTTTTTATGTGTGAGTGTCTTCTATGTCTTTTGTTTTTGTTTATTGTTTGTTGTTAGTTGTTTTTTATTTTTATTTTTATTTTATTTATTTTATTTTTAGGTTTTGGTTGTGTTTATTTTTCATGTTTTTTTTGGGTTATGTCTTTGTAGTGTTCTGTTGTTTTTGTCTTGTTTGTGTTTTGTTATGTGGTTCTTGTGTTTTTCTATGTGGTTTGTGTTGTGGTTTCTTTTTTCTTATTGTGCGTGTTTGGTTGTGCTTTTTTTTTTGACACACTCAAGGAGCATGTTTTTTATTTTATTTTATTATTTTTGTTGTTATTTACTTATTTTTAAATTAGTTTTGTGTGTTTGTTTGCTCCTTGAGTATGTCAAAGGTGGTAGGCCAGGTCCGATTCATGGGCATTTTTGGCGGAATGGATACCCCTGCCTCCTTGGGTCTTACCCGAAAGTGGCATCCCTTTTGGGATGTTTTCCACAAATAAAAAAAATAAAAAAAAATAATTTATACATAATATTTTTATTTGATAGTTATAGGGGTCTAACATATATTATCGGTGATGCTTCAATTCAAGTGGTTATCTTAAAAAATTAATATTTTTAATTAATTTATAATTATTATTCTTTATAAAAAATAGCTTTTTTTAAATATAAATAAAAATACAAATAATCATAATATAAATATAATTATGATGTATTTAATTATTATCATTTTTTGATAGAAAATCTTGATAGTTTATGATAACACAAAATATATATGTTATTTTATTTTATTATATGTTTCAAGTATTGAGGTGTGGTTAATGTATTATCATATTTACATGAGGTGCTTGTATGTCTTGTGGATGACTATAACTTGTATTTATTAAATTATATGATGTTTAAAAAAATTATTAGAATTTCTCTAAATAAAATTTTAAGTGAGTATCATTTTAAATTATATATATATATATATATATATATATATATATATATATATATATATATATATATATATATATATATATATATATATATATATATATATATATATATATATATATATGGTTGTGAGATATGTTGGATTTCCAAGGTATTATATTATTTAACAATTTAATCTTGAACAATGAGTAAGAGTCAATAATTTGACATGTTAGCATCTTCCTTCTTTCTTGTATATGTATATATATATATAGAGAGAGAGAGGTTGTGAGATATGTTCGATTCGCAAGGAACTATATTATTTAACAATCTAAAATTAAATATTGAGTCAAGAGTCAATAAGTTGACATGTTAGCATCTTCCTTCTTTCTTGTACTAATATCTTTTAAAGTATTTATATGCTCATAACCAAAACTAAATTAAATGAGATTTAAAAAGGTTTTTTTACTTTTTTTTTAATTTTGTTATTGTGAGAAACCTCTACAATTGATGCTTAGGGTTAAGAATTTCCATCCCAGCCATGAACCCTCAGAAGGACAAGAGCTAAGCTTATCAATAAGGTATTAACACAGATGTTACGGTTTGATCCTTGGACCTCCCAAAGAAGAGTCAAAACTCAAATTATTATGTTGTACCTCTCAGATAGATTTTAAAAGGTTATTTATATATTTTAAATTAAATATATATTTTAACAATTTAAAATATTAATGTAATAAATCCCTTTAATCAAAATAGGTCGCATGCATGCATCAAATTGAATGAGTTCAAATAGTTATTTTTTTCGGTATTATTATGAAAGGAAGGTTTTCAAAGGAATCCCTCAACATTTTATATCAAATCCACTAGAGGAGATATACCAAATGACACAACTGTACAAGAAAACCAACCTAACTTAGCAAAAAGGACACAAGAGAAACATAAACATAACATGGAGACAATGTAAACACCAAAGATAAGAAGGTGGATCCACAAACCAAACAGGTAATGCATGATAAGATCAAATATGAGATATCTCTAGATTCTTACCCTTCTTTGTATCATGCAAAATCGTTCCCACAAGACAAGTTACTTCTTCAGAATAATCCACTGTGATATTCATTAAACCCACAATGAAGCGCTACTTGATTTCCACAATTTTAAGTTTTTGAGAAACATTACGTTGACCAATTCCAGTAAGATCAGAGCTGAATACCTCCATAATATATTTACTTCTTTACTGATCCTTGGAAATATTTACAGATAATCATTTAGACCTTCTCATCGAACCCCTCTAACACCTCTAGTAGAACCAAAAATACTTCTATACCTGCTACTAATTTGAGTTTCTTTTGAGTATTTTGAGATACTATCTCCCTCTTCAAACACCAGAGACTTAGATCATGAAGTATTGGATCGACGAGCCTTTTTCCAAACTCCCCTATATGAAATATGTAAGTTTTTTATGACTTTATCATCTTTCATATTTCATCTTTTGAGGGATAGCATACAATTATCCTCCTTCCAAAAAATTGTTCAAATATATAGACTCTGAATGACAAATAACAAGGATTGGAATTGGTTGAGTCTTAGTGAATTTGAGAACATCCTTTGTAATTAGGCCTTTCTTTTTAGCAAATTGTTCAAAAAATAGCAAGGCAAGACCTTGATGGATGGGATTTTGGCCTTTACCACCCCACACATTAGTCATTGATTTTATCATAGACTGGTTTAAAAATATGGTATATACTTTTGTCTCAATAATAATTATAATAATATTATTAGTATTATTATTATGCATAGGGGAGTTGGTTACATCCACACTATTTTTAGCAGGACTAGTTTTGTTATGTAGATGATAAGGTTCACTAGTTTTTTATAAAGGATGAAGTTAGGAACATAAAGAGAATAAAAGAATTTATAATTTCATTATGGAAAATTTAAAAAAAATGATAATGTAAAATTTTCAACAATACAAAGAGGATGAAAATCAATAATACACAAAGTATAACCATAAAAATGTGAATATAAATTACAATAATATTATAAGAATCCAAATTATTTTTAATGAAAAAATATCATGCATTTATGACTAAGAGCACTCAAATAAATATTAATTAAAGGTAAATATTATTATCATGTAGATGAAAATTTCATCAATAATGATGAAGTTGGTCAACATAAAGTGAATGAGAGACTTTATATAGACATAGAGAAAAAAATCCAATAAAAGATAGTAGAAAATTTTCAATGATACAAAGAGAATGACTATCTATAGTGCACAAAAAGAATAACCATCAAAATGTAAATATCATAGGATATTGTTAAAATAATAAAATATAAAATTATGAAGGAAGAAGTCATGCATTTATGACTAAGAGAACTCAAATAACCCATCATTATTGAAACTTCTTGAGAACTTAGAGAAATAAAAGGAAGGATGGATATAATAAATAACATGGTTTTCTAATGTGAGAATAATAGTTGAGAACTAGCTCTTTATCTTAAGTGAAAAGAATCATTAAGTGCAAATAGATCTATAATATCAAGTAGACTTTAAAAGAGGAAGCAAATTGATTGTGATAAAAAATCACTCAATTTAGATCCAATTTTGAAACCTCGAATGATATTAATTCAAGATAAATATGGTTATAGGGTCTCAAAAATTTTGTACAAATATCAGCAAGGAAGATACTTTTTTTATGAGTATACAAGACATTTATGCTATGAGATATTTTAGTAGAAAGATAACAACTATGATTATTCAGAGAGAGGCCAAGGATAAATTGATTTGGGAGTTAAATATCACAGGATAATACACAATAAGAAGTGATTATAATGTACAACACCAACAAAATAATAATATCACTATAATATGGAGAGATATTTTGGATAGCCTAAGCATTCCTAAAGTAAAAATGCATGTTTGGATAGTAGATCATAGAAGAATTTTATCCTAAGATAACCTTAAGAAAAGGGGTTTTCATGCCCCCTCTCAATTTATTTTTTATAAAAAGTAGGAGAGTATAGATCATCTCTTGGGACATTGCTCAATAGTATAGAATCTATGGCAATGGATTCATAATATGTTTTGTAAATGCATGGTGATAAATAGCATAACTGAAGATTGGTTAAAGCAATGGTAGAACACTTATAAAAGTGAGGCTTTACAGGCAATATGGAATTATCAAAATATATAATACTTTGGATTATATGGCTAGAAAGGAATAGAAGAATATTTAAAGGAAAGTAAATCAATTTAGAGGTAATAAAAAAGAAGATATGTTTAGCCATAGAGGAGTCTAAACCAACCCTATCAAATAACCCAATCCCTAATTTATAAGTAGAGAGTCTTTATAGATTGATTTAAATCATTAAATGGAATTATGATGTTGGGTACAAGTGAAGTAAAAATAAGGTAAAGAATATAAAGTGGAAACCACCAGATGCAGAGTTGATTAAATTGATTTTTTTCAAGATTCTAAAGGAAATATAGGACCAATAGGAGGAGGATAAATAATTAGAAATAATAAAGGAGATATTTTATCTCATTACAATTTCAATAAAGGATTTAAGATAAATAATGAAGTTGAAACTTTGGGAGCTTTAGAAGGGTTTAAAATATGCAAAGAAATGAAATGAAATAAAGTATGTATGGAAGGTTATTCTCTCATAGTAATAAATTCAATTGTGAGGAAATCAAAGGCTCAATGGAACATTTAAGAGATAATTATAGAAATTCAAGATCTTTCTAAAGAGTTTGAAGAAATCGGGTTTACACATACATTAAGGGAAGGTAAAAAATGTGCAGATAGGTTAGCCAATAGGGGGTTTTTTATGGCTATAAGGGGTTTTGAAGGGGCACCCAAACCTTTTACAAAGGGAAAAAAAAAAGTGATACAATCTCCCAAATATTAAATAGGAAAAACAAGAACAAGGAGGTTATCATTGAATAAGATAATTAAAATAGGAGATGATCTCCCCAAAACTATCTCTAGAAAGATAAATAAAATAGGATACGGTCTCCTCAAAACCATATCATATCAATCCCAATATATGGTCTCCTTGAAACCTATCTAGACAGAAATAAACCCAGGATATGGTCTCCATGAAATCATATCTAGACTGATGCAACATAATCAACACACCTTGCGAGTAGATAACAAGGCCATAAAACCCTATCTATTGCTGCTAGAAAAGGAAACCATTTGAAAAATCCCCCCTCCATGATAATAAAACACCTAGTTTCACCCCAAATACCACTAAAAATGTGGAAAAGGAACTTACTAGACCATCTCACACATCAAACAAGCAACATACCACACCATGGTCAAAGGGCCAAGGTATTCAATCTGAAATATGAGCTCAAAAACCTCTCCTCTATGGACATGAAAAGTCCCCCTAGTCTCGGCCTAGACCAAAAAGAGCTATGGATAAATAGGTCCAACAAGAAACCACATAGAAATATCACGTAGGCCACAAACCCCTTTCCACAATATTCAAAACATGAAACTATCTAAGAAAGCCCTCAACCATAACAAGAAGAATTGGTCCCCCTCCAAAGATCATTTAAAATTGTGGAGAGAAACAAACTAAACAATATCACACAATAGGCAAATAGTGGGTAAACTGACCACCAAGGAGACACTGCAAATACACAACCAATATTACTATACAAACTAGCTCAACTCAACTACCACAAAAAATATGGATAAGGAGATAATTTGCTAGAAGGTACCTCCAAGAAAACTAAGGTCCATCCATCTTCACCACTAGATGAACAAGGGAGGGAGGAAGAATAATGGAGAGGTGTTCTGCACCGAGAGTAGGAGACCTATTTTCTTTGGTTAGAAGGGTTTGATTGAGGATCGTGAAGTTAAATTCTCCTTTCTATGGTTAGAGGAAGTAGTAAGTTTAGTTGAAGCTGACAAGAAAATGTTGATTGCCTAAATCAATAAATGATTAAGTTTTACTTTAATGTTTTCCATTGGTAATATATGTTTTATTTTGTAATAGTAATGTGTTTTCATATAGACTATTTATTATAATTTTTGTGGTTGCACTTATGTAGGAAGGAAACTAGGAATCTAGACTTGGTAAAGCAGACTATGATAATGCGATGTTTTAGAAATAACACTCTACTAAGATGAAATTCATGGTAGTAGAGATGAAGTTTTGGTTTTGTGGAGACTGCTATAGGAAAATTTCATGAAGGATGCTAAATTCTAGAATATTTGTATTCATATAGAAAATTGAAAATATCCAAAAAATAAAAAATAAAGAATTCAAACACTTTATATAAAATAATGTAGGTTTCTAGCTTTAGCATCTCAATTGATATGAGAAGTGTATCTATTTGTAAAATCTCAAGATCTAAAGAAGAGAGTTGTAATTTATCAATGGTGGGGGACCTGAGTACAATCCTTTATTATCCAGTAGAAAAAGAAGGAAGCAAATTGATTATAAAAATATAGATTGTTGATAAATATTTTTTTAAACAAGAAAAAACCAACTATAATAAAATCTTTTTTATAATGATTAATATGAGTACTTATTAAACTATATCATTTTTACCTACCATTCATAGTTGATAAATCTATTAGATAAAAAAAAAAAACATTTAAATTGTTGCCCAAATAATAAATTCATTTATATTAGTAACTTTAATTCTTAAAATAAAGTTACCCATATCTAATCTATAGATTGAAAATTATCATTATGATATCATACATATATCAAGAGCATGATATGAGAAAATAAATATTTTCATCAATATAATATGTCTTTGTCTCAAAATACTTTTTTATGGTTTAATAATTTTTAATATAAAATAAATTTATGTTGTATTTTATCTTTTATTGATAAAAATGTATTTTATAGAGCATATAAAAAACATAATTTTTTTTTATATTAGGTGAAAAATTAGGGTTTTGAAAGGGGCCCTAACCCTTTTACAAGAGAGTCTTGATAATATTGGAAAATATAGACCACATGCCAACAAAAGGGATCCTAGAAAAAATCATACACCTTTCCTCCTAAGAATGAATGATGCTAAAGATACACTAATAAAAAATTGAATTACAAAGATACTGTCCATATAGACTAGACTTAGATTACGCACTATATTTCAACTCAATTACCTTGACCAAAATTTACAACCCACTTCATTCATTTTTTTATATTATTCATTCTAACAGGCTAACCTTTAGCCTCCAATGCAACTATTCTTTGTAATAGCAATGGAAAGTTTTCATCCCAAACTCTATTTTGACCATTATCCACCCCCATATTGGCCATAATATCAGCAACATGATTATCTTCTCTATAGATATGATCAATTACAACATCACTCATCTATTTTAGGATCCTTGAAGTATCATTTATAATGTTAATTATAAAAATATTCCCTATTTCTCCTAATTTCAAATCTCTAATAATGTTTAGAAATTCCCCTTGGACCATAAATTTTCTATAACCTTTATCATATAAATGTTTAACTCTTGAAAAAATAGCTTTGGATTTTACTATATGATTGGTCTGAACTTTATAATCCTCTGCTTAATCCCATAAAATTTGACCTTTATCATTTCTAATCACTTTGCCCCCTCCTGCTCTTCCTAGATTTGCTTTGGCTACCCCATCAAATTTTAGTATTATCCACCCTTGTCTTGGTTTCATCCATTTTTTGTTCATTATTTTTTGGTTTGAGTCCATTATGCATGGTTTGGATTGTTTTACCTTCCACTCTTCAACAATAATTATTTCTTCTCTTTTGTAATACCCTTCAACCTCTGGGATAATGGAAAAATTTTATTTAATAGCAACTTTGATTCTTTTGAATATATATACTTCATCATTCATATATTTCCTAATTTTGCATTTATTACTTTTACATGATATGCCCCATATATAGTGAGGAAGAATTAGGGTCCATAATATCGTCAAGCTCTCACTTATAAAGGGAGATCTCCACTAGTTAAATAAATCTCTAAAGGTTTGTGGCATGCTCCACTTGACTAAAAGAGAGTTCATTATAGCATAGAAAAATTTATTTGAACCCTCACAATGGTTGAATAAGTGGTCTAATGACTCAACATCCTTCTAGCATAAATAACATATATTTATCATTTGGAACCCTCTTTTGCATAAATTATCTATTGTTAAAATCTTATTCTGAAGGCATAACCAAAGAAAGCAAGAAGTCTTTAACATAAAATTAGGGTACCAAACCTTCTTCACTGGATAAGATCCTCCTCTATGGGGAATATGAGCTTCATAGGATCATTTGAAAAAGAAGATTCCTTTCAGAGAATGGTTCCATAGTAAAGAATTCTCCTTTTTTATTTGGGATATGTGGAAGCTCCTAATCAACTTATTTAAATTTAGGAGATCATGTTGAATATGAGATTAATATAAATCTAAACAAAGGTGTTTCAATATAATTTTACCATGAAGATATTCTATGTAATCCTTGACTTTTTCCCATATTCAGCTCCTAGTGGAACCCATAACTCCTAAAAATCTTATTTATTTATTAGAGATTCCTAAAGAATCCAATAATCTTCCCAAAATAAAAATTCCTTCCCTTCTCCTACCTTCCATCTTATATTGATCCTTAGAAAAATTCTCGTTTTTAGAACTGCATTCCATGTGGATGATCCTCTAGGAGAAATTACACTTCTAAAAAAGAGAATGTAATTTTCTAAGTACTTCACTTTCATAATAGTTTACCACAGAAAACTTCCTTATGTGCAAAGTCTCCATGCAACTTTTGAGATTAAGCCTTTGTTAAAGATCTGTAAAATTTTTAGGCCTAACCCACCAATTTTCTTTGGAGTGCAAACTCTATCCCAAACCACTAAAGGAATTCTTTGCTTATATTTAGCCCTAGTCCATAGGAATATTTTAAATATCTTCTCCATCCCCCTTCTAACCTTGGAGGACATTTTAAATAGAGATATATAATAAATTTGTATGCTTTCGTGAGGTTGCTTGATGTAGCTATATTTTTCCTACTTGTCTAAGGAGGTTGCCTTTCCACCTAGACAACTTGCTTTCAATCCTATCCAATATTGGAGACCATATTTCCTCCATGTATACTAAAAAAAATGGTATACCAATGTAAATGGATGGGAGATTAGCAATATTACAACCAAATATTTTTATAATACTTAATTGCAATTGTCTCTCTGTGTTCACAAAATAAATATTTATTTTGATGAAATTTATGAATTGGTTTGATGCCCTTTCATATTTATGGAGAATATCTTTGATTTTCATTACCTCTCTATATGTATCTTCTCCCATAATGAAAGTATCATCGACAAACTATTGAAATAAAACTGGTTTCAAATTCCTTGCTGGTTTCATACCTTTGATTCTACCTATAGTTGTGGTTGCTTGCATTGATATTCCTATAAATTTGGTTGAATAAATACAGATACTAACCCATTTCCTCCATTGTCCACTAAAACCAAACTTATGCATAACGTTATCAAGAAAATTCCATGAGACTCTATCATAGGCTTTGTGCATATCTAATTTAAGAAATATTCCTGGGTCTCCTCTCTTCTTGTAGACACCAAAACAGCACCTATCCGATTATGTGACTGCAAACACTGATCGCATTGACACACACAGCCCCTAGAGGTTAAACAGTGGTCCTAACCACTCTCACAATAATTTTGGAAGGTCAGGAGTCAATTTGGCACCTTCGAGCACTCTGCTCCATACTCGTTCCACCCAGGGATGATTACAAACTTCTATTCGCCCCACCCAGGGACGATTAGTAGTATTCGCTCCAGGGTGGGGCGAATAGCAGGTTTGACGGGCAAAAAGTCAAATCTTGACAAATGGCAGCTCAGATCCACCACTTAACTCTTCCTTCATTGCATGGGAGGGTGAGTGAGCATTTTTGAGCATTAGAGGCAGTTACAGGGGCAGTCATGGAGCCCCTAATCAGGGAGGAATCTCCTCCCCCCTTGGGAGGCATGATTGCCAAGTGGCGCCTCTGCATGCTCATCCAAAGAGACCTCCAGGTCTATAAATTGGTGAGTTTTCTCACCACAAGATATACTGGAGAAGGAGCATTTTGAGCAATGAAGTGCTGTCATTTTACTTCCACACACACACCTTTTTGATTTGTGCCTTTCACATCCTTGATCTCTTTTGGAAAGGAGGTCATAGGGTGGTTATTGGAAGCGCAAATCCGGAACCAAAACCCGACATTTGGCCACAATATCCTACCAAATTTTTTGACAATACCCCACAAGAGGTTTTGGACCCATCCCAAGTGGATTGGTGCCGAAATCGGGCCCCAAACGGTGGGCGTCCTGCCCCCGGGCGCCCCCACACTGCTACAGTCCTAATCGCCCCGCCCTGGAGCGATTAGAAATCTGTGGTAGATTTCCTTTCTATTATTTTTGCATTTGATTCTATGCTTCTTAGATAGGTTGTCATTCAAATTTCACATCGTTTTGAGCATTTTTTATCATGTTTCTATTATTTCCCGCCTTTACTAACATGCAGGTAGCATCATCAAATTCCCGGTGATAGAGGCCAAATTGGGAAAATATGACCTTCTGGGTCTTCCCAAAATACCCCCAATTAGCTAACCCCCAACTTTGTAGGTGATTTGGAGCTTCCCAGATGTGACATTTGGGACAGTGCCTTTTGACGTTTTGTTGTAGGTCTATTCGTCCCGCCCTAGAGCGAATACAAATATGTGGTGAATTTTTTGACTGTTCCATTTGCAGTGTTTTCCTTGTGATGTTTTGATGCCCTTGTCAAATTTTTAGTTCATTTGGATCTATTTTAGTTATCATTTTATTTATATCTTGCATGCACTAATTGAAGGCGTGGGGATTGCATGTTTTATTTTATCTACAAGTGCTACTGACTATTTTCTGTTTCCTTGAACGTAGGATCTAGACATTAGAGGAGCAGCAAGGAGTCAAGACTCATCAATGCAAGTGGCGGCGATGTTTGGTCCGCCCATTTTACATGTGGGCACGCGGAAGAAGGAATAGCATCCATGGGTGTAACAAGAACATTTTTTTAACGCTCCTAGCCCCTGAAAAGGGAGGAGACGAATTGTAACCGAGTTCTGAAGCATATTAATAAAAGGGCTATCTTCCATATTGGATTTTTATTTGGTTTTGATTCGTTCATGCCTCTTTCCTTTCATGCACTTTCAATTCATAGGATTTAGCGTTATCTTTTGTTTCGTTTGAATCGCATCTTGGCTTTTCATTTTTGTTTCCGTATCCTCATGATTTCAGTGGTGATCATGGTGGGACCCTTGTCCTCTATTTTTAAGATCAGAAATCTGATCAAAACTTGATTGTTTTTGCTTGTAGGTACCGAGTTTTCAAACGTTGGATTGTTGTTCGTTCCAGCCTGTGGCGAATACAGAGCTGGAATTCATCTTACCCAGGGATGAATGGGCATTTGCCCCACCCTATGATGAATACAGTCCTATTATTCATCCCACCCAGGGATGAATAGCTCTCTATGCATTTTCAGGATAGAAACTTAGAACCAACAGATTTGGGCAGAGAAGAGGTAAGGGTCCTGAACTCTTTCTGTCATTTTTTGTTTTCTGTTTTCTATTTTTCTGGTTATTTGCTTGCTTAGGAAAAGTTGTACTGCATGTTTATTTTCTTTCATGCAAAATAAAAAGAACCCCACACATCACGTGGCAACATAAACACCAAGGAGCTGGTCGTAAAACCCCAGCCCTTGATCAAGACCAACGGTGGATTTCATCACCACCTTGGCTTGAATTTTGCATTCATAACCCCGATCGCTACTATTGCTAGACGTAAATCCTGACGAAAGCTGACCGAGTGTAGCTGGGGTGATTCCCAGTGCATGAGGATAAGTCTTCTATGGTAGGTGTCAAAAATAGGGTGATTCCCCTTCCGTACCGCCTACGTTCCACGTACCATCTGCTCTCACGTACCAACAGTTTCCCTCACGTAAGGGCGGGTATATAGAGAGGTTGGTATATCAGCCTGGCAATGGTATATCGAAGGGGCGACCATTTTTGGGAGTCATAAGAGCCATCATATTGCATTTAAACGTTCTTTACAAAATCTTTCAAAACAAAATCAAAACACACTAAACCAGGTTTAGGGCACACCTTTAATCTTTAAACGAGATAATCATTGCTTTGCGTGTGTGATATTTTCTATTTAGTGTAGCATAAAAATCATAAAAAGAAATAAAAATCTACGCATCTTGTAGGAAAACACCACCATGGTGTACACCCGTAGCCAAGCCCAATCATGGGCAGGAGCTACAGAGAGTGTACAAGGGGGCACAAGTCACCTCCGCTATAGCCCCAAGGACTTGGTCATACCGCCTTGGCGGCTCGACCCACAAGAGAGTCCACATCATGCCATTTCAGAATGGGACTATAGAGGCACCCCTTTGAGGGACACGCCCATCCAACATAGACCCTTTCAGGAGGAGTCCTTACACGTGGCCCTCAATATAAATAGGAAGGCTCCCTTAGAAGCTCGGTATGAGTGGCCACCGTGCGATGAAGCGCTAGAACAACATAGGGTCCATGAGGAGAGGCCACATGATTATGTCATCCCTCCTTTACCCCCCATCACTATTAGGAATAATAAGCCAAATCCAGAGCACAAGGCTCTTCAAGCAGGGTGAGCCAACTCTACTCGCCCCTTTCACATATACGAAAGGGAGCATGAGGAAGACCATTACATTCCTCAAGAGCAATACACAGCGTGGGAGCAATGCGCCTCTCGCACCTGCTATCTACCAGAATCACCTACCGAGGCCAGAGCCTCGAGTGAATGCCGCCAACCTCGATAGAGGGAAGCGACCTATAGAGATCTCGGATCATCATGACCGAGATAAATGTGTAGGAGAGGCATCTAGGCCTCCTAGACTCAATATGGTGGAACAAATTGACCTGGCAATTACCAGACATGCCACCCACCAAGCGTAGATCACGCAGCTTGAGCAAGACCAACAGTAGCTAGAGCATCTATATCGCCTTAGCAAAGAGCGCATTCAGTGCCAAATAGATGAGCTGCTCCATAACACGGTGCCTGAGAGGGTTCCAACCCCTCGCACCCAAAGAGCAGAACCGTATGAGAGGCGCAACCCCTTGGTGCGAGACAGGTCCCCGTGACCTTACCAAGTGCTACCTCCGAGACCTCCTAGACCTGAGTGGGAGGCCACTCCCAGGAACAATGATGGGCACCCCCACGGGGACCCACCCATGGTTATAGGTCTCATCCAGAAACTCCTCAAGAAGCCTATGAGGAGTATGAGCAAGAAGAAGAGTGGGCCAAAATGCCCTACCAAGGCGGAGGGGCTGCTATCCGGCCACCCCTCCATAGGCCTCAAGTTTCCCACAACCCACAATGGGAGCAAACTAAAGAGGAAGAGATTAAATCTTTTGATGCATATAAAGCACTGCTAGAGCATTTGGAGTCTATGGAGACCAAGACTTATGGGCCCCAAAAGCCCACTTTATGCCAACTCCGTAGTCATCCTGTGCATCCGTCAGTGCCAGCACCCCCTTACCCTGAACACTTTAAGCTGCCTCAGTTGGCAATCTTTAGAGGTGAGGAGGATGCCCAAGAGCATGTGACTAGATTCCTGAGCCAATGCTTTGGCATTCAGGATAATGATGCTTTGTTGTTAAGAACATTCATCACCATGTTCGTAGGCCCTACCTCGGATTGGTTCACTCAATTGCCAAAGCACAACATTAGTAACTTAGATCAGCTAGTGGATGCGTTCCTCGAATGCTTCACCTTCAACACCAAGAAGAAGGCATCACTAAGCGACCTAGCCAGCCTCAGGCAGTATGAGGAAGAAACCATGGCGGCCTATGGGAATCGATGGAGGACTCTGCTTTCCAAGCTACCCTACCTCCCTCCTATGTCCGACCTCACACAAATGTTCTCAAAGAGCTGTTTGAGATCGATCTCTATGCTATTGCAGTTGCAGCAATATGCCACTTTAGAGGAAGCTCTGGCACAAGCCAGAATCATTGAAGAGATCAAGATTCAGGATGGCGAGATAGCCAAGCCAAAGAAGAAAGAATGGTCTAAGAACACCAAAATAGGGACCACGCAACAGAAACCCATTGCGGTCAATCAAGTTGCTATAAACGTCCCTAAGCCTGCACAAGCAACATAACCTCAAAAGGCTAACTATCAGGTGGTGCCTCTTAATAGTTATGATAGAGAAAATTAGAGGCAAGAACAAAATCAGTAGCGTCACCCTAGGCGACAATTCACACCTTACACAGAGTCCAGAGACTCCCTGTTTGACCGCTTGTCAGTGGCAAACTTGATTAACCTGCCCGAGATTCAACCCATAGACCCCAATGCACCAAAACCTAAGGGCTACAAGGAAGACTTGTACTACAGGTTCCATAGATGGAAGGGACATGACCTTAATGCATGTTGGAAGTTTAAAGGCTTGGTGCAAGACCTAATTGATAACAAGACATTAGCGGTAGATAATCCCGTGGCACCAAGCAATCAACAAATGGAGGTCTTCAAAGACCCCTTGCCTACCCATGATGCACAGGAAAAGACCCTACAAGTCAATGAGGTCACATAGAACTGCCCCATGCAGGGGTATGTAGGGATGATCAGTATAGTGACTCGGAACAGGAGGTACCCGAGCACAAATGCTCCCACGGCAGTTGCAGGAGAGGTGCCAACAATGTCACAACCACAACAGCACCTTGCACAACCTCCTCCACCTAGACCAGTGGCCACAATTCAGACCAAACTCACCCAGAGTTTGAGGACCACGTCGGCTAGGCTCTCCATCTACGAGCTCATACAACAATCAATGCCCCATCGGGAGGCTCTAATGGAGATACTAAAAGCCATCGAGTTGTAGCCCCATGAAGCAAACTCCTTCAACAACTTCATGGGACATGTCAAATGATGCACTGAGCCAGTCATCACCTTTCGAGAAGACGAATTGAAATCAGTGGCTGGTGACATGGCGGATCCACCCTTGCACGTCATCGCATGGGTCAACGGGATTCCATACAAAAGGGTATTGGTGGACACTGGCTCATCCAGTAATATCATTACAACAATGGCCTTGAAGCACCTCAAGTTGCCCGCATCTCACATAGTGGCCTCCACCTATACGCTATGAGCATTCAATGATGCAATATGCTCGATAGTTGGCACAATTGTCCTACCCATCCAAGTGGGACAAAAGACTATACCTACATTGTGCCATATCTTGGAAGGTGAGATGGCCTATAACATCTTGTTGGGTCGGCCATGGATCAGGGACATGAAGTGTGTCCCTTCGATAGCTCATCAATGCTTAAAGTATACATTCGAAGGGCAGGTGCATGTAGTCCCGATGGACTTGGAACCCTTCAAGTATTGCAATGCGGTGCAGTTGATGCCGCAATCGACCCTTCCATCAATGCATTTGGATTTTTAGTTGAATCCATCTAAACAGGGTCCGATTCCATAGGCATCCCCATTGACAAGTCCATCAAAACCCCAGTCGGGTCCATCTTCATCATCTGGTCCTTCACCAATGACACCACCTATGGTGGCCACACAGAAGGACAAGGGGAAGAAACCTCTGGAAGAGGCGCAACCTCTGGAAGAGGTACAACCATCAGTATCAACCATAACTACTGAGGAGATGCCTAGCAGAATGGAAGTCGAGGCTCCTAGTTCACCCGACATGGAGTGGACTCAGGAAGAACTTTCATTCCCTCCCCCTCAACCGCCAACAATCACTATTGAAATGGCCAATACGGGCCTAGGGGAGTACCTAGTGTGGAACATTGTAGCAACGCCCGCACTTGAGTCCATGCAGGACATGGGGAGACCTCGTCTCCCCATAGGCACTATTGTTCCTCTAGGCTACCCGCAAAACCAGACAAACTTTGTGTATGGGGGCCTTGATCATGGTATTGAACCTTGCATGCAAGAGGATGAAGATGAAGAGCCTTTTACTGAAGATGTCAACTATTTGTCCAACCCAGACTTCGCTCTGAGATACCTTGGCCAATGCAATTGGCATGGATATGGGTTAGGCAGATATGAGCAAGGAGTGCGTGTTCTTTGCCAACCAAGATACCAAATGCCATACGACAAATCAGGGGTAGGGTTCAACCACCCTCTACCCTTGGACATCTTGGTAGAGAACATGCAAGGCCTAGGGATAGGCAACAAGGGGGGATTGGCATTAGATCCATATGCCAACCCTAACACAACATATACACTAGGGGATTATCTCCCATTATTGACAACCAACCTTGTTGACCTCAACAACCCTTTCCCTTCGCTCGAGAGAGGAGAAAGTTTGAGGACTCACCTACAAGAGAGGTATAGACAAGGTCAGGAAGGATCTTTAGAAGATGAGTCAGAATATGAGGTAGCACCATGGGACCCCTTCGAATCGGATAGCAATCACTCACAAGTGACCCCCATGGATGATTATCAGGAAAGCCTCTTGGCAATGTTCCCTTTGGTGGCTCCCATCGAGCAAGTGCCACCACAAGAAAATCAGGCCCCACCGCAGAGAGCGGAACAACCCCAATGGGGCCAGATCAATTTGCTCGAGCAAGATGAGCCTCTAATGTCGCAAATAGTTGTTGGAGCCAACGAAGGCCTTTGGATCTTCGACAGTGATTATGAAGATGAAACTGAGATGGCCTATCTCAATCATATGCGACAACAACAATACCCCTTGGAGATTAACGACATATTTGAACAACTAAACATAAGGTCGGGGCATGAGTGGCACATAAACCCAGTGTAGTGGGACCAAGTGTTGAATCCGCCACTTTGGGCATACGGAGAGCACCTACCGCCCAGAGACCCTATAGAGATATCAGTGTCGAGGGCAGACCCTATCCTCCTATCCGCACATAGGGCCGATCCATTCATGCCAATACCTCCAGAGCCAGATCCGAAGCATAGAGAACATCCAGAATGTTTGAGTCATCACACCCATGGTAATGGAGACCAAAATCATTTCATCAACATGATCTCCATTGACTTAACCGCCCCCATCCACAATCCGGATGATCCAACATAGTCATTGTATTTAGACATAGATGCCATAGACTGGGATCGCATCAATTCACCACCATCCCCATCAGAGTACTGGCCTTTCGATGAGATGCTTCATTTCACCCCAAGGCCAACTCAGGATGTCTTCCACGTTGAAGAGGGACCCGAGGTCCCTAACGATGATCTAAACTCAGCAAATGATATCCACTTGATCCCAACTCCACACCAGTTGGAGGACGGATCCCACATGTCGGTCGAGGAGACGACTGACGTAGACATCGGCTCGGATCCAATGAATCCATAGATTATCAAGGCTAGGGGTAAGTCTATCCCCCGAAGAGCAAGCCGACTACATTGCCCTTCTCAAAGAGAAGAAGGAGGTTTTTGCATGGTCCTACAAAGACATGTCGGGGCTAGATCCGTAGCTAGTCATGCATAATCTAACGCTTGATCCGACAGTCAAGCCAGTTAAACAAAAACTACGTAAGATGCACCCAACAGTGGCCTTAATGGTCAAAGATGAATTACAAAAGTTGTTGGATGCACAGTTTGTCATCTGCATGGATTACCCACCATGGTTGTCCAACATGGTGCCCATCAAAAATCTTGATGGGAGGATTCGCATATGCACTGATTTTTGAGATCTAAACAAAGCGAGTCCTAAGGATGATTTCCCCTTGTTGAGCATCGATGCATTGGTAGATGCTACAGTGGGCCATGAAATGCTTTCCCTCATGGATGGTTTCTCGAGATATAATCAGATTCGTATCAATCTCGAGGACCAACTAAAAATGGCGTTCACAATGCCTTGGGGGACATTTTGCTATAAGGTCATGCCTTTTGGCCTTAAAAATGTTGGCGCCACCTACCAACGTGCCATGACGTACATCTTCCATGATCACATGCATAAAACTTTGGAAGATTACATGGATGATTTGTTGGCCAAATCTCTTTTGCACCCAGATCATCTCGATGACTTAAGCAAGATCCTCGATCGCCTCATGGAACATAAAGTCGATTGAATCCCAAGAAGTGCGTATTTGGCATCACATCTGGAAAACTCTTGGGTTTCATAGTCTCAAAATGAGGCATCGAGGTGGACCCAAACAAAGTCAAGGCAATCCTTGAAATGCTTCCCCCAACTACCATCAAGCAGCTCGAAGCCTGCAGGGAAAGGTCGCGTCAATCAAGCGCTTCATAGCACAGACTATCTGACAAGTGCCGACCCATGAATAAATTATTGCACAAGGGGGTAGCATTTCACTAGGATGACGAGTGCCAGTCAGCCTTTGATGACATTAAACAATACTTGGCTTCACCGCCGTATTGGCACCACCTAGACCAGGAGTGTCATTCTACTTATACATCTCAGCTACTGAGGTGGCATCGGGCGCCATGCTAGCCCAAAAAAATGAACTGCACAAAGAACAGGCTACTTACTACCTTAGCCGCACCCTGGTCAGTTATGAACTTAACTATGCATACGTTGAGAAGCTCTGCTTGGCAGTGGTGTTTGCTACCAAAAAGCTATGCCATTACATGTTGAGCAACACGACGTATGTTGTGTCTAAGGAGAATCCATTGCGATACATGATGAGTCATACTTATCATAGTAGCCGCATGGCAAAATGGATCATGTTGTTGACAGAGTTTGACATAGAGTTTATTGGATAGAAATCCATCAAAGGTCAAGTCATAGCCGATCAACTAGCAGAGGCTCCCCTCGAAGACGATCAGCCTCTGGTCATAGAACTACCCGATGATGGGGTCTTCCATGTCTCAGAATCACCAGATTCTGATGAGCCTGAGTCACAGGCCGACATAACCCTATTTTTTGATGGTTCTAAATGTGAGCAAGGGGGTGGCGTGGGAATTGTATTCTTCACACCGCAAGGGGCTCCAATGCCTCTATCATTTAAATTAGACTTCCCGTGCACCAACAACAATGCAGAATACGAAGCCTTGCTCATAGGTCTTCAGACAACAATCACCATGAACATCAAATGATTGAACATCTTTGGTGATTCGTTGTTAATTGTCAACCAAGTCAAAGGGGTATTCCAATGTAAATGCCCAGTTCTGTAGGCCTACAAAGCCCTTGTGGACAAATTCCTGGCAAATCTTGAATGGTACGACATCGAGGCACTCCCTCGATCATCGAATCATTTTGTGGACACTATGGCCTCCTTGGGGTCACTAATCCCGCAAGACATTTCTGGTGATATGACAACCATTCAAGTCAAAACACTATCGCAATCAGTGATGGAGCATGAAAGCTCTGACTTAACGCCAGGAATCCACTTGATCCAGATTGAACCATCCCCGGACAAGTTCTCTCGAATCCATGATTGTCTGAATCATGCCAACTAGGGGTCCTTGTTCTCCCCTACTCCCCTTAATAGCAACACAATGCTATTCTTACAAGTTCTTTCCCGCTCAGCTTTTGCTAGGGATGAACTTCAAGAGGGATTGGCTATTCAGACTATCGAGGTTTTCGATCAGTAGGATTGGTATACACCCATAAGGGACTACCTCAAGTTAGGTAACCTCCCGCTTGGATTGACGCATGCCACAAAATGAGCATTCAAATAGAAAGTGGCAAAGCATGTCTTGTTAGGAGACATTTTGTACCATCGAAGCTACGAAGGAATCCTCCTTCGTTTCCTGGACCAGCAGGAGTCCACTTGGGCGATCACCCAAGCGCACGATGGTACATGCGGTGGCCACTTCAGTGGTATGGCCATCGCAAAGTGCATTCTCTGCATGGGCTATTACTGGCCATATTTAGAGCGAGATTGTTGTGCATATGTAAGGAAGTGCGTGAAGTGTCAACACCATGCCAATTTGACACACGTACCTTCTCAGGCCTTGCAGCCGATCCAATCGGCTTGGCCATTTTTGTAGTGGGGTTTAGATCTAATCGAAAATATCTCCCCTGCATCGTCAGGCCATCACACGTTTATCATAACGGCCATAGAGTACTTCACCAAATGGGTGGAAGCAATTCCGCTTACCTCTACGATTGGAACCCGCATTTCGGAGTTCATTTTACATAATATCATATGTCATTTTGGTATTCCATCCAAGATAATCTCGGATAATGGGACGTCATTCAAGAACAAAGACGTGCATGCTTTGACCACAAAGTACAAAATTCAGCATAGTTTTTTGACACCCTATTATCCGTAGGCAAATGGGCAAGCAGAGGCGTCAAACAAAATGCTAGTTGCCATCCTCAAAAAGATAGTCGTAGACAATCATAAGGATTGGCACATTCAGATCCCACTTGCCCTATGGGCTTATCGCACTAGCATTCGGACGCCCACTGGGGCAACTCCATTTTTGCTCGTGTATGGCTCCGAGGCTGTCATGCCTCTCGAGTTGGAAATTCCTTCCCTGCGCATATCAATGCAAGAGTTCATCGATGATGACACTGCACGGTAGGCCCGGTTAGACCAGCTTACGTTGCTCGATGAACGACGTGTTAATGCTCTCGAGCATTTACGTATCTATCAAGAGCGACTTAAGAAGGCATACAACATGAAGGTTCACCTGAGGGACTTTCAGGTTGGTGACTTAGTCTTAAAAGAGAACCAACAAAATTCTAACTTGCCACCCCATCTAAGGGACAAGTTCATGGCAAACTGGTTAGGTCCTTATGTCATCGACAGTAAAATAGGACCTAGAACATACCGGCTAGCCTCTCTTGATGGAATCAAGGAACTAGAACCCTTGAACATCAGTCATTTGAGGCCATTCCATATTTAAAAGAGCCATAGCCCAAACCAAAAAGCTCCAAGGATTCCCACAATCGCTTGGTCAACCCCAAAATCCCCAAAGGTGCCCATTACCCCTTTGGTCAAACCAAAAAGCTCCAAGGATTCCCCAATCGCTTGGTCAACCCCAAAATGCCCCAAAGGTGCCCATTAACCCTTTGGTCAAACCAAAAAGCTCCAAGGATTCCCACAATCACTTGGTCAACCCCAAAATGCCCCAAAGGTGCCCATTACCCCTTTGGTCAAACCAAAAAGCTCCAAGGATTCCCACAATCGCTTGGTCCAATCCCAAAATGCCCCAAAGGTGCCCATTACCCCTTTGGTCAAACCAAAAGCTCCAAGGATTCCCACAATCGCTTGGTCAAAAATAAGAAAATTCAAAAACAATAAAATCATCAAAAATAACAAAATTTACATTTCATTTCCATGCATGCTCAAAATCATCACAACAATAAAGAGCTCTTTTCGCATCTCATCTTCATACTCACAAAAATAAATCCATCAAAAACACAAAAATAATAGTTGCATTAAGCATCACATCCATACATTACATATTTGTGGTCATAAAGGTCAAAGGCACCATAGACTGTAATTATTCGAAAAATTCATCATTTTCCACATTTCTCCATTCTATAAATAGTCCATCAAAATAAATGCCATGCACATCTTTTTTGCCATATCATAGTCGGTTGTCTTCTAATGTATCAAGAGTTTTTGTCATTCAACTGTCATTAGCTTTCTAGCCACATACTGTACAAAGTCAGATAGATTTTACAAAGGTAGAGTTCTACTTGGATCACACCTTGTTACGTAGCATCCCAACACAAATTAAAACACATAAAATAATTCCCAAGTTGTGTGAACGAAAGATGAAATCTGTAAAGTAATCCAGGTCACCATAAGCGAAATGGTTATCTTGCTCATCCCCCTATGCGAATGACCCCAAGAATGCTGAGAGTTGGCAAAAGGACAAGCATCTTCCCTACCCAATTCCCCAAGAAATCCCAAGTTCTTAAAAAGTTGCAAAACATCAAAAATTTGCAAAAGTCAAAACTCCAAAAAATTTGACATCACAACAAAAGTGCATACATCAAAAGGCACATACAATAGTGATTCTCATCACTCAATATTCAAAATCCCTTGCTCAAAAGAAAATATAACAAAAATAAACAGTGATTTTTATCACTACAAAAGAGCAAGTATCCCAATACAATTGAAGAAAAGAAGGGAGTCGAACTTGAATCCCTGGAACTCTCAGCATTCAGAAGGTCATGAAGTAAACCTCAGTACCGGTTTGGTGGATAGCCTATCGGTCACCGGTGGTAAACCTCCCGCATGACGATATATCTGTCACATTAACTCGTGTACGGATCAATGTTTGCATGTGGATGAGCTAGCTTATGGTATCCTAGATAGCACCGTAGATTAATCTGACTAAATACAACAAAGGAGTTAGTGGAGCTAATTAGGTGATCCTCAGTAGAGGTTTGGTTGACAGCCTATCTAGCACTGGTGGTATCCCGACAAATACCACATAAACGAACTCAATTGCACACACAGGGATGTGAAATAACTTGGTCAAAGACAAGTCCGATTCATACCTTGTCCAAAAGTCTTGTAAGATAAAAATACAGTACTGGCTAGTTAGTTAAAACATCTGAGTCTCAGAAAACCTTAACTACATTCTAAACCACCTGTGCAATCTGTCATCCTCGAATTGCCATCAAAAAATACAAAAATAGCATGTATACATAAAAATTCATTTACCACAACAATCGCCTAAGACAAAAAGCCATAAGTTCTAAATAGTCTATGGTGCCACCACCAAAAATCACAAATTTAATTCATCCATTCCATTTGCATATCATAAAAATTAGAAACATTTGCATTCATCATAACATATGCATCCATCAACATAAATTAACATGCATACATACACGTTCAACAATCATTGTGCATAACATCAAATGCCGACACGTGTATAAACAAAATAAAGTCATTTGTATATATATCATCAAAAATGCCCGTAGGCTACAATAACCGGTCCTCTGACCCCGCAAAAAGCCAAAAGCTCAAAAACCCCAAGCCTAGGGCATCGGTCACCATGATCACGCAGGATCGATGCGACGGGAACTACCCCCATGGTGTGGGTCCTATGGGACCCCTCAGGGTGGCTGCTGCTAGCCCCCGCATCATGCCTACTAGCCCCCTCATCCAATCACCTGTGATGAGATGATGTTGACTACTCAGTATCGCTCCCCTCGTCCGACGTGAAGATCCACCTCCTGAAGGCTAGGGATCCACCCCTCGAGGTGGATAATCTCTCCCTCCAAATCCATCCAGTGCTGAAACCACTTCTCCCACCGATGGTACAAAGCTACTACATCATCGCGCTATGCCAATGCCTTCTCCTTCTCTGCTAGCTGCATCCATAGGAGATCCCTCTCATGTAGCATCGGTATCCCCATCCCATCGATGGTACGTAGCCCATGCATTCTCCCGCTCTACCAGCTGCGTTCGTAGGAGATCCCTCTCTCGTAGTGCATCCCCGAGCTCCTCATCCCACCTCTGGAGTAGCCCCTCCAATCATGCATTCTCAGTGCGTAACCCTGCCTCCATATCCCCCAAGACTGCCTGAGGCATTGGCATCTCTAGAACAGCCTGCTCTGGCTCCCACTCTGGGATGTCCTACATCTCTGGCTGATCCGAAACCCCAAATCCCCCCAAAATCATCCACCTCTACCATGTCCGCATCCTCGAGGGAACCCCCAACCCTCTTGATGCCTCTGCATCATCACCCCTACTGCTGCCACCTCTACACCTCCTAGAGGCCCCTCACCTCGCCACCATCGCAAGGTCCACCATTGGTCATACTCCATGGTAGTCCCGACGTCGTCCACATCCAGGACGTCAATCATGGTATTTGAATCCTCACCCAATGGTGCAATGACCGGCCAGACCAGAGTCCTCTCGTCCCCCCGATGTCGATAGATCATGGGCTCACCAGGAAACCCCTGGCGCACCCCAAACTATCATGTCACCCGACCATAAGGGAAGAACTCCTACTCAGTCCCATGTCGACCAATCAGCCACCACCCCATGCAAACCCATCGAAGCCACTCTCCAGCATCAGGACAGGTTGGACAGTCCCAGTAGGGGCGCCAGAACACCTCCCCTAGAGCAAGCCGAGCGAAGGCATCAGCATAGTGCCCTACGACACCTGCCCATCATCGACTCTATCCCTGCTCCTCAGACCACCGCCATAGAGCCACGTAACCTATATCCCTATCCACCATCTCCGCTCGAGTCATCCACGACAACCCCACCGGCCTCTCCACCGCTATGTGCTACCAAGCCCAACACTACAATAGAAAGCTGCACCCAATACCCTTTCGCCTCCAAAAGCGGACCTCGTACAACTCATCGTAGAGCTATGCCAGCAGTGTCTGACCCCATCTCATAATCATAGGTGCCTCCATGGGACACTCGACCAACCTGAATACCACCTCCAGCAGGTTCCATGGGAACCTCACACCCGAAGAGTCGGGTAGCAACATGTTGGAAATGAGGCCCATCAGTACGACATGCCTCACTCCCAACACACCCATCTCTAACCACCATCGAACCAAAATACCACCAATCTGGCAGTCACCCTCTGCCCTCTCCACTGGGCTATCCACACCCACCTCCTCCCCATGCCCAAAGTAGCGTGTCAACACTGTTGTCCGCTGATCCCGTGGCATCATCCTGATCGGCAATCCATCTATCAAAATCCAGAGAATCCGATAGATATCCTCCAAAGTCACTATCATCTCCCCTATTGGGAGATGGAAGGTGTTGGTCCGAGGATCCCATAAGTTGATCAGGGCCATCAGATAGGCCCGATCCCCGACCACCGGCTCCAGTCGAGTCACCTGCTTGAGCCCAAGGGCATCAAGCCACTCCCAGTCAGCTAAAGTCAGTGCCTCCCATGCTTCATAAAAACCGTGGGCACACGATACCGGCTCTTCACAACCTACAACAGAAAACCAAACAAAAACATTAAAAACATGAAAAACTATACACAAAACAATGTACAGCTAAAAATAGCTAAATAACGAACAACAAAAATCACAAAAATTCAACAAAGAAATGATTTTTCAGTCCCTAGGGTTTTTAACTCTAAATTCAACTGAAACATTAAAAACACCAAAAACAGTTCAAAACAACGTTTGTCAGTCCTAGGGTTTTTAACTCTACGTCTACACTGATAAATTCAAAACAAACAAAACAATTCAAAAAATAATTTGTCAATTCTAAGTTTTTTAACTCTACACTGATAAATTAAAAACAAAAAAAAAAATAACTAGGGTTGAGCTACGTTTTTAAAGCTCAGTTTTACCCTAAGTTTTGATCTTTGTTTAACTAGGGTTAACCTAGGTTTTAAGCTAAGTTTTGATTTTTTGTTAGACTAGGGTTTCTTTTAGTTTATCACAAATGCCAAATCCACATGGTTTCCACTAAGGTTTCAACCTAAGTTTTAATGAAGCCATACCAAATAAAGAAAAACACAAAAGAAAAGAAAACAAACAAATTGCGGTTTTCAAACTGTAACAAACAACGCAAAAAAATAAAGAGGAAGAGCACTCACCGGTCTCGCTTCAGCTCCACCGCTCGATCCGGTTCATGCACTCATGGTGGCGGGAAGAATTTAGCATGCTCAAAGAGCTCCAAATCGCTAGAAAATTCGAATGCAAATGAGCCCAAACCCTAGTTTTGGCCCTTAAATAGGCTTTTAGGCCTGTAATCGTTCCTCCCTGGGATGAGCGCTCTAGTTAGCGCTCGTCCCACCCTAGGAAGATTACTAAACTGGTATTCGTCCCACCCAAGAATGAATACAGAGCAAAAATTTCAAAAAATAGCAAAAATTGCACAAAAATGCACCAAAACAAGCAATAAAATTGCCCGATGAGAGTGCTTTTGCACTTGACATTACGGGCATGCAAAATAGACGTCAAGGTCACAAATCCTCACTATCCTACTCCCTAAGAAGGCTACCATAGCCGGACCACTCCACGGGAGGCCAGATTTTTGAGAATTTCATCCCCAAATGACGTCACAAAAAGGGTCAAAACCCAACCAAAAATAGCAATAACATTGCCAAAAGAAGGCGCCTTTGCACCTAACATTCTTGGCATCCAAAATAGACATTGGGGTCACAAATTGTCACTATCCTACTCCCTAAGAAGGCTACCATAGCCGACCACTCCACGGGAAGACAAATTTTTGATAATTTAGCTCCAAAAAACATCACAAAAAGGGTTCAAACCCACCAAAAATAAGTCTAAATGTCGGAAAACTGCACACACATTCAACGATAAACATCTGAAGGCACCCTTACACAAGTCATCTTGGGTCAAGCGACTCATCACTTTTCTCATGTAGGTCATTCCCTCATCGATTCGTCGCTTGAGGGGGTAGTCACACTTAGTCACCAATCAACAAATACACACCCAATCAAGGAAATGGCATGCATTCAAAGAATCATTGACAAAGACAATCACGCTCCTGCTTGGGGCAGCAAACAAGCAATAATCACAAGCTGATCAAACACTTGGCATTCATGAATCATGAACTCAAGGTTCCCATAGACAAAAGGTTGCGCCCTTTGCCTATTCATGACTGATCAATGTCCAAGCTCAAGTAACACCTCACCGAAAAAGGTTAACACTTGAATTGAGTTCCTTCGCTCGTCAGAAGCAAGGATTCAAGAATGCATGCCCTTTCCATACTTGGGGCATCAAAATTTGGTTAGGTTACTAAGAAACCCTAATCATTAGTGCTTTGGTTATCTATTTTTGCTCAGCACTACGCCACGCACAACGCATCCCAAAAAGGGGCATCTATAGACACCAAAACAACACCTATCCGATTATGTGACTGCAAACACTGATCGCATTGACACACACAGCCCCAAGGGCAGCCCCCAGAGGTTAAACAGTGGTCCTAACCACTCTCACAATAGTTTTGGAAGGTCAAGAGTCAATTTGGCACCTTCAAGCACTCTACTCCATACTCGTTCCACCCAGGGATGATTACAAACTTCTATTCGCCCCACCCAGGGACGATTAGCAGTATTCGCTCCAGGGTGGGGCGAATAGCAGGTTTGATGGGAAAAAAGTCAAATCTTGACAAATGGCAGCTCAGATCCACCACTTAACTCTTCCTTCATTGCATGGGAGGGTGAGTGAGCATTTTCGAGCGTTAGAGGCAATTACAGGGGCAGTCATGGAGCCCCTAATCAGGGAGGAATCTCCTCCCCCCTTGGGAGGCATGATTGCCAAGTGGCGCCTCTGCATGCTCATCCAAAGAGACCTCCAGGTCTATAAATTGGTGAGTTTTCTCACCACAAGATATACAGAGAAGGAGCATTTTGAGCAATGAAGTGCTGTCATTTTACTTCCACACCCACACCCTTTTGATTTGTGCCTTTCACATCCTTGATCTCTTTTGGAAAGGAGGTCATAGGGTGGTTATTGGAAGCACAAATCTGGAACCAAAACCTGACATTTGGCCACAATATCCTACCAAATTTTTTGACAATACCCCACAAGAGGTTTTGGACCCATCCCAAGTGGATTGGTTGTGAAATCGGGCCCCAAACGGTGGGCGTCCTGCCCTTGGGCGCCCCCCACACTACTACAGTCCTAATCGCCCCGCCCCGGAGCGATTAGAAATCTATGGCAGATTTCCTTTCTATTATTTTTGCATTTGATTCTATGCTGCTTAGATAGGTTGTCATTCAAATTTCACATCGTTTTGAGCATTTTTTATCATGTTTCTATTATTTCCCGCCTTTACTAACATGCAGGTAGCATCATCAAATTCCTGGTGATAGAGGCCAAATTGGGAAAATTATGACCTTCTGGGTCTTCCCAAAATACCCCCAATTAGCTAACCCCCAACTTTGCAGGTGATTTGGAGCTTCCCGGATGTGACATTTGGGACAGTGCCTTTTGACGTTTTGTTGCAGGTCTATTCGTCCCGCCCCGGAGCGAATACAAATCTGTGGTGAATTTTTTGACTGTTCCATTTGCAGTGTTTTCCTTGTGATGTTTTGATGCCCCTATCAAATTTTTAGTTCATTTGGATCTATTTTAGTTATCATTTTATTTATATCTTGCATGCACTAATTGAAGGCATGGGGATTGCATGTTTTATTTTATCTACAGGTGCTACTGACTATTTTCTGTTTCCTTGAACGTAGGATCTGGACATTAGAGGAGCAGCAAGGAGTCAAGACTCATCAACGCAAGTGGCGACGACGTTTGGTCCACCCATTTTACATGTGGGCACGCGAAAGAAGGAATAGCATCCATGGGTGTAACAAGAACATTTTTTAACGCTCCTAGCCCCTGAAAAGGGAGGAGATGAATTGTAACCGAGTTCTGAAGCGTATTAATAAAAGGGTTGTCTTCCATATTGGCTTTTTATTTGGTTTTGATTCGTTCATGCCTCTTTCCTTTCATGCACTTTCAATTCATAGGATTTAGCGTTATCTTTTGTTTCGTTTGAATCGCATCTTGGCTTTCCCTTTTTGTTTTCGTATCCTCGTGCTTTCACTTATCTATTGAATGGATTGTCTCATGAAAAGTGATTATTCCATCTAATATTTGTCTTCCCTAAACAAACCCTCCCTAAAGTGGAGAGATTAGAAAAGGTAGCAGACTTTTGATTCTATAAGCCAAAGTTTTTGTGAGCATTTTGTAGAGAGTGGTGCATAAGCTTATGGGTTTGAAATCCTTTAGATATGATGCACCATATTTCTTTGGTATTAAAATTATAAAAATTTATATTCCATTATTTAAACAAAGAATCCAAATATTGAAATTTTCTTAATGTATTGAAAATATCTTTCTCCATTATATGCCAATATTTCTAAAAAAATCCTTCTAGGAATCCATCTGGTCCTAGTGCCTTTTTCTCATCCATACCAAATATAGTATTTTTTTATCTCTTCATCTAAAAAAGGGATCACTAGCCTAGCATTCATATATTTAGAAATAAATGTATGGATATTCAATAAGAGATCTTCTATATCTTCTAGATCTTCCTCTCTACCTTTGGAAAATAAATTTTGAAAAAAGAGATTGCAGCCACTAAAATATCCTCTTCTTCCTTAAAAAATTCACCCATATCAAAATTTATTTTCCTAAATTGATTTGCACTCCTATGTTTCAACGTGGACATATGAAAAAAAAATATATTTCTATCTCCATCCTTCAACCATAAAAATCTTAATTTTTACCATCCCTGGAAAGTAGATTATGAAATTGAGCCAAAATACCTTTCTCCATCTTGTCTAATTCCTTTGATCTTCCCCCATTCTATTATTTCTCTTCAATTTCATGTAACTCTTTCATAATGGAGCACTTTCATTGAAATATATTTCTAAATTCTTCTTTGTTCCATTTCTTCATATTTTTTTATGATTTTGAGTTTCTTTGATACCTGAAACTTCTTTGTGCCATACACATTTGATGTCCACCATTCCTTAATCAAACCTTCTAGATCCCGATGAATAAACCACATAGCCTAAAATCTAAAAGTAAATCCTTTTGATTTTCTTTCCTCCATAAATTATAGTAAAATTGGGCTATGATCCAATGCTACTTTTGGTAAAGTATTCAAGCTATAACCATGAGCATTCAAGATACAACTTATTGAAGCTAGGGCTTTGTGCATGCTTGATTGAATCAATCCTGCTTTGATTATTCTATTGGACTAGGTATATTTGGATCCTTGAATTTCTATGTCCATCTACCCTACGAAATTTTTAAACTGAACAAACTCCTCCATGCTATTAGATAAAAGGTTATACCCTCCTTATTTCTCTCCTAGAGAAAGAGTAGAGTTAAAGTCTCCCAAAATTAGCCAAGGTACATCCATCACAATACCTAATGAATTGAGATCTCCCCATATCCTCCTTCTATCTATAGCCAAATTAGGAGTATACACATTTGTGACCAACCAAGAAAAATTTAACTTACACGTAAACATGATCGATAAAAACCTATATGCTTATTGGATTAACTTCCTCTACTATTATTGGATCCTAAAACATCCACAATCCCACTAATGCTCCTAGAAATACTCTACAAACTCCTTCATATTTATTCTAGATAGATTTTTTATTTATTTTTAATTATTGATACCTACTTTGGTTTCTTGCGCAAGGAAAATTTTAGCTCTTATCTTCTTCCTATATTCCTTCATTACCCTTTGCTTTGATGGGGCATTTATGTTAGAGTTATATTATATTACATCATTTGGATCATGTAAATGTACCTTCCTAGGTACATACTTAGGACATTATATTACTTTAGGGGGAATTTATCTAGTTATTTTATGTAATGTAATAAATGCACAAGTGTCAATGTGCAAGTTTTAAATGTGCAAGGTGTCCCTTGTATAGCTAGATAGAGTGTTGGTAAAGGAATCTATCTTCCATTATAAAATTGCCTCATTTTAAGAGATTGACAAGTTAGTAGGTAGTAGTAGTATTACTGTGTAACTCCATTAGTGATGGAGTAAATTGTAGTCCTATAGCATCTTGCATGGATTTTCCATTTCATCCATAAAAAAATTGTATTTATTTTCATAATTTTATTTATAACATATTTCTACAATCTCATAAATTTACTTTCTTTTATATTTTTGCATCTTGTGATTGCCATCTCCTATTTCAATCTACCTCATAAGCTAACAGTGGTTTCAAAGCCATGGTATAACTAGTCACATTAGAACTAGCTACTGTAGATTGAGAGGAGAACCACCATTATTATTGAGCCTAATTTTTTGTCAACCTGATTTTACATAGTGCATAGGCTCTTGCAAAAATCTTCTAAATAATCAAGGTTGTAGGGAAATATTCAAGAAAGTACTATTGTTAAAATAGGTTCAATCACCATAGCTTCAATTTTTGTAAATTGGATGTTCCATTGAACCTGTTGCATGTGAATTTTATTATCTTAACATTTTCTGGTAGAATAGACTAAAAAGAGAAATTGTGAAATTCATTTTGCTTAGATTGTTCCCACAGAGTTATAGAAAAACTCATGAAGATAAGGACTCAATATTTAATCCACTAATATTATGAATCAACTAGTGAAGATCATCTAAGAGATCTAAAGAGTTTACTATTCCTTGAATTTTTTTATTATAGGGAACTAACCCTCAGATCATTCGGACACCTCTCACAATATAAATCTATAATATTTCAACTCCGTTACTTGAAGGTCGAAGTGCCTTCATAGTGTAGAGATTAGTTTTTTCAAAAGAAGAATACTATAGAAGAGACTCTAGGAGAAATAGTCATGGTGAAGTCTAGAGATTGAATATCTCTATCGATAAAGTCAACTTCTCAATAGAAAAGGCCATAGAAGCCTTTATTCCAAAAAGGCCACAAAATCCTTGAAAAGGCCATAAAAGTCTTGATCTAAAAAATGCCACAAAATCCTTGATCTTGAAGAAGAATCTAGAAGAGAGTACCTAATTCAGAAGTAGATTTAGAGTTTAGAACTAATCATTTGTTGCAAGTAAAGGATATTAAGTGAGTTGGAAAACTTCCTACAAGAAAGTTATGAAGAGTATTTTATTTATAATCAATCTAGCACCTGAAGCAAACTTGAAGGTAAAGAGATCAGGTGAATATATCATTAAATAAACTTCCATTCTTGGAAGAATGAGAAGGACTAGGAGAGCCTTATTCAAATCTAGAAGCAATAGAATCAAGAGATCAAGGAAAAATATATCAATTTCAAAAGTTGAATAAAAAGTTCTCAAGGAAGACCAAAGTATCTACATAATCAAAGACCTAGGATAGGTCTCAAGGAAAAAGGCTTGGATAGCCTTGTTGCTATAGCAATATAATAAAAAGAGTTCCTAGAACTCATTAGATAAATTCTCCATCAAGAAAATTTTTGATAAGGGAAAGATTTGGGACAATTTTTGCCATCTGACAACAAGACCAATCAAGAGAAGAATATTTGGCAAGGATTTCAAAAGAAGATACAGAAGAACTCAAGATATTTAGAGACTTGAGAAGAAGCTCATGCTTGAAGTTAAAATTCAACAACAAGACTTGAAGATAAAAGAAGCTTTTCAAAGCTAAGAGATTTGAATATTGTCCTTCAATAAGGCATAAAGATTCCTCTAAGTACGTAGTATAAAGAAGAATATTGAAACCACCAAACCATGGGATCATGAAAGAAAGTTTGAGATATATTTTTGCTGAAGGAGGAGCTGTTTAAAAAATCTAACAAAAGTTATAGAAATATAAAGCAACAAGCTTGATCTACATTATCTATAAAAGTTGTCAAAAAGGTAAGAAACTATTAGTGCAAGTAAATTCATCAATCGGATTACTTATCAGATTTTTTAAAGCACCTTATATTAGATCAAAAGTTGCAAAGAGGAAAATTGAATTACAGTATTAAAAAGTGTAAAATAGAAATTTTTTTTTTTAAGGTTCATTTGCACAATTAGGATTTGATTAGATTTTAGAAGTTATAATTAAATACCTATCTTACATATTGAAAAAGAAGACTAGATCCTATAATTGTGTTTGTAGTAAAATTTGTAAGATTTTATTTCAGATTATGCTTGAAAGGTTGTAGTGGAATTGTTAAGAGCATTTTTGAAAAATTAGTGGAGCAATAAGGTGAATTTTAATATTTTAAGTGCATCTATTAAGCACCATTCTAGTTAATTATTTAACTAGTTGATCTCAATTAGTTTGTGTTGTTAAGAAGCACAAAAACAAAATAAAAAATCTGTAGCACTTTCATGGCTAAAAGAAGCCACCATTACAAGAAAAAATGTGGAGTAGAAAACAACCATTCAATTGCTTGAAGGAAGCCCCAAATCGAGGCCTTAGAAGTCTCAATATTTAAGGAGATAAGGGTTTCATTTTTAGCACATAGTGCAGGAATCCTCAATTAATTAGATTGGATTGACTATCATCCAAAGAAGAAGAAATAATGATTATAAAAATTCTTTATTTTGGTGTAATATTTACTTATTACAAAATGTGTGTCTTTTATTCATTGGAAGAACAAAAGTATTACTATTTACAAGGGGGAAAAAGGATATTTCTATACAATAGATTTATGGCCAAAGGAAGGAGCTTTCAAAGAGCTCACACAAACAAAATATTTATGGCCAAATGAAGGAGCCATCAAATAGCTCTCGTAAATAGTATATTTTCATTCAGATCAAGGAGCCACCAAAGAGATCACATGACCAAGTGTTGATGTGTTTAGAAATATTATTTCCCTCCATCAAATTCAGACCTATAAGAAGTGTGTCACCTACAATAGTGGACCCATTGAAATAAGGCATTATCACTCATGCTTATGTATAAAATAAGGATAGCATTCAATGATAGGATATCTACATAAAAGATAAAGCAAAAGGGCTACTTATTGGCTATTATAACCAATGTTGAAGAAAGGTATAATTTTGCACTAAAAAAAAGAGCTGAGAAGTGTGCGATAAGACTATGAAGAAATCCATCTATAGTCGTTCGTCATCCTCACAAATCCAATGTGCAAAAGGAATATTGCATATCAATAAACATAACAAGCTCATGTAGGGTGTAAATATAAAGGAAAAATTAGGGTTGCAAGATCATATTTGAAGCATTAGAAAGGAGGCTTGCATGCACAAGCCTTGGGTCCCACTTGGCACAAATTCTCTATGCTTCCTAACAATCAAGTTCTCACCTAAAGGGAGTTGCATTCATTTGGAGGGAGTTAAGAATCTGTGAAGGTTACCACCAACCTGATCATTGTTGAAGGAATGTTAAATACATCTATCTTGTAATGTTTTTTGTGACACTTGTCATGAAGACCATCCTACTTAAAATGTCGATCATGGAGAAAAAATAATATACAGTAGTGTGAAGCTAAAAACAACAAGAAAATCAAGAGAGAAGTCAAAGTATTGATGCTAACTTGGAGAAAATTTCTATTTCAAGCCATACAACATTCAACGGTGTAAGAAAAATATTTAAGACATTTTCATAAACTAGTGAACAACACTTGCATTTGGAGAAGCCCTACAAGGCATATTTCAAAGATATATTTCAGTGTTAGTTTCAGAAGAGAAGGATCACCAATCAAGGAAAAAAGTAGTGTCGGTCAAAGAGGGCTTTGACTTCCCATGAGCGCTACACAAAACATAGATACAAATATGTCGACGCACAAAATTAAAGGACTATTGAGGTAAAGGTTCATTTTTAAGCTTACTTTTAATATAAGGTTTTTGGAGTTATACGGAACATTTTATCTTCTATTTGAATATTCAGTATTAGAGATTTATTAAGAAATAATATTTTAGATTTTTTAATATTTGCAAATGGTTATCAAAGAGAAATAAGGGTTATTATTGAATTTTATATTACTTGCAATTATTGTTTTCTAATTTTTCCAAATTTGGGAGTTATAAGGAATACAACATCAAATTTAGGAATTGGAAAATAGAAAACATTAAAATAAACTAAAAAGGGTATTTAAAAGAGGTTTATTAAAATTTTCGAATGTTGAAATTTTTAATAATATTGTTGTCTGAAAAAACTTAAAGGAGAAAAAATAAATCCAACTTCAAAACATCTTCAAAGAATTGAAAATAGTGGTTATTTTAATAGGAGTAATAAGAAGAGAGAAAAGTTGATTTTTGTATTTACAAAAAATTACAAAATCAACTTAAAATTGAACACCAATATAAAAAAGCACTATATTGATCATATATCCTATCCAAAACATCCTAGGGAGTCATAAGGCATTCTACAAAACTTGGTAATATTAGCATCTATAAAAAATTATTAAGTTCTAAATTCATTGGATAGATGTAAGCTTGCTACAAAACCTAAAAACTTATTAGTTTTGTGAACTCTCATCATTAGGGAGACATAAGGAAGTCCACAAAATCTAAATATTTTATAAAGGTAATTCAATGGAATCCAACACATTCTTCCTGACTGAATCCCAACTACTCAAAGGCCCAAATTGTTTCTCTTGGAAGAATAAATTAAAAGCAATCTTGGTATATGAAAAAAATTGGGATATTCTCCAAGGGAAAATGAAGAAACCTACAACAAGTGATACTGAGATTCTAAAATTTGACGAAAATTATTCAAAAGACCTAATGAGCATAACACTTTCTATCACTAATGAAATACAACCTTATATCAGTTCAACAAAAATATCTTATAAACTTGGACAAGCTTAGAAAAAAGATTTGAAGGGAAGAATAAAGCTACCATTCTTCATCTACAAACTCAACTACATTCCTTGAAAATGAGCAGTGGAGAAAGCATAGAACTTTTTCTAAGGTAGCAAATATTAAAGAAAAATTATTAACTCTTGAACAAGAGCCTAAAGATGAACTTCTTAATAAAGTAACCATGAGAGCACTTCTAGATAACTATAAGAATTTGGTCACATCTCTAGAAATCCTACATAAGGATACTTTTTTTGATGACTTAGTCAATATCCTTCAGGAATATGAAGTGGAACACACTATGAAATATGAGATGACTAACACTGTATTGAAATTAATAGATAATCCACATGAAAATATTGTTTCATCAGCAAAAGGACATATAACATGGTATTATCATAAATGTAGAAAGAAAGGTCATAGTGCTAGTTATTGCAGGTTAAATACCAAAAACTAGAATCAAGGAAATTAGATAAACAATGGAAACCAATTTCAACAAAGATAGTATCAAAGGAAATCTTGTCAACAATAATTTCAATGATCAACCAATTATCCTCAAATTGGAGTATCGAAAGGTGAATCAAAAAGGACACCTGGTTTAGAGGATAGAAGAAATTGAAGAACTAGATAGAACACTCAAAAAATTACAAGGAGAAAGCTCTATCAGCAAATATAATACTTTATAGAGACACTAACCATTTGCTTGAACAACTTACAAATAATCTAGAGAAAGAATACAAAGTTCAAGATGAAGAAGATCCATATTAAAGACTAAATTATTTAGTACCCAAATAATGTAATACAGGGGGTGTTAGATTTAGAGTCTATTACATCATTTGGATCGTGTAAATGTACCTTCCTAGGTACATACTTAGGACATTAGTTTACTTTAGGGGAAAGTTATCTAGTTACTTTATCACAACACTATTTTGAGTACCCCGGACTTTTTTTTTTAGTTAGGAGATTATTTTCTTCAAGTGTTGTCATTTTTTCATCTAGAGTCTTGGTTCACTCAAAATTTTAGTTTTTTGTTGGACAACAACTTATGAGATTTGCACTCTCTATTACTAACATTGTGTTAGGACCCCATCCTAACACCATTTTTTCATTCTCAATTTATTATTGAAATGACCCCCTTCCAACATGGGGATCCATTTAAAATGTTATTTTATAACATTTTTAAGTTGTATGTGGCAAGTAAGGCACCTAGAAAAGTGAGGTCATTTCATGTAACAGTTATCAAGAATGTAATTGTTATTTGGTAGAAGATTCCATCTCAAGCGACATTTTACATGTAAGCGAACTCTCGATCTTAGGGTTAGGGTTGCAATAAATGTATGTTTAAAAGACATGGATCCATAAACAAATGTATTTTTTTGCAAATTAATGAAATTATTGAAGGAGGTTGCCCCCTCGAAGAGGCCTACGATTCTATGTTGTTGTGAGATTGTTTAATTTTGCATTTACTTTTTGCATTGTGATATTTTGTTATTTCATGAATCTATACTTTATTTATAGTATTTATGTGAGTGTTTTTATTTTTAATTGTAGATTCCTAATAAGTGGTATTAGAGTGCTTTCTATGGATGAGTTTTGTTGTGACTGTGATATTTCTTACCCATTCATGCTGATTGTTAGATATCATTTTTTTGTGTTTTTTATTTTTTGTTTATCCTTTATCTAAAAAAAAAAAAAAGAGAAAAACCAATAAAAATATAGTCTTATTTTTTTGTAGTAGTTGTGTAGGTTAGAAACCCTATGTTGAGGGTTTTAAAATATCATGGAGGATCTATTGTTATTGGCTAAGCTATAGCCTATAAATGATCTAGTGAATTAAAGGGTTATCAGGATTTAATATCCAAGCCTCAAGAAACATCCATGTATGAAATTGAGTTCCCATATGTCTTTGGGTATTTAGTAAGACCACCTAGGATTTAAAAAATATTTAGCTCTATGAAAGTTTTTCATCCTTGTATTATCCATAGTACATTGGAGACAACATTCAAAAATATTACCCTATTGTACTATTAGAGAGGCAAGTAGTGTGTTTAAGGCTGTGTGTGGAGTCCTCCTTAAGTAGTGGCCTAAAATATTGGTATAAGCATTATCATTTTCCACTATAGCATAATAGAGATCCTATGGGTATTACATACTCCCTAGCTTAAAAAAAAATTATATCTGTGTAAACCTTACAATCATAAACTCTCCACAAAATTTGACCATACAGAGGAGACTTCCCTATCATAAAAAAAATTGCACGCACAAAGGAAATAATTGGGAAAATGAATAGATAGTCAAGGTAGAGTTTGCAAGTGTCTTAATTTAATAATAGTCAGGTCATGATTATCAATTATTAGTAATAGTTGTCTAAAATAGTCAGTGATTATAGAGTTGTTAGTAATAAAAATAGAATGGACAGTGTCAATACAAGGAACCATCAAATAGCATTAGTATTCATAGTATAGTTTTCTAAAATAGTTAGTAATTACATATTTGTCAATGATCCAAATAGAATAGATAGTGTTAATATAGGTAACCACTATACAATGTTAGTATTCACAGTACAAGTTATAGTGCAATGTTAGGAGTGGTCAATAGTCATAATAGATAGATCAAAGTTGGCTAACACATAACCTAAATTTTAAATCCAACCTCTAGAGAAAAACTAACCACACTAGTAGACTTGACAACAAAACAATAAAAAAAATGTTTGGGGTGTCCAAAAATGGTGTTGGGTTACATAGCTCATTGTGACTATCTTTTACTAATTTTGATGTATAGCACCCAAGCAGTTTTTTGGGCTCTCTAATATACATAATAAATCCTAAAATCACACTTCTATTGCTAGTAAGTTAGTCAAGGTTGCTTAGAATACACAAAAATGGCTAGGGGTACTCGTGGAAACCAAAAGGAGATTGAAAAATCCCAAACCCTAGCACAAATAAACTTGCAAGTTAGTCAACTTCTTGATTTTATGGACAATGTATAGGATGGTATACAATTATTGAGAAATGACTATCTATACTCTAAATTCAACTTTGAATGTCAGGATGTCCCAAATTTATTTGAGCAATGTGATAGTGAATCTTCTAGCTAGGGGAAAGACATCCATAAGGACAAAGAAGACCTTCAAAATTTCCTTGACAAAGATATTATCTTTAAGATACCCAAATTAGAATTTTCTAAGTTCAATGGAAAGGATGCATATGGGTAGTTATGTCATGCAAATAAGTTTTTTAAACTTCATAATTTTCCTAAATATTTTTTTATCACTGTGACCTCTTTTAAATTTGAATATAAAGCATTATAGTGGTACCTGTGGTTACAACACAAAGTTCCCAACCCCTCTTTGAAAGTTTTTGAGTCGCAATTATTAGCTCAATTTAGCCCTAGTGAGTATGATGATTTACAAGGATAACTAACCAAGCTAAGACAAACCTATATAGTTCAAGACTACCAAATCCAATTTGAAAATTTTTCTAACAGAACAAAAGTGTTGAATGAAGGTTTTTTATGAGTTGTTTCATAAGTGGCTTGAAGGATGATCTCCAGGTTGAGGTCAATATGTTTAAACCATAAAAAATGATGTAGTCCATAAGCTTGCCATGGTTGGTCGAATAAAAATTCTTAACTCAAAGGAGGACATATAAATTTTCATAAACTAAACCCTCTTTTCCTCCCAAGTTCCTAACCAATAATAAAAATAAAATTGTTCCCCACAAACACTTGACAATAGAAGAAATGGGTGATCAATGCGCTTAAGTTTTGTGCTATAATTGTGATGAAAAATATGTTTGAGAGCATAGATGCACCCAAAAGAATTTTTTTCTAATAGATGTATAAGATCCAATCAGTAGTGAACAAATTGATGATGAAGTAGAACCAACAAAAGAACCACTTAAAAATGAGAATTAAATACATGAAAAAACACAGGAAAAAAATTATGTCCATGATCTTGCAAAGATTACTACTCCACAAACCATGAAAGTTGTGGGTTTTTCCAAATGCCAACATATTACAATCCTTATTTATTTTAGAATCACACACAACTTTATTGATCCTTGAATTGCAAAGCAAGACAATTATTACATACACACATGCAATTCCTTTTGGGTTATGGTGGAAAATTGAGGGATTTTTCCTTGCAAATGCAAATGTCACAATATTAAATTGAAAATATGGGATTATGAGCTCAAAAATGATATGTTTGCTCTTCAATTAGAGGGGTGTGATCTTGTGTTGGAAGCTCAATGGTTAGTTACATTGGGAACCATCGCATAGAATTTTACAGTTATGAATGCAATTTTCATAGAATGGAAGGTCTTACACTCTTTATGGTTCAAAAGTAGGTCCTCCTAAAATTATCAACTCAAATCATATGGAGAATTTGCTAAAATAATCTTCTCATGGGGTCATCACTTAGATATTTACAATCCAACCAACTACTTCAAAGGTGGACCAAATTCTAAAAGATTGCAACTTGTTCTAACAAAGAACAATGCATTTTTTTTCAAACCATCAAATTTACCACCACATCGCTCCCATGACCATGCCATTTTGTTGGTACCCGATAGTGTACCACCTAACATTAGGTTGTACCGATACCCTCATCCCCTCAAGTAAAAATATAAGTTAGTATAAGAGTTGTTAAAATTTGGAGTCATTTGGCCTAGTAATAACCCTTACTCTTCTCCTACCTTATTGGTTTGAAAGAAATATGGTTCTTAGTGATTATGTATAGATTTTTGTGAGCTCAATAAGTTCACCATTACGAATAATTTTTCTATCTTGATGGTAAATGAATTACTGGATGAGATGCATGGGGCTATGTTTTTATTCAAACTAGATCTTCACTTAGGGTACCATCAAATCAAGCTCAAGGATGAAGATATCTCCAAAATGGCATTTTGTACTCATGAGAATCATTATGAATTCTAGGTTATGGAATTTGGCTTGATCAATACACCTTTCACATTTTAAAGCCTCATGAACAACATGTTTTCCTATTTTTTATAAATTCATTTTAGTTTTATTTGATGATATATTTGTTTATAGTTATTCTTGTGAAGAGCACCTCATCCATTTGGACCAAACTCTACAACTTTTGTCACAACGTCAGCTTTATGCTAATAGGTCCAAGTGTTTTTTTGGTTTGACTGAAGTAGAGTTTTTAGGACACATTATCACCAAGGATGGAGTTAAATTTAATTCTAGGAAGATTCAAGTCATTCGAGAATGGAAAAAACCTCATACTCTAAAGGGTCTTCATGGTAGGCCTCATAGGGTATTATCACAAATTCATCCACAACCATGGCAAAATTGTTGCTCCTTTAACCACCATGTTAAAGAAGATTTATTTTACTTGGATAGGTCCAAATGAGAAGAATTTCCTTGATTTGAAGCATTATGTTACAACCATTCTTGTATTAGAGATGCTTGATTTTTTAAAGTCCTTTGTAATTGAAAGTGATGCATTCAAAAATGACATTGGAGTTGTGTTGTTGTAGGAAAGGCCTCGTATGGCCTTCACTAGTAAAGTGTTTTGAAGTAAAAAATTTGTTAAATCAACTCATGCTAAGGAGATGCTTGCAATTTTGTATGTGATTACTCACTAGTGGTCGTATCTCATTGAGTGGAATTTATCCATTAATATAGATCACCAAAGTCTTAAATACATCCTAGAGTAGCAGGTTGCTACCCTCGAACAACAAAAGTGAGTCTCTAAGCTCATGGGCTATGATTATTGAATTACCTATAAAAATAGAAAAGAGAACATTATGGTGTATGCTCTCTCACACCAATTTGAATCTCAAAGTATGTTATGTATCATTTTTTTCCCATACCACAATGGATAAATCATCTTCAAGATGAGGTACTTAAGGATTAAACATTGCAAATTTTGGTTGCCTCACTCTAAATAGAGCCTACATCATATCTAGGGTACACTTGGTATGGACAAGATTTATGCTATCTCCAACACCTTGTTGTTTCTCATACATCTCTAATTCAAGAATTCATCATGAAAAAAATTGATGCTTCACCCAATGTAGGCCATTCATGGTTCCTCAAGACATATTAAAGGATGAAGAAGATGTTTTTTTAGAAGGGTATGAACAATGACATTTAGAATTTTGTGTCTAAGTGTAACATTTTTTAATGAATGAAAGGAGAAATAGTGCCTTCCCAGGAACTCTTCAACCTTTACCTATTTCAGAACAAGTCCGGATAAAAATTTCCATGGAATTTATTGAAGATTTACCTAAATTGAGAGGCAAATCAACTATTTTTATGTTAGTGGATTATCTCACAAAGTATATTTATTTTTTCCCCTCTCCCATATTTACATGGACTCTATAGTCACCCATGTTTTCCTCAATTCTATATTTCATATTCATGGTATACCCACCTCCATTATGTTTGATCATGACACTATCTTCAATTTCTAGAAAGAATTGTTTAAGTTACAAGGAATTCAGTTCAAAGTGAGTTCATTTATCATCCAAAAATAGATGGTCAAACAAACATTGCTAATAAATATTTGGAGATATATCTTCATTGTTTTGCATCTGATCACCCTACATAGTGGGTGAAGTGGTTTCAATTCGTTGAGTGGTGGTATAATACTTCTTATCACACTACGACCAAGGTCACCCCTTTTTAAGAAATTTATAGCTAGCCTCCATCAACACCTTCATCCTATATTCTAGGAAAATCCAAAGTCCATGTTATTGACACTACACTCCACCACCATGTTGATGTCCTTCATCAACTATAGATAAATTTAGAATTGGCCCAAAATTAGATGTGCCAAAAAGTTTATCAACCCCATATAGAGCATAGTTTTGAAGTTAATGATATGGTATTCATCTACTTATAGTTGTATAAACAATAATCCCTCCAGCTATGTAGGTTTCAAAACCTCATTTTCAAATATTATGATCCCTACCAGGTCTTATAACGGAGTGGTTCCACTACCTACAAGTTGGACCTACCATATACGTCCAAGATTCATCTTGTCTTTCAATCATCCTCTCCCAAGAAGGTACCAATAAATCAAGTACAGGTTCAATTTGCTTTACCTAAATTTAATGAATAGGGTTCTATCTTTTTTGATCCAGACTATATTTTTTATCGTGAAACATGTACTCTTTGTAACCGTTTCATCACTAAGTTTCTTGTTCAGTGGTAAGGATTACAACTCAAAGATGCTACATGGGAATCCATCCAAAAACTATAGCACTAGTTTCCTCATCTACAACTTTTAGGAGAAAGTATTTTTGAAGGTGAAGGGCACGTTAGGACCCCATCCTAACACTATTTTATAATTCTTAATTTATTATTGTAATGGTCTACTTCCAACATGGGGATCCCTTTATAATTTTATTTTGTAATATTTTATAATGATATATGGCAAGTAAGGTGCCTATAAAAGTGGAGCCATTTTATGTAATCATAATAAAAAATGTAATTGCTATTTGATAGTAGATTCTAGCTTGAGTAGCATTTTGAATGTAAGCCAACCCTTAAACTTAGGGTTAGAATTGCATGTAGTGTATCTTTAAAATAAATGGATCCGAAAACAAATGCATATAGTTTTGTAAATTAATGAAAGTATTTAAGGAGGTCACCCCCTCGAATAGGCCTACGATTCTATGTTTTTGTGAGATTTTTTTAATTCTGCATTTACTTTTCATGAATATCTACTTTATTTATAGTTGTGTGAGAGATTTTATTTTGAATAGTAGGTTCCTAACACACTATTCTATCAAACATTGTTTTATTAGTAACATTGTAGCTCATTATTTTGATAATTTTCTGGACTAACTCTATCATTGACAAACTTCCTTTATATTATGATTTTTAATTGTCGTCGATAACTGTTACTGATGCTATTATATTTTATATTGACTATTACAAACTTTGAATAAGTTTTTACCTAACTTTTACTAACTATTCTTGATAGAAACTAATATGATCATCACCAAATTCTTTCATGTATTTCATGTAGTAATTATAGGATAGTGAAGTCTCTTTAGTATGCTCAATTTTTGTGGTAGGATTTTTGGTTGTAGGCTTAATATTTAATAAAAATAGGTTACTCTAAGATAGGATGTATGTATTACCCATAGGCCCTCTATTATACCATAGTGACGAACAATAGTTCTCAGACCAATATTTTAAAACAATACTCAAGGAGGATTCCATGCATACCCTTGAGCACACTACCTACGTCTATGATAATACAAAAGGGTAATATTTTTGGATGTTGTGTCTAGTGTACTATGGATAATACAAGGCCAAAAATATTCCTAGGGCTAAATGTTTCTCTTAATCCTATGGGATCTCCCAATATACTTGAAGATACGTGGGAGCTCAATTCCATAGATGGGTATTGTTTGAGGTCTGGCTATTGGAGCTTGATTGCCCCTCACTTCACTATAGGATTTACGATAAATCTAGATTAGCCAATAAATATAGCTCCTTCATGAAATTTTTAAATCCCTAACATAGGGTTTCTAACCTAATAAACTAATGTACAAAAATGGTTGCTTTTTTAGTAATAAAATAGACAAAAAATGAAAACACAAGAAATTTATACCTAGTAGTCAACATGGTAGGGCAAGAACTATCATAGTCATAATGAAAAACAAACTTGGAAAGTGCTTTGATACCATTTATTGAGAATATTCTAATAAAAATAATCTCATTCACATAAATATTGCAGTAAAAAGTAGAATTTTATGAAATAATAGAATATTGCAATATGAAATGTAAATGCAAAATTATAACAATCTTACAAATCACAACATAGAATTGTAGGCCTCTTCAATGGGGAAACCTCCTTCAATAATTTCATTAATATGCAAAAATATACATTCATTTATGGGCCCTTGTATTTTAAAAATACACTTCATGCAACCCTAACATAACGCTCAAGAGTTAGTTTACATGTAAAGTTCCACTCGAGAAAAAATATTCTACCAAACATTAGTTACATTCTTGATAATGATTACATGAAATTGCCCCACTTATCTAGGCACCTCACTTGACACATACCATTACAAAATATTATTATAAATGGATCCCTATGTTGAAAGGGGATCATTACATAATAATATAAATATTACAAAAATAGGTTTAGGATGGGGTTCTAACTCCCATGTGTCATCATTAAGTATTAAACTAGATAAATAATATTGTGGCACTAGGTTCTAAACACATGATTGAATAGTATTATTTCATCCACTTTTCATCACATGGCTTATTTACAATTATAGAGAATGTAGAAAGGAAAGTTCTTCAACCATTACTAAAACAAGTTCTTGGTCACTTAGATCTAAGCCCCTTTACCTTCCATTAGCATTGTAACTATTATACATAATGTATAAATAAATAATATAAATCTCTTTTTTACTTCTATTTTTTTTCAATTCATATCATATTATTTCTCCTTTCTAATTCTACCATCTCTTTGTTTAATTCCACTCTTTGGATAGTCAAAACACATCATTTTTTTTAAACACATCTTTAATTCAACAAAAAATATTATTTATCATATATATAAAGATCACCATTATGTGAATTGATTTATAACCATAATTTAATAAAAGAAAATTATAGTTTTGTTTTTATTTCTATTTGGATGTGGGAGTCAAGGATGACTCAATTGAAATTTATTCCTAAGGAGATTTGGAATATATTGGAAATTAGGCACTCAAATGAAAAACTTTGAATAAGTAATTAGATCATTAATTGCATAAATATTATAATTATATAAATCTATATCAAATTTCTACTTTTCTCAAATAAATCATAAAATGAAATTATATAATATCCATTAAATTGAACTATTGTCTATTTTCTCTACAAAATGTAAGAATATATAGGTATAACCAACACACCCCTTCAAAATTCTATTAACTACCCCACTCATTTTATTATATATACATAGGTGCTACAATCATAAAGGTAATTAGAATTTTTTCTTCCTCAATACTATAATATAATACTATTGAAGGACTGGAAGTTTCAACCAAGGGCAATCAAATACATTATTGTGAATAAATGCTTAACTTTAGATCACAAGAGGTCAAGAAATATTTATCTTTACAAAATATTTTTTCCTTCTATACAAGTATTAATGTAACAAAAAACCTAAGATCAATGCAATAAATTTATAACCTTAATGTAGATTATTAGGTAGCACATATCACTTTTGTCTTTATCTTGTGTAGTTGATCAATCCATTAGCAATTTGGTGACCACTAATATGGAAGAAGGTCCGAGGTGTAGACCAATTGGTTCATCCAAACCCCCTAAGGGGGGCAGAGGTCCAAGGTTCAAATCTCGGGCCTCATCGAACTGAATGCTTGTCCCTTTCCTGGTGCTTTCAACGATGTAAAAGGTTTAAAATGATTGTGGCATGGTGGTTATAGGGGTGGACTGCATGAAGATCTATGTGGTGGCTTCTAGGGCGGACAATGCAAAATACTGTGGTGGCCATAAAATCTAGACAACCTGCTCGGATTCGTGGCGGCTACCGATTCCACCATGTAAATTCAAAAAAAAAAATATATATATATATATATATATATACATAATTTATATGGGAGAGAGTTTTATGTCATCCAACCACCTTCAATCCCTATATTTTCCATGAATCAAGTTATAGGGATAATTATAGATTCTTGTAGGGTATATATAGATCCAATACATACCAACAAAGCAAACAACATAGAACATCATATTGTTCTAAAACTTAGATCTTTGTTTCCTAATAAAAAACAAAGCAAAATTCACCATAGTATGGGTATTATATATAGAACCAAAAGGATGCATCACATATAGGCTACACAGTGGTGATTATGATATATAAGGAAAGTGTCCTAAACATAGCACAAATAAATAGTATCATTTACAACAAGAGCTAAAGTTGTTTCAATTGTAAATCAATAGCAACTAAATCTAACAACAAGATCTAAACTTTTTTTAATTATACCATTTTATTTATTGATTAGATATTATTATTTTCTTTCTTTAATGTTGATCATAAATCTAATATATATAGTATTTTGGGTACCTATTTCATCATTTATTCTCTTTTTCTTATTCTCTTTACCCATGCATGTTGCTTGTGCCTTCCTACAGCATATATTTCCCCTCTCTTTATATAATTACAATCATATATAATATTTTACCTATTCTATTATCTTCCCTAACCACAAAGCAACCCCCTTCTTATTTTCTTCATGCAACCCAAGAAATTTCTCTCTTCTTTCTAGTGCATGATATTCCTCCTTCCATATAGTTTCCTCTTCCAACTGTACTTCAAATCTAGTTCTTATCCACTTTGTCCTTCACTCCGGAACCTCCATACAACATTGCTATATTTATTTTTTCTTAAATTTCTAAAATATCATTTTTGTATATGATACACTATCATAAACTTATTTTTAATTCCTTAGAAATATAATATCATATTAACATGGTAGATCCACACATGCACATACATAAAATTTTACAATTATAATTTGGTAGATGTCATATTTTCATCTAGGTCCTTTGAGTTGCTTACAAGGGTGCCAAACATATTCAAACTCTAGTATGTTAGGCAAATTTATTATGTAGACCTTAAATATTTCAAAGGTAAATAAGACTACCTTCTACCCACTTAAGCAATGCATTATGAGTATTACTCCTAAGATGCATGGTATAAAATAGTAATATATGTAAAATTAATGGAAATGGGACTGGAGCAACTATGATACCAATGGTCTTTTGAATCGAAGGATATTCTTAATGAAACTCTTAGAGAAAATAAGTACAATATCTAGAAATAAATTAATCTAGATTAAGAGAAGACTTCACCACTCTAGGAAGTATAGCAGTTAGAAAAATGAAATCAAAAGCTAGTATGACTAATAAAAAGTGATACACCTTCTATCATATAGAAAAATATAGATTTTATTCTAATATCAAACCACCATCAAAGGCTAGGGATCTCTAAAATATGGGGTATTTAGACAAGAAAATTTTAGCATGGTAGAGCATGAGGAATGAGATAAATATAATGATGAAATATGTAAGAGATAATACATATAACACTCATTTATCTACCACATAGGATAAGAAATACCCTAAGGGCACAAAAAGAGTAAAAACATTTGCAAAGGTAGGAACAACTAACAAATCGTCCACACAAAAATAGAAGCCCAAGAAATAGATAGTGCTACATATTATAATATTAGCTATGTTGTTTACTCTAGTAGTAATTTGCATAGTAGTTCAACAAATAAAAAAAAAATATAAAGGGTTAAAGAGGTATGGCTCCATGTTCAATGAGGTACTTATGGCCATAGAGAAATAGTAGAGGCAAAAACCCTAGGTTGAGGAGGGAAAATTTCCTTAGGGAATAACTCCTCCAAACCAAGAAATGACTAGTCCAATAGCCACAAAAATATTCACTTCCTTTCCTACATAATACCCATCCACCATTCTACCTTATCACTTTAGTGCTCATTTTTTGCTTGCACATATTTATCTCTTTCTAGTATTTCTTTTATCCCCTCTTCTTCTCTTTTTTTTTTTTGTTTTTCTTCCATCCTCCACTAATATAGCCAATGTTTCTCTTAGGTGCTACTTGTCCCATGGGTTACCAAGATGAAATCTACCTCCTACTATCACCATCATAACAAGGACCACTACTATAACCTCATTTCTATCTCCATTTGTGTAAGTCCTTATATCATAAGCCATAGTTCCATAAACCATTATGACCATTTTAGCCACCTTCATAAGATTGGTATCAAAACCCACTATCTCAATTCTCCTACATTTCCATTCAGCATTACTTAATTCACACCTTTCATCATGCATACCAAATTCACTCATCCTCCATCCTATTCAAGGTGACTTATTCTTTAGGTGATGATATCCACTATCCCTACTCAAGAAGTAAAGTCTATAAAATATTCTTCATCAATGAGTGCCTGTCAATGATATAGGCCAATTTAGGTATACTAAGATAAGGATTATAAGGTTGAAAAAGATACTACATATCCTCTTGGATAAAGATAAGATGCAGAAGAAAGAGTATAAGTAAATTAATAGGAAGACCTTGAAGACTTCAATACTCTTCCACTCATATATTTTAAAAAATGAGATAATGTGTACTTTTTTAAAGCCACGAACATTGACCCCTCTAAGCTAGAATCAACCCCTACTGACTTAACTACTAAAGGATTGTAATTGGAAAAATATAAATTAGACCGATACTAGAAGGTCCAATTGGTGAGTTGGCTCACACTAGCTATGGAAATGAAGTATGACCAACTGATATTTGAGGATGAGGAAGTACAACTCAAAAATAGAAGACTAGAGATAAAAAATACAAAGACTAAGGCTATAAAGGACCAAATCCAATAGGAAAATGATGAGCTTAAGAAAGAGGTTATTGAAAGAGACCAATTGAAGAAACATATGGAATAACTTAAATCTCAACTTGTCAATTATGAACAAATTTTGCAAAAAATAATCAAAGAATAGAGCATACTACTAGAGAACATAGAAAAGAAAGACCAAAAAATTAAGGACTTGGAAGTCTTGAAGCTTGTAGAGACAAATATTAACATAGAACTAGCATAAGCAATTAAAATGACTAAGTATATACAGGTCTATATAAAGGAGGAGGTAAAGAATGCTTGACTACTTTAGGATAACATCCTCTATAGGAGAAAGCTTGGAAATAGCTAACAATATTATCAAACAAGTAGAAGACCAAATTTCTATAGCATATGAACATTAAATTATAAATATCCTTGCATAAATAACCCATACATAGGTATAGTGGCATGGGGATATATCATAATGACATGGTGAAAATATTAGAAAGATCCCAAAAATCCAAATAAACTTTAAAAACGATAAAAAAAACTTTATGCCTCCAAAAACATAAGTTCAAAAAATGGAAGAAGAAAATTAGGGGTTACTTGTAACTAGAATACCAAAAATATTTTATGATAGGAAATATGTCCTAGATTATGTCATCTCTAACATGACTTAAGAAGAAAAAATCATGTTGATGTGTGATTTTTTCAAGTCACAAAACCACTTAACAACTTAGAACTTTAAGTTCTCTCTTGCAAAGAAATGGGTGTTTCTTCAAGGTCTCCACTTAAATGTTTCAAATGTTAAGCATGTATATATGTATAAGTGCCTTAAAACTCTATGTGGTTTGCAAGTGTTGTTAACAAGGGGCCTAGAAAATTAGATAAATGATCTCATAATACAACATCTCTTTTGTATCAATTCCATGAAATAGAATTTTATTTATGATCCAAAATCTTAAAATTATTCAAATTTTATTTCACCTTTCAATATAATGCTTTGAACAAATGCTTCGTATGAATTTAACTTGAAAAGAAACAAAGCATTTTAAATTAAAATTTCAACTTAAATTTTAACATGATTAAGATAGATGTAATTTTTTGATAGACTTAATAGATATTTGGAAAGTAAAATTTATCATAAAATTAATTCACAAAGTCTATAATTAATGATTTGTTTGCATATCCTTCTGATATTATAAATCAAATCCAGATGAGATAAACAAATGCAAATGTTTTGTCCCTACTTATCAAATATTAAAACCTTTCAATAATTATGCAGGACTTAATATAGACATTGTCTTATAAACTTTAACTTATGAATCATTTAAAGTTTAAATAAAATAACTATTTTCTTATGGTACTTACTTCTAAAGTATTTATGAATTTAAATATTTAGACAGTAAAAAAAAATTCTACAAAATAATTTTGGATTCTATTAAATTTAATGAATAAGATCTTATTAATCCAAACATCGGCCTTTTTATTCTTTTAATGATGTCAGTTCTAATAGCTTCACCTCATGAATCCAAGGCAAGAAACAAAACATTCATTTATCCTTTGATTTATTAATTTAAATATCAATTGCTCTGATATTAAAATAATAAATCTCAGTTCATTACTTTAAATGTCAATTGATTTAACATTAAAATAATGAATTACAACATGTCCTAGTAAAAACAAAGTATTATTTTAATGCAAACTAGGTGAAAAACCAACAAAATTATAATTAAAATAAATAACATAGGTTTTGATGAAATTAATTTGCTAAACTTCGGACAACAACTTCAAACACAAATCACAAAAAACTTTGAACCAACATTATTGACTACCAGTTATGCACTCAATATATCAATAATGTGATGTTGTCTTTGAAGAACACAAGCTTATACTGAGAGGGGGGGTAAACAGTATAGCACCCACTTTTTGCTTTCTTTCCAAACCAATATCAATTAGTGTCCTCAATTACAATAACCAAATATAGTAGTGTGCATTAATAACATAGATAGCAATAGTAAACAAGTGCATAAATCATCACACACAATTGAGACACAAGATTTAATGTGGTTCCCCTAATGTGGGGTTGTCCATAAGATAATCTCCTTATAATATTTTACAAAGAAATAGGGATACTTATCCCAATACAAATGATTACTTTGATCTACTCAAATCTAGGTTGTCCTAATATACTCAGGTGGGATACACTGATTTGCTCGGTGTAGACACCAAAACAGCACCAATCCGATTATGTGACTGCAAACACTGATCGCATTGACACACACAGCCCCAAGGGCAGCCCCCAGAGGTTAAACAGTGGTCCTAACCACTCTCACAATAGTTTTGGAAGGTCAGGAGTCAATTTGGCACCTTCAGGCACTCTGCTTCATACTCGTTCCACCCAGGGATGATTACAAACTGGTATTCGCCCCACCCAGGGACGATTAGTAGTATTCGCTCCAGGGTGGGGCGAATAGCAGGTTTGATGGGCAAAAAGTCAAATCTTGACAAATGGCAGCTCAGATCCACCACTTAATTCTTCCTTCCTTGCATGGGAGTGTGAGTGAGCATTTTTGAGCGTTAGAGGCAGTTACAGAGGCAGCCATGAGGCCCCTAATCAGGGAGGAATCTCCTCCCTCCTAGGAAGGCATGATTGCCAAGTGGCGCCTCTGCATGCTCATCCAAAGAGACCTCCAGGTCTATAAATTGGTGAGTTTTCTCACCACAAGATATACAGAGAAGGAGCATTTTGAGCAATGAAGTGCTGTCATTTTACTTCCACACACACACCTTTTGATTTGTGCCTTTCGCATCCTTGATCTCTTTTGGAAGAGGAGGTCATAGGGTGGTTATTGGAAGCGCAAATCCGGAACCAAAACCCGACATTTGGCCACAATATCCTACCAAATTTTTTGACAACACCCCACAAGAGATTTTGGACCCATCCCAAGTGGATTGGTGCCGAAATCGGGCCCCAAACGGTGGGCGTCCTACCCCCGGGTGCCCCCCACACTATTGCAGTCCTAATCGCCCCGCCCGGAGTGATTAGAAATCTGTGGTAGATTTCCTTTCTATTATTTTTGCATTTGATTCTATGCTACTTAGATAGGTTGTCATTTAAATTTCACATTGTTTTGAGCATTTTTGATCATGTTTCTATCATTTCTTGCCTTTACTAACATGCAGGTAGCATCATCAAATTCCTGGTGATAGAGGCCAAATTGGGAAAATATGACCTTCTGGGTCTTCCCAAAATGCCCCCAATTAGCTAAACCCAACTTTGTAGGTGATTTGGAGCTTCCCAGATATGACATTTGGGACAGTGCCTTTTGACATTTTGTTGCAGGTCTATTCGTCCCGCCCCGGAGCGAATACAAATATGTGATGAATTTCTCGACTGTTCCATTTGTAGTGTTTTCCTTGTGATGTTTTTATGCCCCTATCAAATTTTTAGTTCATTTGGAGCTATGCTAGTTATCATTTTATTTACATCTTGCTTGCACTAATTGAAGGCGTGGGGATTGCATGTTTTATTTTATCTACAGGTGCTACTGACTATTTTCTATTTCCTTGAATGTAGGATCTAGACATTGGAGGAGCAGCAAGGAGTCAACATTCATATACACAAGTGGCGATGACATTTTGGTCCACCCATCTTACATGTGGGCACGCGGAAGAAGGATGGCTATCCATGGATGTGACAAGAAACATATTTAACGCTCCTATCCCTTAAAAGGGAAGGAGACGTATTGTAACATGAGTTCTAAAACATATCAATAAAAAGGGTTGTCTTCCTTATTGGATTTTTATTTCATTTTGATTCATTCATGCTTTCTTTCCTTTCATGCATTTTCAATATATAGGCTTTTAGCGTTAAGTTTGGTTTTACATGCATCGTACTTGGCATTTTCCTTTTTGTTTCTGTATCCTCATGCTTTCAGTGGTGATCATGGTGGGACCCTTGTCCTCTATTTTTAAGATCAGAAATCTGATCAAAACTTGATTGTTTTTGCTTGCAGGTACCGAGTTTTCAAATGCTGGACTGTTGTTCGTTCCAACCTGTGGCGAATACAGAGCTGGAATTCATCTTACCCAGGGATGAATGGGCATTTGCCCCACCCTATGATGAATACAGTCCTATTATTCATCCCACCCAGGGATGAATAGTTGTCTATGTAGTTTCAGGATAGAAACTCAGAACCAGCAGATTTGGGCAGAGAAGAGGTAAGGGTCTTGAACTCCTGTCATTTTCTATTTTTTGTTTCCTATTTTTTTGGTTCTTTGCTTGCTTAGGAAAAGTTGTACTGCATGTTTATTTTCTTTCATGCAAAATAAAAATAACCCCACACATCACGTGGCAACATAAACACCAAGGAGCTGGTCGTAAAACCCTAGCCCTTGATCAAGACCAACGGTGGATTTCATCACCACCTTGGCTTGAATTTTGCATTCATAACCCCGATCGCTACTATTGCTAGACGTAAATCCTGATGAAAGCTGACCGAGTGTAGCTGGGGTGATTCCCAGTGCATGAGGATAAGTCTTCTATGGTAGGTGTCAAAAATAGGGTGATTCCCCTTTCGTACCGCCTATGTTCCATGTACCATCTGCTCTCACGTACCAATAGTTTCCCTCACGTAAGGGCGGGTATATAGAGAGGTTGGTATATCGGCCTGGCAATGGTATATCGAAGGGGCGACCATTTTTGGGAGCCATAAGAGCCATCATATTGCATTTAAACATTCTTTACAAAAGCTTTCAAAACAAAATCAAAACACACTAAACCAGGTTTAGGGCACACCTTTAATATTTAAAATGAGATAATCATTGTTTTGCGTGTGTGATATTTTCTGTTTAGTGTAGCATAAAAATCATAAAAAGAAATAAAAATCTATGCATCTTGTAGGAAAGCACCACCATGGTGTAGCCAAACCCAATCAAGGGCGAAAGCTGCGAAGAGTGTACAAGGAGGGAAAAGTCACCTCCGCTATAGCCCCAAGGACTTGGTCATTCCACCTTGGTGGCATGGCCCACAAGAGAGTCCACATCATGCCATTTGAGAATGGGACTATAGAGGCACCCCTTCGAGGGGCACTCCCATCCAACATAGACCCTTTCAAGAGGAGTCCTTACATGTGGCACTCAATATAAATGGGAAGGCTCCCTTGGAAGCTCGGTATGAGTGGCCACCATGCGATGAAGTGCTAGAACAGTAGAGGGTCCATGAGGAGAGGCCACATGATTATGTCATCCCTCCTTTACCACCCATCACTATTAGGAACAATAGACAAAATCTAGAGCACAAGGTGCTTCAAACAGGGCGAGCCAACTCTGCCCACCCCTTTCACATATATGAAAGGGAGCATGAGGAAGACCATTACATTCCTCAAGAGCAATACACAGCATGGGAGCAATGCGCCTCCGCACCTGCTATCTACCAGAATCACCTAATGAGGCCAGAGCCTCGAGTGAATGCCGCCAACCTCGATAGAGGGAAGTGACCTATAGAGATCTCGGATCATCATGACCGAGATAAATGCATAGGAGAGGCATCTAGGCCTCCTAGACTCAATATGGTGGAACAAATCGACCTGGCAGTCGCCAGACATGCCGCCCACCAAGCGTAGATTACGTAGCTTGAGCAAGACCAACAATAGCTAGAGCATCTATATCACCTTAGCAAAGAGCGCATTCGATGCCAGATAGATGAGCTGCTCCATAACACTGTGCCTGAGAGGGTTCCAACCCCTCGCACCCAAAGAGCAGAACCATATGAGAGGTGCAACCCCTTGGTGCGAGACAGGTCCCCATGACCTTACCAAGTGCTACCTCCGAGACCTCCTAGACCTGAGCGGGAGGCCACTCCCAGGAACAACGATGGGCTCCCTCCATAGGGACCCACCCATGGTCATAGGTCTCATCCAGAAACTCCTCAAGAAGCCTATGAGGAGTATGAACAAGAAGAAGAGTGGGCCGAAATGCCCTACCAAGGCAGAGGGGCTGCTCTCCGGCCACCCCTCCATAGGCCTCAAGTCTCCCACAACCCACAACAAGAGCTAACTAAGGAGGAAGAGATTAAATATTTCGATGCATATAAAGCGCTGCTAGAGCGCTTGGAGTCTATGGAGACCAAGACTTTTGGGCCCCAAAAGCCCATGTTACGCCAACTCCATAGTCATCCTGTGCATCCGTCAGTGCCAGCACCCCCTTACCCTGAACACTTTAAGCTGCCTCAGTTGGCAATCTTTAGAGGTGAGGAGGATGCCCAAGAGCATGTGACTAGATTCCTGAGCCAATGCTTTGGCATTCAGGATAATGATGCTTTGTTGTTAAGAACATTCATCACCATGTTCGTAGGCCCTACCTCGGATTGGTTCACTCAATTGCCAAAGCACAACATTAGCAACTTAGATCAGCTAGTGGATGCGTTCCTCGAATGCTTCACCTTCAACACTAAGAAGAAGGCGTCACTAAGTGACCTAGCCAGCCTCAGGCAGTATGAGGAAGAAACCATGGTGGCCTATGGGAACCGATGGAGGACTTTGCTTTCAAAGCTGCCCTACCTCCCTCCTATGTCCGACCTCACACAAATGTTCTCAAAGAGCTATTTGAGATCGATCTCTATGCTATTGTAGCTACAGCAATATGCCACTTTAGAGGAAGCTCTGGCACAAGCCAGAATCATTGAAGAGATCAAGATTCAGGATGGTGAGATAGCCAAGCCAAAGAAGAAAGAATGGTCTAAGAACACCAAAATAGGGACCATGCAACAGAAACCCGCTATGGTCAATCAAGTTGCTATCAACGTCCCTAAGCCTCGCACAAGCAACACAACCCCAAAAGGCTAACTATCAAGTGGTGCCTCTTAATAGTTATGACCGAGAAAATTAGAGGCAAGAACAAAATCAACAGCGTCACCCTAGGCGACAATTCACACCTTACACAGAGTCCAGAGACTCCCTGTTTGATCGCTTGTCAGCGGCAAACTTGATCAACCTGCCCGAGATTCAACCCATAGATCCCAACGTGCCAAAACCTAAGGGCTATAGGGAAGATTTGTACTGTAGGTTCCATAGGTGGAAGGGACATGACCTTAATGCATGTTGGAAGTTTAAGGGCTTGGTGCAAGACCTAATAGATAACAAGACATTAGCGGTGGATAATCCCGTGGCACCAAGCAACCAACAAATGGAGGTCTTTAAGGACCCCTTGCCTGCCCATGATGCATAGGCAAAGACCCTACAAGTCAATGAGGTCACACAGAACTGCCCCATGCAGGGGTATGTAGGGATGATCAGTATAGTGACTCGAAACAGGAGGTATCCGAGTGTAGCTGCCCCCGTGGTAGCTACAGGAGAGGTGCCAACAATGTCACAACCACAACAGCACCTTACACAACCTCCTCTGCCTAGACCCATGGCCACAATTTAGACCAAACTCACTCAGAGCTTGAGGACCACGTCGGCTAGGCTCTCCATATACGAGCTCATACAACAATCAACGCCCCATCGGGAGGCTCTAATGGAGATATTGAAAGCCATCGAGTTGCAGCCCCATGAAGCAAATTCCTTCAACAACTTTGTGGGACATGTCAAATGATGCACTGAGCCAATCATCACCTTTCGAGAAGACGAAGTGAAATCAGTGGCTGATGATATGGCGGATCCACCCCTGCACGTTATCATGCGGGTCAACGAGATTCCGTATAAGAGGGTGTTGGTAGACACTGGCTCATCCAGTAATATCATCACAATAGTGGCATTGAAACATCTAAAGTTGCTAGCATCTCACATCATGGCTTCCACCTACACTCTACGAGCATTCAATGATGCGATATGCTCGATAGTTGGCACAATTGTCCTACCCATCCAGGTGGGACAAAAGACTATACCTACATTGTGCCATATTTTGGAAGGTGAGATGGCTTATAACATCTTGCTGGGTCGGCCATGGATCAGGGACATGAAGTGTGTCCCTTCGATAGCTCATTAGTGCTTAAAGTATACATTTGAAGGGGAGGTGCATGTAGTCCCGGTGGACTTAGAACCCTTCAAGTATTGCAATGCGGTGCAGCTGATGCCGCAATCGACCCTTCCATCAATGCATTTGGATTTTTAGTTGAATCCATCTAAACAGGGTCCGATTCCGTAGGCATCCCCATTGACAAGCCCATCAAAACCATAGTCGGGTCCATCTTCATCGGCTGGTCCTTCACCAACGATGCCACCTACGGTGGCCACATAGAAGGACAAAGGGAAGAAACCCCTAGAAGAGGCACCGCCATCAGTATCAACTATCTCTACTGAGGAGATGCCTAGCAGAATGGAAGTCGAGGCTCCTAGTTCACCCGACATGGAGTGGACTCTGGAAGAACTTTCGTTCCCTCCCCCTCAATCACCAACAATCACCATTGAAATGGCCAATACGGGCCTGGGGGAGTATCTGGTGTGGAATATTGTAGCAACACCCACACTAGAGTCCATGCAGGACATGGGGAGACCTCGCCTCCCCATTGGTACTATTGTTCCTCTAGGCTACCCGTCAAACCAGACAAACTTTGTGTATGGGGGCCTTGATCATGGTATTGAACCATACATGCAAGAGGATGAAGATGAAGAGCCCTTTGCAGAAGATGTCAACTATTTGTCCAACCCAGACTTTGCTTTGAGATACCTTGGCCAATGCAATTGGCATGGATATGGGTTAGGCAGATATGAGCAAGGAGTGCGTGTTCTTTGCCAACCAAGATATCAGATGCCATACGACAAGTCAGGAGTAGGGTTCAACCACCCCCTGCCCTTGGACATCTTGGTAGAGAACATGCAAGGCCTAGGGATAGGCAACAAGGGTGGATTGGCATTAGATCCCTATGCCAATCCTAATACAACATATACATTGGAGGATTATCTCCCATGGTCGACCACCAACCTTGTTAACCTCAACAACCCTTTCCCTTCGCTCGAGAGAGGAGAAAGTTTGAGAGCTCACCTCCAAAGGGGATATAGACAAGGTCAGGAAGGATCTTCAGAAGATGAGTCAGAATATGAGGTAGCACCATGGGATCCCTTTGAATCAGATAGCAATCACTCACAAGTGACCCCCATGGATGATTATCAAGAAAGCCTCTTGGCAATGTTCCCTTTGGTGGCTCCCATCGAGCAAGTGCCACCACAAGACAATCAGGCCCCACCGTAGAGAGCGGAACAACCCCAATGGGGCCAGATCAATTTGCTCGAGCAAGACGAGCCTCTAATGTCACGAACAGTTGTTGGAGCCAACGAAGGCCTTTGGATCTCCGACAGTGATTATGAAGATGAAACTGAGATGGCCTATCTCAATCATATGTGACAACAACAATACCCCTTGGAGATTAATGACATATTTGAACAACTAAACATAGTGCCAGGGCATGAGTGGTACGTAGACCCAGCATGGTGGGACCAAGTGTTGAATCCACCACTTTGGGCATACGGAGAACACCTTCCACCTAGAGACCCTATAGCGATATCAGTGCCGAGGGCAGACCCTATCTTCCTATCCACACATAGGGCCGATCCATTCATGCCAATACCTCCAGAGCCAGACCCAGAGCACAGAGAACATCCAGAATGTTCGAGTCATCACACCCATGGTAATGGAGACCAAAATCATTTCATCAACATGATCTCCATTGACTTAACCACCCCCATCCACAATCCGGCCGATCCAACATAGTCATTGTATCTAGACATAGATGCCATAGACTGGGATCACGTCAATTCACCACCATCCCCATCAGAGTACTGGCCTTTCGGTGAAATGCTCCATTTCACCCTAGAGCCAACTCAGGATATCTTCCATGCTGAGGAGGAACCCGAGGTTCCCAACGTAGATTTGAACTCAGCAAATGATATCCACTTGATCCCAACTCCACACCAGTTGGAGGATGGATCCCACATGTCGGTCGAGGAGATGACTGACGTAGACATCGGCTTGGATCCAATGAATCCATAGATTATCAAGTTGGGGGTAAGCTTATCCCTCGAAGAGCAAGCCGACTACATTACCCTTCTCAAAGAGAAGAAGGAGGTTTTTGCATGGTCCTACAAAGACATGTCGGGGCTAGATCCATAGCTAGTCATGCATAACCTAACGCTTGATCCGACAGTCAAGCCCATTAAGCAAAAACTATGTAAGATGCACCCAACAGTGGCCTTGATGGTCAAAGATGAATTGCAAAAGTTGTTGGATGCATAGTTTGTCATCTGCATGGATTACCCACCATGGTTGTCCAACATGGTGCCCATCAAGAAGCCTGATGGGAGGATTCACATATGCACTAATTTTTGAGATCTAAACAAAGTGAGTCCTAAGGATGATTTCCCCTTGCCAAGCATCGACGCATTGGTAGATGCTACAATAGGTCACGAAATGCTATCCCTCATGGATGGTTTCTCAAGATACAATCAGATTCGTATCAATCTTGAGGACCAACTAAAAATGGTGTTCACAATGCCTTGGGGGACATTTTGTTATAAGGTCATGCCCTTTGGCCTTAAAAATGTTGGCGCCACCTACCAACGTGCCATGACATACATCTTCCATGATTACATGCATAAAACTTTGGAAGATTACATGGATGATTTGTTGGCCAAATCTCTTTTGCGCCCAGATCATCTCGATGACTTAAGCAAGATCCTCGATCGCCTCATGGAACATAAATTCCCCAGGTTTTGCCCCCCCCAACCTCGGGTTCCTCCCCCCACAAACCTTCCCAAATCCCACCCCCACTACCATTAAAAAAAAGGGAGAAAAAAGGGGGGGGCAAAAAAATAACTTCACTTGGAAAAGAACAGGCTACTTATTATCTTAGCCGCACCCTGGTCGATTATGAACTTAACTATGCATACGTTGAGAAGCTCTACTTGGCAGTGGTGTTTGCTACCAAAAGTTATGCCATTACATGCTCAGCAACACGATGTATGTTGTGTCTAAGGAGAATCCATTATGATACATGATGAGTCATACTTATCATAGTAGCCGCACGACGAAATGGATCATGTTGTTGATGGAGTTTGACATAGAGTTTATTGGACAGAAATCCATCAAAGGTCAAGTCATAGCCGATCAACTAGTAGAGGCTCCCCTCGAAGATGATCAGCCTCTGGTCATAGAACTACCCGATGATGGGGTCTTCCATGTCTCAGAATCGCCAGATTTTGATGAGCCTGAGTCACAAGCCGACATAACCCTATTTTTTGATGGTTCTAAATGTGAGCAAGGGGGTGGCATGAGAATTGTATTCTTCACACCGCAAGGGGCTCCAATGCCTCTATCATTTAAATTAGACTTCCCATGCACCAACAACAATGCAGAATATGAAGCCTTGCTCATAGGTCTTCAGACAACAATCACCATGAACATCAAATGATTAAACATCTTTGGTGATTCGCTGCTAATTGTCAACCAAGTTAAAGGGGTATTCCAGTGTAAATGCCCAGTTCTGTAGGCCTACAAAGCCCTTGTGGACAAATTCTTAGAAAATCTTGAATGGTACGACATCGAGGCACTCCCTCGATCATCGAATCATTTTGTGGACACTATGGCCTCCTTGGGGTCACTAATCCCGCAAGACATTTCTGGTGATATGACAACCATTCAAGTCAAAACACTATCGCAATCCATGATGGAGCGTGCAAGCTCGACTTAACGCCAGGAATCCACCTGATCCAGATTGAACCATCCCCGGACACGTTCTCTCGAATCCATGATTATCTGAATCATGCCAACTAGGGGTCCTTGTTCTCCCCTACTCCCCTTAATAGCAACACAATGCTATTCTTACAAGTTCTTTCCCGCTCAACTTTTGCTAGGGATGAACTTCAAGAGGGATTGGTTATTCATACCATCGAGGCTTTCGATCAGCAGGATTGGTATTCACCCATAAGGGATTACCTCAAGTTAGGTAACCTCCCACTTGGATTGATGCATGCCACAAAATGAGCATTCAAGCAGAAAGTGGCAAAGCATGTCTTGTTAGGAGACATTTTGTACCATCATAGCTATGAAGGAATCCTCCTTCATTGCTTGGACCAGCAAGAGTCCACTTGGGCGATCACCCAAGCGCACGATGGTACATGCGGTGGCCACTTCAGTGGTATGGCCATCGCAAAGCGCATTCTCTGCATGGGCTATTATTGGCCATATTTAGAGCGAGATTGTTGCACGTATGTAAGGAAGTGCATGAAGTGTCAACACCATGCCAATTTGACACACGTACCTTCTCAGGCCTTGCAGCCGATCCAATCGGCTTGGCCATTTTCATAGTGGGGTCTAGATCTAATCGGAAAGATCTCCCCTGCATCATCAAGCCATCACACGTTTATCATAACGGCCACAGAGTACTTCACCAAATGGGTGGAAGCAATTCCGCTTACCTCTATGACTGGAACCCGCATTTCGGAGTTCATTTTACATAATATCATATGTCATTTTGGTATTCCATCCAAGATAATCTCGGATAATGGGACGTCATTCAAGAACAAAGACGTGCATGCTTTGACCACAAAGTACAAAATTCAGCATAGTTTTTTGACACCCTATTATCCGTAGGCAAATGGGCAAGCAGAGGCGTCAAACAAAATGCTAGTTGCCATCCTCAAAAATATAGTCGTAGACAGTCATAAGGATTGGCACATTCAGATCCCACTTGCCCTATGGGCTTATCGCACTAGCATTCGGACGCCCACTAGGGCAACTCCATTTTCGCTCGTGTATGGCTCCGAGGCAGTCATGCCTCTCGAGTTGGAAATTCCTTCCCTACGCATATCAATGCAAGAGTTCATCGATGATGACACTGCATGGTAGGCCCGGTTAGACCAGCTTACGTTGCTCGATGAATGACGCGTTAATGCTCTTGAGCATTTACGTATCTATCAAGAGCGACTTAAGAGGGCATACAACATGAAGGTTCACCTGAGGGACTTTCAGGTTGGTGACTTAGTCTTAAAAGAGAACCAACAAAACTCTAACTTGCCGCCCCATCTAAGGGACAAATTCATGGCAAACTAGTTAGGTCCTTATGTCATCGATAATAAAATAGGACCTGGAACATACCGGCTAGCCTCTCTTGATGGAATCAAGGAACTAGAACCCTTGAACATCAGTCATTTGTGGCCATTCCATATTTAAAAGAGCCATAGCCCAAACAAAATGCTCCAAGGATTCTCATAATCGCTTGGTCAATCCCAAAATGCTCCAAGGATTCTCATAATCACTTGGTCAATCCCAAAATGCTCCAAGGATTCCCATAATCGCTTGGTCAATCCCAAAATGCTCCAAGGATTCCCATAATCGCTTGGTCAATCCCAAAATGCTCCAAGGATTCCCACAATCGCTTGGTCAACCCCAAAAATGCCCCAAAGGTGCCCATTACCCCTTTGGTCAAACCAAAAGCTCCAAGGATTCCCACAATCGCTTGGTCAAAAATAAGAAAATTCAAAAACAATAAAATCATCAAAAAACAACAAAAATTTGCATCTCATTTCCATGCATGCTCAAAATCATCACAACAATAAAGAGCTCTTTTTGCATCTCATCTTCATACCAAAAAAATCAATCCATCAAAAACACAAAAATAATAGCTGCATTAAGCATCACATCCATACATTGCATATTTGTGGTCATACAGGTCAAAGGCACCATAGAACTGTAATTACTCGGCAAATCCATCCGTTCCCACATTTCTCAATTCTATAAAAAACCACCATTCACGTTATTTTACCATATCATAGTCAGTGGTCTTCTAATGTATCTAGAGTTTTGTCATTCAGCTGTCATTAGCCTTCTAGCCAAATACTGTACAAAGTCAGACAGATTTTCCAAAGGTAGAATTTTACTTGGATCACACCTTGTTACGTAACATCCCAACACAAATTAAAACACATAAAAATTCCAAAGTTGTGTGAATGAAAGATGAAACCTGCAAAGCAATCCAGGTCACCATAAGCGAAATGGTTATCTTGCTCATCCCCCTATGCGAATGACCCCAAGAATGCTGAGAGTTGGCAAAAGGACAAGCATCTTCCCTACCCAATTCCCCAAGAATCCCAAGTTCTCAAAAAGTTGCAAAAATCATAAAATTTTGCAAAAGTCAAAACTCCAAAAATTTGACATCACCACCAAAGTGCATACATCAAAAGACACATACAATAGTGATTCTCATCACTCAAAATTCAAATCCCTTGCTCAAAAGAAAAAATATATATAATAAAAATAAACAGTGATTTTTATCACTACAAAAGAGCAAGTATCCCAATACAATTGAAGAAAAGAAGGGAGTCGAACTTGAATCCCTGGAACTCTCAACATTCAGAAGGTCATGAAGTAAACCTCAGTACCGGTTTGGTGGATAGCCTATCGGTCACTGGTGGTAAACCTCCCGCATGACGATATATCTGTCACATTAACTCGTGTACAGATCAATGTTTGCATGTGGATGAGCTAGCTTATGGTATCCTAGATAGCACCATAGATTAATCTGACTAAATACAACAAAGGAGTTAGTGGAGCTAATTAGGTGATCCTCAGTACAGGTTTGGTTGACAGCCTATCTAGCACTGGCGGTATCCTGACAAATACCACATAAACGAACTCAATTGCACACACAGGGATGTGAAATAACTTGGTCAAAGACAAGTCCGATTCATACCTTGTCCAAAAGTCTTGTAAGATAACATTACAGTACTGGCTAGTTGGTTAAAACATCTGAGTCTCAGAAAACCTTAACTACATTCTAAAACCACCTGTGCAATCTATCATCCTCGAATTGCCATCAAAAAATACAAAAATAGCATGTATACAACAAAATTCATTTACCACAACAATCGCCTAAGACAAAAAGCCATAAGTTCTAAACAGTCTATGGTGCCCTCGCCAAAAATCACAAATTTAATTCATCCATTCCATTTGCATATCCTAAAAATTAGAAACATTTGCATTCATCATAACATATGCATCCATCAACATCAATTAACATGCATACATACACATTCAACAATCATTGAGCATAACATCAAATGCCGACATGTGTATAAACAAAATAAAGTCATCTGTATATATATCATCAAAAATGCCCATAGGCTACAATAACCGGTCATCTGACCCCGCAAAAGCAAAACCTCAAAAACCCCCAAGCCTAGGGCATCGGCCACCATGATCACGTAGGATCGGTGCGATGAGAACTACCCCCCATGGTGTGGGTCCTATGGGACCCCTCAGGGTGGCTACTGCTAGCCCCCGCATCACGCCTACTAGAGCCCCCCTCATCCAGTCGCCTACATCGAGAAGATGTTGACTACTCAGTATCGCTCCCTCTCGAGCGGCGTGATGACCTGCCTCCACTAAGTGTAGGGATCCACCCATCGAGGTGGCTAATCTCTGCCTCCAGCTCCAACCGATGCCGCACCAAGTCCATCTCCCACTGATGATACATAGCCAAATTCTCGTTGCACTATGCCAACTATCCGTAGAAGATCCCTCTCCCCTGTCGCATCGGTATCCCCCTCCCATCGATGATACATCGCCCATGCGTTCTCCCACTCTGCTAGCTAAGTTCGTAAGAGATCCCTCTCCTATAGAGCATCTCCCAGCTCCTCATCCCACCTCCAGAGTAGCCCCACCAATCATGCATTCTTAGCATGCAACCCTGCCTCCATGTCCTCTAAGACTGCCTAAGGCATTGGCATCTCTAGAACAGTAGCCTGCTCTAGCTCCCACTGCTCTGAGATGTCCTGCATCTTCGGCTGCTCCAAACCCCAAAATCCTCCCCCACAAAATCATCCACCTCTACCATATCTGCATCCTCCAACGGAACCCCCCAACCCTCACCTGGTGCCTCTGCACCCTCATCACCTGCTGTTGCTGCCTCGGCACCTCCCAGTGGTCCCTCTCCCCACCATCATCGTAGTGTCCACCACTGGTCATACTCCATGGTAGTCCCGATGTCATCCACATCTAGGACGTCAATAGTTATATCTAAATCCTCGCCTAGTGGTGCAATGATCGGCCAGGCCAGAGTCCTCTCATCCCCCTATGTCGATAGACCACGGGCTCACCAGGAAACCCTTGGCGCACCCCAAACTATCATGTCACCCGACCATAAGGGAAGAACTCCTACTCGGTCCCATGCCGCCCAATCAGCCATCGCCCCCTACGAACCCATCGGAGCCACTCTCCAGCCTCAAGCCAGGCTGGACAGTCCCGATAGGGGCGCAGAACACCTCCCCTAGAGTAAGCCGAGCGAAGGCATCGACATAGTGCCCTACGACACCTGCCCACCATCGACTCTACCCTGCTCCTCAGACCACCACCATAGAGCCGCATAACCTATATCCCTATCCACCATCTCCACCTGAGTCATCCATGACAACCCCATCGGCCTCTCCACCGCTATGTGCTGCCAAGCCCAACACTGCAATAGAAAGCTGCACCCAATACCCTTCCACCTCTAATAATGGACCTCGTACAGCTCATCATAGAGCTATGCCAATAGCATCTACCCCCACCTCATAATCAAGGGCTCATGCGTAGGACACTCCACCAACCGAAAGACCACATCCAATAGGTTCCATGGGAACCTCACACCTGACGAGTCAGGTAGCAACATGTTGGAAATGAGGCCCATAAGTACTGCGTGCCTCACTCCCAACACCCCCTTCTCCAGCCACCATCGAACCAGAATCCTACCAATCTGGCAGTCACCCTCTGCCCTCTCCACTAGGCTATCCACACCCACCTCCTCCCCATGCCCGAAGCAGCGTGTCAACATTATCCGTTGATCACGCGGCGTCATCCTGATCGACAATCCATCTATCAAAATCCATAGAATCCGATAGACATCCTCCAAGGTCACTATCATCTCCCCTATTGGGAGATGGAAGGTGTTGGTCCGGGGATCCCACAAGTTGATCAGGGCCATCAGATAGGCCCGATCCTCGACCACAGGCTCCAGTCGAGTCACCTGCTTGAGCCCAAGGGCATCAAGCCACTCCTAGTCAACCAAAGTCAGTGCCTCCCATGCTTCAGTGAAAATAGTAGGCACACAGTACCGACTCTTCACAACCTGCAAAAGAAAACAAAATAAAAACATTAAAATCATGAAAAACTGTACAACAATAACATGAATATACAACAATGCATAAAACAATGTACAGCTAAAAACAAAAAAATTCACAAAAATTCAAAACATTCACAGTTTGTCAGTCTTAGGGTTCTTTAACTAAAAAAAAAAAAAAACAAAAACATTTTCAAATAAGTTTAAAACACAAACAAAAAAAAAATTAAATTTTAGTTAAAATTAGTTAAAAACAACACAAAAAATTTTATTAAAAAAAAATTTTTATTAAAAATTTTTTCTAGGTTTATCTAATAAATAAAAATTTTACTTTCTACATTAACTAAGTTTGATCTTGTTTAACTAGGGTAAAGTGAAGTTTTTCAATTACGTTTTCAACTAAGTTTTCAGCTAAGTTATAAACTAACTTTTGATCTTTGTGTACCTAGGGTTTTACCTAAAGTTTTCATGAAGCCATAAAACAACAAGTCATGCATAACGACATACATTTAATTAAGGGGTTCATTTTTTAATTTGAACAACAAACTACAAAAACAAAAAATCAATTACAGTATTAAAAACTATAACCACAAAATACAAGCAATAACGAGGAAGGTCACTTACCGGTCTCGCTTCGGCTCTCACTCGATCTGGTTCATGAACTCATGATGTCAGGAGAAATTTAGTAGTGCTTCGCTTCAGAATCAACCTCCTCCTCCTCGAGCTCCAAATCGCGAAAAAAAAATGCAAATGAGCCCAAACCTTAGTTTTGGCCCTTAAATAGGCTTTTTGAGCTTGTAATCATTCCTCCCTAGGATGAGCACTCTAGTTAGCACTCGTCCCACCCTGGGATGAATACTAAACTAGTATTCATCCCACCCAGGAACGAATACAGAGCAAAAATTTCAAAAACAAAAAAATGCACCAAAATGCACCAAAACAAGCAATAAACTTGCCCGATGAGAGTGCTTTTGCACTTGACATTTCAGGCATGCAAAATAGACGTCGGGTCACAAATCCTCACTATCCTATTCCCTAAGAAGGCTACCATAGCCGGACCACTCCACAGAAGACGGATTGTCAAGAATTTCATCCCCAAATGGCATCACCAAAAGGGTCAAAACCCAACCAAAAATAGCAATAAAATTGCCGAACAAAGGCGCCTTTGCCCCTGACATTCTTGGCATCCAAAACCAACATTGGGGTCACAAATTGTCACTATCCTACTCCCTAAGAAGGCTACCATAGCCGGACCACTCCATGGGAAGACGGATTTTTGACAATTTTAGCTCCAAAAAGCATCACAAAAAGGGTTCACACCCACCAAAAATAGGTCTAAATGTCAGAAAACTGCACACACATTCAATGATAAACATCTGAAGGCACCCTTACACAAGTCATCTTGGGTCAAGTGACTCATCACTTTTCTCATGTAGGTCATTCCCTCATCGATTCGTCGCTTGAGGGGGTAGTCACACTTAGTCACCAATCAACAAATACACACCCAATCATGAAAATGGCATGCATTCAAAGAATCATTGATAAAGACAATCACGCCCTTGCTTGGGGCAGCAAACAAGCAATAATCACAAGCTGATCAAACACTTGGCATTCATGAATCATGAACTCAAGGTTCCCATAGACAAAAGGTTGCGCCCTTTGCCTATTCATGACTGATCAATGTCCAAGATCAAGTAACACCTCATCGAAAAAGGTTAACACTTGAATTGAGTTCCTTCGCTCGTCAGAAGCAAGGATTCAAGAATGCATGCCCTTTCCATACTTGGGGCATCAAAATTTGGTTAGGTTACTGAGAAACCCTAATCATTAGTGCTTTGGTTATCTATTTTTGCTCAGCACTGTGCCACGCACAACGCTTCCCAAAAAGGGGCATCTGTAGACACCAAAACAACACCAATCCGATTATGTGACTGCAAACACTGATCGCATTGACACACACAGCCCCAAGGGCAGCCCCTAGAGGTTAAACAGTGGTCCTAACCACTCTCACAATAGTTTTGGAAGGTCAAGAGTCAATTTGGCACCTTCAGGCACTCTGCTTCATACTCGTTCCACCCAGGGACGATTACAAACTAGTATTCGCCCCACCCAGGGACGAATAGCAGTATTCACTCCAGGGTGGGGCGAATAGGAGGTTTGATGGGAAAAAAGTCAAATCTTGACAAATGGCAGCTCAGATCCACCACTTAATTCTTCCTTCATTGCATGGGAGTGTGAGTGAGCATTTTTGAGCGTTAGAGGTAGTTACAAGGGCAGTCATGAAGCCCCTAATCAGGGAGGAATCTCCTCCCTCCTAGGAAGGCATGATTGCCAAGTGGTGCCTCTGCATGCTCATCCAAAGAGACCTCCAGGTCTATAAATTGGTGAGTTTTCTCACCACAAGATATACAGAGAAGGAGCATTTTGAGCAACGAAGTGCTGTCATTTTACTTCCACACACACACCTTTTGATTTGTGCCTTTCGCATCCTTGATCTCTTTTGGAAGAGAGGTCATAGGGTGGTTATTGGAAGCGCAAATCCGGAACCAAAACCCGACATTTGGCCACAAAATCCTACCAAATTTTTTGACAACACCCCACAAGAGATTTTGGACCCATCCCAAGTGGATTGGTGCCGAAATCGGGCCCCAAACGGCGGGCGTCCTACCCCCGGGCGCCTCCCACACTTTTGCAGTCCTAATCGCCCCACCCCGGAGTGATTAGAAATATATGGTAGATTTCATTTCTATTATTTTTGCATTTGATTCTATGTTACTTAGATAGGTTGTCATTTAAATTTCACATTATTTTGAGCAATTTTGATCATGTTTCTATCATTTCTCGCCTTTACTAACATGCAGGTAGCATCATCAAATTCCTGGTGATAGAGGCCAAATTGGGAAAATATGACCTTCTAGGTCTTCCCAAAATGCCCCCAATTAGCTAACCCCAACTTTGTAGGTGATTTGGAGCTTCTCGGATATGACATTTGGGACAATGCCTTTTGACATTTTGTTGTAGGTCTATTCATCCCGCCCCGGAGCGAATACAAATCTGTGATGAATTTCTTGACTATTCCATTTGCAGTGTTTTCCTTGGTGATGTTTTGATGCCTCTATCAAATTTTTAGTTCATTTGGAGTTATGTTAGTTATCATTTTATTTAAATCTTGCATGCACTAATTGAAGGCGTGGGGATTGCATGTTTTATTTCATCTACAGGTGCTACTGACTATTTCTTGTTTCCTTGAATGTAGGATCTAGACATTGGAGGAGCAGCAAGGAGTCAACATTCATATACACAAGTGGCGGTGATGTTTTGGTCCGCCCATTTTACATGTGGGCACGCGGAAGAAGGAATAGCTATCCATGGATGTAACAAGAACACATATTTAACGCTCCTAGCCCTGAAAAGGGAAGGAGGCGGATTGTAACCATGAGTTCTAAAAGCATATCAATAAAAAGGGTTGTCTTTGTTATTGGCTTTTTATTTCATTTCGATTCGTTCATGCTTTCTCTCCTTTCATGCACTTTCAATTCATAGGCTTTTAGCGTTAAGTTTAGTTTTATTTGCATCGTACTTGGCATTTTCCTTTTTGTTTCCGTATCCTCATGCTTTCACTCAGCTAGGCTATCCATTGATCTACTCAACTAGGCTATCCACTGATCTACTCAGCTAGGCTATCCACTGATCTGCTCAGCTAGGCTCTCCACTGATCTACTCAGCTAGGCTATCCACTGATATACTCAGCTAGGCTATCCACTGATCTACTCAGCTAGGCTATCCACTGATCTACTCAGCTAGGCAACTGGTGTTGATGTGTTTTCTATTTTTGTCCTATCTCTTTCACTGCTCACAAATCTGCCTCAATGCCTTCTCACAAGGCTCAAACAATCCTGCTCAAATGTTGTCCCAAATATATTCTCAAAGCCTTCACAAAAGGCTCAAACAATCCTGCTCAAATCTATCCCAAATTCTATCAAAGCCTTCATAAAGGCTCAAACAATCATGCAAAACTATCTCAAATCTTCAAAATTGTCCCAAAAGCCTTCCCAAAGGCTCAACCAATCATGCACAAAAGTTGTCTCAAATATGTCCAAAAATCTATCCCAAAAGCCTTCCCAAAGGCTCAACCAATCATGCACAAAAGCTATCTCAAATCTATCCAAATTTTATCCCAAAAGCCTTCCCAAAGGCTCAACCAATGACTCTCAAGTAGCACTCAAATCTCAACCACAAATCAATGAAGGCAAGGCTCAATGATGAACTCAACAATGGATAACAAATGAATGATGACAATACTCAACAATGTGCTCAACAATGAATGGCAATGTACTCTTCAATGGATGACAACAATGATCCACAATGATCTCAACAATGTATGACAAATGATCTCTCAAATGGATGACAACAATGCTCAATAATGTACTCTCAAATGGATGACAACAATGCTCAACAATGTACTCTCAAATGGATGACAAATGATCTCTCTAATGGAAACCTCTCCAAGAAATAACAATGAGGACTTCAACCAACCAAGGACAATCTCCACAAGTGATAGCAATAGGTTCTCAATAATATCTTCCTCATGCAATGTCAATAAGCTCTCAAGAAACAAGCACAACTCCCTCAAGCAAAGAGCTCTCAAATAGCCAACAATGATCTCCTCAAATGAAAGACAAATGTATCCACAAGTGACTAGCAAATGATCTCCTCAATGGTCTCAAATAGTGGCAATGTACTCAACAAGTAACCAACAATAATCTCCTCAAAGCAATAGCAAAAACCTCCTCAATAATGGCAATACTCTCAATGAACTCCACTAAAGCAATCATGGAACTCAAGCATCAATTTTATCCATAAAATTGATTTTCTAATCCATCCACTTCCTCTCAATAGCCAAGGCACATAATCAAGCAATTTGTCTTCAACTTCAAACCCTAACTCATGTGCATGTCTTCTAACTCAAGGTAGCAATTAACTAGGTCTCAAGTTCCTAGTTTAATTTCATAATTAAATCATGCACTAGGACATATAACAAGTTCAACACTTTTCAACCTTATGACTCCCTAATTTCATTAACATATACAACAAGCACCTATGCTTTTATTTTTAATTCCACACCTTATAACTCCACATACAACAATCACAAATATTTATTTCCACACCTTATATCTCCCTAATCACACACAACAATAACAAATATTTAATTCTACACCTTATAACTCCCTAAGCACATTAACACATACAACAAGCATTTATTTCCCTAAACTCCTTATGACTCCCTAGTTATCACAAAAATAATTTTAATGCACCAAAACTTTGGTAATAACAAATATTACCATGCGCTGGAGATAAATACCTTTATATGAAATTCGCTGCCTTCGTAACCTTTGAAATCATCTTTGCCAAAATGCCTTGCCAAAATTAATGTGCCTTCACACCTTCATGGGAGTCGAACTCCATTCCTCTCGCTTAGCGCTGTGAAGCGCTTACCACGTGGGTGCTAGCCCACATTGGGATTTTAATCCCAAACACCCAACTTTAACCTACGCTCAAATCTAAAACTCGATTTTACTTTCTTAGCAAAACACTTTGCCCTTGGTGGGATTCGAACAACGAACCTACCTTGTGCAAAGTTCATGTGCTACCAACTACGCTATAGGCTCCTACATGACATCACTTTCCCATGTTGTTTACTTGACCTTGCTCTCAAATCAAAAGTTATTTATCCTTCTTTCTTCGTTGCTCCCCTTTCGACGACTCTCTCTCATGCGCTATGTCAAGTCTTCAATAATCAAAGGTTTTTCACCTTTTATTTATATGCACCTCCATGCCTTCGAATGACGTCGGTGAATCTTTATTTATCTCCCCAACCTTTGCACGTCGATGGATAATATAATTCAACCTTAGACCTTAGAATTATTAAATAAAAATTTAATAATTCACCTTTTAACTTTGAATTGGGATATCTCCTTCATTATTTTGAATTTCGTCATGAAACTTTTTGCACCTAGGTTTTATTGGAAAACCTTTTCATCCATCATAATTTGGAGAAGTCTTAGCATAGTGGTTTTAATGAAAAACCCTTTCCAATGGTTTTAATGAAAACCCTTTCCGTTGGTTTTAATAAAAAACCCTTGTCATTGGTTTTAATAAAAACCTTTACCATTGGTTTTAATAAAAACCATTAATATAATATTTAAAAAATTAAATATTATATGCCTCTTGTGCCACAAAACCCTGTATATATCCATGCTCTCCAAAATATCATAAATGATTATTTATGAAGTGCTTTTACCACCAAAACTCAATGTGATCCATGTGACATCAATGACAACACAAAATAACTCAAATTGCCAACAATCTCCCCCTTTGTCATTGATGGCAACACCTCTAATGCAAATCACCACAATCACTGCAAAAGCCATTTCTGAAAATCAAAGCTGCTCTTCCTGACTCAATACTCTCTATGGAGGCTGCTCCCCCTATCTCAATGTTCTCTTTGGAGGTTACTCCCCCTATCTCAATGCTCTCTTTGGAGGTTGCTCCCCCTAACTCAATGCTCTCCCCCTTACTCAAATCTCTCCCCCTTTGACATCAATGGCAAAAGGGACACCTATGGGGCTAAAATATATGACTCTTAAGCTTAGCCCCCCTACCACCTTCTCTCTTGAGGTGATTAATTTTGGGGTGGGAGTACATTTACTCCCATATTACATTGTTCCTTTCCTTTGTCAACTTCCTTCCACATCTTTCTGGTCTCCTTTTCTTGATAAGTTACTTGATCTTCTTGTCTTGAACCTGTTTGACCTTCTTGCCTTGAACCTATTTGACCTTCTTGCCTTGAACCTATTTGGAATTGAGTCCTACACCATCTTGCAATATGTCCAAAGTTATTGCAATTAAAACACTTGATATTGTAGCCTTTGAATGGTGCCCATATCCTGAATTCTTTCTTGAAATCATTTCCATATCCATTCCTTTCTTGAACCTTGTATTGTGAAGCTCTATTTCCATAATCATTTTGACCATGACCTCTGAATTGTGTAGCTCTATAATCAAAACCATATTGCTCATTTCCTTTGCACTGAGAAGCTCTATGACCAATCCTGTTGCATAAGAAGCAATGTCCCTGAAAACCATACCTTCTTCCTTTGAAGTTCCTTCTAGAAAAATCAAACTTCTTTGATCCATAGACCCTCAAGCCCTCATCCAACAATAAAAACATGTCCTTGAAAAGCCCTTTTTTCTTCCTTGTTTCCTCTCTCCTTTCTTGACCTTTATCCTTGTGATCATATTTGACTTGTGCATTGTATCCTTGATCCTTCTTTGTGGTATCCAAATCTTCTTCCTTAACTTCTTCCTTGCTTTCTTCTTCAAGAATTTCTTTGCTTCTTGAACTTGATTCACCTATCTCAAAACAAGATCCAAACTGGATATTTGGAGCCATAGGAGCTTTGGAACTTTCTTCATGAATCTTAGGTGCTTCCTTGCTTTCATATTTTAGAACTTCCTTTCCTTTTGAGTGTGACTCCCCAAACCTGAAATATGAGACCTTTGGTGCTTTGGAACCTTCCTCTTCTTTCTCTTCATTTGTGTCAAATAGCAAATTGGCACACATCTCTATAGCCTCTGAAATGCAAGTATCCATTTATGTTGCTTCCTTTTCTTTGGGAACCGGTTCTTCCTTATAGATTTTTGAAACAAAACCTCCTGATACAAATAGAGGTCCTTGTGTGTTTATTTTTTATTTCCCTTCTTCATAACCAAGCCCTGTCTTTATAGATGGATCTCATTGTAAATCCAAAAAGTTATCCAAAGTTTTTGAATTCCTTTGAAATCGTGCTAACTTATTTATGTAGGTCCCCAAACATTTCTGATCTTCTTCTTCTAACTGATTACATCTTTCTTTCTTCTTCTTCAATTGCTCAAAAATAGTGATGCCAAGCTCTTTTGTTTCTTGAAGCTCTTTTTCCAAACCTTGAATGTGTCGATTAAGCATTACTTTGACCTTTTCATTTTCATGAACCTTATTTTCAAGCCTTTTGATTTTCCTTTTCAATCTCTTGATTTTATTTTCTTGTTTTGTGGATTCCTCTTCTTCATCATCACTGCTACTGGAATTGTCACTAGAACTGCTGCTAGAACTATTACTGGAACTGCTGCTTTCTTTTTCCACAAATAAACTTTTCTTGTTGCAATTGTTGTAGTACATGCAATCATCATCTAAATGCCCAAAGTCTCTGCATATGAAGCATTTTAGTATTCTTAGACCCTTCTTGTACATGTTTGCTTGCTCAATGGCTATAGCAAGCTCTTCATGTCGTTCTTCGATAGATATATCCTCTTCTTTAACTTCAATACCTAGGAATAGGTGTTCTTGCCTTTCTTCACTTATTCCAAAGAATGTACATTCTTCTTCATCTGATTGGTCTTCATTGTTGTGATCTGAACCATCACTTGCTTCTTCAATGTAGAAAGTTTTCTTATTCTTACGAAAACTCTTCTTCTTCTCATGCTTGCTTTGCTTGTACCTGTCCTCTTTGTCATGCTTATGCTTTCCTTCTTCTTTTCTTCTGTGACCCTATTTTTCATCATCACTATTTTCTTCATGTGGACACTTGTTTGCATAGTGACCATAATCACCACACTTGTAGCATTTGAATTTCTTCATATCCCTATAATTCCTTGAGTCCTTTTTCCTTTTGATGAAGTTAGCTTCCTCATCATTATCTGAATCTCTATCTATCTCTGGATCTTTCCCTTTCTTTTTCTCTAAAGCTTTGAATGCAATTTCTTTCTTTGGAGCCTGATGCTTATCTATCCTCATCTCATAAGCTGTGAGAGTTCCTTGTAGTTCTTCCATTGTTAGCTTGTCGATATTCATTGTTTCTTCTATCGCTGAAACCTTTGCATCATACTTCATGGGAAGTGATCTCAAAACCTTTTGAGTAACATCTGATTCTTTCATCTCAAATCCTAGACCTCTCATGGTGTTAGCAATCTCATCAACTCGAAGCAAGAACTTTGTAATATCTTCAGAATCTTCCATTTTCAATTCTTCGAATCTTTTTCTATGAGTTTGTAGTTTTGCCAACTTTACCTTGGAATCTCCTTCATAGGTATTCCGCAACTTGGTCCACATTTCATTAGCTGAATTACATACCATGACCTTTGCAAAATCTATCTCACGAAGCCCACTCAGAATACAATTCATTGCCTTTGCATTGATCTCAACCAATTTCCTGATAGTCTTATCTATCTCGGGATCACCTTCAACCTTATACTCTTTTGCAACCATCTGCCATACCTCATATCCTTGTGATATCAAATAGTTCTTCATTCTCATGCTCCAAAAAGCATAATTGTTACCATCAAACAATGGAGCCTTACTTGTAGATGATCCATTCTATGAAGCCATCTATGTTCTTGTAGAATCTACCCTCAAGTTGTTAGCCTTTTCGAAGGAACCCGCTCTGATACCAATTGAAGAACACAAGCTTATACTGAGAGGGGGGTGAACAGTATAGCACCCACTTTTTACTTTCTTTCCAAACCAATATCAATTAGTGTCCTCAATTGCAATAACCAAATATAGCAGTGTGCATTAATAACATAGATAGCAATAGTAAGCAAGTGCACAAATCATCACACACAATTGAGACACAAGATTTAACGTGGTTCCCCCAATGTGGGGTAGTCCACAAGATATTCTCCTTATAATATTTCACAAAGAAATAGGGATCCTTATCCCAATACAAATGATTACTTTGATCTGCTCAAAGCTAGGTTATCCTGATCTACTCAGGTGGGCTCCACTGATCTGCTCAACTAGGCTCTCCATTGATCTACTCAGCTAGGCTATCCACTGATCTACTCAGCTAGGCTATCCACTAATCTACTCAACTAGGCTATCCACTAATCTACTTAGCTAGGCTATCCATTGATCTACTCAGCTAGGCTATCCATTGATCTACTCAGCTAGGCAACTAGTGTTGATGTATTTTCTATTTCTATCCTATCTCTTTCACTACTCACAAATCTACCTCAATGCCTTCTCACAAGGCTCAAACAATCCTACTCAAATGTTATCCCAAATATATTCTCAAAGCCTTCACAAAAGCTCAAACAATCCTCTCAAATTATCCCAAATTTTCTCAAAGGCTCAAACACTATCTCAAATCTATCCAAAATTATATCCCAAAAGCCTTCCCAAAGGCTCAACCAATCATGCACAAAATCTGTCTCAAATCTATCCAGAAATTCTATCCCAAAAGCCTTCCCAAAGGCTCAACCAATCATGCACAAAAGTTGTCTCAAATATATCCAAAAATTCTATCCCAAAAGCCTTCCCAAAGGCTCAACCAATGACTCTCAAGTAGCACTCAAATCTCAACCACAAATCAATGAAGGCAAGGCTCAATGATGAACTCAACAATGGATAACAAATGAATGATGACAATACTCAACAATGTGCTCAAAAATGAATGGCAATGTACTCTTCAATGGATGACAACAATGATCCACAATGATCTCAACAATGTATGACAAATGATCTCTCAAATGGATGACAACAATGCTCAATAATGTACTCTCAAATGGATGACAACAATGCTCAACAATGTACTCTCAAATGGATGACAAATGATCTCTCAAATGGAAACCTCTCCAAGCAATAACAATGAGGACTTCAACCAACCAAGGACAATCTCCACAAGTGATAGCAATAGGTTCTCAATAATATCTTCCTCATGCAATGTCAATAAGCTCTCAAGAAACAAGCACAACTCCCTCAAGCAAAGAGCTCTCAAATAGCCAACAATGATCTCCTCAAATGAAAGACAAATGTATCCACAAGTGACTAGCAAATGATCTCCTCAATGGTCTCAAATAGTGGCAATGTACTCAACAAGTAACCAACAATAATCTCCTCAAAGCAATAGCAAAAACCTCCTCAATAATGGCAATACTCTCAATGAACTCCACTAAAGCAATCATGGAACTCAAGCATCAATTTTATCCATAAAATTGATTTTCTAATCCATCCACTTCCTCTCAATAGCCAAGGCACATAATCAAGCAATTTGTCTTCAACTTCAAACCCTAACTCATGTGCATGTCTTCTAACTCAAGGTAGCAATTAACTAGGTCTCAAGTTCCTAGTTTAATTTCATAATTAAATCATGCACTAGGACATATAACAAGTTCAACACTTTTCAACCTTATGACTCCCTAATTTCATTAACATATACAACAAGCACCTATGCTTTTATTTTTAATTCCACACCTTATAACTCCACATACAACAATCACAAATATTTATTTCCACACCTTATATCTCCCTAATCACACACAACAATAACAAATATTTAATTCTACACCTTATAACTCCCTAAGCACATTAACACATACAACAAGCATTTATTTCCCTAAACTCCTTATGACTCCCTAGTTATCACAAAAATAATTTTAATGCACCAAAACTTTGGTAATAACAAATATTACCATGCGCTGGAGATAAATACCTTTATATGAAATTCGCTGCCTTCATAACCTTTGAAATCATCTTTGCCAAAATGCCTTGCCAAAATTAATGCGCCTTCACACCTTCGTGGAGTCGAACTCCATTCCTCTCGCTTAGCGCTGTGAAGCGCTTACCACGTGGGGGCCAGCCCACGTGGGTTTAATAATCCCAAACACCCAACTTTAACCTACGCTCAAATCTGAAACTCGATTTTACTTTCTTAGCAAAACACTTTGCCCTTGGTGGGATTCGAACAACGAACCTACCTTGTGCAAAGTTCGTGCGCTACCAACTGCACTATAGGCTCCTGCGTGATGTCACTTTCCCACGTTGTTTACTTGACCTTGCTCTCAAATCGAAAGTTATTTATCCTTCTTTCTTCGTTGCTCCCCTTTCGATGACTCTCTCTCATGCGCTATGTCAAGTCTTCAATAAACAAAGGTTTTTCACCTTTTATTTATATGCACCTCCATGCCTTCGAATGACGTCGGTGAATATTTATTTATCTCCCCAACCTTTGCACGTCGGTGGATAATATAATTCAACCTTAGACCTTAGAATTATTAAATAAAAATTTAATAATTCACCTCTTAACTTTGAATTGGGATATCTCCTTCATTCTTTTGAATTTCGTCATGAAACTTTTTGCACCTAGGTTTTATTGGAAAACCTTTTCATCCATCATAATTTGGAGAAGTCTTAGCATAGTGGTTTTAATGAAAAACCCTTTCCAATGGTTTTAATGAAAACCCTTTCCATTGGTTTTAATAAAAAACCCTTGTCGTTGGTTTTAATAAAAACCATTAATATAATATTTAAAAAATTAAATATTATATGCCTCTTGTGCCACAAAACCCTGTATATATATATATTTTTAAGCGAAAAACCCCTTGCGGGGCCACCTTGGTATGAGAGACCATGAACAGGGGGTTCTACACCGTCAAAGTCACCCGGGAGTCGTACTCGACCCTTCTCACACCAACATTATCAATTAGATTTTGGATACCCAATTCAGCTTTTTGGTAGGGTGGATATTTGAACCTAGGACCTCCCTTGGAGGATTGCCCTCTCCTCTCCAACTCACCAACAACACTTGGGTAATACTATATATATCTTTGCTCTCCAAAATTTCATAAATGATTATTTATGAAGTTCTTTTGGCACCAAAACTCAATGTGATCTATGTGACATCAATGACAACACAAAATATCCCAAATTACCAATAATATTTGGAGGGATTTCAATATTAACAATTATATGAAGCACATGTATATATACAAACCCAAAAATTTACACAAACTTGAATACAAATGCCTTCATACAATTATCTATGATGTTACAAGTAAAACCCATTTCTGCAATCTGTTGCCTGTAAAACTGCACTTTTCTACCTCTTTGCTCTTCGTCTCTATATTCCTCTTCCCTACAGAGATTCAGACCCTTGGTTCATCTTCTTCAATTAATTTATAATTTTCTCATTCTTTTCCGTAACCGTTTCCATATTATTTTCACGAAACCTCTTTGATTTTACAACGAACTTACATCACCCAATGTATTCATCTTATGAAAACACTCATGCATCCCTATAATAAATCAACGTCTATGACTATGCTTTTATAATAAACATCTCCCAAAATGGTGTATAATGTAATATGAATATATTTTATATCCTAACATAGTTATACCTCATAATCATGCACTTTTGAATTAAAACAACCAAATTAAAATTTGGACTATCAAGCTGCCTTGCAACGATTTCTTTAATTTAACTTTTCTTCCCTATGAACACCACCGTTTCATTCTGGGAGAATTCTGGATTCATGATGAAACGAGTATCGCGTGCTAGCTCCAACATGAAAAATCAGATAAATTCTAACAACATATCATTCCCGTGTTTTCCTTTGTTCTATCTAAACGAATTAATTAAAAAAATAATAATTCCAAATCGTGTCACTACGGGAGTAACGGTTCGCGAAAATAAATCGCGTCAAAAATTGCTTCGACCGTTTTCACGTGAGGGAGGAACTTCGGGGAAAATCATCCCAAAGTATGCACTTCGGGGGAAATTTTTCCGAAGTAATTTTACTTCGGGAAAAAAACTCCCAAAGTAACTACTTCGGGGGATAAAGGACCGAAGTAAAACTACTTCGGGAATAATGCTCCCGAAGTAAGTACTTCGAGGAAGAAGCTGCTAAAGTGAAACTACTTTGGGGAAAATCCTGGCGAAGCAACTGTTTCGCGCAGTTTTCTTCCAAATTGAAATTACTTCGAAAAGAAAAGTGTCAAAATGTGCTTCGACATAAACAAATAAACCCGAATCCTTTTTGGATCGAACGGGTATTTTTGCCACTTCGAGGTAAACCCTAGTTGAGAGATGTCTACGAACAAAACAATGCTTCGAGCCCAAGGACGAATATGCGGAGACCCAAATTTTTAGAATAATTATATATATATTAAATATAATGCCGGATTTACAAATGGCTTCCTTCTGAAGCGAATACAAACTTCTGCAAGATAAACATTTGCAGGATAAAACACGGGTTTTATCTGGAGGCTGCTGCTCCACTCTTCAGCTGTTGGCACCTGGTGGTTTCACCCTTCTGCTATTTTGCTGGTTGAAACCCTAGCTCTGTAGCTGACCTCTGCTCGCTATTGCTCTCTGCTGCTCTGATCCACTCTCTATCCTCCCACACTTCCAACTCTGCTGCAAGATGACAAAATGGCCCAGTATTTATAGGCGGGGGATGAGGACAGAAGGCGGGATAAATCCACCAACCGACTGACAAAAAATAAATTCCGAAATGGCTTTCTGAAAAATATTCGAACACTCCAACTACTCGCACGCTTGGACAATTAATGTCCTGATCTGCGCACCTGATTTTCACTTCGGCTGATATCTACTTCGGGGGCCAATTTGAAAGTGCTTCGCATCGAAGCATTTTTCGAAGCCGTTTAGAAAGTGCTTCACGTCGAAGTATTTTTTGAAAGTACTTTCGAAGTGCTTCACGTCGAAGCATTTTTCGAAGTGCTTCGCATCGAAGCATTTTCTGAAGGTACTTTGGAAGTGCTTCACATCGAAGCATTTTTCGAAGTGCTTCGTGTCGAAGCATTTTTCGAAGGCGATTCCAAGATGCTTCGTGTCGAAGCTCTTACGGGCGCGAAGTTGGATTTAATATTTCCAACACCCTCCTTTAAATCAAACTTCACGAGTTCTCTGACGCAGAGCATGTCTCACAATTTGGCGAAGTCCTCCTCCTTCAAGGGTTTCATGAAGATGTCATATAGCTGCTCCTTCGACCTGCAAAACTACAACTGTACTTCACAGAATTTCACCAGCTCTCTGATGAAATGATACTGGATGTCGATGTGCTTCGTCCGGCCGTGGAAGACTGGGTCCTTCGAGAGCACGATGGCAGAGTTATTGTCATAAAATATTATTGTTGCTGCTTCGGGTGGATGATGTAGTTCACACAGAACTCTTCTTAGCCACACTTCCTAGTAGGCGGCTGAGGTGGCAGTAACATACTATGCTTCTACTGTAGATAAAGCAACAATTGGTTGCTTCTTCGAGGACCAAGAGATAACTCTAGATCCAAAATGGAAAGCATATCCCGAAGTGTTATTTTAGTCATCTACGCTACTAGCCCAATCGCTAGCAGTGTAGCCAATTAACTCCAGCTGGTCTTGTCTAGCATAGTGAATTTCATGGTTCCTCGTGCCATTGACATATCGCAGGATTCTCTTGCCTACTTGCCAGTGAGTGTCTTTCAGAGTCTCCATAAAATGACTGATCAGACTGACTCCGAACATCAGATCTGGCCAAGTTGCAGTCAAGTACATCAGGCTTCCAACTAACCTTTTATAGAGAGTTGAATCAATGCTTCTGCTGTTATCAGTCTTGCTCAACTTCAAACCAGTGGCTATTGGGGTGATGGTAGGCTTGCTTTCCTCCATATTGAAACGCTTTAGGACATCCATTGCATACTTGCCCTGAGAAATGAAGATGCCATCTGCTGATTGGTCAACTTCAATGCCAAGAAAATATTTCATGAACCCCATGTCCATCATTTGAAACTCCTTCTTCATGGTTGTTCTGAACTGCACAAATAGGCTGCTGCTATTGCCAGTATAAATCAAATCATCCACATACAAGCAGACGATTATCAACTCCCCTGCTTCATTTATTTTTAGGTATAGGGAGTGCTCATATGGGCATTTTTGAAACCCATTCTCCTAAAAATAGCTATCAATCCGGCTGTACCATGCCCGGGGTGCTTGCTTCAACCCATACAGGGCCTTCTTTAGCTTCAGGACCTTGTCTTCTTGCCCTTGTATTTCATATCCGGGTGGCTGGTCTATGTAGACCTCTTCTTCCAACACTCCATTCAGGAAGGTAGACTTGACATCCATCTGGTACACACTCCAGCATTTCTGAGCTGCTAGTGCCAGAATCATTCTGACTATGTCAAGTCGGGCTATAGGTGCATACACCTCATGATAGTCAACTCCTAAATTTTGCTTGTAGCCTTTCGCCACTAATCGGGCCTTATGCCTGTCAACTTCTCCTTGGGCGTTAAACTTCATTTTATACACCCACTTGACCCCAATGGTCTTCTTCCCTACTGGAAGATCTGTCAGCTGCCATGTCTCATTCTTCTCAATGGTTGTTATCTCCTCATCCATCGCATTCACCCATTTTTGATTTTGACTTGCCTCTTCAAAATCCATTGGATCACACTCAGTAAATAAAGAAAATTCAAAATATTCTTCATCTAACTGATTACGGGTTACCTCATAAATGTCTTGCAAGCTCCGAGTCTTCGCAGGTGTCCTTAGGTTTTGAATTTTGCTTGCAAGTGGAGGTGACCGGGATGATGAAGGTGTGTTGTTTCTAGCACCACTGTTGCTGCTTGAAGGCATAGGTGGCTGTACACTATCTTCCTCTAAGTTTACAGGTTCAACAGTTGCTGGTTCAGGCTCACTAGTCTATGACTTCCAGTTCCAGGATTCGTTCTCCAAGAACTTCACATCATGGCTGATGACAAGCTTCTTCATCATCGAATTGTACAACTTGTATGCCTTTGCTTGTTCGCTATACCCCGTGAAAATGCATTTTTTAAATTTGTCATCCAACTTCCATCTTTTCTCATCTGGAACATGTGCATATGCTATGCACCCGAAAACTCGCAAATGAGCCACACTTGGCTTCAGATTGCTCCAGGATTCCTCTAGAATTTTGTCCTTCACACTCTTGGTGGGACATCTATTCAGCAGATAAACTGCACAACTTACAGCTTCTGCCCAAAACTCATGTGGCAAAGTTTTCGCCTTCAGCATGCTCCATGCCATCTCCATGATCGTTCTATTCTTCCTCTCAGCTACACCATTCTATTGTGGTGTGTATCTGGCAGTGAACTGCCTTCGAATTCCATGCCGCTTGCAAAAGTTATGGAATTTGTTGGAGATGTATTCTCCTCCTCCATCATTCTTGAGAGTCTTCACGTAATATCCGCTCTGTTTCTCAACCAGAGCCTTGAACTCCTTAAACTTCACAAATGCCTCTGACTTCAACTTAATGGGATAAACCCATGTCTTTCGGCTAAAGTCATCAATGAAAGTCAGGAAGTATTTGTTGCCGGCATATGTGCTGGTCTGCATGGGATCGCAAATGTCTGAGTGCACCAGCTCCAATGGCTGTGATGCTCTCCAAGACTGTCCTATAGGGAATGCATCCCTATGCTGCTTACCGACCAGGCAACCTTCACAAACTTGGTTCGATTGCTCAATAAGGGGTAAACCCTTCACCATTTGCTTCTTGTGCAGTAAATTCAGGCCATTGAAACTCAAGTGACCAAATCTGAGATGCCACAACCAAGTAGCATCCTTCACAACCGCACTCAAAGACATCAAAGATTCATTCTAAATCTGCAATGGAAACATTTTGTTTTTTGTCATGGACACTGTTGCGATTTGTCCATGCACTTTGTCTCTGATTGAATAGACACCGTATTTGAACTGCATAGTGTGTCCCTTTTGGATGAGCTATCCAACACTTAACAGATTGTGTTTCAACCCAAGCACATAATAGACATCATAGATCTGCTTTCGTTCGTCGTGCCTGGTGTGAATGAGGATTTTACCTTTCCCCATCATGGGAACCTTGCTGTTGTTCCCCATATTGACTTCGGACTAGACTGACTCGTCCAATTGTGAGAACATCTCTCTGTTCCCAGTCATGTGGTTGCTACAACCACTGTCAAGATACCAGATGTTTTTCCTGCTCTCTTCCTCAACATTGCAAGTCAGCAGCACATTTCCTCCTGCCGCATTTCTAGCTTCCTCTGTATAATGGGCTTGCTGTTGATTCTCGTTTGCCATCCTCATTCTGCATTGAGATATGTAATGGTCAAACTTCTTGCAGTAGTAGCATTGGACCTTTGACATGTCCTACTGAGAGCTACCTTACTAATTTTTGCCAGTGCCTATTCCTCCTTGCTGATGAAAGTTGCAGCTGGTCTCACTAACATGAGGGTTTGATCTCCCTCCTTGCTTGTTACTTCTCCCACACCTTCTTCTACCTCTTCCACCTTGAGAACTAGAGGCGCTATGGTGGGAATCTTGTCTTCTGTTGTCTCGGACTAAGACTTGCGCTTTGAATGCTTGCTCTAGAGAGGACTGAGTTGAGTGGCTCAGCCTCTGCTCATGTTTCTTTAGAGAACCCATCAGTTCATCCATAGAGAGGATTGTCAGATCCCTTGACTCCTCTATTACAATTACCACAGAGTCAAACTTTGCTGGCAGATTTCGCAAGATTTTCTCCACGATCCTTTGATTCTGCATAATCTCACCATTCAACCGCATCTGGTTGATGACATCTATTGTCTGGGTGAAGAAGTCGCTCATCGACTCAGACTCACTCATCTGTAGGTTCTCGAACTCCCTCCTGAGCATCTGTAGTTTTACCAACTTCACTTTGTTGGTGCCCTGGTACGAACTGGCCAAGATTTCCCAGGCCTTCTTGGCCTTGGTGGCTGATGCAATCCATGGGAAGATGGTCTCCTTAACCTCTTGCATGATATAGAACAAGGCTTTTTGGTCTTTCTTCCTGTTCTCCTTTAGAAGATCTTTGTCAGCTTGGGAGAGGGCGGCTAGTGCTGCTGCATCTGCCGGTTTTGGGTACCCATTCTCGACCAAGTCCCACAAATCTTGAGACCCGAAGAGGATCTTCATCTGGATGCTCTAGTAATCGTAGTTCTTGCTATTAAATCACAAAATCTGCAACTGTAGGGAATTTCTTTCGGAAGCCATGCTTCTATCTCCACGTCACGACACCAATGGCTCTGATACCAATTTGAAGGAATTAATTAAAAAATAATAATTCTAAATTGCGTCACTACGGGAGTAACGGTGCACGAAAATAAATCACATCAAAAATTGCTTTGGCCGTTTTCATGCGAGGGAGGAACTTCAGGAAAAATCCTCCCGAAGTATGCACTTCAGAAGTTTTTCCGAAGTAATTTTACTTCGGGAAAAATACTCCTGAAGTAACTACTTTGGGGGATAAAGGACCGAAGTAGAACTACTTTGGGAATAATTCTCCCGAAGTAAGTACTTCGGGGAAAATCCTAGCGAAGCAACTGCTTCACGCAGTTTTCTTTCGAATTGAAATTACTTCGGAAAGACAAGTGCCGGAATGTGCTTCGACACAAACAAATAAACCCGAATCCTTTTTGGATCGAACGGGTATTTTTGCCACTTCGGGGAAAACCCTAGTTGAGAGATGTCTGCGGACAAAACAATACTTCGAGGCCGAGAACGAATATGCGGAGACCCGAATTTGCAGAATAATATTATATATATTAAATATAATGTCGGATTTACAAATGGCTTCCTTCTGAAGCGAATACAAACTTCTGCAAGATAAACATTTGCAGGATAAAACACGGGTTTTATCTGGAGGCTGCTGCTCCACTCTCCGGCTGTTGGCAGCTGCTGGTTTCACCCTTCTGCTATTCTGCTGGTTGAAACCCTAGCTCTGCGGCTGCCCTCTGCTCGCTATTGCTCTCTGTTGCTCTGCTCCACTCTCTATCCTCCCACACTTCCAACTCCTTGCAAAATGACAAAATGACCCCAGTATTTATAGGCGGGGGATGAGGACAGAAGGCGGGATAAATCCACCAACCGACTGACAAGAAATAAATGTCGGAATGGCTTTCTGACAAATCGCCGAACACTCCAACTACTCGCATGCTTGGAAAATTAATGTCCCGATCTGCGCGCCTGATTTTCGCTTCGGCTGATATCTACTTCAGGGGCCAATTTGAAAGTGCTTCACGCAGAAGCATTTTTCGAAGCCGTTTCGGAAGTGCTTCGCGCCGAAGTATTTTCCAAAATTACTTTGAAAGTGCTTCGCGCCGAAGCATTTTCCAAAGTGCTTCGCGCCGAAGCATTTTCCAAAGTGCTTCGCGCCGAAGCATTTTCCGAAGGTACTTCGGAAGTGCTTCGCGCCGAAGCATTTTCCGAAGTGCTTCGCGCCGAAGCATTTTCCGAAGGCGATTCGGAGATGCTTCGCGCCGAAGCTCTTACGGGCGCGAAGTTGGATTTAATATTTCCAACACTATCGTTATTCGTTACCCTATGAACAAGGTAACCCTGGTGACATTTATACTGCAAAACTACTAATATCGTCACATACATGAGTATAGATGACCTTGTGTGTGAATAGAATGAATCACTACTTCTTCCATATAAATTTTTGCGTGATCCTGGAAATGAATGATAGTGGCTACCTTCATAATTAAATATGATGAGCCTACCTCTAACTATAGCGTCCCCTGAAGCCATCAGCAGCAGCATGATTTCTGATAAGTACCCATTATGACAAAATTCTTTCCTGAGCTATGAATACTTTCAATCTTCATGTTCCTTCCAACACTATGAACATCCTTAGAAACCATGGTCATTTTCCCTACAGCGAGCCTGCATCCTTCATTCGACAATAGCGATTTCCCTTTTCGACTTGGTGATAGCTGCAATATTTCTCTCCGGGGCGACTGTATTTTTCATATCAAACATAATTACTAAAATAACCGATCATAAGCCCCAAATTTTCTTCATATTAAAGATATTTTCATGTCAAGATGAATAGTTGCCTTCACATGATGCAAACTTTTGATAAATGCCCAGTTAACGCTATTGTCTCTGTGGATTTACGCCATTCATCCTGTTTGCATGCTATTCGTCTCCTGAAACAAAGGGATGCACAATTTATTCACGTATCCGCTCTGCTCATTTTGATATGCCTCTCACCTATCACCAAGCCCGTTTTATGAAATCTCACCCATTTCTCTCTTTATCACGTCTGAGATAAGTCACGAATTAACTATTGAGAACTATATGCAACGAACTTATCATTTCATTAAGCACTTTAAAGATATTGACGATCTTCTAACAAAAAGTGCCTTCTTTGGCTACGAAAAGACATTAAAATGCATTGGAAATCCCTTTTTTTTTGTTGTTCCTCCACATGCATCCAACACATTTTAATTATGACCTCCGGTAAATACGATGACCTCCGAAAAATATTTTCTGGCATACTTTCTTAACAGGACCTGTTTCAAATGTTTCGTCACAACTTAGCTCCTGGGTCTCGTCTTCGCAAACTCATCTATGCGTGTCATATTTTTCTTCGAATATGACCATGGTTTGAAACCTCATTACGAAAACTAGAACCTGAATTTCATGAATGCATCCCATGTGGCAAAACACACCCTATTCCAACCGGACATCGAACTCCTACTCAATCCATGCATTTTATTTACATACTTACCGCTTCCTGACTCCTTATTGCTGAAAAATGTGCTCCATTTTCAAATTACCATCTACCGTCGAATTAATTATCTTGAACTTCCATCATGCACCTGAACATGTAGACCAAAGTTATTAATCATAATTTAAACATACCATAACTTGAGAAATAAGCATAAAATCTACCTTTCGATCTAACACACCGAACACAACATAATATTTTAAATATGCCATACAAGAAATCTTACCACTCAAGGTCCCCCATGATTGGCATATTAAACAACAATGAATCATGCTTAAAATCCCAATACAAACTCACTTAAAAGAACATAACAATAACCTACACAACATAATAAATAAAAAGAACATGACCTTAGACACCCCTATAATAACGTAGTCTTGGATTCTCTTAAATCAATGTTAAAATTTAAAATAACCAGTGACATAACATAGCCTAATACCAACACAAAAATAAATCTTATACCCATAGTATACTAACACATAACAAAACATAATATCCTTAAATATAAAATCAACAAAGGCATGGCCTTTTGTTGAACAACACACCACTATACATCAAAGTGAACTTATAACTAAATGTAAACCAACACTTTAAACAAACTATAAACTACCTTTATAAAAACAAGCTAATGAACATACATACCACAACACATTACCTATGACATCAAAACTCAAACAAAAAATATCTTATTAGCCTAAACTCAGAAGCATTGGAGTCACAAAATGAATGTTTTGTATCTTCTGCTATACGATCGTTTACATGAAAATGAACATTGTGATATTCCAAGGAAAACATGTATGAAGAATGCACTCAAGTAATAATTTGAAGAAAAACTCCCAAATTTCAAGTGGGTCCCCAATTTTTGGTGTCATTGTGAAGGACGTCACAACATTGACGACTCTGCTAGTAAATGTCCTTGGAAATTTTGGACTAAAATCCAAACTCTGAAAACACATAAAACATGAATATTAGAATCACAAGCATTGATAAGAATCCATAGAATGAGAATAGAACACAAGCATTGATAAGAATCCATAGAATGAGAATAGACCAATACAAATATGAATTACCGGAATCAGAGATGATTTATGCAGAATGTGATATATTACTGGTTGGGATCAGGTGATATGTATTAATGATTATTTTCAATATAAACCTTTTCTTTGGCCATGCTTGTCATTGTATTTTAATCAGGGGCCCTAAAACTGACCTTTCATGACTGATAGGATGATATGGAAAATAACATGATATGAGATAAAAGAATGTATTGAAATGAACAACCTGTCTTATAGAGACTCAACCATTCTAGTACAATAAACAAACATACTAAAACTTTTCTAACACTCTTAGGACCAAATGTGTATTCCGTGAATTCCTTTACGAGATCAAGATCTCAGTTATGACCTTACTATCATTCAAAACCAGTGTGTGCGCAAGTGAGTTCATTACCTCATTTTGACCAAAATGATTAAACCTATTATGAAAGAACCACAAGACTAGCCTACTCATTTGAATGATCAGAGGTCTTGCTTTTAAACAAAACATGTCGTCACACATGAGCATACTCCACTGCCAGTCAAGCGTCTATAGCCCCGGTGGAGGTTAACCCCATAGTCCATGATTTTGGCTTTAGATTGCGTAAATATTGGGGATGACTACCTTTCCTTATGACAGACGAGTAGTATAAATCCTTATGATCCAATAGTGAATGATGTGTTTGGATTTTTATTTCTTTAACCTTGGGGACGACTACCCTTCCTTCTGACAAATGAGTAGTATGAATCCTTACGACCCAATAGTCGGTGGTATGTGATGTAAATAGACTTAGGGCTTTGGGGAATTGGATTCTCAACCGAAGTATGATGATAATTTGACCCTATCCTTACTACTCTGATTTTGTTTAAAGTTTTCAAATATTTGTGGTAATAATGAGTTTTATGGACTATGTTGCATGATAGGATCGACAAGGATGCCGCTTTTCACCCTATATTTTCTTCCAAGGATGGTTTTGACGATTTTACCCAAAATGTTTTTAATATGTGTAAACTGTGTTTGGCCCCAAATAATTTCAACATCAGTCCCCGATATCAAGATCCTTTTAGTGTATATTTTGTAATGATCCTAAGAGAATATGGCATGATTTTTGGTGGTTTCCTACCACACTAGAAATAGCTAAGTGACCAAAAATATTTAATAATTTGAAACTGTGGTGTGTAAACATGAAGCTTTATCTTTTACAATTTCATACAAAATACCTTTGTGAAATACCCCTGATTAAAGCAACATGACTTTTGATAAAACCAATTAAAACTTTTGAATTTGATAAATGATCTTTCTACGTGATGTGAAATGTGGAGTGCGAGGGTGATGTATGTAATGTTATGAAATGTGTTATGAAATGTGAGTGTATGCAAGTGTATGAAGTTTTTGCAATACAATTCCAATTTTTCATATTTGCCTTATCTTAGTTCACATTCATGAGGACATAAACCAATATCTCGCTTTTCTTTTTTCTAGGTTTCACAAGTTTTCAAACTAGGTAACCTTATCCTATTCAGTCCAGGATCAAAATACCCTACTCTTTGGAAGACTCACCTAAAATTTGTGCCAACTTGAAAAAAATTCAGTCATGCAACTCTATCAAGGTCTGGCGAAGTCAATCTATCATTTAAGATCAACAATACACAACATAAACATAACAATACTTATGAAAACAACCCAACGGCAAAAAAAATAGCATAATAACACATAACATTAGTACATCACATGACAATACAATATAACAATAATGTACAAATAAGACTCATTTTCTTGTGTTTAGGCTTGAAAATAATGCTTTAGATAACACCCATTCACAAGAAGCGACAAGTTTTCTCCACTCAAAGTTTTCAGTCTAAAAGCATTCTCACCTAAGATTTTTAAAATCTGGTATGGGCCTAACCACAAGTTATCAATTTTTTGTGATATCCTTTCTTTTCATGTGCTTTGTCCCACAACAAAACCAAGTCAGAGATTCTAAAGGCTTTCACAGTTGCCCGTTTATCAAACCAATGTTTCACCACATCTTGATGTTTGCTAAAATGAAGTAAGGCATCCTCATGTTTTTCATCAAGTTTGATAAGATTCACTAAACGGGCTTCAACTTTGTCATCTATCTCAAGGTAATCCTTCATAAATTGTAATGTTTGAAGTTTGATATTAGTGGGAAAGAGTGGATCCTGTCCATATACTAAATGATAAGGCAATGTTCCAATGGACTCTTTGATTCTAATCCTATCTGCCCATAATGCAAACTTCAATTTTGAATGCCATTCACGTGGATTAAGTTCAAGCAATTTCTTAATAATTGACAACAAGTTTTTATTAGTGGATTCAGCGAGACCATTACCTTGTGGGTAGTAGTTCATTGTGAACTTCAAACTTACCTTGTTGTCGTAAGCCCATTCTGCCAAATGAAGAGATGCGAAAGTAGAACCATTATCACTAACAATAGCATTGGGCATATCGAATCAGGTGACAATTTTCTCTTCTAAAAATCTGACCATGACTTCCGTAGTGTAGTTCTTCATAGGAATTGCTTCCAACCATTTTGTGCAGTAATCAATAGCAGTTAGAATGTATTTGTGTTGTGTAGAAAAATTTAGACTGATCTCTCATACAAAATTGAGTCCCCATTGTGTAAATTATCTTGATTCAATTACTGGCTACAATGGCATTGAAGTGTATCTCTCACGATTGGCAACAACCTGATGGACATGAATATGTCTAAAGTGAGCATGTGCATTCTTAAAAATGTGAGGCCCATAATAGTCTACTCTTAAAATTTTATGTGTAGTAGAATTAGCAGAACCATACCCAGTACCAAATTTTCCATGAAAATCATCTAATACTTGTGAAGCCTCATTCTGATTAAGGCATCGAAGATAAATACCTTTGTGATTTTTTCTATACAAGATCCCAGTTTTAATCATGAAGTTTACACATTTTAACCTCAAATCTCTTCTTTATGTAGCATTTTTTTTTGGTAGATAAGATATTATAGCATTAATACCGGGTTTTACAAGTTGACCCAAAACCTTTTATAAAAATTAGCCTAGGGCTATTGATGAATATGTCCTTACTAAGGATCCTATATATATAATCTACATACCACCAAAGCCATTACATCTGATAAGGCACATAGCCTGTTATAAAAAAGAAACTTACCATACAACATTTTGGGTATACCCCGAGAAAACACACCTGCATAATAATTACAAAAAAAGAAACAGACACATATCCCTTTCCTGAAACAGTGGATAAACAAAAAGCTGCAGACACACAACAAAGTACTAAATTTTTTTTTACAAGCTCTATATTGACAGTTACTCTTAATAATTCTTTGGTAATTGCTTTCTTTCATATATGACATGCTTTGGGACTACATCCCGTCTTGGCCAATCAGCCTTGGATAAGTGAACCTGCTAGATAGATTTATGGCGATGGCTATGTGGTGGTCCATGTGGCTCTGGTTTGAAGTCTTATATTATCATTTATTTCATGCCCTGTGATTATCAACCAACCTCAAATTACTAAGATGACTAGGAGCCATGTAATCTGACATGTGATTGTCCCCATTAGTCTTTGTGGTATTTCCAAGCAACATCCATCGAGACTGATAGCTCGAATAATTTTTATTGTGATTCCATTTCAAAAAATAAATGGGAATACTCATAGCCTTTGAAATTACAGTGCCTTCCATATTGGTAAATTTGACTATCATTCTTGGCATTTTTATTGAATAATATCCTCTACTTCGATCGGGACACCGTGTTCCCATTTAAAAAGTTTGTCACCATCGAAACCCAAATTGGCCAACTTTTTAACAACTTTGTTAGCTTCTCGAAAGACATGTTGGGCTTTTCTATCCTATCTTCCCTGGAAAAGGATCCTAGCCTCTTCAACAATTGTTTTAATCCTCCAAGGAGGTATTTTCCAATTATTGAGGATATTATAACATCCACAGAGTCTCCTTCTATGATCAAATTGCCTTCTAAGTCTTGAGTCATTTGAAGGCCTCTCCACGTAGCTCTAGATTCAGCTTCATTATTCGTCCTTATTCCCAAATATTTAGAAAACGCAAGCATTATATTACCATTATGATCTCACACAATACCGCCAATTCCTGCTCTGCTAGGATTGTCCTTAGCTACTCCATCAAAATGAAGCTTAAGCCAACCTGTAGGAGGTGGGGACCACTTAACATTGGCTTTGGGGTTGACTACCCTAGGCACAGACTCATCTAACAAGGTTAAGCTTAAATATTGAGCAATCGTGGTCTCCTGCATATGATGTTTATGACTATCAAAAGGGATAAAGTTCACATTATCAATGGTAGAGGATAGGATCATGGAAATGATAGCTTGATGATCATGCATAGACTCATTAAAGACTTTATGGTTCATTTCTAACCACACCTGCCAAATATAGTGATTGAGACAAATTTTCCACATGTATCTAAGTATTTGGCTTGAAAAGGGGTAAGGCCACTAGATGATCAAATCAAGTACAATGGCTGGTTTAACCCAAGAAATATTGAAGGCCTGAAAAACCCCACTTAGTATAGTAAAAGAAAAAGGGCACTCAAGGAAAATGTGAAAAATGGTCTCCCAATTAGCCTTGCATAGATAACAGTGATTAGTGATACAAATACCTTTATGCATCATATTATCAATGGTTAGAATTCTTCCTTGGATAACCAACCATGAAAAGACTACAATTTTTGGAATTAATTTTTTTATCCAAACTAAGTCCTTTTTGAGGATAAAATCCTCGTCATAAAGTAAAATATTGTAAGCTGATTTAACATTGAACTACCCATTTTATATAGGATCCCAGGTCACTTGATATTCCTTGGTTATTATGGGGATAAACAGTTTTCCAAGAATGTTACAAATATCATTTGATTCCTCTTGAAATCCTTGAATCCTTATTTGTTTCCACTTCATTCTACATCTATCCTCAACCATATAATCAGAGACTTTTTTGCCAATGAGTTCTTCCATGATATCTCTAATTCGGGCTAAGTTAGGATATTACATCAGTGGTTCATCCTTAGCCCACCTGTCATTCTAGAAATTTATCCTCTCACCATTGCCTAAAACCCATATTAAACCTTTTTTAATGATTTCCTTACAATTTTGAATTGTTGTCCAAAAAGTAGAACCTCTGATTGGAACTGAGTCACTTAGAAATTCCATATTTTGAAGATACTTTCATTTGATGATAGTTATCCATTCATTTTCTTCACCAGAAATGAGGTGCCATGCCTACTTAGCTAGTAAATCTAAATTCATATTAGCAATTCTCCTCAGAACAAAGTCCCCATTTTCCTTGGGTCTGCACACTTTGGTCCATCCTACAAGGTAAATCCTTTTTTTATCCTTTGATCCAGTCCATAAAAATTCTTTTTGAAGTTTCTCAATTTTATAGAAAACCTTCACAAGGGCTTTGAAAACAAAGAGGAAATATATTGGAATGCTCTGAAGAGAGGCCTTAGTGAGGTTTAGCTTTCCTGCTTGATATATAATATGAACTTTCCATCTAGCAAGTTTTTTTTGAATTCTTTCAATAACCATGTCTCACATTGACTCTCTCGGAGAACCAATGAAAAGAGGGAAACCAAGATACGAAGTGAGGAGGTTTGCTATATCACACCCTAAAATTTTTGCAATCCTTACTTACCTATGAATGGGGGTGTTCAAGAAATATAACTTGCTTTTACTAAAATTAACTTTCTGATCAACAACATACTCATAGAGTTGTAGAATGTATTTAATTATTTTGGCCTCAACCACCGATGCCTTAGTCAATAGAAGGGTATAATCAACTAATTTTTGGTAAGAAACAGCCCTAGTGAGAGATGTTACCTTGATTTATGATATTAGCCTTGAACTACAAGCATTTTTTATGGTTCTGCCTAAAGCTTCTGCCATAATGATGAATAACATGGGGCTTATAGGGTCACCCTACCGAATTCCTATGTGAATTTAAAAGTAACCAGCAGTTGTTCCATTAACTATAATCAAGAACCATGCTTTAGAAATGTATTTTTTGATCAAATTAACCCATTTGTGGTGAAAACCAAACTTAAGGAGGACAACAATAAGAAATTCCCAATTTAGCCTATCAAATGCTTTATTCATATCAAGCTTGAGGGAAAAAACAAACTTGTTAGTCTTATGAGCAGAGTGTAGAGCTTCATGAACTATGATAACTCCATCCAAGTTTGACCTATCCTGGACAGAGCTTCCTTGGCATAGATATATGATGTGGGGAAGAACCTCTCTCATTCTATTTTCAATGGATTTAGTTAGGATCTTGTAATAAATATTGCACAGACTGATTGGATTGAAGTTAGCCATGGATTCAGGGGTTTGCTTATTAGGAATTAGAGAAATAAAAGTAGAGTTGAGACATTTTGGGATATGATTGCTTGCTTGGAATTTTTTGACAGAAAAAATTACATCCTCACTTACGATGTCCCAAAAATCTTGATAGAAATGAGGGGGAAAGCCATCAGGTCTCGGGGATTTGTTTGGCTCCATGCTAAACAATGCTTCCTTAATTTCCTCATCAAAAAAGGGAGCTAGAAGCTTAAGGTTTATATCCTCATTTATTATGCTAGGAATGGATTGCAAGAGAATATATTTGGCCTCCTCATTGCACTGCAATTCTTGGCCAAGGATATAATTGAAATAAGTTATTGCCTCCTCTCTCATTTCTATTAAGTACTGAGTAATAGAACCATCTGCTTTTTAAAAAATATATATCTTGTTATTGCTTATGTTTCTAAGCATGGTGACATGAAAAAACTTGGAATTTTATTATCCATATTTCAACAAAAGAGCCCTTGATTTTTACCTCCAATATATTTCCTCACAAGCCAAAATGTTATGAAACTCTACTAGTTTTATCCATTCCTCCTGCCTAGTAGTTTCATCAGCATCATCATGTTGAATCCTTTGATAAATTATCTTCAAACTTTGAACAACCTATTTTTTATTTTCAAAGAGGTTCCCAAAGACCTCTTTGTTCCAAGTTTTAAGCTTTTCCTTAATGAACTTTAATTTTCTAGCAAGTTTAAAAGATGCACTACCCCTGATAGGTTACTGCCACCACTAAATTAAATTATCTCTAAAATTGGAATGTTTGATCCACATAGATTGAAATATGAAATATTTCTTGAAGGACAAAGAGTTAGGGATCTCCAAAAAAATGGGATTATGATCAGAGGTAATTTTAGGAAGGGCTTTTAGGGTAGAATCACCGAACAAAGTTGTAGCCTCCTTTGATAGAAAAAATCTATCAAGCCTTTCTTGAATGAGATGACAGCCTATCCGTCGATTACTCCAGGTATAATTCACTCGTCTAAGTTTTACATCCATCAATATGTTGGTGTTCATAAAGTCATTGAACTCATCCATGCTCTTGATAGGTGGTCCATTTCCACCTATTTTGTCTGAAGGGTAAAGAGGAGTGTTAAAATTCCCAGCCAGAATCTAGGGGACATTAGGGAAGATTTACTTAGATTACCTAAGTACTCCCATAGTAAAGCTCTCCCTTGAATTGAAGTCGGGGTATAAATATTTGAAAGGATCCATGACCTGTTGCTATTTATTTCCTTAAATAAAACACTAAGAACCATATCATATTTATGAATAATGGTGCCTTCTACTATCCGGGGATCCCACAAAGTCATAAGGCCTCCAAATGCTCCTCTGGTTGATTTACAAACCATCTCCCCTTGAAACCAATTTTTTTTTTGCTACTTTTTGACTGAATCTCATTAGTTTTTGTCTCTTACAACATGAAAATAGTTGGATTTACTTGATTTCTTATTACATTGACTTACCTATGTTTGGGCAGACCATTGAGGCCTCTCACATTCCATGAGAGGAACTTCATTTATATTTTTTGATATTTCTTCCTCTCCCCCTCCCTTAAGGGGGTTTTCCTAATTTATTGTCTTCAGAACTCGGAATAACCTATTGAAACAAGGTTCTCTATTTTCCATTGGCAATGTCATTATCAGTTTTAATTTTTTAATGCTTAGCATTTGATATTCTCCCTCTTATTTTTCACTACCAAAATATATAGGAGACTTCATAGTGCTTCTGGTTTTTTTAGGACTAAACTAGGGGGAGGCAATTTGTTATAGAATATTCTCCACCCGCACATCCAAATATTCTCATTTTTTCTTGTATTCCCCTGGTCTGTGAGAAGACCCCTTAGTAGGATTCACCTGGCTCCTAGTGATGATGTTAGGGAGATGAGATTTTTTATTTTCCAATGTCTCAACTTTCTTCCTAATTTCTTCAACATTAGAGTTTGGATTTGGGATGCCCATTGGGCTTGAAGTATTTTTAGCATTAGGGTTTAAGGATCCTAACTTGGATGGGGATTCTAGAGATCGGGAATTAGGGTTTGGCTTTATGATGCCCATGGGGATTACATTAATTTTAGCATTAGGGTTTGAGAATCTTGAATTGGATGGGGATTCTAGAGAGTCATAAAGGTTAGCCTGAAGGTTCTAGGCTTCCATGTCTTTTGATAATCCTCCTATTCCCATATTGGATAGAATTGAAAATTTATTTGAAACTAGAGGATTGGAACTTACCTAAGTATTTTTGTTACAAAAAACCTGTTATTTTCCTTTGTCTGGTTGGGACCCTACACCCTCTCTTTTATTTTTTTGGTAGACATATTTTACCTGATTGAAATTTCCTCTGCTAGGGAAAATCCTCAAATTTCCTTTGTCTAGCATTCCCTGCTTCTGATTTTCTCTATTCATTTCTAGGTTAGGGTACTGATTGCATATATGTACTTGATTTTTGCATTTTGCATAGAATGTCGATATGTTCTCGTATCCTACCAAATATTTTTGATAGTATTCTCCATAATCTAGCTCCACAAACCTTGGAAATTCATTATCCAAATTAGCATTTACGGTTGTGTATCATTTAAGTTTGGAGGGATTTTACCATTGAGAAGAAAGTACATGATGTCTTTATACCAATCATCATTTGTGATTTCCTAAACTTTGTATTGTTGGAAACTAATTTGTGGATTAATTTGAGCAAGGGTCTTGGATAATAATTGACCACAAAAAATTGGTTGAATTTCCAAATCGTACTCCTACAGTGTAGAGATCCATTTTCCTCTCCTTTCACCCAACTCATTTTGCAAATACATCATTTCAACTACGGGGTTAGGTACTATTGCAAATACTTGACTATGTAAAAGATAATGTCTAAATTTCTTCATAGTTTTGAATAAGGCATACATTTGTTTGTCAAGAATTGAGAATATCACCTCTGCATTTTTCAAAGGTTTACTTATAAATTCAATTGGATTTTCAATATTACCTTCACTCTTTTGAGTGAACACACTAGAAAATGAATGTTCTAAATCAAACGAGTAAATGTAAAAGGGCTTCTTGTAGTTCGGGCTTACCAACACAGGTACCTTTGAAATTACATCTTTCACATTTTGGAATGCAGTCTTTGCTTCATTAATCCATGACATGTTAGCATTTTTTCATCATTTTATTCAATGGGTTAATAATTTAAAAAAAAACAAGAAATAAATTCATGCACAAAGTTAATATTCCCAAAGAAATATCTTAGTTCTTTTTTACTTCCTAGTAGCTGAATCTTTTGTATAGCACTTATTCATTCAAGATATATGGATATGCCATCTTTAGAAATCACATGACCTAATAATTTACCTTCAGTTAGGCCAAAAATGCATTTTTAGGATTCAAATAAATTCCATGTTCTCTACATTTTTGTAACACCTTCCTCAAATCCCTAACATGGTCATTTCTATTTTTTGAAAATACAAGAATATCATCAACATAAACAATAATGCATTTACCTATCAAACCTTGAAATGTAAAATTCATTGCTCTTTGAAATGTGGCACCTACATTTAATAACCCAAATGATATTATTCGATAAGCAAATGTTTGCCATTTGGTTGTGAAAGATGTTTTCATTCGATCTCTAGGATCAATAAGTACCTGGTTATATCCTGAATATCCATCTAGGTATGACATCATTTCAGATCCATTTACCATTTGTAATATGTTGTCTATATATGGTAATGGATAGTTATCTTTATTTGAAGCTTTTTTTAGATTCCTAAATTTAATGCATAACCTAATTTCACTAGTTTTCTTTCTAATAGGTACAATGTTGGCAACCCACGTAGAATGCCTAATTGGAAAAATGATCTTGGAATCTAATAAAAATTTTAATTCTTTTTCAATGAGAGGTTCTAGAAGTGGGTTAACCAGCCTCTGTTTCTACCTAAATGGTTTTGCATCTGGCTTTAGGGGAATTGTGTTAGTTATAATGTTTTTATTATACATTTTGAGTTCTTTATAACTCCATGCTATCACATCTTTGTAATATTTTAAAGCATGCATGATACCTTCCTTTTATTTAGATGTAGTATCTTTACTTATGAGAATATTTTGTGCTTCATTTGACTCACCAATATTATAAGCATCATAAACATCTTGAGGTAATGAAATATTGTTACACTGTTTAGTTTTGTAACCTATATCGAAGAGTTTTTATAAAGAGAGCATACCTTGAGGGATATTATTGACTTTAGTCATTTTTTCACTTTGGTTGATGTACTGTTGCAATATTTCATCCTCATCGATAACCTGGTTTTCAAAAATACCAAAGTTAGTTACAAAATTAAAGATATGCCTGTCACTCTCAAAAACTTGAAAATTATTAACATTATCCGAAACTGAGGGACAAGGCATGAGCTCAATCGTAAACTTTTTTAGCTTTTTATTGTCGATTGGATTGAGCGTACCTATGGCAACAACTAATGCATCTGCAACACGGTTGCCCTTTTGAGAAATCAAAGAAATTTTAAAGGCCAAAAACTCATCAATTAGACTTCTGACTCTATTCTTATAATGGATTAATCATTTATCATTGTAGGAATATTGGCCCTTAACCTGTTTAACTACTAGCTATGAGTCTCCTAAAACTTTTAAGCATTTGGTAGCCTTACTCAAACTAATTGTAATCCACAAACCAATGCCTCATATTTTGCTAAATTGCAAGTGCAAGAAAATTGTAACCGATAAGCAAAAAATGAGGTCTTACCTTTGGGGCTTATGAGTTCTACCCCAAAACCACTACCTTGCCTAAATTTTGATCCATAAAATTTGATTATCCAAACAAGATTGTCTTTTACAAGTGATACACAAGATGTATCTAGTACTTCTGGTTCACTTGTTCATTCTATTGTGTCCAAAGCATAGACACCAAGTTCTATATCATTATACAAAACTTCATTCGTTCCTTTGTTGTAGTCCGTTATGAGCTCTTTAAGATGAGGTTCTCTTTCAACCCATATTTGATTAGCTACTCCCTTCCAAGGTAGCCACATGTGTGAAAATTTTATCGAGAAGTAATCATTTAAGTTTTTACTCCAATCCCTGCTCAACAATAACCCATATTTAGCATAGATATCAACAACTTGAATATCAATGTATTTATGAATTCTAGGTTCTGATGCAATTTGAATGAAAATATTTTTCAACATACCTACCACATTTACCTCTGTCTTGTCTAGTTGGACAACTATTTTATTTGTCTTTGTAGGCGTGAGTCCTAACCTTTGACAAATAGAGTATGGCATTACGTTACCTGATGCTCCTGAATCGACCATGCAATTGTGTACATTATTTCCTGCAATTCAAACTGTTAGAAGAAAAGGAAGAGCCTCTTCTTTTTCTTTCTTAGAAAAATATTTAACTTCAGTAACACTATCGCCTTCTTTTGCTTCTTGAAACCCAATATTTTGCATTAAAATTTTTCTTTGTTTAGGTAACTAGAAAGCATCATACAAATTAATACTTGCTTTTGTTTTCTTTAAATCTTCAATAATGTTGTAACTCATAGATTCATCGTTTTGAGCCTTTGACATGATTTTTGGAGTCACCTTTGACTTTTTAGGTAAAGGTGGAGGAATAGGATTGTTACTAGACTTGACATCAGGTGGCACATTCAAATTCTTAGGAGGTGTGGAAGATGTGTTATAATATTTACCTCTACTCCTTAAGTGGTAACCATGATTTGGTTTCTTGTATTGTTTTAAAGTATGCACTTCTTCCACAATTTCACTTTCTTGTTCACTTTCTTCTTCCTCAGTTTCACCCAGTTCACACATGTCCACTACAAAAGTTGAACTCTTACCTTTGCTTGTGCTAGCCTCATCCACATCATCATCTGGAACTAACTCCAATTTATCTAAACCCTGTTGAATGTAATTTGCAACACAACTAAATTCATTGCATTCTAGTTCATTATGTTCATTTGTGCCATGTAATCTGCACTAGTTATCTAACACTACTTCCATAAGATTAACAATAGTGGATTTTGAGTTTGAACTAGAAGCTCCATTATTGTTAGCCATAGGGGTTGGTACACCCCCATTATTTGGTCTTGTGTTAAAGTATTTAGGTCTTTGCATGGTAAATATTCGATTAGGTTGTGAATTTTGATTGTTTTGCTTTTGCATTTGTACCATATCATTACTCAATTTAAGATACATTCTTTCTAAATCTGCTACCTTTTTTGGATCAGGAGTATCATTAGTAGGTTGGTTTTGGTTTTGAGTTGCAACATTTGGGTTTGGTGGAACATTTTGAATAGTTGGATTCAACCAACTAGGAGTATTTTGATTAGGCATGTTTGATTGAGGATTCAAACAATTTTGATTAGATACATTTTGATGAGATGTATTTGTAATATTTGTTTGAGGCACAACATTGGGAAAATTTTGGTTAGGTAACATGTTTTGATTTACCCATGTGTTGGAATTCATCGAATTTTCATGATTTTGTATGTTTTGCATAAACATCAGATTACCCTATTGCATTTGTAAATTTTGAGCAAACATGGGATTGTTTTGTTGTGTTTGCAAATTATGAAACTGATTCAAGTTTTGATTTGGTGTAACATTTCCAAATGCATTAAATTGCAATGCATAATTTCTAGTTTTCTGTGCAGTATAATGGATCTCTAAAAATATTAGATTGTTTTGTGGTGCATAAGCCATTTGATTTGGAATTTGAGGAATCATGTTTAACATTGGATTTTGATTCATAAAAGCATTATTAATCATGGGTATTTGATTTTGCATACCCGGATATCCGATCGAAGGTAATTGACCAAGCCCGTAGCTAGAAGTCATCATCTGTTGCTCCAAAAATAAAGCTTTCATGTATGCTCTTGTGAGTTTTGTTAATTATGGAATTCTCCTCACGAACATTGATGTCAATGGATCCAATGCTCCAAAGTAGACTTGTATTGCGACAACTTCTACAATTTTATAAGGAGCAATTAATCATGAGTACATTTTATGGAACCTAGTATTAAATATACATAAAGGTTCGTTAGGTTCTCTACGGGTGGAAGCAAACTATAAATAAAGACTAGCGAGGTCAATTGAAAATTTAATTGAGTAATGAAAGTATTTTTAAGCATATCTCATGATGTTATTGAACCAGAGGGTAAGCAAACATACCAGTTGTAGGCTATCTCATCCAAAGTTAGAGAAAATAACCTACATGTGACATCTTCATGCTCAACCTGCAATCAGGATATGGCATATGTGTATGCCTGTATGTGTTCTTTGGCCAATTGAGTCTCGTCATGCTTGTACTTTCATAAGTACTTCTCCACATTTTTTGGCATATCATGTGTGGAACCTGGTACATTCAGTGGACTTCACTGATTTCCCATCCATGCAATATTTTTAGTGGGTGGAGCAGCCATATTGATATGTGGGGAATTAACAAGTACACTTGGACTAGCGTTAGCAGTGTTAGGAAGAATTATAGTTTGGTAATTACTTCGTCTATGTCTCTTGGTGGGTGATAAGCTTAGAAATATTGTGGACCTAGTAGACTTAGACCTAGTGATGATTTTTTTAGACTCCAATTTAATTTGAAATCTCACTAATCAAGATACAATTTTTGAAACATGTGTTTAATAAATCAATACAATTGTGGTGTTTCAAATATATAATAAAACTCAAAAACAAATGTGTATGAGATATTGAGAAAAATTGCATGAAAACAATGAAATCAATTACCAGTTTTTCATTAGGCCCTCCTTCTAGCGCCAATTTGTTAATGTGTGATTTTATCAAGTCACAAAATCACTCAATAACTTAGAACTTTAAGTTATCTCTTGCAAAGAAATGGGTGTTTCTTCAAGGTCTCCACTTAAAATGTTTCAAATGTTAAGCATATATATAAGTAGAAGTGCCTTAAAAATCTGTGTGGTTTGCAAGTGTTGTTAACAAGGGGCCTAGGAAATTAGATAAATTATCTCATAATACAACATCTCTTTCGTATCAATTCCATGAAATAGAATTTTATTTATGATCCAAAATCTTAAAATTATTCAAATTTTATTTCACTTTTCAATATAATGCTTTGGAAAAATGCTTCGTATGAATTTAACTTGAAAAGAAACAAAGCATTTTAAATTAAAATTTCAACTTAAATTTTAACATGATTAAGATAGATAAAATTTTTTGATAGACTTAATAAATCTTTGGAAAGTAAAATTTATCATAAAATTAATTTCCAAAGTCTATAAGTAATGATGTGTTTACATCTCCTTCTGATATTATAAATCAAATCCAGATGAGATAAACAAATGCAATAATGTTTTGTCCCTACTTATCAGATATTAAAACCTTTCAATAATTACGTGGGACTTAATATAGACATTGTCTTATAAACTTTAACTTATGAATAAATTAAAGTTTAAAGAAAATAACTATTTTCTTATGGTGCTTACTTCTGAAGTATTTATGAATTTAAATATTCATACAGTAACAAAAAATTATAGAGAAGAAGTTTGGATTCTCTTAAATTTAATGAATAAGATCTTATTAATCCAAACATCAACCCTTTTATTCTTTTAATGATGTCAGTTCTGATATCTTCACCTCATGAATCCAAGGCGAGAAACAGAACACTCATTTATCCTTTTGACTTGTTAATTTAAATATCAATGGATCTGATATTAAAATTACAAATCTCCGTTCATTACATTAAATGTCAATTGATTTGACATTAAAATAATGAATTACAGCATGTCTTAGTAAAAACAGAGTATTATTTCAATGGTAAAAAACCAACAAAATTATAATTAAAATAAATAACAAAGGTTTTGATGAAATTAATTTGCTAAAATTCGGACAACTTCAAACACAAATCACATAAAACTTTAAACCAACATAATTGACTACAAGTATGCACTCAATATATCAATAATCTGATGCTATATTCAGAGAGATTTCAATCTTAAAAATTATATGAAACACATGTATACATCCAAACCCAAAAATCCATACAAGCTTGAATATAAATACCTTCATACAATTATCTATGATGTTACAAGTAAAACCTGTTTATGCAATATGCTGCCTATAAAACTGTACTTTTATGCCTCTTTGCTATTCGTCTCTATATTCCTCTTCCCTACAGAAAGTCCGACCCTTGGTTCGTCTTCTTCAATTAATTTATAATTTTCTCATTCAGTTTCGTGACCGTTTCCATATTTTTTTCATGAAACCTCTTTGATTTTACAATGAAATTACATCACCCAACGTATTCATCTTATGAAAACACTCATGCATCCCTAAAATAAACCGGCGGCTATGACTATGCTTTTATAATAAACATCTCCCAAAAGGGTGTATAACGTAATATGAATATATTTTATATCATTCCATAGTTATACCTCATAATCATACACTTTTGAATTAAAACAACCAAATTAAAATTTGGACTATCAAGCTACCTTGCAACGATTTCTTTAATTTAAGTTTTCTTCCCTGTGAACCCTCATGCCTGGGAGAATTCAGCTCCGTGATGAAACCAGTATCACGCGCTAGATCCAACATGCAATATCAAAGAAATTATGACAACATATCATTCCCGTGTTTTCCTTTGTTCTATCGTCATTCACCCTCCGAACAAGGTAACCCTGGTGACATTTATACTGCAAAACTACTAATATCGTTGCATACATGAATACAAATTTTTTGACCTTGTGTGTGAACAAAATGAATCACTACTCATTACATACAAATTTCTGCGTGATCATAGCAATGACTCACATTGGCTGCCTTCATAATTAAATCCGATGAGCCTACCTCTAACTACAACATCTCCTGAAGCCATCAGTGGCGGCAGGATTTTTGATAAGTACCCATTATGATAAAATTATTTCCTGAGCTGTGTATACTTTCAATCTTCATGTTCCTTCCAACACAGTGAAGATCCATAGAAACCATGGCCATTTTCCCTGCAGCGAGTCTGCATCCTTCATTTGGCAACAACGATTTCCCTTTTCGACTTGGTGATAGCTGCAATATTTCTCTTCGGGGTAACTATATTTCTCATATCAAACATAATTACTAAAATAACCGATCATAAGCCCAAAATTCTCTTCATTTTAAAGATATCTACATGTCAAGATGAATAGTTGCCTTCACATGACACAAACCGTTGATAAACACCCAGTTAACGCTATTGTCTCTGTGGATTTATGCCATTTGTCCTGTTTGCATGCTATTCATCTCCTGAAATAAAGGGATGCACAACTTATTCACGTCTTCACTTCGATCATTTCGATATGCCTCTCACCTAACTCCAAGCCCATTTTATTAAATCTCACCTATTTCTCTCTTTATCACATTTGATATAAGTCACGAATTAACTATTGAGAACTATATGCAATGAACTTATCATGTCATTAAGAACTTTAAAGATATTGATGATATTCTGACAAAACATGTCTTCTTTGGCTACGACGAGATATTAAAATGCGTTGGAAATCCCTTTTTGTTGGACATTTTGAGTTTCTAAGCTAAGATTTTTCATTGATGTCAAAAGGATCTATGTAAGCTAGCACTATATTTGTGTAGAAGCAATGGTTTTTGATCAAAGGGTCAAGAAGGGATGCATGGCATTTGGTTTCAAAAAGGATCTTCAAGGGAAGCTTAGCAAAATATTTTATTTAAAACCATTGATGGTAGATTTGAAATGGGTTTTTCTTAAAACCCAGGTTGGATTTTCGTTTCATCGAAAAAGGAATCCCGGTTTTAGGTTTTGTCAAGGAGTTTCTAAAAGTAAGTTTGATCCATTCTATTGAGGGTTTATTTCTTGCATAAAAGAACTTTGGTGGATGTTAAAATAAAGTAGGAGTAATAAGGTGTTACTTGGATATTTTTGTTGTGTTATTACTCTAACCCTTGTTGAGAGTTGAAAAAGAAAGTGTGTTGAGTGAGACAAATTTTGTGGACAACAAATAAGGCATCAAAAAGGTATGAGCAATATTCTCCATTGATTTTATTTGGGTGGTTGATTTCTGAAATATCATTGGAGTGAAAAGGATTGATTGTGGTTTCCTTTTCGAAAGTGGTTGAGTTAATGCTTCAAGGTTTTCTGGCTTGAGTGTTGTGATTAAACCTTGTTTTATAAGCATTGTTGTTGAAGCCATTGGTTGTGCAAAGAACTTGAACTTGAGTTAGAAAAGAACATGAGTATCATTGTTATGTGAGATTTGTTGTTGAGCATTGTTGGGAATATTTTGAGTTGATTGATACATGCTTGGACTAGGGTTTGTAAGAAAGAGTTGTTCCTTGTGGTGAATGGTTGAGTTGAGTTGATTGAGCCTAGTCAAGTGGATGCAAGTGGTTGTTCAAGTTCCAAGAAATAAACTATTCTTTATTCTGATTTGAGTTGAGATTGAGATTTGAGAATAGAACATATTGAGTCTCTAACAATTCTCTTTATGCTTCTATGATATTGATTTGAGTTGAGATTGGGATTTGAGTATAGAACATATTGAGTCTCTAACAATTCTCTTTATGCTTCTATGAGATTGATTTGAGTTGAGATTGGGGATTAAGTATAGAACATATTGAGTCTCTAAAAATTCTCTTTATGCTTCTATGAGATTGAGTTGAGAAAGTGGTTGAGCATTGAGTATAGAACATATTGAGTCTCTAACAATTCTCTTTATGTTTCTGTGAGATTGGACAAGTTCTGTGTGGACTTGTTAAGCAGATTTGAGCAAGTCTTTGAGAAGGCTTGTGGACTGATTTTGTGTAAGATTTTGTGAAAGCTTGCTATGCAGATTTGAGCAAGTCCTAGAGAGGACTTATTGAGCAGATTTGGACAAGTTCTGAGTGAGCTTGTTGAGAAGATTTGAGTAGGTTCTGAGTGAACCTATTGAGAAGATTTGAGCAAGTTCTGAATGAGCCTATTGAGCAGATTTGAGCAGGTTCTGAATGAGCCTATTGAGAAGATTTGAGCAGGTTCTGAGTGAGCCTATTGAGCATATTTGAGTAGGTTCTGAGTGAGCCTATTGAGTATATTTGAAGAGGTTCTGAGTGAACCTATTGATAGAGATTTGGAGGTGACAGAGTATAGAGGATAAAGTCTCAGTGGATAGAGATCCAACAACCAGGACAATTGAAGATAAATCTGAGTGAGGAGTCTTCAAGTGGAGAGAGATCCACAAGTCAATGCAGTAGAGAGACAAAGTCTTCTAGAAGATCACTAGCTAGAGTAGAAGGGGAAAGAGTTATCCTGTGGAAGAGATCCATGAACTTGAGATTTAGGGGATCAACATCTCCTTTGGACAGAGGTCCATAAACATTATAATTGGGAAGGATTCCCAAGAGATTGATTGAGAAAGTTTTAGCAAAATATTTTCTCCGTGGAGTAGCCCGCATTGGGTGAACCACGTAAATTGTTGTGTCACTTTTGTGGATGGTGTTTTGTGCATTGCTTTGATTACTACTATTGATACTGCTATCTATACACTGCATAATATTGAATTGAAAAGAAAAGTAAAAAGTGGTCTTATACTATTCACCCCCCATCTCAGTATAAGCTTGTGTTCTTCAATTGGTATTAGAGTGGGTTCCTTCAGAAAATTTTGATAGATTGAAGGAAAAGTGGTCTAAGAACATAATGGATCAAAAGGATGGATCATTCAATAATGCAGTACTAGTATTTGATGGAAGTGACTTCTTGTATTGGTGTATGCTGATGAGATTTCACCTGATGGCACTTGGAAATGAAGTTTGGGATGCAGTGGAACTTGGATATGATTCTACAATCAATCCTCCTATAGATAAGGAAGGTAAGCTTCTAATGCATGCAAATTCAAGAGCTATGAATGCAATTATAAAAGGATTGGGTAGATCAGAATCTATGAAGGTTATGGATTGTAAAACAACAAAAGATATGTGGGATCTACTGCATGACATATATGAGGGTGATAAAGGTGTCAGGAAAGCTAAGATTAGAAATCTCAAAGGAGAATTTGAGAACTTAAGAATGAGAGATGATGAAAATATTCATGATTATCTCAATAAGATTGATGAGCTTGTACATGAGATGAGAGGTCTTGGAATGAAGGTTGATGAATCGATGCTTGTGATAAGATCTTGAGAACTCTTCCAAAAAGGTATAGTGAAAAGGTTTCTACTATAGAAACATCAATTGATAGTGATTCTTTGAAAAGGAATTATTTGCTTGGCATGCTTACTACTTTTGAGATAAGAACAAAAGATCCTATTCCTCCGAAAGAAGTTGCATTCAAAGTGGAAAAAAAGAAAAAGGGTAAAAAGATAGAATCAAGCAGTGAGTCATCTAGTGATGAAGAAGCTAACTATGGTAGAAGAGATAAAGGTTCCAAAAGATCCATAGATATAAGATCTATTAAGTTCTTCAATTGTGGAAAGTATGGACACTATGCAACAGAGTGCAAAGAGCCAAAGTACAATAGTGATGAAGAAAAATAGGATCACAAGTACAGGGAATCAGAAAGACACAAGTACCAGAAGAAAGGCAAGGATGGACAAAACAGACAAGGAAATAAGTTCTTCCAAAGGCAAAAGAAAAGCTACTATGCAGATAATGCAAGTAAGTACTCAATTGATAGTGATGCTAGTTTTTCAGACAATGATAGAGATGAAGTCCTATTTATGGTTAGAGAGAAAAGGACTCTAGTTATTCTCAAATGTTTTAGATGTGGTAAATTTGGACATCTTGAAGATGATTGCACTAGGGATGGCTATAGTTTCAGTGATGATGGTTTTGAAGATGCACTTGAAAGACTAGATGAGAATATTCTAATGGCTTTAGAGGATGAAGTAAGTGATCCTATAGAAGACAAGCCAAAAGGAAGTAATGATAAGGACAAAGGCAAACAAATAGAGGATTACTCAATAGAGAATGGTTATGATCTCAAGGGAGAACTTATCTATGCCCTTGACACAGTAAATAAGGTAAGAAAGCAACACTCTAAGCTTGAAAGTCAGTTTCAAGAATGTGATGAAGAAATATTATTGCTCATAGAGGACTTAGAAAAGTCAAAGGCTAAGGCAAGTAAGTTCAAGGATAAGTTAGAAGCAAATATTTTGGAGTGTGAAAAGTTAACACAAGAAGTGGCACTACTAAAGGAAGATTTAGAGGATTCCAAGAAAAATTTGTACAAATATGTGAACAATGCAAAGAGTGTAGACAAAATAATCAAGATACAAAGAGGAACAACAAATAAGATAGGTCTTGGTTCCAAACAAGCTCAAAAGAAATGGGAAGAAAAGTCTACTTCTAGTCTTGAAGAAGAAGGAATTTCAGAAGAAGATACTTCAAAAAATGAAAGTGTAAGTTGGAATGAGACATCAGAGGACGAGTTGGACAACAAAGAGGTCAAAAATAGGAACAATGCACAAAGAAGATATAGATGGAACAACAATCAGAATAGGAGACCAATGAGGTCTAGGCAAGGAAGCTTCAATGGGATATGCTTCTCATGTCATAGGTTTGGGCACATGGCTTCACAGTGCAGGTCATATGAAAGACAGGAATATGGGAAAGGATAACTTTTCCATGGGTATTGCTACTCATGCAATGAGTATGGTCACAAAGAAATAAATTGTAGGGTTCATGGTAGAAGAGGATATGGCTTCACTAGGAGGTATCCTAAGACATTTGCACCTCCAAGGAATAATAACATTAAGTGTTATAAGTGCAATAATGATGGACACACAGCAATATGGTGTAGAGAAAATATTCTAGAAGTAGGTATGAAAAGGAACAAGAACATGGATGAGAACACAAATATGAACAGGAACAAGAACATGGATGAGAACAAGAACAGGAATAAGAACAAAAGTGATGACAAAAACAGGGATGATGGCTTGGAAATAAATAGTGAGAGGATTCAGAAAACTCAGAAAGGAAGAGAGAAAGATAAAGGTAAAGAGTAGTGCTTTCGGGGAGTAGAAATACTCCCACCCCAGAATTAACCACCTCATGTGGAGGTGGGGGAGGGGCTAAGCTAAGAGGCTCATTCTTAGCCCCAAGCCCCAAAGGTGACCCTTTGCCATTGATGACAAAGGGGGAGAGATTTGTGTATATTAAGGAAAGTTTTGATATGGGGAGAGATTTGATATTTGAGAAAGCTTTGAGCCAGGGGGAGCAAAGTCCTAGGGGGAGCAGAAAAGAAGGTCAGATTTCAGTAAAAGGATATGGGTTGCCATCAATGAAAAAGGGGGAGATTGTTGGACATTTTGAGTTCCTAAGCTAAGAGTTGCCATTGATGTCAAAAGGATCTATGTAAGCTAACACTATGTTTGTGTAGAAGAAAAGGTTTTTGATCAAAGGTTCAAGAAGGGATGCATGGAATTTGGTTCCAAAAAGGAGCTTCAAGGGAAGCTTAGAAAAAGGTTTTATTTAAAACCATGGATGGCATATTTGAAATGGGTTTTTCTTAAAACCCAGGTTGGCTTTTTGTTTCATCAAAAAAGGAGTCCCGGTGACAAAGTTATTCAACTTTGAAGTTTAAGTTTTAAATTTTAATATTTTAAAATTTAAATTTAAATTTCCAAAGTGGAAATTCCCGTCGACGTCATAAAATTCGATTAAGGGCCGATGTATGAAAATTCAAGGCAATATGTATAAATACCATTGCCAAAAATTCATTTGGCAATAATTTGAATGTGTGTGAGTTTCGTTCGAACAAAGAGAAAATATATTTTAGCGCAATCAAAACCTACGAAGAAAGGGAGAAATAGAAGGAAGGGAGGACCCTTCCCATACACCGTAGGTACTTGTGGCCTAGTGGCAAGAAGGAGGTAGTCAAGTTGTTGAGTGCTAGGAGATCCAAATTTTGAATCCCATCGATGCTGGTTTTTGCGAAGTGGAAAGGAAGTACACCTTTTGGTGCACGTGTCTTCTAGGGCACGTTTGGAGGAAGGAAAGCATAGTGGCTGTGCTCACCATTTCATGTGAGTAGTTGGCTCACGTGGTTAGTGGCACCATGGTTAGAGTGGTGCTTGGATAGCGATAGGGGATTGAATCCCGCTGAGAAGAAAAAGGCAAGTTAAATTTTTATTTTAATATTTGTAAGAAAATATTTGAGGAGAAATAAGGCTTATGAGTTGTTTTAGAAAATTCTGAAATTACTATTCCTTTTAATTTTGGAAGGGTAGCATATTATATATCGTTGGAAAGAATTTTTCAAGAGCTATTTAATTAACTTTCTTAGAAGGAGAAATAAGGGTTGTGTAAGAAGATATTTCAGGTTTTGTCAAGGAGTTTCCAAAAGTAAGTTTGATCCATTCTATTGAGGGTTTATTTCTTGCATAAAAGAACTTTGGTGGATGTTAAAATAAAGTAGGAGTAATAAGGTGTTACTTGGATATTTTTGTTGTGTTATTACTCTAACCCTTGTTGAGAGTTGAAAAAGAAAGTGTGTTGAGTGAGACAAATTTTGTGGACAACAAATAAGGCATCAAAAAGGTATGAGCAATATTCTCCATTGATTTTATTTGGGTGGTTGATTTCTGAAATATCATTGGAGTGAAAAGGATTGATTGTGGTTTCCTTTTCAAAAGTGGTTGAGTTAATGCTTCAAGGTTTTTTGGCTTGAGTGTTGTGATTAAACCTTGTTTTATAAGCATTGTTGTTGAAGCCATTGGTTGTGCAAAGAACTTGAACTTGAGTTAGAAAAGAACATGAGTATCATTGTTATGTGAGATTTGTTGTTGAGCATTGTTGGGAACATTTTGAGTTGATTGATACATGCTTGGACTAGGGTTTGTAAGAAAGAGTTGTTCCTTGTGGTGAATGGTTGAGTTGAGTTGATTGAGCCTAGTCAAGTGGATGCAAGTGGTTGTTCAAGTTCCAAGAAACAAACTATTCTTTATTCTGATTTGAGTTGAGATTGAGATTTGAGAATAGAACATATTGAGTCTCTAACAATTCTCTTTATGCTTCTATGAGATTGATTTGAGTTGAGATTGGGATTTGAGTATAGAACATATTGAGTCTCTAAAAATTCTCTTTATGCTTCTATGAGATTGATTTGAGTTGAGATTGGGGATTAAGTATAGAACATATTGAGTCTCTAACAATTCTATTTATGCTTCTATGAGATTGAGTTGAGAAAGTGGTTGAGCATTGAGTATAGAACATATTGAGTCTCTAACAATTCTCTTTATGTTTCTGTGAGATTGGACAAGTTCTGTGTGGACTTGTTAAGCAGATTTGAGCAAGTCTTTGAGAAGGCTTGTGGACTGATTTTGTGTAAGCTTTTGTGAAAGCTTGCTATGCATATTTGAGCAAGTCCTAGAGAGGACTTATTGAGCATATTTGGACAAGTTCTGAGTGAGCTTGTTGAGAAGATTTGAGCAGGTTCTGAGTGAACCTATTGAGCAGATTTGAGCAGGTTCTAAATGAGCCTATTGAGCAATTTGAGCAGGTTCTGAATGAGCCTATTGAGCATATTTGAGCAGGTTTTGAGTGAGCCTATTGAGCAGATTTGAGCAGGTTATGAGTGAGCCTATTGAGCATATTTGAAGAGGTTCTGAGTGAACCTATTGACAAATATTTGGAGGTGACAGAGTATAGAGGATAGAGTCTCAATGGATAGAGATCCAGCAGCCAGGACAATTGAAGATAGATCTGAGTGAGGAGTCTTCAAGTGGAGAGAGATCCACAAGTCAGTGCAATAGAGAGAGAAGTCTTCTAGAAGATCACTAGCCAGAGCAGAAGGGGAAAGAGTTATCCTATGGAAGAGATCCACGAACTTGAGATTTAGGGGATCAACATCTCCTTTGGATAGAGGTCCATAAACATTGTAATTGGGAAGGATTCCCAAGAGATTGATTGAGAAAGTTTTAGCAAAATATTTTCTCCGTGGAGTAGCCCGCATTGGGTGAACCACGTAAATTGTTGTGTCACTTTTGTGGATGGTTTTTTGTGCATTGATTTGATTACTGCTATTGATACTGCTATCTATACACTGCATAATATTGAATTGAAAAGAAAAGTAAAAAGTGGTCTTATACTGTTCACCCCCCTCTCAGTATAAGCTTGTGTTCTTCACTTTTATGTCGTTCCTCCACATGCATCCAACGCATTTTAATGATGACCTCCAAGAAATACGATGACATTCAAAAAAGGTTTTCTGACATCCTCTCTTAAAAGGACCTGTTTCAAATGTTTCATCATAACTTAGATCCTGGGTATCATCTTTGCAAAATACTCATCCATGTGTGTCATATTTTGCTTCAAATATTACTATGGTTTGAAACCTCATTACAAAACCTAGAACTTGAATTTCATGAATGCATCCAATGTGGCAAAACATGCCCTATTCCAACCGGACGTCGAACTACTACTCAATCCATGCATTTGATTTACATACACGCCACTTCATGAGTCCTTATTACTGAAACATGTGCTCCATTTTCAAATTACCATCTACCGTCGAACGAATTATCTTGAACTTCCATCATGCACCTAAAAATGTAAACCAAAGTTATTGATCATAATTTAAACATACCATAACTTGAGAAATAAGCATAAAATTCATATTTCGATCTAACAGACACCAGACACAAAATAATATTTTAAATATACCATACATGAAATCTTACCACTCAAGGTCTCCTATGATTGACATATTAAACAATAGTGAATCATGCTTAAAAATCCCAATAAAAACTCACTTAAAAGAACATAACAATAACCTACACAACATAATAAATACAATGAACATGACCTTAGACACCTCTATAATAATGTAGTCTTGGATTCTCTTAATTCAATGTTAAAATTTAAAATAACCAAGGACATAACATAGCCTAATACCTACACAAAAATAAATCTTAAACCCATAATATACTAACACATAACAAAACATAATATCCTTAAATATAAAATCAACAAAGGCATGGCCTTTTGTTGAACAACACACCACTATACAACAAAGTGAACTTATAACTAAATGTAAACCAATGCTTTAAAAAAACTATAAACTAACTTTATAACAACAATATAATGAACATACATACCACAACACATTACCTATGACATAAAAACTCAAACAAAAAATGACCTTATTGGCCTAAACTCAAAAGCCTTGGAGTCACAAAATGAATTTTTTGTATCTTCTACTATACGATCATTTACATGAAAATGAACATTGTGATATTCCAAGGAAAATATCTATGAAGAATGCGCTCAAGTAATAATTTAAATACAAACTCCCAAATTTCAAGTGCATCCCCAATTTTTGGGGTCGTTGTGAAGGACGTCACAACAAGACCAAACCCATAAAGGAAATTCCTCTGCATTTATTTTTATGTTTTTCTTTTATGTATTTTACTTCATGCAAATAAAATAGTTTACATTAGAGGTCCAAAAAAGGAAAGCAAGTAGTTGACCTTAATCTAGATGTTTGGAGAAGCATTTGGCAAAAGCATCCAACCTTCTTTTTTAATTGGTTATATGGAATTGAAATGGACCCTACTTGTATTACATCATCATGATATAGTGATATTATAATGAAGCAGATATTATCCATATATCACTTGGAAATATTTGAAATTTGGTCTTCTCCTTGAATTTTGAGGAATCTAACTAGTTGAGCTAATGTTATTTGATTAAAATTTGAGTTTTCATAGGTTTTTATAAGATATTCTAATCCCGTATTACTAAGTTTTGAACTTGGGTATGAAAAAACCAAGGACTTACCACTATGACATATTTCTTGGGACACATCCAACCTTGTTTAATGGGGTTACAAAACATAAATTAGAAGTTAGGGCAATTTCCCTGATCAACACTACTTAAAAGCAAAATTCTCCTATGTATATTTGAATATGTGTTTTCATAGATATATTAAAAATAAAATTTTAAAATTTGTAAGATTAAATTTAAATCAAGAGAATGGGATCAAAAATTCAACTTAAAAACTATTACACTTGAATTCTAAATATGCTATAAGATTAAACACATAAAAAAATATCACAAAATGAAAGTCTTAATAAAAAGATGTTAATTTTTGAAAATGAAACAAATAGAATAATGACACAAGGAGGAAATATTAATATATAAAATAACTCATATCAAAAAATTTCCACTCTTAAAAATATATATATATATATATATATATATATATATATATATATATATTTCGATACTATTAATAAAAAGAGGGTTTTGAAAGGAACCCCAAAACCTTTTACAAGAGATAAGACCTAGGAACCACAACCAAAGAACACAATAAAAACCCCGGAGGTGAACCAATGAAAAAACTGAAGAGACAAGAGCAGACAAGAGGAATGAAAAAAAGGGCCGAAGAGAATCGAGGAAGTTTTACTCTTAAGCACCAAGGGAACAATCCCATATCCAACACATCACTTCAAAGGTAAGGATTCAAAATTTAAAAATTGCCAATGACTCCACAAGGCACATGTCGTGAGGAGAACCACATACCCAACGAGAGGGTGAAGGTACAACAATTATTACCAATGTCTCCAAAGGAACATGCCATAAGGAGATCCACATACCCAATGGGAGGGCGAAGGTACAATAAATAAGAGCGAAGCCAGTCACACACAAATGATACCATAAATTCCATGTACCTGCATGTTGGAAATATGAGCAAGATTTATTGTCATTGATGTCAAGAGTCAGTTTCAGTGAGTAGTGCAAGAAGAAGGATGTCAAGATATTATAAGGAAATAATATTATAATATCTCCCATTATAATATTGAAGGTGGTTAGATAAGGTCTACAGGAGAAATAAGAAGCCCCAAGAAAAATAATATTATAATATTTTATTATAATATTAAAAATCTAATGGTAAGACCTAAATTAACTAAATTAATTATAATAATTTCATTATAAATTAAATTTGTAATTTAATTTAATTAACCCTATGGTTATTAAATTAATTATAGGTTAATTTTAATAATTTTATTATTAATTAAATTATAATATAATTTAATTAACCCTAAGGTTAGGGTTATAAGGGCAAAAAAAATGTGTCGATGTCATACATTATCTCCTCCACTGACGTCAACGAATTTAAAGGCATGAGTATAAATACCAAAAGCCTAAGTGGCTTCAAACCATCTATGATTGAGTTAATTAAAATCCTAAGCAAAAAGTGTGCGCAATATTTCGACGAGCAAGAGAAGGAAGAAGTATTTCATTTGACTTATTTTGGCTGGGAGCAAAGGGTAAAAAGGAGCAAGGCTCAAAAGCCTTATCACCACATAGCCAGGTAGGCTAGTGGTAGTTGGTATTACTTTTGAAATGCAAGATGCTACGTTCGATTCACAACATGGAAGGTTTTTAGGTTTGCTTTTACACCAAATATACATCTAGGTAGCCATGACTAAAGAGCTGGAGGTGCTTCGACTTGGGATCGAATCCCGTCGGGAGCACTTTAAGAGGTACTAAAGTTTTTATTATAAATTGGTTTTTTATCCTAAGGTTGTGTGGTATAGTTTTGAGCTTAGGGAGATATAAGGTTGATAAAATTAAATGATTATTTTTGATTAATTATTTGGTGGATTGAGTTATTTAGAGTGGAGTTATAAGGTGTAATAAGAGATTTATTTTTATATGTTTTTGGTGAATGCTAATTTCAAGATAGATAAGTAAGGTGTATTTGAGTTTAATTATTTTTGTAATTGTGAAATATTTTGAGGGAGTGTTAGAGTGATATTTTTCATCTAACCTTTGAAATTGGAAAAGAGAGTAATTATGATTGAGACAGGTTTTGATGTCAATTCTTCATCAAACAAAAGTTATGTACACATATTCCTTGTGAGTGATTGTTGGATTTTGTGAATTCTAAGTTGGAGTGAAAAGGGTTGTTTGATAAAAATTGTTGAAAATAAGTGAGTTTTCATATGCTTGGACTAGGTTTTGTAAGAAAGGAGTGTTTTTTTGAGTGATTGTTTGAGTGGAGTTGATTGATCCTAGTTAGTTGGAAGTATTGAAGTGATAGTTCAAGTTTTGTGAGTCAAATTATTCTATATATGATTTGATTTGGAAGAGAGATTGGAAGTGATTGAGTGTTGTGCAAGAGTGAAACATATTGAGTCTCTAACCATTCTCTATATATTTATGTGGTTAAGAAAGAGAGTTCAAAAGTGATTGAGTATTGTTGTAAATGAGTACATATTGAGTCTCTAACTATTCTCTATATGTTTTTGTGAGTTAAACAAAATTTTGTGTGAAGCTTATTTGTGTGATTGAAGAAGTTTTGTGTGATAGATTGAGCTAAGTTTAATGAGCTTTTGTGAAATCCTGTGAGATGATTTGAGTAAGTCCTAGAGTGGAATTAAGGATAGATTTGTGTAATATTATGTGGAAGGTTACAATGAATATTTGTGATAAGATCTGTTGAGGACTTGTTGAGCAAATTGGGAATGGTTCTAGTAAGGACTTCTTGAGAATATTTGAGGAAAGTCTTAGTGAAGACTTGTTGAGAAGATTGGACAAGTTCAAGAGAGGACTTATGGATATATTAGTGTGAAATTTTGTGGAAGCTAACAATATATAATTGATACAAGACTTTGAGAAGACTTGAGAGCATATTTGTTTGATTTATTTTTTCAAACCTTGGGTTAAGGTTTGGGGAATATCTAGCAGAGTTGATTTGTGATTGAGTCAAGCTTTGCGTTAAGGCTTGAGAATAGATTTGAGAGCAAATTTTGATGCATATTTGAGGATAGGTTTGTGCCAGACCAGATATAGATATTGAGTATATTTGTTCTATACTGAAGGACTATGTTTAGTACATACCAGAGATAGAGATTGAGCATATTTGTGCTAGATCGAAGGAATATGTTTAGTTCATACTAGAGATAGAGATTGAGCATATTTTTGCTAGATCAAAGAATTGTGTTTAGTTTATATTAGAGATAGACATTGATAAAATTTTTGCTAGACCAAGGGACCATATTTAGTATAGATTTGAGATAGAGTTGAGAGCAAGCTTTGGAGATGACATAGTATAGAGGAAAATAGTATCCAATGGATAGAGATCCATTAGCCAGGATAGTGAGGATAGATATTTTGAGTGAGGGTAGGAGTATTCAGTGGATAGATATCCATAAGCCAGTTTAGTGGAGGCATCCGTTCTTCTAGAATATCACTAGCCAAAGTAGAGGGGATTGGTGTCTCTTGTGGATAAAGATCCATGAAGTTGATTAGGGGATTGGTATATCCTTTGTATAGAGGTCCATAAACATTGTAATAGAGAAAGGTTTCCCAAAATATTTGTTGAGAAAATTTTAGTAAAATATTTTCTTCGAGTAGCCCACATTGGATGAACCACGTTAAATTGGTGTCTCTATTGTGTGTGGTGATTTTGGCATTACTTTTATTACTATTTTTTATATTTCTATTGATATATTGCATAATATTGTTTGGGAAAGAAAAGTAAAAAGTGCTCTTATATTGTTCACCCCCCCTCTCAGTATAATCTTATGTTCTTCAATTGGTATCAAAGTGGGTTCCTTCGGAAGAGTTTAAAAACTTGAAGGAAAATTTCACAATAACACAGATGGATTCTAAGAGTGGATCCTCATATAATTTGACACCAATGTTTTATGGGAGAGATTACGTATTTTGAAGTATGAGAATGAAGATTCACTTGATGGCACTTGGAAATGAAATATGGGAAGCAGTTGAAAATGGATACACACCACCAGCTACTCCACCTACAGATAAATATAGTAACCTTCTACATCATTGCAATTCAAAATAATTGAATAAAATTTTAAGAGGTTTACATAAAACAGAGTTTATAAATATTATGCATTGCAAATCAGAAAAGGAAATTTGGGATAACATGCAAGGCATATATGAAGGAGATAAAAATGTCAAAAAGGCAAAGTTGCAAAATATCAAGGGAATATTTGAATACCTAAAAATGAAATATGAGGAAAACATTAGTGCTTATCTACTTCATGTAGACAAGGTTGTTAACTCCATGCAAGGACTTGGACTTGAAGTTCAATAATCTCATTTTTGTGATAAGATTTTAAGGTCACTCCAAAAAAGGTTTAGTGAAAATATTTTAGCTATATAGGAATAAAAATATATTTATCTTTTTGAAAGGGATGAATTACATGGTATTCTCACAAATTTTGAGATGAGAACAAAAGAGGAACCTGTTTCCCAAAAAGAAGCAACATTTAAAGCCACTAAGAAGACTAAGGGTAAGAAGTCATATTCAAGCAATGAGTTATCTAGTGATGAAGAAGCAAATTATGGTAGAAGGAACAAGGACTCAATAAATTATAAATTTACAAAATTAGTTAGATGTTTTAAATGTGGAGAATATGGTCACTATGCATCTGATTTTCTAGAAGCTAAAAAAATAGTGGTGATGAGAAACAAGATCGTAAGAACAGGGATGTAGGAAAGCACATGAACCAAAATAAAAATAGGGATAAATAATACAAGCAAGGAAATAAGTTCTTCCAAAGACATAAGAAGATTTTCTATGCAGACAATGCAGGTAAGTATTCAAGTGATAATGATGAAAGCTCCTCAGGTAATGAAGAAACAAGGAGAGGAGTCAATATCAAGTTTTGAAGAAGAAGAAACTTCAGAAGAAGAGAGTGTAAGAGAAAGTGAGGCTTCTAAGGATGATTTGAATGATAGAAAATTTAAAAAGGAAAGAAACAATGCACAAATGAGGAATAAATGGAATAGGAAATAACATAAGGTAGAAGAGACTAAGAGACCAATGAGATCAAGGCAAGGTAGTTTCAATGGATGATGCTTCTCATGTTATTGGTTTGGGCATAAAGCTATACAATGTAGGACACATGGAAAACAATAATATAGAAGTTTCAAAAATATGTAGTTTTTTAAGGGGTATTGCTACTCTTGTAATCAATTTGGTCATAAGGTAGTGAATTGCAGAGTTGATGACAAGAATAGATATGGCTTCACTAAGATAAATCCTAAGAAATTTGCACCTCAAAGGAATAATAACATTAAGTTTTATAAGTGCAATAGTGATGGACATACATCAAAGTGGTGTAGAGAAAAAATTTTAGAGACAAGTAGGAACAAGAATAGTCAGAGGAATCAGAAGGATCAGATGAGGAGGAAAGTGGATAAAGGTAAAGGTCAGTGCATACTGGGAATAGAAATACTCCCACCCTAGAATTAACCACCTCAAGAGGAGGTGGGAGAGGGGATAAGCTAAGAGTCTCATTCTTAGCCCCAAAACCCAAAGGTGACCCTTTGCCATTGATGAAAAAGGGGGAGATATTTGAGTTAGGGGGATCACATTCAGTCAGGGGGAGCATTTTCTGAGGGGAAGCAAAATAGAAAAAGGTAAAAGAAATGGTAAAAGGTAAATGGGTTGCCATAAATTACAAAGGGGAATAATGTTGGAAATATGAGCAATATTTGTTGTCATAGATGCCAAGAGTCAGTTTTAGTAATCAATGCAAGAGAAAGATTGCTTCTAGACCTAAGGGACATAATATCATAATATCTCCCATTATAATATTCAAGGTGTTCAGATAAGGTCTACAAGAGAAATAAGAAGGCCCAAGAAAAATAATATTATAATATTAAAGGTCTAATGGTAAGACCTAAAGTAATTAAATTAATTATAATAATTTCATTATAAATTAATTTGTAATTTAATTTAATTAACCCTATGGTTATTAAATTAATTATAAGTTTATTATAATAATTTTATTACTAATTAAATTATATTCTAATTTAATTAACCCTAAGGTTAGGGTTATAAGGGCAAAAATAATGTGTCGACATCATACATTATCTCCTTTGTCGACGTCAACTAATTTAAAGGCATAAGTATAAATACCAAAAGCCTAAGTGGATTCAAACCATCCATGATTGAATTAATAAAACTCCCAAGTAAAAAGTGTGTGCAATATTTCAATGAGTAAGAGAAGGAAGAAGTCCTTCATTTGAATTATTTTGGTAGGCAACAAAGGTTCAAAAGGAACAAGGCTCGAAAGCCTTGTCACCACCTAGCCAGGTGGGCTAGTGTCAGTTGGTAGCACTTTTTTAACGCAAGGTGCTATGTTCGATTCGTAGTAGGGGAGGTCATGAGGTTCGTTTTTGCATCGAAGATGCCAAATCATTTTTGGATTTTTGTGCCAGGGAAGAAGACAAAGTGCTATGGGCACTTTTGCCTCCTATGTGAGCACTTAGATCACACGGCTAGACAACCATAGCTAAATCATTGGAGGTGTTTCGACTTGGGATCAAATCCTGTCGGGAGCACTTTGAGAGGTACTAAATTTTTTATTATAAATTGGTTTTTACTCTTAAGGTTGTGTGGTATAGTTTTGAGCTCAGGGAGATATAAGGTTGATAAAATTAAATGATTATTTTTATTTAATTTTTTGGTGGATTGAGTTATTTAGAGTGGAGTTATAAGGTGTAATAAGAGATTTAGTTTTATATGTTTTTGATGAATGCTAATTTCAATATGGATTAATAAGGTGTATTTGAGTTTAATTATTTTTGTAATTGTGAAATATTTTGAGGGATTAATAGAGTGATATTTTATCATCTAACATTTAAAATTGGAAAAGAGAGTAATTATGATTGAGATAGGTTTTGAGGTCAATTCTTCATCAAATAAAGGTACGGGCACATATTCCTTGTGAGTGATTGTTGGATGTTATGAATGATACATTGGAGTGAAAAGGGTTGTTTGATAAGCTTTGTTGAAAATGATTGAGTGAGTGCTCATATGCTTGGACTAGGGTTTGTAAGCAAGGAGTGCTTCATTAAGTGATTTGCTGAGTGGATTTGATTGAGCCTAGTCATTTGGAAGTGTTGAAGTAATAGTTCAAGTTTTGTAAAAAAAATGTTCTATATTATGATTTGATTTGGAAGAGAGAATGAAAGTGATTGAGTGTTGTGCAAGAGTGAAACATATTGAGTCTCTAAACATTCTCTATATGTTACTATGGTTAAGCAATAGAGTTTGAAAATGATTGAGTATTGTTGTAAGTGAGTAACATATTGAGTCTCTAACCATTCTCTATATGTTTCTATGAGTCAAACAAGATTATGTGTGAAGCTTGTTTGTGTGATTGAAGAAGTTTTCTATGATAGATTGAGTTGATTTGAATAAGATTTTGTGAAATATTGTGAGCTGATTTGAGTAAGTATTAGAGTGTAATTAAAGATATATTTGTGTAATATTTTATGGAAGCTTACAATGCAGATTTATGACAAGTTCTAGTGAGGACTTGTTGAGCAGATTGGGATAAGTTCTAGTGAGGACTTGTTGAGCAGATTTGAGGAAAGTCTTGGTGAAGAATTTTTGACCATATTGGACAAGTTCAAGAGAGGATTTGTGGATAGATTAGTGTGAGCTTTTGTGGAAGCTTACAATGTAGATTTGAGATACGTCTTTGAGAAGACTTGAGAGCAGAGTTGATTGATTGATTTCTTCAAACCTTGAGTTAAGATTTGGGGCAGATATAGCAAAGTTAATTGGTGATTAATTCAAGATTTTTGTTAAGTCTTGATGATATATTTGAGGATAGATTTTGGTGCATATTTGAGGATAGTTTTGTGCTAGACCATAGACAAATATTGAGCAAATTTGTACTAGACTGAAGAATTGTGTTTAGTGTAGACCAGAGATAAATATTGAATAAATTTATGCTATACCAAAGGACTGTGTTTAGTGCAGACCAGAGACAAATATTGAGCAGATTTATGCTATACTGAAGGACTATGTTTAGTGTAGATCAGATACAGACATTGAGAAAATTTATGCTAAACTAAAGTACCGTGTTTAGTGCAGATTTGAGATAGAGTTGAGAGAAGCTTTGGAGGTGACAGAGTATAGAGGAAAACAGTCTCTGGTGGATAGAGTTCCATTAGCTAGGATAGTGAAGACATGTCTTCTGAGTGAGGGAAAAAGTCTTCAGTGGATAGATATCCTTAAGCCAATGCAATAGAGGCAAAAATCCTTATAGAATATCACCATCCAAAGTAAATGGGATTGTTGTATTCTATGAATAGATATCCATGAAATTTATTAGAGTATTGGTGTCTCCTTTGGATAGAGTTCTATAAATATTGTAATAATGAAAATTTTTCCAAAATATTTGTTGAGAAAATTATGTGAAATATTTTCTTTGTCGAGTAGCCCACATTGGGTGAACCATGTTAAATTGGTGTCTCTATTGTGTGTGGTGATTTGTACATTTATTTTATTACTATTGTTGATATTTTCATTGATATATTGCATAATATTATTTTGGAAAGAAAAGTAAAAAGTGCTCCTATGTTCACCCCTCTCTCAGTATAAGCTTGCGTTCTTCACTACAGAACACTACCATAGATCTATAAAGGTATAAAATGGTCCACCATGAATGCAACCCATGAATAAAATTATGATAGAATTTAAGGAAATTCATATTTGATGCAACTAAAGATATCCATGGATAAATCCTCTTGCCAACTAGAAAATTCCTAGGATGAAACACCCAAATTTACCAATAAATCAGCCACTGCATTACCCTCTTTAAGCATGTGCTCAAATGCCACATTATCAAAGGATAAGAAATTCCAAATCATTTCATTAATAATATTAGACACCTTCCAACCAGGTTGACAAACCATTTCAAGTATATTAATCACTAACAAAGAGTCACCATCGATTATTGCATTAAAGATACCAAGATTTTTTAAATGCAACACGCTGACAAAGGCAGCCCGTGCTTCTGTAAAAATGAAATATTATATACCGAGATAGTTTGCAAAGGCTAGAATAAGATCACCATTACTCTTAAAAATATATTAAAAAATATATCTTTTACTTTATTAAATGGCAAATGTCTTTGATATTTATTTGAAACAAACATTAATAGAAATTAAAAAAGAATTAAAAAATTAAAAAATAATGATGGATTGCAATATGTAGGTCCAAATTGAAAATAAAATTAAAGTACAAAGAATTATGCAAGGCAAAAGTTAAAAAAAAAATAGAAAAAGTCAAATAGTTTTAAAGCAACACAATAAAAAATGTGATACCGTTTTACCTTATTTGAGCAAAATAAATATATGAAATAAAATCATAAGGATAAGCAATAAGGATGAAAGTGCTCAAAATAAAAAAGTGACAAATATTTAAAAAAAATAAAAAAAAATAAAATTGTTAAGAAGAAGCAATGTCAAGCTAATACATCAAAATAAAATTTGATGAAAATAATATTTTAAAAAATATAGAGTTATAAAGAAAATTAAAAAATATTATTAAAATTTTATAGATGGTTAGTGTTGATTTTTTCTTATAGTGGAACTGGTATCGGTTATGATGGTCCAGACATATTATTTGTTTTTATTTGCCACAATATTTTATGTTGTTTGTTATGGAAGCCATTATACAATACTTTGTGCAGTCCGCCATTATAAACACCATATCGTTTTTAGTTTAAACCTTTTAAGCCATTGAAAGCACCAATAAAATTCATTTTAAACTTTTTACACAGCTAAAAACACCAAAAAAGGATAAACATTCAGTCCATCAAAACTCAAGATTTAATCCATCCCTAAGTGTTTATCCCCTTTAAGGTTTTGTTGCATCAAATTATCTACACCTCCAACCTAAATATACTATTTTAATTCAAAAATATAGATGAAAACAAGCAACCCCATCCGTGAGCACAACTAATAAGGCCAACTGGGCAATTACCGGAAAAAAAAAAATCTTGTTACTTGTGACAACCACACCCTACTGAGGAAAAAATATTTGAACATTCCCATCCACTCAACCTTAACCTTACAATCTTGATACCGTTGGTCCATCGACATCTATTTCCAGTTGGTCCACTAACATTTATATTGTCAGGGTGGCGAGGGAAACATAATTCGAACATCCCCGGATCCACTCAACCTTACAATCATGATCACAAACTAAGCTATGTCGTGGCAGATAACAATCGCTTAACTCTTATTGTAAGTACACTTATTCGTAGGCTAAGAGCTATGGATGAAGTTTGGTTGTCAAAAATTTGTATCTAGAAAATGGCAGGTCACTTTCCAAAATGGTTGTTGTTGGTTGATATTCTCAGCATGAAGGTAGTAGAAGCTCAAACTCAGGAAGCAATAAAAATGTATATTGTTTATATTATTTTATGGTAGAAACCATTGTCTTACACCAGCCTAGTGCAAGAATAGGCTATGAGAAACAAAACAGAGGGTTTATACCCTATTGCTAATCACACAGAGTACACAACATACCAACAAGGCACAAAAAAATACTAGAATTTTTGTATTAATTCAAAGGGCATCACACAACATACAATATTTGATTCTTCATGTATTCCCTCTCTCACTATAAGCTTTGGTGGTCTTCTGTCTCTCCTCTTGCTACTGCTCTATCTCATATATATACTTATTTATTATTATTATTTTTTTACTTCCTCTAGAAGCTTCTTTTTTATTTTCTCTATATTTCTATATTCTTCCTGAAACTTCTTTTTGCTTTTCTCCATAGTTCTATATTTTTCCATAAACTTCTCCTTTTAGAGCTCCTACATCATTCTCCTGGGGTAAGAAAAGTTTTAGCATGATATGCTACTCATACCAAGGCTTGATATTATTCAATTGTGTGCTCAAAATTTACCAGTTCAGCTGGTTTCATCAATGTTGCATCCTCTAATGGTATATTACTCCACTTAACCAAATATTCAAAATATTTTTTTTCTTGGTCTTCCTGTACACTCTTTTATCTATTATGTCTTTGATTGCTTCCTCTTGTTGTTTACACATCTACTGCTCCCAATGAAAATATTTAGCTTGCTCTATGTGGTCATCCTCTATAGCTATGTTTGGATAAGCATACAAATCTACAACATTGAAGATTGGAGAAATCCAATTCCATTCGACAATTCTATCTCATAAGCATTATCCTCGAATTTCTTTAGAACTCTACACGGATAAATTTTCTTTGACTTCAGCTTATTTTATTCCCCCTTCAAAAACCTTTCCTTCCTAAGGTAAGCATATGCCACATCTCCAACCTAAAAACTGACTTCACTTCTTTTCAAATCTGCATGTTGTTTGTACTTTTCAGTACTTATTTTTAGCCTCTTTCTTTCCTCGTTCTACATGTCGTGTATTGCCTCCATAAACTCCTCATCATCAACACTCCCCTTATTTAAATCTACTATATCCCTCACTTCAAAAATTCCTCTATGACTATATCCAAACACAATTTGAAATGGTGCTTTCCCGGTGCTCCTGTTTACCAAATCATTGTATGTAAACTCAACCTATGGTAATACCAAGTCCCACTATTTTATTTTTTCACTTGCAAGACACCTCAATAGATTTTCCATACTCCTATTGACAACCTCCATTTGCCCATCCATATAAGGGTGATAAGCGGAATTAAAACTTAGCTTTGTTTCCAATTTCTTCCACAATGTTCTTTAGAAGTGACTTACAAATTTAGTATCTCTATCTGAAATAATTCCTAATGGCAACCTGTGCAATCTCACTACTTGTTTGAAGAATAAATCAACTATATGTGGCATCATTATATTTTCTACAAGCCACAAAATGTACCATTTTTCTAAATCTATCAACAAAAACAAATATGGAGTCCATACCTTTTGTTTTCCTAGGTAATCCAAACACAAAATCCATACTTACAGCTTCCCATGGTTTTTCCATAATAGGTAATGGCTTGTGCAACCTTATATTTTGACTCCTTCCTTTTGCATGTTGGCATATCCTGCATCCCTGTACATATCTCTTCACATAGGTTGTCATCTTAGGCCAATAATAATCTTGACTCAGCTTAGCCAATGTTTTATCTATGTCAAAATGACCAGCAAGTCCTCTGCCATGATTTTCTTTCAATAAATTCTCCCTCATCAAAATTTTCTATATACATAGTTGCTTCCCTTTGAACAATAGTTCTTCCTGGATAAAATAATCTAATCATGGTGTCCTATCCTTTACTATAGGATTTTCACATGCTTTCCATGCCCTCATGAAATATGAATTAGTCTTATACAAATTTTTGATTGCATCAAATCCAATCACTTCTAAGCTCATTTTAGTCATCAAAAGACTCCTACTCAATGCATTAGCTACCTTATTTGACTTTTTTCTCCTATGCTTCAACATAAAAGTGAAATTTTCCATGTACTCAATCCATTTTAAATACCTTTGATTCAACTTTCCTTGGTTGTTTATATATTGTAGTTCTTGACGATTTGTGTATAAAATAAATTCTTTGGGAAAAAATTAGTGCTTCTCTTTCTTCAACCCTTCGATGATAGCATAAAAATATTAATCATATACCAAATACTTCCACTAGGATTCATTTAAATTCTTGCTAAAATAAGCTATAGGTCTGCCTTATTGAATTAAAACACCTCCAATAGTTTTACTACTTGCATCACAATCTACTTGAAATATTTTTATTAAAATCTGGTGAAGCCAATATAGACTGCTCTGTAATCATTCTCTTCAATTGTTGGAAACTTATTTTTGCTTTAGTTGTCCAAACAAATTTTTTTCCTCCCTTAAAAGTTTATGTAATAGGTGCACATACTCTATTGAATTTCTTGTAAACTTCCTATAAAAACTAGCCAAACCATGGAAACTTCTAGCTTTGAATGTACTCCTCGGTGAAGGCTAATCTCTAATCGCTTTCACATTTTTCGGATCCATTTTTAGTCCATCCTTTGATATCAAAAAATCCAAATAAACCAACTTCTCCTTCATTAAGCTACATTTTTCTAAATTTATCAATAATTTTTCCTACCTCAGCTTATCTAACACCATCCTAACATGCTCCAAATGATCCTCTTTAGTTGTGCTAAAAATAAAAATATCATCCAAATTGTACTTAATTGTTAATTTATTGATTGCTCTTGAATCCATACACATTCTCTATTTTCCATCCTTCTTTGGTGCAATTACGGTTGGTACTGCACATGGATTCAAACTCTTTCTTATAAAACCTATATCTAGCAACTTCTGTACTTGTCTCTAGATTTATTTTTTATTTTTTCATGTCAACCTGTATGTAACCTTGTTGGGTAGGCTACAACCTGGAATTAGGTCCATATGATGGCTGATCTTCCTCATAGGTGGCAATCCACTTGGAAAATATTCTGACATAACATCTACATACCTATCCAACAATTTTCTAATCTCTTTCGAATATTCTTCCTTCATTTTCTCACCCTTTACATCTATTGGTTTAGCTACCACAACCAAACACATCCCTTCATTTTCCTTTATTTGTAGAAATTCCTTTCCTGTTATCAACATTACCTTGTGTTCTTGTTCCACATCTTCCTGATTATCCTGTAATGGCTTCAACTTAATTTTTTTTTATTCCTTCCATATGGTGTAAGTATTTTATCTCCCATCATTGACAACATGCCTATCATACTGCCATGGCCTTCCAAGCAACAAGTGGTAAGCATCCATAGGCATAATATCACATAAAATTTCATCATAATAATTACCAATATTAAAACTCATAAGACATTGTTCTTTGACTACCAATTGGTACCCCTTTACACCTTGTAGGGTGTAGGATGAGGCATCCTATTTAATCCTAGCTTGGTCACCATCTCCTCAGACACAATATTATTCGTACTGTCATTGTCCATGATCACTTTGCAATATTTTCTCCCTACCTTGCATATTATTTGGAATAAGTTTCTCCTTTGTGAGGGCTCAACTTCCTTTTCTGCTGGTGGTTTCATTAAAATATACCTCATGACTAATGATTCTCCATGCTTCGGTGATGTACACTATGACCTACCTTCATGCTTCTCCTCATATGCAATATGAGCCTTGCCCTTAGGTGCTCTTTGACTAGCTATAGGTGCATTTTCAGGACACTCAAATGACCTATGCCCAACAAACTGGTTGCATCTAAAAATTTTTCCTCTAAATATTTCACCTAGCCCTTTGTTATAAGATCCTCTATTAGAAGACTCTCTTCCTCTAGCTGAATATCCACCTTTTGCACCTATATCTTGATAATGTGCATGGTTGGTTCCTTCATCTCTTGCCTAAAATTTTTGACTGTTGTCTTGCCCTCTTGTCTGGGATCTCCAACTGTCTCCCCATTGAGTTCTTCCTCTCATTAATTGACCTCTTCCTCTAGAGTTACTCTGCATATTCCTCGCTAATTTCTCCTTCATCTTCAACGCATATTGGTATGCAATTTCTATGGAATTAATGTCCGTTAAGCTGATTCCATCCTAAATTTTATACTGCAATCCATTAATGTACCTAGCCATTTTTTTTGGTTTTGAGTCATCATGACCAGCACTTATAGATAATTTTATAAAAATCCATGTAATATTGGACACTCATCACTTTTTACCTCAAATTTTATAGTTTTCGGAATAGACCCACCTGGTAATTAGTAGGCATGAACTTGACTCTCATCTTGGACACCATCATATCCCAATTTTTAATTTTATTAATTTATTTCGTTTGCCTTCAATCCTGGATGCTATTCCACCATAGCAACGCATGAACTTTCAGCCTTGAACTTGCATATTTTACTTTTTTTGTATCTTCTACTGATTCCAAGTCAAAATACGTATCCATTTCACTGATCCAGTCGATTAATTTGTTAGGGTCAATATTTCTTTCATAGCTAAGGACCTCAATACGAGGTTTACCTCCAATTTTTGGTATGGCCTGAATTAATATTTCACTAATATTATCTAATTGCTCTTCTTGGACTTCCTCAAATTCCCTCATCCCTTTCCTCTGCAACAGGTGTTCCTCTACGTTGTGTCGTCTCAATAACATCTAATTTGGCTATGACAGTTCTCATCGTTTCATTCAATTCTTCTCTTCCTAGTGCTCTTCTTCTGACTCTGCCACACTGCATCATATTGCCGCAATGTTTTCTTCTTTCAACTTCATCCGTAAGTATTTTTTTTTGTCACTTACCTAATCAATTTCTCTCACTGCCCTCACCTTGGTCTTTCTCACCCAAGTTTATTGTTTACAATTTCTTTCCGCAAGACCAACCTGACTCTAATACCAAAATGATACAAGCACAAGCTATGAGAAACAAAACAGAAAATTTATACTCTGCTCTTTCTCTATATATATAATTAATTTTTATTTTAATATTCCTTTTAAAACTTCTTTTTGTTTTTCTCTATAATTCTATATTCTTCAAAAGTTATGGAATTTTCCTTTTTATTTTTCTATATAGTTCTATATTCTTCAGAAAACTTCCCTTTTTAAAGCTCGTGCGTCACAGTGACGACCGCATCGCTGGCAGAGTCCATGTCTACAAAAGTAAATTATAGTTATAAGGATGTGGTCCATGGATTCGCCGCCCGGTTGAGCGCAGACCAGGTGGAGTATTTCCGGACGGCACCCGGGGTACTCGGAATTCATTCCGACAAGGTTTACCAGCTCCACACCACCCGGACACCCGAATTCCTGGGTCTCAACCCGAATGCCGGGCTGTGGCCGGTGTCGGAGTATGGGAACGACGTCATTGTGGGCGTGGTGGACACGGCCGTGGGAAGGACGGCATTGTGGGCGCTAGCACCATAGAACCGAAGTGGGAATGAAGATCGAACCCACGACGCTCCAGTTTGCGAAAGTTGGGGATAAGAAAACATACACCGTCGTGTTTAGCAGCAATAAGGTCCCAAGTCGCAAGGGAACAAGCTTCGCCTTCGGTTCACTCACGTGGATGGACGGAAAGCATAATGTGCGTAGCCCCGTGGTGTTTATGTGGCTTTGAGATGGAAAGATGGATTAATTGGTAACAATTGAATATTTATTAATAAATTGTTAAATTCAAATTTTTAAATAATTTTCATAATTTTTTATTTTTTTTACAAATTTAAAATTTATAAAAATATTTATTAAAAATTAACTATATTAATACAAATCTCTCCTAAATAATTTTTAAACTTTTTTATTTTTTTTTACAAACTTAAAATTTATATAAAAAATTATTAAAAACTAAATATTAGTATAAATCTCCTCCTAAAAGACAATAGGAAAATATAGTGTAGGTTCAACATCAAAAATATTTAAACAATTGATGGATTGAATCAATTAGAAGGAAGGAGGGAGAGGAGTTTCAGACCGTTAAATATAGTTTAAAAAGTTTATCTAGGGTTTAGAGTTTTATGCGGTAAAGGGAAGTTTAATTTTAATTATATATTATTTTTATTTACAATTTTTTTTTTTATAATAATTATTGTTTACATATTAGTTTTATTATAATAATATTATAAGTAAAAATACAACCAATCATAATAAAAATATAATTATAATGTATTTTATTATTATTATTTTGCAGAAGATCTTGAAAGTTTATGATAACAGAAAAAATATATGTGGTATTTTATTTTATTTATATGTTTCAAGCATTGAGGTGGGAGGTTTTAGGTTAATGTATTATCATATTTACATATGTGCTTGTGTGTCTTATGGATGAGTGTAACTTATATTTATTGAATTATATGATGTTTCAAAAATTATATATATATATATATATATATATATATATATAGTTAGTTGTAAGATATGTTGGTTTTGTAAGGCATTATATGTGCTAAATATTTAACAATATAAAATTGAACATTGAGTCAAGAGTTAATAAGTTGACATGTTAGCATATTTATTCTTTATTATATTAATATTTCTTAAAGTATTTATATACTTTGTTGGTCCTCATAACCAACAGTAAATTAAATGAGATTTAAAAAGGTTTTTTTTTGGTTAATGTGAAAAAATTCTACAACGGATGCTTAGGGTTAAGCATTTCCATCTCATCCATGACCCCTCAGAAGGACAAGAGCTAATCTTATCAATAAGGAATTAACACACACATTACGATTTGAACCTTGGACCTCCAAAATGAGAGTCATAGTCTAAAATATTACATTTGTCCCCTTGAAATATATTTTAAAAGGTTATTTAGATATTATAAATTAAATATATATTTTTAAAATTTAAAATATTAGTGTAATAAATCCCTTTAACCAAATTGGAATGAGTTAAAATAGTTAAAAATATAATTTTTAGTATTATTACAAAAGGAAGGTTTTTGAAAGGAATGCCTCAACCTTTTACATCAACTCCACCAGAGGAGATAAACCAAAAGACACAACTGTGCAAAACAACCAACCTAACTTAGTAGAAAGGACACAAGAGACAAACATAAACACAACATGGAGCCAATGCCAACACCAAAAATAAGAAGGTGGATCCACAAACCAAATAGGTAATGCATCGGTAAGATCAAAGATGATATATCTCTGGATTCTTACCCTTCTTCATATCATGCAAAATATTTCGCATAATATGAGTTACTTATTCAAAATAATCCACTGCAATATTCATTGAACCTAGGACGAAGCGTTGTTTGATTTCCGAATAATCCACTACATTGACCAATATCAGTAGGATCAGGGTTAAGGATCTTCATAACATATTTGCTTCTCTACATAGCCTTGGAAATTTTTCTAGATAATCATTTAGAACTTCTCATCAAACCCCCCTCGAAAACCTCTAGGAAAACCAAAAATACTTCCAGACCTTCTACTAATTTAAGTTTTTTTTGAGTATTTTGAGAGACTATTCCTATCTACAAACATCGAAGACTCACATCATGAAGTCTTGGATTAATGAGCCTTTCCCCAAACTCCCCTAGATGAAATATGTAATTCTTTGGTCATTTATCATATTCAATATTTCAAGGGATAGCATACAATTCTTCTCCTTCCAAAAAATTACTCAAATATTTGGACTCTAAATGAGAAATAAAAGGGATTGGAATTGGTTGAGTCTCAATGGATTTGAGAACATCCTCCACAATAACACATTTCTCTATAGCAAATTGTTCAAAAACTAGTAAGGCAAGGCCCTTATGGATGGGATTTGGGCCTTTACCACTCTGCACATCATTCATTGATTTTCTCATAGATTGGTTTAAAACTATGATATATATTTTTTCTCAATAATAATAATAATATACATATGGGAGTTGGTTACATCCACACTATTTTTAGTAACTACCAAGTGTAAGATTCAAACCATAGGGACTACTCCCAACAAGCCTATACCACCTTGTTGTTATTGACTTGGCATGATACGGACCATCGATTGCTCGAAATTCATACTGTTGTCATCGATCTAGCATGCACTAAGAGAATTTAGATCAAACTACTACCTTTGCAATAGGTATACCCCCAAGGTTTGAACCTAGGTCTCTTCTTAGTAAGTGTATAAGAGGAACCACCGATTTCTCAGAATTTATACCATTGCTATTGATTTGGCATGCACTAAGAGAATTTAAATCAAAATACTACCATTGCAATAGGTATCCCCCCAAGGTTTGAACCTAGGTCTCTTCTTGGTAAGTGTATGACCAAACAAACAATTACCAATCCACCTAGCCCTTGGGGTTAAACATTTAGGTTAGAATGAAATCTCGAGAATCTCTCTTAAGTGGCCAATAATATCATCCCATATGGGTATACCACTATATAGAGGGAAGCCACAAGATAGTTTTTTGTCCCCCTTAATATTGCAAAGGTTTAAACCGTGGATATCATACTATTATTATATTAATACTACACTAGTTTTTCTTGAAACATTATAGTAACATGACCATGATGTAATACAGGTGGGACCATTCCAATCCTTTATAATTAATATTAAAAATTTATGAAATGTGATTATATTATAAGGCATTGAACATTTTTAAATATTTGCAAATGATAGGTTGATATATTATCATCATCCTTATCTTTGATACTGACTTTGAGCATTCTAAAATTGAACTATCAAATACAAGATTAGTAGATATGGCCGATACGCAGTTTCCCTAGTGGCTAAGATGATGGTTTTTTCTTAAGTGGTCTTGTGTTCAAACCCCTTGAGGGTGGTTGTTGATGTAATTTGTAAACTTTCTCCTAAAAAAAAATATATATTATTAGATATAAGTTCACCAAAAAATGGCTATTGAAATGTAATTGTACTAAAACATATAAATCTAGTATTTTGATGACTAATAAACTAGTAAAAATAGGTGTTAAAATGGGTTCTTAGAAATAAAAATTCATGGTGGTAAATTAAAAAATTTATGGGCTAATATTTAGAACCTTATGAATATTGGAGATTTTAAGTGTTTTCCACTAAATTTCCTCATTGTGTCAATAGAGAACAATGTAATTTGCATACTAAGATATTTGTTAACTTAAGCATTGACACACATGGTTATTAATGAATTAAATAAGAGGATAATGGTTACATAGAGGAGGATATCAACTACCCTTTAATGAAGGATGATGCGGTTGGTGACTTGATGATGTATAAAATATAAGGACTAATTTTATTATGTAAATTATAATGTTCACTAGTTTTATATAAATGAAGAGGTTAAAAAACATAAAGAGAATAAAAGACTTTATGATTTCATTGTGGAAAATTTTCAAAAAAAGATAATGTAAAAGTTTCAAAAATACAAAGAGGGTGACAATCAATAGTGCACAAAGTATAACCATAAGAATGTGAATATAAATTAAAATACTGTTAGAAGAATCCAAATTATTTTTAATGAAAAATAGATCATGCATTTATGACTAAGAGCACTCAAATAACTCTTCATGAAAGGTAAATATTATTATCATGTAGATGATAAGTTTCACCAATAATGATGAAGTTGGATAACATAAAGTGAATGAGAGACTTTACATACACATAGAGAAAAAATTCCAATAAAATATAGTAGAAAATTTTTAATGATACAAAGAGAATGACTATCTATAGTGCACAAAGAATATCCATAAAAGTGTGAAGATCATTGGATATTGTTAAAATAATAAAAAAAAAATTATGAAAGAAGAATTTATGCATTTATGACTAAGAGCACTCAAATAACCCCTCATTATTGAAACTTCCAAAGAACTTAGAGAAATAAAATGAAGGAAGGATATAATCAATAACATGATTTTATAATGCAAAAATAATAGCTAAGAATTAGATCTTTATCTTAAGTGAAAAGAATCATTAAATGCAAATAGATCTATAATATCAAGTAGACTTTAAAAGATGAAGCAAATTGATTGTGATAAAAAACCACTCAATTTAGATACAATTTTGAAACCTTGGATGAGATTGCTTCAAGATAAATATGGTGATAGGGTTTCAAACATTTTGTAAAAATATCAGGAAGGAAGATACAAATGGAAAGATGTTTTTTTATGAGAATATAAGATATTGATGCTAGGAGACATTTGAGTAGAAATATAACAACCATGATTATTTTGAGAGGAGCTAAGGATAGCTTGATTTGGGAGTTGAACAACTCATGAGAATACACAACAATAAGTGGTTATAATGCACAACACCACAAAAATAATAATATCACTAGAATATGGAGATATATTTGGGATAGCCCAAGCATTCCTAAAATCAAAAAAAATGTTTCGCTAGTAGGTCATAGAAGAATTTTATCATAGCATAACCTTAAGCAAATGGGTTTTCATGGCCCCTCTAAATGTTTTTAAAAAGGAGGAGGAGAGTATAGATCATCTCTTGGAATATTGCTTAATAATCTGGAATCTATGGCAATGGATTCTTAATATATTTGGTAAATGCATGGTGATGAATAACAGAATGGACGATTGGTTAAAGCAATGGTAGAGCACTTATAAAAGTGAGGATTTACAAACAATATGGTATATATAAAAAGACATAATGCTTTGGATTGTATGTCTAGAAAGGAATAGAATAATATTTAAAGGAAAGAAAATCAGATTAGAAGTAATGAAAAGTAAGATAAGTCTAGCCATAGAGGAGTCTAAACCAACCCTATCAACTCACCCAATCCCTAATCTAGAAGAAGAGAGCCTCGATATATGGAGTCAAGTCATTAAATGAAATTATGATGTTGGGTATTATAGAAGGAAAAATAAGGTAAAGAATATAAAGTGGAAACCACCAAATGTGGAGTGGGTTAAATTGAATTTTGATGAAGCTTTTAAAGAAAATCCATGACTAGCACGAGGAGAAATAATTAGAAATAATAAAGGAGATATTTTATCTCATTACGCTTTTAATAAAATATTTAAGACAAATAATGAAGTTGAAACTTGGGTGGCTTTAGAAGGGTTAAAAATATGCAAAAAAATAAAATAGAATAGAGTATGTATGGAAGGTGATTCTCTCATGGTAATAAATGCAATTTTGAGGAAAGCAAAGGCTCCATGAAACATACAAGTAAAAATTGTGGAAATTCAAGATATTGCTAAAGAGCTTAAAGAAAACAGGTTTACACATACATTAAGTGAAGGTAACAAATGTGCAAAGTTAGCAAATAGAAGGATTTTTTTTATATGTGGAAAGGGTTTTGAAAGGGCCCCCAAATATTTTACAAAGGGAAAAATATAAGTAATATAGGATCCCAAAGATTAAATAGGAAAATCAAGAACAAGGAGGTTATCACTGAAGAAGGCAATTAAAATAGGAGACAATATCCCCTAAACCATATTAGACCCAAATGATGGTCTCCCTAAAACTGTTTCTAGACAAACACAAACCTAGAAGATAGTCTTCATGAAATTGTCTCTAAACTGATGCAACACTAGAAAGGTGGTTTTCCTGAGGAAACAGAAAACAACTGCACAAATAATTTTTTTGAAAGGAACCACCAAGGGGTTACACATGATAGTTTAGACAAATAGAGCAGTAAAGAAGGCCAAAAATATAAAACATAAACATCCACATTCCTTCTCAAATATAAAAAAGAAATAAAGTTCACACTCAAGGGAGCTTTTCATATTCAAATAAATTTGAATCATGAGCTTCCCACTCGAAAGGATCACAATAAAATATAGAAAATATTTCCCACTAAGGGAAACTGACTCCTATAACTTAAACAAGGAGAGAGGTTTTGTACCAAGGAAACCCTACACCAACTAGCTAGTTAGATGAATTGAGACAACAAAAAACAAGTAGCTGGAAATGAAGAACACAAGCTTATACTGAGAGGGGGGTGAACAGTATAAGATAAAACTTTTCTCTTTTCCTTCCAAAGCAATAACTTCAAATAATATCAATGCAAAAATGAAATAATGCACAAATCACCATACACAAGAGATAAATATTTTATATGGAAACTCCTTATTAGGAGAAAACCACGAAAAGTATTGATTTTATATTTCTTCAATAAATTTTGTGGGCACCAACCCATAGGAGACACCAATCCCTTATACAAGTTTATGGACACCAATCCAAAGGAGGCACCAATCCCCTATACAAGTTCATGGATACCAATTCATAGAAGATACCAATCCCCTTGCTCAAGTTCGTGGACACAAATCCATAGGAGACATTGATTCACTTTCTCAATTTCATTGACACCAATTCATAGGAGACACCAATACCCTTGCTCAAGTATCCTTCAAAACCTGCTCAAATCTACTTTAAAACCTGCTTACAAAACCTGCTCAAATCTTCTTCAAAACCTACTTACAAAACCTGATTAAATCTTCTCCAAAAACTACTCACAAAAAATACTCAAATATAGTGTAGTATCTTATCATTAACTCTGCTCAAAATTTCTCTAGAATATTATCATTAAAGCCATCAAGAATATCACCTTTATCTCTCCAAAATTTAGCAACTCAATTTTTCTTATATCTCCTTTTCAAACTTTTAAACTGATTCCTTATGTCTTCCAACTTTTATAAAGTTCAATAATAATTTGTACCTCTTTAATATGGCATGCACAAAATGACCTCACCTCCGCCGCTTGGCACCTGCAAAATATCTATTCCACACTTCAAGTTCTACATCTTCTATTCAAGTCAACTGTGGCTCAACTTTTGAATTCTTCATATGTCGTAGGAATACCATGTACTCATCCTCTGGAATAAGAAATTCTGAATATCACCCTTGCATCTCTGTAATGGTTCTGGAAGATGAAGAATATTATTTAATGACACTCTATATTTTCACCTTTGATGTTTTAAAATTCACCCTTGAGAAAGAAGGATCTTTGCCTCTCGCTTGGATCTATTCTAGCTACGTCAATCTGAAAGATGCACCTTATCTTTGTTGTTATTTTTTTGGTTTTGTATACCACACATTGAATATCAGTAAAACATCATTTTCCATCCTTTTGTGCACAACCCTCAATAACTTTCATGAAATATCTTCGACAAATCTTCAAGTCAATATCTTTGGCAGTTTAAGTTGTGCGCATCTCCTTTGTATGCAATGGTTTCTTCATTTGCTTGTAGCATACAATTTTATGGCTGATAATGGCTTTTTCTCCTATAATATCTTACAAAGTTCACAATCTCATTGTTTGTTCTACAATGCTCGTCCTCTTTGAAGACTATTGAACTACACTTTCCTTGAATCTTAATCTCTAACAGTGATGTTTTGTGGATTCTAGCAAGCACTCTTACTATCAAAAAATGGTAACGTCTAGTTGGGTTGGCTATCATCTAAAATGGCTCCAATACAACATTTCAAACATCATCTATCATTTACCAATAGGCTTTCTAATTTTATTATGTGAGCGAATGCTTATAGAATTCAACTATAATTAGTTGCACTTCTCAATCGGTCACCCTGTGAACTCTACACACACGTCTCACATTGATTATAGCACCAATCAATGTGGGGTCCTACTTCTTCCTCAAATGCTCACACAACAAAGAGCATCTACCTTGAATTATGTGATCTAGGCAAAAGCAGACCCAAACCTTGTCTTCTCTAAAAATGTTTCTATGCCCTATGAACGAGAAACCTCTCCCACCACCAAACAAATCCTTGAAACTTCTTAATCTTTGATTTTTCTCTTATCCATCGTAGAACACCAGAAAATAAAGTGGGGAGGACTTATTTTTGTACAATAGCACTACTTTTTTTGTGGTCGAGCTCAACCCTTGAAACTTGCCATTATCTCTCAAACTGGTTTTTTATTCACCGCATTGTGAGATAGCCTCGTATGCTCCCTTTTATCAAAAATGTTCGAGCGGATACACACCTTGAAATGAAATTCAAACATTTATTTATATGCAAACCTTTGCAATATTCAAACTTTATGCCCAAGGAGGTTGACCCACACTTTAATATTTAAAACTACTTTTTAATTATTATATTTAAATCTAATATTTAAATATTATAATATTTAAATCTAATATTTAAATATTATAATATTTAAATATTTTAAACCTTCACTTAACTTTATAATTGCCTCGAATAATTCACCCATGCATGCCATCGTTTGCCAACAAAATACATTTAAGGCACCTTGATCCCATACATTTGGAGGCACCTTGATCCTAACGGTGCCTTGCTCCTTTGACATCAATGACAACTCAATATTTCATCCTTGAAGATATTTTTGCCTTTGAAATTAACATTCCATCCTTGCATCAACATTTCATTCTTGAAGATATTTCATCCTTTGACATCAATGACAACTCAATATTTCTAACAATATCCCCCTTTGTCATTGATGGCAACCCTACAAAGAAAATGTCCTTTACTAAAACAGGATCACAAACTTCTCCCCTTGAAAAGCTACTCCCTTTTACTAAAAACTCCCCTCCTTTGACATCAATGGCAAAGGCTCCTTGGGGTTGTAAGATAAGACACTTGACAATGTCCCCTTCTTGTTTTTTTTTTCTTTGAGACTTAAATTATGATATGGGAGTAAAACTCCCAAATAACTATGCTCTTTTTCTTGTTCCATTTTCTTTCTCCAAAATTTGGAGGTCATATTCATTTGAACGGATTGGCTATTCTCCTTCTTGTTTGACTTCAAAAATTTAGAGAACATTGTTCTACACCATCTAGTTGTATGCCCAAAATTGTTACATTTGTAACAAATGATATTGTAGTCCATGAGAGGTGCAAATGAATTGAAATTCCTCCTTGTGAAGAAAAAATCATTCATAGCACAGACCCTGCAATTTATATCTTTATGAAGAAATTGGTTATATAAGAAACAATGACCATGGAAAAATATTGAAACATGTCTAATTGCCTTGGAGGATATTGATCCATGGTTCTCTCATTTTTGTTTCTATAATGGAATTTGTTCCTTGATGATACTTTGTTTTCATCCTCCTTGATCTTTCCACTTCTCAAAACATTAGCATATGTTTTAGGCTCTTCTTCATTTTTTTTTTGATGCCTCTATTCCTTTTGAGCTTAGTTCCTCCTTTTATTTCTTTCGATCTTCTTCAAACCCAAGTCTAGTATTTATAACTAAATATCTTTGTCTTTTGATAATGTCAAACACAAATTTTAAGCTTTTCTCAAACTCATGTAGCTTATAATTATATTTTTCAACTTCCTTCGTTAGAGAGACAACCTCATGTTCCATTTTTTCACATTCCAACTCTTTTTCCTTTAACTTCTTAGCCATACCTTCTTCAATTTGCATTACCTCTTTGATTTTAACTTTCAATTCAATGATTTCTTGCAACAACTTTACCTTTGTCTTCTCATCCTCTTGTACTTGAGCCTTCAATACTGAGTTCTTCTTTCTAATCCTATTCAAATCTTCAAGAGCAACAAAAAGTTCCTCGTTTATGTCAAGCATGGCTTCTTCTTCATTTTCTGAATCTTTCTCTTCTTCTTTATCTTTGATAATAGAAGCATCTTCTTTCTCTTCTATGGCCAAAAATATGATTTCTTCTCTTTCACTATTAGAGAGGCTTTCATCATTACTACTAGAGGAATTGATTGATTCATCAACATAGAAAATCTTCTTTTGTCTTTTAAAAATATTCTTCTCATACTTGCTTTGACCATACATATTTTTCTTTTTATGATAAACTTTTCTTTCTTTCTTTTTTTCTCATATTCATTTTCTTATTCATTGCTACTACTTATAGCTTGTGGAAAATTAGATGCATAGTAACCAAGGTTACCATAATTAATACATTTCACAGAATGCATACCTTTGTGTTTTCTTGGACCCTTCTTATTCCTTTGCAAAAAAGTCAGCTTCTTCTCCGCTACTTGATTCTTCACTTGATTTTGATTCCTTATTATTTTTCTTCTTTGAAGCTTTAAATGTTGATTCCCATTTGGATGTTTTATCTTTTTATGTCCTCATCTCATAGGTTATGTGAATTCCATGTATCTTTTCCATGCTTAAGGTTTTAAGATCCTTCATCTCTTCTATTACTGAAATCTTTCCATCAAACCTCATGGGAAGTGGTCCTAAGATTTTTTGAACAATCTTAGAGTCTTCAATAATTTCTCCAAGTCCATGAATGGTGTTGAAAACCTCATAAACTCAGAGTAGATACTTAGCAATATCGTTTTCATATTTCATCTTAAAATTTTCAAACTTTCTCCTATGGGTTTGATTTTTTACCATTTTCACCTTATCATATCCTTCATATGTTATTTGTAACTTGTCCCATATTTATTTTGTTGAAATGAATTGTATGAATTTCACAAAATCAGTTTCACTTAACCCACTTAATATTGCATTCATTACCTTGGAATTATTTTCATATGGTTTTTTACCATCTCTATCCATGGGAGGCGTTGTAGGTGGTGTGAACCCATCCTAAACAGATTTCCAAATATCATAGCCATATTCCATCAAATAAGTCCACATCCTTATGCTCTAGAAAGCATAGTTAGTTTCATCAAAAAATGGAGCCTTGTTTGAAAAAAAATATTTTTGACCAGCCGTGTGTGTTCTTGTAAGATCTTCCTTCAAGTTGTTAGGCTATTACAAAGGAACCCATTCTGATACCAATTGAAGAACACGAGCTTATACTAAGAGGGGGGTGAACAGTATAAGATAAAACTTTTCTATTTTCTTTCCAAAGCAATAACTTCAAATAATATTAATGTATTAATGAAACAATGCACAAATCACCATACACATAAGAGTCAAATATTTTATATGGAAAATCCTTCTTGGGAGAAAACTACAGAAAAATATTTCTTATATATTTATTCAATAAATTTTATGGGCACAAACCCACATGATACACCAATCCCCTATACAAGTTTATGGAAACTAATCCACAGGAGACACCAATCCCCTATACAAGTTTGTGGATAGCAATCCATAGTAGATATCAATCCCCTTCCTCAAGTTTGTGGACACAAATACATAGGAGACACCAACCCCCTTTCTCAATTTCATGTACATCAATCCGTAGGATACACCAATCCCCTTGCTCATGTTTCCTCCAAAACCTGCTCATAAAATCTCCTCAAATCTACTTCAAAACCCGCTTACAAAACCTACTCAAATCTAATTCAAAATATACTTAAATCTACTTCAAAACCTACTCACAAACACTACTCAAATCTGCTCTAGTATCTTATCATTAACTCTACTCATATTTGCTCTAGAATATTATCATTAAAGTCATCAAGAATATCACCTTTATCTCTCAAAAATCTAGCAACTCAATTTTTCTAATATCTCCTTTTCAAACTTTTAAATTGATTATTTATGTCTTCAAATTTTTATTAAGTTCAATACTAATTTGTACCTCTTTAATATGGCGTGTGCAAAATGACCTCACGTCCACCGCTTGGCACCTGTAAAATATCTACTTCACGCTTCAAGTTCTACATATTCTATTCAAGTCAACCGTGGCTCAACTTTTGCATTCCTCATATGTTGTAGGAATACCATGTATTCATCCTATGGAATAAGAACTCATGAATATCACCCTTGAATCTCTGTAATGGTTCTCATAGATGAAGAATATTGCTTATCGAAACTCTACCTTTTCACCTTTGAAGTTTGAGAATTCACCCTTAAGAAAGAAGGATATTTACCTCTCGGTTAGGTCTTGTCTAGATGCACCGATCTGAAAGACGTCCCTTATCTTCACTGTTATTTTTTTGGTTCTATATACCACACACTGAATATCACTCTAACATCATTTTCTATCCTTCTGTGCATAACCCTCAATGACTTTCATGAAATATCTTTGGTAGCCCTTGAATTCAATATCTTCGATGGCCCAAGTTGTGTGCATCTTCTTTGTGTGCATTTTTTTCTTCTAACATCTTCTAAAATTTGCAATCTCACTATTTGCTCTACGATGCTCATCCTCTTTGGAGATTATTCAACTACACTTTCCTTGACTCTTAATCTCTAACAATGATGTTTCATGGCTTCCAACAAGCACTTTAATTGTCAACGAATGGTAACAAGTAGTTGGGTTGGCTAGCATATAAAATGGCTCCAATGCAATGTTTCAAACATCATATGTATTTTACTAATAGGCTTTCTACTTTTCTTGTGTGAGTGAATTTTTATGGACTTCAACTATAATCAGCTGCACTCCTCAACTAGCTGTCCTGTTAACTATCCACACACATCTCACATCGATTGCAGTGTCAATCAGCACAGGGCCCTATTGCTTCCTCAACTGCTTACACAACAATGAGCGTCTGCCTTGAATTATATGATCTAGAAAAAACACACCTAAACCTTATCCTCTCTATGGATTTTTCTACACCCTACAAACCAAAAACCTCTCCCAACATCGAATGAATCCCTACAGCTTCTTAATCTTTGATTTTTCTCTTATCCATCATAGCACGCTAGCAACTCAAGTGGGGATGACTTATTTTTGTATAGTAGTGCCATTGTATTTTCCACATGATCTCAACCATTGAAACTCACCATTATCACTCAAACCAATTTTTTATTCACTGTTCTATGAGATAGCCTCATCTGCTCCCTTTTATCGAAGATGTTCAAGAAAATACACACTTGAAATGAAATTCAAACATTTATTTATATGTAAACCTTTGCAATATTCAAACTTTATGCCCAAGGAGGTCGGCCCACACTTTAATATTTAAAACCACTTTTATATTATAATATTTAAATATTTTAAACCTTCAATTAACTTTATAATTGCCTCAAATATTTCACCCATGCATGCCATCGATTGGCAGCAAAATACATTTAAGGTGCCTTGATCCCATACATTTTAGGTGCCTTGATTCCATACATTTGAGGCACCTTGATCCCATACATTTGGAGGTGCATTGATCCCATACATTTGGATGTGCCTTAATCCCATACATCTGGAGATACCTTGATCCCGTAGATTTGCAGGCACCTTGATCCCGACAGTGCCTTGCTCCTTTGAAATCAATGACAACTCAATATTTCATCCTTGAAGATATTTTTTCCTTTGACATCAACATTTCATCCTTGCATCAACATTTCATCCTTGAAGATATTTCTTCCTTTGACATCAATGACAACTCAATATTTCTAAAAATAAAGGGAGTAGAAAGCAAATATAACTTTGGGAAGAAGTGGACCGTAAACACCACTAGCCAACGGGCCTCTTCAAGTAACTAACAAAGAAACCTAACCCTGAACCCTCCTCTACAACCAGCATGAAAGCACTACATCTTGCGCAAGACCTCAAAAGCTACAAAGAAAAGATTTTAGAGGAACAAGATCTTCTTCAAAAGATGAAGAAATCCCAACAGACCAAGGGCAAGCCTTGGAAGGCAACATTGAAACCTCCCACTATAGTCATCAATAAAGCATGAGGTATCCCCTTGATGAGACCAAACAAAATTACAAAGAAAGGTTCACTGAAACTTCCACACCATCAACCACTGGATCAAAGTTATCAAACTGAAGGTGTCTCTAAACCCCCATCTGTGGGAAACAAAAAATCCCTATTTCCTAAGACCCCAAAGAGCCACAAAGGAATAGATTCATCAAAAAACCTCACAAGTAGACAACAAGGTCGCACAACCCTATCCGATGTTCCCATCGATCCATATGTAGCCACTGTCTAAGGGAAATTAATGCTATACTTGCAAAAGTATAGGTGCCAAAAAATATGAACAAATACAATGTCCAACGAAAATTGTCCCCAAGGGCTAGGTGGATTGGTAAGACTTTGGGGCACTTACCAAGAGGATACCTAGGTTCAAAACTTAGGGGCATGCCCAATAAGGGCAAATGTAGTAGTCTGAATTGAGTCCGCTAAGTGTGCGCTAGCTTGACGACGATGATACCAACTCGGAGCCACCGGGGGTCCCCTCACTTCGGGTTGCGTTTACCGAGGAGAGACAAGGGTTATAGAGTCAACTTCAATGTTTTGATGTGTTCAGAGGTAGAAACCTTGGGGAAAATGTGTAACCCTATGCCTAGTTGTTAAAGATGAAAGGATGTTATCGATTCACATAAAAAAATTAAAATGTTGAAGGAGCAGAAACCTCAAGGAGAATGTGTGATCTTGTACCCAGTTGTTAAAGATGAAAGAATTTTACCAATTCACATATTAAAAAAAAAATCCCAATTGTTAAAGATGAAAGGATTTTACCGATTCACATATAAAATAAAAAACCCAGTTGTTAAAGATGAAAGGATTCATCGATTCACATATAAACAAAATAAAAATTTCGAAGGAGCAAAAACCTCGAAGAAAATATATGCCCTATGCTTAGTTTTTAAAGATGAAGGAAAATTAAAAATGTCAAAGAAGTAGAAACCTCAGAGACAATGCCTGCCTTGTGCTTAGTTGTTAAATATGAATTAAATATGAATTAGTTGTTATAAAAAATAAAAATATCGAAGAAGCAGAAACCTTGGAGAGAATGTCTATCCCGTGCCTACTTGTTAAAGATGAATTAGTTCTCAAAGATGAAGGAAAAGATGAAAAGGAAAATATGAATTAATTCTTAAAGACCAAGGAGAAGGATTCCAAGAAAATGTCTACCCCGTGCTTAGTTGTTAAAGATAAAGGAAAATTAAAAATGTCTGCTCTATGCTTAGTTGTTAAAGATAAAGGAAAATTAAAAATGTCTGCTCTATGCTTAGTTGTTAAAGATGAAGGAAAATTAAAAATGTCGAAGGAGTAGAAACCTCATAGAGAATGTTTACCCGTGCTCTATGCTTAGTTGTTAAAGATGAAGGAAAATTAAAAATGTCGAAGGAGTAGAAACCTCATAGAGAATGTTTACCCCGTGATGAATTAGTTGTTATAAAAAATAAAAATATCCAGGGATCAAAAACCTTGGAAAGAATGTCTATCCCAAACCTTGGAAAGAATGTTTATCCCATATCTAGTTGTTAAGGATGAATTAATTCTCAAAGATAAGAAAAGATGAATTAATTCGGAGAAAAGTTGAATTAATTCTTAAAGACGAAGGAGAAGGATGTCTATCCCATATCTAGTTGTTAAGGATGAATTAGTTGTTATAAAAAATAAAAATATCCAGGGATCAAAAACCTTGGAAAGAATGTCTATCCCAAACCTTGGAAAGAATGTTTATCCCATATCTAGTTGTTAAGGATGAATTAATTCTCAAAGATAAGAAAAGATGAATTAATTCTCAAAGATAAGAAAAGATGAATTAATTCGGAGAAAAGTTGAATTAATTCTTAAAGACGAAGGAGAAGGATGTCTATCCCATATCTAGTTGTTAAGGATGAATTAATTCTCAAAGATAAGAAAAGATGAATTAATTCGGAGAAAAGTTGAATTAATTCTTAAAGACGAAGGAGAAGGATTCGAAGAAAATGTCTAATTGTAAACGATCGATTCACTTCGCAAGTACATCCTGCCACATGCCGGAAACACCGATTCACTTCTCAAGTACCTACTACAAGACACCCAGACGTAGCCACTTCACAAGTGCATCCTGCCACATGCCGGTTCATACAAACACCGATCCACATGGCACATGGACAAACACCAAGCCCCGAAGGTAGTCAAACTGAAGCCAGCTCAAGCTAGCTATTTTTTCTGGCGTGCCAATGTCCTTTTAAAAAATCCTTAAATCTCTCATAGCAACAATGTGGGATATTAATAATGGGTCGCGTATCTTGCGAAAATAGCCTCACCTAGGACGCTAGGAATGTGGGATTTCAGTTGTGGCGACTCAAACTCGGGACGCTCGACCCCACGTAACAAAAACCCGAGGCTTCGGTGGTGGCGGGGACGAGGAGGCTCGTCAACGCAAGTTCATAGATGAAAATTTGCTGCAACCATTTTTTTATTTGAGCCAACTTAGCGCGTCGGTGGGCCCACAGAGTGTGACGTCCTGCCGTTTCTTTTAGCCTATATTTTTTTATTTAATGACCTCGCTGTAACGTGGTATCCACCTTTGGATCCCTCTTAAGCCGAGTGAATGAAGGTTGTCACTCCGTTGGTGTGAACACTAGTGGAGGCCATCACTGCAAACGTTTCTTCTCATAGATCTGCTACGATATGGTGCACCCACGGTCTCATGGATCCCTCACTTAGGCATGTGAGACTCATCAGACCATTGCTACAATTTTTAGTTGCGACAGAGTCTGCCGTGTGTTTTGAGTATCCGAGAAGGAGAAACAGACCACGATCCTCCATTGAAATGGCTGCCTAGTGGATGCATGGTTGAATTCATTCGCGGATCGGTGAACGCCTATGAATTAAAGCGAGACTCTTTTAATGCGGATGCGGAAATGTCTCAGGCTTATCTGGCAGATGGCCCAGTTTCTCATATGTCAAATGCAATCTGCTCTTGCTAGGAAAATCGCCTTTGGGTTCTCTCTAGTGTGCCACTCACCTAGTGTTGTCCATCCTCCTAACCGCACTCAGGATGCAGAATGGGACGGAGTCTCTGCACACAATATTCTGTGAGCAAGCCAAACTGCATGATGTGTCCCAAAATACAGTCTTGACTGAATACTCCCCAAACGTCGTGAGGTGCCCAAAACAGACTAATACATGCAAAGATGCATCCTCGGCACTCACACCAACGAGGAGCCCAATTTCCTGATGTTGGCAGAGGTCTAGCTTCCTGTAGTGACACTGAGGACAGCCTCGGGGGTTTCGAAAATCCCATGCACAAGGTAAAAGTAGTTCAGCAGGTTAATCATGAAGGAGAAGTTAATAGAGTTTGGTACATGCCACATAATCCCTGCATTATCGCAAATAAGACAGTCAGTTCTAGGGCTTGGATATACGGTCACAAGTTCTATGGTTTGGTTTTACAGTTAAAACAAAAGGAGTGAGGAGATCAGGGTTCCAATTCTTTATCGATGCAATTGAAAGTTATAGTGACAACAAGTAAAAAGATTTGAACCCATAAAAAAGCGTTGAAAATTGTAACATGTTACCGATTCTTCTAAAATAAAAATTAATATTATAAATTTTCTTCGTTTTTATTTCTGTTTTTAAAATACAATTAAGTATTATCCTAAAATTTCAACAAACTCTTTAAATTTTATTAGAATAAATGACATATTTTATAATCATAGACTAGCATCATAGTTATTGGAAGGATCATCCTCTTTTGACATTCTAATTTTATTATAATTATAAATAATAATCTTATTTCCTTTGTCAATGTTTTCTATCTATTATTTATTTTAAATGTAAATAAAACTTCCATCTTATATTAATTGGAAGGTATTTCAACTTTATTTATAACCTTAAAAATGTGATAATAGAATTTGTTGAGTTTGTCACTCTAAACCTAACTTTAAATTTTAAAATTGCATGATTCTTTTGTTAAATATTTATTATAAATTTAACAAAATTTACTAGAAATAATTTATTATTATATGGAACATAAATTAACAAATAGTTAAAATTTATATAAATAAGATATAAGATAAAAATTAATATTATAAATTTTCTTAATTTTTATTTCAATCATAAATATTTAATGGTTTTAAAATATAATTAAGTGTTATCCTAAAATTTAAACAATCCCTTTAACTTTTAGTAAAATAAATGGTATGATTTATAATCATAACTAGCATCATAGTTTTTGGAAGGATCATCCTCTTTGACATTCTTATTTTATTATTATTATAAATAATAATCTTATTTCCTTTATCAATGTCTTCTATCTATTATTTATTTTAAATGTAAATAAAACTTCCATAGGTATTTCAACTTTATTTATAACTTTAAAATGTGATATGATAATAGAATTTGTTGAAATTTTGTCACGCTAAACCTAACTTCAAATTTTAAAATTGCATGACTCTTTTGTTAAATATTTATTATAAATTGAACAAAGTTTACCAGAAATAATTTATTATTATCATTATAATATGGAACATAAATTAACAAATAGTTAAAATTAATATAAATAAAATAAAACACGTATAAGATAAAAATTAATGATTATGAATTTTCTTAATTTTTATTTCAATCATAAATACTTGATGTTTTTAAAATACAATTAAATGGTATGCTAAAATTTAAACAATCCTTTTAATTAAACTAAATATTTTATTTTTTTTCAATGGGTTTACACATGTTTTTATATGAGGTCATGGTATCCTCGTATTGAGGGGTTTGAACCTTGGGCCTCTCAAAGAGAAGCCAAATCCTTTACCACTTTAGTAAGATTGCAACTATAACTATTTTTCCAATGAGTTTACACATTATTTTATGAGGGGTTATAATCTCCTCATACTCAATGGGGTTTGAACCTTGGACATCTTAAAGAGAGGCCAAAGCTTTTACCACTACAGTAAGCTTGTAGCTACAACAGTAAATATTTTAATTTAATTAGATATTATTAAATATATTTATAACAATATAAACTTTATATTTTGATATTAATATAATTGTTAACATTAATTAGTAATTTAAATTTATAAATAATTCCATTTGTTCACAACATAAAAAATAGTATTTGATTTAAACCTTTGATAAGAAATCTAAAATTTGATATATTTTAAAAATTATATATAGAAATATTGAAGCTTCTTGAATTTTAATTTGTGATCCTAGTTGGGAGTGAGGGCAAGCTGAAATCTTGTGCAAGTTAGAGTAAGCTTCACTTTTTCTTGTTTTATAAAGTAAGCAATTGTCATAGGTGCAAGTAGAAAAAAAGTATGATTAAGGAGCAAGCACTACTTCTTATTTCAAATGGAAATGAACAACATCTCTCATTCTAATCAAGCATTCAAAAGTGATATTAAAGTAAGCAATAACTAATAAATATGTGAAAGAAGTGGGGGTTCTCTTTATATTGATTAATCTGTCAAATATAAGGTTAGAAAATATCCCCTTGAGGGCTCTCAATTGATACAATTTAATTACAATATTGAAGGATCCAATCCTTTCATAAAACTATGGTATGCTTTCAGTATATTCCTCGCACTCATGATTGAAGCATGGTTTTTTGTTACCACTATGATGAGCTATTAATATTTGAATCTTCAGCTAATTTCTCATGTGCTGTAATACCTATACCTACACATAAGAAATTGAAATTGTTTAATAACATGTACATATTAAAATAAAATCAATGAAATACATGCAACAATAGATACAAAGAGTGTAATAGAGAATGTAAAACTACTCTAAATGATATAAACAATTAGCATGATGTATATTATCTAATTTTGAAATGATTTGTGCAAAAATTGAAATGAAATTATGAGCAGAATATATGGCCATCCCTGGGTGGGACAATTAGGACTGTCATTACAAAAACCCTAATTGAAGGTCCAAAAATACTCCAAACATTACCAAATTCAAGTATGATGCATATAAAATACTCTAAAAATGATATACACTAAAACTAATTCCAAATTATATGCCAATTCATGGCCATCCTTGGATGGGCCAATTAGGACTATTAACCATCCTAGTTGGGGAAGACCACCAAATACAGTGGTTTTTACCACCAAATACTCTAGCATCTGGTCTAGAATACTCCTAGGTGTGTTGTCATAAAATTTTGTAATTTGATTCACAAGAATTGATGGGTTTTGGAAGGGATGTATGTATTTAGGTATTCCTTGAAAAATCCTTTGATTAATGAATATTACAAGGATAAATACGAGGGCAAAATGTGACAATGAATCTTGGTAGCACTTCATGGTGAATACTTGCAAAGACCTCTCTTTGAAATTGAGTGGAATCACTCCAATTTATATCCCAAGAGGGACATAGGGTCAAATGAGCAAGTTGGGGTATTCAAGACAGGTACCGCCACTTTTTCAAAGCCCTTGCCATGCATTGGTTGGAAGAGACCTCCAATTTGGGCCACTAATTTACATTTTTTGATGGCCTAGACAATATTCCAATCTATCATAAGTCATTAGGTGGAATAAATGGTAGAAATTGATTGTTATTTATCTCGCCCTTGAATTTTTGAGGGGTCTAGACCATGTCCATCCAACCTAGGGATAATTGCTTATGTCCATCCCTTTGTGAGACAACCATGAACTGTGGTCATCCTCGAGTGGTACAACCATGGATACATGGCCCAAAAATTCCCAAAAGTGGGTTAAACCTTCCCAAAAGTGGTTAGAACCCCTAATTGACCCCTAAGGGTTTCCAAATGGGACCATATGGTATTGATAATAGTGGCATCATCACAATATTATTTTATTTACATGATTTTAGTATCTACAAATACCTCTTTTTGAGATGCGTCGTGTGAAACATGACATGGAGAAAAAATAGATGATTAAATCATAAATTAATTAAGATTTTTTAGTAACCTAAACAAATTTAGATGCCTCTATTATGGAAAGAGCATACATTATTGGAATCCTTGCTTTTGACATAATTGAAATATTTTTGTATACCATTCAACCACACTGCAATGGTATTCTTAGGGGCTTAGGGTTACTTGGTCTTGGTTCCTTATTTTAAATATTTTGGGATACATATCCCGAGGCTTCAAGTATACCAAGAATTTGTTTTGAATTTATACTAAGTTATTTGCCCTAGTGTGGGCTTGAAATTTGTCATTGACAATGATTCTTTTGAATGTATGCAAGTTACACTTTTGAGTGTTTGAGTGTTGATTTTGATTACGAATTCGTTATCACCTCCTTAAGTGATGATTCGATGAGGGCATGACCAATTATTAAAGTGACAAGTTGCTTGACCCATATGACTAGATTGGGATTACCTTCTATTTTACCCATTGTAAGATTTATCAATTTTATGAGGATTTTAATGGTTTTGTTGATATTTCATGGTAGAATAGAACTAGATATATCATTCCCATAGAGTTATATAACCACAATGGACTTATTTGTGATTTAATTAGATAATTTTTTAATTAATCCATGAATTATTTGGGTACAATCTTAATCCATTGTGAATTTTATCAATTTTGACCTATTTTTAGTGGTTTTTAGGACATTTTCTTTGCTTTTTTTCATGTGTTTGTGGGATTTTGTGGTGTCCATCCTAGGGTGGGGTGGCTGAAAATTTTATGGTCATCCTATGATGGGATATTCGGACAATTTTCTGGCCATACCACCCTAGGACGACCATGCTCATTCTAGGCCTTTTTAAGCGTAAAATTGGCCAAAATAGCTCATTTGCACACTTCTAACTTGGAAAACTAAGAGGTGAGAAGTAGGAGATTATTATTTCAAATTGGAGCACTAATGAGACTATCCCACAATCACCATGATCCAACCTCATAACTCAACGAGGGATGGAGTCGATGCGAGATGGGTAAGGGTTGAATTTGCTCCTATTCTTTAATGAATTTGGAAATATAATTATTTGTACATTTTACAAAAAAGCACACTAAATATTCGTTAAAGAACCTCAATAGTGCTAATATATAAGAATTTGCGCTTTATTTGTAGTTTATGTGTAATTTTATTCCATTTTTTGTGTTTTATGTTGTTTTATGACTATTTTTGGGGGCCATACCTGGGTGGGACAGATGCTAATCTGGGGACTAGCCTCAGGTGGGGCTGCCATGAATTTTGGAAAAAAGGTCCCTTTTTTGAACTATTTTTGCCAATTTTGGGTAATTTTGATGCATTTTTGCTGAATTTTGGTCAAGAGTTGGTATCAATTTATAACTCATTTTTAGAATACCAAGGACTTATTTATAGAGGATTTTTGGACATGAATTTATGCCATTGGTCTCAAGCAAGTGAAATTATTAGAGCCAATATGCGGAGATAGAGCCTACCTGATAGCTTTGATAGATTTGTGGGACTCTCACACCAACACCTTTCACTTACCAACTAGGGATATGACAGTGATGTTAGAGGACATCTATTAGATTTTGTGCATTATAATAGAGGGGCATGCGATTGTATCTACTAATCAAGATATTAGAGATATGATTTTGTGAAGATAGTTTAGAGAGGATTGGCATGAGGTAATATGAGACTTGCATAGCAGAGGCATATTAGTGGAGCTATGGTATGAGGTAGAGTTTTTGTCTACAAGACACACCTTACTAATGATGCTTATCTCCAACATGTTGCTACTAGACTTGTATAGAGCTAGGTTCCCTTGTAACCTTTTGGAGTTAGCATTTTCATTGGTGGAGTGCACCATAGAGAGGCCATTAGTGATGGCTTAGGTTATGATGTTGCTGGCATAGCTTTATGATGAGTTGTACGAGATATGTTATCATGGGTAGAAGGAATTGGGATACAACTTTATACTATAGGTGTGGGGATGGTTTGGATCGACCACGAGGACTACCTTGGGCAACGTAGGCCCAACTCATGGATGTGGATATAGGCTATGGGATCCTATGGTAGTGAGACTAGAAGAGGGGTTAGATCCAACCCTATGTAGGTATGATTGATCATTATGCATAGTCATTTGCATGGATTAGGGAAGAGGAGATGGCTTGGAGACCATACAAGGATTATCCAACATGTCCTAAGTTTGAGGTACAACTTTGCTGAGTGAGGTGAGGGTGATGGTCAGTTGGTCAACATGGGACCGAGTGAGAGTATTTTACATATGATTGAGTGTTGTGGAATTTTGGTCTATGCTAGAGGTTTCCTAGTGAGCCATTGATCTACCAACACCATGGTGACAAGAGGACACTTGACCTATATTTGAGGTAGTGGGAGGGGAGGTAGATCTCGTAGAGGATGTCATTGAGCTAGATGATGTAAGTACTAGAATAGAATATGAATCCTAATGGGTTACACACCAGTGGTGGGGTGAGGTGCCTCTAGGATGTGGTATGTCTGTAGTGACATGGGAGGCTCATGAGATGCTCCAAATGAGGGACATGATGAGGCTCTAAATGAGGAACTAGACTTGGGTGAGTGACATGTGCATCACTACATAGATGATGAGAGGATAGATATCCAAGATATGGAGGATCTATAGGATGACTATGCTAAGGATTATTTTGATGAGCAGGGAGTGCAGGTACAATTGGTAGCATATGATGCTACCATTGTTGAGCTATAATATGAGTTGATCAGGTGTAGATAGGAGTGGAGGGAGTATGCATAGGAGAGAAATCTCCTACAAATAGAAGTGCAGACTGTATAGGCAAATATTGATAGACATATAATAGAGTTAGCTACTCTTTAGTCATAGGTTGGAGTAATAATTTTTAGCCATGGGGGATCTAGTAATGGTTATATGGACTGGCTATGGGAGGAGGTGACACAACTCCATATCATACTGAGTGAGTACCAAGCACATCACCAAGATGACACCTCCTAGACACAATATTTGGAGGATGAGATAGCACACCTTAGAGGGAAATTACCAACTCGCTCTTCTGCTAGTGGGTCCTATTAGAGTAGGAGGAGTGGTATAGGGCAGTCATCAACTAGGATGAGGGCACCTATCTCTATGAGGAGAGCATATAGGACCAGGGGGGAATATTTGGAATCTCTAAATGAGGTCCAATTGAGGGTGGGGGTGAGAGTCATGGTGCCAGTCCTACGTGACCATGTATTTTGAGACTTTATGGTTATTTTTGGGTTTTTAGCAGTGTAAGGTCTGAGGACCCACTTGATTGTAGCCTACAAGAAGTTACTAGATTATGATGTATATTTTTATCCCATACATACATACATACATACATACATACATACATACATACATACATACATACATACACACACACATACACACACATATATATTTATATATATATATGAGTTTTTATGTTGTCATCATGTGTTTCCTTCTTTATTAGATGTATGCAATGTTTATGTTTGCTTTATTGATTCTTATATGGATGTTTATAATGGATGCATGTATTGCAATATGATGTGATTTGATGATATGTGTATGAGCATATGCAAAATAAAATAGATGATTTGTTAATATCTATGATAAATTATGAATACTATTTGACACACTAAATACTAGCACCATAGTACAAAATTGATCTATTCATTTTAATGTTATCATCAGACTATGTAATGGATTGTGAAAATGTAAAATAATAAACATGTGATAAAATGGTATGTAATGAATAAATAGTAAGATGTTATAGCATGTCCTTGAATTTTTCAGGAGACTCAAACACTCTAGTGATTTATTCAAAAGTTGTATAGTAACTTTGCAAGACTTTTTGGTAAGGTATATATCTACTAGGATGAACAAGATATTCAATATCCCTGTGTGTGCATGTGAGTTCATTTTTATGCTATCACATAAAGTTACCCCAGTTCCAAACAAAATTGATGCATCCCATATTTACAGAAGATCACCATATGAGTATCATTATCTAAATTTTTGTATGTAGTTGGATTAGACCACTAGGCAATACAAGCTACCAAAAGCTAGCTCATCCGCATGCAAACATTGGTTTATAAAAAAGTAGGTCGCTAATGTGATAGACATATCATAATGCATAAATATATCACCATTTCCAAGAAGGCTTGATGCCACCCAAGCTATAATGAGTATCACCTTATTATTTTCAAATGCTGAGAATTCTAGGGATTCATGTTCAATACTCCTTTCTTTTATTTTATTTTTGAATTCCTCTATGGATTTGCTCTTCTTTTTTTTTTTGTGAGCAAGGGATTTTTGTAGTGGTAAGAACCTCTGTTTATTTTTATTTTTGCTTTTACTAGTGGTGAAAACCACTATTTATTTTGACGATTATTTTATGTGGTAACAACCACTGCTTATTTTTCTCTTTGGATATTTGCCCCAATTTGGCATGAAGTAAGGGATTTTGATTATTTTGGGTAAGTAGGAGCTTGTCCTTTTGTCAATCCTTAGCATTTTTGAACCATTCACACAAGGGTATGAGCAAGATAAAATTTTTGCTTAGGGTAACACATACCACTTTGTAGGTTTATTAGTATGAACATGTGTTTGGTATTATGACGTATACGAGATAAAATTAAAGTAGAACTCTATCTTCTAGAAATCATGTTAGATTTCTATAAAATTTGAAAAGAAAACTAGAGATGGTTGAGTGACCAAAAACCCTAAAATATGCCTTATAACCAATGGCCTAGGTGAAGGAAAACAAACACAAATATGAAATGTGGGAAATGCATATGGAAATGATAAGTGTGATGTACATAGGTGTGAATAATAACTCTTGATAAAGGTGATTTTGAAGTATACCTAGTGTACAGATCTGGTGCTAGACATGTATGAACCATTTATAAAATATAAAATGCAATGATGGATATGTCTAATGCAAGTGATAGTATAATACAATGATATGAAATGCAATGCAATGTAATATTTTTGTATTTTTGATATGTTAATGATGTTTTTGTATTTTGATAAATATATATATATATATATATATATATACATGTGACCAATGGGCTTAGTGGATGTCATTAGGGCATTTTGGGTGACCAAAGGGTTTACAGATACCTTTGCGACTTTTTGGGTGATGAAAGGATTTTGTAGGCATCTTTGGAGATTTTTGTGTGACCAAAGAATTTATAGATACGTTTGGGGTATTTTGGGTGACCAAAGGATTTGTAGGTACCTTTGGAGATTTTTGGGTGACCAAAGGGTTTATAGATACCTTTGGGTCTTTTTGGGTGACCAAAGGGTTTTGTAGGCACCTTTGGAGCATTTTGGGTGACCAAATGGTTTTGTACGCACCTTTAGAGATTTTTGGGTGACCAAAGGGTTTATAGATGCCTTTAGAGCATTTTGGGGGACCAAAGGGTTTTTTAGATACCTTTGGGGCTTTTTGGGTGACCAAAGGGTTTTGTAGGCATCTTTACAGCTTTTTGGGTGACAAAAGGGTTTATAGATACATTTGGAGTTTTTTGGGTGACCAAAGGGTTTTGTAGGTGTCTTTGGAGCTTTTAAGGGTGACCAAAGGATTTTGTAGGTGCCTTTGGCAATTTTAAGGGTGACCAAAGGATTTGTATGCACCTTTGGAGCTTTTTAGGTGACCAAAGGGTTTATATATACCTTTGGATATTTTTGGATGACCAAAGGGTTTATAGATACCTTTGGAGATTTTTGGGTGACCAAAGAGTTTATAGATATATTTGGAGCATTTTTGGTGGCCAAAGGGTTTATGGACACCTTTGGAGTGTTTTTGTGAAGGCGTAATACTTTAAACATGAAAAGGTCATAGGTGAAGGATGTTCAAGGATTTGGGCTCCTCACATCCTTCAATAGAAGCTAGGTGATAAGTTCCAGGTCCAATATAACTAGTGATAATGTAAGGACCTATCTAGTTTATCACAAATTTTTCTTGCATATGGGGTGGCAAATTAGAAAATTTTTGGTTTTGTTTTAGAACAAGGTCACTACCTTGAAAGTCTTTAGGATGAACTTTCATGTTATAGACTCTCTTAAGTTGTTCTTGATAAACACATAGGTGCTCAAGAGTATTAACTTGTCATTAATCAAGCAAATTTAGCTGGTCTAAGAGAGTCAACCATACGGTGTCATCATCAATGAACTCTTGCATGGATATGTGCAGCGATGGAATTTCCAACTCTAAAGGCATAATGGTCTCATCACCATATACTAGTAAAAATAAAGTTGCCCCTGTGGATGTTCGAATACTAGTGTGGTAGGTCCAGATGGCAAGAGGTAATTGATTATGCCAATATTTATGATTATCCTTAACAATTTTATTTAAGATTGCAATTACTATTTTGTTTTATGCCTAAGCTTTCCCATTGGCTTATGAATAATAGGGCATAGAAAAGTTGTGTTCAATATTATATTTAGTTGTTAAAGCATGCACATCCTCATTCTTAAAAGGTGGCCCATTATATAAACTTATTTTTAATGGGATACCGAAATTACAAATGATATTATGTAGAATGAAATCTGTAATGAAAGGTCTAGTCATAGTGGTAAGGTAAATTTATTCTACCCTTTGTATGAAATACTCGATAGTTGTAATGATGAACATATGACAACCTAAGGAAGATGATATGATTAAATCAAACCCCCATTACAAAAATGGCCAAATTGATTGAATCGGTTGTAAGGCCTAAGAAGGTACGTGTGTCAAATTAACATGGTGTTGACACTTGATGCACTTATTAACATAAGTGCAGCAATATTGCTCTAAATTTAGCCAATAATAGCCCATGCAAAGAATGCACTTTGCAATGACCATACCACTGAAATGGCCATCACATATATTATCATGTGCTTGGGTGATTGCCCAAATTGGCTCTTGATGATTGAAGCAATGAAGGAGGATTTCCTAATAGCTTTGATGATATAATATTTATCTAAGTAACACATATTTTGCTAATTTTTGCTCAAATGTGTCTTTGATAACCTGTGATGATCCATAAGGGATATTACCAAGATTTAGGTAATATTTTAGTTGGATGGACCAATATGGCTTTGAAGAAGCCTCAATTGCATGAATTTATTGATCCTTTTGAATTTTATATCTCATTAATGCTAATTGGGAGAGAACTTGTAAATATAGCATTGTTCCAGTATCAAAAGGAGTTTGTGGAAATAAAGTCCCCCAAGAAACATTATTCAAGCAATTGTGAATTTGAGATAATCATGCATGAGAAGGCTCAATTTGAATCATATGGACTTATGGTATGGAGTGAAGCTCTTCACGATTAGTTATATATTGTAATAACCTTTTGAATTTATTGGTTGTGATATCATTAGATGGGTTCTACAGGATTAAAGACCCTAAGGATACCATTGTATCCGCAAAATGGTTAGATGAACAAGGGAGTGCCTCAATATCATACCATTCAAATTTTGCCATAATTTTATCCATAAGGGCTATGTAGGCTTTCAATATTAGGCATCTACATTGGAATATTCTCTTGAATTGATTCGCTATGAGCAAAGAATCACCAAAAATGTTGATCTTGGTTATTTTCATAGCGATTGTCGTTTGAAGGCATATGACAAGAGCTTCATACTTGGCATTATTATTGGTGCATGGAAAATCAAGTTTGAATGACATGGGTATTGGAGCCCCTTGTGGTGTGAAAATACAATTTCCTGTGCCACCCCCTTACTTGCACTTAGAGCCATAAAAAAATAGAGTTATGTCAGCATTTGCTTTAGGCTCTTCAGGATCGGGTGATTCTGACACCTGAAAGAATCCATCATCAGGAAGCTCTATGATAAGAGGCTAGTCATCCTAAATGGGAGCATTTACAATTTGATTAGCTATGACCTGACCTTTAATTAATTTTTGTTTGATAAATTTGAGGTCAAATTCTATCAATAACATAATCCATTTCATCATGCAACTATTATGGTAAGTTTGAACCATCATGTATCATAATGGATTCTATTTGAATACTACATACATGGTATTATTGAGCATATAATGGTGCAATTTTTTAGTGGTGAAAATCACTACTAAGCAAAGCTTCTCAACGTATGCATAATTTATTTTATAACTGACTAGGGTGTAGCTAATATAGTATGTAGCCTATTCTTTGTGCAATTCATTCTTTTGGACAAACATGGTGCCCAACGCAAGATCAATGACTGAGATGTATAGATAGAAAAACACTCATAGTCTTGAAGGATCCAATTCTAGTGGTGAAGCCAGATATTATTTAATCTCATCAAATATGACTTGAAACTTATCATCCCACTTAAATGTGACCCCTTGTGTAACAATATTTTCATAGGTTGACACTTATCTGATAATTATGCTATGAATCACTTGATGGATGCGACCTTTCCTTGTAGACTACATAGCTACTCGATAGTAGTGGGGGGAGGTATTTATAGGATTACCTTGAATTTATTTGGATAAACTTCTATGCCTTGTTTAGAGATTATGAATCCTAAGAGGTTTTCAAATGTGATACCGAATATTCATTTCTTAGGATTTAGTCTAACATTGTGTTCAATAATGCAATATAGAACTTTGTGTGATACATCAATGTGCTCATGGTAGAGTAAAGACTTAGACAATAAGGCATCTATGTAATCTTCCAAAATTTAGGTATGTAGTCATGGAAGATATAATTCATAGCTCGCTGGTAGGTAGCACCAATGTTTTTGAGGTCGAAAGGCATGACCTTATAACAAAATATCCCCCAAGGCATTGAGAATACCATTTTGAATTCATCTTCTATATTAATGGAAATTTGATTATATTCAAAGAAATTGTCGATTAGGGATAACATCCCGTGACCTACTGTGGCATCCACTAGTGCATCAATATTTGGCAAAGGGAATTCATCCTTAGGACTCGCTTTATTTAGATCTCAAAAATTAGTGCAAATGCAAATCCTTCCATCAAGTTTATTGAAAGGTACCATATTGGAAACCCATGGTGGATAACAAACTGATATAATGAAGTTTGCATATAACATGTTTTGCAATTCATATTTCACCATTAAGGATACTATTAGATGCATTTTGCATAGCTTTTTCTTAATTGGTTTTGCATTTGGGTCAATCATAAGATTATGTGTGAATAAATTTGGATCTACTCTTGGCATATCTTTACAAGACAACACAAAAGCTTTCTTCTTCTCTTTTAGTAGTTTTATGTAATCAACTTGCTTAGTAGGGGATAAGACTTACCCTAACTTGATGAATTGGAGATTATCAGGATCTATGCCAATATCCCTATCAATTGTTGCCTCAATTGACATATGAGATCCCTATTTCAACTAATGTTGAGTAGGGACCAAATGTATGTCATCAGCTAGGTTTACGTCATCAATTAGAAACTCATGCTTAACCTCAACATTAAAAGCTATTTTTAGTAGATCTTGGAAAAAAATTAAATAGTTATAATATTTTATCGTAAGACCATACTCTAATGGATATGGGGGAGAATCTCCTTGATCAAATTCAATTACCTCAAGTTTGAGGTGCAATGGATTTGATGGATTATTCAGATCATGCAATGGTGTAGGAAGGTCTATGGAAATCATATTGATATATGGATGATCTCCATTGGATGGGTGATTAAGTATATTGATAGGAGATTGTATTAGGTCTCATGGGGGTGGTTACAATGGAGGTGGAATGATTAGGAGTGGTTGATGTGAATATGATGAGCTTACTCTTTGAGTGGCAAAATTTATCGCTAGATGGGATGTTGCACTATGAACATACCTGATAGAATTCTTCTTCATCATCCAATGCGATGACCTACTCAAATTCCTCATTTGAAATAGGGTAGTTTATGGGTGCTACACCATAATCCAATTCATCATCTGTTTTCCATTCTTGAGTATGACCTTGATCATCTTCCTCATTATCATATGGAAGGGTATGTGAAACTTCACCTTCTTCAATGGATTGGGTGAAATAGTGAGATATCCCATGATCTATAATGTTTATGGAAAAATAATCTTGCAAATATTTGATATGATTAGGATTAGTGTAGGGATCATGGGTAAGCTTATCCCTATAGTTCAAACCTAGGCATTCTAAACACTCTATAATGGCATTGAGAGGCACAGGCTTGTTGTGTACTAAACTAGATTTATCATATGGTAATTGATATTGCAATTGGCAAGGAACACGAGCACCTTGTTCATATAAGCCCAAACAATAGCCATGCCAATGGCAGTAATAGATATATCATAAGGCATAGTCGAGATTATAAATGTAATTGATGTCCTCAGAGAAAGGTTCTTCATCCTCTTCTTGCTAAGGATATGGTTATGTTCCATATTCAATACCTCCATATATGAAATTCATTTGATTGGGAGGTATACCTAGAGGTACAATGGTACCTATGGTAAGACAAGGTCATCCCATATTTTATACTGTCTCAATGGTTGGAACAATTGTGATGTTCCTCACTAGGTATTCTCCTAAACCTGTATTAGCCAAATGAACTATGACTTGGGATGGTGAATATGGAGGGGATAAAAGTGAGGTTTGAGATGACTCAACGCTTACCTCATGAGATGGTTCCTCATCTACTAGACTAGGAATCTCTTCCATGGAAATGGTGGAGATTATGGGACGTATATCATCGATTGACCTCTTCAACATGTTCCTCTATGAAGGATTGGACGATGATGAAGGTATTTTTGAAGGTGCAAATTATGATACCGGTATCGAAGAATATGGTAATGGAGTAACGGAAGGTGATGGTTAGGGAATTGTTTTTAATTTATTTTTATTTGTGGAAAAAATCCCAAAAGGGATGCCACTTTTGGGTAAGACCCAATGAGGCAAGGGTATCCATTCTACCAAAAACACCTGGGACTCGGACCTGGACTACCACATTTGACACACTAAAGGAGCAAACAAACACACAAAACCAATTTAAAAATAAGTAAAAAAAACAAAAATAATAAAATAAAATTAAAAACATGCTCCTTGAGTGTGTCAAAAACAAAAGCACAACCAAATACGCACAATAAGATAAAAGAAACCACAGCATAAACCTCATATAAAAACATAAGAACCACATAAAAAAACATAAACAAGACAAAAAAAATAGAACACTACAAAGACATAACCCAAAAAAACAAGAAAAATAAACACAAAAAAAAACCTAAAAAATTAAAAAAATAAAAATAAAAATAATAATAAAAAAAAACCAACAACAGACAATAAACAAAAACAAAAAACATAGGAAACACTCACACATAAAAATATGAAATAACACAAACAAAGAGAAACCAAGAACAAGAATGAAAAAAACACAAGAACAATAACAAAAAACATTAAAAAAAAAACAAAAAACAACAAAAACACATGAACAAAAAAAAACAACACAAAGAACACAAAAACAAAAAAAACAAAAGAACTCACCCACCTTGAAAAACTAAACAATAAGAACAAAAAAGAAAAAAGAAAAAAAATTGAACATAACAATGAGCTATATAGACCAGAAGAATATTAAGGCAAGAATCAACAGAGGAAACAAAACAAATAATAGAATGAGCTAGGGAACTAAAAAAAAACTGAATGAACCAAAGAGAAGCGAAAAAAAAAGCAAGAAGAAACTAGTCACCTTCAGAACTGGAGCCATCCAAAGAAATGATAGAAAGAAGAGCTTTCCTAATTTGAGAATCCCACCATATAGGAGGGTGACCATAACAAGTAAGATCACCTTTTTCCAAATCCTAATTAGCTAAAGCATCAACACTCTTGTTTTGATCTCTGACCACATGATTGTAATCAAATTTCAAAAATCCCATATGGATTAATTGAATCTTCTCAATAATTATTTTTATTCTCCAATATACCTTATGATTCTTAGGAGTATTCAAGAGATTAATCATAAGTTGAGAGTCAGACTCAATTAAAACCTTTTCCTATACAACCTTAGTAGCTTCCTAAAGGTCTGTGAGGATACCATACCCCTCAACAAGGTTATTGGAAAGAATACCCAAATTCTCAACAAAAGTGAAAACCAGGGAGCCATATGAAAGTCTACCAATTCCTCCCACACTATATTTTCCAAGGTTCCCTCTAGAGGCTCCATCGGTATTGAATTTTCCAAAATCCTTAGGAGGTTGCCAATTTCTAGTACTATCCATATTACTAATACTCGCATTCCCTTTAAGATGATTTCCCTTAGAATAATTAATCTTCAATCTTTGCATCACTTGATCACATCTTTGGTGGCATTTTTGGGGGTGATTAAGGAGTTTATGGACTGATTCAACTAAGTTGGCTATGGTGTTTTTCCAAATATAGTGAATATCATTCTTATCTTGATTAAAAATTTAGCTATTCCTTTCATTCCAAATATTCCAAAGAAGAATGGTAGAACCCATCCAAAATATCTGCCTAATAAAATGATCAACACCCTCTTGATTAGGCCAATCCCTCCAAAGTTGTTCAAAAGTAAAAAAAATGGACGACTGTAACCCAAGTAAAGTGGCCATTCTCCTCCATAGCCCAGAGGCTAAATTACACTAAATAAAAATATGGTTGATATTTTCTACATTCTCTTCACACATTTCACATCTAAAAGGGCCATGACAACCATGCTTCATAAGTTGCTCACCGGTAAGCACCCTACGATGCAATAAAAACCAATTAAAGAACCACACCTTAGGCCAGAGCTTTTGATCCCACAATCAAGAAAATATGTTAGAAGAATGGTTGGGATTATTATGGCATAAGGTAAAATAACCTTGAGCAACTGAATACTCACCCTTAGTGATGTAGATCTCGTTACACTAGCAACACCAAACAAATGATACACATGTATTTTTCCTTTGAACCAGTCAGAGAATCCAACCTTTCATTACTTTCATGCCAAAAAATAAGGATACAAGAGAAGAAGCCCCTTTTACAATTTCAAAAATCCCTCAAATACCCTATTTTCCCTTTTTCCCACCTAAAACCATTCAAATTGAAATTTGAATTTTGGGGGCAACTTTTCGAGGTCATAACTTCGCACTCGTTGACCCGATTGACTATTACAACATGTTTTCGAAAATGGCATGAAACGAGCTAAGCAAGGCAGACCTTGGCCCTTAGCTCTTTGTGCCAAGGCTCACATCTAGCCAAAAATCCTCAAATTTGACCTCTAAGACCTTCAAAAATCTCTTGCAAGTTAAACTAGTTTTACTAGTTTTACAAATAAAAAATAAAAAAAAAAATACAATTTTTTTTTGTCCAGGTGATGCAAGATCACTCTTACACCACTGGATGCTCTTGCATCACTTAGTAGTGTTGTTCCATACAAAACAATATTTTTCATGGGACCAAGAGAGGGATCTCATATGAAGGATGCCTTGGATATCTTATCTTTGCCTTTCTAGGATTTGAATAGGCCAGTCCTCAATAGGGATCCAATATCTACCAACCTTTGAATTACCAGTATGGTATCGATAGTGATTAGCCACCTTTATCCAATTAGCTCGGTGAAGCTCCTCCATCCAAGGCCTTCAATCGGGAAACTGAGTTATCAAAGGCTAGTGACCATCCCAAGAATCTATCCAAAAATTTACCTATTGACCATTATGAATGATCCAAAATATATTTTTATTTATCAAATCCTCACCAGTATTAAGAACTGCTAACATGGGAGAACCTTTTGTAGGAAGTTGATAGCGAATAAGGTCTTCAGGAATTTTGTTCTTAGCATATTTAGCACGAATATTATTGGCCCAAAGAGCATTTGGGTTATGCAACATCCTCCAATATAATTTAGTAGCTAAAGATTTGTTGTTATTAATAGAATACCGGAATCCTAACCCCCCTTCACTCTTGGGAAGACATAAAGTATCCCATTTCACCAAGGCCCATTTTATTTTTTCCTTAGTACCACTCCAAAGGAAACGATGACTGATTTGATCCAATTCTTGAATAACATCCTTTGGGATATTAAAAATGGAAGAAACATAAATAGGAATAGCTTGAAGGACTGATTTTACCAAGGTGATTCTACCCCCAGAAGAAATCCACTTGTTGGTCCACTTTCCAATTTTATTCTTGACTTTGTCCAACAACCAATTCCAATATTTATTTTTCTACCTTTGAATATTTATGGGAATACCTAAATAAGTTATTGGAAGAGAGTTATTCTTATATATTAACTTATCAAAGATCATGGATTCTTGTCTAGCAGAGCAGTGAAAGAAAATAACTTTAGATTTGTCTTCATTGATCAACTTCCCGATAGCCTTAGAAAAACAACTAATGATTTGCTTAATATTAGAATCTTCCTTAACTGTAACTTTACCTAAAATAGTAGATTCATCCACAAATTGAATATGAGAAATAGGTCTAGATCCATGAGCAACGGTAACTCCCTCAAGGGTTTTGTTTTCCCTATTTTTGGTTATAGTCCTACCCAAGCATTCAACAAGAATGATGAATAAATAAGGGGATAGCGGGTCACCTTTCCTAATACCTCTAGAATATGGGAATGACTGAGAAGGCCTACCATTTATAATAACTAATTAGGAAACTAAAGAGATACATCCCATAATCCAATCCATCCAATACTTAGAGAAACCAAATTGCCTCAAACTTTGATAAGGAAGTGCCAATCCACTCTGTCATAAGCTTTGAATAAGTCTAACCGAATGAACATGGAAGGAGAATTTTACATATCCATGGAATGGATGGCTTCCTGAGAAAGAACTATCTCATATACTATTTGATTTCCTTCCACATAACCCCCTTGCTCTGGGGAAATAATCTTATGCAAAAGAGACTTCAACCTTTATGCCATGATTTTAGTAATGATTTTGAGAAGAACATTACATAAAGCAATAGGTCTAAAATCTGAGATATGATCAAGCTCTTGAGATTTTGGAACAAGAGTAATATAATTTTTATGTATAAACTTCAAATTTTCTTTGGATTTCCTGGCTTCTGCCACCACCTATAATAAATTAACATGAAGGATATCCTAGAAATATTGGTAGAACTCAATGGGAAACCATAAGGAACTGGGGTTTTCCATTTGTGCATCTTAAAAACTACTTGTTGAAGCTCATTGATAGTAACAACAACAGTCAAAATAGAGTTCTCCTCAAACGTGATAAGAGAAGGGATTTATTGAATAACATTTTGTTGTGAAGCTAAGTTAAGAGGAGTAGCAGCAAAAATATTGGAAAAGTAATCAACAACAATAGAGTTCATGCCATCCCAAGTATAAACAACATCTCCAAAATCTGATTTTAAGGAAGAAATAAAGTTGTGAGATATTTGAGCTAGAAGAGATTTTTGGAAAAAAATTGTGTTTCGATCTCCTTCTTTGAGCCATTGATTTCTAGATTTTTTCTTCCATACGATTTCTTCTCTTTTTTCCCATTCCTCTAACTAAGTTGTGAGTTTAATTTCATCTGCACTTCTCTTCTCTGTGAGGCCATCTAAATAGATTTTCTTATTAAAATTTTCAATATGAGCAATAACTTCATGTTTTTTTTTATAAACATCCCCAAACTCTTTCCAGTTCCAAGTCTTGATTTTGTATTTAATGTATTGTAGTCTTTTGGCAAAACAAAACATCTTAGTCCCATGCCTAGGTTTACCTTCCTTCCACCATTGTTGTACATGAGGTCTAAAGGAAATGTCTCTAAGCCACATTAATTGAAAATGAAAAGGAGAGAAACTCACATTGATTTTCCACATTTCCACCATGACCGGCCAATGATCCGAACCAACATTATTAAGAGTCTTAACTTTAGGAATGTAACCATGGATTAAGAAATTTTTAGAGAGCAAAAACCTATCCAATCTCTCCATTATATAATCTAAGCCTTGCCTTCTGTTAGACCAAGTCATAAGGCCATTATCTAGTTGGATATCCATAAGATGGATGTTTGTAATATATTCGCTCATGAGGTTAGTGCTTTTGTCCAAATTTCTATTTTCCCCCATTTTCTAATCCATAGAGACGATGGTATTGAAATATCCTCCGATAAAGATCCAAAATTTAGGAAAATGAGATATAATATGAGTAATATCCTTCCACTACCTTCTTTTTTCCTCCAAAAAATTTGAAGCATAAACAGTAATGCTGAGCATAATCTTGTTGCAATGTCTACTTTGAATAGCTATAGCCAAAAAAACTCAACTACCAACCATATGGTGAATAACTACCTCTTTTGGGTCCTAAAGACAAGCAATGCCACCCGAAGTCCCTTGGGAACTGAGGGAAAACACTTTTCCATCTGGCCAAATTTTACTGGCAATTGAGTCCATATCCTCCATTGACATCTTTGTTTCTTGAAGGAAAACAAGATGCAGATGATTTATCTGAATCATTATTCTAATTTAATTTTGTTTTGAAAGACTCCCTTTGATTCCTCTAATATTCCAAGTGATGATCTTAATTAATACCAAGGCTAAAAAATTTGGGAAGGGCATTAATATTACCTTCCTCTACAAGCTTTTCACCTTCTTTTACCATATGATATTGATTGGTCTTGCAACTTGATTTTTTATTAGAATCCATCTTCAATTTTTGTTTCCCTGTTTCTTGACTTATTCCAATTGAATATGATATGACTTCTAACCTTGAAGAATGCTCGTACATAGGCAAAATTTTACTAGCTGGTTCAATAGAGTCTATATTGGGACCTACGTTATTTGAAGTTTTTACATTTGATAGATTGTTTTTCTTTTATAAATTTTCTCCTTTTTTTCTATTGAAGACCTTTGATTTGTTGGTTTGTGTCTAAGTTCTTCCCTTCATATTTAAATTGTGTTTCTAAGATTTCAGTTTCCATTATTTCCTCTTCCTCACTTGGGACATCATTTGTGGAAAGGATTTCAAACATATTAGCAGATGACTTTTATTGATCCTTCATAACTAGATTTTTGTGAGTGTTCTTCTTCTTAGGTATTTGGAAACCTGCTGAGTTTATATCTTCTTTCTTTTGATCAAGAATTTTATTTGGGCAATCACTAGCCAAATGACCATATTCATGGAAAATTCTACAATGAAAAGGAATATTATCATAGTCCACTACTTGCTCCCAAGTGTTTTCCAAAAATTGTAATGTGATATTTTTAGGTAGGGGTTTGTCAAAATCCATTAAAACACAAATCCGAGCATAAATAATATGTTCAAAATTTTGAGTACAATTGGCAATCATCATAAAAGTTTCTAAAGAGTTTCCAATTGAAGAAAAAAGAGTAGGATTCTAAAATTCAAAAGGGAGGCAAAAGAGTCTAACCCACACGAGAGCTATAAAAGGCATCTCTTCTTCGGATTTAAATTTAGTATGCCAGGGCTTCATGAAAAGCCCTGCCCTTCCAAAAACCCAAGGACCCCCTTGAAAAATTTTCTCTCTATATTCATTATTAGAAAAAAAAACAAGAAAATTGGATAAATAGAGATTTGTAACTCACCTTTAGTTTTTCAACTTTTTGCAACCCAAAATTTGAAAGCAGATAGACTCGGACGAAAACCCACAAACCGAAAAATTAGTCCTCTTTTTTCCAAATATTCAATGTCAGTCTGAATGTTACCCATATGAAGCTTAACAATAGAAGTTCCATCAGCTACTTTAAGACATCCTGACTCTATTTTCATAGGATCAATATTAGGCATTATTAGAGGTTTATGGGAAGCCCTAAGATTGATATTAGCATTGGGTTGAGGCTATCCACCATGAAGGGAATTCCTAAAATTCATTTTTAGGACTAAGTCTTTGAAATTATTACCCTTAACAAGGGTTTTCATAGTAGAATTATTTGGTGGGTGCACCTTAGCACCAGATTCACTTGAGATATGAGCCATTTTTTGATCAACTGCTTGAAACATGTTTTGTGATCTCTTTAATCCTTGCCCTAGATGTCGTGGAAAGGTATGGGTTTCACTTTTCTTTTGTGCAGCAAATTGGAAGTCGTTGTTACTCAATTTCACAGTATATATGTTGAAAGAAAATTTTATTTTGTGTAGAAAATTGGAAGCCGTTGTCACTCAATTTCATAGTATGGCTACTTGCACTCAACCCAGATGAAACCCTTATATAGTTTCTAGCCCAATATCTCATTCACACATAGGGATGCACTAGGATATGTGTTCCTCCAAATAATATAAAAATTTGTGGAGACATTCTAGGATTTTTTAGGCATCTACCCTCAAAATTTCAACTAAATCCAAGTCCATATGAGTGAGATATGGCCAAAACAAGTTTGGAATTTTGGGTAGTCCTACAAAAAACGTCTCAAAGCCAACACTCTATCATGTGTCATGTGTAAAAAAAATTTAGGTTAGGGAATTGGATCTTGAATAGATTTATACAATTGGAAATCCACATGATTTTATGGTAAAGTTGAATCAAGTATCTATTGCACCAAGTTTCAGTATTTGAAGAGCTTAAGGTCTATAGAGATAATGTGTACTTGCCCTTCATAAGTATACTTTAGAAATTGGTGAGCTATGGAGGGTACACACTTAATTTCCATAATACAAGGTCTTCCCAATAATATATTGTAGGCCATTGCACCCTCCAAGAAGTGAAATAAATTAATATAATTTTGCATACCACCTGGATAGGCAAGACTATAGTGCCAACTGTTGAGCATATTATATCGTTGAATGCTTGAAGAGTGTAGATGGATGCAACAACATGGGATTTGAGAGTATTGGTGGTAATAATTTTACTTGATGAACCAGTGTTAATTAGAACTCTCTTATAGGGTGTTCCATTTACTAATGCAATGATGTGCAGAGGAGGATCAATCGCATCACTTGCTATCGGTTTGAGTTTATGTTCGTAAAACGTGATCACTGGTTCTTTACACTATTGAACATGCCCCACAAAATTGATAAAGAAGTTAGAATCCTAGGGCTATAGGTCAATCAACTTAAGAATATCCATAAGAGCTTCTCGATGAGGTGGAGACTATTGAATAAGCTCATATATGGAAATTCTAGCCAATGTTGTTCGTAAGCTTTGAGTAAGCTTACTTTTATTGTAACCACTAGATGATATCGAAGGCTTTGCACTAGAGGTGGTGGAGGCTATGATGTTCAGATAATATTGATTGAAGCTATAGGTGAAACAACTTGATTTGGATAGCATCGATTCCTTATCACAATGTTAACCATCCCAACGAACACTTGTTGAGAGGGTGTCACACAGACCTCATTTACTTTCTTGGTAGGATTTTCTCATACCTCATGAGTGGGTAACATGTCTTTAAACACACCCATTTATCATTTTTTTGTTTCTAAAGAGTTATCCACTTGAAGTTCATTCCTATCGATCATACATTGTACTAGGTTTTCAAAACCATAGCATGTTAGCAAGTCATGTACAATTTGCCTACGGTATCTACAATATAGGTCTTCAAAATGTCCCATAAGTTTTTTCTTTCCTGTACTTGGGTATACAGGCTATATTTTATGTAACATAATTAACTTAGACACACATAGATGATCGAATAGGGAATCCATCGACTTAGCAAAAGGCATGAATTGTTGCCTAGGGTGACGTTGCTAATTTTGGCCCTAATTCACTTGAGTGTTGTTTTTTTAATTTGTAGAAGGAGGTTGGGCTTGATAAATTACCTTCTAAGATGATGTTGGTTGTTAAGAACACAAGCTTATATGAGAGGTAGGGACGAACAATATAAGACCACTTTTAATTTTTCTTTTCCAATGAATATTATGCAATGTATAGATAGCAATATCAACAGTGATAATTAAATCAATTTACAAAACATAACACACAATAGAGACACCATAATTTATGTGGTTCACCCAATGTGGGCTACTCCATGAAGAAAATATTTCTTATAAATTTTTCTCAAATAAATTCTCTTGGGAATATTTTGCCTATAATATTTATGGACCTTTGTCCAATGGAGATGCTAATCCCCTAAATCAAGCTTGTGGATCTCTATCCATAGGAGAACTCCTTATCTTCTGGTTTTGCTGGTGAACCTCTAAAAGACTACTTCCTCCACTGCACTGGCTTGTAGATCTCTTTCCATTGAAGGCTCTTGTCCCCACTTAGAAGACTTGTCCTCACTACCGTAGATGATGGATCTCTATCCAATGGAGACTAATGTCCTCTCTGCTCTATCACCTCCAAATATCTGTCTCAAATCTACACTAAACATAGTCCTTTGGTCTAGAAAAAATATTCTCAACAAGTCCACACATAACTTGCTCAAATCTACTCAAAAAATCCACACATAACTTGTTCAAATCTGATCAACAAGTCCACATAGAAATTTCTCAAATCATTTCAACAAGTCCTCAGAGAACTTGCTCAAATTTTCTCAACAATTCCATAGAACTTGCTCAAATCTGCTCAAAAATTCCACATAGAACTTTCTCAAATCTTCTCAACAAGTTCACACAGAACCTGCTCAAATCTGCTCAACAAGTCCACACAGAACTTGCTCAAATCTTCTCAACAATTCCACACAGAACTTGCTCAAATATGCTCAAAAAATCCACATAGAACTTGCTCAAATCTGCTCAATAAGTCCTCACATAACTTGTTCAAATCTCATAGAAACATTAAGAGAATTTTTAGAGACTCAATATGTTCTATATTCAATGCTCAATCACTTTCTTAACTCAAAATAGAATATAGAATAATTTGTTTTATGTAACTTGAACAATCACTTCACACATGCACTTGACTAGGCTGGGTAAACTCTACTCAACCAATCACTCAATGAAACATCCCTTTCTCACAAACCCTAGATCAAGCATATAACCACCAACTCAAAATATTTCCAATAATTCTCAATAAAAAATCTCACATAACAATGATACTCAAGTTATTCATATAACCAATATTTTCAACAACACTGCTTATCAAACAAGGTTTTAATCACAACTCTTTATTCTAGAAAACCTTGATGCATTAACTCAAACACTCTCAAAAGGAAACCCTAATCAAGTCCTTTTCACTCCAAGATTATTTTCATAAAACCAACCGATCAACTCAACTATGGAAGAATGTTCTCATACCTTTTTCTTGATGGTGAAGGGATCTTTTAAATCTTCTACAACCTCAATCAATTCTATGCCAAACTTAAAGAGGTTATAAGATAAATCTTTCTCACAATATAATGCAAAAAATCAATTACATATTATCACTCCACCTTTGAAAAACAACCTACAACATACACAAAATATTTATCCAATAACACCTTATAAACTCCCAACTAAAATAATTTCAACTTCCACCAAAATAAATCAAAACCTCTTTAATTAATTTTAATGGCAAAAATAACTTTGGCAAGAATCAAAAACTCCAAATGGCACAAAACAATTTCCATTAAAATAATTCTTCACAAACCCTTTTAACTCTTAACAATAAAAATTAATTACCAAATTTAATTCTTCACAAGCCCTTATAACTCCTAACAACATAAACAAATAATTCTCCACAAAACCTTATAACTCCTAAAAATACCTTAGAAAAAAATTGGGTAATATATAAATTTAATCAAAAATTACTTTTGCCACTTAGCGGGATTCGAACCCACAAACTCTGTCCCCGTGAGCGCTCTAGCCATGGACTTAGGTATTGCTTATGCTAGACACATGCTTAACACTCCACGAGCACCTCGTGATCCTTCTACCACATATGGAACTCAAAACCGAACACTATCAAAAATATTTCCTTGGTTCTCAAGTCAACCATGCCAATCATCCATGCGAATCGATCTTGGACTCCTCAACTCCCAACACCTTTGCAAAACGTGTGCTTCCAATGTACCACCATGTCCTTTGTGATTTAACCAAAAATATATTTCTCTTATCTTTTACCTAGTGCTAAAGACAAGTGAATCCTTGTCTTCTTCCTCAATAGTCACGATTTTACCAAAAATATTTCAAACTTGTCGCATGCATTAATAAAATTGAGGGGTAAGTTTTGAATTCCTCTTTGGCATTAATTTATACATGAACTCCCTTTGTTTTTTAGACGTCGACGCTCCCACTTGTTTGAGGACATCGACACATTCCAACCTGTATCGTTTATAAATTATTTAAATTCAAAGGAATTTAAATTTTATAAATAATATTAAACTTTAGCTTTAAGGAGATTAAAGCCTTGGGTTTAAACTTAAACCTTTAAATTTGTAAATAATTCTTCCAGTGTGGGTTTACCATAAACCCTCATAAAATATTACTTTTCCATTTTTTTCTTCAACTCTTTGCATTGTTCTTGGTGCTATTGATAGTGTGCTCCTGACATTAATGACGAATTTTCACCTTGCCATCAATGACAACTAAATAAGCTCAAAATTTCCAATAGGTTGTACAAGCCCTAAGACATTGATGGTAACTTGGTTCACTATTGTTAACTTTGATTATGCCAAATTACCCTTTGGGTTCTTAGTCCACTCCTTTTTACGGGGTTTTGTAATTTTACCCTCTCAAATTTTAATTTCTTCTATGGTTATAGCCTACAATAGAGCATCTTAAAGAGTTTGATACTATTTGAGTTATAGCAATAATTATATTGGCTTTAAATAACTATTTGAAAACATTCGAGTCATCTTAGACACTAGCAATATATAAGGTAGCTTAGAAAAAAGCATTCACCACCTGTTACCATAGTATATTATTGACTCATATTCATATTGCTTTAACCTCTTGAGGTATATTAGAGTCACCTTTCACTTAGTGTTGAAGTTGAAGCGTTCCAGGAATGCATCTACAAATTATTCAAAGGTATGGACGCTATGGCTTGGAATTTGATTATACCACTCTACGAATGGGTCAGAGAGGGTAATCAAAAATATTCTCAAAACATCATTTTCCAAGATATTAAAGCACTGGTTCATGAACCTAGTGACATTCTCCTGTTCATATTCCTCTCCTTCAAATCTATATAAATTGGTAATTTTGAAATGATCTAGGTATGGAGTGGAAAGTATAGATAGTTGAAGTAGTTGACTATGCAGCTGGTGCAAAGTGGAATTTTGAAGCCCAGACCTAGCTATCTTGCTCTCTATGGTTTCCATGCACTCAAGAAATGCTCGATATGCATCAAAGGATTTAATATCCTCTTATTTACTATGGCCTCATGGTGGGGGTGAGGAATGCCAAGCATATGGCATGGTGGTTGATTTTAATCAACCATACCTCCATAAGGTGCTTCTAGGTATTCCTCTTCTAGTTCTAAATCATCATAGACCCTGTAAGGTGTTTCTTGAATGGGCCTACAAGAAGGAAAAAATGCCTACTAAAGGTGATTTATGTTTTTCCTAGGAGGTAAGTCTCGATTAGGCCCAGGAGGTCGAGGAGGCACCATTTGATTAAGCCTACGAGGCCTATTTTGGTTAAAAGTGGGTTGCCTCTAATGAACTCCGTGGCTATGTGTACTTGGGGTAGGAACCCCATTATACAAGGTCTCTTAAATTTTCTATTCAATCCTTTGTTTTTCTAATTTATGTTGGAGATCTAAGAGATCCAAGTGTTTTTTATCTAGCCAAAGATGATTAAATTGAGCTTGGAAGTCAGCATACCTTTTGACAACTTGGTTTATCTGCTTAGTTGTGCCAGGCATATGAACCCTAGAACTATTACCCTGATATTTATATTATTTAGGAGGTCCTAAAAGGTTGACTATGATATTTCCTCAATTTAGGAAGGTCACACTCACTTGAGGCTCACTCCTAAATAAATGTTCTTTATACTCTGCTAGTGCAGAAGCACATCATTATTGCATCAAATGATGCAATCGAGGATAATCAAGATTCTCCTCGTGTCTTCCTTTATAAATTAGGAAGGGTAGGGTAGTATTGGCTCATCCAGTGCAATGAGTATCATTCTCATATTGGTACTTGTACTTCTAAGACCTACCATGGCAATATGAAGGCGTATTGTGATCATTTAGCCCCACCCATGGTGCATAGTCTTGCTCCTACACATAGGTGTGCAAGGTATACTAAGTAGGAACACAAATGCATGGTATTGCTCTATGTTTTGGCACATAAATATGTGGTTGCCATTCTTGAAAGAAGGAATGTCAAGTGTCTATACCTGGAAAAACATTTCCCTGATGAGGACCACAACCTTTAGTGGTATCCTGCATGGGGGTCCCTTGGAGGCTTGGTTCCTTATTTGACATTCTAGAACTTGGGTGAGTAGGAGGCCACCAAGGAGGTATAACCAAATCCTTAGGGTCAAATTAGAGATGGTCTAAATCTCCTTGCCTACTCCCTGCAACATTAGTCCTTGAGTGGGCTTGGCTACATCTGCAAACCATAACTACTTCTTTATAAACCCTATGTGATTATCTCCTTTACAAATTTTAATGATTCAATAAACAAAAATAGAAACAAACAATAATACAAGTGTTTATCTCTCTTAAATATTTGTATGTGTTCCTAAAATTGTTAGGTGTGTTTTGATTTATTATTTTGCAAGGAAATCTCTTTTCATGTGTTTGAATATTGTTGATATAATTCTCAAAAAATTTAAAGTATTTCACCTATATACTCATATATCAACAAACGGTAATGAAATTCGGGTCATGTAAATCCACCAAAGTATGGATATGAAGCCCATACTAAGTTAGGGAACATAGATCATTCCAATCCTTAACTAGTTCACCGTGGTCAGTGATATACCTCTCTGAAAAGAGATACATGCTATATTCCACAAGCTATGACGGTTCTTGAAACTGGATTAGGATAAAAATAGGGTTCATAGAATGTGATCTAATGGGTGGAGATGAAATACACCATAATTGGTCTCTATTAGTGGTTGGGGATGAAATTCCAACTCACTAATATTCAAATGTGACATGGTGTGTGTGGTTCCTTTTATAATTAAATAAAGTAAAATAAAGTAGCATTCAATGAACCTTCACTAAATGCATAAGAAACATTTCACTTTCAAAAATATTTACATAAATAAGGAACCTACAACAATGCTTACTCTATATGAAAACCTAACCCTTAGGTAGATCACAAGTATCCAACCATTCAAACACATATTTAAAATGCTTGTTTTCCTATTTTTCTTCTGTTTGTTATTTTGAATTTTAGAAAAAGTGAAAATCAACCTTTCAATCAACAAGGAAAAGGTATGAAAAATTGAATTTGACTCTTTTTGAACAACATTAATGCAAATTGAATGTTTAGACACTTACCTTGAAGGTCTAAGAAGATGTTATTTCTAGAAACTTGGGCTGAAAACCCCTTTTTTTGAGGTCGTCCCAAGGTGTAATGACTGCAAATTTGAGGGTCATCCATGAGTGGTAAAGTTGTTGTGGCCGCCCCTTGGCATTCTAATTAGGAATTCAAGGGTCACTTCTATACAGAATTTCCATAACCTACAACATTCAAAGTGCATAAAAAAGGTTAAAAGTTGTAAAAATGAAAAGGGACAAGGGTTCCACCATGATCACCACTATAAAGCATAAAAAGGTGCACCTAAAAAAGGGAAATGAACTGCATATATTATTCTAATCAAATATTCAAAAGTGACATTAAAGTAAGCAATAAATGACAAATATGTGAAATAAATGGGGGGTTCTATTTATATTGATTAATTTTTCAAATATAAGGTTACAAAATGTCCCCTTGAGGGCTCTCAATTGATACAATTCAATTACAATATTGAAGTATCAAATCCTTTCACAAACCTATGGTCCACTTTTAGTATCTTCCTCGCACTCATGATTGAATTGTGGGTTTTTGTTACTATTGTGATGAGCTATCCATATTTGAATATTTAGCTCCTTCCTCACATACTGGAATACCTGTACCTACACATAAGAAATTAAAATTGGTTAATAACATGTGCGTATTAAAATAAAATCATTGAAATACATGCAATAATGGATACAAAGAGTGTAATAGAGAATGCAAAACTACTCCAAATGATACCAAAAATTAGCATGATGTATATTATCTACTTTTGGAATGATATATGCAAAAATTGAAATGAATTATGAGAAGAATTTGTGGTCATCCCTAGGTGGGACAATTAGGAATGTCATTACAAAAACCCTAATTGAAGGTCCAAAAATGCTCCAAACTTTACCAAATTCAATTATGATACGTATAAACTACTCTAAAAATGATCTAAATAAAAATTGATTCCAAATTCTATACCAATTCATGGACATCCCTCATTGGGCTAATTAGTACTGTTAACCATACCACGTGGGGATGGCCACCAAAAAGGATGGTTTTTGCCATCAATTCCTCTGGGATCTAGTCTAGAATACTTGTAGGGGTGTTTTTATCAAATTTAGTGATTTTATTCACATGAATAATGGGTTTTGGAAGGGATGTGTGTATTTTAGAATTACTTGAAAACTCCTTCGATTGATGAATATTCCAAGGGCAAATACGAGTATAAAATTGAGTGAATTTTGGTAGCACTTCATGGCTAATACTTGCAAATACCTCTCTCTAAAATTGAGTGGAATAACTCCAATTTATATCCCAAAAGGTCCATAGGGCTAAAGGGGCAAGTTGGGCATGCAAGACAGGTGCCACCACTTATCAAATCCCTTACCATGCATTGGATAGAAGAGGACTCCAATTTGGGCCTCCAATTTGGACCTCCAATTTTTAGTTTGTGATGACCTAGATAGTCTCCCAATATATCATAAGTTACTAGGTGAGATAAATGGTAGAAATTTATTACCATTTGACATGCCCTTGACTTTTTGAGGGGTCTAGACCATGGCCATCCCACCCAGGGGTGGTTTCTTGTGGCTGTCCCTAGGTGAGACAACCATGAACTATGGTCATCCTAGGGTGGTATGGCCATGGCTACATGGGCCAAAATTTCCCAAAAGTGGTTACGACCCATAATTAACCCTTGAGGGTTACCCAATGGGGACATATGGTGTCTATAAGAGTGGAATAATCTTAGTATTATATTATTTACATGATTTTAGTGTCTACACATATGAGAAAATTAAAATATAAAGGATTTATGTGAAGAAAATCTATGGTTCATATGAAGGATTCATTGTTATTAAAAGCATAGGGTTAATGTATAAGTTATATGGATACTAGCTAGGTTACTCAAATATTTAAAATTGTATCAAGTTGAATTCGTATTACTAAATGAATTCTATTTCATAATTATTTTTGGGTTTTATATTATCTAGTTCAAAAATAAGAAATAAACCAATATATGGTCTACCTTGGGTTATGGGTAAAAATTCATTATATTTAAGAGCATGAAGTGAGAATTTTTCTATGGAGATAGAGATAGTTAAAATTATTATGGTTTGAATTAGGTTTTTTTGGCATCCTTATCATCTCATTAATAAAATTATTTTGAAGAATATCAATGATATTCTAGGGAGTTCAATTAGGATATACCAGCTACTAAATAGATAAGACGTTGTATACACTCAAATATGTGTTACCATGAATATTTTAAAATATTTATCATAGTTCTTTAGGATTAAATCTTAAATCAAAATAAAACAATAAATAAGTAGATTTTTATAAAAATATTGCATTCACATATTGTAAATGTTTTTTTTTTTTGAATTTACATGGTGGAATCGGTAGCCACCACGAATCTAGGCAGGCAGTCTAGCTTTTATGGCTACCACAGTATTCTACACTGTCCACCCTAGAAGCTGCCACACAGATCTTCCCATAGTCCACCCCTATAACCACCATGCCACAATCATTTTAAACCTTTTATGTCGCTGAAAGCACCAGGAAAGGGACAAGCGTTCAGTCCGGTGAGGCCCGAGATTTGAACCTTGGACCTCCGTCCCCCTTATGGGGTTTGGATGAACCAATTGGTCTACACCTCGGACCTACATATTACAAATGTTATGAGACCAAACATATGGTAATGTTTACAAAGTAAAAAATATGGAGAAATAAAATATTGGGCATGATACAAAGTTTAATATGAAATAAAGAGATCATATCCTATTAGAAACCAAGTAAAATCAAGGATTTTCCACATAAAAAGTGGAAAAAAGTTCCCTCTACATCATAAAATGATTAAGGGTATTATAGTTCACTTGAATCAACCATTAGAATAAAACAATGACACAGGGGATGAGGAAGTACAATGTGCAAGTAGATGAAGAGAGTATTATTTCATCGAAGCACATGGAGGAACCAAAATAAGGAGATTCACTTATGATAAAGAGGTTATTTTTATAACCCATAAACTAGGTGCATGAACTTATTCAAAGGAGTTTGTTCAGGAGCATTTGTAAGTCAAGAGTTAAATTTTGTAAACTGATTATGGATAGCAAAAGTAAAAATAATTTAGTGCCTATGTAGATGGTAGTAAAGTTTGGGTTGAATATAATTGAACACCCAAATCCATAAAAAATCTCATGGTTACAAAAGGGGCATCAAATTTTGGTAACTAAATAATTTATAATAAACTTTCAAATTGGTTATTATAAGGATGAGATACTATGTGATCATATGCCTATAGATGCTTGTCATGTCTTATTGGCAAGGGCATTCCAGTTTGATAGAAAGGAATTGCATGTTGGTAGGGTAAACACCTACACTATTAAGAAATATGTTAAGGAGTGTACATTAAGTTCATCAAATAACAAAGAAGAACAAGTGGACAATAGTCCTATAGCATGCCTTAATACATATAAACAATGCTTGAAGGGTTATAAGACCAGTTTGAATGGAGAAAAGGTAATATTGGGAGAAGTTGTGAATATAGGAGAGGAAAAGGTAGAAACAAGTAAAATAATAAGCATAAGAAAGATGCAATTGACCTAAATCACCAAAATTAGTGATGATGATGTGGTGATTCCTACTGTAGATAAAGAGAAAAAAATAAAAAAGAGATACAAGAAGAAAATAAATGTCATGATATCATTATTTATTGTGTTGGCCATGACAAAGGCTATATTTCTAGAGTTGATAGTAACAATGGTACTTCAGAGTGTGGTGAAAAACATTGTGATAGCATGCAATATCTAAATAATGATGATAAATATTAGAGTGGCAATGGATAATTTGGGTACTTTGAAAGGTACACCAAAGGTGTTAGATCTAAGTTAATGAAAATAATGGTGTATGTTGTAAAAGGATTGGGAAGATATGGAAAAGGTGTGAAAATTCCTATAATACTAGAAATCAGGGTTCTGCATAGTGGTGAATATTCATAAATTGGGCGAATATTTGGATTTCGATAATTTGAAATTGGCAAATATGAGGACCCTCGATGTTGGCCCATTCGCCTAAAATTTTCAGGATCTATTTTCTCTTAGGCTCAATTCCCCACAATATATATCCAAACATAGACATATTTGTACTCGTTGGAAAGGTCATTTCGATCCGGATATAATGGTGGTGTTTTTATGAAGTTATAAGATCATTTAATAGGTAAAAATTTGTCCCAAAGATGAAATTACATTTTAGGGCTTCAAATACCCCAAATTTTGGTGTGAAGATGATTGATTTGATTTTCTTAGGATTCACCATGATTCACATTTATTTTGATTAGGATTCACCATTTTTTTATAAGTACATTTTGAGTCCAACCCCTTATGCATAACCTTCCTAGAAATAAGACTAATTAATGAAGGCCTTGGATATATAGGTCAAACAAGAAGTATTTCTACTAAATTTATGGAAAGAGAGAAAATTATAGGGGATGAAGGTCCTAGGATGGGTTGTTACAGTCAACAGTGAAGATGTAGATATGTAGAAACTAGGTGTGGAACCTACATCCTTATGAGACTTATGGAGGACAAAATCAATCCAATACAAGGTGTTGGAACCAAGAGAAAGTAGCCAACAAAATAAATGTTGATTGTGTATGTCTGAACATAAAGGAATGGAAAAAAATGCAAATTATGTTGAATGCATTCTCTAAGAGGATTTTTTGCTCTCAGATGAAGTAAAGGATAAGATAAAAAATATGGCTTGTGAAGATGACCAAGCTAAAATGGTAATATCTTGAAATAACAATTCATGTTCATGATTTGGATCTCATGAAATATTTCTCCTTACCTAATAAGTATGATGCAAAGCATCTAGATGGTTATAGAAAGGGTAACTATCACCTACCTCCCACATGTATAAAATAAATATTTATTGCCTAGAAAATGTGTGCCATGTTTAGAAAGGTAAGAGATAATGACATGAGGGAGAATAAGTAGAGAGGCATGCAAGAGAAAGAAGAAAAAGAGGAAAAGAAAAGAAATTTAAAATGACATGAGGAAAATAAATATAGAAAAAAATTAGAGAGGACAATAGACCTTGAAATGAGAGGATAGGAGAAAAAATGGCCAAGAATATAAGAGAACAAGAATAAGAAAGAGAAGGCTTGGATAGAGAGAGAAATAGGCTAAGAGAGAATAGAAAACATAGGGAATTGCCTATGTGATCTAGATATAAACAAAAATAGAAAAAAAATAGATGAATTATTTGTAGGTTTTAAATTTTGTAGTTCTAATAGATATTTTGATTGATGAACAATAGACACATATTTTTGAGTTATCAGGTATAAACGTGATCACCTTATGTTTGAAATGCATATCGTCTGAGTTTGTGTTGTATAAGAAATGCAATATAAGAATTGTTATACTGTGCAAATTAAATTTATTTTGGTAAATAAGTCATTGTAGTTCAAGAAGACATCAATGTTTGAGTGGAGCATCTTATAAGCTAGAGTGAAAGTGTCATTTCATAAGGTTGTATTAATTTGAAAGGCTAAATATTGAAGTTTGAAAAAGGATACATACATTCTTACCATATAGAAATTGCCATTAAATAGAGGATTATAATATCATTCAAGTGGTGAGGGAAGGATTCATTATAATAATACAACCTTTGAGTGGGCCATAGATGCCTTTCAAATGGTGAACAATACACCATTAAATTGAGCAAAGTGGAGAAGTATCTTGAGTATTAGTAATGAAACATGTAATTCAGGAATACTAGGTGAGAGCATAGGTCATAACCAACTTGTTGTATCCTATAAGAAACCATATAATGCCTCACCATATTGGAGTATGCAGTATAGGAAACTGCTATCCTATGAAGGAGAATATTTTACTCCCAAGTTATCATAGGATATTGCTTTATTGTATTGCAGTGTAATCATCTTTAGACATTTCCATCATGAGTCATGATAATTTACAACCTTAAGGAGTATCATATTAGGTAGTTTTGCCTTAAATATTAAGTGATCTTGCTATCATAAAGCTACCATATTATACCTACAACACCCTTATCATGAAGAAAATTCATCAAATATTTGTATACAAAGACTATGGGAATGCCATATTAAGAACTTGTCATTCAAATACTATTTGAGTGTTGTCATGAGGAAGTTTCCTCTAATATGTTGTTAACATAACACAACATCACCATAAAACTTGCTATCTTATGCTTGAGGTCTTACTGTCTTGTTGGATGTCATCCTAAGATTTTTGCTTTGTTGTCATGAAAATTTGTAGTGTATTTTTACCTTCAATACCATTGTCTTATACAATAGAATATTGTAGTCTCATGGATTTCCATCATGATATGTTGCTATCATAAAACCTTTTTGTCTTATAGAAGTCTTCAAAATTATTATCTTGTACCAATATGTTAGGATAGTTGTAAATGTGAATATTTTACTTGAGTTTGACAATTGGTTGCTTGAAAATTTCATCTTTCACTACACCCCATTTTCTCATCTACATCAGATCTATAATAGAATGGTCATCCAAATTCATTTTACTCTTAGTTTATGTGTCTTTAGGACTATAATTTACTCCAAGTACACATATTATGGTGATATGAATCAAAATGAAAGTATCATGTTTGTATAGGTTTATTGAAAATATGAAATATCTAAAGGAACAAATGAAGATTTGGAATGCCAAATATTTTGGTAATATTTTTAAAGAAAATAAGGAAATTGAATATAAGCTCAAATATTTATGAGTAGAAATCAATGGAATAGGCCACCCACCTCTTATTCCTATTTAATATATATTTATTATTCTCTCTCTCTCTCTCTCTCTCTCTCTCTCTCTCTCTCTTTATTTTATCTAATTTCTCTCTTAGGTTTTCTTTAGTATTTTTTTGTATAATTATTATGGTGAATTATTATTTTGGTGGATTTTTAGAAAGTACTATGAATTCCAACATGGTATTGGAGCCAAAAATAGGTGGTATCATCCAATGATATAGAGGAAACTTTTGTATAAAATTGATGAGAAAATTGGATAAATTCAAACAATTTGGCTGTCAATTCATGGTAGATTTAATGGATTTTAGGTTATTTCCATGTTTAAGTTTGAGATACTATTTTCGCTCTCTATGAAGATCAATAATTTTGTTTTATCCAATGAATGTATAATTTAGAAAGCAAAAATGCTTGGCTTTGGTCACATGATAAGTTTGAATCTACCTCTTCTCATATTTTTAGAGCATACCCTTATTTTGTATTCCATTAAGAAAACATTACTCAAAATTTATACTATGCTAAAGTAGTAATTCTATTGGTACTCAATACTACAATGGTAGTTACATTTTATGGAACTCAACAAGTCCACAAGTTATAATATGACATAAATATTTTTTCCCACTTGATACTCTTGTGTGTTGTAGGATAACATAAAGAGGTGACAATATGCATAAAATCAATGTATTTTCCATAGAATAGTGGTAGCACATTTGGATAATATTTAAGAGATCACATGTTTGAAGCTCCTTGGTATTACATATTTTTGGCACATGATATAGCATGATCATTCTGAAATCCTCTATTAAAATTAAAGGTATGTGTTTTTATTAGTAATTACATAGTGAAGGTGCTTGTTGAGGTCCACAAACATATGATATTCTATATTTTGAGGACTTAGATTTGACTCTCATGTAGTCAATACCTTGAATTATCCTTCCTTCATTTATTTGAATCCAAGGTAGATATTTAATACAACTTTTCACACAAATATATGTATGCATGTATATATAAAGGAACCCCATTAATTTTTAGCATAACATAGTGCATATATATTATATTTTTGGTTATATTTAAGTGCCTCTTATGTTTTAGCACTTTAGGAGTTAGTTCCAAAAAGGTGGTTGGTTGGTGGTTCAAATAACTAAACCAATTCATGAATTGTATATATTTCAAACCACTTCAATTTATTATTTTCTTTGTGATTTGCAACATGGTACCAGAGATAGTTCAGGTTGGGATAAACTTTGCAGTGGTTGGATAAGGTGGTTATTGAATAACCACTCTAATATTTCTTTTTGGGATGCATGAAAACCAGACCAAAGTAGCATAGAGACCGTATACACACAAAGTCTCATGTTTATCCTACTTGCTACTATAGATGAAATCCAACCTCATATTTGTGACGCCAAAACTAGTAAGGAAGCTTCGGATGCTTTGATTACTATTTATGAAGGAAATAATTAGTCCACTATTCTACACCTTCAAACTCAACTTCATACACTCAGTAAGAACTTTGGTGAGACAGTTGATCTCTTCCTATGCAGAGTGGTGGAATTGAAAGCAAAATTGAATACTATGGTACAACCAATGGATGATACTCTCTTGACTTCTCTCATATTGAGAGCATTGCTCGAGTCCTATAAGGTATTGATTACCTCTCTTAATATCTCTGGAAGACAATTATCTTTTGTGGAATTGGTGAATTTGCTTCAAACTAAGGAGGTAAATCAATTTCAGAAGGATGAAGTGCTAGATAATACCCTCTACACCAAACAAGGGAGTAAGAAATAAGGTCAATTCCAAAAAGTATGATCTTCATAAAATAGTAAAGGGAAACAACATCAGCAAAATGACAACAAATATTACAAGATTTGTGATATGAATAACCATGACACAAATATATTTTGGTTTAATAAAAAGCAACAAAATGACCAAGATCATAATAAGAAGAACAAAGGGAAATACAAACCATAGAAAAATATTAAGCAACCCAAGGGACATGTTGCTTATGCCGAATAAAATTTAGACTCAGATTCCACAACATCTGACTCAGATTTTGAGAGAGCACACAAGGTGCTCATGACTCATACTTCATCTCCAAAGTTACATGTTGTATGGTATATTGATTTGGGTGCTAGTAAGCACATGACTAACGATAAATCATGGTTTGAGACATTTGAGGAGAAATAAGGTAATCCAATCACCATTGATGACAATCAAGTCTACCAAATGAAGGGTGAAGGTAATGTTTCTGTCACTCTTCCAGATGACAACTATAAAATTGAAAAAGTACTCTATGTTACAGGATTGGATAGTAATTTGTTGTCCATCCTTCAAATGTGATATTGTGATATGGAGGTGGTGTTCCATGTTACAAAAGGAAAAAATATGTTTTATTACTAGAAACATAAAAAATGTAGCAACTGGATCATACAAGCATGGCTTATTCATTTTAGATGTTGTTTCCACCCGTCATGTTTCCCTGGTAGCAACTACTAAGGGGGCTACTTCTCTGTGGCACAAAATATATGGGCATCTCATTTTAGGATATTTTCTCGAGTTGAGCAAACATGAGATGGTGAAAGGACTCCACAAACTTTCATACACATTGCTTGTATGCTCGTATTTCTTATCAGGGAAGCAAAACTGAGTACCTTTTGAGGCTAGCTCTTCAAGATCACATAAACCATTGGATTTGGTACACACATATCTATACGGTCCTTTTCCAAATAGTTATGGTTGAAAAAGGTATTTTCAGCTATTTTTTGATGATCACTCATGGAATAAGTGGGTTTTTATTTCTTCAATGGAAGTCTGAGGCATTTCTATTCTTTCAATAGTTCAAGAAGCTTGTTGAGAAGGAGTCAGGGTGTTTCATCAAGACCCTCCTCTTATATTGAGGGAGGAATACACCTCCAATTATTTTTCATCATTTATTAAAGAACATGGTATTAAGAAACAACTAACTACAACCTATATTCCCAAAAAAAATAGATTTTTTGCGAGTAGGAATTGATCCATCACGAAAATGAGTCGTTGTATGATTTCAGGGGCACATCTTGAGCAATAGTTTTGGGCAGAAGTAGTGAACACATTAGTGTACCTCCTGAATAGAGCTCCAACGAAGGCTCTACAGGATAAGACCCCATAAGAAGCATGGAGTGGTAGGAAAACCTCCATTTCTCATCTAAGAGTTTTTGGATGTAAATATTTCATGCACATACCAAAACAAAAGTTAAATAAGTTAGATGAGAAAACCCTGCAATGCATTTTTCTTGGTTACGATGAGCATTCAAAAGGATATCGATTGATAAATCCAATAACCAAGAAAACATACACTAGTAGATATGTGGTATTTTATGAAGCTTCCACATCCGATATCACATCTATAGATGTATACCTTGAAGAAGTAGAAGAACCTAAGAAGAAAAGTATTCCTCCAAAGAATAAGGTTCCAAAATGGTATACCAGTAAATTGAGAAATTCTAAATTGAATTCAATTCCAGATCTAACTCAAGATCGACCTTGCACTTGGAGTATGATACAAAAGAGAAGAGCAGAGGTATCATATTCAAAGGTTGATGATATTTATCAACAGTTTGATGAACTATCTATCGATGTAGAGGAAGACATAGAAATAAATGTGGCTGATGATGAACAGGTTTATATGATAGCATTGGATGTAAATGAACCTACAAAAGTTCCATATGCCCTTAGTGTGCCTCAGTGGAAGCAGAACATACATATCTCATGAAGAATAATATATGGAAGCTAGTTAATCTGTCTATAGGAAAGACACCCATTGGCTACAAATGGGTGTTCAAAGTGAAGTATAAGGTAGATGGTACTATTGATAAGCATAAATACCATCTTGTTCCAAATTGCTATGCTTAGAAAGAAGGGATAGAATATTAAGAGACTTTTGCTCCTATGACAAGAACATAAAGTGTGCAAATTGATCAAATCCTTGTATGATCTGAAAAAGGCTCCTCGATCTTGGTACATTAAAATAGATAGTCACCTAGTGTAGCATGGTTTTCAAAGAATTCCTTCAGATGCAAATATCTATATAAAGAACAATGGTTCTGACATAGTGATTTTGGTGCTATATGTAGATGATATGATCATAACAGGGAGCTCAAAGAATATGATTGATACAATCAAAGATGATTTGAAATAGTCATTTGAAATGACAAATCTAGGATTTATTCACTATTGTCTTGGTTTGGAAGTGGCTCAGGAAAGGTGTCATATCAAATTCACACAAAATAAGTATACCAAAACATTGATTGATAAATATCACATGATTTATTGTAAGTCTAAGGCAACTCCAATGGATCCTGGACTCAAGCTATCATGATATGATAAATAACCTTAAGTAGATGGAACTCTCTACACCAACTAATTTGGAGTCTCATATATCTGACAAATACCATGTCAGATATTAGTTTTGTTGTAGGTTATCTTTCAAGGTTCATGCAGGAACCAAAAGTGAGTCATTGAAAAGCAGTAAAAAGAGTCCTTCATTATGTCTGTGGTACTACAAATTTTGTCTTGCAATACAAAAATAATAGCAAATTATATCTACAGGGATACATGAACTCAAATTATTTTGGATCTATTGATGATTGCAAATCCACTTTAGGATATATTTTTCATCTTGGATTTTGTCCTGTCTCTTAGCACAGTAAGAAGCAGCAGGTGGTTGCCATATCTTCTATAGAGGTAGAATAGCATGCAGCTAGTGGATCAGTCTACGAGATAATTTGGTTAAGTCACATTCTTACAAATATGGGTCTTCTAAAGAATATTCCACTACATTTGTTCTGCGATAATCAAGGTGTTTTGAATATTGTCAAGAATCCCATATTTCATGATCATACCAAACACATAGACACTCGATGTCATTTCATTCGTGATGAAGTTCCAAATCATAACATACAACTCCACTATATTCCCACTGATGAGCAAATTGCAGATATTTTCACCAAGGCACTTGCACATGTCAAATTTTAATTGTTTTGCAATTCTCTTTGTATTGCCCAAATAATGTAACAAGGGGGGATGTTAGCATAACATAGTGCATATATATTACATTTTTGGTTTTATTTAATCACATATTATGTTTAAGAACTTTAGGAGGTAGTTCTAAAAAGGTGGTTGGTTGGTGGTTCAACTAACCAAACCAATCCATGAATTGTATATATTTCAAACCACTTCAATTTATTATTTGCTTCATGATTTGCAACATTAATAAAATTATGTAAAGTTATATTCTCCTACACATCAATCTAAAAAATTTGTGAGTGGAATTATGTCGACATATTAGAGGTGGAAAATTTGGAAACAACATGTCACAATTTTGAATTTGACTTTTTTTTGTCTATAGCCTAATTTAAATTTCACTATTCTTAGTACTAATATGCCAAAACTTTGAAAGGTTATAAATTTTGTATATGGAAGTTTTATGACCTTTTAAAATTTAAATTTCATAGTTTTTTAAGCTTTATAGACTACTGACATTAGCTCAAGAAATTGCTATTGTTATGTGGAATCCACTTTTATAAAACAAACCAAGCAATAATTCTCCATTTTATTTTAGTGTGATATTAAATCCAATAGACATGCTAGTATGGTGGGTGATAAGATTGCTCACATACACTAGATCTATAGTTCAAATTTACATAAGCATCATGGTTCAATTTGTCTTGTATTTCCTTCTTCTAGTTGTGTCACTCATAGGATTTTTATACTAAATATGCATAACAATCTCAATATTATTTTTTACTAACTTGACTAGTACAAGTATTTTAAAATCCTTGTTTAGCAAAAATGTTATACGTTCAAAACTAATTTTATATTTTTAATTTTATCATAGCACTCAAGTTTTGTTGTTGTAACAAACATATACCTCTAATTAGTATTATTTGTATAGAAAATAATCGATTGTACTATATCCAAAATATTAAGAGTTCAATTCCCTATGCTTATGTTTTGTATGTTTCTCTTATAGTGTGTTTATTTTCCATGTTTAAGATATTGTGTACTCTATAAATACAATATCCTACTATAATGATGATTGGTAATCTTATAGATCTAATAGGAGTAGATTTTATGGTTGGCACAAGGTATATATTCCTATTAGTCGCTTTCTAGCTGTTAGGGTTGATTATTTAGAGACCCACCTATCGATTCATGATTCAACCACTTTGTCTTGATATAAGAGGATAAATTATGGTTATTATATTACATGTTTAAGATTTTCTCATAATAAACTCAACTTATTGATCCAGAAGGTAGAGTCATGGCTTCATGTTCATAAAGAGTTTGATCCAATTCTTGTACCTCTAGTAATAGAAGATACCATGATTCAATGACCCATTTGAAAGTTAATTATTAGAGGGATATGTATCATATCTAATATCTTATCTCCTTAGTTTCTTTGTTTAAATTATAGGGAGTGTTGTAATATCTATATTTTGACCTTATTAGGTGAAGATCAATAATGATGAAGTTCCTGTGGAAACTCTTGATGTAGACCATAGGAAAGTGTTATGTAATCCTATGGATGTTCTTCTATATAAGCTTACAAGTATTTTTATGTCATCATATGGATAATTTTGATGTATTCACCCTTAGTGATATTGGTTAAACCACCTCTATGTTTAACCTTGATTAAGGGATTCAATATATTTATTATATGTCAAGTTATGTAGGCCCAAGGTTAGCATTTAATAGGGGATTTGGTATCATTATAAATAATATCAAATGAATAATTAATTAAATTAGTTAATAATGTGATATTTTGGGGTTGCCTATAGACATCAATATCTTATTTCCATTTTGACTATATTTATTATTATTTCATATTTCTCTCTCTCTATTTTATCAAATCAATATTTTAATTTTGTTTTGGTATTCATTTGTTTAAATATTGTGGTGATAGAATCCTTTGAAGGATTTTTTCAAAGTATTATGAATTCCAACATGAAAGTTAGAAAAAATGTTGAATTTTCTTCTCTAATCCAACTCTAAAACTTCCACAAATGTTTTTTTTTTTTTGTTTTTTAGTTTTTTGAATTTACATGGTGAAATTAGTAGCCACCACGAATCCGGGTAGGCTGTCCAGCTTTTATTTCCACCACAGTATTCTACGCTGTCCACCCTAGAAGCTGCCACACAGATCTTCGTGTAGTCCACCCCTATAACCACCATGCCACAATCATTTTAAACCTTTTATGCTGCTGAAAGGGACAAGCGTTCAGTCCAGCAAGGAAACTTCCACGAATGTTAAACTACAAAATGAGTGAATTTTATTTCTTTTCATAAATATAAATTATTTAATAAGAATGCCATAGATTTAGATATTTTAATGTTCACTAGTTCCAAAATACTTAGTAAATAAATTATTACCAATAATATATAGTTAAATAATAATACATTGACTAAAATTTTAGGTCATTTATGCATGAAAATTACCATTACAATCATCCACCCCTTTGGGATCTTATTTTTTTATTGATTTGTGGGTTTTGAAAGGGCCCAAACCTTTTACAACAAGAAATAAAAATATTTGAGATAGAGGAGAAATAGGAATTCACCAGAATTCCAAACTACAACACACATAAAGGAAACAGTAACATACCAAAGAAAGCCAAAGATCAAAAAAAGGAACCAAAATAAAATTCCAATTAAGCATCAAAATTGCAATCCTGCTTGGAGTCCTCAACCTCCTCACTCACATTTATGGAATTAGAGACACAAATGTGATGATGAATAATGGAGATGACTTTGGAAATAGTCAAAATGGAATGCTGGAGTATGTTAGTCAATATTAAAAAAGGGTGTCAACTAGTTTTGGCCATATGTGATTTCCAATTATCAAGACTTAAATATTTATCCTTGTGAAATCCCTGAATATCTTCAAGATGAACCTCAATATGAACACTCTAAATAGAGTCTCTATGATTATCTTTTACAACCAAGTCTTCAAAGTTGGCAGTCCCTTTAGAAGTAGAGTCCTCAAGATTAACTTTCTTCGATGTTTTAGGAACAGAAGCTCTTAATGAGCAATGCCTAGGAGAAACGTTTTCTACATAAATTCTACTTTTATTGGACCTATGGGGAATTTCTTCTTCGATATTACTATCCTTAGAAATTGTATTGATGAAACTAGATCCTTTCTCAACACTTCAAAAAATCAAAAAGAAAGCCTTGAGAGAATTTTTTTGAAGCATATATTTGATGATAATAAAATGTAATCCTTTGTGTTTCATCTTGAAATTGCTATTATTTTTAATGTCTTAGGAATTGAGCATTATGGATAACAAAGTAGTCAGGGATATTGATCTCTTTCAAATATCGAAGATGGTTCAAAAAAGTGAGATGAAAACTCCTGAGCAACTTGTCAATAGCATCCACTATGAAAAATTGCATGATAGGAATGAGGACTTTGCACCACAGTTTTGGAAGACCTTTCCTCACAATATTCCCATTTTTGTAACCCAATTTTCTTCCATGATCAGGGAAAATATTAAGCTCCTTGGCTATCAAGTGCTTATCTCTTTGAATGAGTTTTGCGTCATTGGGGATACCTCATTATAAGATCTTAGACCTTATTTTAGACACCTCTTGATGTAGTTAATTTTTACTATGAACATACCTCTTATTTTGAACTAGAATACTCACTTTGAGAACTATATTTTTTATCACCTCAAATCATCCCATTTAATGAAAGTATGTTTCTACAATCATCTCCTTGACATAATTTTCATTAAGAGAAAATTTCACTTCACCAATTATCTTCTGAATTTTAATTTCACTAATATGAAGATAAAAAATATGACTAGTTAAATTATATGTTAGCTAATTTTTGTATTCGTAGATATGCTCATATTTTCAAAATAATGCATCCAATAATAGTTTATGAACATCAACATTAGTGTTATTTTTTATCAATTTTCCATATTCATTTTTATTTATAACATTAACGATAAATTTTGAATCCCACTAAAATCAATTTCCACAATTTTAAATTGAAATTTTTATTTTTCTAAGAAGTGCACTAGCTATACATAGTTGTTAGTTGAATTTGCATATAATTTTTATTTAGTGAGGATAATTTTTCCTTAATTATTTAAAAAACACCACTCCACTATCTTTTCCTATATTTTCTTTGAAATATCCATCAATATTAATTTTGGTAGACCTTACATTTGGATATTTCTATTTTATCCAAGACTAAATAGCATCCTTTATATTAATTCTATTGTTATAGAAGAGTCTTCCATATATATTCAAATCCTATAACAAAAAGGTAAGCATATATTTTTTCATACTTTATACTTACCATAATGAACACCATGTTTGTAAATATTATGATAGAGAGGGAAAAAATCAATTATAAAATTAGGTAAAATTTAGAGATTAAAAAAAATCTATTATTTTTTTTAGTCCATAAATTACACCAAAGGAAGGAATTATCCTCCATAAAAAGCATAATGCTTTAGCTTTGAAACAATTAATATAATATTTTATCATCCCTTTCAATGCTAGTGGAACTACCTTTTATATTTTTATATTTTTTTGAAAAGTAGCACCAAATTTTATAAGCAAAGGGATAATAAATGAGAAAATGATGGGATGTTTCTAGATCCTCTTGATATAAGGCACACTTAAAATTTCCATGATATTATCTAAATAAAATAATTGATTGTAGGAAATTTTGATTGTTCCAAATCCTCATATTCCAACTAGATTGAGTACAGACCATCATTTGATAAATTTAAAACCAAATCATCCTTCTATGTAAAAAAAAAAAAAATACAACACTTGAAACATCTTTTGAAACTAATCCATTACTTATTTATGTTCATCTTCTCAAATAAAGTTAATAATGGAATTTTATGATCTAGAGTTGTTGCTCACATCAATATAAGATTTGAACTTTATTCCTTTACAAGAAAAATAAACTTAATCCAAATATTTCTATTTTAGATCATAAATAAGAGGATAAGGTTTCAACTAAGCATCACAACAAATACTTGTTAAATTATCCTCACTAATTGACTATATTATAGGTTTATTGATCAATTGAAAACAATATGATATTAAGTTCCATGTTTGAAATCCTCTATGTAAGGTTCATTTCCTAAATATTTTCATTGCATCAAGAGAACCTATATATTTTTTAAGTAACACATTTTTTCAACTCTATCTTTAATCTTGAAATAATATCCAATGAGGTTTTGCCCCTAATACCAAATTTATAAATCTACAATTTTACAAACCTACCATCCAATATTATTCCTTTGCAATCCCTATCCGATTTAAAAAGAGCAAATATAAAATTTTTATGACATCCTTTCAAAGGAAAATATCTATGAATTTTATCAAATTTAGATACTATACTTATTGGTAATATTTAAAGTGATATATATATATATATATATATATATATATATATATATATATATATATATATATATATCGGTATGGTTTCCCATGTAGTCTTTATGAGTTATAGCCTTTTAGTCATGGTTAAGAACATGCCTCTGCTACCAAATAGTATTTTATTCTATCCAAAATTAAATCCAAAATCTATTTTTCTTTCCTTTATCAAAAAAATGAATAAACAAATATATAGATGGATTGTTTTAAATTGTAAATCCTAATATATCCACAGTAATCTATTATAAAATTAGAAAAATATTAATGAAAAACATCCTAGATTTTCTAGTATTGACCAACTATCCAACATGCTTTTAAACCCAATGGTGTTACTAAGGGATGTTCCAAAAGGAAAATGTCATCAATAACATGGAGATGAGATTTAAAGGAACCTTTTATTGGTATAAAAATATCTTTTATTTTACCTTCCAATTTTACCTTTGATAAAACTCTCTCCAATTCCTTCCCTAGAAAAATAAATAGATAAGAAGATAGTGGGCCACCCTATTAAGTCCATCAGGTGATTTAAATTATCTAGTAGGGATGCTGTTGGATTATTTGAGTAGATGAGTTGTCATTGATGTCAAGCTTTCAACACCAATGAATGGCAGTTTTAGTGGGCAACATTAGTTTTAGGTTCTCCAATAAGTGAAAAAGGAAATTTAATTTAATTATAAATTAATTAATATAATTTTATTATAAAGTTATTTATTAAGTAATTTAATTAACTTTCAAGTTACTTAAGATAATTATAAGTTAATTATAATTTAATTATGAATTAATTTTTATTAATTTAATAAACCCAAAAAAGGGTTATAAAGCTAAGTTTTTAAATCAAATTTAAAATTTGATTTGAGCACCGACATGTTATGGAAATAAGGCATCATGTATAAATAAACATAAAACCTTTGCCTTAAAACCCCCCAAGCAATTATTTGAGTGCCTAAGTTCTAATTCATGCACAAAAAGGATGTAATGTTTTTTGCGTTGAAAAGTCTCCGACGGCAGAAGAACGAAGAAATAGGAGTGAGGCTCCTCTCACCCTACACAAGCACCACATAGCATAGTTGGTGATGGAAGAAGGTGTTAAGATGTGTTGCTGGTAGGAATGACACGATTCAAACCCTCTGGATTTTACGTTTTTCAAGGAAGGAAGGTCTTCATTTTGTGAATAACACTAACATAGAAATAAATGGAGGCTAGCACCTTCCCATCCATATGGAAGTGTCTAGCCCACATGGTGGGCTAGGACCTTGATAGGATGCTCAAAAAGGAGAGGTTTCGAGCTCAAAACATGCCAAGACCCTTTTGGAAATTGAAGAGGTATGTGATGATATGACATGCTTGGTTTCTTGATTAATTTTAGAGGTGCTAAAGTTTGAAAAATAAAATAATTTTTATTCTTTCTAAAGTTTATTTTGCCTAAATTAAAATTGGATATTGAGTATTTGAGGGAGATAAAAGGATAGGAAATAATGTTTTTGAAAGGTTGTTTGTGGAGATTGATTAATTGATATTGGAGATTATAAGGAAGAATTGAATTATTATTTTCATGCATGATTTGATAAATTGCTAATTTCAAACAAGGAGTAATAATGTGTAATTTAGTTTGATTATTTTTGTAATTTATAATTATTTTGTGAAGAGGTTAGTGTGATATTTTATCATCTAACTATTGAATTTGGCAAAAGAGAAAATTGTGATTGAGACTAGTTTTCTGAGGTTAATTCTACATCAAATAAAAGGTATGGGAATATTCTTCTTTGGTTGAAGTGATTGATTGAGGTTTTATGAAAAAAAGATTTGAGTGAAAATGAATCTGTTAAGTTTTCCTTGTTGAGTGTTTTTTGAATTAATGCTTCAAGGTTTTTTGGAATAGAGTATAACAAAAGTAACCTTGTTTTATAAGCATTGTTTTTGAAGTGATTGGTTGAGTGAAGAACCTGAACTAGAGTTTGCAAAGATCATGAGTATCATTGTTATGTGAGATTGGTTGATAAGCATTGTTGGAAATATTTGAGTGAACGTTCATAAGTTTGGAATAGGGTTTGTGAGCAAAGGACTATTTCATTTAGTGATTGGTTGAGTAGAGTTGGTTGAGCCTAGTCAAGTGGATGTGTTGAAATGATAGTTCAAGTTATGTAAAACAAATTGTGCTACATTCTAAATTGATTTGAGAAAGAGATTGAGAGTAATTGAGTGTGAAACATATTGAGTATCTAAAAATTCTCTAAGTTTTTGTGGTAAAAAGAGTGATTAAAAGTGATTAAGCATTGTGGTCAATGTGAAGCATATTGAGTCTCTAAAAATTCTATTTATATTTTTATGAGTTTGGACAAGTTCTAGTGAGGACTTGTTGAGAAGATTTGAGGTAAGTATTTGAGAAGACTTGTGAAAATATTTGTGTGAGATTTTTTGGAAGCTTACAATACAAAGTTTGAGGATAGAAATTATTGAGCATATTGGACAAGTTCTAGTGAGGAATTGTTGAGCATATTGGACAAGTTCTAGTGAGGAATTTTTGAGAATATTGGACAAGTTCTAGAGAGAACTTGTGTACAGATCAGTGTGAGATTTTGTGGAAGCTTACAAGGCATATTTGAGACAAGTCTTTTATAATACCTGTGAGAAAAGTTGATTAATTGATTTGTTCAAACCTTGATTTAAGGTTTGGGGTACATCTAGAAGTGTTGATTTGTGATTGGATCAATTTTTGTATTAAGTCTTGAGGACAAATATTGAATATAGATTTATCCTAGACCGAAGGACTATGTTTAGTGTAGATCATAGGACATATATTGAGAATAGATTTGTGCCAGATCGAAGGACTGTGTTTAGTATAGATTTGAGGATAGATTTTGGTGCAGATTTGAGGATAGGTTTGTGCCATACCAAAGACAGAGATTGAGCATATTTGTGCTAGATTAAAGGACTGTATTTAGTGTAGATTTAAGATAGAGCTAAGATTAATATTTGGAGATGGCGACAGTATCCAGTGCATAGACATACATTAGCCAGTGTAGTGAGGATAGGTGTCATTAGTGGATAGAGATCCATTAGCTAGTGTAGTGGAGGTAGTAGTTCTTCTAGAAGATCACTAGCCAAAGCTAAGGAGAAAGGAGTTCTCCTATGGATAGAGATCCATGAATTTGATTAGGAGATTGGTATCTCCTTTGGACAGAGGTCCATATATATTTTAATAGGGAAAGGATTTCCAAGATATTGATTGAGAAAATTTTAGTGAAATATTTTCTCCATGGAGTAGGCCACATTGGGTGAACCATGTTAAATTGGTGTCTCTATTGTGTATGGTGATTTGTGAATTACTTTGATTAGTGTTGTTTATATTGATATCTATACATTACATAATATTTATAGGGAAATAAAAGTAAAAAGTGGTCTTATATTGTTCACCCCCTCTCAATATAAGCTTGTGTTCTTCAATTAACATTGGAGCGGGTTCCTTCGGAAGAGTTTAACAACTTGAAGGAAAATATTTTAAGAACATAATGGATTGTAATAATAGTTCCTGAGATAATTCAACACCAGTATTTTATGGAAGCTATTATATATTTTGGACTATGATAATTAAGATTCAATTGATGACACTTGGTAATGAAATATGGGAAATAGTTGAAAATGGATACACACCACCAGCTACTTGACCTATATATAAATATGGTAAGCTTCTACATCATTACAATTCAAAAGAAATGAATGCAATTTCGATAGGTTCACATAGAACAGAGTTCATAAAGGTTATGCATTGCAAATAAAAAAAAGCAATTTGGGATAAGTTACAAAGCATATATGGAGATAAAAATATCAAAAAAGTAAAGATACGAAATCTCAAGGGAAAATTTTGAAGATTTAAAAGTGAAGGAAGAGGAAAACATTAGTACTTATCCACTTCGGGTAGATGAGGTTGTTAACACCATGCAAGGAATTGGACTTGAGATTAAATAATCTAATATTTTTTATAAGATCTTAAGATATATTCAAAAAATGTTTAGTGAAAATATATTTGCTATAAAGGAATAAAAATATGGAGATATTTTGACAAGAGATATGTTACTTGGTATTATTACAACTTTTAAGTTAAAAATAAAAGAGGAACCTAATATTTGTAAGGAAGAAAAATTCAAAGCTACTAAGAATACAAAGGGAAAGAAGTTAGATTCAATCAATGAGTCATCCAGTGATGAAGAAGCTAATTATGGTAGAAATAATAATGATTCAAAAAAATTTAAAGATGCAAAATATGTTAGATATTTTAATTGTGTAAAGTATGGTCACTATGCAACTAATTGTCAAGAAGCCAGAAATAGCAATGATGAATAAAAACAAGATCATAAGAATAGGGAATCAAAAAAATATAGGTACAAAAAGAAATGTAAGGATGGAACTACTATGTAGACAAGGCAAGTAAGTACTCAAGTGATAGTGATAATAGTTTCTCATACAATGATAAATATGAAGTCCTATTTCTGATGGAAGAAAAATAAGAAGTTAAGAAAAGGTCACAAATAATTCTCAAGTGTTTTAGATATGGCAATTTTGGACATCTTGAAGATAGTTGTACAAATAATGGTTTCAGATTCAGTGATGATGAATATGAGGATACATTTTAAGGACCATAAGAGAATATTCTAATGGCACTAGAATAAGAAGGAGGTGATCCTATATTAGACAAGTCAGAAAATAATGAAGATGTTCTCAAAAGCAAACAGATAGAGGAAGAATAAAAAAAAGGAGAAGTTGATGTTGAGAAAGAGCTTATTTATGCTCTTAAAACTTTAAATAAGGTAAGAAAGAAAAAATTCTAGCTTGAGCTTCAGTTTCAAGAATGTTATGAAGAGAGAGGAAAGCTTATAGAGGATCTAAACAAGTCAATGGCTAATACAAATAAGTTCAATGATAAGTTAGAAGTAAAGGTATTAGAATATGAAAAGTTAGAAAAATAAGTAGACCTACTAAAGGAAGAAGTAGAGAAGTCTAACGACAAGCTACACAAGTTTGGAAGAAGTTCAAATAATTTGGAGAATATTATCAATTCATAAAAGCCTAAATCAAGCAAAATAGATCTTGGTCTTGAAAAGGCTCAAAAGAAACAAGAAGAAGAGTCAACTTCAAGTTCTAAAGAAGAAGAAACATCAGAATAGTATAGTGTAATAGAAAGTGAGACTTCTGAGGATGATTTGGACAACATAAATTTCAACAAGGAAAGAAAAAATGCACAAAGGAGAAATATATGGAACATGAACTAGCATAGGGTAAGAGAAACTAAGAGGCCAATGAGGTCAAGACAAGGAAACTTCAATGGATGATGTTTCTCATGTCACAGATTTGGTCACAAGGATTCACAATGTAGGACACATGAAAGACAAGAATATGGGAATTTCAGAAGTAGCTAACCTTTTCATGGGTATTACTACTCATATAATCAGTTTAGTCATAAGGCGACAAATTGTAGGTTCCATGATAGGAATAGATATGGCTTCACCAGAAGAAATTCCAAGATATTTGTACCTACAAGGAATAATAATACTAAGTGTTACAAGTACAATAATTATGGACATATAGTAAATTGGTGTAGAGTAGATATTCCAAAACCAGGCATAAATAGGAATAGGAACAGGAGTAGGAAAATGGACATAAACATGAATATTCAGAGAAATTAGAAGAATCATATGAGAAAGAAAGTGGATAAAGGTAAATATCAGTGCTTGATGTGAGTAGAAATAATCCAACCCCAAAAAAACCACCTTAAGAGGAGGTGGGGGGGTAAGCTAAGAGACTCATTCTTAGCCCTGAACCCCAAAGGTAACCCTTTGCCATTGATTTCAAATAGGCAGATATTTTAGTAAGGGGGAGTTATTTGGTTTAAGGAGAGAGAATTGAGTCAGGGGGAAAAATTTCCCAGGGGGAGCATAACAGGAAAAAGTTCATGTTTTGGTAAAAAGAATTTGGGTTACCATCAATGACAAAGGGGGAGATTTTTGGACATTGTTGAGTACATGAGTTTTCATTGATGTTAAGTTTGAGTAATCATTTATGTCAGGCCTTCAACACCATTGAATGACAATTTTAGTGGGCAACATCAGTTTCAGGTTCTCCAATAAGTGCAAAAGGAGAATCCACCTCCAGTTGATGAAATCTGGTTCCAGGCAGTAGGATGAAGTCCAAAGGGCAAATAAGAGGACCATGCAAATACTATTATAATATGTTGTTATAATATAAAAAATGAAATTTATATTAATTATAAATTAATTAATATAATTTTATTATAAATTAATTTAATTAACTTTCTAGTTACTTAAGTTAATTATAAGTTAATTTTAATTTAATTACAAATTAATTTTTATTAATTTAATAAACCCTAAAAAGGGTTATAAATCTAAGTTTTTAAATTGAATTTAAAATTTTATTTGAGCATCGATGTGTTATGGCATCATGTATAAATAAAGGTAAAACCTTTTCCTTAGAACCGTCTAAGCAATTATTTGAATGCCTAAGTTTTAAATTGTGCACAAAAAGGATGCAATATTTTTTGCATTGAAAAGTCTCCAATGGTAGAAGAACGAAGAAATAGGATCGAGGCTCCTCTCACCCTGCATAAGAACCGCATAGCGTAGTTGGAAATGGCAGAAGGTGTCAAGATGTGTTCCTGGTAGGGGGGCGTGGTTTGAATCCCATAGGGTTCACGTTTTACAAGGAAGTAAGGTCTTCGTTTTGTGAACAACGCCAACAAGGAAATAAAGGGAGGCTAGCACCATCCTCTCCCTGTAGAAGTGCCTAGCCCATGTGGTGGGATATCACCTTCATAGGGCACTCGGATAGGAGAGGTTTCAAGGTTGAACCCCAGAAAGAACCTTTTGTAAATTGAATATGTATGCACTAACGTCACATGCTTGGTTGCTTGATTAATTTTGGAGGTGCTAAAGTTTGAAAAATAAAATATTTTTTATGCTTTCTAAAGTTTATTTTGCCTAAATTAAAATTGGATATTGAGTATTTGAGGGAGATAAAAGGATAGAGAATAATTTTTTTGAAAGGTTGTTTGTGGAGCTTGATTAACTGAGATTGGATATTATAAGGAACAATTGAATTATTATTTTCATGTGTGATTTGATAAATTGCTAAATTCAAACAAGGAGTAATAAGGTGTAATTTAGTTTGATTATTTTTGTAATTAAGAATTATTTTGTGAAGAGGTTAGTGTGATATTTTATCATCTAACTATTAAAATTGGTAAAAGAGAAATTTATGATTGAGATAGGTTTTCTAAGGTCACTTCTACATCCTTCTACATCAAATAAAAGGTATGGACATATTCTTCTTTGGTTGAAGTGATTGATTGAGGTTTTGTGAAAATAATATTGGAGTGAAAAGGACTTTGTTATGATTTCCTTGTTTAGTGTGTTTTGAATTAATGCTTCAAGGTTTTCTGGAATATAGGTTAAGGAAAGTAATCTTGTTTTATAAGCATTTTTGTTGAAGTGATTGGTTGAGTGAAGAACTTGAACTAGGGTTTGCAAATATTATGAGTATCATTGTTATGTGATATTGGTTGATAAACATTTTTGGAAACATTTGAGTAAATGTTCATAATTTTGGACTAGGGTTTGTGAGAAAGGACTATTTAATCAAGTGATTAGTTGAGTAGATTTGGTTGAGAATAGTCAAGTGGATGTGTTGAAATTATAGTTCAAGTTCTATGAAACAAATTGTTCTACATTCTAAATTGATTTGAAAAATAAATTGAGAGTAATTGAGTGTGAAACATATCGAGTCTCTAACAATTCTCTATATGTTTCCATGGTAAAAAGAGTGATTAAAAGTGATTGAGCATTGTGGTGAATGTGAAGCATATTGAGTCTCTAACAATTCTCTTTATGTTTCTATGAGTTTGGACAAATTCTAGTGAGGACTTGTTTAGCAGATTTGAGGTAAGTCTTTGAGAAGACTCGTGAATAGATTTGTGTGAGATTTTATGGAAGCTTACAATACAAAGTTTGTGGATAGAAATAGTTGATCAGATAGGACAAATTCTAGTGAGGATTTGTTGAGCATATTGGACAAGTTCTAGAGAGAACTTGTGGACAGATTAGTGTGAGACTTTTTTGAAGCTTACAAGGCATATTTGAGATAAAACTTTGAGAAGACTTGTGAGTAGAGATGATTAATTTATTTTTCCAAACCTTGAGTTAAGTTTTGGGGCAGATCTAACAGTTTTGATTTGTGATAGGATAAAGCTTTGTATTAAGGCTTGAGGATAGAGATTAAAGATAGATTTGTGCTATATTGAAGGACTGTGTTTAGTGTAGATCAGAGGATAGATATTGAGGAAATATTCATGCTATACCAAAGGACTATGTTTAGCACAAATTTGAGGACAGATTTTGGTGTAGATTTTAGGATAGTTTGTGCCAGACCAGAGATAGATATTGAGCATATTTGTGCTAGACCGAAGGACTATATTTAGAGTAAATTTGATACAAAGCTAAGATAAATATTTAGAGGTGATAACAGTCTCTAGTGTATAGAGATACATTAGCCAAGGTTGTGAGGATAGGTGTCCTTAGTGGATAGAGATCCATTAGCCAGTGCAGTGGAGGTAAACATTCTTCTAGAAGGTTACCAACTAGAGCTAAGGATAAAGGAGTTCTCCTATGGATAGATATCCATGAAAATTATTAGGGTATTTGTGTCTCCTTTGGAAAAAGTCCCATAAACATTATAATATTTAAAGGATTCCCAAGAGATTGATTGAGAAATTTTTAGTGAAATATTTTCTCTATGGAGTAGCCCACATTGGGTGAACCACGTTAAATTGGTGTCTCTATTGTGTGTGGTGATTTTTGCATTGCTTGGATTACTTATATTGATATTTCTATCTATGCATTGCATAATATTGATTGGAAAAGAAAAGTAAAAAGTATTCTTATACTGTTAACCCCCCCTCTCAGTATAAGCTTGTGTTCTTTAGATGCAATGATCAAAATATAATAATTTAAAATACTATAGAAAAATCTATTCCATTCACATAAACCATTATCAAAACCAAATTATTAATAATATAAAGTAGAATATCCAAAAAACCCTATCATATGCTTTCTCCATATCTAATTTTACAAGCATACTTTGTCTTGTCATTGAATGAAAATAATGTAAAACCTTTTATATAATGATTACACCATCAAAAAATTATTTATAATAAGTAGAACCATAGTATTCCTCATAGATAAGATAAGCTAGAATTATAAACAATCTATTTCCTATAATTTTTAAAATGATACTAAAATTATATTATAAAGGCTTATTAAATAAAAACTATCAATATATTTTATTTCTCATTTTTTGGAAATCAACAAAATAAAACTACCATTGATCTCACTTATCATAGTCTTATTTTTCTTGGACTCTTTAACCACAACCAACATCACTCTTTAAAAAGTCCTAAAGGTTATTGAAATAAAATTGTAGGAAATCCATTAGGTCTAGAAGTGTTTTTAATGTACAAAGACAAAATCACTTCCTATATCTCCTCCATAAATATCTTCCTTTCTAAAAATTTATTTTGACCCTATATAATATTTGATGAAATATTTTGCACATGCTTACCTTGAGACTCCTTATATTTCCTAATAGATGACATAATATATTTAAAATAATTAATTGCTTCCTTCATGATATTTTCTTATTTCTCAAATTTTCTTCCATCTAGAGTTGAAGAACTTTTTATGTGATGAAAATAAAAAATTATTAGTTGTAACTTAAAATATTTGTTAATTATATGGCTATTATTTTTTTTTAAGAAAAAAACCCCTTACAGGTCCGCCTTGGTCTGAGAGACCACAAACAAGGGGTTCTACACTGTCAAAGTCACCCGGGAGTCACACCCGACCCTGCCTGCACCAACATTATCAATTGGATTTTGGATACCCCATTCAGCTTTTTGGTAGGGTGGATATTTGAACCTGGGATCTCCCTTGAAGTATTTCCCTCTCCTATCCAACTCACCTACAACACCTAGGTATGGGTATTCTTTTTCTAATATTATAATAATAGAAAGTAATTGTTTTCCATGCACATAACTATATTGCTCTATTCCATTTATTTCTACCACCTCTTATAGATTTTTTTATCTAATTCAATTTTCTCCTTTTATTTAAATATGCTACCAAAATATTTGGCAATATACATCCTTATTTTACTCTATAAATATTTAATATTTTGAAAAAACTTGTACAAAGATCCTTTAAACAACTTGTTACATGATTTTTTTTTCTTATAATGTTTTATCACAAGAAAAAATTATTATATGTAAGTTAACCATTTTATATACCTAGAATTTTTAATAATACTTTTAGAATGCAAGAAGTGCAAATTCCCTTGATAAGAATGTGTACAATGGATTTCTTAACTATGAGGTAGGGGTGCCATTGTATTATAACTCAAGCAATGACATAAAAAACTTCTCATATGTTGAGTAGCATTGACTTATGTCAAATACTATCTAATAATGGATGATATTTGATGCACATTGTAGATTATGATGATATAACTACATATCCAAAATAGTAATTTCCTAGCTCAAATGACTAAGTAATATCTAGTGTTGCAAGCATTGGTGTTGAATAGAGGTATTGATTCAATTTATCAAATGTTTGATATTTTGGTGAAGTCTAGTGAAATTTCATATTCCTTGTATGGATTGGTTCAAAGAGCATGGAACATCTAAGAAACCCAAGAGAAAATTGTGATAGAATATAGAAAGATTGAGGAAGCTTGTGAGTTCAATTAGATTTTTGGGTGTTGGCCACTCTTGGATGATACAAAATTTTCCTAGATCTACATGTGTACCCTATTTATTAATTGTATAACCTATGCATGATATCTATGTTATGTTGAAGGTGTAATTTTACTAGATAGATAAAATTTTATGATAGAATAAAGTGACCAAGACTTGATGTATATACTATAAATATTCCTCTCATGTTCTATTAACAATGAGAATACCAATAATCTAAGTAGAAAATGATGAAGGAACCTGTGAATGGTTGTAGCACTTTGCTCATTGCATTTATTAATATAATCAAGGAATTGGTCAAGCCATAAGGAATAACTATCAACTTGTATAGTCCATCTTAGTCTTGAAATTTATATTTCAAATGTATATGGGGTTGACTAGTATCTATGGATAACTTAATTTGAGATCAACCATGTTGGAATATTGAGCCTACTTGTAGCTAGTTGAATAGATCATAAATGGATGATAATGGATATTTGTTCTTCCTTATGATTTAGTTAAATGCACTATATTCAATGCACATGACCCATATCTCATCCTTCTTTGGCATTAGCATAATGAGATTATCACATGATAAAAAACTCAATTGGTTATTCTCTTACTCAATTAGTTTTTATAAATAACATTGAGTCTCGTTGTTCTCCTATATTAATCAGTAATACAAGGGTACCCATTTATCGAGACAATGCAAATCAACTTGTAATTGGTGTAATAAGGGTGAACTTCTTGGTACCATGTTTCTTAGGTCTAATCATAAATAAAATTAAATTTCACGTATGATAAATGACTTTCTTACATTGCTTTGTTAAAACTAGCATTACCTATTTCTAAGTAGATATTGTGGCTTTTGTATCTCATCTCTCCAATTTACACGGAATATTATTTAGGATAGGCTTGATAATTTGGTTGACAATTGAAGCTTGATATTTCTCATAGAACATCATTATATAAATTACTAATCAAATCAGTAGCTCATCTTTTATATATTTACTAATTGTAGATAATTAATATCATTTTCAATTAATTACCTTTAAGACATCCTTAAATATTATATATTGTCTTGAAATTTATTTCCTCTCATTTATTCTTCATTTTTTTCATCCATTAACATAAAAAATATATTCTAAACTAGAAAATTTGTACATTATACCCATAATTTACTTCAATGGTTTTATAACAAATAGATAATATTCATGGTCAATAAATTACAATCCTCATCAACAATCCAACATGAGAGGTGACAACACACATACAAATAATGTATTTTCCATAGCACATTTGGATAGCATTTAATAGGTCACATGTTTGAAACTCCTTAACATTGTATTCTATTAACACATTAATTAGTACAAATGCACATTGAAGGTGCTTGATGAGGTCCAAAAAGATATACATAAACATACATATATATATTTGTAATATCTAATAATACAAATACACATATATCCTATTATGGTTTGAACTTGGGTCTCTTCAAAGAAAACCTAAACTTTAATCATTGTGTTTTCCCACAAGAACGAAGAAGGTTCACAAACATAAGTTGTTCTATAATTTTAAAATTTAGGTTTGACTCTCATGTAGTCACTACCTAGCTCTACTAATATAAATACATATATATCCTATTATAGTTTGAACTTGGGTCTCTTCAAAGAAAACCTAAACTTTAATCGTTGTGTTGTCCCATAAGAACAAGGAAATTTCACAAACATAAGTTGTTCTATAATTTTAAAACTTAGGTTTGACTCTCATGTAGTCAATACCTTAACTTTCCCTGCATTGACTTGTTTAATACCAAGGTGAAATTTTTAATTTTAATATTCATAATATTCATGATACTTTTATTTTTAATATAATCTTATACAATACACAAGATAACATTTTTACCTCATAAATTTTACATAATATCATAAGTAGAATAAATATCTTAGCCATAGATTTACCTTTCAAGCTTGCATTTATTCAGGAACTCAACATTGATTTCTTCATGGGTCACTCGCCCAAAATATGACCAAAAAATTTGCAATTGGTTAAAAAATTAAGGTTATTCTCATACACAATGGGTTGGTTCCAAGACTCTGAGGTTGAAGTGATCTTAATAGAGGATGGAATACTAGCTTTCATATTTACATTTATACACATTCTTGCATAAATAATTCTTGATTTTGCTTTAGTTGTGACATCAATAGAATTCAATTCACCCACTACCATAGCTATACCATGTAAAATATCAACATGTCAATACTAAAAGGGTAAGCTAGGAATTTTGACCTAAAGAGAGGTCATATTGATTTTTTATATATCAGGGCAAAAATTTTGGCTCCACTGACTCAATAAGAGGTCTTGCTTCCAAAAGAACTTTGGACCTCTACAAAGGACCTGCCTAAAATCATCTTCATAATTGAACTTAAAAGAAAAAAGGATTTGGTAAAAGTGATAATATCCAGGTGATCCTGATGCCACCATTTGGATAAAACCCACCTCCTAACATCATCCAAAATTAGGTGGGTACCTAGAAACTTGCCCACTAAATTCAAAGGCCCATCCTCCATCGTGAGCTTAATAAGGCCCTCAAGAATATATAGAGTATCTTGAAATAGAGAAATATAAAAAAGTAGTAGTCTAAAAATATAAACCTAAATTAGATGAAACTATCCATATAAGAAAAGATTACACACTAGGATCAAAGGGATTTTGAAGTGAAGCCCTCGAAGGGGCTCCATTCACAACACCACCTTGTAAGGAACTGACACACCAAAAGGTCTACCTCTCCACCTGGAAAAAAATATGTGATCTACCATAGGGTCTATAAGAACATCTTTTGGCTCACCTTTTTTGTTGCTTGCACAATATCTTCACCACTATCTTCTTGCCATTGCCACTACCTTGGTCATTGATCCTACAATCCTAAACTCCATCCTCGCTCAAAAATAAGTTCAAAAATCTTGAGTCCATCAATATTTGAAAACATTAAAGTCTATCAACTTCAAAAATCTTCAATCCATCAATATTTGAAAACCTTAAAGTCTATCAAAGCCATGGGATACAGTGGGAGACATCATCACTATCATACTTAATTAAATATATTATATATATTTTTCATTATTCTTAAAAAATTGTTAATATTCTTAAATGATCAAGTATAAGATATAATTAAAAGTGGTCTACCCACAAGGATGCCACTTGCATTACAGGTGATGTGACCCGGGTTCAATCCTTATATATATATAATTAAAAGTGTTCAATGTATAAATTTTTTTTTGGTTACATAGATGAATTGGTTACAATCACATTTTTTAGTAAGTGCCAGTGCAGAGCGAAGGCTTCCAACACACCCACCTTATCATTAATGGTAACCTGGTGTGAGCACATGGTTCACACCATCTTTGTTATTCCGGTTCAACACGTGGCATGAAGAAGACCATCAGACATGCAGGAAAGAAATTGTTGTCGTAAATCAAGTGCAACACACAAAGGAGTTGGATCATGCTAATGGCTATTCATGGGCACGCCTCTGCAATTGGAACCTAATTCTCCTCTCGGTAAGCGTCCCAACATAATTGAATAGATACTTCTTGAAAGTTCATTAGTGTTTTTATATAACCAAACATGAAATATAAGTGAAAAAAATAAAATATACAAATTTAATATTTTAAATTAATATCTATAATATAATAATATATTATTATTTTTATTGTTATAGTTTAAAAACCTAATATGAAAATTACAACTAAAATGTTCTCTATTATATAATTTTGTCGGTATAGACGTTCAGCATGAAGGAAAATTCCTTTGTATGCTTGGCTTCGATGAAAGAATTTCATTTGTAAATCAAAAAGCGTATGAAAACAAGTTTATAAGAAAGAAAATAAAAATTAAATAAGATTAAAAATAAATAAAAAATTAATAATTTTTAGACTTTAATCTACCTTATAAATGTCCAAGTTATCTCGTTGATTTTACATTATCCTTGTCTTTAACCAAAATCTTTGCATTTGCAAAACCGTGTCTTTCAAACTTTATTTAAATAACTTGTAGACTGAAAAAACTTTAATTATTAGATTTTTTTGTTTGCATCCCTTGAATAGTCATCCTATAAATGGCCAGGTTACCTAATTTTTATTGTCCTTGTTTCTATCTAGACAAGGACATTGCATTTGCAATATTTAAAAAAATATTTTTCTAAAACAAATGTTCATTTTAATTAAATAATAATATTTATTTTTTAGCTAGTCATTAGCTTATGAAAATATAAACCTTAAACTAAAAATTATGGTAAAGTATTTAAGAAAAAAAAACAAAGAAAATAAATATATATATATTAAAAGGAGTAGAAAGTCACTCAATATAAAAAGTACATAGATTTATTATTTAAAATCAATATTTTATAATAATCTTTAACATTATTTTTGATATGTATGTATAGTCATTATCATAATAATTTTTTTATTTTTTTAAATGAGATAAATAATAAATAAATGTATATAATAAGATGAAGTAAATTATAAGTTATCTTTGAAATTTTTTAGAAAATATTTTTTAAAATATTTTTTTATTTTATTTTATTTTTTAAAATTTTAATAAAAAATTAAAAAATTTAAATAAAATTAAGTATTAATGTGAAGCAAAATTGATTGAGCTGAGAGGAATTACTTATGTTCACTTTCCTTAAATATTTCTAAATGAAAGGAATGTGGTAGACCTAAATACCATAGAAAGACTTATAAAATACTTTAACCTTTGGGTAATTGGTTGATTTATGAAAGGTGATTTGTATCTCAAAATTCATTACCTTTGAATTATAAAAACACTACTCCTTCAAGAAAATGATTTCTAAAACATAGTTTTCATGTGAGAACTCATCACTTTTGAATGTAAACAATATACTTTCTAAAAATGATTTATATTTATGATTATGATACATACATTTTATTTTTGATTTTGTGTTTAGTTTCTACTTTGATTTTTAATATAAAAATTATTTTGATATTTTTAGAAATTAAAAAAACTATCATATTATTCATTATAATAGCTATAAGCAATGACAAACATGCATATTTTAATTATTGATTACACTTAAACCATAAAATCTAAGTATACAAACCACCAAAACATAATGCAAGAGCAAATAAAAATATATTTCAATCCAAATGTGCTATTTTTTATTTTTTATTTGAATCATACTTCAAAAATTTATAACTTCCAATATATTTCAATCTAAATATCAATACAAATGTTATATTTTTTCTTTTGTGAACTTTTGAACTTACAATAAACCTAGAGTGAAATTTTAGAGATTATATGGGTAATTAAGGTAAACTTTGAAAAAAAATATGCATTTAAAGAATAAAAATAAAAAACATTTTAAAAATAATTAAATAGTCAAAAGGTTTTTAGTAACAAAAGGTTGATATTATGTTACGTTTATTTTAATTTATGAAAAGTATCGTAAAATTTAACATATCTTCTGCCATCTTGATACATTAAGATTGCAACCATTTTGATCTCAACACAGACGCGGGAAGGGATATTTGCGTCATTAAAAGAGATTTGTGCTCGTATATTTCTTTATATATTTTTGTGTGTGGGTTAAGAAAATGGCTGTCGCTGTCGTGATTCGACGTCTTCTTTGGTGACGAGAAAATAAGAAAAAAACTCGGAAGACACAAATTCTCCTCAATTTTGCGAGAACTTGCGATATTTTTGACGAGTCTTCGAACTATGATTTGGGCTGCCATGCCTGCCAAAAAAACACTAAATTTTGAATTAAAAAGAAACTAAAGCAATACAGATCGTAGACTTAGGATATCTAGGGCCATACTTATTTAGAAATGCAACTAAAGAGTTCCATCCTTGTCCAGGCTATTATAACAAACACATTCGACATCAAGTTTCACGTGGAGAATGCCTTTTAATTTCCCTTATTTAATCTTATTCATTATAGTATTATTAAGGAAGCAATTATTTTTCACCAATTAGTCTCTTTACATTTTTTATCAAAAACATCCCATATTTAGAATGCTTTCGAGAAGTACTGAACAAAAATTATGTTTGCTTCTTCCTTGTCATTCCACTTCAATCCTATTCATTGTGGCAGTAAACTAGCTTTCATTAGAATAAGTAATCTTCACCAATTTCACCTGTCTCTTAATTTCATTATAAGTTTTAAACAGACACGACCAATATTTTGCATCGCTTAAACCAATAAACATCATCTAAAAATCATCTATTTCATTCCATTTTTATTTGTTCTCTTTCTCCCTATTCCAATCTTGTTGATGATAGTGTTCAGCAAGCTTTCGTTGGGGTGAGTATTTTTCACCGTTTGCAACATTCTCTTAATTTTACTTTATTGTATTTTCAAAACAGACACGTCCAATATTTTGTACAAAATATTAAACAATATTTTTATGAAGTTCAAAAATTACCTGTGATTCTTTCTGATTCTTTCTCTTCCTTCCGTCATTCCAATTTTATTCGTGATAGTAGTAAGAAAGGCTTCGTTAAATTTATGAATTCTACCCGTCTCTTAATTTCATTGTTTCGCCATTCTCAGATAATCAAAAACTTTTGCTACGGGAAGCTTTGAACTTATAATGCTAATTTAAGCTACTGTCTTCAGCAGAATGGTTTCTATCTAAATTGGACGAGGAAAAAAACATCTAAATTTAGACAAAGGAACTATGAGACAATAATGTATACCTTATACTTTACAAACTAGCCGGATTAAGCTAGATTTGGCCATGCCTACTTACCAGAAACACAGGGCAATGTGAGGTTTTATATAGAGATTTAATAGTAATGCCACAAAACTATCTGCGAACTTTCTGATGTATACAAAGGTATGTAAATTTAGAAACGATTTCTTACGAAAACATAACCTGTAATGGATAACATATTTTTTTCTATGGTTTTCTACCTAAATTATCTGTGATAGTTGGCTGGTCATTTTCCTCTTCTGCAATCCTCTTCAGCAGTGCAAAAAATACGAACAAAAAATCCAATTATGAAAGAAACCAAATTAGAATATGTGATGTCTAAAACCGTAATCAATGAGTTGTAAAAAGAGGGAGTTGGTTTTGGAGGAGCCCAACCAATGCAGATGAAGATAGCAAGATCCAGATTGCATTTTAGGTTGGAAAGATTTGACCTTTATGGATTTTGGGTGCAGAGAGTAGAATGGTAGAGGAGCCAATGGAAGGGAAACTCATAGGCGCAGGACCATGTTTGATCTCTTCTTGTTTTTGCAAGACAGATCCGTGTCGGTTGGTCTGATTGTTGTTGGTGGCGAAGCTTTTCTCGTGTCTCGCATGGAATCTATGGTGGTGCATGGATTCTATGGTGGTGCTAGAGTTTTTTCCAATCCACTATTGTCCAACTCGGTAAGCGCTGGTGAAACATATTTTGTGCTTCACAGTGACCTGATGTTAGTACCGAGTCCCCTGGTCCAACTTTTTCCAAAATGTTATTGTTATTTTGGCTATTTTTTTTGTTGTTGGGGGTTCTTCTATTCTTCTGCAGTAGAATTAAAATTCACGAGGGTGGTTTTTTTTTTTTTTATCACCCATTGTATCTAGGGTTTGAACCCACAGATCCCAAGGTTCTGGGTCCTTTCCAAAAGCTTACTCCCTGGTCCTTATTTTTGCTTGATATGGAGATTTGATATGAGTTGTTCTCTGGAGTTGGGAGGTTGGATGGAATGTGGGGTTTTAGTCTTCACAAATTTTTGAGATAGAGGGTTTTATTGTTGTTGGGCAATATGTTGCAGATTCTATTGAGTTGGTTGAGGGGGTGATCCAAAGTTCAAATATTTCTTATTCGCCCAGGTCTAGTAGTAGTGTTCTCAGGAAAGAACATTTTTCGTTTCTATGGAAGTGCAGGGAAAGTTTTTTATGCCTCAGAGATGAATGGTTCATACCCTGATTCCAGTTGTTAGGGTTTGATGACACTTTTGGTCAGTTGGATGGTACCCTCTAGGCACAGTTAGGCAGGATGAAGATGATTTTGATTTTGATTTTGTGTTTAAATTGTTGTGTTGCATGTAAGTTTGATAATTTTTTCTTCCAACAACTTTTCTGTTGAGCTTGTCTTTATACTAGATTGAAGATTATAAGTTTTTGCGATTGACTGACTCCTTTTAGAGTTCTATGTACAAATTTGTGGGATCCTTTCAAATCTCTAATTTTTTACTTACCAAAAAAATTGTAAAAAAAAAAATTTGCTTAAATACCTTTCTGAGCATTATCTCTATCTTTTATGAGTTTAAATTATTTTTTACTGTGTGAATTTGAATGTTTGATCATTTCTATATGACCCATACAAGCAGCAGTCTTCAATAAGTTATGCGTGTTCAGTGAGCAAATTTTGAAATTGAGAATCGTTTGAACTGTCATAAGCAGTGCCTTGGCCTAGCGAAACATCTATAATAAAAGCAATCTCTCTTCTATAGTTCCACATCTTTCCAAAAATAAGTCTGCCAACTCGATTGCCATAAGTCTGTCTGCAACAACAGTTTAATTTAATTCTTAACATCTATTACTTTGATATGCATTAACTCAAATACTGGAAAGGCATGTAGGTTTAATCATGTGTTTTTACGATTTCTACAATATAAAAAATACACTAAACACAATGCAAAATGATAGACAAATTCTAAAGGCATTGCTCACATATTTTCAATGAATGACTGTTATTTTTCTCATTGTATTGTAGTTTTATACAATTTCATCAATAGGGTGATTGTGTTTTTATCTTTAAGTATATATAGTATAATCTTACTCATGGTCATGCGTATGAATGATCCACGATCCATTTGAATTGATAAGAGATACATAAAAATATATATCATTAAAACTTTTGTTAACTAATAAGTTAAGAAAAAAAATTATATTTATTTATTTAAATCATTAATTTTAATTTTCTAATATATTTTTTAATTTTAAAAATGTTTTATTATTTTCACAACTATTTATTATATTTATTTTCAATTTTTATTTTAAAAAACTCTTACATGTTTTTATTTTTTACTTTAACATTCTCTCTTACTCAATGATCTCTTAGTCTTAATGGTTACTAATCAATGTTTAACTTGTTACTTCAAAGATACCTTCACATATATTTTTATTAGATTGATTCCATATCTAATTGTTAGGAATATCTATGTAAAATTTTATATAGTTATTTTAATTATTATATTATTTATTTTTCTTCTTTAATATGGATATGATTCATGACTCAACTAAAAGTGTTTTGGTTCTATTAGATTTTATAGATAATTACTACAACTTCCATATTGAGTAGATTAGATTACTGCATGCATGCAGGGCTCTTGTTATTGTTTTTAATAATATATTCATGCTTCATTGCTTAACATATTGATCATTTTGAACAATTTGATAATTACTTTGTTTACCTTTTTGCAAATATTATTACTATATCATATATTGATGTATATAAGATAGGGGAGTCTAGTGAAATATAACCCTTTCAAGTAGCTAATAATTACTCACTCATTCATATTATATTCACACGTGCAACCAGTTCTCCTTGAAGATGATAACTTCAAGAGAAAACACAATTCTTAGATGAAACTACCACAAGATAGTGAAAATTCCACTTAAAGGTCACTTCCACTTGTACAATAATTTTACTTGTATGACACTTCCTATCATATGGTACTTTCATTCTTGTACAACACTTCCACTCATGTTACTTGGTGTAATTTTTACTTGTATGATAAGGATCAATTTCTACTTGTACACTATTTTTCACTTGTATGATATGATGTAATTTCCACTTGTATGAAACATCTTCATGTGAACTGCAGTTCATCCATAATCACCCATTAAAAATAGGTTTTAAAACATATAATATTTTAATGCAATTACCATTCAAACATTCAAAAAACAAATTCAAGGTGAAAAATTAAATATTGTTTCTAATGTGTCAATTGGCCATATATTACAATTTCTTCTCTTGATTTCCCCTAAGACTTACATTAAAATATGCATAAATAACCAAATGTCCTTCTACAATATTTCTCTTCTACACATACCATTCTTCCTTTGTCTTTCCTACTACATGTCCCTTATGCTTCTTATCCTTTGCTACATGTTTCTTCCTCTTGTTCTTCTCTACTGTGTATTTCCTACTTGGTGATCACTAATTTGTTAATGATTTCCATAGATTTCATGTTATCTATTTTTTTTGAAATGAATGCAAATTTAATTTTTGTTATGATATGATTGGTTGATATAGTATATATTTAAAAACTATGATGATATAGTGTAGGGAGTTGCCATGTTGGCCACCATTTTGACCATGAGTCTGTTTTATTGCTTCAAATATTTCTAAATGTATATTCAAACTTAGGTCTCCCATGAGTAAGGCATCTTTCATTGGCCAAGATATCAACATTAACATTGATAAGGAGATTCCTTCTATAAAATAAAAAGAAATTTATTTTGACCAATATGACAATAAAAACATGTATTGTTGCCAAGTAAAATAAAAAAATAATGATTTTGAGGACACAAATGTAAGTTAAATTGGACACCTAAGACCTACAAATCATAAAATAGTTACTTTATTAGGATTCATCATGTGGAATAACCCATTTATGTCTCTATAAATTATGTAATTGAATTCAACTATGATGATAAAATATGAGTAAAATATTATATACTTTTGTGATTTGAACATGGATTCTTCCCCTCAACTAGCTTAATCATAATTTAAATTGACTAGTCTTCCATGTGCTCATATTGAATCCAAAGTACAAACACTCATCATTGAGACCTCATTTATCCCAATATAGAGAAGAAAATGATGAGTGTTCAAACCCTTGATCTTATAAATAATGATAGTATACCCCTTATCCTTGAATAAGGAAATTGTACATAGTAGAGCTTTAAAAATTAATTTCATTTTGAATAACGAGAAGACATGCCAAAGTTTGAATTTGATTTTTGAAATGTTAAACCCTCATTTTTCCGTTCTATTCAATGTGTAGTAGCTTCAAAATTTTAATTTTAATTTTGAAACATGAAAACCTTATTTCCTCCATTTAATAAAAATTTGGTATCACCTATATTATAAATAAATAAGGAAACCTCATAAACACCAAATAAGATGATGTTGATAAATTATAATAATGAAAACCTCATAGATAGAGTCAAGTCATCATTCAATAAGATGATAAATTATTTCAAACTTTTAAACTTCATTCAGGAGAGCAATGTATTATAGGTTACATATCAAATCATAGGATATTTTCATGTTGATGAGAAAATATAAAACCCAAAAAAGGCTTAGTGGTAGGAAATGCCATGTGAGAGCAATTTATTAATTTATTCTATCAGTAGTGGTTACCATAGTTGTACATCAATAAGAAGATGATAAAATTTCATAATGATAGTTAGGCATATATAACTATGAATCAACCTGGTAATAATTTTATATATCTATTAAAGTACATTGATCAATATCAAGGGGATAAAATATTTTAAATCAAAAAAATTATCTTTGAATTGAATCCTCATAAAGGGGTAGATGTGGATGTTCAAAACTCGACGATTATAGGGTAACTATTTTGAAAAGAAACTAATCCAAAGTGGAAACTATAAGTGATATAGTCGTATCACAAAAATAAATAATAAGGGAAGGACTTCTCATCAACCAATCCATTGATTCAAGAAAATTTCTTGAAAGATAAAATCTCAACAGGAACATGAGAAAATATTTCAAGAAAGAATATAAGGTGTAGTAGGTTTTAACAAATAGAAATTATAAAAATAAACTAAAGTCAGAAACCAAGTATAGATGTTGCATCTATAGATAAAATCAATGTGCTAATTAGTATCCTCAATAGGAGGTAAATCCTCTATAGAGAAACAATAATATCCTAACTAACCCCAATACTATATCATACAATGTTGAGCACCCACCAATTAGAGCACAAAAATTCTATAATTTAAAATAGAAGTAAGACTTTTGGATTCCCTATAAGTATTTTAATTGATACAAGAGCAACAAAATACTTTGTAGCTCTAGAATTGCTAAAAAATATTAAAATAAGAGTTATATTTATGGGCAATATCTAGATAATTATTTATTGAAACCAAGATAAGAGAAGAGTAGAGCTATGTTTGCATATGGATAAGTTAGAATTTATAAAATTTACCACTAAGATAAATATATATATAAATCCACTTGGATCATATAGTGTAATCATTGGAATGATCTAGTTGTGATAATATAGATCCATAGTTATTTGTTACTTAAATAAAGTTGAATAATTCAATGACTTGGGATACTATACCATAGTTCAAGTTGTTTTAAATTCTATATATTTGATCCATAATTTATACGTAATTGAGAAAATATTAATTAAAATGATGTATACAATATGTTGTGTATATTGACGATCTTGAAGAAGAAAAATAACTTAGTTTTTAAGCATACCTCTTCATGAAGCATCAATAAGGAGGAGTTTAGATAATTTTGAGGAAGAAATTGAAGGGTTGTAGGATAGTAAATTGTAAAAGGTATAGAGCTGTATTTTGGAGAATATTTGGGAAGACTTTGAAGAGCCCTAGAATAGGAAATTGAAGGAGGTTGTGACAGAAAAAGAAGACATCATTTTGGAGGTTTTTGTTGCAGTTTTTGATAGAAAAATAGAGGAGGAATTGACTGTGAAATTGCATAATTTTTGGATAGCACTTTGGTAGCATTAATAGTTGTAAGTTGTATAACCCGAGGGAATATATTTGAAGAATATTTTGAGCCACAAATAAGTTTTAGTGGACAGCATTAGAATAAGGAAAAGAGCTACTATTTTGGAGAACTTCAGGGCTTATTTGAGAGAGTTATTGGGTAGCAAAAAAGATGGAATTTGATCAGCAATTAGAGCTATAAAATTGACAAGCTTTGAAGCAAAATAATGAAGGTAAGTAAAGGTGTAAAATTTACAAGATAAAGTTAGCAAAAGGGTGAATCAAATCACCAATGAAATCAACTAAAAAGGAGATTTAAAAGGTATGTATTTTTGGTGCTATATAAGTTCATTATTGGAGTATTGAAACTAATATATATTAAGCATTTAATAGAATCCTATTATCTTCATTGAAATATGTAGAAGAAATTTGAAAAAATGAGTCTTCAAGCAAAAGGAGTTGATAGCATTTGCATCTTAAAATCTACAATATTAAAACAACAAAAATCTAAGTAAAATTTTATTTTGAAAGGAGAAATAAGAAGGATATAACATTATTATTGAATGCTGTTTTTTAGCCCATAAGAATGCAGATTTATTAAAGTAAAAGGAAATAAAGTAAGAGCATTGGTTTGAGCAAGTTAAATACCAAGTAAGGATTAAAAAATAAAGCATATTTTTTAGTGTCTAAAGACTCTATAGCCACAGTCTAAAGGATAAGTGAAAGTATCCATTTGGATTAGAGAGCATCACTATTGCTTAATAAGGAGACACCACCATTTTATGAGTGTCATTAATGTCATTATTTAATATTTAAGATTTATCAATCCATGGCGATGTCCAAGGCTATCTACGATAGAAGCTTTGGGCAGATTACAATTTAGGCATTTAGTTCACAAGCATTTATTCAATAAAATATATTTTTTGGGGGGTTTTTGGTCACTTATAATCCTACTGAGCATAAATTTAAACTATCTATTTGCAAGAATTAAAATCTACTTCTAAAACTTGAAATTGAAATCTAACTACAGTTGTAGAATTGAAATGATACTTGAAAAGGAAACACTCATGCTAAAACAAGAGTGAGTGTCCTACTACAAAAGGTTATCAATATTCTACTACAATGGTTGATAATAAAATAAAATTGCTGAAAAATATGTACATTTTCTAAAATAGATAAAATAGAGTAACTGTAAATTTATGCTATTTGTCAAATTGTAAGAACAAGAAAACAGGGATACCGCAAGTCTAAACTAATTATCAGCTGACACATACACATGAAATCACAATTGAAAATAGGGAATCAATTCAAAACATAGTGTAGTCTACTTAATTAACAATAGACAAGAATTACTAAGCATTCTTCTAAAACTGTTGTAGCAAAGATATCAAAAAAACCTGTTATTAATTAGTCCTCCTTCCAGGCCTGAAAGTGGCCCTTGATTTTTTATCCATAATAATTTAAGGAAGTTTTGCTTAGCTAATTAAAACTCACATTCACTCATAAATAAAATATGTCAAGAATACTGCACTTTATTTACTGTTAAAACATGTTACAATAATCACAAAATAACACTCTGTTATCCACTATAATTCCTATATACTTCTACTATTTCCTATTAGCTCAACTAATAAGGTAGATCAATTATTTATATTATTCTATTACATATACCTCATACTCAATATTAGCTACATTATTGTTTATCAATGATTTCCTATCAACTCTGAAACTAACTTAGTCTAAATCTGGAAAAAATTGTTGTTGTGAACGCTTATTGGTCTTTGGATGCATCCAAAATGATTAAAATGATATGGAAAAGGTTTGAAGTAGTATTTTACACTTTTACCCATCTCAAAATACCTTTACCCAACTAAATTGGGTGCTATCCTCCTTGTTTGGTATAAAATTGGCTTTTTCCCTTTCATTCCGAAGCTTCTTTGAAATATTTGGTAGTGAAATATACTTTACACTAGCTGCAATAAAAATGGCTGAAAACGTGATTCGAACTATATCATACATCTGTCCTATCTCTCATAAGTCGGTTCCAATAAAATTTACATGTTCATACTAGCAAATTCCAAGCCATGCTGTTTATTGATAGTTGGCTGGAATTTATATGGTTGTCATTCTGCATTTTCTAGTTTATGTATACTTTTAGGAATTTACAACCTATTTGGATTTTAATTTGATTTAATGGTGGTAGAAATATTTAAACATAATTAGTAAGTGATATACATCGACATACAATAGTTTCTATTTGAAATGCACATTTTATTTACTAAATAATCAAACAGAAACAGTGCAAAAAGAAAATAGTCAAAATAGAGTAATATACTCTTATATAGTTTATATCATGCAAAAATTAATATATAATACATTAAAACCATCTAATTTGCATAAAAAAATATCACATAAGGTTTATATGGTAGTTTGTAATAACCCAAAATATGTTATGAATGAGATGATATTTGGCCTCATCATTTCCCCCCCAACCTATTCTAATGCATTCCCTCATGCACTATGTAGGGCTATAGAGGAACATAGATCCATTTATTAGTTACAACTCCCCAAAAACAATACATCCCCTCTATAGTATCCTCTACTCTTCTATAGCTGCCTGAGCCAATCCCAGAACTACTCATCCCATTGAGGATCACTATCAAAATAATAAAGGATAGGGGTTATGTTGGTAGGAAATATGTACCTCGGACCTATCCACTAATAGTTCAATATTAGTATGGTATATGTTACATCGTCTACTCTTATTTTAGAACATAGCAGGTTATTGGGTGATATGGGCTCTCTTTTTTACAATGACATTGGCAATTCTGCCCACCTATCCTTACAGGATGATAAAGCATTTGTAAAATTTCCTGTATAGAATCTCTAGAAACAAGTCATACAATACTTAAGATTATTTAGATTAAAAAATCTAATTTCTAATTTATTCATCATAGTAGAATGTTTATTGGTGGAAATCCTATGATTTGGCTAGATATGCCTTATCAACAGCTCAACTTTCAACTCAATCTCCTTAGTCCACTTTTTTTTGTGGTTCCAGTATATCTGATTTTGTAGGGTTGACACAAATGACCTCAATTGTATATCCCTTATGAAGATATGAGGTAGGAATATCACATCTTCTACCATGAAGAACTTGTGCAAGAATAGTTCACACATTAAGTTCTTTCATTCTTATGTAGGTAAGCATATAAAAACTCATCAACAGTGTTTGAGTCACAGGAGATATTAGAGTAAATCCTCATTATATACCAATGAAGGTACTTCTCCTTCAGGATCAGATTATAAAATACATATGGCCTCCTACATTGTACTATATACTCTACAACCTAGCAAAGATACTATATCTTTTCATGTAACCTATTTACATCTAAAATTTTAACTTCATCTTGCTACTCCAATGGTTTCAAATTTGAAACATGGGATTCTAATTTTTGACACCTCAATACCCAATGTGCAATATCCTCATTGTACTTCATGAATGTAATTGTTTATGGGGACCTAACTATTAGTTGGGTCTTTGGAAGCAAATCTACTTGCACCCCAATTTCTGTTGTTTCAACTTTATGTATAATCAATGGAAAATTTTATTCAAAAGTCAGATGTAGATTCATACTTACTTTTTTTGCATCCTTCTGAGCATATTTGGTCTCTACCTTAGGTGGCGTTTGCTTTTCTTACTATTGTGGGCTATCAAATGGGTATTCGATCAGACTTTTGGGTTGTTCCAAAGTTTCTTCAGAATGAGAGTGTGCATCTTTGGAATGTCTCAGAACTTCTTTAGTTGGCTTCGAAGCTTCATTTTCAAGCATAAAAATATCCCAAATTCTCAAATTCCCTTGAGAATATTTTTTTCATCTGTCCCCGTATTTTTTCCTCCCTGATGAAGGGTCTGACTAACATCCATTGCATCTACACCTCATCTTATTACCAATGGTTCAACATTTTATAAAGGATTTATTAAAATATAATCTATTAAAAGTTTAATTACCTTAGATTATTGCTTAGGTCTTGTCTCTTCAATTTGAAGAGGGGGCTATGGATTGTCTTATGGTGCTACTTTTTCCATGTTCTATTCTACTAGCCTTGGCAAAATCTTTGCAATATCTTCCACAACATCAGATACTGCACGCTATGGTTTAGAATGTGCTAACCTATTTTTTAGTATTTCCACATCCTAATATAGTTCAGCAATATGTTTATCCTTATATTCTATGGAAGCCTCCATTTTTTCAATCCATATCATATGTGTCTTAATGACACTCTTTGCTACTCTCAATTGCTTCTATACATCTTCTTATTATTCCTCCTCAAACTCAAAAGAATAATTGGGTATGTCATCTACTTGTGGTGAACCAAACATTCCTATGTATGTAAATGATTTCCTTTATTTGGTATATGGGATCTTGTACCAAGGTATTCTATAGAATTTTTGTGACTTCCTCTACTTTATCCGCTAAGGGCACTATTTTATTCTATCTATCTCTAATAGAAGTTCTAGGACTATCTCCCCTTGTTGCAACAAACTGTTGCTACATTTTCTTAGGGATTCTTCACAGAGGAGGTGGTGTGGGTAGTGTTTCAACCTACATTGTATATGCTTCAATTACTTCCTCTGCCACCTCATTCCTCTAAAGTCTTCAAGACCTCCTTAAACTTTTTGTTGAGTTTTTCTTTTTACCCTAATTTTATATAGGTTTTGATAAATCATAAATATACTCTTCTTCTTATGATTATGGTTCTTCCTAACTCTATATTTTTCCCTCTACAACAGCTAAAAATATTGGCTATTTGGAGGTCTAAACTAGAATTATAGTGACTTCTTCAAAAAAAATCAATTTTGTTATCTTGTTCTTTTTTGTAGGGCTATATTCAACCCTTTTATTTCTCTATTTCCTATTACTAGCATATGGTGGTTCGTGAGGAGAAGAAGGAGTTTTTGCTTCAGGGCCTCTTCTTCACCATTATTTTTTTTAGGGACTTCATCCCCTTATTCAGCATTTGTCTCCCCTACATTCTCCTCCTCTGCATTCTCCTCTTATCCTTCCCTATAAATCACTTCACTCTCGGAAGAGAAAAACCTATCAAAGCTCTTGGGATTACCCATAAAGTGGTATTTACAGATGAGTTTAGTCAATCCATGGTTTTGGGGGGTTCCTTTCGCTTCCTAAAAATGCTTCACCATATTTTGCAATTCTTGTTGCAGGTATAGGAAAAATTCACCCTAACTTTAGGTTGTTAGCCACCATGCCTTAAATGGTTCAAAATTTAAAGTGGTGGCTAGAAAGAACTGCATATTACCCTTCACAAGTTAGAAACCGAATCACCCAAACAACTATTTCATCCCATGGCTTCTACAAACTTATCTTTTTTCAATATTTGCAGATATTATTATTTATTTGCATTACATGTTTAGTATCCCCTTCTTCTAAAAATTGATTAATTACTTTAGAAAGCAAATTTTTACCAGTTCTTACAATTTATAAAACTTGCAGAGGTAACTCAGTAATTTGACTCAAGATTTTAGGTGTTACCTAAATCCTCATACTACTGATGTTGTCCTAGTTGTGTCTGAAACTGCGATTAAATTATGCAGCCAAGCCTTCATAATATCCATAATATTTGTTAAGAAATAGTATTAGCCCTCCATTTTCAAATATTTATAGTACTTCAGGATATGCATGAAGGTAGCTTGTATTTTATGGTTCAATCTTATTCTTTCATCCCATCTTCTACAATTCTTTTTACACTTGCATCTACTACACCAAGAAATTCTACTGTAATTCTTGTTATGCAAAGTCTTGTGATTCAAAACCTACACCTAAAATATTCATTATCACAATGATTTATAGTTTCATCGAAGGCATAATGTTTACTAGGTATGGAATGGATTCTTAGCAGCATATGAATCAACTTTAGAAAGTGATGCAAACTACGTGATATCTTTGGTATATCCCAATCTAGATGCATAGCAGATGAAGACTTTTCACTTTTATATTTTTTTCAAAAACCAAACGTGCATCTCAGAATATGGCCATCATAGGCACTAATTACTTATCAGTTGGTTATGAGTTGGCTGAGTTGGGAGTTTGTTATTAGCAATGACTCAGCATGCTCCACATAAAGTGGATGCAAATTGTGTTGGTTATCATACCCTCATTTGTCAAGGCACCTTGATCAAATATCCTGGAGATTGTCAAGGAAATCGAGGTGCATATTTTCATAAAAATATCTAATTCAAATTCACTTAGTTTAATGCAAACATGCGACCTTAGAAACCCATACCTTGACCTTGCAATGGCTTCGAATGACATGGTAAAAACAAATTTTATTATCCCCTTTTATACCTATACCACGTGGAATTTTTGAATTTCAAATTCTACCATGCAATTTGAATTTCAAATCTGCAAGGTCCTCATTCGAAACACTTTTTTGTTCTAAAGCTTTTGCATTTTTACACATATTTTTCATTCTGGAGCTCTCCTCATTCCAAATATCTATAATTTTATATAATAAAATGAATATAAAAATTTTATCATTCTAGAGCTTCGTATCATTCTAAATCTTTGTGAAATATTTGTATGGATATGCAATCAAAACTGTACCTAATTTTATGGGACTGTAATTTTTTATCCACTTTTATTTTTCTACTCATTAGACCTATAATTTATAGTACAGCAGGGACTTCCTCCTATTTTTCCTCTTGATAGGTTGGATGTTTTGGGTTTACAAAATCCTATGAATGTTTCTATGCTAAATAATGATTTTTATACACTGCATACTAAATGCCTACAATGATAAAATACAAATACACATACTTGACTTGAACAATTATCATACACTTTAAATATGGTTGTGTCTATTAATTCTTTGTTATAAAAAAAAATAGGTGAAGCTGGTAAGATTTTTACAATGGTGGGACAAGAATGGTAGGTTAATTCAAGGTAAAGCATGCTGAAAAACCGGTTTTCATGCAAGCCAATTTAGAAGCGCCTCCTAGAAAGTTTTCACTTTCTGAATTATTCTTTTTTTCTCTTTTTTTTTTATCTCTTATTTTCTCTCTTTTTTCATCTCTCCTTTTCTCATTTTTTTTCATATCTCATTTTCAATTTTGTTAATATTGGTTGTGCCCATGAAGGAAGTTCACAATTTCCTTGAAATCATGCCCATGAAGGAAGTTCATAACCAAGATTTATTCCTCTTTTTGTTTTCTTATTTTTCCAAATTTTTTTCTATTTTCCATTTTTTTTTTTAAAGTCTCCATCATTATGCTGAATATGTTGAATATGTGATGGAAGAGGGAATCTCTTCCATCATGCATGTGTCCAATTTATCAATTTCTTACAAGAACTCTTCTTTAGTTAGTGGTGCATGGTATACCCGAAGGCAATATCCATTTACCACTAACTTCCTTCATGAATAATGAATAGGATAAATATGAACCACCCCATTTTTGAATGCTTATTCAATATGATAAGGTACAAGATACCTACTCTAAAATTTCCTAGGAAAAACCCCATAATGAGAATCGAATAATAAAGCCCAATATCTTTGTTAAAATTTCCTCTGCATAATGTGGTTGTCATGCCATAATTTTTACTGCTCTTGAATCACCTTAGTTTGATGCGATGCATCCAACCAGAGTTCATCTAACACATTCATATGCAAAATCCTATCCATTTGTGCTTTTGACAAGTCAATACTAATTTCTAAAGTTGTACAAAGTTTTAGTAGCTCAAACTCAATTCATAAGGTGTGAAACCTATGGTGGACTTCCATGTAGTGTTGTAAGCCCAAATTAATTTAGGTAGTTTATCCAACAAATTTTTCCTATGGGAAGCTAAATTTTTGGTTAGTATCCTTTATAATTCCCATTTTTCACTTCAACCTGACCATTTTCCTGCAGATAAGGTGATAATATTTTGTGTTTGATTTCATACAATTTAGTAAAATCTTCAATGATTTTTGATGCAAATTGGGGCTCATGATCCGTAGTAATAGATTGTGGAGCTCCAAATATTTGAAATTTTGAGTATACAGGAATTCAGTAACCTTATCTTCATGAGTATATTTAAAAGTAGACACCTCTACCCATTTAGTCACGTAATCAGTGCACACCAAGATATGTACCTTTCCTTGAGATGGTGGGTCAATAGGTCCCACAAAATCTAGCCCCACTTCTCAAATGGTTATAAAACCACTTGATACTATAGAAAATTTTCTTTTTTTTGGGTGGGTTTCCCCATGCTTTGACATGCATCACAATATATGTTGTACATTTTCACATCCTTGTGAAGAGATGTCCAAAAATAACCAAAACCTAATATTTTACAAACTATGCTTTTCACAGAATAATATCCTCCTAATGGTTCATCGTGGAAAGCACAGAGGATATCATACACCTCATAATTTTGGATGCATCTACATAAAACATGGTCAAGACTACATTTAAAGAGTGGATATTTTATCTATTTGAAATATGAGCTTTGCTTTATTAATTGTTTCTTTTGTTTAGAAGTGAAGTGAGGAGGAACTTTTCCTATAATCAAGTAATTAGCTATATCTGCAAACCATAGTTTCTAAAAATATATAGCAAATAGTTGTTCATTAGGAAAAACATCCTCAACTAATTCCTCTTCCCTTGTGTTTTGTATCCTTGATAAAAAAAATTGAAACTACATTAGCCTTCCCTAGTTTATTTATTATGGTGATGTCAAATTCTTGTAACAAAAGTAACTAGTGGATAATACTTGCACTAACCATGGGTTTATTCATCAAGTATTTAAAGGTTTCATGGTCCGTATGAATGAATACCTAATACCCTATGATATAGTATCTGAATTTATTAAGAGCATACACTACTACCAATAATTACTTCTCAGTAGTGGTGTAGTTCTTTTCTACTCTTGTCAGAATTTTGCTAATTTAATAGATGGCATAGTGCTCTCCATTTTTAATTTGCACTAATACTACTCCAATTGTAGTATTGAAAGTATTTTATGGATATGAAATAACAACTTCCAATAAGGACCTCTTAACACTGGTGGGATTATCAAATTTTCCTTCAAAGCCTCAAGACTCTTGGCACTTTGCAATCCAGGTAAATTCAAAATCTTTAGTCAATAGTGCAAACATTGGATTGGCTATTGTTCTAAAATTTGAAATAAACCTGTAGTAAAAATCAGTATGTGTGAACAAAATCCTAACATCTATTTAAGTCTTTTGAGGGAGAAGGTTCTTGATAATCTCAAACTTCTTGGGGTCAACTTTGATCCCATAGGAAGAAATGTGATGACCAAGAACAATCATTTTCGTCATCATCATAAAGCATTTTTCAATATTTAAGGATAAATGGTATGTTTCATAGCTTTTTAAGACCTTATCAAGATGTTCTAGTGTATAATAAAAGGTTTCTTTGCAAAATATAAAATCATCCATGTATATTTCTACACTTTCATTGGTTAAATAAGAAAATTACCGAAACAACTCACTAAAAAGTCGTTGGAGCATTACATAAACCGAAGGGTAAAACCCTGTAAGCAAATTTTTCCCAAGGGTATGTAAAGTAGTTTTCTCTTAGTATTCAAGTGCAACCTGAATCTGGTTGTACCCATTGAAACCATCAAGAAAATAGGAACATTTCTTTCTAGCGAGAGTGTCTAACACTTTGTCTATAAATGGTAATGGGAAGTGGTTCTTGTGTGTGACTCTTTTTAACACCTTATAATCTACACACACTCTAAATTTCCCATTTTATTTGGCATAATAACCAATGAAGAAACTCATCGGCTATCAAAAATTGGATAAATTAACCCAATCTCTAATATTTTTGCAATTTCCTCTTTGACAATATCTCTTAAGGTAGGATTATGTCTTCTTTGGGGCTATATCACAGGTTTAACATCTTCAGTATATATTATATGAGTGCATACATCAAGATGAATTCCTAACACATCCTTGTAATCCCAAGAAAAGGGATGGACATGTTTCTACAAAACAACAAATATGTTTGATTCTTCTTCAACAATCAAGCATCTATTAATATTTAAAACTTTCCCTAGCTGAATTTCAATTTGTTTTGTTCCAAAAAGGACAACATTTACTCCTTCAAACTTTCTTACTAAGTATTTTAATGGACAATGATGTGGTTTAAGGGATTGAAATACTCTTGTATCATTTTCAAAAGTAATTTCAAAAAAATCAGATCTTTCATGGGATAGTGAAAATAGAAGAGAAGATGATGATGCCATCCATGTGACAATGTAAAAGAACTAATATGCAATGGAATGGATGACAAATTTTTAAAAATTTGGTTCTCATCATTCCATAATAGTCGATGAACAACAACTAGTTCATATCCAAGTCCTTGCTCCTTCAGAGCATTAATTAGGATGGTTTCATATTAAAAAATCTATCTTTCCTGTAAGTCAATGTCCCCTGTGTTCCTTCACTACTAAGGTAGCTAGTGTGGAAATAGGTTCATACTGCTCCTTATCAGATTCAGGATAGTATAATTATCTTGAAAATTTGATTGAAGGCTTGGTAGGAGGATAAATAGAATTCTTCTTTATATCAATGCCATTTGAGATTATCATTTTTCATGATCTACAATCTATAAAGGTGGCTATAATTGCAAGCCAAGGTCTTCCCAAGATGATGGGATAGCCATTGGCTAAGTTTCTAGGTTGCAAAACTAGAAAATCTACAAGATACTCCCAAGAAGAAACTTCTACAGGGATATCTTCTATTATTCCCTCTGGTTTGGCAATTGATCTATCAACCATATCTAAAATTATAGATGTAGGATTCAAGTTATTAAGCTGCAATTTTTGCATTGTATCATTTTTCATAATGTTAATTGTAGCACCTAGATCAACTAGGATATTGGAGATTTGTTTTGATCCAATAGTTACAAGGAAAACTAAACTTCATGGGTCACTATACTTGGGTGGAACAAGTTTACCAGATAGTAGGTCAGCCAACTTTCCCTCTACTTGCAAAATCTTAGGAAAAATCTTCTTTCTCCCAGGTTTATTTATACATTAATCTTGAATTGTTTTGTTGATCAAGGATACATCCTTTATTTCTTGCAACAAAGGAAGTGGTATGGTCAAATTCTTAAGCTCTATGACTAATTATATTTTAGGGGTATTTACAACATTGTTGAGCCTCTCAACATATGGTACTGGCCTGAGGAAGGTACACTATTTACATGCATTTTTTCTAGTTTTTATTCTTCCTTTTCTAGGGTTGATTTCAACTGTTCTGGATTTGAAGGTTCTTGTGTTCCAATGATTTTCTCAATGATGGGTGGAACAGGTTCAAAAAATATTTTTCTTGAGTTTAATTGGATATTACTGTAATCAATAACATGAACTACAACATTCTCTTCGAATTTAGCTACATAGATAGGGGTTGCCTATCTTGTATTATTTGGGGTTACCATAGATTGGGCTGGAAGTGGAGGTTGTTTCACCTGTTGTGGTTTTTTTTGTTGTTTTTTATGGGATATTCCATGAAAATTATGATTAGGAGCAGGGAAAAAGTTTTGAGTTTGATATTGGTATCTACGCTGCCCTTGATATGGTGGATACTGCTATCCCTAGCTTTATCCATAGGACTGGTTTTGCATCCAAGATGGATTAAACTGGTTTCATAATGGATTACTCCATCCATATTGTGACCAATATTGAGGATATTTCCAAGGGAGGTGATTCCAATATTGTTGGCATGGTTCTCAATAACCCCATGGAATATTCTTGGGATTTTACCCCCAATTTATGGCAAAACAAGGGGCATTTTGATATTGTGAAAAGTTTAACCCCTATTTTTGTCCAATAAAATTGAGTTCTTTAGTTTGTGTTTCCAAAAAAATTTTGACTTGAGGCAAAAAATTGCATTTGTCAGTAAGGTGTTCCTTTGAACAGATGCTACAGATAGCTAAAATTGAAATTTTGTTCAAGGGATAGTCTTGCAAAGCATGTTTTTTTTGTGTCTTGGGCAGTAAATAGCTAGGGGTTTTGTAGATTTTAATTTTGCATTCATTTCCTCTAAATTTGTATCTAAATGCATAATTATATCAGTTTTCATGTTTGTAAATTCTTCCATTAGATCTTTCATATCATTGCCATTCGTACTTTGCTTTCGTCTTCTTTGCCTAGTGTGGGAGTAATTTCTTCATAAGTTCAAAATTTCATCAATGTTAGGGGTATTTACATCTCCTTTACCCATTAAGTCCAATATCTCCATGTAATCATATTGTGATCCTATCAAAAATATAGTCTTGCACATTTTTGACTCTACAGGTCCACATATTTTTTGGATAAAGGTAAACCTATCAAGATAATCCTATAAGATCTCATACTCTTCTTGTTTAATTTAAAATAATTCATTTTTTCTATTTCTTACCTTGCAATATTCTTTGTATTTATCCAACAATATGCTCCCAATTTGTTTCTAATTTTGAATGGATTCCAATTCTAGACTCATAAAATAGCGTAGAGCTACATATTTAAGTGTGGAAGAGAATACTTTAAGCTTCTAGTTGGCATTCACATAGTCATATGTCTGACACACAACCTTTAATTCAAACAATAATTGATTAGGATCTTTAGATACCACCCCTCGAAAGGTTGGAAGTACTGAAGGTGAGATTGTTTTCATAGGAGAATTCTACATAGGATTTAATCGAATGGAAGATTCAAAAATCCCAGAAGGACAAGGTTTATCTGCTCGATTATGGATATTATTATCCCCATCTAGGTTTTCTAGTAAATTTGCCATAATATTGCTCCAAACCTTGGTGTAGATATGTATAGATTATTCGAGAGATCCTACACTTCCTAATGATGAAGATGATGGTTCTTGTTTAAGTCCATCAAGAATTTCAAACATAGGTAATTCACCTCTTGAGCATAAAGATCGCTTTTCTATGGTAGAAAAAGGGCTTGTTATGATAAATCTTCCTCTTTCATCCCTTAACCTATTCATTCATGATTTTTTCTCTTAATCGACTGAAATATAATATACCAACAATTGTTACCTATGCCAGTCATTCATTCAGATTTTACTCTAAATTTTATAAATTAGCATACTTAACCATTATTGGACTGCTTTCTTCTTCTAACAACACCTATCCCTAACAATGGTGCTAAAAATGATGAGTTTTTGTTAATATCATCATTTAATATTTCTAATTTATCAATCTAGGATGGTGTCCAATGTTGTCTATGATATGAGGTTTGGATAGATTACAATTTAGGGATTTAGTTCACAAGAATTTATTTGGTAAAATAGATGTTGTTGGGGGTTTTGGGTCACTTCTAATTGTATTGAGCATAAATTGAAACTATCTATTTACAAGAATTGAAATCTACTTCTAAGACCTAAAATTGAAATCTAACTACAATTGCAGAATTGAAATGAGAGAATTGAAATTATGCTTGAAAAGGAAACACTCATGCTAAAATAAGAGTCAGTTTCCTTCTATAGAAGGTTTTCAAGCTTCTACTATAGTGGCTTACATTTTCTAAAATAGGTAAAATAGAGTAACTGTAAATTTATGATATTTGTCAAATTGCAAGAACATGAAAAAAATGGAACTACAAGTCTAAACTAATTATAAACTAATACATACACATGAAATAAAAATTGAAAATAAGGAATAAATTCAAAAAATAGGTTATTCTACTTAATTAAAAACAAATAAAAATTGACAAGCATTCTTCTAAAACTACTACAAAAAATATAAAAAAAAAAAACTATCATTAATTAGTCCTTATTCTAGGCTTGAAAGTGGACCTTGCTTTGTAATATAGAAGAAGGTAAGGAGGTGTTGCTTAGCTACTTTTTTTTTTTAAATAAAGAGGTAAAAATTTATTGATAAAAAATCTAGATTATAGAGTACAACTGAGGTTCCAAACAAGACTCAAATAAACAACCAAACAGGCTAAAACCACTAGACTAGGATGACACCCAGAAAAGACAAGAATAAATCACATTAAGTCTATACATCCTTGTGGATCAACTCCCACAGGTGTTGAGAGTCCACAGATGGGAGATTATCTCAATTATTGATACTCCAAGGATCCAACATCTCAAAAGCTCTTTTGGCCAGGTAATCAGCAACCACATTACATTCCCTTGGAATGTGCACAAAGGATATAAATTCGAACTCTTCACTCATTCTGAGAATCTGAACGGCTACAGAGGCCAACTACAAATTAACTTCCTCCACCCTTTTACTATTTAAAATATTAACCACAATTTAAGAGTCAGACTCATGGATAATCCTATGCCAGCTAAGAGAAAACCCCCTTCACAAGGCATCAAGAATTGCAAGAGCCTCCATAAAATTGTTGGAGTGAACACCTTTATAAATGGAAAAGAAAAAATTGACACCACCAATAGAATCTCTCCCAACACCACCAATGCCAACATGTTCAGGATTACCCCTGGACGATCCATTAGTATTAATTTTTAAAACTCCTCTAAGGGGTGGCCTCCACCTACCATATCTCCTAACCTTCTTGCTGATATGAGAAACCCTACTAGGGATAGAAGAGTTCACACCATCCTCAAAGATACCAAGGGCTTGTTAAACCTTCTCCTCCCTAGAATACAAAAGAGGATCCACATCACATTTTCTATGGATGGTTTCCTAAACCATATATAGAATCCTTTGCCAGATCTGTTGAACAGCCAAATAACTAACCTAAAATATGCACTGGTTTTGTTCGAGCCAAATTTTCCAGATGATGCAAGAAATTCCAAGCCACCCGAAGGAAGGGGACCTTTGCCATAGGTCTACCTAGACTACTCCAAAAATCCACCAGGGATAGCACATGAAGACATGGATGGTTCTAGACACTCCACCAATGGTGCCAAATGTCTCTAGAAAAGGAACATTGGAAAGATAAATTAGAAGAGTCATCCTCATTCTTACTGCAAAGGACACAAAAAGAGGGACCCTAAAATCCCCTCTTACTTGCATTATCCCAAGTGAGGCATTTATTACAAGCTACCAACCATAGAAAGAAGTTATTTTGGTCAGGAAAATTTGTTGCACACCTTTTTCCACCAAGTGATAGGAAGACTCCCATACTTTTGTTTATCAAGAACCTGATAACCATAGGATACCGAGTAGGTTCCGTTAGGATCAATATTCCAAGATAGAATATATTTACCCCTCCATGAAGAACAAGGTATCCCCATAATAATAAGATCAAACACCTATCTATCCTTGGCCAGTCCCCCTGGGGCCATTCTTATGGATCTTTCCACCTGTACATCTCCATATTTCCAAAATACTAGATTTTTTAAAGTCCTCCACACGAGACCAGCCTGCTTCTAAGAAAACAATGCTTAGGGAACGTAACCTAGGATATTGATTCAATATAGGAGGGTGGACATCCCAAGAATCCTCACAAAAAAGAGTATTTGATCCCTAATTGCAAATCCAGAACAAACCCTGCTTGATTAAATTAGCTCCTCTTTTCAGAGTGTCCTAGATAACTGAACCTTTCCCAACCAAGATGACTCTAGGGATTTCAGCCTCATAAATACCTCTCAAGTGTTTACAAGATAATATTTTAGCCCAAATATGATATTGAGAGGTACACCATATCCAATAAAGTTTTTTAGCCAAAGCCTACCCAAAAAGAGTTGTCTTCCGCAACCCAAAGCCTCCATCTTGCACCGGCCTATATATAGAATCCCACCTAACCAAACTCCATTTAGATTGGTCAAGTTTTCTAGACCATAAAAACTATCTTGACAAAGCATCCATGTCCTTGATGAAGTGAGAGGGAGCTATTTGTACAAAACAACTATAAATTGGTAAAGCTTGAACAATAAATTATAAAAGCAACACTCTACCTGTAGTGGATAGCCATCCCAAATTCCAATGATTCACCTTCCTTCTAAAATTATCAAGCATAGACTACCAAGAAGATATAGGTAGAGGGTGATATGAAATTGGAATACCAAGATAAATGAAGGTGGGAGTCCCAACTTGGAATCTTAGAATGGGAGCAATCCTGGCTTGAATAAGAGGGGTATTAAAGAATAAAATAGAAGACTTGTCCTCATTAATCAACTATCCATAAGCACCAAGATATATGTCAAGAGACTGTCTAATATTGCTAGCTTCCCTGATAGTGGCAAATCCCAACAATGCATCATCATCAATAAATCTAAGGTGGGAAAGAGGTGGCAAACTAATATCCCACTTCCACCCTTGAATGAGACCCTACATGACTTGAGACTTGAGCAATATTCCCAACCCTTACGCCATAATGATAAACAAATAAGGAGATAAAGAATCTCCTTGCCTCAATTCCCTTGAGGCCTCAAATAGCTCTGATGGCTCATTATTAACAAGAATAGAGAATGAGGAAGAAGAAACACAGCTCATCACCCATTTAATCCATTCCTCTTCAAATCCAAAAGCAGCAAGAAATTTATGAAGAAAGGACCATCTAAATCGATCATAGGCTTTGGCCATGTCAAACTTAATGAACATAGTTTTCTTCTTAGAATTTTCCATTGAGTGAATAGCTTCTGTAGCAATAACAACCCCATCCAAGATTTTTCAGCTAGCAAAAAACCCTCCTTGTGTTGGAATATTTTCAACATTGTCTCCTTAGTCCTAAATATTAAGTCATAGTATTTAGTTTTAGTTTAATGTTTTGATTTACATATTTCTAGTTAATTTGATTAGCATACGTTGATTTTTTGGCTTGGTTGGTCAATGTTTGACCATAGCCCAAGATTAGAATATTTTTAGGATAAGAGCTATCTTTAAGTTAGTTTGTTGTAATAAGTTTAATAGGATTTCCCTCAACCACCATGTCTATTTTTAGTTCTTTCAAGAACTATAAAACTATGTAATGCATTTTTGATCAATAGAATAATTTCACCATTGTTTCTCATTTGGTATCATAGCAGGTTTTCTTAGATGGATCAAAATCTATGGAGAGTTGTGTGAAGCGATCTGAAGCACGCACTTTGTCAGAGAAACTCAAGTGGCCAGCACTCAACAAATTTGCAAGGAATAGCTCGAGTAAATCATGAATATATCACAAATCCTGAGGTATTTGCTTATTAAATTTTAAAGGTTGTTAGATAATTGTATAAAGAGGATGTAGTCCAAATTTTAGGTGATTTGGAGCTAATTTTTTGATTTTATTAGCATTTTTAGTTTTTCAATAAAATGGTTGTATAAGGTGGAAAACAGGGTATTTGCATCTCAAATTTTGGGAGAAATATTATTTAGATAAAATAATAGTTCCTAACAAATATCAGGTCATTTGGATCTGTGTTTATGGATTTTTGTGAATATTGATTTTTTCTTCAAAAATCCTAGATCCAGAATTGTGATAAAAAGGGAAAAATTAAATGATCACATACTTTTCACCTTTGTGAATTTAATTCTGAAATTTAGAGGGTTTTCATATTATTATCTCAGGAATACAAATTTTAATTTTCATAAATTTTGGAGTTTTATGGATTTATTTATGTGAATAACATTGAGGTTGTCTAGAAAAACTCTAAGATCTAGAAAGGTCAAAAGTAAATTGATCACATATTTCTCATTTGTGTGAATTTGGATCTGAAATTTAGTGGATTTTCAGATAAGTATATCATAAGTCTACAAGAAAAAATTTAGTTTTTTTCAATCAGTATTGGTCGATTTATGATAAATTGGGTGCTTGAGAATTTGGTAAATAAAAGGAAGCCATGTATGCAGACTTGGTTGTACCAAAATTTAATGGAGATAATTATGCTATTTGGAACATAATGATGAAGAACTTATTGAATGCTCAAGACTTATGGGATATAGTTCAATAAGGCTATGAGGAACCCACTTGGAGTAAGCTACAAGGTGAGGAGAGAAAAGAGAAGAAGGAGCAACAATATGCAAATTGCTTAGCCCTTATGGATTTGAGGAGAGGAATGGAAAATATTTTTTTTCCTCTCATAGCCAATTGTAGATCAGATACAATGGAATGGAAAGTATTTAAGGATGCTTATGGTTTTGATGAGGATACCCATAAATCCATGTGTGACAATCATGAATATTTTCTAAGCAAGGAGGACCCTTGCTTCCTTAAAGAAGTTTCTGAATTAAATCCTTTTAAAGGAGCTTTTGAAGAGTCTTGTGAAGACTCATATGAAAGTATATCTTTTACAAAATGCATACATTCTTATAATGGAGAATTCTTTCTTGAAGAACAAGACATACTTGTAGAAGAGCCTTGTGTGAAAGAGAGAAAATAATACCTTAATGGAGAAGAGGATAAGAAAGAGGAAGAGCATTGTACAACTTTCCTTGGAGAGATTCATTGTGGGACACAGATCATTGAAGACATGTCTTGTATAGGTATGGAAAATTGTAATAAACAATTATTTCTTTTAGGACGATAAAAAATTGAAAAGAAAAATTGTACTAAAGATTTTTTTGTAGGAATGGTATGCTTTGAAAGCATTCACATTGATAGCAAAGAGGCAGAAGAATTTGAAGATAAAGGAAGAGAAAAAATCACATTGGAATGTTCCTTGCTTTAATATCACCAAGGTGAGATGTATGATGAAGAATGTCTCATGAAGGAGATATATGAAGAAGAGTGTCTTATGGAGAAGACACCAAATCAGCTATTTGTTGAAGAATAATTAATGGAGAATGCATCTACAATTCTCATGGAGGAGAATACAAAATATGATGATGGAAAAGCAAAGTTCATGGAAGACTATTGGCTTATTTTTGTTGAATACTATTCACTTGGAATGGATGTGTGATCTCTTGAAAGATCAAATAAAGTAATGTGGGATGATGATCCACAAGAAAAGTTTTATGAAGAGGAAATGGAAGCTATAAGCTTATTGTTAGAAGATCACTCATCAAGGGTTAAGTATGTGTTGGGTGAAGAAGAGAACCCAAAAGCCTCCCTCATTTGGGATATGCAAAGTGATAAATAAAATGGGATAGAAATAGAAAGTGAAAATGAGATTACTAATTTTCTTGTTGTAATGGCAAAGAAAACATCACTCATTGATGCAGGAGCATCCGGTGGCAACAGAACAACCTCGCAAAAGTTTTGAAAAATAGGGGGGAAGTTTAAGTTCAGTAAAACAAGTTTTTTTTCCCAAGGCAAAAGTTGGGGAGGGGTCGTGAAATCGCGACCTCCAAAGCTGCGACATGGTAAGGGCAAGTTTCGTCGCGATATCGCGATGTGTTTCAGAGCAAGGCGTAGGGGGGAGTCCTATCGTGATATCATGATAGGTCATGATATCGTGACCAGTGAAAAGTTGCCATGTGGCACGGTCTCGAAACAACTTCCAAAGCTAAAACAAAGCAAAGGACTTTGGCAAAGTGAAGACAGAGAGGGGGGTCGTGAAATCATGACATGTCATGATTTCGTGACATGTCATGAAATCGCGACCCCAAGGGGCTTCGGCAAGGCAGAGGCAGTGGGGGTCGCGAAATCGCGACATGTCGCAATTTCGTGACATGTCGCGAAATCGTGACCCCAAAGAGCTGCGACAAAAGGAAGGCGCTTTTGGTCGTGATATCATGACATGTCGCGATTTTATGACCTGTCGCGATATCGCGGCCAGGTGAAAGCACAACCAAAAGAGAACCAACGGACGGCCAGGCAAGGCCAAATTTGACATGTGGACAGCCACGTGTATCAAGACAGTTGTGAGGGGCACGTGTATTAAAAATATTGCGACAAGAAGAAGGCATAGCCAAGTATGCACATGGACAACTACGTGTATTAAAACAATATGAGGGCCATGGCCACGCATATTTTTTTATTGTTGGCAAAGTAACAGGTACAGGTGATGGAATAGATACAGGAGATGAACATTATGGAGGAGACCACAGTGCAGAAGAACAATCTGACCGAGATGACAGTTGCAGGTCAACTAATACGAGCTTCATGGTGGATCGGGCAATTGCCCATTTATGGCAAAAAATTTGAAACTCGGCCTATGGGGAAAATTGAATTTGAATTTTTTGTTTGGTAGGGGGCATTAATTGCTAGAGGGTCGAGACCTCGATAAAAACTTGTTTTATTGTATTATTTTGGGATGGTGGCGGATTGAAGAACAGAGAGAGAAGACCAAAGCCGAGCTCGGTCCTTGTAAGCCTGCGGGCTGTATTATTTTTACGCATGTATTTATTTTTAGTAGATATTAATGAAAAAGCAAAATTTGTGAAGGGGTGAAAGATTGGTCCGCCATCAATGGTATCAGATCCGAAAGTTCTTGAGTGTGTGACAGATCGTCGGACGTGAGGCAGTCGCACCAGGATCTGTGGGAAGGCTCGTGAGAAGGTGAGAAGATGCCTTCGAGAAGAAACCTTGTTGGTGGGAGAGGCATGGCAGCAGTAGATTTTCGAGCTTTACAGCGGCAAGTTCAGGCCCTACAAGAACTGCACAGAGGACACGAACCGATAAGAGATGCAGAGAGTGAAGATGAAGCAGATCAAGAAGAAAATCAGTTTGAAGAAAAAGAAGAAGTTGTAGATCCGGCACAAGCCAGGCTGTACAGGGCCATATCTCAGATTGGGAAGAGGCCGAAGATGGAATTTTCCACATATTCTAGGAACCTAAATCTAGAGGAGTTGATTGACTGGATCAATGATCTGGAAGAATACTTTGAATATGAAGAAGTTGAAGATCCCGAGCAGGTCAGATTTGCCAAAACCAAATTAAAATGTCATGCCAGCATATGGTGGAAGGGAGTGCAGCTGGAGCGAAACCGAAGAGGAAAATAATGGATAACCAGATGGGAACGGATGGTAGAAAAATTAAAAATACTGTTTATTTCGACAGATTATGAGTTGGATCTGCTAAGAAAAATGCAGAGTTTGAGACAGATGAATAAAACTGTCCAAGAATACACGAAGGAATTTTATAAAATTTCCAACAGAACCGGCCATTTAGAAGCAAACAAGGAAAATGTGGCCCATTATATTAATGGGTTGAGACCCAGTGTCCAGGAAGGGTTGAGCTTAGTTCGGGTGAGCACCATTGAAGATGCTTACCAGTTTGCTCTGAAATTTGAAGAAAAACTGAACTGAAAGTTTGAGATCAAACAAAGAGGAAGAGGGCACGAAGGAAATACTGGTGGAAGAAAAGAGGAAGGAAAAGAGGAGAAGAAGGAGGAGGTTAGCAACAGCCGGGATCAGAAGGAGGATGAAGAACCCAAACTGCAAGTTCAGAACAATGGCTACCCAAGAGGAAGAGGTAGATTTGGATGTGGGTATGGAAGAGCAGTGTTTCAGGGAACATGTTTCCACTATGGAGAAGATGGGCATCAGGAATATGAGTGTCCCCAACACCCCGAGAGAGTGAACAAGAAACAAGTGGGTCCTGCCAGAGCTGTTGTGACAATGAAAGATGCTAACTCAGAACATTTTGAAGAAGCTAAGAAAGGAGAAGCAATGATCGTGAGGAGAACCATGTTGATTGATGAAGACAAACCAGAGCAGAGGAGAAGCCTGTTCTACACACGATGCAAAAGTGCAGGCAAAGTCTGTAATGTTATTATAGACAATGAGAGTATAGATAACTTAGTCTCCAAGGAGATGGTTTCTAAGTTACATCTGGAGAGAAAGAGACACCCGCATCCATACTGGATTGCATGGTTGTGGAAGGACCATAGACCATGGGTCCATGAATAGTGTTTAGTCATGTTCCAGATTGGGAGATACCAGGATGAGGTCCTGTGTGATGTTTTCCCCATGGATGCTTGCCATTTGCTGTTAGGAAGGCCATGGCAGTTTGATCGGAGTGCAGTGCATGATGGTCATGCAAATACATACTCCTTGGTGAAATATGAAGTGCGGCACAAATTAAAGCCATTACAGACAGTGGATTAGAAGGTATGCAGCAATGCCAGAATTTTTCTGGTAGAGGGAAAAAAATTTTTTGCCAGGAGATAGGATTTGAGCAGGTTGCAAAGGCAGACGAGTGTTTGGAGGTGTTACAGAAGACGCGGACCGAACAACACAGAAGTGAAGGTCACTTCTCCATTTACCCCGGATTTCTGATGCAGGAGCATCCGGTGGCAACAGAACAACCTCGCAAAAGTTTTGAAAAATAGGGGGGAAGTTTAAGTTCAGTAAAACAAGTTTTTTTTCCCAAGGCAAAAGTTGGGAAGGGGTCATGAAATCATGACATGTCACGATTTCGTGACATGTCACAAAATCATGACCTCCAAAGCTACGACATGGTAAGGGCAAGTTTCGTCACGATATCGCGATGTCGCGATATTGCGACGATGTTTCAGAGCAAGGCGTAGGGGGGGAGTCCTGTCGCCATATCGCGACCTATCGTGATATCGTGACCTGTCGCGATATCACGACCAGTGAAAATTTTCCACGTGGCATGGTATCGAAACAAATTCCAAATCTAAAAAAAAGCAAATGACTTTGGCAAAGTGAAGATAGAGGGGGGGTCACAAAATCGTGACATGTCACGATTTTGCGACATGTCGCGAAATCGTGACCCCAAGGGGCTTCGACAAGGCAGAGGCAGTGGGGGTCACGAAATCGTGACCCCAAAGAGCTACGACAAAAGGAAGGCACTTTTGGTCATGATATCACGACATGTCATGATTTCGTGACCTATCGCGATATCGCGACCTGTCACGATATCGCGGCCAGGTGAAGGCACAGCCAAAAGAGAACCAGCGGACGGCCAGGCAAGGCCAAATTTGACACGTGGATAGCCACATGTATCAAGATAGTTGTGAGGGGAACGTGTATTAAAAATATTGTGACAAGAATAAGGCATATCCAAGTATGCACACGGACAGCCAGGGAAGGTCGAATTAAACACGTGGACAGCTACGTGTATTAAAACAAGATGAGGGCCATGGCCACACATATTTTTTTATTGTTGGCAAAGTAATAGGTACAAGCGATGGAACAGATACAGGTGATGGAAATTATGGAGGAGACCACGATGCAAAAGAATAATCTGACTGAGACGACGGTTGCAGGTCAAGGGAGGTCATTAATACGAGCTTCATGATGGATCGGGCAGTTGCCCATTTATTGCAGAAAATTTGAAACTCGGCCTGGGGGGAAAATCAAATTTGAATTTTTTGTTTGGCGGGGGGAATTAATTGCTAGAGGGTCGAGACCTCGATAAAAACTCGTTTTATTGTATGATTTTGGTATGGTGGCGGATTGAAGAACAGGGAGAGAAGACCGAAGCTGAGCTCGGTCCTTGTAAGCATACGGGCTATATTATTTTTACGGATGTATTTATTTTCAGCAGATATTAATGAAAAATGGAAATTGGTGAAGGGGTGAAATATTGGTCTGCCATCACTCATGGATGATGACAACTCACTTGGAGTGATTACGTTTCAGAAAGAGAGTTGTTTTGAAAAGACAACAATGTATGGTTGCTTGAATGAATGGTGTTTCAACACATGAACATGGATTGAACAAAAGATGAGAAATATTAATGAAGAGTTGATGGTTGATCTTGAAGAAACATACCCTAAAGGAGAACTCCTACAAAATAACTTTATGGGAAGCACCAAATCTACTCATACTAAAGGTAATGTTTTTATGATTAATGATTTGGTTTTTGTGAGAAGGAATGAAAATAAATGCTATTGTCTCATTGAGACAACTTTGATGAAGAATCTTCTTGAAGAGAATACAGTGATGGAGAACTTGGGTCACATGGATCAAAATGATGTGTTCAAAATTACTTGGGAGAAGGATTCTTGTAAAGTTATTGTTGTGAGAGAATATTTGTGTGAGGAGCAACTTTATGTTGCATATGCAGTTGGTCATTATATGGCCATGTTTGTTGTGATATTTTATGTGGAAATATCTGAAATATTTTTATGGTATAATCATCTATGTGATATGATTAATTGTAAATACTCATGTGGAGTATTATTTAGTGTTGAAGATGTAAAAGAAAATCAAAATGTGAGAGCATGGTTTAAAGATCATAATGATAAATATGTAAGAGAGTGGTTTCTGAAAACCACAAGAGGATATACTTATGTTGAATGGGGAGCTAATCAACAAAAGAAGACACTCAAGCATTTGCAGGAAATTCCACATGAAGAGTGGAAGGAGTGCCACCATAAGTATTTTGTAAATTCTAATTTCTTGATTCAATATTGGAGGAAACGTAAGAGAAATATTTTCTTCCAACTCTGTGATGCTTAAAGAACTCTTGCATGAGTGTCTTTAGCATCAAGGGGGAGAATGTTGGAATATTTTCAACATTTCCTCCTTAGTCCTAAATATTATGTCCTAGTATTTAGTTTTAGTTTAATGTTTTGATTTACATATTTTTAGTTAATTTGATTAGCATACGTTGAAGTTTTGGCTTGGTTGGTAAATGTTTGACCATAGTCCAAGATTAGCATGTTTTTAGGATAAGAGCTATCTTTAAGTTAGCTTGTTGTAATAATTTTAAGACGATTTCTCTCAACCACCATGTCTATTTTTAGTTCTTTCAAGAACTATAAAACTATGTAATGCATTGTTTATCAATAGAATAATTTCACCATTTTTTTCACCTTGCTCCTCGGAGATGATTTTGCTCAACCATATATTCAACCTTTCAAAAATAATTTTTGTGATGATCTTATACACAACATTGCAGGGAGCAATAGGCCTAAACATATCCAAGGAATTTGCTCCCTCTTTTTTGGGTATAACCACCACAAAGGTAGCATTTAGGGCCCTTAGTATCTATTTGTTATTTTGGGACTCATGGACCACCTCCAAAAGATCAAATTTGAGTAAATACCAAAACTCCTGATAAAACTCAATCGGGAATCCATATGGGCCTGAGCCTTTTCATTTTTTATCTTGAATACAACATTTTCCAACTCCTCTAGGGAAATTGGACCCATCAAGTGCTCATTCATCTCTATAGAAACAATCGCTAGAATACATTTTAGAATAAGCTTTTCATTCTCATCATATGATAGGGAGTCCTCCTTGAAAAGAGAGGAAAAAAACCTCATACTCTCTTCTGAAATATTCCTAAAAGAAGAGAGCAGGGCACCTTGAGAATTCACAAGAGAGGTAATCAGGTTACCATTACGGCGAGCCTTAACTAAGTTATAAAAGAAGGTTGTGTTCCTATCCCCTTCCTGAAGGCAATCTACTCGAGCTTTTTATTTCCAAAAAAATTCTTCCCTCAGTTCCCATTCAGCAAGGTCTTTTGTAGTCTCAGATTCCTCGACAAGAAGCTCCTTCGTGAATACCTGATCTCTAGTCTTCCTTGAATATTCTTCCATCCTCCTAATATTTTCTAGCTTAGCCAAGGAAAGGTTCCAAAAATTTAGTCTATTCCATCTCTTCAATTTATGTTTTACAAATTGTAGACGCTTCATAAAGGAATATAGCGGTGCCATGAGGAGGTTTTCCAGTGGTCCACCAGCCTCACATGAAATCATGAATCTTAGGATCACGAAGCCACATAAGTTGAAACTTAAAGGAAGGATTATTTTTTAGCCCTAAATCCAAAGCAGAGAGTTTGATAGGCCAATGATCAAATCCCCTACCCTCAAAAATCATAGAACTAGAACCTCTATTATTACCCATCCAATAACTGGATATCAAAAACTATCCAGTCTCTCTGATATGGAAGCTTCCCCACACCTTCTATTGTGCCAAGTAAATATCCCACTATTTGTCTTGATGTCAACCAAGTTTAGGGCCTAGATATGAGCATTGAAGACAAAATAAAAAGGCTCGATATGGTCTACCCCACCATGTTTCTCCTCTATACAAGTGATAGAGTTGAAGTCTCCAGGCCAAATCCATGGGTACAGGGGAACCAAACTTCTCACAAAGCAAATGTGCTTCCACAAATTAACTTTACCATTGTAATAAACAGGAGAATACACATTTGTAAGTAGGATGATTTCACCAAATTCATTATCATGCCCGACCATTGAAATAGACCATTTGCTATAAATCCAAGTAAGAGGGGATATCTTAACCAAATCCCATAAACAAGCGATGCCACCAGCATATCCACATGCACCAATACATTGGAATTGCCCCCCTTCTCCACAAATTTTGACCAATATTGAACATACTATCAATAGCCAATTTAGTATCCTAAATAAACACCACATCCATAGAATGCACACGAACCAAATCATGAAATTTTTTTGTCTGGGGATGCTATTCAACCCCCTTACATTCCATGAGAGGATAATCATTTTTGGGGGTTATAAAAAATGGGAGTTCAATGTTCTCACCAAGCATGACTCTACCAAAGTCTCCCCCATTAACTTAATTTTATCCTAGTCCTTCTTCTGACCCACCTTCATTTTCTTATTTGAAAAACTTTTTTAATTATTTTTTGTTGCAATCCCAAAATCGTAGGAGTTTTGCAGTCCAAGGATGACTACATCAGTGCCTGAGTAGGATAGGGCATAACTAAATCTGTACCACTTTCCAAAATAGTTTCCCTTATAAGTCTAGACCCAACCATGTCCCCTACACTCAGATCCAAAGCCCTTTGTTCTTCATTTAAACCCCCTAGATCTAATTCCTTAAGTTCCCACTCAAGAAGAGACATCTGATTTTGCCTTGTTATATTTGCATCAGGTAGCGATGTTTTAGGTATCTCCATGCACTAATCAAGATCATATAATATTTCAAAATGGTTGAGTAGAGCATATGGCTAGCTATACTTAAGGTCTTTGTTTGCTCTTCATCCTATATTTCAATATTTTACCAGAACAAAACATTCCTTATCCCATTCTCCTTCCTTTATCGGGGCTTTTTATTTATCCAAACTTTGTACAGATCGAGAGGGCCTAGGATTTGAAGCCACAGGTGAGACAAACTTATGGCATTTTCTTTTTAGGTGGCAATATTCATGGCAAATCTGAAAAAAAATGGAATAGCTTCATAGTCAAGTTTTTGAACCCATGTGGTTGATCCAAATTGTATTTCAATAGAATTTGGAATAGGATTATTTAAATCAATTTCAACACAAATACGAGCAACAGAGATTACCTTTTTATCCATTGTCTGTTGTGACATTCCAATTGGCTTCCCAAGCAGAAGGGCAATATTATGCAAGATATCAGTTCTCCAAAATTCCAACAGAAGCCATGGAAGCCACACCCATACTAGAACCCGTGAAGGCTACTCCTCTGATGGGTTGAAACCCACATGCTAGGGTTTAAGAAAGAGTCCCACATGGTTATAGAAATACGGACCCCCTTCAAATGCTTTGTTATGATATTCAATACAAGAGAAAACCACCATAAAATAGTTGTTCGCACTTAGCATCACCTCCACATTGCCTTCAGGATTCCATGTCTTCCTAACCCTAGCCTCCACAAAGGGGAGAGAAATTTGGATGTCCAAAAATTTTCCAATAAGGGCATGTTTGGTTAGATACTCCACATCTTCTGCCACCGAGTCTGGTTGAACCACTAGAACTGGCCTGGATTCACATCATTCCAAACATCCATTATTATTTAACAAGTGGTTCCTGACATGCACTAGAAAATCCTGTTCCTTCCAGTCATTTTTAGATGAAAAAATATCATGAGCATGCACTCTCTGTTCCGAACCCAATGCCATCACAACATTCCTCCAATTTTTTAGACCTCCTCCAGAAGTTGTTGTCATCCCCACAAAGCAGATTTTTTCATAAAACCCTAGCAGAGTAGTTTTTCCTCATCAAACCCTAATATATTTCTTCAATAATCACATGTTATCATTCTTAGCTACTTAAAACTCACACTCACTCATAAACAAAATATGATAAAAAGACTGCACTTTATTGACTATTAAAACATATTACAATGCTCACAAAATAACACTTTGCTATCCACTATAATTCCTATATGCTTCTACTATTTCCTATTAGCTCAACCAATAAGGGAGATCAATTATTTATACTATTATATTACATATACCTCATGCTCAATATTGGTTGCATTGTTGTTTATTAGTGATTTCCTATAAGCTCTAAAACTGACCTAGTCTAAATTAGGATAAAACTACTACTGTGAATACTTATTGGTCCTTGGATGCATCCATAAAAATGAAAATAGAGTGTAAAAGGTTGGAATTATATTTTTACACTTTTTCCCATGTCAAAATACCTTTACTCGACCTAATTTGGTGCTATCCTTCTTGTTTGGTATAAAACTAGTTTTTTCCCTTTCATTCTTGAGCTTCTTCAGAATATCCAAGAGTGAAATATACTTTACGCTAGCTACAATCAAAATGGTTGACAATGTGGTTATAACTATATAATATATCTACCCTATACCTCATAAGTTGATTCCAATCAATTTTGCATGTTCATACTGGCAAATTCCAAGCCATTCTATTTATTGACAACTGGTTGGAATTTGTATGGTTGTCATTTTGCATTTTCCAGTTTTTGTACATTTTTAGGATTTTTTTGCCAATTTGGATTTCAAACCGATTGAATGGTACGAGAAATATTCAAAAATCATTGGGAAGTGATAGACATCAACATACAACATTGTTCTATTTGAAATGCACATTTTATTTACTAAATAATCAAACTAAAATAGTGCAAACATTAAATAGTCAAAATAGAGTAATATGCTCCTATACAGTTTAATCATACAAACATTAATATATAATGCATTAAAAATATATAATTAGCTTAAAAAAAATCACATAAGGTTTATATGGCAATTTGTAATAACCTAAAATATGTCATGAATGAGGTAATTCCTGGCCTCATCACCATTCAAAAGAGAGCCATCACCATACAAGGAAGTGCTACCATAGTACAAGAGAAGAGAACCAATATTGCTCAAGGAAGAACCATTATAGTTCAAGGGAGAGCCACCACCATCTAAGTAATAGCCACCATATAAAATGTAGAGCAAGCTATCAAATTTCACCCAAGGATTTCAAACAAATATGTTTCTACAAAAGAGTGCAAGATAATACATAGAGAAGATAGAGGGATTTAAAATTAGGAAATATTACAAGTGTTGAGAATTGGTGGATACGTCACATGCAATGGACATGTGTTAGAAAAGACAAAGGATAATATAACAAAATTTTTGGGTTAGCATCAAGGCTAAAATAAGGCATTATATATTCATTTAGAAGCAAGACACTTGTTAATAGTAATGCCCATCATATCATACTATCATCTGCCTAGGCCAAAATATGTTATTTGAGCTTAAGGAGAATAAAGGAGATGAATTTAGAGCATTGGAATATTTTGAGTGCCATGTGGCATATATAAAATGGAAGGTCAACAAGTTTAAATAATTCCAAGCACCCACCTCAAGGAGAGAACATATTTTAAGGAGCTAAAGATTTAAAAGTGAAGTTCATTTTACAAAGAATCACTGGAAATAGGAGAAGGTGTAAAAGGAGTCATTAATTGAATTTTGAGTGGAAGTAAGTAGAGATACACTACTTGGCATTGCAAGGAAGATATTCAAGTTACGTGCATCAAGGGATTCAAAGGATCAAAGACTGGATACGTTGCAGAGCAACTATGTAAAGATTGAATTCACCCGACCAATCAAAAGGGAGATAGAATAATATTTCAAGGCAAGCCAAAGCATAGCAAAGGTTCCATATAAAGGAGATCATCTATTTGGATATGATCAACCAATTTTGACCAAAGAGAATTACCATGTTCAAGGTTGAAGGTAATTCATTTTATTTAAGTTTATTTATATGCTCAGATAAGGGATATATATATATACAATTATTATTTTCTAAGGATAAAAGTGAATCTATTTACTCTAGAGGGATAAGAATTAATATTTGAAATATTAGAAATAATATTAAAGCTATTTGAGTTTTTTTTATGAAGGATTGAAATTTGGTTTGAAGGAATTGAAGGAATAGATTTTAAAAGTTTTGTAATTTGATTATTTTAATTTACAAAATATTTGCAATTTGATTACATTGGAGTAATATGGTTTTCTACAATAAATTATATTTATAATTTTACAAATATCCTTTTATGGAATTTCTAAGTTTCTAAGTTTGGAGTTTTAAGGAATTCAACACCAACATAGGATTGATAAATTTAGAAGTAAAAGAAATTATACTCTTGATGCTAAGGAGTCAATCTCAAAGGTTTTAGAGAGCTAAAATTGAATTTAAAATTATCTTTAGCTTATTGTTCATAATTAGGAAGAAATAAAGAATTCAACTTAAAGTAGAACTTAGAAAACTAAGTAATTTTTATCAAAGACATATTATTCAAGAAACTATGGATGCAATAGTGAAGAAGGTATTTAATGAAGATAGTGAAGAAATACTACATGCATTTGGATTTTATTCACATGGGTTAAAACCCAATATTTATGGATCTCAAATATTTAATTTTCTAAAATATAGATTAAGCTTATTTCTCAAGGAAGCTAAGGAAGGAAAATTTACTACCTTTATAGGATATCTTCATGAAAAACTTTTTAAGTCATATTGGGAATCACAATACATCATTGTATTCAATACAAAAGAATATTTAATGACGTACCTTTCATTAATTATTTTTGAACTCTTTAAATGGAAGGTATGTTGAAATGATTGCTTCATATAATTACCTTAAGGAAGAATCATCAAACCCAAGTCCGTATTATTATGATCTATAAGTTCATCATGTTGAAGGAGAATCTTTAGTAACAATGTAGGAGCAAGAAAAGAAAGGAAATCAGAAAAGAAGTCAACTCAAGAAAGAGGATGCATCATCAAAGAAGATACAAAAGAAAAGAAAGAAAAATAAGAATAGAATAAGTCACATCAAAAAGATAAAACATGAATTATCTTGTGCAAGTTCAAGAATCGATCTCAAAGACATAGATTTAAAAACAAAAAACGAAGACCATATTGAAGACTTAAGTCTTAAATAACCAATTAATGTAATATAGGTGGGTGTTGGAATATATTACATTATTTTGTACATGCTAATGTACCACCTTTGGTACATATTTAGATTAGGAAAGAGTGTTCTAGTTTAGAGGTTGAGTATTTTCTTTATGTAATGTAATAAATGCACAAATATTATTAGTGTGCAAAGTATTTTGGTATTGTAAATGTGCATATTTTTCCATGTGCACATAAGTCCATAGAATAGGAATTGGAATAGTCTCTAGAAGAGTGAAGGCCAAGAGTGCTCCATATGAACAGTCACATTACATTATATATGTAGTGTAATGTGTATATGTAAAGTTATGTGACATAATATGATATGTTGTGTACTTGTGACCTTGATTTAATAGATATGTAATTTTCGTGAGCATTTATTAATGGTAAGTTTATGAGTGATTGTTAAATTTATTTTTGAGTTTTATATATTTATAATATTTCCATTATCATAAATATTGTATTACAACTTTATTTTTTAATTTTTTGTGAATTTTATCTTAAGTATTTAGCTTCAAAAGCTAACAACAAGGCTTGTAGACACTTTTTTTTTTTTATTTGTGGAAAACATCCCAAAAGGGATGCCACTTTCGGGTAAGACCCAAGGAGGCAGGGGTATCCATTCCACCAAAAACGCCCAGGACTCGGACCTGGCCTACCACCTTTGACATACTCAAGGAGCAAACAAACACACAAAACCAATTTAAAAATAAGTAAATAACAACAAAAATAATAAAATAAAATAAAAAACATGCTCCTTGAGTGTGTCAAAAACAAAAGCACAACCAAACACGCACAATAAGATAAAAGAAACCACAACACAAACCACATAGAAAAACACAAGAACCACATAACAAAACACAAACAAGACAAAAACAACAGAACACTACAAAGACATAACCCAAAAAAAACATGAAAAATAAACACAACCAAAACCTAAAAAATTAAAAAATAAAATAAAAATAAAAATAAAAAACAACCAACAACAGACAATAAACAAAAACAAAAAACATAGAAAACACTCACACATAAAAACACGAAATAACACAAACAAAGAGAAACCCAAGAACAAGAACGAAAAAAACACAAGAACAATAACAAAAAACATAAAAAAAAACAAAACAACAAAAACACATGAACAACAAAAAACAACACAAAGAACACAAAAACAAAACAAAACAAAAGAACCCACCCACCTTAAAAAACTAAACAAAAAAAAAAAAAAAAAAAATTGAACATAACAATGACCTATCTAGACCAGAAGACTATTAAGGCAAGAATCAACAGAGGAAACAAAATAAAGAATAGAATGAGCTAGGGAACTAAAAAAAACTGAATGAACCAAAGAGAAGCAAAAAAAAAACAAGAAGAAACTAGGTACCTTTAGAACTGGAGCCATCCAAAGAAATGATAGAAAGAAGAGCTTCCCTAATTTGAGAAGCCCACCATATAGGAGGGTGGCCATAACAAGTAAGATCACCTTTGTCCAAAGCCCAATTAGCTAAAGCATCAACACTCTTGTTTTGATCTCTGACCACATGATTGTAATCAACTTTCAAAAATCCCATCTGGATTAATTGAATCTTCTCAATAATTCTTTTTATTCTCCAATCCACCTTATGATTCTTAGAAGGAGTCTTCAAGAGATTAATCATAAGTTGAGAGTCGACTCAACTAACACCTTTTCCCATCCAACCTTAGTAGCCTCCTGAAGGCCTCTCGAGGATACCATACCCCTCAGCAAGGTTATTGGAAAGAATACCCAAATTCTCAGCAAAAGTAAAAACCAGGGAGCCATCTGAAAGTCTACCAATTCCTCCCACACTGGCTTTTCCAGGGTTCCCTCTAGAGGCTCCATCAGTATTGACTTTTCCAAAATCCTTAGGAGGAGGTTGCCAATTTCTAGTCCTATCCATCTTACTAATACTCACATTCCCTTTAAGTTGGTTGCCCTTAGAAGATTTAATCTTCAATATTTGCATCACTTGATCCCATCTTTGGTGGGAGTTTTGGGGGTGATTAAGGAGTTGATGGACTGATTCAACTAAGTTGGCTATGGTCTTTTGCCAAATATAGTGAATATCCTTCCTATCTTGATTAAAAATTTGGTTGTTCCTTTCATTCCAAATATTCCAAAGAAGAATGGTAGAACCCATCCAAACTAACTCCCTAATAAAATGATCAACACCCTCTTGATTAGGCCAATCCCTCCAAAGTTGTTCAAAAGTAAAAAAATTGGACCATTGTAAGCCAAGTAAAGTGGCCATTCTCCTCCATAGCTCAGAGGCTAAAGTACACTCAATAAAAATATGGTTGATATTTTCTACATTCTCTTCACACATTTCACATCTAAAAGGGCCATGAAAACCATGCTTCATAAGTTGCTCACCAGTAAGCACCCTACGATGCAATAAAAGCCAATTAAAGAACCTCACCTTAGGCCAGAGCTTTTGAGCCCACAATCAAGAAAATATGTCAGAAGAATGGTTGGGATTATTATGGCATAAGGTCAAATAACCTTGAGCAACTGAATACTCACCCTTAGTAGTGTTGTTCCATCCAAAACAATATTTTTCATGGGACCAAGAGAGGGATCTCATATGAAGGATGCCTTGGATATCTTGTCTTTGCCTTTCTGGGATTTGAATAGGCCAGTCCTCAATAGGGATCCAATATCTACCAACCTTTGAATTACCAGTATGGTACCGACAGTAATTAGCCACCTTTATCCAATTAGCTCGGTGAAGCTCCTCCATCCAAGGCCTCCAATCGGGAAACCGAGTTATCAAAGGCTTGTGACCATCCCAAGAATCTGTCCAAAAATTTGCATGTTGACCATTATGAATGATCCAAAATAATTTTTTCTTTATCAAATCCTCACCAGTCTTAAGAACTGCTAAAATGGGAGAACCTTTGGTAGGAAGTTGATAGCGAACAAGGTCTTCAGGACTTTTGTTCTCAGCATATTTAGCACGGAGATTATTGGCCCAAAGAGCATTGGGGTTATGCAACATCCTCCAATATAATTTAGCAGCTAAAGCTTTGTTGTTATTAATAGAAGACCTAAATCCTAACCCCCTTCACTCTTAGGAAGACATAAAGTATCCCATTTCACCAAGGCCCATTTTCTTTTCTCCTTAGTACCACTCCAAAGGAAACGATGACTGATTTGATCCAATTCTCGAAGAACAACCTTTGGGATATTCAAAATGGAAGAAACATAAATAGGAATAGCTTGAAGGACTGATTTTACCAAGGTGATTCTACCCCTAGAAGAAAGCCACTTGTTGGTCCACTTTCCAATTTTCTTCTTGACTTTGTCCAACAACCAATTCCAATATTTATTTTTTTGCCTTTGAATATTTATGGGAATACCTAAATAAGTGATTGGAAGAGAGGTCTTCTTATATCTTAATTTATCCAAGACCATGGATTCCTGTCTAGCAGAGCAGTGAAAGAAAATAACTTTAGATTTGTCTTCATTGATCAACTGCCCAGTAGCCTTAGAAAAATAGCTAATGATTTGCTTAATATTAGAAGCTTCCTTAACTGTAGCTTTACCTAAAAGAGTAGAGTCATCCACAAATTGAAGATGAGAGATAGGTCTAGCTCCATGAGCAATGGTAACTCCCTCAAGGGTTTTGTTTTCCCTCTTTTTGGTTATAGTCCTACCCAAGCATTCAACAAGAATGATGAATAAATAAGGGGATAGCGGGTCACCTTGCCTAATACCTCTGGAAGCTGGGAATGACTGAGAAGGCCTGCCATTGATAAGAACTAAGTAGGAAACTGAAGAGATACATCCCATAATCCAATCCATCCAATCCTTAGAGAAACCAAATTGCCTCAAAACTTTGATAAGGAAGTGCCAATCCACTCTGTCATAAGCTTTGGATAAGTCTAACCGAATGAACATGGAAGGAGAATTTTGCATATCCATGGAATGGATGGCTTCCTGAGCAAGAACTATCTCATCTACTATTTGACGTCCTTCCACATAACCCCCTTGCTCTGGGGAAATAATCTTATGCAAAAGAGGCTTCAACCTTTCTGCCATGATTTTAGTAATGATTTTGAGAAGAACATTACATAAAGCAATAGGTCTAAAAGCTGAGATATGATCAACCTCTTGAGCTTTTGGAACAAGAGTAATATAAGTTTTATTGATAACCTTCAAAATTTCTTTGGCTTTCCTGGCTTCTTCCACCACCTCTAATAAATCAACATGAAGGATATCCCAGAACTCTTGGTAGAACTCAATGGGAAAACCATCAAGACCTGGGGTTTTCCTTTTTGCATTTTAAAAACTACTTGTTGAAGCTCATTGATAGTAATAGGAGCAGTCAAAATAGAGTTCTCCTCATAAGTGATAAGAGAAGGGATTGCTTGAAGAACATTTTGTTGTGAAGCTTAGTCAAGAGGAGTAGCAGCAAAAATATTGGAAAAGTAATCAACAACAATAGAGTTCATGCCATCCCAAGTATAAACAACATCTCCAGAATCTGATTTTAAGGAAGAAATAAAGTTGTGAGATCTTCGAGCTAGAAGATATTTGTGGAAGAAATTTGTGTTTCGATCTCCTTCTTTGAGCCATTGAATTCTAGATTTTTGCTTCCATAAGATTTCTTCTCTTTTTTCCCATTCCTCTAACCGAGTTGTGAGTTTAATTTCATCTCGCACTTCTCTTCTCTGTGAGGCCATCTAAATGGATTTTCTTATTCAAATTTTCAATATGAGCAATAACTTCATGTTTTTTTTATGAACATCCCCAAACTCTTTCCAGTTCCAAGTCTTGATTTTGGATTTAATGTATTGCAGTATTTTGGCAAAACAGAACATCTTAGTCCCATGCCTAGGTTTACCTTCCTTCCACCATTGTTGCACACGAGGTCTGAAGGAAATGTCTCTAAGCCACATTAATTGAAAATGAAAAGGAGAGAAACTCACATTGGTTTTCCACATTTCCACCATGACTGGCCAATGATCCGAACCAACATTATTAAGAGTCTTCACTTTAGGAATGTGACCATGGATTAAGAAATTTTTAGAGAGCAAAAACCTATCCAATCTCTCCATTATACAAGCTAAGCCTTGCCTTCTGTTAGACCAAGTCATAAGGCCATTATCTGGTTGGATATCCACAAGATGGAGGTTTGCAATATATTCGCTCATGAGGTCAGTGCTTTTGTCCAAATTTCTATTTCCCCCCTTTTCTCATCCAGAGAGAGGATGGTATTGAAATCTCCTCCGATCAAGATCCAAGATTTAGGAAAATGAGAGATAATATGAGTAATATCCTTCCACTGTCTTCTTTTTTCCTCCAAAGAAGTCGGAGCATAAACAAGTAATGCAGAGCATAATCTGGTTGGAATGTCTACTTTGAATAGCTATAGCCAACAAACCCCAACTGCCAACCATATGGTGAATAACTACCTCTTTTGGGTCCCAAAGACAAGCAATGCCACCCGAAGTCCCTTGGGAACCGAGGGAAACCACTTTTCCAGCTGGCCAAATTTTACTCGGCAATTGAGTCCATATCCTCCATTGACATCTTTGTTTCTTGAAGGAAAACAAGATGTGGATGATTTATCTGAATCATTCTTCTAATTTCATTTTGTTTTGAAAGACTCCCTTTGAGTCCTCTAATATTCCAAGTGATGATCTTCATTAATACCAGGGCTAAAAAAGTTGGGAAGGGCATTAATCTTACCTTCCTCTACAAGCTTTTCACCTTCTTTTACCATATGATATTGATTGGTCTTGCGACCTGCTTTTTGATTAGAATCCATCTTCAATTTTTTTTCCCTATTTCTTGACTTATTCCAATTGAATCTGAGATGGCTTCTAACCTTGAAGAATGCTCGTACACAACCAAAATTTTACTAGATGGTTCAACGGAGTCTATATTGGGACCTGCATTATTTGAAGTTTTGACATTTGAAATATTGTTTTTCTTGTGTAAATTTTCTCCTTTTTTTCTCGTTGAAAACCTTTGATTTGTTGGTTTGTCTCTCGAGTTCTTCCCTTCATATTTAAATTGTGTTTCTAAGATTTCAGTTTCCATTATTTCCTCTTCCTCACTTGGGACATCATTTGTGGAAAGGATTTCAAACATATTAGCAGATGACTTTGATTGATCCTTCATAACTGGTTTTTTTTGAGTGTTCTTCTTCTTAGGTATTTGGAAACCTGCTGAGTTTATATCTTCTTTCTTTTGATCAGGAATTTTATTTGGGCAAGCACTGGGCCAAATGACCATATTCATGGCAAATTCTACAATGAAAAGGAATGTTCTCATAGTCCACTACTTGCTCCCAAGTGTCTTCCCCAAATTGTAATGTGATCTTTTTAGGTAGGGGTTTGTCAAAATCCATTAAAACACAAATCCGAGCATAAATAATATGTTCAAAATTTTGAGTACAATCAACAATCATCATAAAAGTTCCTAAAGAGTTTCCAATTGAAGAAAAAATAGTAGGATTCCAAAATTCAATAGGGAGGCCAAAGAGTCTAACCCACACGGGAGCTATAGAAGGCATCTCTTCTTCGGATTTAAATTTAGTATGCCAGGGCTTCATGAAAAGCCCTGCCCTTCCAAAAAACCAAGGACCCCCTTGAAAAGTTTTCTCTCTATCTTCATTATTAGCAAATAAAACAAGAAAATAACCATTTGGATAAATAGAGATTTGTAACTCACCTTTAGTTTTCCAGCTTTTTGCAGCCCAGACTTTGAAAGCAGATAGACTCGGACGAAAACCCACGAACCGACAAATTAGTCCTCTTTTTTCCAAATCTTCAATGCCAGTCTGAATGTTACCCATATCAAGCTTAACAATAGGAGTTCCATCAGCTGCTTTAAGACATCCTGACTCCATTTTCCTGGGATCAATCTTAGGCATTCTTAGAGGTTTATGGGAAGCCCTAAGATTGATATTAGCATTGGGCTGAGGCTGTCCACCATGAAGGGCATCCCTAAAATTTATTTTTGGGACTGAGTCTTCGAAATTCTTACCCTTGATAGGGGTTTTCACAGTAGAATTATTTTGTGGGTGCACCTTAGCACCAGATTCACTTGAGATATGAGCCATTTTTTGATCAACTACTTGAAACTTGTTTCGTGATCTCTTTAATCCTTGCCCTAGACGCCGTGGAAAGGTATGGTTTTCACTTTTCTTTTGTGCAGCAAATTGGAAGTCGTTGTCACTCAAGTTCACAGTATGATCTATTGAAAGACAAATTTCTAACCCATATTGGATCCCCTGCAACATTTCCTGCTAAAATATTGAGCATAAACCACAAAAATATTGGCCGCTAGGGCCCGAAGGCCCTAAAAACCAACCTCTGGAGCTGCTTGCACTCAACCCGGATGAAACCCTCGCATAGCCGCTTGCCAAATATCTCGTTCACACATAGGGATGTGCTAGGATCTGTGTTGCTCCAAATGATATGAAAATTGGTGGAGACGTTCTAGGGTTTTTCAGGCATCTACCCTCAAAATTTTAGCTCAATCCGAGTCCGGATGAGTGAGATATGGCCAAAACGAGTTCGGCAGTTTGGGCAGTCCTACAAAAAAAATGAGTCTTTCAATGCCCTATTCTTCGTTAACCTATAGACACTTTTAAGGTACTAGTTAACATTGCTATTTTTCCAACACATAAAAGTACTTTGTGATATAATTATTTTACATTAGGTTGAATTCATATCCTATTTCTATTTTATTTATTATTGCTACAACCAATTGGTATATTCAAGGAATTTAACATATGCCTATTGTGTAATGTAACTAATTTATTTTTTGCATAAATGAGGATAGAAGATAGACATATTTATATTTATTTAGGAGGTAAGGATTCATATATTATTTACATTAAATATTTTAAACCTCTATTTTTGGATGGTATTCCTCATGTTTAACAACAAGTCATAAATAGTAACTGATGTAGGTCCTTCACATTGTTTCCTAAATATTACATCCAATATGATAACTTTATAAAAATACCTCCATGCTATTATAGCATTGGTATTGTTTTACATAGAATATTGTGTCCTTCACATATGATAGCTATTGATGTATCCAAAAAGAATCATAGAACAACCCCTAAAAGGCATCTTATTATTTTGAGAGAATATTTATTGTAAACATTTATTTATGCTTTATAATGATTTTGCACCTATAAAGATCATCTTATAAATAAGGAATAAGTATTCCTCATATCTTCTTAAAAAGTTATCAATGCTTACTCTTCCAAAGCATCCATATCTTTTATAAAAATTCTAAGAGATATATGTATAGTTATTTAAAAGATATTAAATTTTATAACTCCTATTGGTGCAAGCAATACCAATGAATAGTTTTTGACATAACATGTATGTTTAATATCACTGGTAAGAGAGTTTGACATATATATACTCCATGAGATAAAATTAAGTTAAAACCTTGGCATGACACCCTAGAAAGTATTTATAGGTCAAATATTTAGCATTTGAAGACATTGTATAATATCTTCAAACCTATTCCATATAGAAATAATAACATGGCCGATCAATATAACATTCATTGTTTAAAGCAAAACATATTGAAATAAAACTAGTTGGTTCAAATAAAAGAATAAGTATATTTTACATCATATATCATTGGCTAATAAAAATGTGGAAACAAATCAAGTAGACAATATGGTCTAATTATAACATGTATCATAGCCATTGAATATTTTATTAATGCAATATGTTAAGTAGTTTACAAATTGTTATTCAAAATTAGTCATATTTTGTAATCAAAGTATTATAACTAAAATATGTTTAGAGTACCATACATAAGATATGAATTTTTATTTTTTAAATAAAAATGAAATAACGAATAATTTCATATAAATTCTATTGAAACATATTGAAACATAATTTACAATAGTTTATGTTTTCGTAAGAATATGCAAGAAAAGTAGACATACAAAACTACATGAGAGATATGACAAATATTTATTACCATAATACTCTGTATAAAATATATAGAGGCATAATTATTAACATCAATATTTGTTCCAAAATATTTTTAAACAAAACATATTGATTGTATTTTTGAAAATATGATATATTAAAGAGAAGCATAATTTAGTAGACTTGGAGATAGTCTTTTTGAAACCAATAATACCAACATGAATGCCATTTTTAATAATCCTATTCTTTAATTCATATTATAATTTGACAATATAGTGATATTATAACAATGTGAAAATTATTTGTGTATAGTTTAGCAATGTTCAAACTCAAGTCGCTTCCTTAAATATCAAGGAATTTAATCGGTTGATCTTATATCATATAATCTACTTGTAGTTCAAAATTGTAACATATGTTCATTTAAGAAATATATATATTTGATCATAGTAAATAATTGGTCTAAATTTTAGATGTGATTTTTTATTTATTCTAGTATTTTATAAAGTACTAAATCTAGCTTCATACTAGTGATATAGTTTAGAAATATTTAAACCTTTGTTTGCTCCGTAAATATTAAGGAATTTGAGTAATTGAGATCATGTCATATGATATGCTTATGGTTAAAAATTATAATATATGCTCATTTTATAATCAAAGGTATTCATGTGCAGGATGTGCACATGTCATATAACAGAGTCTACATGTGTATAGATGTATGAGTGTACAATGTATCATAAAATGTGCAATAATAAATAAATAATGAAGAGTCATGTATGCAAGTAGCAATATGAGAATCCAAAATATATGAGAGTCTTGTCTTATGTGTGGAATATAAAAGGACGCATCTCCCATATATGTGAGGACTGCAATAGTCAAGTACTAAAGAGCCACCTTTCTAAGGCTATATTATAGATACAAAGCTCCATGTAATATATCAAAGAATATATATATATATATTGAGCATCAACTAAAAAATATTGTATACAATTTGAGCAATTATTCTATACATTTTTTTATAAGTTATTACATGAATGATATTGGCCATTTTACTCCATATTATTGTTTTTTTAATGAATGTCTAATATTCACCACATATATTGAATGCTCAAATATTGAATAATATATTATGATCTTGAACATTAGGACCTATAATAATATAGCTAAAAATACAATAATGGTATTAAAGCTACTTTTAGTAAACTCTATCAGATCTACCACACTCTATCTATAATTTTAGAAGAAATATATTTGAAAGCTAGCATTGGAGTAGGACTCTAGTATGAATTTAAATCTGATCTAGGTTCAAGATACAAGCTAGCATTAGACAAGAATCTAGTATGAACTTAAATTTTATTATAAAAAATTGATTTATAATAATTTTATTAATAATAAGTGGTGTAAATCCAACTGCAAGAGGTCATAACAAGAACTGCCAATCACATAAACTATGATAAATAGAAATAAAGTGGTAAACCTAAAGAACACAAGATTATAATAAGAGGGGGGGTTAACAGTATAAGACCACTTTTTACTTTTCTTTTCAATTCAATATTATGCAGTGTATAGACATCAGTATCAATAGTAGTAATAAAGCAATGTATAAAACACCATACACAATAGAGACACCAAATTTTACGTAATTCACCCAATGTGGGCTACTCCATAGAGAAAATATTTTACTAAAACTTTCTCAATCAATCTATTTTGGAATACTTCCCAATTATAATGTTTATGGATCTCTATCCAAAGGAGATGTTGATCCCCTAATATCAAGTTCATGGATATCTTCCACAAGAGAACTCTTTCCCCTTATGCTTTGGCTAGTGATATTCTAGAAGACTTTGTCTCTCTACTGCATTGACTGGTGGATATCTCTCCACTTGAAGAATCCTCACTCAAATCTATCTTCAACTATCCTGGCTACTAGATCTCTATCCATTGAGACTCTTTAATTTTTACTCTGTCACCTCCAAAGCCCTATAAAAAGGCTTACTCAGAAACTACTCAATAGGCTCACTCAAAACCTACTCAACAAGCTCACATAGAACTTGTCCAAATCTACTCAAGCAAGCTCACCAAGAACTTTCTTAAATCTACACTAGCAAGCTCACCAAGAACTTTCCCAAATCTACACTAGCAAGCTCACCAAGAACTTGCTCAAATCTGCTCTAGCAAGCTCACCAATAACTTGCTCAATAATTCAATCTCATAGAAGCATAAAGATAATTGTTAAAGACTCAATATGTTCTATACTCAAATCCCAATATCAACTCAAATCAATTTTATAGAAGCATAAAGAGAATTGTTAGAGACTCAATATGTTCTATCCTCAAATCTCAATCTCAACTCAAATCAATATTATATAAGAATAAAGAGAATTTTTAGAGACTCAATATGTTCTATCTTCAAATATCAATCTCAACTCAAATCAATATTATATAAGCATAAAGAGAATTGTTAGAGAGTCAATATGTTATATCCTCAAATCTCAATCTCAACTCAAATCCAGAATATAGAATAATTTGTTTCATGGAACTTGAATAACCACTTCATACAATCATTTGAATGGGCTCAAACAACTCTTCTCAACCAACTACCACAAGGAACAAATATTTCTTACAAACCCTAGTCCAAGCATGTATCAACCAACTCAAATGTTTCCAACAATGCTCAACCACAAATCTCACATAACAATGATACTCATGTTATTTTCAAGTTCAATTTCTTTGCATAACGAATGGGAATCAACAAAAATGCTAATAAAACATTCTTTACATAACAATGATACTCATGTTCTTCTCAAACCCTATCTCAGGTTTTTCACACTAGTAATGGCTTTAACAAAAATGCTTATAAAATAAGGTTTAATAGAAACTATCAACCCAGAAAACCTTGAGACATTCAACCAACTACTTTTGAAAAAGAAACCACAACTAATATTTTTCTCTCCAATGATATTTCAGAAATCAACCACCTTAAACAATCAATAGGAGAATGTGCCCATACCTTTTATGAAGATGAAGAAGCCTTTTGGTTGTCCAAAAAATCTATCTCACTCAACATACTTTATTTTTCAACTTTCAACAAGGGTTAGAGATCTTGATTAATAACACAACAATAACATCCAAATAACACCTTATTACTCCTACTCAATAACATACACCATGTCACTTCATAAATGAATTAATATCTTTTGAAAAAGAACAAAGCAACCTTCACTTTTGAACCTCTTTACAAAATCAGAAATATCTCTTTACACACACATTATTTCTCCCTCTAAGTAAGTTAACAAATAGCCCTCAAAAAAGGCTTTCCAACGATATATAATATTATATACTTTCAAAAATTAAATCATCAAAAATCTCTCCTTTTATGAACATGCATTACAACCCTTATTCCTCCTAGGGCAACTTTAAAAAAATAAAATATATTAAAAATTATTAGCTTACCTCTGTCGCTGATGGGATTCAATCTCGTGACCTTCTTGCTCAACACCTTAACAACAATCAACCTGTTTTTGGGCCACACGCTCTCACGTGCTCAAAAGGAGCACACAATAAAACGTTATGCCACAAATAGCTGCTCCCTTCAAAAATAAAATGTGCTTCACGCATTTCAACATAGAAAAACACCTCCGATGAGAATTGAATGTTAGAATTCCTGCTTCACACACAACACATGAACCACTAGGCCAAGGAGGCCTATACATTTTTCCTCACTCCACAATAGTCTCTTCAATTAATGTGAAAATCGTAAGCCTTTTAAAACCCTTTTCACACACACTTTGACACATGATGCATAGGATCTATTATCATTCGAATCTAAATATCAATTTTATGCCTTTTCCTTTCTTTGATGTCGATGCTATAAATTAAATTTTAATTTTAATTTTTTTTTTGAAAAATAATTTGAAAAAACTTGTATTAAAACAAAGATCATTTACAAGTTGAGATGAGACTTTTCCCAACCTTAGTCAGAGAGAACACATGTTTACAACAATAAAAGAAGATTTGCATTGGACCCAAATCTCTTAAACCATATTTCTACAATGACTGTTCACCTATTTACAACTATAAAAGAAGATCTACATTGAAACATAAATCTCCTAAACAGTATTTCTGGAATGGTTATCCAAATTAGCTAAGCACTAGATTTTCTCACCAACCTGCCTAATCATCTCATCCTCAATAGCCATGTCACTATGCCATTGAACCCCTACCTCCTTCTTAGTACCCATCTTAGCTAGGAAGTTTGGCACTTTATTTAGATATCTACTCACATAAATTGGAATCACATCATCTAATTCCCTCCATAATTCCTTAATTTGAGTGACAAGAATCCTCAACCTCCATGTTTTCAAAGCAAAGTTCCTCATGCAATCTAGAGCTCCAACCATTATTTGAGAATCTGATTCTAGGATTATCCTCTTATGACCTTTTTTTACTGCCCAAATAGAAGCAGATTTGATAGATAAGGCTTATGATTCATTTTTTGTGGCTCTTCCCAAGCCTTGTAGTTCCCAATAGAGCACTGTTACAACATGATTTCGACAAACCACTCCAATTCCAACTCTACTCGGATTGCCTTTCGTAGCTCCATCAGTATTAATTTTAATCCAACCTTTTGGGGGTGGTTTCAAACTAGATTTTTCCTATCCCTCTTGCACTTCAAATTCCTTCTCCATTTCCCCAATAACAACCTGAGTTACCTCTTTAGCATAGACTGCCACAGTTTTTGTGACTTTTCTCTAAATGACCTGCCAAACTCCATCTAAAGAAGAAAAAATTTCTCTAAAAATTCTAGCATTTCTCTCCAACCACACTTGCCACCAAATAAATTTTAATCCAATCTCCCAACCAATACAAAGAGCTTTAGATTTAAATATACCCCTCTTCCATATTTCCCAAATATTAATCCAATTCAAATCACCATTAACTTGAATTTTATAATATAAAAACCATCTCTCCCAAATTTGGCGCATGAATGGGCACTCAAACATCAAGTGATCAGTTGTTTCCTCGCTCTTGTAGCATAAAAAACATTGATATGGACCAATGATTCCCTTGCATCTGAGATTATAAAAAGTAATAATTACATTATGCATGAACTGCCAGGCAAAAAATTTTACTTTCGGCCAACCCTTGGATTGCCAAATATTTCTCCAATCCTCAACCTGATATGTATGAGGAGGAGGCTTTGGAAGGATCTTATCATATCCGTCCTTCATTGTGTAGACACCAAGGCTCCCATAGCCCCAAGCTAATCATCCTCATCATTTCTACCTATGAGAAATATTTTTGCCAATATTTTAGTCATGATGGGTGTCAAATCCGGAGGGATTGAAATTGGCCACTCATCCAACTTTTTAAACTGCTTAAACTTATAATCCCTCAACTGACTAGTGTTGAAATAACTTTCAATTTGGACCCATACCTTGGTTTCTATGGCTATTTTTATTGGTTGCAATTCAGGAAATTCAACAATGATAGGTGGGTATTGATCCCATGAGTCTGTCCAAAATCGTGCCTTCTCCCCTCTCCCCACTTTCCAAAATAATCTATCTTTTACTACCTGAGATCCTAACTTGAGAGCCTGCCACACTAAGGATCCATTACCATCCAAATGGAAATGACCCACCTCATTTGGGTTTACATGTCCCAAATATTTACTAGTTAATATTCTATTGAATAAAGAATTTGGTTGGGAAATCCACCTCCAGTAAATCTTTCCAGCCAAAGCTTTATTATTTAACTTTTATCTTCTCAATCCCAAACCTCATTTTACCTTGGGATGGCTTATTTTATCCCAACCTACTAAGGCCCATTTCCTCTCTCCTTTTACTCCTTCCCATAAAAATTTTCTAGCCATCTTGTCCAACTCTTTCCATATGGTATGTGGGGCAGCAAGGATATAAAATTTATAAATTGGCATGGCCTGAATGACTGACTGTAAAAAAATTAATCTACCCCCATAACTTAACCATTTGTGAGACCAATGATTAATTATGTCCTTGATACAATCTAAAATATTCCTCCAGATATCTTTTTTTTTTTTTTTAAAATGCAAAGGGACCCCCAAGTATACCACTGGGAGATAAGTCCTTGTGAATCCCAAGATCTCTAAAATTCTGTCCTGAAGCCTTTGATCAAGATTGAAAAAGATAAATTTGGATTTTTTATCATTGATGACTTGGTTTGTAGCCCTAAGGTAGACATTAAGTGTATCTCTAATCATTCTTGCTTCCCTGAAGCTGGCCACTCCCACCAATCCTGTGTCATCCACAAACTGTAGATGAATAAAAAATTCCTCACCCACCTTGATACCTATTAGTAAACCTTGTTGTTTTCTCCTCAAGATGAGTCTACCCAATCCTTCAGCCAATATGAGAAAAAGATATGGAGAGCAAGGATCTCCTTGACGAAGGCCTCGAGTAGCTCCAAACAGTTGCGAGGGAAGACCCTTGATTAACACTGAGTATGTCAGAGTAGAAACACAACTCATGACCCATTCTATCCAATCTTGAGAGAAACCAAAGGCTACCATCATCTTTGACAAGAAGCTCCACTCCACCCTATCATAAGCCTTTGACATATCTAATTTTATGAACATTCCTCTATTACCAGATGTTTGCATTGAATGGATTGCCTCTTGAGCTAGAACCATACCATCCAAGATTTGTCTACCCTCTACAAAACCCCATTGTTCTGAGGAGATAATGTTATGTAGAAGAGGTTTTAGCCGCTCAACCATTACCTTTGTGATTATTTTATATATGAAATTGCATAAGGCAATAGGTCTATAATCTAAAATATGTACCCCATCCTCCCCTTTTGGAATTAAGGTAATGAAAGTATGATTTAATGCTTTAAGAATTCTTTTACTACCTTTGGACTCCTCTATAAAAGCCATTATATCCTCCTCCAAGTTATCCCAAAAGACCTAAAAAAACTCAAATAAAAAGCCATATGGACCTGGTGTTTTTTTGGTGCTCATTCCAGAGACTACATTCTTCAGTTCCTCTCTATCAATGATTTTAAGTAGGGTCTAATTTTCTTCTTCAGAGATAACAGAGGGTATGAAAACAATAACTTCTTTTTGAGCCTCTTCATCTTGCACCATACTTTCCTTAAATAGTTTAGAAAAATAATCCATTCAATAGAAATGCATACCTAGAATTGTATCAAAGGAGTGTTTATTCTCATCTTGAAGAGCTTCCATGTTGTTCATCTGTCTCCTAGCACAAGAAGTTCGATGGAAAAAATTGGTATTTTTATCACCTTCTAATAACCAAGTGGTTCTTGCTCTCTATTTCCAGTAGGTCTCCTCTTGGTTTTTAATGTCCTCAACCGCATTACGCAATGCATCATCCTCTTATTTGAGTTGCTCTGTAATTGTTCCTTCCCTAAAGTGTTTTTGAACCTCATCTCGTCTGGCCACCAATGGAGCTCTTTGGACATGGAAGTCTTTCTTGTTAGCTCACCTCCATTGCTGGGACATAATGAAGTTGTTTGTGGAATCTAAATATTGTTGTCCCATATGTTGGGCGACCTTCTTCCCACCACTGTGGAATTTTCTTTCGAAGTTCCTCTTTTTGTAACCAAAAGTTTTCAAATTTAAATGGTTTGTGATGTTGCACTGTCTTGATCCCTCCTTCCAAAAAAATGGGAAAGTGATCTAAAAATGGACCCTCCAAAATCTGAAATTTTATATTCCATTTTACAAATGCCTCCTCTGAAACCAAAAAATGGTCTAACTTCACCTTACTGCTATGTGGCTCCCTCCTCTTATTATTCCAAGTATTGTTGGTTCTAGGGCATTTAATATCCACCAAGTGTAATTCCTGGACTTGGGCAATAATAACTTGATCCCCTGGGTCCAAAATTCGGGTTTCCCCTTCTTGATCTCTAGATGATAATTTAGCATTAAAATCCCCAGCAATGATCCAGTCTAAATATTCCCTTGAGACTCTCATGTTATGCACAACTTTCCATTGATACATCTGACCATCTAGGTTTTGAGCTCCATAAATATTTATGATTAAAACATGTTCAGTTGTGACATTATTTCTAAAATGTGATGTGAGAACACCCCTCCAATATATATATTCTATTGCATTCCATTAAAGAGAGTTCCAAAGAGTAACTATCCCTCCTGAGGCACCTTGGGTAGCCACTTCCATATGACCAACACCCCTCCAAATTCTGTTAACTATTTTACACATAAGATCTAACGACATTTTTGTCTCCTGGATAAGAAAAAAATTTGTTTTACATTTTTCTAAGAGTCTTCGAACAATAGATTGATGGGTTCTACTATTTAAACCCATAACATTCCATGATTGTATAATCACTAGTTACCTTGAGAGCAATAAAAATCTATTGGCCTCACCGATCCTCCAGTGATCAGTTTGTCTCCTTGAACTGCTATCAATTCCTTATTTGATTTTCTACCCACTCCTTGAGAGTTGTTATTTTTTGATCTATTTTCCACCTGATTTATGCCTAAAGTTGACCTTTCTCTATTATTTTTTGCTATGCCCATGCTGACATCCTTAATTATTGGTTGCTCTTGGTTATGCACTATCAATGCCCCTGCACTCTCTGACTGCGATAACTCACTATACTCAATTACCTGCTCTATGATGGGGGGAGATGAAAGAGGAGCTTGAACATGGATGTTATTATTTTCATTATTCCCATACACTCCTTCCATGAATTGTTCTTCTTGGTCAATTAGTGTCTTAAATATCTCATACCTATTGGAGGGCTTAAGTTGGGTTTGCTCTTTACCATATTTTTTATTTTGCCTTCTCCTTATTTTGGGTTGTTCAAAACCATCTCCCTGTGCTTCTTTACCCTAAGAAATATTCGTTGGTTCTTTGTTGATTGTTGAATTACCCTCCTTAGGAAGATTTGACATTCTTAGAGGAGCCTCCATTTTTATTTTCATATTATTTGGGCAAGATCAATACAAATGCCATATTTGTGGCAAACTCTGCATCTGAATGGCAATGCCTCATAATCCAGTTGTTGAATCCAAGATAGTCCTACAAGTTCAAGTTCCACCTCTACCGGTAGAGGCTGGCTAAGATCCATTTCCACACATAATATTGCATAAATAGTTGTGTTTCCTTCTATTGTGTCTTTGGAAACACCCAAATGTCTTCCAAGGGAATTATCGATAATTTCCAATACCTGCTCACTCCAAAACTCCATTGGAAGTGCATACAAATGGATCCAAACCGGGACAGTAGTGGGTTCAATTCGAGGATCAAATCCCACTCTCTAGGGTTGAACAAATAATCCTGCTGGACCATGATTCCTCTTTTTTGATTTGAAAGCCCTATTTCTATCGGCAAGTGAAGAAAAACTAACAATAAAATATCCATTGCTAATAAACCATAAAGAATACTCACCAAGAGGCTCCCAGTTTTGTCGGACCCAAGAATGCAAAAAATTTAGGGTAGGGCAAATACCCATGAATTTACAGATCAAATCATGATTGGCTCTATATAAAACTGTTTCTTCAACCATCCTTTGCTCAATGACAATATTTGGCCTTGATTCTAACTGTGGCAAGCATCCATTAACTCGTTGAGATGTTGATCTATTTCCAGCAGCCATAAAGAGCATTTTTAATGCAGTTTTTTGTGCTTCTTCAGTCTTTGATGGAGATTTATCCTTTAAAAAATCTGCAAAAGAACTATGTATCTCTAGAAGAGGATCCGGAGGTGTCCCCATTGGACCCTCCTGGGGCAGCAATCTTTTCTTCAAATCCATAGTAACCAGAAATATCTTCGGCTACCCAACTGATGCCCTAGGTTTTTCCTAGCTCAAAGTCCTATCGTAAATCATCAGAATCAATTTTAATTTTAATTTTAAATTTAAATTTTAAATAATTTAATATTTAAACTTAAATATTTAAAATTAAATATCTCCATCACCGGGGCACATTTTTTGACGAAACAAAAAGCCAACCTAGATTTTAAGAAAAACTCATTTCAAATATGCCATCCATAGTTTTAAATAAAACCTTTTATTTTTCCTACCTTGGTTTTCACAAAAACCCTATATATATCCATGCTCTCTAAAATATCATATATTCTTATTTATGAAATGCTTTGCCCACCAAAACTCAATGTGATCCATGTGATATCAATGATCCATGTGACATCAATGATAACATAAAATCACTCAAATTTCCAACAATCTCCCCCTTTGTCATTGATGGCAACACCTCTATTGTAAATCACCACAATCATTGTAAAAACCATATATGAGAATCAAATATACTCCCTTGAGTTGATACTCTCTATGGAGGCTACTCCCCCTAACTCAAATCTCTCTTTGGAGGTTGTTCGCCCTAACTCAATGCTCTCCCCCTTACTCAAATATCTCCCCCTTTGACATCAATGGCAAAATGGACACCTATGGGGTTAAAATATATGACTCTTAAGCTTAGCCCCTTCACCACATTCTCTCTTGAGGTGATTAATTTTGGGGTGGGAGTACTTTTACTCCCAAATATTCTCTCAAATTCTCAAACATTTCTCTTGGTAATGGTTTTTTAAATATGTCTGCAATCTGATATTTTGTAGGAACATATTCCAATTTTACTTGTTTCTCTGTAACATGCTCTCTTAAAAAATGATACTTCATTGGAATGTGCTTTGTTCTGGCATGCATTACTGGATTCTTCGAGATACTTATAGCACTAGTATTATCACACAGAATAGGAATGGGATGATCATCTTCTATACTAAAATATTTAAGAGTTTGTTTCATCCATAATACCTATGAAAAACATGCTGCCACTGCAATATATTCTACCTCTGTTGTGGAAAGTGACATTGATGGTTGTTTCTTGCTTAGCCAAGAAACTAGGCAATCGCCAAGAAAGAATGCTCCTCCACTTGTGATTTTTCTATCATCAATATTCTTGCCCAATCTGCATATGTGTAAGCTATGAGAGTGAACTTGCTACTTCTAGGATACCATAGACCATACTCCATTGTTCCTTTGAGATATCTGAGTATTATTTTCACTGTTGTCACATGTGATTCTTTTGGAGTTGCTTGAAATATTCCCACTAAACCAACTACCTGTATTATATCTGGTCTTGTGGTTGTAACATATAATAGGCTACCAATCATAGATCTATATAGAGTTTTATTTGCATCAGGAGATTCATCATATTTGCTTAATTTGCACCCTGTAACCATTGGAGTGCTAATTGGCTTACTATATTCCATTTTTAATTTCTTCAACATCTCTTTTATATACTTTGTTTGTGAAAGAAATATCCCTTTTTCTAATTGTGAAATTTGTAGTCCGAGGAAAATGGTTAATTCACCAAGCATAGACATTTCAAATTCATTAGTCATGTTTCTTGTAAATTCTTGGCACATTCTATCATTACTACCCCAAAAAATAATATCATCCACATAAACTTCCACAATCATCAAATCATTTCCCTTATTTTTAATATACAAATTGCTATCAACTGTTCCCTTTCTGAAACCTTACTCTCAAATATATTTATCCAGTATTGAATACCATGCTCTGGGAGCTTGCTTTAAGCCATAAAGAGCCTTTTTCAATATGCATACATAATCTAGCTTATCTGCTTGATTAAACCCATCTGGTTGTTCTATGTAAACTTCTTATTCTAAGTGACCATTCAAAAATGTTTATTTGACATCCATATAATATACTTTGAAATTCCTGTAGCTTGAAAGTGCCAGAAACATCCATATATCTTCCAATATTGCAACTAGTGCAAAGGTCTCATCAAAATAAATTCCTTCTACTTGTGCATACCCTTTACACACCAATATTGCCTTGTTTCTAATGACTTGACCATCTTCATTCAATTTGTTCCTGTAGACCCATTTAGTACCAATTAAATTTTTCCTTTTGGTCTTGGAACTAATTCCCAAGTCTTACTTTTTCAATCTGATCTAGTTCTTCCTTCATTGCTTTAATCCAACATTCATCACTTTCTACCTCTCTGAAATCCTTTGGTTCTATCTTCGATAGTAGTGAAACATTTGATTTTTATTTTGATCCTATGATTCCTCTTCTTGTCCGTCTTACATCAGGGCTACCAATGATCAAGTCCTCTAGATGATTTTTCTGAATATATCTTGATGAAGTTTTGGAAGGTATATTCTGCACATCTTCTTCATCTAAATCTTCACCCATTTCTTCCTGACAACTTTCTTCTTCTTCAATAATATCTTCCTAAGGTGGCTCATTTATTCCTATTCTTTCATCAACTCTGACATTTATACTTTCCACCATGGTATGTGTTCTTTTTTTGTAGCATCTATAGGCCTTACTCTTTGTAGAGTATCCAAGAAAAATACCTTCATCGCATCTAGGATCAAACTTGCCCAAGTCCTTATCCTCTCTTTTGATATAACACTTACTTCCAAAAATTTTGAAGTAGTTTATTGTGGGAGGTCTTCCTTTCCAAAACTCATATGGAGTATTATGTTTCTTTGTTCTAACTTGAGCTCTATTCATAACATAGACTGATGTACTGATTGCTTCCTTCCAAAACCCATATGAGATTATTGATTCATTTAGAATTGCTCTGGCCATATTCTCAAGAGTTCTATTCTTTCTTTCTACTACTCCATTTTTCTGAGGAGTCCTGGCTACTGAGTATTCTTTTTTGATTCCATGTTCTGCACAAAACTCAATGAATTTTGTAGATATGAATTCCCCTCCTCTATCTGATCACAAACACTTGATATTATTTCCTGTTTCATTTTCTACCATTTCTTTGAATACTTTGAAATGCTCAAATGCCTCTAATTTTTCTTTTAGAAAAAAAACCCAAGTCATTCTAGAATAATCATCTATGAACAACATGAAGTAGCTTTCACCCTGCAGGCTTTTGGTTCTCATAGGACCACATAAATTAGTATGAATCAATTCTAAAACCTTGGAAGAGGAATATTCTTTTTCCTTGAAACTTGATCTTGTCTACTTTCCATATTGACATTGTGCACAAATTGTATTTGAAGGTCCTTTTATCTTTGGTAGATCTCTGATAATTTTTTTGTTGCTTATCCTTACTATGTTGTCGAAGTTCAAATGACACAACCTTTTATGCCATAACCAACTTTCTTCTTCTTGATATAGAAGACATTTTTCCTTTTTATTTCATTGAACATGTAGAGATTGTTATTGGTTCTTCCTGCATTTACAACAAGCTTCCCTATTTTTGTTTCCCTATTTTTGCATCATGTAGAGGAAAAAGTAATTGTGTACACTCGATAACAAATCTAACTTACACTCAGTAGATTATGTTTTAGACCCTCAACATAGAGTACACCATGTGTAGTATTTTTTCCATCATCCAAACTTAAAGTTCCTCTCCCTTTGATTTTAGCTAAAGCATTATCACCAAATCTCACAGATCCGTTGTTGTTCCTTTTTAGAGAAATGAACTTTTCTTTATACCCAGTCATATGACTAGAGCACCCACTATCAATATACCATCTGTCCATCCTATAACTCAGTAGAATTTACCTTCAATATTGTTAGTATTTCTGAAGGAACCTGCTCTGATACCAATTGAAGAACACAAGCTTATACTCATAGGGGGGGGTGAACAGTATAAGACCACTTTTTACTTTTAGTTTTCAATTCAATATTATGCAATGTATAGACAATAGTATCAATAGAAGTAATCAATCAATGCATAAAACACCATACACAATAGAGACACCACAGTTTACGTGGTTCACCCAATGTGGGCTACTCCACGGAGAAAATATTTTACTAAAACTTTCTCAATCAATATCTTTGGGAATCCTTCCCAATTACAATGTTTATGGATCTCTGTCCAAAGGAGATGTTGATCCCCTAATATCAAGTTCTTGGATCTCTTCCACAAGAGAACTCTTTCTCCTTCTACTCTGGCTAGTGATATTCTAGAAGACTCTATCTCTCTACTACATTGACTGGTGGATCTCTCTCCACTTGAAGACTCCTCACTCAGATCTATCTTCAACTCTCTAGACTATTGGATCTCTATCCACTGAGACTCTATCCTCTATACTTTATCACCTCCAAAGCTTTGTCAATAGGCTCACTTAAAACCTACTCAACATGATCACAAAGAACTTGTCCAAATATACTCAAGAAATCTCACCAAGAACTTTCCCAAATCTGCACTAGAAATATCACCAAGAACTTGCCCAAATCTGCACTAGCAAGCTCACCAAGAACTTGCTCAAATATGCTCTAGCAAGCTCACCAAGAACTTTCTCAATAATTCAATCTCATAGAAGCATAAAGAGAATTGTTATATTTTCAATATGTTCTATACTCAAATTCCAATCTCAACTCAAATCAATCTTATAGAAGCATAAAGAGAATTGTTAGAGACTCAATATGTTCTATCCTCAAATCTCAATCTCAACTCAAATCAATATTATAGAAGCATAAAGAGAATTTTTAGAGACTCAATATGTTCTATCCTCAAATATCAATCTCAACTCAAATCAATCTTATAGAAGCATAAATAGAATTGTTAGAGACTCAATATGTTCTATCCTCAAATCTCAATCTCAACTCAAATCCAGAATATAGAATAGTTTGTTTCATGGAACTTGAACAACCACTTCACACAATCACTTGACTAGGATCAAAAAACTCTTCTCAACCAACTACCACAAGGAACAACTCTTTCTTACAAACCCTAGTCCAAGCATGTATCAACCAACTCAAATATTTCCAACAATGCTCAACCACAAATCTCACATAACAATGATACTTATGTTCTTTTCAAGTTAAAGTTTTTTGCATAACCAATGGGCTTCAAAAATAATGCTAATAAAACATTCTTCACATAAAACTGATATTCATGTTCTTCTCAAACCATATCTTAGGGTTTTTACACTACTAATGGCTTCAACAACAATGCTTATAAAACAAGGTTTAATAGCAACTCTCAACCCATAAAACCTTGAGACATTCAACCAACTACTTTTGAAAAGGAAACCACAATTAATCCTTTTCTCTCCAATGATATTTCAGAAATCAACCACCATAAAAAATCAATAGGAGAATGTGCCCATACCTTTTATGAAGATGAAGAAGCCTTTTGGTTGTCCACAAAATCTGTCTCACTCAACACACTTTATTTTTCAACTTTCAACAAGGGTTAGATATCTTGATTAATAACACAACAATAACATCCAAATAACACCTTATTACTCCTACTCAATAACATACACCATGTCACTTCATAAATGAATTAATATCTTTTGAAAAAGAACAAAGCAACCTTCACTTTTGAACCTCTTTACAAAATCAGAAATATCTCTTTACACACACATTATTTCTCCCTCTAAGAAAGTTAATCAAATAGCACTCAGAATAAGCTTTCAAATGATATATAATATGATATACTTTCAAAAATTAAATCATTAAAAATCTCTCCTTTTCTAAACATGCATTACAACCCTTATTCCTCCTAGGGCAACTTTAGAAAAATAAAATATATTAAAAATTATTAACTTGCCTCTGTCGCTAATGGGATTCAATATCGTGACCTTCTTGCTCAGTGCCTTAACCACAACCAACCTTCCATTGGGCCACACACCCTCACGTGCTCAAAAGGAGCACACAATAAAACCTTATGTCACGAATATCTGTGCCTTTCGAAAACAAAACTTGCTTCACGTGTTTCAACACATCAAAACACCTATGACAAGAATCGAACGCAAGACTTCCTGCTTCACACATAGTGCACGAACCACTAGGCCAAGGAGGCCTATACATTTGGCCTTACTCCACAATAGTCTCTTCAACGAACGCGAAAATTGTAAGCCTTTTAAAACCCTTTTCACACACACTTCGACACACGATGCGCAGGCTCTTTTACCATTCGAATCCAAATATCAAATCAAGCACTTAGAGAAATAAATCAAAACTTTGGGCATATATATATATATATATATATATATATATATATATATATATATATGTCCTCCTCCTTTCCTTTGATGTCGGCACTATAATTTAAATATTATTTTTATGCCTTTTCCTTTCTTTGACGTCGATGCTATAAATTAAATTTTAATTTTAATTTTAAATTTAAAAAAATAAATTTTAATTTTAAAATTTAAATTTTAAATTTTAAATAATTTAAAATTTAAACTTAAATATTTAAAATTAAATATCTCCATCACCGGGGCACCTTTTTTTATGAAACAAAAAACCAACCTAGGTTTTAAGAAAAACCCATTTCAAATCTGCCATCCATGGTTTTAAATAAAACCTTTTATTTTTCCTGCCTTGGTTTTCACAAAAAAACCTGTATATATCCATGCTCTCCAAAATATCATAAATGCTTATTTATGAAACGCTTTGGCCACCAAAAATCAATGTGATCCATGTGAGATCAATGATCCATGTGACATCAATGACAACATAAAATCACTCAAATTTCCAACAAAACCCATAATCACACAAAATTGCAATACATGGAACTAAATCAAAAAATGATTTATTTTCTCATTCCTAGATTTTACCCTTTACAATGTGACACCATGGTAATATATATCCCAAAATAATCCTAAAACAAAACCCTAAATCTTAAATATTTAAAGATAATAAATTACAATATATATACAGGACAATTTCATATTTAGTGCCAACAACTAAATCACCAAAAAAATCTGAAATAACCCCCTAAATTAATACACACCATCATATTATATATATTAAACCTTATATAAAATATCAACACCTACCCATTCCTAAATAAGAAGTTATTCCAAATATGTTTTCTTCTAGATTTTCCAAAAAATACTAAATCCCATTTTTGGGGTAGTAGATTAAGAAATTAGGGATCCACAAGAGCCTAAAAAAACAACTAGACAACTAGTGTTGTCTAGCCCATGGCATGCCCACCCATTTATATATATCCCCATATAATTTCAAGTTGATCCAACGATCCGATCAAAATTTATGCCCTTCAAAAGATAGGCTCTTTCATCATTCTCCTCTAGTTGAAAAGAACTCTGCTCCTATGAGTTCCTTTGACCAAACTCCTACAACTTTCTACTGTCAATATCTTTCAGTTCCCCCTCTAAAATACAAGTATTATATTCCTAATTTAAACCTTCCCACTGTACCAAGTATTTTCTATAGTTTATTTGTTGTGTACTAATTGTCTTCTTATCAAGTACATGCATAAATTTTTCTTTATTCTTTTTAGTATCTATTACTCCCAGTTTATTTTCCCTTTTGCTTCTATTTCATCTTCATACCCATGAAATTCATACAAATTTGTAACATTATAAACTGATGAAATATAAAAATCAGTAGGCAAATCCACTTTATAGTCATTATCATTTATCTTATTCAAAATTCTATATGGTCCAATTTTCTTATACTTCAATTTTTTATATGTGCCCTTGGGAAACCTCTCCTTCCTAAAGTGAACCATCATCATGTCTCCCACCTCAAAAAAAATTATTTTCCTACTTGCATCTGTTGTTGCCTTATACCTTTCATTACTATCTTGCAACTTATTTCTAACACCTTCATACAATTCATGTATGTGCCCTACAAATGTGATGCAGGAGCATCCAGTGACAGTGTGGGCAATCTCGCATCCTTCAAAATTTTCTTCAAGTACTTGTATTTTGAATTACATTAATTCATTCCCGGGAGGGGAAATTGTGCGAAGCAGAAGGGGGAAGTTTGTAAAGTTTGTGCGTAAATTGAGTTGGGGTCGCGAAATCATGACATGCCATGATTTCGCGACATGTCACGATATCGCGACCGTAGTCCAAAGCAGAGGGAGAGAGCGTAAGTCGTCACGATATCGTGACGTCGCGATATCACGACCAGTTTTAAGACGCAGAGGAGAGGGTCTTCAAACATCGCGATATCGTGATATCGTGACGTTGTGATATCGCAACGGTATTACAAAGAAGGGGAGGAGGAGCTCTAGACGTCGCGATATCGTGACGTCGCATTATCACGACGATCTTCAAAGGCAAAGCGGAGGAAGGAGCCTTGTCGCGATATCGCAGCCAGTGTAAAGCCGACACGTGGCAGAGTCTTAAGGTGGCCCAAAAGCAAACATAAAACAGAAGGCGTAGCAAGACTTCGATAAGAGGAGGCATAGTTAAAGGGCCGACACGTGGCACACATTGGTTAGCCATGAAAGTTAATGAATTTAGAAGGCTGGGCAAGACCCGAAAGGGAAAAGCAAGCAGACGGTCGCAAAGGACAGAGTTGACATGTGGATGGCCATGTGTAACTTAACATTTTAGAAGGGTGCGTGTTTCAAATTTTTACGTCAAAGAGGAGGCGTGGCCGGTTCTACATGAAAACAGTTGCATGTGTTGAAACCAGAGAAGGGCCATGGCCACGTATATTTTATTGTTGGTAGAGTGACAGGTACGGACATTGAACCAGACACAGGCGATGGCCATTATGGAGGAGGCCGTAACGCGGAAGAACAACCTGACCTTGACGGCGGTTGCAGGTCAAGAAGGACCATTAATGAAAGCTTCCTGGTAGATCGGGCAGATGGCATTTATGACAGAATTTTGAAAATCGGGAAGGAGGGAAAATTTGAACTGGGGGAAATCTTGTTTGGTGGAGCATTGATTGCTGGGAGGACCGGGGGACCTCGTTAAAGAGACGAAATTTTTATTTTCAGAGGAGGACGGTGGACCGGAGAACAGAGGAGTGGTACCGAGGTAGTACCAGAGCCGAACTCAACCATTGTAAGCCTGCGGGCTGTTTCATTCAAGCTTGTAATTTTTTTTTAAATTTTAATGAAAAGGCAAGTTTGTTGAAGTGTGGGTTCCCGGTGCCCCGTCAATGGTATCAGAGCGGGAGTTCCTGAGTGTGCAGCAGATCCATCGAAAGTGAGGCAGTTGCACCAGGACCTACGGGAGAGTTGAGAGAGAAGGAGAGTTGAGGATTCCCGAGCGTGTTAGCAGACCACAAGACATGAGGCAACTACACCAGGATCAGTTAAGTTTGTGAGAAAAGCAAGCAAAAATAATGCATTCCTGAAGAAGACGAGATAACCAAGAGGATGTGGTTTCAGAAGAAGAGTACTTAGCCTTGAAGCGGCAATTAAAATCATTGCAAAAGGAGTGGCTTGCAATGAAGTTACGGGAGAAGGAAGAACAACAAAAAAGGCGGGAAGAGAGATGGAGAAAGAAAGAAGAGAAGATGAAAGAGGTTGTAGAGGAGTATAGCAGTACCGGGACCTGCCCGAAAGAAAGCATAGATTTTTCTATGCAAGAAGAGGAAATACCGCAGGCTACAGCAGAAGTTTGCAGCAATGAGAAAATTAGTCGGGAAGAAGACAGAGGCTGTATGGACCAGGAGCCGGGGTTAGAACAGTCTGCAGAGGATGAGAAGATGTGCAGCAATGCCATAATTTGTCTGGTAGAGGGCAGAAAATCTTGCCCAGAAGCGGGATTTGAGCGAATTGTAAAGGTTGTTGAGTGTTCGGAGATATTACAAGGGATGCAGACCGAACGGCTTAGAAGTGAAGGTCACTTCTCTTGTTACCCCGGGAATCTGATGCAGGAGCATCCGGTGACAGTGTGGGCAATCTCGCATCCTTCAAAATTTTCTTCAAGTACTTGTATTTTGAATTACATTAATTCATTCCCGGGAGGGGAAGTTGTGCGAAGCAGAAGGGGGAAGTTTGTAAAGTTTGTGCGTAAATTGAGTTGGGGTTGCGAAATCGTGACATGTCACGATATCATGACCGTAGTCCAAAGTAGAGGGAGAGAGTGTAAGTCGTCACGATATCATGACCAATTTTAAGACACAGAGGAGAGGGTCTTCAAACGTCACGATATCGCGACGTCACGATATCACGACGGTATTACAAAGAAGGGGAGGAGGAGCTCTAGACGTCGCGATATCACGACATCGCGATATCGCGACGTCACATTATCGCGACGGTCTTCGAAGGCAAAGCGGAGGAAGGAGCCCTGTCACGATATCGCGGCCAGTGTGAAGCCGCCACGTGGCAGAGTCTTAAGGTGGCCCAAAAGCAAACACAAAATAGAAGGCGTAGCAAGACTTCGATAAGAGGAGGCGCAGTTAAAGGGCCGACACGTGGCACACATTGGTTAGCCACGAAAGTTAATGAATTTAGAAGGCTGGGCAAGACCCGAAAGGGAAAAGCAAGCAGACGGTCACAAAGGACAGAGTTGACACGTGGACGGCCACGTGTAACTTAACATTTGAGAAGGGCGCGTGTTTCAAATTTTTATGTCAAAGAGGAGGCGTGGCCAGTTCTACATGAAAATAGTTGCGTGTGTTGAAACCAGAGAATGGCCACGACCACATATATTTTATTGTTGGTAGAGTGAAAGGTACGGACATTGAACCAGACACAAGCGATGGCCATTATGGAGGAGGTCGTAACGTGGAAGAACAACCTGACCTTGACGGCGGTTGCAGGTCAAGAAGGACCATTAATGAAAGCTTCCTGGTAGATCGGGCAGATGGCATTTATGAAAGAATTTTGAAAACCGAGGAGGGAAAATTTGAACTGGGGGAAATCTTGTTTGGTGGAGCATTGATTGCTGGGAGGACCGGGGGACCTCGTTAAAGAGACAGAATTTTTGTTTTCAGAGGACGGCGGACCGGAGAACAGAGGAGTGGTACCGAGGTAGTACCAGAGCCGAACTCGGCCATTGTAAGCCTGCGGGCTGTTCCATTCAAGCTTGTAATTTTTTTTTAAAATTTTAATGAAAAGGCAAGTTTGTTGAAGTGTGGGTTCTCGGTGCCTCGTAAAAATGCCTTTGCATCATCACTAATTTTACCTTGAATTGGTAGATCAATCAAATCTAACAAACCATTGGGATTATTATCGTAAATAATTAGGAAATGAGATTTTCTTGTTGACTTACTGACTGAACTATTATATGTAAACTCGGATTGTGGTAAGGCTAGGTCCCACTATTTTTTTTTTTCTCCAATAATACATCTGAGAAGATTTACCAAACATTGGTTTACTACTTCTGTCTACCCATCATTTTGGGGTGATATGCACTACTTAACTATATTTTTTTCCATCATCCCCCATAGAGTCTTAAAAAAATGACTTAGAAACCATGTGTCCCATTTTGAGGTGATTGTTTTTCGGACACCATGTAGTCTAACAACTTCTCTAAAAAAAATCTACAACTCTAGTAGCATAATTGGTTTTCTAAAAAGCAATGAAATATACCATCATAGAAAACCTATATACTACCATAAAAATTGAGTCCTTACTCCACTGTGTGTTAGGCAACCCCAAAAAAAAATATATGCTCAAATCTTTCCATGATCCTGTAGGAACGAGTAAAGGTATATAAATCCATGTATTTGTGCATGGTCTTTTGCCATTTGGGACACTCTGTATCTTAACATAAACCTAGTTATTTACCTCTTTACCTTTGACAAATAATACTTCTCCTCTACAAGAGAAATCATCTTATTCACTCTAAAGTGCCTGACCAAACCTCTGCTATGTAATTCTCTAATAATGTTCTCCCTCATTGAACCAAAAAGAATGCACAACTACTTCCCTTTAAACAAGTAACCATTTTACATAAAATAATCCCAAACATTACTACCATCTTCTACTAACACTTTATTCTTACATTACTTCACAATAGTACCAAAATTTGGATCATATTCATACATTTTATTAAATGCCTCAAATACGACTACTTCATGCTCCATAGTAGTCAATAATACTACACATCTACTCAAAGCATCAAAAAATTAATTTTATTTATCTATATTATAATTCAAAACAAATGTATACACTTGCAAGAATGATACCCACTTTGCATACCTACTATTTAATTTCTTTTGGGTATTTACATACATTAATGCTTCATGATCAGTGAATAACACAAACTCTTTAGACACTAAATAATCTCTCCAGTGTCTCAATGTCTGCACAATAGCATAGAATTCCACATCATAGGTAGAATATTTATTCCTTACCTCATTCAAATTTTCACCAAATAATTCTATAGGCTGCCTAGGGTTATGCATAATGACTATTTATCACCAAATTGGCTAAAATTAGGATTTTCAAATTTTAGAATTGGCTAATATTTGGGACCCTTGACCAGGGCCCATTAGCCAAAAATTTATGGGTGCAATTTTTTTTGGGTTGATTCACCCCAATTTTATAATAATTTGACCATTTTATGTTTAAATTTCCAACATAGCCCCTAACGATAGTGAATCTTCTACATGCGTTTAGACACTATTTGCCTGGATTTCAAAATTGATTTACCAAAATTTTATAAATAATTTTTGGGACTGAAACCTTATGCATAACCCTAAGGCCACCCTTCTTGAATTAATACAACTCCAATTCCTACATGGGAGGCATCGCAATCAACCTAAAATAGTTTGTTAAAATCTAGAAATATCAAAACAGGTTCTTCCGACACCTTTGTAACGACCCAAAAACACACAAATATAAAATACAAAAAGAGAAAGAGTTTTTTTTTACTAAGGAGAGAGATACATTAACCCTTCATGAAACCTAACACAACCATCATTTACCTAAAGTTTCTATTCCATAAGTTTTATTGGAAGTTACATCTCACAAAGTACCCTATCATAAGTCCATTTGTGTAGACGTATCATGTTTCACTGAAGATAAGCCCATATGTCCCATCATTCTTGATGAGCTAGAACTATTACCCTCAGTACATCTAAGGTATACATGCATCTCCATACCATACACAAATCATTATGTGTAGGTATGCTACGAGTATTGTGAGTTAATCTATCAATATTATCTCCATGATGAGCTATCTTAACTCAGATGTAATCTCTTCACAACTTAGTCCTTTATCTCCTTAAGGGTCTCAATTCCCTTAGGTCTCCTATGTTAACCCTAAGGGGTTATCAATTCCCTTATGTTACCTATGTTCACCCTAAGGGGTTTTTAAATTCCCTTAGGTCACCTCTGAGTTCGCCCTAGAACTATACACTTAGATTTCTATCATCAAGCAACCAAACAATGATACATCTAGATACTACAACATCATAAAGCAATCACCAAGCATCCAGAAAATAAATTAATATTAACACTAAAATAGAATCAACTACATAATATAACCAAATAAAAAAATAAAGTAAAAGTACCTTATTTAAACCAATAAACAATTATTGCATAAGAATTTGCATGGTAAATCCTTCTTACTCTAAGGAATATTATAGTAACTGCATTGGGGATACCTCCCCATAATTCTAGTCTATTTGAGCATAAGTAAATCATTGTAAGATACAATTACCTATTTTCCATTGAACTCTTTGCTTCTCCTTACTTCCCATTGGATATTTGAGGGTAGTAGGGGATATGGATACTCATGGCTTAAGATAGGCATGCCTTTAAATGCATCTACTCATTTACTTTTCCAAATTGCAACTATACAAAATTCAATTAAGTTTCTTAAAGCATATAATCAATGTCTCCATTGAACTCCTTGCTTATCCTTGCTAACCATATAATGCATAATGGATATTATAAAATATCCTTTACTTTTATTTTCCCCTCTCAAGTTCCCTCAGAGAGTCATCCATCATGTACTACTTATATCAATGTCTAACTTTAATCAAATTCTTTCATATCTTAAAGGATTAGAGTCCCATACCATTAACCTTTAAAATAATCTCTTTCATTTTAATTCCCTAAATCAAAGCCCCATAACTTCAATTCAAATAATAAATCTACATCCTTTTTAATTCACAATTTCCAATCAACCAATTATTGTTTAAAGCATTAAAGTCACATACTTTTAATATTTAAAACAATCATTCATTCATTACCTAAATTGAATCCCCATAACTTCAATTTAATTAATAAATTCACATCCTTTTCAATCAAAAACTCCTAGGACAATCATATTTTACCAAAGGGTTCCTTCTCAATTGAAAACCTTTGATAAATCCCATAAAAATCAAAGGGTCCTTTCTAATTAAAATCCTTCAATAATTTCATATAAATAAAAGGTTCCTTTCTCATTAAAAAGCCTTCAATAATTTCACATAAGTCAAAGGTTCTTTCTAATTAAAATCCTTCATTATATTTTATATCAATCAAAGGTCCCATTCTAATTAAAAGCCTTGTATAAATCTCATATAAATCAAAGGTTCTTCCCAATTAAAATCCTTCATTATATTTTAAATAAATCAAAGGTTCTTTCTAATTAAAATCCTTCAATAATTTTAAAAAATGTTAATGGGAGAGGGAAAAAAGTAGAGAGGGGAGGGTCTCGATCCCTTCCCTACTCCCCTCCCCTGGTTCCTGCCCAGTCCCTGGCTCTTCCCAGGTCATCACTCCCTGGGATTTTTTGTTGTAGATGATCTCCTTGAAGGATATCCTTCTCCTCTTTTTGCACCTATCCCAATTGGTTAGGGTTCTCTTGTTTGAGTTTTTGGCCTGGTGCTTCCCAGGGTTCCTTGCTATTTTTGGGATCCCTTCCATTTTTTTCCCTCAGGCTTCCCCCTGGGGTTTTCTACAGGTTTTTGGCATGGATCTGGTTCCTTGCGGTTCTCTAGGTGGTGGGGGTGATTGGTTGGGTTTTTGATGGCTTCCTAGGGTTTCCTTTGAGGTCCTTACTGCTTTGGGGGTGGTCTAGGGGGGCCTCTTTCCCCATTTTTCTAGTGAATCCTCTCTGGGATATTGTGGCTGTTGTTGGTCCCGTCCCTGTGGGGAGGGCCCTCTTCGATTTCCTGCTTGGAGGCTTCTTCATGCTGGTTCTGCTCCTTGGTGGACACCCTAGGAATTTTTTTGGCCTTTGGGGGGGGATTTTCTCTGCCGGGGCTATTCCCAGCCTTAGTCCCAATTCCCTGAAGTTTCTCCTGTGCAAGGATGGGATTATTGGCCCTTGCTATTGGGGTTCTCTAGGTTTTGCTACATTTTTCAAATCTTGGGGGGATCTGATCTATGCATGCAGACCCTGGATCCCCCAGGCTAGGCTCCCAGGGATCCCATATTTGTGGTTGTTACCTCTTCCCGCCTGGGATCCCTAGTCCCTGTATCCCTGGTCCCTTAACCTGTTGTCTTTTCTTGCTAGTTTTCATAGGGGCAGGATTCTCTTTGTGTGCTTTCTGGTTGCTTCCCGATGGGTGGGATCTCCTCTGCTAGTTTTCAGCTGCTTCCTACTGGGTGGGATTCCCCCATTTTTTTGGGAAGGATGATTTCCTGCTCGACAGGATGGTTTCCCGCGGTGCAGGATTCTCTAAAACCACTGGGTTTCTCGTTGGGCAGGTTTTTCACATTTCCTATTGGTTTTCTTGAGAGGCGAGATTCACTTGGTAGAGGTTTTTGCTACTTTTCGCTAGGCGGGATCTACACTGGGATGGATTTTTACTACTTCCCGCTGGGCAAGATTCACTCTTTGGTGGTTTTTTGACTGCTTCCCACTAGGCTGGATTTATATTATAATGGTTTTTTGTTGCTTCCTACTAGGCAGGATTTACACGATGGTAGTTTTCAGCTGCTCCCCGTTGGGCGGGATCTTCAAACTTACCTTCCTTCAAAATTGGTGGTTTCCCACTGGGTAGGATTGTTCAAATTTACCTGTTCTCGTTGGGCGGGATTTCTATTTGTTTTTAATTTTTAGGGTATTTGTGCCTTGGGCCCAAAATTTTGTTGTAATGGCTTATTCTCGGTATGTTATTACCAAATCTTATGTAATCAGGTTTTCGGATCCTAGTTAAAACCTGTTGTAAATACGAACGCTACTTAACAAAAAAAAAACCTTCAATAATTTTATATAAATAAAAGGTTCCTTTCTAATTAAAATCCTTCAATAAATCTCATATAAATCAAAGGTTCCTTTATAATTAATAGCCTTCATTGTATTTTATATAAAACTACGGTTTCTTTCAATTTAATTAAGTTTTACAACACCTTCCTAAGGTAGGGTCTACAACCAGAGGCCAACGCCTTCCAAGGTGGATGCTGAACAACCATGAAAAAACCTAGTGTCTAAGAAACTAGAACCAGGTACTACTCTTACCTCTATCATAACAAAGTTCCCACTCTTGGAGCACGATGCTCTCAATTACTTAACACTCTCAACTCTCACAATTATCTCGAATACGTAGTTCCCTCGAACCCTCACAACACTCACCATTAATGCTCATTGGCTTCCCCAACACAATGCTCATCAATAAGACACACTCTGATTTCATAGCGCACGACACTCACCAATTAGAGAAACTCTGGTTTCATAGCACATAGTTCTCACCAATTAACACACTCTATTTTCATAGCACACAATGCTCACCAATTAACACACTCTGGTTTCATAGTGCACAATGCTCACCAATTAACACACTCTGGTTTCATAGCGCACAATGCTCACCAATTACCACATGATGGTTTCTTTAAAACACATCGCTCAGCCTCTAGTTTCATAGTGCACAATTCTTAGCAATTAACACATGATGGTTTATTTAAAACACATCATGGCTTCCTAAAGTACAATGTTCTCCATAAATATATGGTGGTTTCTCTAATACATAGCCTGACTTCCTAAAGCGCAATGCTTCCATAAATATATGGTTGTTTCTCTAAAACACAACCTATATTCCTAAAACATGATGTTCTTCATAAACATATGGTGGTTTATCTAAAACACAACCTGGCTTCCTAAAACACAACGCTCTCCATAAACATATGGTGGTTTCTCTAAAACATAACTTGGCTTCCTAAAGCACAATGCTCTCCATAAACATATGGTGGTTTCTCTAAAACATAGCCTGGCTTCCTAAAGCACAACATTCACCACAAACATATGGTGATTTCTCTAAAACACAACCTGGATTCCTAAAGCACAACGCTCACCATATACTTGGATGTAGGTGCTTCCAATATTTCCCATGGACTTTCATGCTATATAGGAAATAAAACTAGGGAAGCATAACTAGGTTTTCTCACCATACCAACGCAAATAAAAACCAGATTCAAATTTTAAAGCAACCCAACCTTAGAAATTCTATGGAGATGGAAATCTGGTGATGTTTGGATGCCTCTCCTCCTCGCTTTTTGTATGTTCTTCTATTTCTCCCGGTTCCTAGTCTGTCTCCTAGGTGCTCCCTTCCTTCCTCCCCTGTTATCTATATTTTTTTCCTTCCTCCTTATGTGCCTCCTTGACCAGGTGGCCCGTCTGTTGTTCTTATTGAAACCTCCCCAGCCTTGAGGTTATTTCATTCAATGCTCTATTCCCTATCCTCTATGTGTTCCTTTCCATAGTTTCTCATTATTGTTTTTTTTAAATAAAATAAAAGATATATATTTCTTGTTAAATAGATTTTATTTTATTTATTTTAATTAATTAAAGTCTTTTAATGAATTTTTCCATTATCATTAAAATGAACACCTTTAATTAATTTAAAAGAAATCTCATTTGTTAATTGTGATGAAGTTTATAAATGAGCTCCAAAGTCAAACATTATTTAGTTAAAACCTCATTAATTAATTTAAAGGAATATTTATTCAGCATATAAATTTAATTTGCTTTGCTTCATAAGAATGATACTCTAATTTCACTTCAACATGACAGTTTACTTTAGGCATCCACACACATTTTGTAGTTGTTTTCCTATATTAAAAGCCTTTATTAAATCTCATATAAATCAAAGGTTCCTTTCTAATTAAAAAACCTTCAATAATTTCACATAAGTCAAAGGTTCTTTCTAATTAAAAGCCTTCATTATATTTTATATAAATCAAAGGTCCCTTTATAATTAAAAGCCTTCAATAAATATCATATAAATCAAAGGTTCTTTCTAATTAAAAGCCTTCATTATATTTTAAATGAATCAAAGGTTCTTTATTATTAAAAGAATTCAATAATTTCATATAAATCAAAGGTTCCTTTCTAATTAAAAGCCTTTATTAAATCTCATATAAATCAAAGGTTCCTTTCTAATTAAAAAGCCTTCAATAATTTAACATAAGTCAATGTTTATTTCTAATTAAAAACCTTCAATAATTTCTTATAAATCAAAGGTTCCTTTCTAATTAAAATCCTTCAATAAATATCATATAAATCAAAAGTTCTTTCTAATTAAAAGCCTTCATTATATTTTAAATAAATAAAATGTTCTTTCTAATTTAAAGCCTTCAGTAATTTCATATAAATCAAAGGTTCCTTTCTAATTAAACGCCTTCAATAAATCTCATATAAATCAAAGGTTCCTTTCTAATTAAAAGCCTTCATTGTATTGTAAATAAAACTAGGGTTACTTTCAATTTAATTAAGTTTTACAACACCTTCCTTAGGCAGGGTCTACAACTAGAGGCCAACACATTCCAAGGCAGATTATGAACAACCATGACAAAACCTAGCATCTAAGAAACTAGAACTAGGTACTATTCTTACCTCTGTCATAACAAAGTTCCCACTCTTGGAGCATGACACTCTCAATTACTCGGTGCTCTCAACTCCCACAATGCTCTCAAACACGTAGTGCCCTCGAACCCTCATAGCACTCACCATTAATAATCACTGGCTTCCCTACCACAATGCTCATGAATAAGACACACTCTGGTTTCATTGCGCATGGTGCTCACGAATTAGACATACTATGGTTTCATAGCACACAACGCTCATAAATTAACACACTTTGGTTTCATAGCGTACAATTCTCACCAATTAATACACTCTAGTTTCATAGCGCATAATCCTAACCAATTAACACACTCTGATTTCATAGCACAAATCGCTCACCAATTACCACACGGTGTTTTATTTAAAATAAAGTTCTCACACTCTGGTTTCATAGTGCACAACACTCACCAATTAACACACGTTAGCTTATTTAAAACACATCTTGGCTTCCTAAAGCACAACGCTCTCCATAAAAATATGGTGGTTTCTCTAAAATATGACCTGGCTTCCTAAAGCATAGCACTATCCATAAAAATATGGTGGTTTATCTAAAACATAGCCTAGCTTCCTAAAGAATAGCACTCTCCATAAACATATGGTGGTTTCTCTAAAACATAGCTTGGCTTCCTAAAGCACAGTGCTCTCCATAAATATATTGTGGTTTCTCTAAAACATAGCTTGTTTTACTAAAGCACAATGCTCTCCATAAATATATGGTGATTTATATAAAATACATCCTAGCTTCCTAAAGCACAACACTCACCATAAATATATGGTGGTTTCTCTAAAACACAACCTGGATTTCTAAAGCACAACGCTCACCATAGACTTTGACGTATGTGTTTCCAATATTTCCCATGGAATTTCACGCTACAGAGGAAATAAAACTAGGGGAGCATAACAAGATTTTCTCACCATACCAACACAAATAAAAACCATATTCAAATTTTATAGCAACCCAACCTTAAAAATTCTATGGAGATGGAAATTTTGTGATGTCTGGCTGCCTCTCCTCCTTACTTCTGGCATGCTATTTTTTTCTCCTAGTACCTGGTTTGCATCTCCCCAGTGCTTCCTTCCTTCCTCCCCTATTATCTATCATATTTTTTTCCTTCCTCCTTATGTGCCTCCTTTCCCAGGTGGCCCATCCACCGTTCTTCTCTAAACCTCCCCAGCCTTGAACTTCTTTCCTTCAATACTTCGTTTCTTATCCTCTATGCGTTCCTTCCCATAATTTCTACCTTTGGAAATTAGTAGCCTCATAGACTATTTTCATAGGTTTCACTATATAGAGAAAGGGAATAATTACATTTTTTAAATGAGGATGGTATGCTTTAAATAAAATATCATTCCCATGATATTTATCAACTCTTAAATATATTTCTTTTATTTAAACAATCTCATTATTATTTTTCTTTTTTTTAAAATAAAATAAAAGGTATCTATTTCTTTTAAAATGGATTTTCTTTTATTTATTTCAATTAATTAAATTATTTTAATGAATTTTTCCATTATCATTAAAATAAACACCTTTAATTAATTCAAAAGAAATCTCATTTGTTAATTGCAATAAATTTTATCAATGAGATCCAAAGTCAAACATTATTTAATTAAAACCTCATTAATTAATTTAAAGGAATATTTATTCAACATATAAATTTAATTTTCTTTTCTTCATAAGAATTATACTCTACTTTCACTTCAACATGATAGTTTACTTTGGGTATCCACACATATTTTACAATTGTTCACCTATAGAAAACCCAACATTAAGCTACCCAAGACATGATGCAGTAGAGAGCAAACAAATTTATAAAACAACAAATATTGAGTCTTTCCATCAACCCAATCACCTATCTTAGCTAGAGATTTTACGATACCTACTAGGCTATCAACTAATGTTAAAGGTGATTAGTCATCGATGATTATCCCTTCCATAAATGCATGCATATATGAAGGTATCTATCCATGTTACCTCCGAGTACCTTAATCATCATTTCCCTTGACATTTGGTACCCTCATTCCTAGTGGTGGTTTTTCCTGTTCCACCTATGAGTGTACCTGATACTGCACACTTGGCAATATTTTAGCAATACCATACCCTTATAAATCAACTAAACATCATATATTTGATTTGATTGTTCAAACTAGGTATCACCACATCATAGGTTAATACATTGTTTTATTTGTGTCATAAAGTCATCTAGGGAGGGTCATGACAACCTTCTTCTTCAATAGTACAAAACTCTCTATTGTTGCCTTTGTCCATACAAATTCTCTTCCTTTCGTACAGTCTGTTATAGGAACAACAATGCTACTAAAATTCCTAATGAGTTTCCTATAAAAATTTGTCAAGCCATGGAAACTCCTCATCCCTATCACATTTCTTGGAATGGACCATTCCAAAATTACTCTCATCTTATCTTTTTCCATGCTCACTCCATCCTTTGAGATTACAAATCCTAAGAACACTAGACCCTTCTAAAGGAAACTACACTTCTTCAAATTTACATACAACTTCTCCTCCCTTAATAACTCTAACACTAACTTTAGATGCAACACGTGTTCTTCTTCACTCTTGCTGAATATTAAAACATCATCAAAAAAAAATTGAAAAAATTGAAAAACTTGTATTAATACAAAAGGCAATTACACAAGGGAGAAAACTCATCCCAACCAACAACAGAGAACTAGACAACAAGCGGAGAGCACAAAGGCAACGCTAACCCCCATAGAGCACAGAAGACAACAAGGCACGAAAACGCGACATGTCACGAAATCACGACATGTCGTGAAAACGCGGCAATCAACCCCGTCACGGCCGTAGAAGCGCCATCAGTCATGAAAACGCGACATGTCGCGATATCACGACAGACAAAGCCCTCCGCGTTCGATCGCCAAAAAAGTCACGAAATCACGACAGCAACTCCCTCCGATGGTCTATCATCACAGGCGTCGCAAAATCGCGACAAGAACTCCAGGAAGCATCAAATATCCAAAAGGGTCACGAAATCATGATGGAATTTCTCCAAAGTGCCCAGCCAGCAAAAGTGTCGCGATATCGTGACATATTCTCATCTTGACTCCCAATCCGCAAAAGTGTCACGATATCACGACAATTTTTACCAAAGCCATGAATGTGCCAAAAGTGTCGTGAAATCGCGACGAATTTTCCTTTCAGTTCCCAATCTTCAAAACTGTCGTGATATCGCGACAAGTTATCCTCATTGCAACTTGTCTTCAAAATTGTCACGATATCATGACAATTAATCCAGATGACGCCAGTGTGCCCCAACTATCGCGATATCGTGATGATTTTACCATGCAGCTTCCGATCGACAGAAATGTCATGGAATCGCGACAAAATGTGCCCTTTGCTCAAGTTCACCAAAAAAGTCGTGATATCGCGATGATAATCCTCATTGCAGCCAGTCTTCAAAATTGTCGTGATATCGCGACAAGAAATCCAGATGACGCCAGTGTGCCCCAACTGTCGCGATATCGTGACAGTTTTACCATGCAGCTTCCAATCGACAAAAATGTCGTGATATCACGATGAAATGTGCCCTTTGCTCAAGTTTACCAAAAATGTCGCGATATCATGACGATAATCCTCCTTATCATCCCTACGCCAAAAACGTCATGATTTCGTGACATGTCGCGATTTTGTGACATGTTCCTTTCTAAGGCTGAGAAGGCAAAACCTGTCGCGATATCGTGACAACTTCCAACAAGAGGCCATGACGCCGCTACATGTCACGAAATCACGACAAAAACCTTCCTTAGCAGCAAAAACTTTGCACATTATCATAGGTAGCATTCAAGGCCTTGCCGAATCCCAACATCCTCCACAGGCATATCACTATGCATCTGCACTCCAACTTCCTTCTCAGCACCTATCTTAGCAAGGAAATCGGCCGCATTTTTGAAATCCCTACTCACATAGATGGGAACCACATCATCTAATTCTTTCCAGAGATCCTTTATCTGAGAGACAAGACTCCGCAACCTCTAGGCTTGCAAATCAAATTTCCTCATGCAATCGAGAGCGCCCACCAGAATTTGGGAGTCGGACTCAAGAATTATCTTTCTATGGCCCTGCTTGATAGCCCAGATAGAAGCAAATTTAACAGCCAAGGCCTCCGCTTCATTGTTTGTGGCATGACCCAGACCGTGCAGTTCCCAGTAAAGCACGGACCCACCATGATCATGGCACACAACTCCAGTACCAGCACTACCCGGATTTCCTTTTGCAGCTCCATCAGTATTGATTTTGATCCAGCCTGCTGGGGGAGGGTGCCATCTATCATGAGCCTATCTTTCAAGAGCAACAAATCCATCAACCAGTGGCACAGAAACAGACTGATGTTCCTCCTCAACGTAGATGGCAACTGTTTCCACCACTTTTCTCCATATAACCTGCCATATTCCATCAAGTGAAGAGAATGTTTCACGAAAAATGTGAGCATTTCTCTCCAGCCACACCTGCCACCAAATAAAAAGAAAGCCTAGCTCCCAGATAATTCGAAGAGATTTGGATTTAAATCTGCCTCTCTTCCATCGATTCTAAATATTGGTCCGAGTCACCTCACTGTTGGCTTGAATTTTGAAGTGGGAAAACCAGTGCATCCAAATCTGCCGTGTGAAGGGGCATTCAAACATCAAATGATCAACAGTTTCCTCATGCTTGCGGCATAAAACACACTGAGAAGGACCAATGATGCCTCTGTGTCTAAGATTGTCAAAGGTGAGAATTCCATTGTGCATAAGTTGCCAGGAAAAAAAATTCACCTTCGGCCAACCCTTGGGGTGCCATATCTTCTTCCAAACATGGATCGAGAAAGAGTGTGGGAGGGGCTCTGGAATAATCTGGTTAAATCCCGCCTTCACAGTGTAAACCCCAAGGTTCCCAAAGCCCCAGGAAAGTTCATCCTCTTCATCCCGCCCAGTAAGAAACCTAGCTTTCAAATTTTTTTCTAAGATTGGTGCCAGCTCCGGTGGGATTGGAATTGGCCACTCTTCCAACCTCTTGAACTTTTTGAACTTGTACTCCCCAATGTGGCTGGTATTGAAATAACTCTCAATATGAATCCAGACCTTGTCTTCTATGGCTGATTTAATGGGTTGCAATTCTGAAACACAAGAATGATGGGAGGGTGCTGATCCCAGGAGTCAGTCCAGAAACGGGCCTTCTCCCCTCTCCCCACTTTCCAAAACAATTGATCTTTGATAACTTGAGCTCCCAGCTTGAGAGTCTGCCATACTAAGGATCCATTACCCTCCAAAGGGAAACGTCCTAGATCATTGGGGTGAGCATGGCCTAGGTATTTGCTAGAAAGAATTCTGCTAAAGAGGGATGTTGGCTGGGAAATCCACCTCCAGTACAATTTACCAGCCAAAGCTTGATTATTAATCTTGGAGCTTCTCAGTCCTAGCCCTCCTTTATCCTTGGGCTGGGTGACCTTATCCCATCCAACCAAGGCCCATTTATTCTTCCCTTTTGCACCCTCCCATAAAAATCTTCTGGCCATTTTGTCAAGCTCTTTCCATATAGAATGTGGGGCATCTAGGATGGAGAATTTATATATTGGAATTGCCTGAATAATTGATTGTAAGTAAGTTAGTCGGCCTCCATAGCTTAACCATTTATGAGACCAATGATTCATTTTCTCTTTGATGCCATCCAAAAGATCCTTCCAGATATCAATTTTTAGTTTTTTGAAATGCAGTGGAACCCCCAAGTAAACAACAGGTAGAGAAGTCCTAGTAAATCCCAAGATCTCAGTAACTCTTTCCTGTAACCTTTGATCAAGATTGAAGAAGACCACTTTGGATTTTTTATCATTAATGACTTGATTTGAGGTCCGAAGGTAGATGTTTAAAGTATCTCTAATTCCTCTTGCTTCCCTGAGGCTGGCCACTCCAACCAATCCTGTGTCATCCACAAACTATAAGTGGGTCAAAACTTCTGTCACCACTTTAATACCTGTTATCACACCTAGCTATCGTCTTCTCAGGAAGAGTCTGCCTAATCCTTCTGCTAAGATGAGGAAGAGGTAGGGAGAGCAAGGGTCCCCTTGATGAAGACCCCGAGAGGCTCCAAAAGGAGTTGAGGGGAGCCCATTGATTAGAACAGAGAAAGGTGTGGAGATACAGCTCATGACCCAGTCAATCCAGTCCTGAGAGAAACCAAATGCTGCCATCATCTTTGCCAGGAAGACCCACTCCACCTGGTCATAAGCCTTAGACATATCCAACTTTATGAACATTCCTTTGTTTCCTGAAGTTTGCATTGTATGGATTGCCTCCTGAGCAAGGACCACTTCATCCAAGATCTGTCTTCCTTCAACAAAACCCCCTTGCTCAGAGGAAATTATTTTATGGAGAAAAGGTTTTAGCCGTTCAGCCATAATCTTCGTGACTATTTTATAAATAACAATGCATAAGGCAATCGGTCTGAAATCAGAGAGATGAACCCCCCCTCCCCTTTTGGAATTAAAGTGATGAAGGTGTGATTGAGAGCCTTAAGCATTCTTTTATTAGTTCTGGACTCCTCTATGACAGCCAAAACATCTTTCTCCAGAGTATCCCAGAAGGCCTGAAAGAATTCTATAGGAAAGCCATCTGGACCTGGCGATTTTCCCGTGCTCATCCCAAAGACCACTTTCTTTAGTTCATCACTATCAATGGGTCTAAGGAGAGTCTGATTCTCTTCGTGAGAGATAATAGAAGGTATGAAATTAATAACTTCATTTTGGGCTTCCACATCTTGTTCCCTACTTTCCTTAAAAAGGTTTGAGAAATAATCCATTGAGTGGAAATGCATTCCAGGGAGAGTATCAAAGGAGTGTCCATTCTCATCGTGAAGGACTTCCATGTTATGCATTTTTCTCCTTGCACAGGCTGAGCGGTGGAAAAATTTTGTATTTCTATCACCTTCTAGTAACCAAGTGATTCTTTCTCTCTGTTTCCAATAAATTTCCTCTTGATTATCAATGTCCTCAACCGCTTTGCACAGAGCATCATCCTCAGCTTTAAGGTTCTCAGTAATGGTACCTTCCATGAAGTGTTTTTGCACCTCCTCCCATCTAGCCATCAAGGGGGCCCTTTGGAGCTGGAAGTCCGACTTATTGTTTTGTCTCCACTGTTTCAATTTACACTTGACAAAATGGAGCTATTTATGGAATTTGAACATTGCAGTCCCCAAGGGTAGGCGGCCTTCTTCCCACCACTGTGGAATTTTCCTTCGGAGATCCTCCTTTTGCAACCAAAATTTTTCAAATTTGAATGGCTTATGGTGTTGACCTGTCATCGGCCCTCCCTCCAACAAAATGGGATAGTGGTCTGAGACTCGGACCTTCCAAAATCTGGAACTTAAGATTCCATTTAATAAATGCCTCTTTAGAAACCAAAAACCAGTCTAACTTAACCTTCCCGCTCGTGTGGCTCTCTCCTCTTGTTTGTCCAAGTAAAGTAGGTTCCAGGGCCTTTGATATCAACCAGATTAAAGGCCTGGATTTGGGCAATCAAGAACCGGTCCCCAGGATCCAAAACTGGGGCACCACCTTCCTGATCCCTAACAGACAATTTGGCATTAAAATCCCCAGCTATGATCCAGTCAAAAACTTCTCGGGATGACCTCATGTTGTGTATAGCTTGCCATTGGAGCCGCTGGCCATCAAAGCATTGAGCCCCATAGAAGTTTGTAATAAGAACATGTTCAGCTGTGGCATTTTTTCTAAACAGAGAAGTGAGAACACCCCTCCAAGCTATGTGTTCTAAAGTTGTCCATACTTGAGGGTTCCAGAGAGTAAAAATCCCCCCCGAGGCACCCTGAGCAGCCACATCCATATAATCAGCACCCCGCCATATTCTGTTAGCAGTCTTGCACATAAGATCTACAGACATTTTTGTCTCCTAGATGAGAAAAAAGTCTGTTTTACATTTTCCTAAAAGTCCTTGAACAACAGATTGATGGGTTCTACTATTTAAACCCCTAACATTCCAGGATTGAATAATCATTGAGGACCTTGTGAGCAATAAGACTCAATTGGCCTCACCGATCCTCCATTGATCAGCTTGTCTCCTTGTACTGCTAGTAGATCCTTATTGGATTTTTTGCCTGCTCCTTGGGAATTACTATTTTTAGACCTCTTCTCCACCTGGGTAATCCCTAGAACCGGCCTTTCCCTATTATTTTTAGAGCTTCCCATATTGACGTCCTTAATAACCGGCTGTGCTAGGGAGTGGATTACCAGTGTCCCTGAGTTCTCTTGCTGCCTTGTCCCAGAGGGTTCCATTACCTGTTCTAAGACCGGAGTGGAAGAAGGGGAAGCCTGAGAGTGAATGTTAATATCCTCAACATTTCCATCCACTCCTTCCATGACTTGGTCCTATTGATCTACTAGGGATTTAAATATTTCATACCGATTGGTTGGTTTAAGTTGTGCCTGCTCCTTGGAATTTTTCTTTTTATTTCTCCTTCGCTTCGGTTGTTCAAAACCATCTTTCTGGAGATCAGAATCCTGAGGAATACTAGATGGATCTTGGATAGGGGTAAACTTGCCCTCTCTAGGGTGATTTGGATTTCCAAGCGGCACCTCCACTTTTGTGCTCAGAATATTTTGGCAGAACCTCGCCAGATGGCCGTGCTTATGGCAGACTCTGCATCTAAAAGGTAGTGCCTCATAATCTAACTGTTGTATCCAGGAGAGCCCTGTCAACTCAAGTTCCACCTCGGCTGGTAGAGGTCGGCTAATGTCCATTTCAACATAGATCCTAGAAAAGACAGCTGTGTTTCCCTCTATAGTGTCTCTGGAGACTCCTATAAATCTGCCTAATGAATTACCAATCATTTCTAAAACCTGCTCACCCCAAAACTCCATCGGGAGAGCATACAGTCGGATCCAGACCGGGACTGTCATGGGTTCGATACGAGGGTCAAAACCCACTCTCCAAGGTTGAAAAAATAACCCAGCCGGGCCATGGTTCCTCTTCTCTGATTCAAATGCTTTGTTTCTATCTGCTAAAGAAGAGAAACTAATAATGAAATATCCATTACTAATAGGCCATAAGGAGTACTCACCTAGTGGCTCCCAATTTTGTCTAACCCAGGTGTGCAGAAAGTTCAGAGTGGGATGGATACCCATGAATTTGCAAATCAGGTCATGATGAGCATGATAGGAGATTGTGTCTTCGACCAGTTTCGGTTCTATAATAATATTTGGTCTGGAAGTTGATTGCGGAAGGCAACCGTTAACTCGGTGTGTGGAAGCACCCTTGCCAGCGTTCTTGAGTAACGTCTGAAAAGCAGTCCTCTGCGCTTCACCAGTGGAGGGCGAGGGGTTTTCTTTCAGCATCTCAGCGTATGAACTCTTTTTTCCAGCAGAAGAGACTGGAGGAGACCCCATCGGGCCCTCCCGGAATAGCTTACAAGTCTTCAGAGTAGTGCAAAAATAATCAAACAAAGGCTCTGGGAAGATCTGTCGGGCCAGAGGCCCACGAGCAGCGCCCGACGCCGGTTTAGAAGTTTTCCCGCCAAATCACCAGAGTGCGAAAACTAATAGCTCCAGTTCCTCCAAATTACTTCCCATCAATCAAAACATCATCAAAATAAACCACCATAAACTTACCAATATATTTATGCAATACTATGTTCATCATCATAAACGTACTAAGTGCATTGGATACTCTGAATGACATCATAAACCATTCATACAACCCATATTTTATCTTAAAAGTAGTCATTCATTCATATCCTTCTTGGATTGGAATCTAATAGTATCCAGTATGTAGATCAATTTTGCTAAAATACCATGCTTCTGCTAGCATATCCATCATATCATCTAGTCTTGAAATTGGGAACCCATATTTGATTGAAATTTTATTTATCGCCATATTTTGGATATTTTTTGTACCTACCCATACCTACCTGTTAGCAACTAGATATTTAACTTTTATTCTACAAATAAAACCAAAAATTACCAATAAGTTTTACGTATAGGTTTGGAAGCATTGCTAGAGGTAGAGTTGAGTGAAGAAGTGACAAGGAGAGTTTCCCTCTAACTCATCATAGTACCTATGCCAAAGGGAAGTGTGCAACAAATAAGAATATCCAAATTTTTGAATCTATGGGTATGAGACCACCTAAATAGTGGTATCAAGCAAAATATTCAAATAAATATGTTGGGTTTTGACACCAGAAGATAAGCCTCAGCTAGAATGGTCATCTTACCATAATATAATATGATTTCTACCTGATCAAAAACTAGGGATGGTACCAATTCCCTACCATTGGCCGAAGGCTAAAAAAAATAGAATTAGAAATAAATGACTAAGGTAAAGGTATAATGGTAGATTGGTACTCGAATCGAAACTCACAAAAATTCCAAAGGTCCAGTATGCATAGATGAAACAAGGAGAGCTAAGTATTGAAAGTGTTGGAGCATTTGCGATGACCAAAACTTGGTAAAATTTCAAATATCTACTTTAAAACTAAAAATAACAAGATGAGAAGTGAAACAACCAAGTTAGGAGGTGACCAAAATAATGGTATCCAATCAAAATCTTGCGGGGTTCCAAAAGCTTGATATCCTTCAAGACATCAAAGTGACCCAATCTTGGAAAGCCCAAAATAATTAGGCCCAACTGGAGCTTAGATGCAATACAAAGATCCGATTAGAGTAAATGACTACGTATATAAAATATTAGAACAATTTAACTTGGTCAAGGCCTAGAAACCCCTGGATTACTTGATCAAAAGAAATGTTAAAATTCTAGGGGTACCAAAACATTTATGCTAGACTAGATATCAGTAAGATCATAATTTTTTGGTCCAAGGCTTGGAATCCAGCAAAAAGAGCATGCAAAAAGATGAATTATGGAGAATACCAAAAGATTCAGGCCTAGCTAGAACCTGATCACTACCCAAAATCTTGGTGCATGCAGAAGTAGAAGGTAATTCAAATATTGAATGTACCAAAAGAATTACACTTGGTTGGGGATCGTTGATATTATAAAGACCCAAAACTACATATGAGATCCAGTCCAGAATTATGGCCTCCATAAGGGTGATGTACAACTACAAAGTTATCTAATAGAAGGGATCCACATAGAGGTTCACATGATCCAGTACTTCCATTTAAACAAGAATGAGATCTTTGTACCACTATGCTAGATGGGCATGATTTTGTATTAGAATATCTCAACAAATGAGACCATCATATGGAAAATAGGGTGACTAGGTAGATAAGAAAATTAGTGGACTAGGTGTAGCCAACAAGAAATTAGGACTTAGGATGATACAAATCCAATCCATATCGGTTAGAAAGCCATGGTTAGGTAGTTAGGGTGACCATACATTCCAATGATTCAACCATATGGCACCTCTTCTGACATAGCAGTATTCCATTATAAGATAATGATGTCTTTTGATAATGATTTGATATTGTAAATATCTATATATACAAGGAATGTAGATGTAAAATAGGTCAACTCTTAGGTATTTACAATTCATATGTAAGGATGGATACTACACCTTAATGCAAACAGACTATTATCTGGCCTCTGGTTTGATTCATTTGTAGAGTATGTATGTGTGTGTGCAAACCCTTTTATTTCTAATTTGAGCATGTTGGATGTCTATGGTGATAATTCTAAAATTTACATTTCTACTATATTCATTCACTTGTCTGAAATTTAGGGTATTTTAAATATATAGTAGGTTTAAATTGTATGTTTTGTGATGTCTACATATTTCTAATTTAAGCATGTTGGATGTTTCATGGTGATAATTCTGAATCCTATATTTTCGTCGTACTCATCCTTTATCTAGAATTTTGTAGTCTCATTAGCATGCAATAAATTATAAGTGAATATGACTATTTGTGCAATGAGGTGGTACATTAGGTAGTTGGTTTCTTAGTTGCATATCCTTGTTATTGCATATATCTTGATGTTGCTTAATTTGTACCACTTTAAGTTTTGGCTAGTTTAGTTTATTTCTTTTAAGCATCCTTTTCCCTCATTTTTAGGAATACTTAGTCAAGACTACAAGGAACCGATCTCCTCTGAAGATTTATCATTTTAGTCTACACACACTACCAGGTGTTTCAATGTTGGTCAAGGTCTATGGGTGCACAAATATTTCCATTAGATATATTCTTCAACCAATAGTTTTTGGCACACCTAGTAGGACCCGAAGGTCCCTTAGTTAGATAATATAAGGATAGGTGATTTCCTATATTATTGAATAAAAAAAACACCTGGTGACTCCACTCAAATCCAAATATTTGTGTCATAAGGCCAGTTTACTTTTAGATTTGAACAGAATCTGGGGATATTCTATTTTGGTCTGTAATCTCTATCATCTGGTGACTCCCCTATAGATTGAACCTAAATTTGATGATTATTTACATTGAATAAAACAAGGTGACCTAGATAAAAATTTATCGAGGTTCATTATTGATTACCATTCTACATCATTATCAAAGAACCACTTCCTAGAGGACTTAGGGTTTTAATGAGCCACCTTTACCTCATTAGCAGAGAAGTTATACTCATTTCATGGCTTCAACCACTGTCCTGGTGGCTGCATCAATGGGTCAATTAGAAGTTCATTGTTTGAATTTTGCAAGTCTGCTAAATATCCAAAGTCCTCATAAAATTTCCAAAGCTACCTTCAAATCCTTACCAAATTTTTATGGGGTAGATAAAATTGTGTTTGAATATTTCTAGAACATTACATATCTAGTTATGGTACACTATATCAGACATGAGAATGTAATTCTTAGACTCATTATTCCCTCTCTCAAAGTAACGACCTTGCTATGGTACCGAGTCTTGGAGGTGGATATCATTCACACATGGACTAACCTGGAGGAGGCTCTAATTTATAGATTCAAAAATTCTAGTGATCCCTTCTCACAATTGACCCAATTTATTTTAATCAAGTGGGCCCCTCATGAAGATATGTTAGAATTTAATATTCAATTCCAAATAGCCTAGAGAAATATTCCCCCTAAATTCCAACCATCCCAGACTCAAACCTACTACTTATGCTACATTCAAGCTTTCCATATTGACATAAACATCTTGGTTGCATGGTCTGGTGAGAAAAGGTTTCCTCAAGTCTTACAAGAAGCTTTCTGAGCTAAAATATATTGATTCAAGTAGGCAAGTTACCACCCTTAGAGGATACAGTTACTCTTCCACATCTCATAACTACGTACCCAGTAGGGTCCCCTACTGCCACAACCTACCCTATCTTCCCTGAGAGAATTGATTATGAGTTATTTGGGATATCAAGTGACAATCCTTTGTATAAGATTCATGTAGATTAGACGCAAAAAATAGATATCCAATGACTGAATAGGGAGATCAAAAGCATGATAAATTAGTTGGTAGAATATAGATATGACCTTCCCTATGCCAAACAAATATTTTAGCATACTACCCTTTTTCGATCCAAATATCCTAATTACAGATATGAACTAAAGGAAGAGAAGAGTCAAATAAGTAATCTATAAAATGGCTCATCTATATCCAACATTAGTGAATATTCCCAAAATGTAAGGGACTATAATGCTTACAATACAATATAGGAAATTCACATGGAAAATGATTGGGTAACCTACGATACAATGTAGGATTGCACACAAGAGGAAAGTGTAGAACAAATGACACCCTAGACAAAGCAAATAATTAAGGGAAAGGATACAAAATAATTGCATGACCATATTCTTGGTATTCAATTACAAAGAAAGCAATATTCAAAACATGTAAATATTCATACACACTAGCTCTTAAAACTCAGTAGTTAACACAAATTCTAGAAGGATCCCTTAAGCACACTCAACTAGGAAAATAATTATTAGTGTCAGAAAGAGTAAACCTAATTAGCCTTCCAAATAAAAAACTCTTGGATAAAACTTAGAAATATAGACAATCGATAATTCCATGGTAGCAACTTGGTATCCAAATATGTCCTAAGCAAAATACATGGTTCATCGATGAGCCAATACGTCAAGTGAAACAAACTTAAATATTTTGTTAGTAGATGGGCAATTTGCATAAAATCTAAGCTTCTTGTCCTATGCTCATTCAGCCAACAATGATCAGTTGGGTATCCTTTATGCCCAATCAATTTTAGATATCCATAGTATGGATCTCAAAGGTGTGGTAGCATTTGAAGATCCCGAGGGATGCATCACAGACAAAGAAATTACAATAAGTACAAGCTGCTTTAACCTCCTACCAGAAGAATTGATCACCACGTTTCAACTTTATCCAATTACCTTCAGTTTTGAATAAAATATAGAAGCCCTAGAATCAAAAGTCCACTCAAATTATGATCTTTACAAAAGTTTTGATAAGCTAAAGCCACTATCAGTAAAATATGTCAAATTACTTAAGTTTAGGATCATATGGTTTGGCCATTGCAGATTTAGGAGATAATTCATACAATATACACGTCATAGTTTTGTTATACGTAGGTGGTAAATATATAGAATAATATGGTGACCACATGCATGGATCATAAATAACTATGGGATATTGAATTCCAGATGCCACCATATTGTATAATCGAAACACTTTCTTTCTCATCCTTTTTTCCTTCTTCCACTTTATTGTTGATATGTTTATATTTGTATCCCAATGGATAGGTACAAAAGTTACCAAAAATGCAACTCAAAATTTACTATAATCTAAAGCAAAACTTCCAATACATGCAAATAAAAACAATGATGCCAACCAAGAGGAATGACCAAGGATGATTTTCTTAAGGCTAAATCCTTGGAAAAAAATATTTAGTTAGAAGATATAATTTTGGTAAGTACCAGCTAGTAGAGTTATCTCTTTAATATCTATATAATACTACATAGGTATTGCAAAATAGATATTGCTAAAATAAAAATGAGTCTAAGAGCACAGTGCAGGATTTTCTAGCTAAAAGAGATATGCAGAATGAGATATTGTTGAATTATGCAAAGAATAAGAAAGGTCCCAAGAATTATAGCTATGTCTGGCAGTATATCTATTTTGGAAGCATTGGCTAGCAAATACGGAGTATGTTTATAGGAACATGATGGTTGGGGATATCCAATAATGTAAGAAATATGAGCTACTATTTACTAGAGATACCCTATGGATCCAATAGTTATGCTTCTCTTTATTTTTTTTATTAGTTAAAAAAGTTAGATTACGAATGGGTTTTAGCAGGGCCCCAAAACCTAATTACAAAAAGGCTACATAAGCTAGCAGACTATAAAAATTTAAAACATGATGCCATACATAAAAAATCCAATCCACTAAGGTTTTCCTTAGGGAGCAGTCACTAAAGCAAGACTCAAAAAAATAAACTCGTAAATAGACCCAAAAAACAACAACAAACATATACATAATGTAGTAAAAATATATCCAACAACCACCTGATAGAAGAAAGAAACACTTAAGCCTCCTTATTATATTGAGCAAGAACTTCTTGGAATCCATAATTGGAAGTATCCATTTCAAATTATTTACCATTTCCTAGGATGTTCTCAAGAGCAACAACCACATTTAAATCTTCAGCAGGAACATTGGTCACACCGTTAGCGAAGGATTTCCTAAAGAACCACAAGTTTAGTGTGTTACGTAAATCAACAAGTTGGGGGATACAATTTGTTATTAAATTTAAGATGAACATATGCATACAGTGGTCATGGTTATCCTTTTCATCATCCTATGACTCAATGATCACAGATTCTTTCTACTAGGTCTTATTATTAAGATGAATATAGGAGCACAAGGGTTTTTACTCAGGATCAAATTTAGGTTCAAGGGATTCACTAATGGGTCTCTTCCTTAATTGTTGGATAGTATCAACAATTTTTTACTTATTAGCAGGGAGCCTATGGGCGCTTGAGGATTACGACGTATTTTGAGAAGAGCTAGGTTTTATGGGACTCGAATTGGGTTTGAGAGGGGGAGTCATAGCAATTCCCTGAGGATATGAATTAGCCAGTTCTTATACAGGACATTTAATAGTCCATGATGGATAGGCATTTTAGACCCATGATTTGATCTAGAGTGCTTAATGGTGTAGCAAATAGAATTAAATAAAAATTAAGGAATGTTAATTGCACTGAAATCGCATAAATAATTGAAGAAAGTGAAATGGAATCTACAAAGAGACTTAATATGGGTCGAAAAATGTTACAAACTCCATAATGGGATTTAAAAAACTTCCCTAAGGAAAATTAATCTCATCACATTGAATCTCCACTCGCGCTTTCCTAAAAATATTCTTATCTTTGACATCCTTCAACTTAGCATCCCAGTTATGATTTTCTCTTCTTAAGGATCGTTCCTTAGCAGGCTGGCCAGTTAACTCAACTACAAATTTCATGTCAACTTCATAAGTCCTATTATGGATGGTGAACCTACCATTATACCTTGTATCCATGAACACCATGGTAATTTTTGGGTCCTCCCCTTCAAATTTGTGAGAAAAAGGAAGGAAACTCTTGCCCAAGAGGATCCCTTCAACAATGGAATCCATACACACCCTGGAAGGCTCAATGAAATTCATGATGATAGAACCATAATAGGGACGCCTTTGGATAATCAGGTTAAGTATACAACAATAGAGAATATCCAAAGCTTGATCATAAAAAGAAACAACTAAGAAGATAAAAATAGAAATATTCCAATGGAAAACTCGACAAGTGTACCGAATGGGATGGGGATGAGTAAAAATGCATGAACCAAGGCTATCATGATAGAAAAGGTAATTCTAAATGCATGAAAGGATCATGTGAGAATATGAACAAAAAACCTTCATGATGGAAAGAGCAGTGTGGAACAAAAAATCACAAGGTGAGTCACGAGGGAGGGGGTCAACATGGACAGAGGGGAGGAAGAGTTGAGAAAGGATGATGAAGTCAGAGGGGATTATGGTGGTGCAAAAATGGTAAGGATTAATGACTATGGATCGGGAGGCAAGCAAATGGAGACTATTAAGATGAGAGAAACCACCAATGACTCTACCTAGAAAGGTGGACATCTGACAACAAATATTGACAAAAAGAACAAACACGAGAGGCCTATGAACAAAGGTAGCATGGGAACCATAAATGAAGCCCTTAGGAAACATGAGAATTATATCCATTTATAAATGGACTCACTTGCTCCATGTCAGTGTTAGAAAATCCTATAGATGAAATTTCTTGATCAGTGACACATACCAAAATTTGAGGGAATCCAGTGGTCCACGTCATCAAATTTGTAGCCCGGGCTCCAATATTTGCCAATATGTCAACAACTTTATTACTTTCCCTGAAGGTGTGCTAAAAAATTATGTCCTAGAAAGTTTGACTAAGAGTTCTCGCTTCATAGATGCAATTCCATATCCTCCAGGATGGAAATTTATATTTTTTAAGGTAATTGATGATAGTAAGGGAATCACTCTCGACCAAAATTTTGATAGAATAGTCTTTAGCCAAAACTAGGCCCTACCACATACCATGAGCTTCAGCGACCTGATTTGATTGAATCCCTAAACATTTAGCATAGTTAAGGATAACCCTACCTTTTTTATCTCTAAGGATACCACCCACTTCAGTTCTGCTTCTCTTTGTTATCTCATTACCCTAGCATTATTTTCCTTGTTGTTTTTTTGTTTTGTTTGTTTTTCCCATTTTTTGTTGTTGGTAGGATTAATGTACCCATAATATTTAGTTTTGATGGCACTATTAATCCTCTTATGTCCATGTCATGTCTTCGTCCCTTCCCTCATGAGTTATTTGTGCTTTCTTATTATGTCTTTAAGGTGTTTGATTTTTATTTTCCCCTTCACCATCATGTACCACTTTGTTGTGTGAGTGACTTACACCGTCCCACCCACCTTCCTCCTTTATCTTACAACCTCCTTCTACTACTTTCCTCTCCATATACTTTTTTGACTCATTCTTTCTTTCATTTTCACTAGAATGTGTTAAGTCCAATATTTTTGTTGGCAGATTGGGTTCCTTGTTTTTGCAAAGCAAAAATCCTTACAACTAGACATTTAATTTTCATTCTGCAAATAAAACTAGAAATTACCAACAATTTTTACCTTCAAGTCTAGATTTCTAAAAGTAGATATAAGTGAAGAAGTGACAAGGAGAGTGCCCCTCAAACTCATCCTAGTACATGTACCAAATGGAAGTCCACAACAAATATAAAGATCCAACTTTACAAAGCTATGTGTTGGGAGATGATTGTGTAGGTTGAGTAGCGCATGAAGCCACATGAATAGTGGTACTAAGTAAAATATTAAATAAAGATGCCAAGCTTTACCATTAGAATATAGAACTCAACTATAATAGTCATCTCCCCATAATCTCGAATGGTTTCTACCTGACCGAAAACCTGATATGGAACCAATTCCCTAACCATTGGATGGAGTCTAACAAAAATAGAAGCAAAAATAAATGACTAAGGCAAAAGCAGACCAAAATATTGGTACCCAGATAAAAACCCATAAAAAATCCAAAGGTTTGATATGCATAGAAAAAAAATGGAGGGCTAATTATTGAAAGCATTGGAGCATTCATGATGGCTAGAACCCAGTAAAATCTCAAATATTTGCTTTGCTACAAAAAAGAGCAAGATGAAGAGTGAAACGACCAAGTCAGGGGATGACTGGAATAATGGTATTTGGTCAAACCTAGCAGGGTCCCAACTCCTGGTCTCTTATAGGATATCAAAGTGGTCTAGTTTAGGGAAGCCTATAATAATTAGGCCCAACTAGATCCCGAATGCAACACAAAGATCCAGTTAGAGTAAATGGCTAAGTACAAAAAATGTTAGAAAAATTGAACCTAGTTGGGGCCTAGCAACCCCTAGATTACCTAGTAAAAATAAATGATGAAATTCTAGGGGTACTAGAATATTTGTGCCAGACTAGATCTCGATAAGGTCATAATGTTTCAGTCTGGATCCTAGAAGCCAACAAAAAGAGTATGCAAAAGGATAAAGTCTAGAGAATATTGGAAGATTTAGACCCAATCGAAACCTGATCACTACACAAAATCCTGATGCATGAAGTAGAAGAAGGTAAGTAAAATATCATAGGTACCAAAATTAATTACACCTAGTTGGAGCTCACTGAAATTCTAAAGACTCGATATCACAGAGGAGATACAGTCCAAAAGTATATCCTTTATAAGGGTGATGTACAACTACAAAATTATCTAATAGAAGGGATCAAAATAGAGGTTCACATGATTCGGTAGTTTCATTCAATAATAATGGTATCTTTGTCCCACTACGCTAGTTGGGCATGATTATATGTTAGAATATCTCAATAAATAAGGTCATCATATGAACAACAAGGTGGCCAAGTGGATAATAACATCAGTATACTAGGTGTAGCCAATAAGCAAGCATGGCTTAGGATGATGCATATCCAAGCCACGTCGATCAATAAGCCATGGTTAGGTATTTAGGGTGACAATGCTTCTCAATGATTCAACTAGCTAGCACATCTTCTAACATAGCAGTATTTCATTCTAAGATAATGATATATTTTGATAATTATTTGATATTATAAATGTCTATATATACAAGGAATGTAGATGTAAAATAGGTCGGCTCTTAGGCATTTAAAATTCATGTGTAAGGACGAATACTGCATCCTAATGCAAATAAACTACTATTTGGCCTTTGGTTCAATTCATTTGTAGAGTATATATGTGTGTGTGCAAACCCTTTTATTTCTAATTTGAGCATGTTGGATGTTTGTGGTGATAATTATGAATTCTACATTTCCACCGTATTCATTCAGTTGTTTGAAATTAAGGGTATTTTAAATACACAAGAGGTTTAAATTATATGTTCTATGATGCCTACATATTTCTAATGTAAGCATGTTGAAGATTTATCAGTTATAATTTTGAATCCTTGAATTTTTTCATACTCATCCCTTAACTGGAATTTGTAGTGTCTTAGCATACAATAAATTATAAGTGAATACTTTATAACTATTTGTGCAATGAGCTGGTCTATTAGGTAGTTGGTTGCTTAGTTGTGTATTCTTGTTATTGCATGTGTCTTGATGTTGCTTAATATATACCACTTTATCTTCTAGCTAGTCTATTTTATTTTCTATCAGAATCCTTTTCCCCTAATTTTAGGAATACTTAGCTGGGACTACAAGGAACCAACCTCCTATGGAGATTGATTAACGTAACTTGCACACACCACTAGGTATTTTAATGTTGGTCAAGGTCTTTGGGTGCAAAAATATTTGCATTAGATATATTATTTGACCAACACCTATTATCCACAAACATACTTCATTTATGATATTTCATTGGGGTCAATAGTGCATGAGTTGCACATGGAATCATACTTTCTCTAACAACTACTTTATTTATCAATTCTAAAACTTATTTGTTCAACTCCTCATTGTACATGGATCTCATCATATAGGCTACCTGATTTGAAATAGTTGATCCTAAAATTAGACTAATATGATACTAAATATCCCTTTTTGCAGGTAATCCATCTGGTAACTCCTCTAGTATGACATATTCATACTATTTCATCAACTTTATTATTGTAGGTGGTATAACAACATCCTTAGTATCCACCTTATTTACTATCAACACATAATAAACCCCAGCTTATTTCATCCATGTGATAAATTCCTTACTCATAAAAAGGATTTCACTCTACCCTTCTTTCTTATGTGGTAATAAGACCACTTTTACTCCATCCTTCCGAAATATGTGAGTATACCTCCCCCCATCATGGGTAGCCTTCCTATCATATTGCCAAGTCCTCCCCAATAATAAGTGATATACATCCATTGGAATTACATAACACCACACTTAATCCTCATAGGTATTCCTGATTGAAAACTTAACCAGACACCACTTATATATAGTTACCTCATTCCCTTTCTTGAACCACGATATGTGATAAGGATACGGGATATTTTTATGCTTTAAGTTAAGTTTCTCAACCATTTAATTTGAAATAATATTCTCACAACTACCACTATCAATAATCATCTTACATAACTTTCCTCCAGATGTGCATATTGTTTGAAAGATATTCGTGCACAACCAAAAATCACCACCACCATGGTCTTGTGCTTTCTCCTTCTTTGGGACAATAATTGTACTTCTCATAAGGAGATTTTCCTCCATGTCTACAACAACTTCTAGCTTATGTTGTTCTTCAACCTCAACCAGATTAACTCTAGTTGGTTCTCCCTCTTGTTTCTTATGTTGGATAGTATGAACACTCAAAATATTTGTTCCCCTTCTCACTGCATATATAATAGGTATATTGCCTTCATGGTCCATATCAATTTCATCCTCCACCATAGCCTCTTCCTCTATAAGATCCTCCACCCATATGGTGCTTATCTTGATCTTGCCTAGACTCATCTTGTTTGTTTGTACTAAAGGATTATCCCTCTATGGAATTCCATATTACTGAAGGTGATGATGGTCCCTTATTTACTCATTTTATAAAATTACTCCTATTATATTTCTCTTCTACTTTTAATGCTAAATTATATGCATCCCATATGCTATGGATCCTGAGCATACTCAACTTATATTATATGGCATAACTTAATTCATTGACATACCTTGCAGCCTTCTACTTTTCTAACTCTTCAAGCCCCACCTGAATTGATAATTTTTAGAATTTTTTAGTGTACTTCTCGATGATTTGATCCTTTTGTTTGAGGTTATGAAGTCTACAAAAAAATGTTTAGGCATAATATTTGGGCAAGAATTTATCCTTCTATTTTTTTCCATTTTAAACCAGACCCTAATATTTTCCTTTCCTTTTATTTACTTCTCCTTCTGTAGATAATTCCACCAAATCAATGCATTCCATTTCAAATCCATGCATGCAAGCTTCACTTTTTTTCCTCTAAAATGATTTTTCCCTCAAAGAACTTCTCCATGCTATTCAAATAGTCTATAAAATCTTCTAGTTTCAACTCTCCTACATACTTAGGGACATCAATCTTGATCCCATATTTATTTTATTTCAAGGTCCTAATTAGCCTATCATTAAATTATTACTTCCCCGCTGGTTCTTCCTCAACATGAACCTTTGTCTTACTGTCTCTTTCCATAGTCTTATTATCAGAGTCTAAATTTGCAAATTTTGTGGGATGTCTTTCCCTCATACAGACCATCATTCTAGTAAGTGGAGCAACTTGTGCCTGAAAGTCTTGCATATTCCTATTCAGTTGGTCATAACCTCCTCTTCCTCTCCTCATGCTAAATTGATTTGTGTTATTCCAAACAAGAAAATAAGAATAGGTGAATATTTATAATAAAAAATATTAACTTCTCTCCCCCAATATTTTGTAACTTGCTCTGATACCAAATAGTGTAAATCCAGTTGTAAGAGATCATAACAAGAACCTTCAATCACATAAAATACGATAAATAGAAATCAGTGGCAAACCCACAATCACACAAAATTGTAATACATGGAAATAAAAATACAAATAATTTATTTTATCATTCCTAGATTTTCCCTTTTAAATGCAATACTAAGGGAATATATATCCCCAAAAAAACCCTAAATATTAAAGCCCTAAAGTAAGGAATTATAATATTTTTTAAGAATAATTTCGTCTTTAGTGCCAAAAGCTAAATCACCAAAAAAATCTCTGATAACCCCATAATTTAATAAAACCATCATATCATCTATATTAATCCTCCTAGAAAATATCAACACCTACCCATACCTAAATAAGAAGTTATTCCAAATTTGTTTTCTTATAGATTTAAAAAAAAAACACAATTCCATTTTTAGGGTACTATATGAATGAATTAGGGCCCCAAAAAATATTTCAATAACAATTAGACCACTAGTGTTATCTAGCCCATGGCATGACCACCCATTTTTCCAACTCCTCATAGCATTTCAAGCCAATCCAATAGTCAAATCATAATTTATGCCCTCAAGAAGATAGGCTCTTGCATCAAGAAATTTTTTATATTTTCTACTTAACATATTTTATTGAAGATAAGATTTGATATGGATAGGATAAATTTTTCTAGAAATAGAAGATATTATAGATCATTTAAAGGAGTCTACCTAATAATTTGAGTTATGTTTGAGAGACATCATATCTTTGTCTAAAGAGATAAATTAGAGAAAAAAAATAGATTTTGCTTGGTAAGGGACGTTTATGAAACATCTCAATTACTGCCTTAATAAGAAAAAAAAATAGTGATAAAAACACTTGAGAAGAATATAGTAGTGTCCAATTAGATGTTGAAGCAATTAACATTAAATAGCTAACCCAAGATAAGTTGGATGTGAGAAATTTGAGTATGGGAATAGTCAAAGTATTCCAAATAGAGAAAGGATTCTTTATAAAAAGGAGAAATAGATTAGAGTGGTCTAAGCCACCAAAAAACAATATAATATCAAAATAATAACATTAGATAAAAGGTATCTATTAGAGTTACCAAAATTAAAGAAAATAATAAACCAAAAGGAAAAGATAAAGTCGTCTAGGTTATTTCATAGTTAATGAGACATTAATGTTGACTATGATCTAAGGGAAGATAAAAATATAAAGAATGTGAATCATTCCTATTATTCAAGGCAAATATAATAAAGAGCATCACCATTGTTGAAGGAGGTGAGAAAGAATATCTCTATTTTTATTGTTGCATTAAGATAAAACTTCTAAGGATAGTAGTTTGAAAGCCATCTAATATTCCTGAAGGAAAATATATTGCATTAAAATTTGAAGCATCGTAAGTGGAGAATAAGTAGGACTACAAGATATAATGTTCATGCTAAAGTGATTCTCATTGTATGCAATTAAGTCTTTGCCAAGTGGATGGAAGTGAAGCACTAAAGTAAGGTATGCAATATTCAATTGATATTTAAATATTTTAGGCACATGATTCAAGGAGATATAATTAAGCATAAATATTAAAATTTAAATTAATAAAGTAAATTGGAATGTTCATTTGAAATTTGAAATTTTAAAATAATTGGAGTGATTTTGATTTTTTAAAATCAAAATTGACTTTCACATCTATTTTTGAAAAGTTGAAAAGTAGAAAAAATGAAAGTTTATTATTAGGGAGTCAAAAGGAATTCAACTCCAAAAATAATTTGAATTTTTGAATTATTGCAATTGAATTAAAAAATGCTTTGAATAATTTAATTGATTACAAATTAAGATTTGAAGAATTAAATTTGCAAAATTATAAATTTGGAGAGATAAGGTTTTCTACTCCAAAAGAATGTTTTTGAATTAATATTAATTTTTTAAAATTTTAAAGAAATAAAAAATTGAAGTTGGTAATTGCTCATTATATAGGTTTGAGGTGTAGACCAATTGGTTTGACCAAAACCCATAAGGTGGGTGGAGGTTCAAGGTTTAGATCTCGGGCCTCGCTGAACTAAATTCTTGTTCTTTTTCTAGTGATTTCAGCAATGTAAAAGGTTTAAAATGATTGTATTAGGGTGGTTATAGGGGCAAACTGTGCAAAGAACTATGTGGCAGATTTTGAGGTGGCTAACACAAAATCCTATGGAAGCCATAAAAGTAAGATAACCTTCTCAGATTCATGGTGACTACTGATTCCAACATGTAAATTAAAAAAAATATTGCTCATTAAATGTTGGAGCCATAAAGTTTCCTACTTGAAAAGAATTGATTGAAGTTTTTGCAAATTATTTATTTATGAGTTCTTTTCTTCATGATTATTGAATTTGTAAATAAAATAATTTGATCCAAATTTGGAGAAATAAAGACTTCAACTTCAAATGAATTAAAAATCTTGAAAAACTTTGAAATCATGAATGGAAGATAAAATAAAAATAATGCCCAAGAAAAAGGGACAACATCTAAGAATCAAGAAATAATAGAACATATTCAATTTATTCAAAGAGAAGTTGAAGATATTATTTTTGTAATTATTAAAAAATACATGAATGAATGTATTGAAGATGTTATGATATCCAAGAAGATTACAAAACCAAGAAATTAGTTTTATGTTCCCATCAAAGTTTATCCAAAAACAAATTACACTAAAAAATGTAAACAATGTAATAATCTTGGATATAAGACTAAATATTGCTTAAGCTATGTACATTGTAAAAATCGTAATTATATCCACAAAATATGTTAGGATCCTAATCCTAACTTAGATTATTATTCATTTTATTCATTTAATTAATGGACCATCGTGTCCTTTCACCATCATGACTAATAGATAGGTTTATATATGCATTCGTAGAAGGTGTCTTTGGGCATCGAAGAACAATTATATTTATAACTCCTTGTGAGCAATTGGAAGGGTAACCTCCATTTTGAAACAACGATCAATAAAAAGTGATTTAATTTCATTCATTTGCATTCCATTTCTATTCTTCTTCACTAATTTCCAATCATTAGGAACTAGGTTCCTAACAACTGGTATCAGAGCAGAGATCCATAAGGCCATTCACACTCATTTTTACAAATTATTTTTTTCCTAGATTCATCATTGTTCATTGTTACCCATTCCACACCCATTTTTCACTTAAAGTACACCACCATACCACTGCATTCACCAACATTCGACCTCCACATTACACCTCAGGGCTCCACCTTATACCTCCCTCACAAGCACGTTTGAATCCACCCAAAAAAGTAGAAGCAGCGCTCTTGAGAAGATGAAACCGGTGCAGGGAGTAACAACGATTTCAAGAGACAATAACAAGGGAGAACGTGCCAAAATTCCATTGCAAATACCTTCAAGAGGGACGTCCTCAACCTCTGTTGCTTCCAGATCGATGAAGAGCTCGAATACGCACGTCAAATCATCCAAAAAAATCTTTCTTCTATGTATACCTACATTTTCTAGTGACGTTGAAGAAATCCGATGAATAATTAAAGCAAATATTAAAGTTAACCTAAAGTTTAAATAATTTTTGGTGATCAGAATTGTTTTTTAGGCGTCGAGAAATTTGAATTCGAGCGCGACATCAAATTTTTCATCGAGGATAAATCCCACATCCTCCATGTTAAAGCGAACTTAGGGTTTATAACGATCGATGCTCTTACATTGGAGTGCCTAGCATGCTAGGCCTACGTGCTCATGTGTGAAGCATTGAGCGCCAGTTGTGGGTGCACCGTGTGTTGGACTTGTTGGGAATAGTGTTTGACTCATTGACCTTAGACGCTCCACCTACGATGCTCCACATACCCACCGCTTAGCCACTCTTCTTTGCCACTTTGATTTTTGCTCCACCTACCCGCCACCGCTTAGCCACTCCACTTCGTGCGCATTAAAATTTTAAAATTTAAAAGAATTTTACCTGCCAAATAGACCATTCAAAAATTCAAATTGATTGACCGTTCTATCAAGGACAGAGAAGGAGTTATTTCAAAAGAAAATAACAAAATTTTTTCCACCATATCAAGCAAAATTGATAAATTTTTCAATTTTTGACAAAATATCCCCATATATTTTTTAAAATTTTGTCAAAAGTTGATTTAAAATTTTACTAATTTTTCAAGAAGAATTGAAATTAAGAAGGCTAAAACTCACAAAACTATATCAAAATGGTCGATGGTAGGAGATCACAAGACCAGATGAAGGACTTCATGGATGGATTAAATAAATGGAAAGATGATCTTGAACAAAAACTCTTGACAAAAGTAGTAGAAATAGATTTAAAAATCATTGCTACTAATCACTCCGTGGACATGTTACAACAAAATATGGCAGTCATCCAAGCTGGCCAACCTCTCACACCACCGAAACAACAAGCATTACTTGGAGGGCCACAAACATCAATCCTACCCCAAACCACTAAATTGGACTTTCCAAAATTTGAAGGAGGTGACCCCACAAATTGGATCTATCGAGCGGACCAATATTTCTCCCTCTATCAAATTCCTGAAACCCAAAAGGTTCGCATCGCATCCTTCCACCTAGAAAGTACCGCTACGCAATGGTACCAGTGGTACGAAAAGATAAATGGCACCCCCACATGGATAGAATTTACAAAAAATATAATGGTACGATTCGGCCCAAGAAAATTTGAGGATTTCACAGGAGCCCTCACCAAACTCTGCCAAACCACTACAGTACGAGAGTACCAAGCTCAATTCGAGAAATTGGTAAATTTTACATCAGGACTAGATGCATCATTCTTCCAAAGTTGCTTTATCAGTGGTTTAAAAGAAGACATTCGACTAGAAGTGCAAATGCTCAATCCTCCCGACATGTTGCACACTATTGCATTAGCTCAAATGGTGGAAGAAAAAATTAATAATCAACATCGACTTGGGATTCAACCAATGAGCAAATCTCAACATTCCTCCACCACCCCAAAACTAAATAGAGTTTTACCAATCAAAAGAATTAGCCCTGAAGAGATGAAGGAAAGATGAGAAAAGGGCCTTTGTTTCCATTGTGATGAGAAATTTATTCCCAACCATAAATGCACTACCCCCAAACTCTATATTTTAAATACGCTTGACCAAGGTAATTCAAAAGAAACTATTGAAGTGGAAGAAGTGACAAAAACCCTAGAAAATAACACAAAGAATGCACCTGAAATCTCCTTTAATGCCTTTGTTGGTTTCTCCTCCCCACAAACTATGAAGGTCAAGGGGTACTTTAAGAAACAAGACCTCATTGTGCTTCTAGACTCTAGCAGCACACACAATTTTATCGATCCAAAAGTGGTAAAACAAGTCGATTGCTTCATACATCCTTGTAATAATTTTGAAGTTATGATCGACAATGGAGGACGAATTGCATGCAAAGGAAAATGCCAAAATATTAAACTCACTATGGGTGATTATAATATGAAAACTGATATGTATGCATTGCCACTAGGGGGATGTGATATCATTTTAGGAGTACAATGGTTGAGAACACTAGGCACCATCCAATGGGATTTTGAAGACCTATGGATGAAATTCACTCAAAATGGTCAAACCTATACTATCAAGGGGTTAAATTCAGGCCCTTCCCAAGTAGTAAGTTCCCATAGAATGGAGAAGCTTATTTGAAAAGGAGGTAAAGTTATGATGGCACAATTATTCTCCATTCAACCAACAAATGAGGAACAAGCAATAGCACCTGAATTACAACAACTCCTAGCATGCCATGACAAGGTATTTAATGAACCAAAAGGATTACCTCCTCAAAGAAGCCATGATCATACCATTCCACTTCTTCCTGGGCACCAACCTCCTAATATTCGACCTTACCGATATCCATATCTACAAAAGATAGAAATAGAAAAACTAGTACAAGAACTACTAAAAGCAGGAATTATTAGACCTAGCATGAGTCCTTATTCTTCTCCTATCATATTAGTTCAAAAAAAGGATGGGTCATGGTGCTTATGTGTTGATTTCCGTGCCCTTAATAAACTAACTATCAAAGATAAATTCCCTATCCCCGTCATTGACGAGTTATTAGATGAACTTCATGGAGCAACATATTTCTCCAAATTAGATTTACGATCAGGCTACCACCAAATTCGAGTTAAGGAAAGTGATATTCCAAAAACTGCCGTTCGTACTCATGAAGGGCATTATGAATTCATGGTTATGCCATTTGGCCTTACTAATGCACCCTCTACATTTCAAAGTTTAATGAACAAGGTATTCCATCCTTTCCTTCGCAAGTTTATTTTAGTTTTCTTTGATGACATTCTAATTTATAGTAGAACATGGGAAGATCACTTATGCCACATAGACCAAGCACTAAAGACCTTGGAGGACAACCAATTATATGCCAAAAAATCCAAATGTTCCTTCGAAAAACAAGAAATTGAATATCTAGGCCATATTGTCTCTAAAGGAGTTAAAGTGGATCCCCGTAAGATTGAAGATGTGAAAAATTGGCCTATACCAAAAAATTTAAAGGGATTGCATGGATTTTTAGGATTGACAGGGTACTATCACAAATTTGTCAAAAATTATGGTAAAATTGCAGCCCCTTTAACAACACTACTCAAGAAAAATGCTTTTCTTTGGTCTTCAAAGGCTGAAGATGCCTTTAGCACTTTAAAAAATGCAATGTGTACCACCCCTATCTTAGCCATGCCAGACTTTTCCAAACCATTTATTATTGAGAGTGATGCTTCAGGAGTGGGCATAGGAGCTGTGCTAATGCAAAATGAAAGACCATTGGCCTTTACTAGCAAGGCTTTTTCTCCAAAGAATTTGGCTCGTTCCACTTATGAAAAAGAGATGTTAGCTATTATTCATGCTATTCAACATTGGTGACCTTACCTTATAGGTCAACATTTCACTATTCGCACTGACCACCATAGTCTAAAATACTTTATCGAGCAACGCATAACCACTCCCGAGCAACAAAAATGGGTTACAAAATTACTAGGATATGACTACGAGATCATATATAAAAAAGGTAAAGATAACATGGCTGCCGATGCACTTTCCAAAAAGTTTGAAGACATTCCCTAATTTTTGCTTTGAGGACAAAGCTCTTTTTAAGAGGGGTGGCTTGTTAGGATCCTAATCCTAACTTAGATTATTATTCATTTTATTCATTTAATTAATGGACCATCGTGTCCTTTCACCATCATGACTAATAGATAGGTTTATATATGCATTCATAGAAGGTGTCTTTGGGCATCGAAGAACAATTATATTTATAACTCCTTGTGAGCAATTGGAAGGGTAACCTCCATTTTGAAACAACGATCAATAAAAATCGATTTAATTTCATTCATTTGCATTCCATTTCTATTCTTCTTCACTGATTTCCAATCATTAGGAACTAGGTTCCTAACAAAATATATCGGTATAAAAAGAATTATTTACATGAAGGGAGCACTATGAAATAAATTATTCTAAGGACATTGGATGAGGTACTTAAATAGGTTGTTGCAAAAGCAATTCTTGAAATAATCAGGACTATAGAAAATATAGTACCTATAGTGATACAATAAATAAAGTTAAAAATGAAGATCAACATCATAATGATAAGCAATGTTAAAATCAGAACACAAGGCACAAGATGAATATAAATATTGAATATTAAAGTCTTCAATAACCATATAATGTAATATAGGAAGGTGTTAGAAAATATTACATTGTTTGGTACATGTTGATGTATGTCCATGGAACATTATGGTACAATTGTAAATGTGTAATAGATTAGGATGTGTGTTCATAGTTTAGAAATGCAATTTATATTTTCCTTTTATATATGTATTTGATGTAGGAAACACTCTTAATAGAAAACACAAAATGACACAAAAAAACTTAGAATTGCATTAATCAAAACCATATTTATAGGTATGTCTCCCTTTACAATTCAAAATTTAATACGCATGATCCATGTGAGCATTTAATGCCATATATCATGATCTATGTGAGGAGAGATAATATTATAGAATATAATATTAATCCCTATCATTCCTCTCCATCGTAGAAGCATAGGTCTCCAATGCTTTCCAATGGGAACAAAAATTATTATTGAAATGAATTATGCATTTAAAAAATACCATCATTAATAATAAATTGTGCATGTAAAAATACCATTATTAATGAAATAAATTGGGCATTTAAAAATACCGTCATTAATGAAATAAATTAGGTATTTAAAAAGCCATCATTAATGAATATATTATGCATTTAAAAATGCCATTATTAATGAAATAAATTAGGAATTTAAAAATACCATCACTGTTGAATAAATTGCACATTTAAAAATATTGTCATTAATAAAATAAATTAGTCATTTAAAAATGGCAAGCTCAGTAGACCATGGTTAATGGGTAGAACAAGTGGTGGAGACCACGGGTAAGGTTAATCAGTAGGAAAATGGTGTGGGGGCCAAGGAATAACCAAGCAAACCAAATCTAAGAGGATGTGTAGGAAAAAAATAAATAAATCAAGCAATGGTGGCAATGAAACAACACTCAAAAATGTGAGATTGAAACTCCAAAGTCATGAAGACGTCGGATTAAGATGCCATAAGAGCGCAAAAAATCATCGGGTACATCACATACACACCAAAGTTGGATATGAGTAGCGATCATGATCTAGAAGCCAAGGAGTTGGAAACATGGATCTATAGTAGGAAATACATGGAAGATTTGCAAAAATGATCAAAATTTGATCTACATCGGTGGTGCATTAAAAAATATCAAAGATCATGCTAGAAACACGAACATAAAGGAAATAATCGGCCAAAAATTATCTGTTAGTAAAGTATCAACAATAAAAGGTTATTGATCATCCCATATTGTTTAAAAAATTCAAATCAATATCGTAAAAGCGTGGATCATTGAGAGTTGTAATCTACAAAGGTAGTTTGGCTGGCTGGTGGAAATGTTGAGAGCTGCAAATCTCAGATGAAACTGGATCAGGCAGTAGTGGTAACAGATCAATGTCTGGAAATAGGAGATCATAAATACTAAGATATAAAGATTTAGGAATCATAAGAACTATGGTAGACAATGAAACATATTCTCGATCAGTAATAAGAGCTTCAAATAAGCTCGTATTCGCATGAGGATCCACATCATCTAATGGAAATATGTTGGGTATAACACCTAGAGAACCTGGTTCTAATCTAGGTGTGGCTATAAATTATTCAAGTTTTGGATTAGGGGAAAAATCATAATCTTCTTAATTGAGATATACATCGGTATGAATGAGATATTTGACATCTGGGTCTTTGTCAGTAGCAATGACAATGTCAGCATTGTGCTATTGAAAAATTGCAATGAAAGTAGCTTGAATGTTGATAAGGTTGGCAAAAATATCTACAATAATCAACATCATAAATGATGACCATGAACAAATAATATCAATAAATGACAAATCCAAGATGAATACTTGGATCAAAAGCTAAGGGTCAGGAGTCAGAGGAATCCAAACTAAGAGTTTTCAATATCAAAAGTGCACAAAGGTGTTTGCAAAAAAGCAAAGTGTTCCTCCAAAGCCAATATCCACTGGTGGTTTTCTCATTCCTCTTTTGAACTATAATGGCCTAGAGGAAGAGGATACTCACCTATCCAATGCTCACTCTAATACCAATGATGTGGGAAACACTCTTAATAGACGACACAAAATGACACAAAAAAACCTTAGAATTATATTAATTAAAAAATATTTATAGGTATGTCTACCTTTACATTTTGGCATTTAATATACACAATCCATGTGAGTATTAAATTCCATATATCATGATTCATGTGAGGAGGGATAATATTATAGACTATAATATTTATCCCTATCAGTATTCATGTGTAAAATGTGCACAAGTATCATGTAATAGAGTGTGCAAATATATAGATGTAAGAGTCTGCAATGTTTCATAGAGTAAAGTGTACAAGAGTAAATAAAAATTCAATATTCAAGTATACTAGTGGCAAGATGAGAAGCCAAAAGACATGAGAGGAGTTTCTTATGTGTGCAATATGAAAGGATGCATCTCCTATATATGTGAGGAGTGTAATAGTATTGAAGAGTCATTTTGCTAAGGATATATTATGGATACAAAGTTTCATGTCATGTATCAAAGAATATCTATATCAAGCATCAAATAAAGAAGCTTGCATATAGTTTGCGCAATTCTATTGTATATTTTTTTCATTTTATTGTATAAATGATATTATCCATTTTAATTTATATTATTGGTATTTTATATAATTGTTTGTTTATTAATATTGACCACATATATCAAATGCTCAAGTATTGAATAATATATGTGATCCTAAATATTGGAATATGTGATAATTTGTCTAAAAACCAACAATTTTATTTGAAACCATGAATGTATCTTGGTTAAATAACTGACTTAAGTACCATTATAATGAACCTATAATAATTTTATTTATTTATTTTTTGCATAAGGAAACTCTATAATTCCATGAGGGGGTCACTTAATTGAAAGCCTTCAAAACACGTGCGTTCACGGGATTCTTGATTTTTTTTATTTTTTTTTTAAATTTATCGCCTTTCCTTTTAATTTATTAACTGCCTAGTGGTAAACCCCTATATAATAATTAATAACCCATTTTCAAAACTTACCATTTTATAAAAATAATTTGAATCAATTTGTAATATCCTTTGGTAGTTTTACCATTTTATCAATGTATATCCATCGAGCATGTTTGAATCCATCAAACTATCACGTCTTTATGAGCATAAAGAAAAATTAGAGGTTTGAGTTCTAACTTGAGAGGGTGATGGTTAGGTTGTAACCATCCACCCCCTTTTCAAATATTATATACTCCATTGGATGGTAATGGAATAATACCATTACTGAAATCATCTTTGTGGTGTTATTGAGTACAAAAAGCATATTGTTGTAAGTAATGTACATATCATATTGCTCATAATATTATAGTTCTAAATTGTTATTATTGTCATTTCCTTGTGGATTGTTTTATTTTATATGTTTGCTCCATTGTTGGGAATAAAATCTATACTACAAAATTATAATCAATCACTAAAAATCATTTAAATTTACCCCTTAAAATAATAATTATAATTTTAAATAATAATAGGAAAAATTACAAAAAATTTATTAAACTCACATTGTATTTCTACCAGAAATGGGTCTACCCCAATCGTATGATATCTATGTTAATTAGAAATTTGATTTAATTCATCAATAAGGTGATCCCACACATTAAAGACAACTCTTGTTAGAATAATAAACAAATAAATATTCATCCAATTTAGCTAAGTCTACTTCCATGACCAATGAGTAACACATCCATATACAAGAAAAATAATTTTAAATATCTCATATACCCCTTTTCAAGATATTCTTACAACCTAAAAGAAAGGTATTTTAATTAAACGTGTCATAAAGGTTCATTGCAACATGAAAAATAATCATACAAAATCAAATTAAATTATATTTACGTAACAATCTCCTTGTAAGGAAGACTATACTTGGCACACGATGTTATGAAAATTTAGTCTTATGTATCTCACTTATACTCCATGCCAATTCCTCCATTTGTTACACCTTAGAAATAGTTTTGGAATTGTCACATACCTTCCTCTTTTGCCATATCCAAAAAATATAAGTGATTTTCAAGGATGAGATGATAGAGGATGATATAATAGTTCTTCAAAGTAGAGGGTTAATATTAAGTTCCATAAATATTGATAAGGTCTTTCACATATTCAAAATTAGACCAAGTGGAAGTGAGGAGTGATTCAAATTACTCCATGCAAATTTCTCCTTGACTTTTCTTCCAAAACAAATTTTCCCCATCATCTTCTACTATGGATTAGCCTCCTTATTATCTTATAAATAAGGACGTATTGAAAATTATTATAAGACCATGGAGTGAGGATTTTTCTATGGATATTGACTATTTAAAGGCTTCTACTATGGATTATCCTTTATATTAGCTTATCAATAAGAAGGTATTGAAAAATATTAACACTATCTAAGGGAGTTAATCTAGAAGAAACCAAATACTATGGAGAGAAGACATGTTGTATACACTCAAATATGTGTTGCCATAGATATTTGAAAACCTTTACTATAGTCCATTAGAATTAATTCTAAATCAAAAGAATGGGATCAACAACTAGATCATGAGAACATTGCATTATGATGTAACAAATATTATGAGACAAGACACATGGTAAGAGATTGCAAAGTGAAAATTATAAAGAGAGAAATGGAAAACATTAGGCATGAGAAAAAATTCAGTTTGAAATAAGAAGATCATATCATAGTAGAAGCTTAGTCAAATCAAATATTTTCCACTTCCAATGAAGTTGCAAAAAACACATCTACATCGTCAAATGGTATAGGTCATTATAGATTACTTGATTGAACCATTTTATGAAAAAATGATATAAGGGATGAGGAAGTAGAAATGTGTAAGTTCAAATTTAAAAGGATTTAAAGGAGTAAAAGAAGATGGTAAGAAAATTTTTAAAGCAAATGACATGAAAGAGATCAAGTTTCCTTGAAAGAGATCAAGGATAAACAAGGTAAATTTTCATTTTCCTTAAGTAGCATAAAATTCTCTCCTTATAATAAAAATTAAAGTAGTACAAAGTGTATTAGAAAATATTTGGAATATGGGGATTTGTGTGGAAGTTTCTTCCATAGGAGCTTCGAGGGGTATTCCAATAATATGGGACCAACTCAAATGGAAAGGATAATTGCTAAAAGCAAAAAGTAATTGGATTGTTATACTATTTTGTATGAAATAAAAAAACATAAAAGTTGGGATAATAAATATTTATGCTCCAACTATAGTTACTCCTTATGAAATATGTGGAATTATCTTAACGTATTTTCATATATAATGATGATTCATAATAGTGACCTATGTATTATTGGGGGTGACTTCAACATATATCTATCTCATTTAGAAAAGAAATGTGGAACTCCTGGATGGTCTAAATAAATACAAGATTTTGATTCATTTGATAATTTAAGTGATTATTGGGATGTCATTCCTTATAGTTTTTAATATACATGGGATAATAAACACCATGGAAAAATTCATATAGTAGAAATATTGGATAGATTTTTGTTATCCAATATGGTTGCAAATGGAATATACAATCTTTTCAAATATTTTATTGTGATTAGGATTAGATCATAAGCCCATTATTTTAACTTGTGGTTTACCCAATAATGGTCAGATATGGTTATGTTATGTTGGGATGAAGTAAATTTTGAACGATCATGTATGTACATGTTTATTCAAAAGATGAAATATCTTAAGGGGTAAATGAATATTTGGAATGCTAAATATTTTTATAGTATATTTAAATAAAATAATAAAATTGAATCCAAACACAAAATATTACAAAATATATTAGAAATAAATGGAATGAACTAGGATTTTTATGCGTAAGAAAAATAATTAGATTTTTTATTATCATAATGCATTGAAAAAATAGTCGTATTGGTTCTAAATATCTAGGGATAAATAGATAAAGGAAGGAGATAGAAAAACCAAATTATTTCATGCTATGGCAAAAATATTTTTGTTTCTTTTAATCACATTAAAAAATATTTTAACTCTAGATGGAAGAAACAATGAAGAAGAAAAATATATCATCATGGAAGCAATTAATTATTAAAAAGAAAAAAATTGTTAGATGTTGGACAAGATAAGAAGGAACAAGGTAAGATTTTACAAAATATTCCAATAATCATCACAAAAGGAAAAAGTAAAATCATGATGAGGAACACATATATAGAAGAGCTACATGAGGCATTTTTCTCTTTCAATATTAACAAGGAAAACTGACCTCAATAGAATTCTTACAATTTTTATTCAAATTTTTATGTTTTATTAAAGAGTGATATGTTGGCTATGGTTGAAGATGCTTGGAAAAAGGAAGACCATAATAAACGAGATAAAATATCACCTTCATTATATTGGTTCCTATGAAAGGAGAGAATATTTTTTATAATTTTTGTGCAATAATCCTTTGTAATATGATTTATAAGATCATTTCAAAAATTACAATAAACACATTGAAAATCGTTCTTTCTACTCATATCTTAGTTAGTGATATCATGGAGTTTAAATCAATATCATCATGCTAAGAGAAGGCTATTGAACAATTGTTTAATACTAAATCCATTAAATATACAAGAAGAAAGCAATAAATCCTGCACAAATATTTCAAATTGAAAATCACTCCAACCCAAAACCACCCAGCGAAAACCAACCCGAAAATAAAACCAGACCCTGCATCACCAGCAAGAACAACAATGAGCAACACACCAGGACCTCAGATCACTACCAACCACAACTCAAAATCCCTTGGGAGAAAGAGAGATTTTAAACGTGACCATATTGAGTTATCTTCTGCAACACCTCAAACTCATTATTCTTGACAAATTCAATCTAGGTAGACCACAAAATGTAGCAATAGAAATACACTCGTTCTTCTTTGGCCTACCCACTTTTCTTTTGATTCCTATGGGAATACAGGACTACCGAAAGCTTTCTGAAAAAGGGACATGGGATCCCTTGTCCAACCTCGGTGAAGAATCATCCACCAGCCCAACCCTGCACTTAGGGGAGGAAGTAACATCCATCGATACTGCATTGCAAGCAATTGGGGAAGGAGTAAGCAACAAATCCTTACCCACCAGAGAGCTCTTCTTCGGGAAATCCAAAGGAAAATACCCCAACATGGGATCAAAGGAATTATAAAGAGGTAAATCAACATTTTAACCCAACGGATCAACTTGGAGGATCACCTCCAAATTACAGGGTGAAGGATTCAGAGAACCCTTCTTAGATAGGATCAGCTCCTTACTAGCGGAATCAAAAGCCCCGATATCACTCTTCAAATGAGAAGGAGAAGAGGTAATTTATTTACCTTTTGAAGGCTCCTAAGATTTCTTATGCCACACCTTCTGCTTCTTGAATGGGATCCACTTGGGATCCACGTTGGCCCCTCGATTCGGGTCCTTGGGAATAGGTTGGCTAGCCATCTTCTTTTGGGGATAAAAATTTTGATGATGGCTTCCCAGTCCATAAGACATACAATCCTGTGGCTTCTTCTCATAGACCACAGTCTGAACCCACATCCCCAGATGAGAAACAAGCTCCAAAAAGCTTGGAAGGTTCTTCTCAATATCCACCATGATACACATTCTGAAATATTGCCTCTGAGCAGCTGATAAATAAACTTTATCGAAGGACACAAAGTCACCGATTGAACACACCATAGCCCTAAAGACACTCTCATGCCATAATAATGTAGGGAACCATTATAATTTCACAATAGATATGCAAAGCATTACACAAAATATGAAGAGAAGAGTGGAACTGATTTATTTATTCTAAGGATCAACTTTGTATAAATAGTAGAGTTGATCATTGAGAGCCATTGGATTACAAAAAATCATCAGACCTGATGAAGAAAACACTAAGAGTTCTCCTGACACATGGAGGAGTGAAAACTCAAGTGTCTATCCTAGTGGAACTTAAGATAATATTATCTTATTCTAACACCCCCCCTTAAATGATACTAGGGGTGAATCATACAAATGAGTCCTAGAAACAAGGCCTGATGAGGTACTCATGTACAATGACTTCTTTTTGAAGATATGGTAAAACCCAATGGGAAAAACCATCAATAAAAAGGAAGTTATAGGCTTGTATTCGTATGGCAAAGATTGTCCTCATAATACAATAGATAGTTGGTGAAAAAACCCATGGGGAGAAAAGCCAACTATGAGAAGAAGAGAGGCATGTCTTCGTTTGGTAAAGATTGTCCTCTTTAACAAGAAAGAAATATGAGTCCTGGCAACTTGGCCTTATTAGGTACTCATTTACATAATATAGGTGGTGAAAAAACCCCTATTGGAAAAAACCAACTATGAGAGGCTTGTCTTCGTATGGTGAATATTGTCCTCTTTATACAAGAAAGAAATATGAGTCTCGATAACTTGGCCTGATTAGGTACTCATTTACATAATATTGTTGGTGAAAAAACCCCTATGGGGAAAAACCAACAATGAGAGGCATGTCTTCATATGGTGAATATTGTCCTCTTTATACAAGAAATAAAGTTGAGTTCCGACAACTTGGCCTGATTAGGTAATCATATAAAATAAATAGTTAGTGAAAAAACCCTTGTGGGGAAAAACCAACTATTAGAAGAGAGGGTTGTATTCATATGGTGAACATTGTCCTCATAAAACTAATCAATGTAGTTGTATAATTCCAAGCTTATCTTGTAACTGAAGGTAATGTGGAGAAGGAAATGACTTCGTGAAGATATTTGCAATTTGATTCTCAGTTGGAATATATTCCAAGTGTATGTCTCTGCTCTAAATATGCTGCCTTATGAAGTGCATGTGTATCTCAATGTGCTTTGTTCACAGATGTTCAACTATATTTTGTGCAATATGAATTATGATTTTATCGTCACACCAAAGAGTTATAAGCTTCTCATGGGTGAAACAAAATTCTATCAGAATTTGACGAAGCCAAAGTGCTTCCTAACTAGCCAAAATTGTTGCCCTGTATTCTGCCTCTATAGAAGATAGAGAAATCGATTATTGTTTCTTGCATAACCAGGCTATTGGTGAAGAACCAAGACAAAAGACATAGCCTGAGGTGGAACATCTATATTTTACTGAACCTGCCCAATATGAATCTGTGTAGCCAATGATATCCATAGATTTTCCTTTGTAGAAGAGCCCAAAGTGAGTAGTTCCTTTCAAGTAATGGAAGATCATTTTTGCTACGTGCTAATGAATTAAGTGAGGTTTATAAGAGAATCCAAATATGAGGCCAACTACAAATGAGATATATGTGTGAGTATGAGTAGGGTATAGCAAACTACCTACAAGATGACAGTAAAGAGTTGCATCACATAGAGGGGATGAGCAAGAAGTACTAATATTAATGCTAGATTGAAAGGGTGTAGGAGAAGGTTTATAATATGTCATATTGAATATTTATAGAAGATCTAGAGTGTGCTTTTGTTGGCACAAAGAAACAATTGCATTGGTTTGACTTATTTGGATCCTAAGGAAGTAATGAGTTTCACCTAGATCAACCATTTCAAAATTTTTAGAGGGAGTCTTTTATAGTTTGTATGTGAGTCAAGTTATTACCAGTGAGAAGAAGATAATCAACATATAGAACAAGAATGGTGATGTTACCTTCATTTCTCAAAATGTAAACCATGTTATTAGACTCACAATGAGATGTTAGAAAATGACACAATGAAAAGGGGTAAAAATTTGTTTACAACGGTAATATTTGGACCTTACCCTTTTACTTCCTTGTACGGTAGCTGACTGGGTAGGAATATTGACTTGGATGACAGCTGACTAGACATATTGGATGACATGGGTGGTGAGGTAGTTGACACCAAATTCCCTTCTATCTTTCCTCCCTATTTTCTTTCATTTCCTAACTTCCCTTAATTTCTTCTAAGGTTGTTAAGCCTATAGTATTTAAGCAATGTAACCGATGATTTTCTAAGTGCATTTCAATATATTTTCTAAATTTTATTTTATCTTATTGCAATGTGCAATATCCAGTATCAGATTGAGGTTGAAGAGGGCCTGTGTATCAAGGTCGAAGGAAGCCTACACGTGAACCAAGGCAAGGTCAAATCGAGGCAAGGTCGAGAGCACCTGAATAGCCCCTAGTGAACCCATGGATTGCAAGTTGAGGTGAGGTCGAGAGGACCGAGTAGGCCCAATAACACAACATGTGAGGAGAAGAAGACTCAAAAGTAACAACTAATCGAAAGGCACCATGTGGTGAAGACACAACAAGGTAGACACAGGCAACGTTGCAGACAACAGACAGAGCTCGGACTATGTGGCAGAAGGAAGACAGACGACAAGAAAAGTGGCAAGCACAGGCGACATGCAACATGGCACATGGTGAGAGGTTTGAAGGAGGCAAAAATGGTGGTCCTAATTTCCCAAAGGCAATCGAGTAACTATTCGCCCATTGAAGGTTTTAAACACCTTCACTATTCTCTACGGGATAGATGTGGGACTAAAGTCCTGAATTTTATTTTTTCCTTTGGGCAGTCGAGAAGGGCATAAGTAATACAAGCTTAACTTGCCTCCTCATTGATCCGCATAGCTCGACTGGCTCGTGGAGCCAGCGCTAAATCTTTCACCCCCCTACAGGTCGCGGGTTCGAATCCCGATGACGGAGTAATAATATATTTTTTTCAAAATTCTAAATTGATCAGGCTATATAAGTGTTATTGCTATTCGGTTTCATTGGCGGTTGTGGCTGAGTTGGCTAGGAAGCTTAGCCTAGCAGATAGGAGTCACGGGTTCGATTCCTGTGGAGTCAATTTTTGATATATTTTTTTTAAGGAATATTTTTTTTTATATTATATTTAAAATCACTTTATTTTATTTAATAAAATTATAAATAATTGTTTTTTTTTTTAAAAGGCAATTATATTTTTTTTATTAAATAAAAGATATAAATTTTATATATATATATATATATAAAAATAAAAAAATGAGGGGAACAGAGAGAACAAAAGAATATTGCATAAGAGGGAATTATTGTAACAAAGAAAATTTGTTTTACTTGATTCAAGGAATCATAAACTGAAGAACAATGTTGTAATAAATACTAAGAGGCTTAATTTTGTAAAATGCATTGATGATTAGACCCAATGGGTGTTATCATGAATTATGTGCAATTCTAGCAAGAGAAAGTGCAGATAGGTTTGATGAAAAGGTAAGGGGTTATGGACTCAATATTGTTTTTAGTCAACTCCAAAATGCTGTAATCACACATCAAATACATCCCGACTTAGGATACAAATAATATTTTGAAGATAATTCATTTAGAAGTCAATTTGAAAAATTAGAATCCATCCAAGGAGCGCAACAAGAATCAGAGTACTCACACTACAACAATTCAGTGGAAATCCTAGAACCACCATCACTAGAAATCAAACCAATAAGTGACGATGAAGAAGAAGTGGCACATAATTTTACAAATCAAGAGGTAGCATCCCCACATCAAGAGGATCAAGCAGTCAATGATATGGTAGAACAAGTCAGATTTTACATAAATTTGTAAACCCTTCCTTCTTTCTTCTTCTTCTTTCTTTCATTCAACAAAGTGTTTTTTGTAACCGTGAAATAATTTTTTTTTTGGTAACTATGGCTTCACACAATAGTTTACCCATCTCAAAATTTACCAGTTATGACTATGAGTACTGGTCTATAAATATGAAGACCTTAATCATAAGAAGAATATTGTGGGACATCATAGAGGAAGGTTATACAGAACCCACAGACTGGTCCACAATCAGTGCAGTAGACAAAAAGACTCAAAAAGAAGAGAATAAGAGCAACTCATCTGCTATTTCTCATCTCCAAGATGCATTGGAGAAAAGCATATTTCCTAGAATTGCTACTTGTATAACTACACAAGCCGCATGGAAAGCATTGAGTGATGGATTTGAAGGTAGTAATCAAGTCCAACAGGTAAGGCTTCAAACATTGAAGCGATATTTTGAGAATCTTCGGATGAAATATGATGAAAAAGTAGGTGATTATTGTGTTAGAGTAAAAGCACTTGTAGATAAAATGAGTACATTAGGCGAAGAAATCAAGCCTGAGACAATTATAACAAAAGTGGTGAGAAAACTTACACAAAAATGGAATCACATTGTCATAATAATAGAAGAATCTAAATATATTTCCCTTTTAACATTCAATGCACTAATCGGATCGTTAATGTCACATGAAGAGTTGTTTCTTGAAAATCCTTCAAAAAGCTATGGAGGTGATGATAAGGCCTTCACTTCCAATGAAAATAATGCAAGAGGACAGGGAAGAGGTCAAGGTAGAGGACAACAAATAAGTAGAGGTAGAGGCAACTACAGAGGATGCAACCAATACAAAGGAGGCAACCAAAACAAAGGAGGCAACAAAAATTGAGGAGGCAATTCCAATAGAGGAGGCAACTCATACAGAGGAGGTAATCAACAAAGAGGTGGAAATAAGAATCGAGGTGCAAATAAATGACAAAGTGGAAATCAAGGGCGAGGAAGTGACAAGTCCAAAACAACATGTTTCAATTATGGCAAACCAGTTCACTTCGCTTGCAATTTTTGGTCAAAATATTCACAAGGCACCAACAATAAATATGGTAATTATGGAGAAGAAGATGATGCTTCTAATATTTTTTTGACATATGGCCAATCAGAACAAAATCTATCTAACACATGGATTCTAGATACTGGTTTTTCCAACCAAATGAGTGGTAACGAACATTTATTTGCTACTCTCGATTCCACTTATAAATCCCAAATAAAATTAGGGGATGATAAAACATTGCAAGTAGAGGGAATTGGAGCCATGGAGGTTCCAACTAAAGAAGGACTAAAAAATGTGCATGACATCTACTACACTCCAAAGCTCCAACACAATTTACTAAGCATTGGGAAAATGATGGAGAATAATTACAAACTTGTATTTGATGAAGGACAATGTATCATTTTTGATAAAAATAATTGTAATCGTGTCATCACATAGGTCACCATGACCAAGAACAAATTATTTCCTCTAAATTTTAATGATCCAGGAGGAGCTCAACTTGCAAATGTAGCCATAACAAATCCAAGTGTCCTTTGGAACTTGCGATATGGTCACCTTAATTCCGCTAGCTTGAAATTGTTAAGTAATCAAGCTATGGTGACAGGAATTCCCAAAATCCATGATAAAAAAGAATTCTGTGAAGGATGTGCTTTGGGAAAGCACTCAAGATAAAATTTTTCGACTGGACAAGCATGGAGAGCCAACTATACACTACAGTTAGTACATTCAGACATTTGTGGTCCAATGCAAATACAAAGTCTCAGAAACAGTTTTTATTTTCTCACTTTCATAGATGATTTCTCTAGAATGTGCTGGATTTACTTTCTGAAACACAAAAATGAAGCTTTTGATTGCTTCATAGATTTTAGAAATAATGTAGAGAATCAAAGTGGGAACTATGTAAAATGTCTTAGGACAGATCAAGGAGGTGAATACTCCTCAAAATATTTTTTGAAATATTGTAAATATAGTGGGATCAAAAGGCAATTTACCACTGCCTATACCCCACAAAAAATTGTTGTGGCAGAGAGAAAAAATCGCACCATAGTTGAGATGGCGAGATCAATGCTCCAGAAAAAGCATCTTACTTATATGTATTGGGCAGAGGCTGTAAGAACCAATGTATATATTCTAAATAAAAGTACAACTTCTAGTTTAGATGGTATCACTCCTTACAAGCCATGGTACGAAAATAAACCTAATGTAAAGCATTTCAAAGTGTTCGGTTCTTTAGCATATGTACACATTTCCAATGAGAAAAAAAAGAAGCTTGATCCAAAAATTCAAGCTTGTATATTTGTAGGATATTGTGAGTCTACAAAAGGATATAGACTCTACAATCCCAAAACTCATAAATTTGTAATCTCTAGGGATGTAATTTTTGATGAAGGGGGAGAATGGGGTCATCAAAGAATTTTTGTTGATGATGAATCCCATGATGCATGTTCTTCATAGGTACAACAGGTATCTCCAAAGCAAAGCAAAGGCACGAGGTTTCAAAAGAGCTACATCAAGTACTTCAACAAATACTTTAAGTCCTTCTCCACAGAGATAGTAAGTTCTTCACCAATGGACATCGACAGAGACTCTCCATCAAGAGGCAGAAGAACATTACAACATCATCCATCCTTTCAAATGCTAGATTAGAATTTCCAAAGAAGATTCACTAGAAGTCAAGCTAGTGAGATGAATTCAGTTTTGCAACAACTTGAAAATTTACAATTGTATGGAGATGATGATTCACATGATCCTATGGGAGATGTAGTTAATTATGCCTTATTGGCTAGTACATAGCTAGAACCAGCTAGCTATGAGAAGGTATGTACTCAAAATATATGGCAAGAAGCCATGAAAGAGGAAGTAACCTCTATAAACAGTAATGATAGTTGGGAACTAGTACAACTACCAAAAGGAAAAAAATATGTTGGATGTAAATGGGTCTACAAGACCAAGTACAATGTTGATGGAAGCATTTAGAGGCATAAGGTGAGACTAGTAGCAAAGTTTTTTACTCAAAAATTTGACATTGACTATGAGGAAACCTTTGCTCCTATTGCATGACAAGAGACAATCAGATCAGTTCTTTCCTTAGCAGCTCATAAAGGATGGAATGTTCAAAACATGGATGTAAAGAGTGCTTTTCTAAATGGATACTTGATAGAAGAGGTGTATGTTCAACAACCTAAAGGTTTTCAAGAATAGGTTAAAGAGAACCTTGTTTACAATTTAAAGAAAGCACTTTATGGCCTCAAGCAAGCACTAAGAGCCTGGTACTCATGTATTGATGGCTATTTTAGTGAGTATGGATTCACAAGAAGCAAAAGTGAACCAAATCTGTACTATCTAAAGCATGGAGTAGACATTCTCATAGTTTGTTTGTATGTGGATGATATAATATTTATGGGTAGTAATAATAAAATGAATATGGAGTTCAAAAAATCCATGATGAAACAATTCGAGATGAAATATCTTGGTTTAATGCGATACTTCCTAGGCATGGAAGTGCATCAATCAAATAAATGGATCTTCATATGTCAACATAAGTATGCTCAAGACATGATAAAGAAATTTTCCATGGAGCAGTGCAAATAAGTTGCAACTCCAACTGGACATGGGATCCAATTGAGCAAGGAATATGGATCATCAAAGGTTGACATGACCACTTACAGAAGCATGGTTGGGAGTCTGATGTTTCTCACCAACACTAGGCTAGATATTCAATATGTTGTTTCTCTATTTTTAATATTTATGGCTAGTCCTTCTAAACTATATCTACAAGCAACTAAAAGGATATTAAGATATGTAAAAGGTACATTGGATTTTGGAATCCATTACCAAAAATGTAATTTTGTGAATTTAGTTGGCTTCAGTGACAGTGATTGGGGCAGCAACATAGATGATAGGAAATCTACATCAGGAAATGTTTTAGTCTAGGATCAGAACTAATTACATGGAGTTCCAAGAAACAAACTATTGTAGCATTGTCATCAACTAAGGTTGAGTATATAGCCATCACTCATGCTAGTACTCAGGCCCTATGGTTAAGAAAAGTTCTTGAAGATATTGGAGAAAGTTAAAGTGGTCCAACATGACTATATTGTGATAACATAAGTGCCATTTAGTTGGCATATAATCCAGTCCACCACAGTAGATCAGAATTTTTTGATATGAAGTATCACTTCATTTGAGATATGGTGGAACAGCAGATACTTGAGCTTCAATATTGTAATACTTTGGATAATATTGCTGACATCTTCACCAAAGTTATAGCTAAATCTCAATATATAAATCTGAGAGACTGTATAGTCAGGCCTCTCAAATTTAAGGGGGAGAATGTTGGAAAATGACACAATGAAAAGGGGTAAAAATTTGTTTACAATGGTAATATTTGGACCTTACCCTTTTACTTCCTTGGACGGTAGTTGATTGGGTAGGAATATTGACTTGGATGGTAGCTTACTGGATAGATTTGATGACATGGGCGGTGAGGCAGTTGACACCAAATTCCCTTCTATATTTCTCTATTTTCTTTCATTTCCTAAATTCCATTAATTTCTTCTAAGGTTGTTAAGCCTATAGTATTGAAGCAATGTAACCGATGATTTTCTAAGTGCATTTCAATATATTATCTTAAGTTTATTTTATCCTATTCCCACGTGCAATATGATAAAAACCTGCAGAAAGAAGGAAGGAGTCCATATCATACCAAGATCTAGGTGCTGGTTTGAGGCCATAGAGAGATTTTTTAAGCCTACAAACAAGAGAGGAGTCTTGAGTGAAACTAGTAGGTTATTCCATGAATATTTCTTCTTTTAAATCTCCATGTAAGAAAGCACATTTTACATCCATTTGATAGATAGACCACTTATGGGAAGCATCTAGAGCAAGAACCAGTCTAACAGAATCCATTTTAGCAACTAGAGCAAAGGTTTCTACATAATCAATACCTTCAATTTGGAAAAAAACCTTTGGCTACTAGACAAGCCTTGTGTTTGTCTATTTCTCCATTAGGCCCATATTTTATTTTGTAGATCCATTTACAATGAACTAACTTCCTTCCTTCAGGAAAGGAAACTAAGTCCCAAGTTTTATTTTTGATTAAAGAAGAAAATTTGTTCTCTATGACATCATCTCATTCTTTAATACTTAAGGCTTCTTTGAAGGATTGAGGATCAGAAGAAATATATTGACATACAAGACCAGTGTCTATGGGGTTGAATGATCTGGTTGAAGAAATATTTTGGATGTAAGGTATAGCTTCTCTAACAATGGTGCGATCCCATTTGGGCATAGAGGAAGGATTGGAAGTAGTTGAAAGATATTGAGTTGGAGTTACATGTTCCTCATCTTTATTATCAATGACCAAGTTAACTTCAAGAGTTGTCTCTTCATAATATTGAGGTTCTACTATAGGAGAAGGCTCAATGGAGGAAGAGGGGGTTTGAGGATATTTTTGAGGGAATGTTTCATCAAATTAGACATTCCTATGAAATAAGACCTCATGAGTTGAGGGATCAAGAATCCTGTATGCTTTCAATTCTTCACAATAACTGATAAAAATGAGCTTTTTGCTTTTCTTATCAAGGGCCTTCCTTTTCTTCTTTGGGATGTGATCCCAAGTAGTAAAACCAAAAATATTTAAGTAGAAAACATTTGGTTTTGAGCTATACCAAGCTTATTCAAGAGTTAAATGGTCAAGAGCTTTATGAGGTGTGCGATTTTGAATATAATTTACATAGTTAATAGCTTCTGCCCAAAATTTTTTTTGGAAGATCTCTTGAATGGAGCATACAATTTTCCATTTCTTTTAATGTCTAGTTTTTCCTTTCTGCAATGCCATTTTGTTGAGGATTATGGGAGACATAATGTTGATGAATGATACCATGATTTGAAAGAAATATGGAGAACTCATTACTGCAATATTCCCCCCATTATCAGTGTGAATCTTCTTTATTTTGCAAGATGCCTGATTTTCAACTAAGGCTTCAAAAACTTTAAAGTGGGATAGAACATCACTTTTATATTTTAGGAAGTAGACCTAGGATCTTCTAGAAAAATCTTCAATAAAGGTTAGAGCATACTTTGCTCCTTTGAAATATGGCTCTGGAAAGGTCATTAGGTCACTATGGATTAAATCTAGAGGGGATGAGGCTTTTAGAGAACTACTTGGGTGGAAGGGATCTTGATGTTGCTTTCCAAGAGCACATCTAGGACAAAATCCATCACTAGAAGAGACTTGGGATAATCCTGTTACCATATCATGGGTGCTAAAATCCTTTAGGTAGTTGTAACTAAGATGACCAAACCTTTCATGCCACATTTGGCTTTCAAGATATCCATGAGCCACAAAATAGGAGGCTCCTTATAGATTTTGGAAATACTTTAAAGTGAAATAGACGAGAGTTATGATCAATATTTCCTTTGGCTATAAGAGAATGGGGATCTTGAAAGTCTCTTATCTCAACTCCTATTGGGGAGAAGAGAACAATTTTCCCTTTTCCAGAAGTATAAATTTGATAGACTGAGAGGATATTTGTGGCAATGTTTGGAACATATAGAAAATTATTTATAGAGCCACCATCAATGATTATGTCCCCCTTTCCTTTGACAGGGATAAAATAAGAGTCACCCACTTCAATGCTACAAGTAGGACTAGAGGAGATAGAATAAAAAGACTTATATGAAGCAGTCATGTGATGAGTAGCTCCAGAATCTAGGACCCAGTAATTAGAGGAAGAATTAGAGGTTTTTCCTTGAATATTAAGGGATTTTCCTATTTGGTTTTTATTTTCTATATTTTGATCCTTCATAGTTGCTTCTAGTTACTATAATATTTTTTTGTATTTGTTTGCAGAGTGCCCATTCTTCTTGCAGTAAGTACAAGTTACGGGGGTCTTTTCTTTATTTTTGAACTTTTATTTAGAAGAGGTGGAGGCTACTAAGGATTTAGAGGAAGAGGAAGAAGAAGATATTTCATATCTAGCAAGTTTTATTTCTTCCCTAGTTAATCTATCACAAAATTCTTCTAAAGAAGGCATTTTAAAGGTTGCACCAAGAGCATCTTTGGTAGATATAAAGGTGGTAGAAAAAATTTGAAAAATACCATTTATCTTAGAAAGGATAAGATAAATGCATTCCTCTTCAGTATTAGTCTTCCCACTGCCTTTGTACTGTGTGAGTACTTCTTTGAACTTAGTGAGGAAGTCAACAATACTACTAAAATATTCAGGAGACAAAGATGTTAGTTCTGCTTCTAGTTGCATTGATCTCAACTGATCTACTTTTCAAAACAAGGTTTTTAGTTTCTCCCAACTTTCATGAGGGGTTTTACAATCTGTAATATGAAACCACAAACTTTCATGAACATTAGAGCTAATAATACCCATTTTTTCGTGCATTTTTCCTTTATGAACAAAAATTTCATATTCTTTCTCAAATTTTGGTTGCTTTTCTTCTAACAAATGAGTAAGACCTTTTTGAGAGATAAGATTTAAAATTTTAGGTTTCCAAGTGTGAAATTTATGAGGGGTGAGAGGTTCAATTGAATTCATCATTTTAACACAAAAGAAAAATTTGAAGTTTTAATTTACCAAAATATCCCCCCTTAGAAATTCAAATTTATTTAATTTAGAGGGAAAGAATGAAGATGTTCAATATTAAAGAACTCAATATACCCGCCCTAGCTTGAGGGAAACTATAAGTATAATGATGTTTTAATATTGTTTTCTTAAATAAATGCCAAGTCCTTTTATTTCCTCTCAATACCCGCCCTAACTTGAGGGAAACTATAAGTATGGAGAAGAAGTTTAAAGGAATATAGGCTTGAAATACATAGAAAGCAACTAAATCTAAATATGGATAACTCAATACTCGCCCTTACCAGAGGGAAACTATAAGTAAGAGAGATATCCAATATGTATAAGGTTGATGAGAAAATATATGTCAGGCCTTTATACCAATAGTCTCAAAAAAAAACCCGCCCTTACTTTGAGGGAGACTGTAAGTTTTTAGAGACAATGATACATGGAATGTAGGCAAATATATTTTTAGGGAAATATTATAAGTTTTAAATTTATATAGTTTTTCTCTTCAATATACTTGGAGATGATAAAAAAAAATTTAATACCAAAAACCTAACATACATAAGAGAGTATATTGAAAAATTTCTTCAAGTATATTAATAGGAAAAAAAACTTAAGATTTGATCTTTTTATTTTTTTTATTTACTTGAGATTCTAAAGTTGAGATATAAAACAAAAGTAAAAAATTAAGGTGTTTAAATTTATACTTCTTTAATAATTTAGATTTTTTCCAACAATAAATTGAGAATAATTAAAATAATATAAAGGCAGATTTTGAAAAACAAAATTAACAACTTCCCTTTAATGAATAATCACCCAAATTTATGGAAAAAATTTAAGAGTGTTGAGAGGAGAATTGAAAATCTTCTAAATGAAATATATTTAATATATCTAATTATCAGTTATTAAATAATTTACTCTATAAAGGAAGTAAATGATTTAAAGAAGAAGATAGACAATATACAACCCCCCTCAAGAACGACAAGAGTGCAACTAATTGCACTAGCCCCCCAAAATATTTTATTAAATTTTTACAATAATGACTCACTTTCAAAAGGTGCCTTTTATAGAAATATAAGGTTGTGGCGAAAGGGAGGCAATATAAAAAACCTTCAAAAAATTAAGGAACATAAAAGATATACAAAAATATTGAGGATTTGACAAAAATAATGAAATACGGTTCTTGAAAAGATGACGCTCTAAAAAGGAGACTGTCAAGAACCAGAGGGTGAAGAACCAACGAGCTTTGAAGCCGAGGGTGGAGAACAATGAGCTTGTGAGGCACCAATACATCATTCAAAGAACCAAAAAGATCTATGGTGAATAACCAATGATCTTAAGAGGCACCACTATGTTGTTTGAAGATGTTGTGCCTTCAAGCTGACCAAAGGGGCTTGCCGTAGAAAATAGGTTAAAAAAACTGAGATCACAAATAAAAAAATAAATTTATACCTTATTTCAAACGAGACCCATTAGAGGCCATAGAGGAAGAAAAAAACTAGTTTGACAAACTAGTTAACCTATAGAAAAAAAGCTTAATGTTTGACAACAGAACCAGGAAGCCTCTCAAATATAAAATTCATAACCTGGAGATGTTAGAGCTAAAGGAAAAATCATGTCTGATGCACCAGTAAACCTGTAGAAAAGGCTTAAAAGATAGAATAGCAGAATATAAGCTACCAGAATCAAGATTATCTTAACCAAATAGAATATCAGAACATTTGAAATGAAAAAAAATTGAATAGGGAGTGGATATAAATATATCGTTAAAGGAGAGAGCGCTTGGATGACTTGAAAATACTACCATAGAACACGGAGTTGAAGAGTTGGAGATACTCTATCAAGAGTAGTGCCACTCGTGGAAAATGGTGGGACACCGTATCCATAAAAACATTGATATTATGGAGTTATGTTTTCAAGTGAAGCACCACTTCCACATGTATATGTGGCTATTATATTGTATCCTTTGAATAGTGATATCTCATAGAAGGAGATACACTGCAAAGGTATAGTGAAGCCACTATCCACATGGAAACTTCCAAAAGATAAACAAAAAATGCCATGCTTCAATGGTGAGGAGGATATCTTCTCCCGAAAAACAAATCCCACTCACTTATCAGAACTGAACCAGCTGGTTAGATAAAAATGGTAGCTGCTCAAAATATAAACGTAAAAAAAAATTATTCCAATTAGATGAAGAGAAGAGTGGAACTGATTGATTTATTCCAAGTATCCTGCTATGGTACCATGTTAGAATTTCACAATAGATATGCAAAGCATTACACAAAAGATGAAGAGAAGAGTGGAACTGATTAATTTATTCTAAGGATCAACTCTATATAAATAACATAGTTGATCATTAAGAGTCGGATTACAACAACTCATCAAACCTGATTTAGACACCATTGAGAGTTCTCCTGGTACATGGAGAAGTGGAAACTCAAGTGTCTATCCTAGTGTAACTTAAGAGAATATTCACTTATTCTAACAAGAACTCAGGCAAATGAATTCAAACCGTGACCAAATTAACCCTCTACAACACTGGGTTAAAATCAAGGCCCCACTTCTTGAGAAAGAGACCATGGTTCCCATAAAACCAAGGACCACCTTCCAAAATTTTGCAAGAGTCCTCACAAGAAAGCCTAATCAAATTAAAATTTTGAGGAAGTGTGGCAAGGTCCAACGAGCCACAAGGCTTCCACTAAGAAATGGCCCAATGCTTAAGCACATCCAAAGGCGGTCTTTCATTGATAAATTTACCCACAAAATTCTAGTATCCTTTTGTCAATAGACAGTCAACAATGCTATCCAGGATACTGATTTGGCCAAAATCTGCATTAACCTCACAAGGAGCAAATGATTCACCAAAGGATAAACCAACCACCTTCTATGTAAAGGATGGTAGAGAAGAAGAAGAAGAAGCTCTCTTTCCCACCTCCATAGAACCAAAATCCCTAGCCACCATCCCTGAACACATCTTTCTAGGATCCCAAGCCGAAGGAGAGTCCACCATGCCATGCTTACTAGACCAAAACAAGTTGGTCAGTTTGATTTTTAAAGCCTCCAACTCCACCTCCTCGCACACAGATGCTCTAGAGTACCACACCATTCTCCTCGTCTAAAATGGGAGAATGTTTTGTATAAAATTCCCCTAGATTTACAATGAATTATTATGGATATTTTAGAGTTTAAAATTAAAAAATTTCCATCAACCTGCTTGTATTCCTATATCTCATAATGGAATGAAAATGGAGCTTTGGAACTCATGTTTAAATAAAATGAATGCTTGTTTTGTTAGAGAATATTACATTAATTGGTATATGTCAAGGTACATGGCTAGATTAGGTGTATTAAAGTCTTTACTTTATGTAATGTAATAATGTGCAAGCAATACACAAGTATCATTAGTTAGGTGTGTATGTGCATAAGTATGCATCATGCAAGATGCACAGATATCCTTAGAATAAAAAATTGAAGAGTCACATACTATTATATATTTATGACAAATCATTGTAATAAAGAATTAAAAGATCATTGCACACAATAATAATTAGTACATCTCCATTTCTCGTTCTATTTTCAAGAACTTTCAATAATGGTAGGAGCTTTCAATAATGGTAGTATGCACAGGTGTCCTTAGAGTAGGAAATTAAAGAGTCACATAATATTATATATTTGTTATAAAGCATTGTAATAAATAATTAAAAGTGTATTGCACACAATAAGGATTAGTACATCTCCATTTCTCGTTCTATTTTCATGAGATTTCAATAATGGTAGTTTTTTGAGTTATTGCAAAAGTTTCTTTTATACATTGTTTGCATATTATATTGCCATTATTATATAGTTAACATTGTTTACTCATTTTAGATATTGTGGTTGCATTTCCTTAAATTTTATAGATTTAAAAGCTAATAGTGGTATTAGAGCACAAGGTAGATTAATAGGAGAAAAGAGAGCTGCATATTATATTGTCATTATCTTATAGCTAATATTGCTTACTCATTTTAGACTTTTGGTTGCATTTCCTTTAAGTTTATAGATTCAAAAACTAATAGTGGTATTAGAGCACAAGGTAGATTGATAGGAGAAAGGAGAGCTGCACTTTGGAGAACTTTCAGGGTATATTTGAGAGTGCTTTGCACAGCAAAGCAAAGGAAGCTAAAAACTACAGAATTCTTGGACAGCAAGAAGACAACAAACTACAGATTTCTTGGATAGCAAGAAGGCAACAAACTACACAATTATTCAACAACAAGAAGGTAGCATCTTGAGAAGCACTAATAGCTAGAAATTTTAGAGTTTGAGAGAACACATTTGGAGGAGGTTTGAAGCTACAAAATTAAAAAAATTGAGACAACAAAAAGGTGAATCAAATCACCAAGGAGATTAGGTACCAAAGGAGGTCAAAAAGGTATTCCACATTTGTGCTATAAAGGTTATTATTTAAGCATTTAAACCAGTTTAATTTTAGGTTATAAGAAAACCATATCAGAGCCATTAAAGTTAGAAAAATAGAGCTCTAAAGTTTAATGTCTCCAAGGTGAGAAAGGATGCATCTTGGTTATCTTAAAACCTACACATTTTAACATCATAAAATAAAATTAGATATTGCATAAAATAAGGAGTTATAAGAGAAGAAAGCATTAGTTTCAAAGCATGCTATAAAGCCAAAAAAGTGCAGTTTTTTTATAAGTTCTATTGAATAAAGTAAGGAAGAAACCAGGCAGCATAGAGGAGTTAGATTTTGTTTTTGCTAAATGTTTTGAAGCTTGCCATCAACCATCAAATTTACATCATACCTATGAAATAACAGCTAGTCAATGAGCTAGTTAGTAATGTAAAAGAGTTGTAGCTATAACACAGGGCAGAAAGAGCTTGAGGATCATAAAACTTGAGAATAGATCACCCTACATAGGAGGAGTTGTCATTTGAAAGGAGAAATTGAGGAGCACATTCGATTGAAAAAATCAATATTTTTGGACAAAGAATGAGTGATGACCATCTTTTTCAGTTGAGTGTAGTGAAGAGTTCTTTGTTGTTCAAAGCAAAAGAGGCCACCATCTAGAGACTGCAGTGGTGGACATCCCTGCCATCAAATATAATCTATCTTGCGGTAGATTAAAGTGACTCTATTATATGAGTCTTCACTATTTGTATCAGGTTAGCATAAAAAAACAACTAGGACAAAGAAGATGGTGGAGGTGTCATAGTTTCTGCCTATCCAGTAGAACCCCTGTGCAGTTTGGCGACGTAAATGTTGCAATTGAAGAGCAGGCTGTGATGACAGACCAAATGTGAATAGGCATGGAATAGTGAGTAGTCCCCAAAACTACTTCAGGAGCCCTATACCAAAATGACATAGAGGAGATTTGACATACAGAGGTTAAAAGAGACATAACACAGAGCACACACTTGGTGGCATATACGCACATATAGTTGAAGCAATAGCAATGCTTTCCATGAGAATTTGTGAGTCCAATACTAAAAATCCAACTGCCATGGTTTGAATGGATCGTGTTGAACATATTTGAAGGAAAAAAAAATTCACACTGGTCTTGAAAAATATTAAATGCAGTGAAACAGTTTCAGGAACGTCGCCTAGATTACTTGAAAATTTGGGTGGGTCAAGCATTTGTTTGGTCAAGCCAGCCTTGACGAGCTGCATACCTTGTCACCACAAACGTTTTAGATTCTTCTCTAATGTTTTCTCATTGAGCGTTAAACGTTTGTCCAACCAGCTATTGAAATTTCTATTTGCGGGTAAAGGTAATAATGGTTGTGATATGTGGAGTGTTAGATAGCTCCAGATCTGGTGAGGCAGATGTAATGGCTAGGGTAGTGATAATTTCTGAGTATGCCTTTCACAGAGTTGTTGGAGGGTAGAAATATTTGACGTTTCACATCATCAGGCAAAAAAGGATGACAAATATATTTATAACGGTCAGTTTGAAGCGTAGTGAGAAACATTTTCTGCCCAAGTGGAATTGTTGTTCATCTTGGAGTGCTACGAAAGTAATTTTGATGCTACAAAGGCAATTTCAAACGTTACAATAAACCCTGAGATGTTAACGGCTTGTGCTTCCACGTTCGGATCATTCTCTATGCATAAAGGAAGCCTGCTATCATATTTTTAATAGTTAAATTCAATATACGAAACAATTACCAATTAATATCTAGTGTACACATTACCAAAAGGGGAGCCAAGGTTTGACTCACACGAGCATCAGAGAAGAAAGAAGTTACAGTGCCAAAGTGGAGTGCATTAGAGGATAAACAAACGTCTACATTGCTTGCTACAAAAATACATTATGATAATACGTTACAGAAGAGCAAAGTGTGGGTTACGGAAGCACACTACGGAAATACTTTACGAAAGAGCAAAGTGGAGGTAAAACCAGCGCCCAAGTTTAAAGAGGTATAACATTTATTCAATTAAAGTTCACTTCATAAAGTTGAAGGAGGGATAAGGATTTTTTATTATTAAGGTTGAATCTATTTAATTCTTTGTACTTGAGATTAATTAGTTAATTGGAGATATAAGGATATAGTAAAACATTAGAAGAATTATTGAGATTTAAATGTATTTTTTAAATTGGAAAGGTTTAATTAAAAACTATTTGGATTTATTTTATATCAGTATTAGGATTATTTGTGTTAGGATTAAATAACAAAACATGAGCAACAATTAAATGCAGAAATAAAACACATAAGAATAATGAAATACACAATGGATATAGATTTAACGTGGTTTACCTAATTTGGGCTACATCCACGAATAAAATAACCAGGCCTTTTATTCCTTCTAGAAAACCCTTTTGTACACATCCGCGCACCGAACATTACAATCAACCACCACACAACATCCTCTTATAAAAGTGCATTACAATTTTAGGGTAAAAACTTGGCTAAAATCTACCATCTGATCTATGACCTAATAAAAAATGGTCTAGATTTACATAGAGGAATTCGCCCCCCCTAGACCCCCCATGGCGAAATTAGTAGGGGGGATGATGCCCCCCTGCACCCCCTTCGTTCAAGGAGTGGGTCCAAGTGCGGTTGAAAATATGACCTCTAAATGAATAAGGCTCCATAACCAACAATTTGCAAACACCTTACTTTGGAGGAAAAAACAATTCTACATTCACATTGAAACATTAAACTTACAAATAACCATAGTTTTTAAATTTCCAAATTAGGAAGATATAAGTGTTAGAATAAGTGAATATTCTCTTAAGTTCTACTAAGATAGATACACTTAAGTTTCCACTCCTCCATGTGTCAGGTGAACTCTCAATGGTGTCTTCATCAGACTTGATGAGTTGTTGTAATCCAATAACTCTCAATGATCAACTTTGCTATTTATATAATATTGATCCCTCGAATAAATCAATCAATTCTATTTTGTTTCTTCAAATCTTGTAATGCTTTGTAGTTATACTCTTGGAAATTCTAACATGGTATCAGAGCAGGGTAGATTCTGCTAGCATTCTCTATTGAATGAGGTTTCTCAAACTGGTTCTTAATCTCTTATTCTTTGTTTTTTAAAGATTTTTTATTTTTTTTTCATATTGTAGTATGCTCATATATGCATTTTTTAAAAAGATATTTGATTATGGTAATACCTACTAGTTTATATAATTTTGTTTTACCATTGATGCAAATCTTTAAAAAATTCTTTATTCACTACTTTGTGTAAGCATATTGAAATTTTTTTGCCTCTATAAAAATACTCTTTCTTAATGAACACAACTTGCTTTAAAACAATTAAAGCAACACTGCGTCCCATTCTAGGTGTTTTTTAATTTATATTATTTCTTCCCCTATCGAACGTAGCCATCATTACGTTTCACTAAAGAAGGAAACTAATATAAATTGAACATTTTTTTTAGAGGCCCCTTATTTTCATTTATCCTCCTACTTCACCTACGTTTAATTTTTTTTCTTTTAAATACCAGCCCGTTCAACTTTCAATAGCCTTTGCTACACATTTCATAACATAGAAGGATAAGCGTTCGGTGTCCTTTTGTCCTCATTGCGTATCTTCTAATGTGGAGGAAAGGAAAAAAACGTAGGCCCTTACTTTTGGTGGACATTTAATTATTTTTCTGATCTTACAATCTCAAATCGTTTTGTCTTCATAAATTTTAATTAAAGTTAGGATCACTCTCCGCGTCATCAATTAATGACTCCTGGTCTACCTACCTAGACCAACTTTTGTAAAAAAAAAATTCAAATGTGGCCTTTGGCTAGCATTTTGTTGTGGCACGCCTTGAGACTACGTCTCTCAACGAGCATTTCCCTTATTAATTTTTTATATTCTTCGAAGATCCTAAAATTTTAGGAAGCATTCTACTCGAAGTTCGTCATAGTCAATTGTCTTTCGGTGCTCAAGAGGTTCTTCTTTCCTCTTGTTATATAAACATCTTTCTAAGCTTAATATCATAACTCTTTTATATTCCTAAGATTTTCTTCGATAAAGCATAGATTGATATTTATTTGGGCCCATTTTATATTGTTCCCAGTAAATCTCTGCAAGTGTTTTTTCTTTTGGTTAGTATGTGGTGAGATAATCTATTCTGCAAGTGAAATATTCAAAAACACTCAAGTCACCACATCCTCTCTTCGACACCTTGCTCTCAGCATCTTTGATTCATATTTTAAAGTTGTTATGTGGCACAGTTGCTAAGGGAGACTCTCTGCTTTGGCATCACTCCTCTCAATGCCTCTTCAACACGTCATATGGTAAGGTTTTATATGATTTTTTAAAAAATAATATTTTTCTTATCCAGTGCAGATATATAAGGAGTCTTATTTTTCCTAGATGTCGATATTTGTGCAGTGAATGTAGATGTCATCCTTCCTTATATCAAGTGTAGATATAGGAGTCTCATTTTTTTTGGACACCGCCATTGGAGTGGCGAACGTAGACGCCACCCTTCATTGTTGCTTGTTTGTTGAAAGGCACTTTATGGACCCTTACTCGCTGCCTTTCAAGGCATTTTTTTTGTTGCATCCTCTGTCTGACGTCAACCCCTTTAATTTAAACTATAATATATATATATATATTGTAGCAAGAAAAAAAAGCATTTCGTTCCCTTTCCTTTCCAGATTTTTCTTCGCCCGAAAATCAAAGGAGAATTGTAAAAATTTTAACAATTTTTTTTTGGGGGGTTTATAGGTACCTTTTGCACCTATACTAAGTTCGGGGGGTGTCATTGCATCACTTTTTGTCTTATTTACTTTCATTCTTAAGTTGGTAATAATAATGTTGTTTATATATCTTGCTTGATATTAAAAAGGTGTTGATTAAATCTTCAATCCTTAATTACAGAAATTACTAAAATATTTTTTACTATTTCTTTATTTCATTGAGAAAAAATTTATATTAATAACTTAAATTCTCTATTTTCCAAATGTCTTTAATATTTTATAGATATATTTTAGTGAATAAAAAATATTTCCTTTCAACACAGTCTCTATATTAGTTAACTTTTTTGGAATCAAATTGTTACATATAGTCAACTTAAATGAAATAAAAGGGTATTCAATCCAATCCTTACATAATAAATAATAAATAAAATATATATATTCTTTCTTTATTATTTCATTAAGGAATTAAAAATATTTATGTGTTCAATTTATTATTGTTGACAAAGAGTATTTTTTAAGAAGAACAAATAATTCATATCACCACTCACCTTATTGTACATACTATTTAACTTATAGTTTCCCTCAAGTAAGGACGAGTTATTTGGTAACCAATACAGGCCTGGTTGATATTCACCTATGTTACAAGTATCATATCTAATCAAATACTTATAGTTTCCCTCTAGTCAGGGCGAGTATTTGAGAAGAAAAGAAATATAGGCCTGGCATATTTGTTCTCTTAACCATAATAAATATCAAATTTACTCAAAGTAATTATAGTTTCCCTCTCGTTAGGGCGGGTATTTTTGAGCAATTTGGTATTTTTTATAGGCTTCTGTTGACTAATATCCATTGCATTCTCTAAATTAAAGTTAAAGGAGGGACCTTTGGGTTAACTTCAAAATGAATTCAATGAATACAATTGATCCTCTCACTCCTCACAACTTCCATACATGGAAACCAAAAAATTTAAATCTCATTTCTTAGAAAGGGTGCACACACCTATTAAAAGAAAAGCAACCTGAGTTCTAAAATGAATATGAAATATTTGTTCACAAAGAGAAAATGTATGAAACAATGAGTATTATAAGCTCTAATGTGCATGAAATTTTGTGTTTTCACATTGCAGATTGTAAAACTCCTTATGGAATTTGGGAGAAACTAAAGACATTGTTTGGAAATGTAGATCAAATAAGATCAATGCAACTAGAAGTAGAATTAACAACTCTATCTCCTAAGGACTTCAGAAATATTATTGACTTCCTCACCAAATTCAAAAATGTCCTCACTCAATACAAAGGCAATGGGAAGACTAAGACTGAAGAAGATTTCATTTATCTAATCCTTTCTAAACTAAATGGTGTATTTCAAATATTTGCTACCACCTTTCTATCTACCAAAGATGCTCTTGGTGCAACCTTTAAAATGCCCTCTTTAGAAGATTTTTGTGATAGACTAACTAGGGAAGAAACAAAACTTACAAGATATGAAATACATTCTTCTTCCTATTCCTCAAAAGCCTTAGTAGCCTCCACCTCTTCTAAAGAAAAATTCAAAAAAAAAGAAAAAAATCCCATAACTTGTACTCACTAAAAAAATAATGGTCACTTTGTAAATAAATGCTAGAAAATATTACAACTAAAGGCAACTATAAAGGATCAAAATATAGATATTAAAAAGCAAATAGGAAAATCCCTTAATGTTAAAGGGAAAACCTCCAATTCTTCTTCTAATAACTGGGTCCTAGATTTTGGAGCAACTCATCACATGACTACTTCATATGAGTCATTATCTTCTATCTCCTCAAGTTCAACCTCTAGCATAGAAGTTTATGACTCTTCCTTCATCCTAGTCAAATGAAAGGGTGATATAACCATTTATGGTGGCTCTATAAATAATGTTCTCTATGTTCCAAACATTGCCACAAATATCCTCTTCGTCTATCAGATTTGTACTTATGGAAAAGGGAAAATTATTCTCTTCTATCCAACAGGAGTTGAGATATGAGACTTTTAAGATCCTCATTCTCTCATATTCAAAGGAGATACTGATCACAATACTTGCCTATTTCACTTCTAAGGATTTAAAAATCCAGAAGGGACCTCATATTTTGTGGCTTATGGAGATCTTGAAAGAAAAATTTGGCATGAAAGGTTTGGTCATCTCAGTTACAACTACCGAAAGGAATCGATCACCCATGAAATGGTAACAGGTTAACTTCAAGTCTCTTCTATTGATGGAGCTTGTCCTAGATGTGCTCTTGGAAAGCAACATCAAGATCCTTTCCACCCAAGTAGCTATCTAAAAAATTCATCCCCTCTAGAATTAATCCATAGTGACTTGATGTATTTTCTAGATCCTTCCTTCAAAGAAGCAAATGGTATTAAATAATGGGATTATGCCATGGAAAACAAATTCTCTTTCTTAATCAAAAACAAAACTTGGGATTTAGTTCCTTTGCCTAAATGAAGGGAATTAGTTCATTGTAAATGGATTTACAAAATAAAGTATGGTCCTAATGGATAAATTAACAAACACAAATCTCGCCTAGTAGCCAAAGGTTTCTCTGAAATTGAAGAAATTGATTATCAAAAAATCTTTGCTCTAGTTTCTAAAATGGATTCTGTAAGACTGGTTCTTGCTTTGGTTGCTTCCTAAAAGTTTCCTTTCTTTCAAATGGATGTAAAAAGTGCTTTCTTACATGGGGATTTAAAGGACAAGACATACATGAAACAATCTATTGGTTTGACTCAAGACTCCTCTCTTCTTTGTAGGCTAAACAAGTATCTCTATGGACTCAAATAAGCTCCTAGAGCTTGGTATTAAAATATGGAATCCTTCCTTCTTTTCGCATGTTTTTTTGATTGTGAGTCTGATAACATAGACTATATTTGGAGAGATGAAGTAAAAATCACCATTCTTGTTTTATATGTTGATGATCTTCTAAACACTGATAGTACCTCCAATCACATTCAGACTATAAAAGACTCCCTCTTTGAAAAAATTTATATCATAGATCTAGGTTTAGCCCATTACTTCCTTGGGATCCAAATAAATTAAACAAATGTAAGTATTTCATTGTGTCAACAAAAATACACTCTAGATATTCTTCAGAGGTTTAAAATATTAGATTGCAAACCTTCTCCTACACCTTTTCAATCTGGCATAAATCTAAGTACTTCCTGCTCATCCCCTCTATGTTATGCAACTCTATACTGTTAGCTTGTAGGGAGTCTGTTATACCTTACTCATACTCGTCCAGATATCTCATATGTTTTTAGACTCATATCTAGATTCTCCCATCAACCTCACTTCAGTCATTGGAAAGCAGCAAAAATAATCCTCCACTACTTCCAAGGAAATACTCAATTTGGGCTCTTATATAAGGGAAAATTCATGGATATCATTGGCTACACAAATTCAGATTGGGTAGGTTCAGTAGAAGATATATGTTCAACTTATGGCTGTCTTTTATCTTGGTTCTTCGCCAATAGCCTGGTTATGCAAAAGACAAAAAACAATAGCCTTATCATCTAGAAAGGCAGAATACAAGGCAACAATTTTAGGAAGCTCGTTGGCTTCATCAAATTCTAAGGGAATTTGGTTTATCCCATGACAAACCTATAAATATTTGGTGTGACAAACAGAGCACAATTCACATTGCATGAAATCTAGTTGAGCATAAGCACGCCAAGCATATTGAGATACATATGCACTTCATTCGATAGTACATTCAGAATGGGGACATATACTTGGACAATATTCCAACTAAGGAGCAAATTATAGACATATTCACCAAGTCATTTCCTTATCCATGTTACATACAGTTGCGAGAGAAACTTGGAGTACTACAACTGCATTGACATAGAGGTCTTCCACCTCTCCTTTTACTATATTATTCTTTGGACGATGGTTTTTTCCCTTGTGGTTTTTTTCATCATCTCTTAAAAATTATATATTGTTCATGATTGCCTAATCAGACCAAGTTATCGGGACTCATTAATTTTTTGTGTTGAGAGGACAATCTTCGCCATCCGAAGACATATCTCTAATTTGGATATTTTTCTTGTAATAGATGGTTTTTCCCCAAGGTTTTTTTTCACCATCTATATATTGTATATGAGTACCTCATCAGGCCATGTTATCAGGACTCATCCTTTTATTGTTTTAAGAGGACAATCTTCACCATCCGAAGACAAGCCTCTTCCTTATTTATTTTTGATTGATGGCTTTTCCCATTGGTGTTTTACCATCTCTTAAAAAAAGAAATCATTGTACATGGGTACCTCATCAGGCCTTGTTACTAGGACTCATTTGTACAAACCACCCCTATTATCACTTAAGGGGGGTGTTAGAATAAGTGAATATTCTCTTAAGTTCTACTAGGATAGACACACTTGAGCTTCCACTCCTCCATGTGTTAGGTGAACTCTTAGTGGTGTCTTCATTAGACTTGAAGAGTTTTTGTAATCCAATGACTCTCAATGATCAAATTTTCTATTTATACGAAGTTGATCCCTGGAATAAATCAACCAGTTCTATTTTATTTCTTCAAATATTGTAATGCTTTGTAGTTCTACTCTTGGGAATTCAATTCTATTTTATTTCTTCAAATATTGTAATGCTTTGTAGTTCTACTCTTGGGAATTCTAACAATAAGGAGTTCTACACCAAAATTTAGACCATTTAAATTTATAAATTAAATTATTGAACACTGAAATTAGCTTTTATAGAATTGATAGAAAATTGGAAAATTGTATTTAGAATTTATCTCTTACTCTAATTTATGAGACACTAGAAATCCAACTAAAGGGTTTAAAAGGTAAATAACCTTATCAAAAATTGAAGGTGCATCATAATTTATCTTTAGCTTTCTACTTAGTCATTAATAGGAGAAATAAGGTGGAAAAATTTGAAATTGAATATTAGGTAGATAAAATGAATTCAACTCAAAGAAAGCTAAGTACGTTATCAAGTTCATAGTATATTCAAACATATTGCACTCAAAATAATTTGGTAGATTCAAGTATTTCACAAAATGTGAAGAATTAAAAACATATTTTTTGCTTAATTACTTGGAATTTAAAAGGTATACTACCTAGAAATTTGAAATACTATAAAGAATACAACAAAAATTTATTAATTTTGATCTCAAAATGCTAGGGAGTCATAAGGTAGTCAACATAAAAGGAACATGACAAATAAAAAACTAATGAAAAAGAAAATAAGTGATCACAAAATAGAAACATAAATACATGAGTTGAAGATAATTGAAATGGTAAACTTATGTTGTTAAGAAGAACAAATATGCATTCAATAATTTCAAGGAAAACAATTAAGCATTCAAGAAATTTCAGAAAGATTGGAAAGATTAATATTTCATTCACAACACTTGATAGAAGATATTGAAAAGTATTAATAAATAAGATAAAATAGTGTCTAACAATCAATGTTAAAAGAAATCAAAAATAGATTGGAAATTAGGGTTTCTTGGGAGGGTGGGGATGACGGTGGGCGGGAAGGCTATTCTGGGAGAGCACGGGAGCGTCGGCAGGCTGAACCAGGGGCTCGACAAGGTGGAGGGAGGGCAAACAGAGTCTGGGGACGTCAAGGAGTCCTTGCCAAGTCGCAGCAAGGATCCACCAGACAAACGGGGAGATGGACCTCGAAAGTCATATGCTTTGGCAGCGACCTCTGAAACCCTAAGCGGGCTCTTCTCCAAGGAGTTATTTCCATCCGGGGACGAGTTGGACATCCCGACAAAAATTTTCTCAAGCTTTGTGGATTTCAAAAAATTTACCCTCATCGGTAAGTTTATTGGTGGTCATCCCGACATTGAGACCATTCGCAAGTGGGCGTCTGGCAAATGGCAGACCTCTGGTCACTTAGAGCTGGCTGCCCTAACCTGAGGTTTTTTCATGATTAGGCTGAGCAACAAGGAGGACTACTGTAAAATCTTGGCTGGAGGGCCTTAGTTCTTGGGCCGTAGGAGTCTCTTTCTAAGGAAGTGGGGTTTGGACTTTAACCCCGATACCCAGAATATCAACATTGCTCCAATATGGGTTAGGCTCCCGAGTCTTCCCATTTTTTGCTGGCATGAAAATGTAATCAGAGGTATTGCTCAGTGCATCGGGGAGCTGATCACTTTAGACCCTCCAACCAGAGCTCGAACTAGATTTGTCCAAGCCTGATTTTGTGTTTTGGCAGACTTGGAGATGAACCTCCCATCCTCCATTACTTTGTGGTCTGGGGGTACTTTTCTACACAAGAAAGCTATTATTTATGAGAACAGGCCAGATTTTTGCCCTCAGTGTAGTTCTCAAGGGCATCTTCTGTCCAATTGTCCTCTCCAAAAGCTGAGGAAGAAGGAGCAAGATCCCTGCAACCCTCTGGAGCATGGTGAAGGTCAGACGAAGCACCATTTTGCGAAAAGCCATGAATCTCTAGGTCCATCCAGGGACCATCTCGAATCCTCCTTACCAGAAGAGGAAATCACCGCCCATCTGGACTCCGAGCAATGTGGTGCGCACCCCCAACTAGGACCATAAGAGAAAAAGGAACAGGCCCCTCCCCTTATCACCACACAGGTAGATTCACCCAAAATTTATGACCAAAACTCTCTCGAGGCACAAAATATATTGGAAGATTACCTGCTGGGAAGAAGAGGTTACCAGCCTGGTAATATTAGCCCTCGAATTACAAGGAGTCAAAAGCGAGGGGTGGATTTTGGTAGTGAAAGGAAGCAAGGTCGTCCCCCCAATAAGGAAAATAGAGACAAAGAAACTACGGCTGATGTTGCAAATGGAACCCAACGGTTGTTGTTTCAAGATGACTCCAATTCTCTGATGGGTGATGCGCTTATCCCAAAACCTCCCTTCCAGCAGGTAAAGGGAAGTAAGAAGAACCTCAAACCGTACGAATGAAATCTTGGATGCGAGAAGACTAAACGGAGTGGCCATTTGGGCCAGGGCAAAATTTTCCAACAGGATTTTCAACGGTTTGTTTCAGTCCAGTCATTTTTCTTGGATCCTATCCAACATGTATGCTTCGAATTCTGCCTCCAGGAAAGAAAAAATGTGGAAAGTTATTTCTCAGGTATGGGAGAATTTTTTGTAGTTTTCTTGGCTGTCTTCTTCTGCTTTCCGATGGTCCAGCTTCTCTTGCTAGTTTTTGTTTTCCCAATTATAATGGCCATGGTTTCCAGGATAATCAAGAAAAAATGCCTTACTTGTAGCCCTCGGGCAATTAGCAGCTTTTTATTTTATTTTTGCATACAGGTTTATTCTTCCAGCCAAGAGGCATGAAGCACTATTTAGCAAGGGTGATTTTGTATATAAGGTTTTGGGATCCTCTATAAAAACCCACTGTTAATCTAAAATAATAATTACCAAAATAAAAAAAGAAATCAAAAATAAAAATTTCTCAGCACTTAGCAATTATATGAATGGAAGGCTTGATGAGATATATAAATATTTTAAAAATAATTTTATATTACCTAGTGCTATAGGATACCTGATATATATGACATTACTTTCTAATGAAGTTCTAAAAGATAGTAATAGAAGACAAAAAAACATGATTAAAGATTTGAAGAGCAAGTTTATTGATGAAACAAATACTTTGAACAGTAGGCTTAATGATATTACTAGTAAAGTAGAAAAAGAGGATTTTTTAATACTTCAAAAATGAATGTAAAGTATTACTAATAATGCTAATGATTTCTATGAAGATTTTTTTACTATACCTATCAGTCTATGGATAATAATCAATAAAGTAATTGTCACTCTTAATGTTTCTAAGATAAGAAAAAAATAAAATGTTGAAGAGGTAAATAACAAAATAGAAATGAAATATGCTTCTAATAATACAAATGATTTAAGGCCCATGATGATAGATTCATGTTGCAATACTATATAATCAAAACCATTGATGATTGATGCATGTTGTGATACTAGTGATCTTGTTCTTCAAAAGGAAAAAGATGGAAATCATGATTCTTATCAAATTAAAAGGAAATATTGTAATGCAAAAAATAACACTAGTGATTTACAACTCATGACTAAGACAGAAGAACATGTTACAAATATTTATGCTATATGTGATACAAGTTTTTTTAATACATTTAATGCTATTAGAATTGATGAAGGTATATATTCAAATCATGACAAAGATAGTGATGCTTAGAATTGTATTTATATTGATAGATATTAGTCTAATGATTGTATTGACCATTTAGAAAAGCATATTAAAGGATTTGGTTCAAAGATAATGAGATATAAAGATACAGGTTCAGGAAAACATGAATAAGGAATAAAAGAACCAATTGCACCAAAAACTAGACCAAAGTATGAAGGTCTTGAATATATAGGTCAAATCAGCAATAATGACCTAGGAATTAAATTTGTGATAGGAAATAATGATATCAAATCAGTGATAGAGATTGATAGGAACAATTGCAATGAAGGGGAGAATGGTCAAAGGGATTTGGTAACATAAAACAAATACAATCATTGTAGTAGATATGGACATAATATAGAGAGATGTTGGAATCTCAGTAGTTATAAAATTTGTGGAGGAACCAATCATTCTTAAAAATATTATTGGCACAAAGAAAATCATTTTCTTGTATGGATATACATAATGACAATAGAACTCATTAATGGATTTTTCCAAATATATATTTTCAAATTCTAGATATGGGCACAAGAAAGATATGAACTTCTTAGATATTAAAATTAGAAGAAAAATAATAACAGTGTCAAAGTTAAAATACAAATTCAAGCAAAAATATGAAGCTCAAATAGAAGATCAAATGCAAGGTCACTTGAATAATGAAGACAAATATGAAGATCCATATTGAAGACTAAAGTCTTCAATAACCAAATAATGTAATATAGGGGGATGTTAGAGAATATTACATTATTTGGTACATGTCAAGGTATATGGTTAGATTAGGTGTATTAAAATATTTACTTTATGTAATATAATAATGTTCAGGTAATGCACAAGTGTCATTAGTTAAGTGTGCATGTGTACAAGTGTTCATCATGCAAGATGCACATGTGTCCTTAGAGTAGGACAATGAAAAGTCACATACTATTATATATTTATGACAAATAATTGTAATAAAGAATGAAAAGTGTATTGCACATAGCAAGAATTAGTAGATCTCCATTTCTTGTTCTATTTTCATGAGCTTTCATTAATGGTAGTTTTTTGAGTTATTGTAAAATTTTCTTTTATATATTTCCTGCATAATATATTGCCATTATCATATAGTTAATATTGCTTACTCATTTTAGATCTTGCGGTTGCATTTCCTTTAAGTTTATAGCTTCAAAAGATAACATGTTTTCCAAGTTGGAAAGGTATGTTATTAACCATGACATGTTGGCTATAACTCATAAAGACTACATTATAATCTATTCATATATATATGATGTTATTTTTGACATTGAAAATAGGTATATCATCAAAAAACTTATAAAATTCAAAGAGAAATTTACTGGAAAGGATGTGAGTAAAAACTTAGGTTTCCTCTTTGTGAGTGGTAGAGGTATTGGAAAGGAAAGAATATTTTATAGGTAGGCTTGTGAAATTTTGATCTTATGATTTTTGTCATAGGAACAAAACTTGGTTGAGAATTATTCAAAGACCAAGGAAAAAGTTCGGCAAAAAAAGTTTTAAAATATATAATTTTTTTTAATGCAATAAAATTATTTAAGAAACAAATCATACCAAAATGATCACCAACATGAAATTTCATACTAGATAGTTTCCAATTGATTGATAAATATACTAGATAGTCATTTAATGAGGGGGATTATACAATTTTTTTGTTTGATGTGTGGTTGAAAATATTATTCTCTTATATCTGATTCAAAATAACAACCATTGGCTTGGGCATATTTATATTGAAAAGGTTCAATGCCCAAATATTCTATTAATATGAGCAATAACTCTAGATCATGGATTTCTATTATTAATCTAGTTGAAGAAGAGGAACTCAAACAAATGGTAATGAGTTCTAAAAATACTACAATAGTTTTATTTGCCTAATAGATTTAAAATCTATCAAAATATGGTGAATACTCAATCAAGTTTGGATATGAAGATTTTGAGCAATCAAAATTTCCTACTCCCAAAAATTTCACTTGAAAGAATGTTTGGTCACTACATGATCTTCCTAAGGCCTCAACATTCCTTTTATTATTAGTGTAAAATAATATTCTTATAAGAGAGTCTCTAAACAAGATGATATTATAGACCTTTCACATGTGTCTTATGTGATAAGGATTTAGAAATATCAAACTATTTATTTTGTATTGTCTCTTTTTTTTTTCACAGCATCCTTTTTTAAAAATACACGAATATATTAGGTAGCTCCATCAAAATTAAAACAAAGGATAAAATATTGGATTAAATATTTCAAATCTAAAGTATTATGTATTCTATGGAGGATTGGTCCTCCCATTATTTGTTGGAATTAAAAAATATAATATTATTATTAAATATTAAAATCATGCCTTACTTTGGAACCGTATTATTTTTTCTCATACAAAATGTTTAGATACATGTCATTCATTATGAGGAGTTTCAAGTGCTAAAAAAGAGGTGCTAGCCCCTTGTATACAATATTTTAATATACATAGAAAGGTGATCTACAACAATGAAATTAAAAATATATATATTTGCTTTGATCTTTGTTAAATAAAAATATTTAGAAATTGGGTTTATCAAAATTAAAATTTGTGGTGTTTCAAAATAGATCTAGGAAAAGTTGCTAGAGGTGGTGTTTCTCAGATATAAAATTATCTTCCCTTTATAAGGAGCTTTAATCAACTTTTTATGAAACTATGCAAATGCCAAAGCACTTTTTAAAAATAGTCAAAATTAAAGTTAAAAAAAATCTAGATATATATTTCAATTAAGTGGATTAATAAATTATCATTAATTCTATTGACAAAAATAAATATAGAAATTTATTATTATATATATATATATGAGAGAAAAATGAGACTTATCTTGCTAGAAAGAAAAGTAAAATATAGTTTAATTGACACTATAACAAATGTAATATTTTAAGAAAAGTAACCCAATAATTTTTTTTTTTACAATGAATCCATAAAGAATATTATAAAATAGATGAGTTATATACGAGAGTAATTCAAAATTCCCTCTAAACAAATTGCTTTTCCTGTATAGAGTAGCATAATGCAATATTTTTTGTATATCTATGAATATTTCTTCATACATAGCTTGAACAAATCCTAAATTTCTTTTTTGTGGCCATACATTTGTTTCACCTACTTTCGTACAAGATAAAATTTTGTAGGGCATCCAAATTTTTGTTTTGATTTATGCAATTTTAATATTTTTTGCACATTTTACTATTTTAGTCAATATTTTAATGATATTTTACTAAAACTATTTGTGCTTAATAATTTTAGTCAGTCTTCTAGTGATCTCCTTATAAAAAATTTTGTGTAGACTGAAGATTAAAAATAGTAGGATCTAAAAATTCTAGAAATAAACGTAGAAATATAAAAATAAGGTTGATGGGTCCTTGAAAAAACCTAATATAATATGAATCTTAAAGCCAAAAAGCTAAGAAACCATAAGCAACCCATCACATAAATACTCTAATGGATTAAAATAAATATCCGATAGTAGCGTCTTTGCCAAAAAAGATGTAGATATCATACGGGAAAGAAAAATATCTCAATTATAAAAGTTGCATATGAATACCAAAAAAGATGTAGATGCATTTGATTCAGAAATTAGCCATACCATATGATTTTCCCCACCATTTGAATATTTTACTATTAATGTTGATTAAAATTAGTAGGATTTGAAAATTCTAAGGAAAAAATTGAAACAACCATAGAAACATGAAAGCATGGTTGATGGGTCTTTCAAAAAACCTAATATAATGAGAATATTTAAGCCAAAAAGCCAAGAAATAATAAGCAAACCATCACATAAATACTCTAATGGATGAAAATAAGTACCTAATAACAACACCTTTGCCAACAATATCATGTTCATAAGGAAAAGAAAAATCTCTCAATTATAAAAGTTGTGTATGAATGCTAAAAAATTACTTAGATGAATTTGATTCAAAAATTAGCCATGTGATACATTTTTCTCACAATTTGAGCAACTTAATATTAATGTAGATTAATAATAGTAGGATTTAGAAATTCCAAATAAAAGAAACAAAACAGACATAAAAACATGAAAGCAAGGTTGATGGGTCTTTGAAAAAACTTAAGATAATGTGAATCTTGAAGCCAAAAAGCTAAGAAACCATAAGTAACCCATCACATAAATACTCAAATGGATGAAAATAAGTACTTGACAGCAACCCCTTTGCCAAAAATAGCCTATTCGTAAAGAAAAGACACATCTCTCAATTATAAATTTTTCACAAAATTCCAAAAAAAATTAAATGCATTTGATTCAGAATTACCCATACCATATGATTTTCCCCACCATCTAAAAATATCACTCTTAATGTAGGCCAAAAAAGAAAAAATATCACAAATAGATAGGATGTATAAGTTCACTTCATCAAGTTAAGCATAACAAGGAGTGAATAGTTATCATGACCCTCCTTGGCTGACTTTATGTCATCGGAAAAATAGTGTATTAACCTAAGATGTGGTGATACCTAGTTTGAATAATTGAACCATCTATGTGATATTTAGTTTATTTATAAGGGCATGTTATCGCTAACATATTTCCAAGTGTGCAGGATTAGGTACACTCATAGGTGGAACATGTAGAGTTACCCACCAGAAACGAGGTTACCAAAGATCAGGGGAAATGATTATTAAGGTACGTAGAGGTAACATGGATAGATACCTTCATATAGGTATGCATTGATGGAAGGGATAATCATCAATGGTTAATCACCTTGAGCTTTAGATAATAGCCTAGTAGCTATCGTAAAATCTCTAGCTAAGATAGGTGATTGGATCAATGGAAAGACACCCTCTTTGATTGATGGTATAAATGTGTATGCTCTCTACTGCATCATAACTTGAATAGTTTGGTGATTTAGTTTCTATATGGGAACCACTGCAAGATGATTATAGATGCATAGGGTTAACTGCCATATTGGAAATGAAAACAAAACATCCTTCTTGTGAAAGAAAATAAATTAAATTCTTATGTTGAATTTAGATGCCTTTAAATTAATTAATGAATTTAATAAAATAATGATTGGCTCATTAGAGCTCTTTTGTAAGCTTCATTTGTGATTAATTAAGGAGTTTTCATTTAATTAATTAAAAATGGTTATTTTAATTGATAGTGTTTATTTTAATTAAAAGTGGTTATGATATTTTAAAATTAATTAAAAATGATTATTTTAATGATAAGGGAGAATTATTTAAAATGGGTTTAATTAATTAAAAATAAATGAAAGAGATATTTCATTTGAATAAAGAGATATATATATATATATATTATAAATATATTTGAATATAAAAAGAATAAAAAATAAAATGTCATGATCCCTCTCCTACATGGTGCAACCTATGGAAAAGCCTATAAAGCTATTTATTTTCTAAAAATGGAAAACATGGGAATAATGCACAAAGGTTAGGGGGTAGGCATTGAAGGGAAGGAGGCTCAATATGGTGGCAGAGTTTTTGAGAAGACAACGGATAAACCACCTGGGTGGACAGGCACGCAAGGCAGACAAGGAAGGGATATGAATGAGGAGGAAGATAGAAAGAAAATGGGCAAGCAAGGGAGACAAACGAGGAAGGGAGGAATAGAGGAAGTAAGAGGAAACTCACCAGGAGATGATGTTACCAAAATTTCATCAGTGGATACCTATAGGTTGGGTTTTTCTAAGCTTGGATATGGTTTAAAATTATATTGGTTAATTATGAAACCACCCCATATGTGTGATCTTGGAGTCTGGTAGAGTAATATAAGCATCTTACTTTACATTTAGGCTATGTAGTATTTGGAACTACTATGTGTTCCTTGTGGAAGCACCTTGCCTTACATTTTGGTTGTGTGGTGTTTTGAATTACTTTGTTTTCCTTGTGGAAGCACCTTGATTTACGTTTTGGTTGTGTAGTATTTAGAACTCCTCTATGTTCCTTGTAGAAGTACCTTGCTTTATGTTTTGGTTTTGTCATATTTGGAATTGCTCTATGTTCCTTGTGGAAGCACCTTGCTTTACATTTTGGTTGTGTGGTGTTTGGAATTTCTCTGTGTTCCTTGTGGAAGTACCTTGCTTTATGTTTTGGATGTGTGGTCTTTGGAATTGCCCCGTGTTCCTTGTGGAAGCACCTTGCTTTATGTTTTGGTTGTGTGGTGTTTGGAATTACTCAGTATCATGTGGAATATTGTGCACTATGTCAGCATTGTGTGTTGTTTGGAAATGATGATATATCCTATGGAATACCATACGATGTGGTAGCACTGGGTGTTTTTTGGAAACGATGTTGTGTTTCTTGTGGAAAATATCATGTGCTATAGAAATCAGATGCTTTGTGCTATTGGAGCAACATTTTGTAAGTGGAACACCATGTTCAAAAAAACCAAGCCGCCTTAGATATAAGAAGTGTAGGGTTATGAGAAACCAATTAGCACCATTGTTGTTTAGTATGCATTGGAATGCATTAGAACTAACTGTAGGCCTCACTTTATGCTTTGGTTGTGTAGCTAGGATTAATTAAAATTACCCTTAAAATTATATGAGCTTTATAAAATAGGGTTTTAATGGAGGAAACCTCTGATTTATATGAAGTTATATAATAGGAATTTTAATTAAAAGAATATTTGATTTATATGCAGTCATATATTATGCTTTTAACTGAAGAGACCTTGAAGTTATAAGAAGTTATATAATAGGGTTTTAATTAAAATAAGATTTTATTTATATGGAGCCATATATTATGCTTTTAATTGAAGAGGATTGGGATTTATATGAAGTTACATATTAGGGTATCAATTAAAAGACTATTCGATTTATATGCAGCCATATATTATGCTTTTACTTGAAGATACCAGGGATTTATATGAATTTATATAATAGGGTTTTAATTAAAATAAGATTTGATTTATATGCAACCATATATTATGCTTTTAATTGAAGAGACCTTGAATTTATATGAAGTTATATAATAGGGTTTTAATTAAAAGAAGCTTGATTTATTTGCAACCATATATTATACTTTTAATTTAAGAGACCTTGGGTTTATAATAATTTATATAAAAGGTTTTAAATTAAAATAATATTTGATTTATATGCAACCATATATTATGCTTTTAATTGAAGAGACTTTGGATTTATATGAAGATATATGATTGGTTTTTAATTAAAATAAGCTTTGATTTATATGCAGTTATATATTATGATTTTAATTGAAGGAACCTTTGATTTATATGGGATATGTAAATGTTAGATTTTGATTAAAAGAAACCTTTTATTTTTTGGAAAGATACTAAAGGTTTTAATTTAAAGAGAACCACTTGGATTAATGATTATCTTAGGAGCTTTAAACAAAATGGGATGAAGATTTGTTCTTTAAATTAAAGTTATGGGGCTTTGGTTTAGAGAATGAATAAATGATTGTTCTGGATATTAAGGGTATGGGACTTTAATGTTCCAGGACATGAATGAATTTAATTTAAATTTTAACCTTGATCTAAGTGATAGTATGATGGATGAATCTCCAAAGGGATTTGGGGAGGTGAAAATAAAAGTAAGGGTTCTTTTATGATGTCCATTATACATTAGATTGTTATAAACTTAAATGGGAATATTGTATAGTTGCAATTTGGAAAAGTAAATGATTAGATGTATTTAAAGGTATGCCTATCCTGAACCATGAGTATCTTGATCCCCTACTACCCTCCAAGAACCAAAGGGAAGCAAGGAGAAGCAAGGAATGCAATGGAGACAAGGAATAGGTATTTGTATCTTACGTTGATTTACTTATGTTCAATAGAATATAATTGTAGGGAGATATCCTCAATGTAGTTAATGTGATACCTTTTAGTAGAAAAGACTTATTATGCAATAAGTAATGAGATAATTGCTATTGGGATAGTGAAAGTAATTTTACTATATTGTTGTATTTCTTTATGTTATGTAGTAGATTATATTTTAGTGTGAGCTTGCTTTATTTTACCTATCATTTTTTGATTACGTTCTAATGTGGTAGTAGCTAGTAGAATTATTATGTGATTGCTTGATGATAGGAATTCTAGCATAGACTTCTAGGGTGAACTCAAAGGGAACCTAAAGGAATTGAGAACCCCTTAGGGTGAACATAGGGAAACTAATGGAATTGAGAACCCCTTAGGGTGAATATAGGAGAACTAAGGGAATTGAGACCCCCTTGGGGATATAAGGACTAAATGGTGAAGATAGAACATTAGATTTAAGATAACTCATCATGGAGATAATATGGATAGCTTAACTCGTGATACTCATAACATACCTACACATAATTATTTGTGTATGGTATGGACATACGTGTATACCTTCAATGGACTGAAGGTGATAGGTCTAGATCATCAAGGATGATGGGACATACGGAATTATCCATAATAACACATTATATACCTACACATATGGACTTGTGTTAGGGTACTTTGTGGGATGTATCTTCTATGAAAACTTAGGTGATCAAAAATTTAGGTTATAATAGTGGGTTAGGGGTCATGAAGGGTTCATGTATTCCTCTCCCTAGGAAAAAAAAAAAAACTTTTCTATTTTTGTATTTTTTTATTTGTGTATTTTTGGATCGTTAAATTTGGTATCAAAGCTATAGGTACAAGGGTATAGAGCTTTTGTGTGTGCTAAATGGAAATTAGATGTCTCCATTGAAGGCTTGCTTAAGAAAAATTCTAAATTTGTGATGATATATGATACCCCAAATTCTAGAATCTAATGGGAGTTAACCCAAGGGAGTGAGGAGTATCAGTATGCCTTAGTATGTGCTTTGGTATTAGTGATACATCCAAATCTGAGATATTACCCTAGTTAGGTTGTTGATGCATATAGCAAAGAGAACTCTATATTGTGGTTTGATTAGAGATACAACGTAGTGTGAAACTATAATCTAATCTCCTTTCTTGGATGGAATCATGTTAAGATGCAACCTAAGACAATAATATGGAGGCCTACACCTACATAAACATAGAAAAATAATATCGATGAAGAAAACCAAGGTGAGGAACCAATAAACCCCAATAGGGAAGTAGAAGACCTAAACGCTACAATCGCTGCTATGTAGGATCAGATAAGGCAATTTCCCAAAATGACTACACATCAAAACTCATACGTTTGAGTCTAGAAGGCTATCCTAGATGATGGAATAACTATAGAATAAGTACAATCCAGAGCCTAAGAAGAAAAGGAAAAAACTAGGGATATGAAAAACATCATTATCTGCAAGTTTTATGTAGAGGGTGATGGCGATGTAGTGGAAGCATATATGAAAGAGGCAGAGGTTTAGATAATATAGGCAGAGGTTCATTTTATAGTAAAAGGGTACTCATCTGGAACCCAAACACTTTGGGCTACGATTAACTTAGAAGGGGTTGCTCTAGAGTGGTGGGAAACCCATTGTGAGGAAACTAATATTGAACCCATCGATACTAGATGGGAAGAATTTATAAGTATATTAAAAAAATATTTCTAACGAAGCATTTCTATACCCTAAATTTTGAATAATTTTCTAGTCTCATACAAGGAACAAACATAGAATATTACTATAAGAAGCTGGTAAGACTATTCAAATATGTACCTATTTATAATGATAAAATGTGAGTTCATAAATTCATTCTTGGATTGGAATCGATATTAAGGCTTGATGTGGAGATGTAGGAGCCTAAATAATTGCAAAAGGCATATGATATAGCAAAGAAATAAGAATCACACTTCTATTATAAGTATGATGCTCTACTCATACAAGCGTGACAAGAACTAAAAAAGAGGAATGGTAATGAGTTTGTAAAGTGAGAGGCTGAGCAAGATCAAAAAGCCAATAATCCCAAAAATCTTGTGAAGAAACCCTATGGGAGTCAGAACAAATTCAAGAAGAAATTTTATAATAAGGATAACAAGCCTAGTAATACAAAAACTCAACCATAGAAGTCGCATGCTCTAGCTCTAGTAATTAAGAATGGGAATGATAAACCTGAGAAAAATCAAGGACCTAACGAAGGATGCTACAATTTTTGACGATGACATTACTATAATCAGTATCCATATCAAGTAGGGACTAGCTAAGCTAGTGCAAATGGGAAGGAATTGGAACATTGGATCTATGCTACAACCAGGAAGCAGGAGCTAGAGGGACAAGCCACCCCATTACTTGTGAAAGATAAATTTTTCAATAAGAAAGTAAACATTTTAATAGATAGTGGAGCCACTGATAGTTTTATTTTGTCTTGTCTAGCAAGGACTGTGTTGGAAAGGCTTGGGTATTTGGCTCAAGGATGGAAGGTTGAGTATGGTTCTTGATATACCTACATGGTAAACCAGTGTTATCCTATGGTAGGAGTTACTCTATCTGAATGAAATATAGAATGTTGTTTATATGTATCTCTTCTACACACCTTTGATGTAATTCTTGGGATGGATTGGCTACAAGTTCATAAAGCCTTATTCAATTTATAGGATCGATGGATTGAGTATTCAAAGAAAGATAGAGAAATACTAAGAATTCATAGCGATAAAGGGGCTTTTGAGCCTCAAATGTTGTCTTCTATGTAATTGAAAAATGCCCTAAATAGAGGAGGGATAGTGTATGTGGTAAAACTCAATGAAGTGGAGGACCAAGAGAGAAGAAATACGAGGACAACATCCAATTTTATAGGATTTTTAGGATGTATTTCTAGAGGACCTACTTGGGTTACCTCCTATATGAGAATTTGATTTTACAATTGAACTTATGATGGGAGATGAACATACTCATAGGTCCCCATATAGAATGAATATTACTGAAATGCATGAACTAAAGGTTCAATTGCAAGGGTTATTGGAAAAGGGTTTGGTAAAACCAAGTGTGTCACCATGGGGTGCACCAGTTTTGTTCATGAAAAAGAAGGATGATTTGCTAAGATTGTGTATTGATTACAAAATACTAAATATGGTTACAATCAAGAATCAATATCCTTTACCTAGGATTAAAGATTTATTGAATCAACTGAAGGATGCCAAGGTTTTTACTAAGATCAATTTGAGGTTGGATTATCACCAGTTAAAATTCATTAGTAAGATACTCATAAAACAACATTTAAAAATAGGTATGGGTATTATGAGTTTATGGTTCTACCCTTTGGACTAACTAATGCCCCAACTGCTTTCATAAACCTAATGAACAGTGTGTTTCGAAGATACTTGGACCATTTTATCCTGGTATTCCTAGATGATATCCTTATATACTCTTGAGATAAATAAGAGCATAATAAGCATCTTAGGATCGTGTTGGAATTGTTGATAAAGAATCAAATTTATGGAAATCTGGCCAAGAGTGAATTCTATGTTTCAAAGGTAAGATATCTTAGGCATGTTTTATCAAAAAAAGAAATTGTTGTGGATCCAAAAAATATAGAGGCTATTTTGAATTGGCCATCCCCTACTAATGTCACTGAAGTGTGAAGCTTCATGGGATTAAAAGGCTATTAGAGATGTTATATAAAGGACAAATCCAATATTTTTGGACCCATAACGAACCTTTAGAAGAAGGAGAAAGAATTCAAGTGGTCAGAGAAGTGTGAAGCTACCTTTTAAATACTAAAGCATAAGCTTACTACTGCATCGATAATAAAGGTTTCCAATCCTCAAGGAAATTTTTCAGTATGCACTGATGCATCAATAGATGGGTTGGGTGGGGTAATCTCACAAGAGGATTCAGTAGTGGCATACACTTCAAGGAAGCTCAAAAAACATGAAGTTAATTATGCTATGCATGATTTGGAGCTAGCTGTAGTGGTGGATGCTCTAAAGGTCTTAATGCAATATAGATAATATCGGTGAAATTCCTCACTTAGTAATATTCACCCAACTAATACTTAATGCAATACAGATAATATCGATGAAATTCCTCACTTAGTAATATTTTTAGATTGAGTACATAAAAGGAAAGGAGAATAAAGTAGTTGATGCTTTAAGTAGAAGGAAATATATAGCAACTATGACTAGAATTCACATGGATCTGATGGATCAAGTGAGATAGAGGTAATCTCAGAATGAGTATTGCTAGGGAATTTGAGTCAATATGGACAAATATCCTAAAGGAAATAAGGAATATATTGTTAAGTATGACTTTATGTGCTATAAGGGAAGGGTCATCATACCAAAGATAGGTGATTTGAGGAACTTGATAGTGCAATAAGCTCACATATTTCTTTATTCTTCTCATACTAGAGGGGTCAAAATATGATAAAATATGAAAAGAGTCTTCTTTTGGGTAGGAATAAATAAGGATATCATATATTTTGTTGCTCCATGCCTCAAATGTCATAAATTTAAGGCAGAACGGTAGCATCCTATAGGGAAGCTTCATTCACATGAGGTACCTATGCAAAAATGGTAGGTTATATCCATGGATTTTATTGTGAGTTTACCCAAGACTTGGTATCAACATGATGTCATATTTGTAGTGGTCGACAAATTGACCAAGGTTACCCACTTTATACAAGGAAATACTAAGGACGATGCTCAGGTAGTGGCTAGTAGATTCATCAAAGAGGTATTCTGATTGTATGGGTTTCCTGAAGTAATTATCTCATGTAAAGACTCCAAATTCACTTCTAAATTTTAGAAATCCCTTCATAGTGTAGTTGGTATGAAATTGAATATGAGTTCAGCATATCACCTAAAAATCGATGGGTAAACAAAATGTGTAAACCATGTTTTGGAATACATGCTCTGCATGTACTTCATGGATCACAAGTCTCAGTGGGAATATTGCCTACCTTTGGTAGATTTTGCCTACAATAATGGATATCACTCCTCGCTAGGAATGGCACCTTTCGATGCCTTATATGGGCGAAAGTGTAGAACACCATTTTCTTGGGACAACCTAGAGGATTGAGTTGTGATTAGACTAGAAATGATTAAGGTAATGGAAGAGCAGCTAAAAGAAATTAGGCAAAGTCTTAAGGAAGTTGTGGATAGATAGAAGAGTTATGCGGATCTAAAAAGGACTTCCAAAGAGTATTCTATTGGATATAAGGTGTTCTTAAGAGTTAATCTAAAGAAAAGTGCTATCAAATCCATGAAGTTGGATCTAATTTTTGTGGGGCCCTTCAAGATCATAGAAAATATTAGTCTGGTTGTATATCGATTTGCATTACCACCTAATCTATGCAAAATCCATGATACATTCCACATATCCTTGCTTATAAAAATATGTTCCTGACCCTGAACATTTGTGGGATTTTTCTAAATTACATATGGCAAATTTGGAGGCCATTTAAGTACTACCAATGAATATTATTGAGTTTCTTCCCAAATATATATGAAATCAAAATCTTTAATAGTGTAAGGTCCATTGGGACTAGTTATCTAAGAGGAATGCCACTTGAAAGAAAGTGTAGGTTATGCAAAAATATTTTCCATTTTTGTTTGAAGCTATACGATGTAATAATTTTACATTCTATCAAATAGCAAAAGGAAAATTGGAAACACCGAGGATGATATTTAATCCTAGTGTGGGAGGATGTCTTGACCCTCCCTGGATGACTTTATGGCATCGTAAAAATAGTGTATTACCCTAAGATGTGGTGATACCTAGTTTGAACAATAGAACCAGCTATATGATATTTAGTTGATTTATGAGGGCATGACTAACATATTGCCAAGTGTGTAGGATCAAGTACACTCGTAGGTGGAATAGACAGAGTTACCCGCCAGAAACGAGAGTACCAAAGATCAGGGGAAATGATGATTAAGGTACTTAGAGGTAACATGGATATATACCTTCATATAGGCATGCATTGATGAAAGGGATAATCATATATGGTTGATCACCTTGAGCTTTAGTTGATAGCCTAGTGGCTATCGTAAAATATCTAGCTAAGATAGGTGATTGGAATGATGGAAAGACTCCCTCTTTGATTGATGGTATAAATGTGTTTGCTCTCTACTACATCATAACTTGAATGGTTTGGTGATTTAGTTTCTATATGGGAACCATTGCAATATTATTATAGATGCATAGGGTTAACTGCCATATTGAAAATGAAAACAAAACATCCTTCTTGTGAAAGAAAATAAATTAAATTATTATGTTGAATTTAGATGCCTTTAAATTCAATGAAGTTAATAAAATAATGATTATATCATTAGAGCTCTTTTGTAAGCTTCATTTGTGATTAATTAAGGAATTTTCATTTAATTAAAGAAAAATGGTTATTTTAATTGATAGTGTTTATTTTAATTAAAAGTGGTTATGATCTTTTAAAATTAATTAAAAAATAATTATTTTAATGATAAGGGAGAATTCCTTAAAAGGGGTTTAATTAATTAAAAATAAATTAAAGAGATATTTCATTTGAATAAAGAGAATATATAGATATTATAAATATCTTTGAGTATTAAAAGAATAAAAAACAAAATGTCATGATCCATCTCCTACACGGTGCAACCTATGGAAAATCCTACAAAGCTATTTATTTTCCAAAAATGGAAAACATGGTAATAATGCACAGAGGTTAGGGGGCGAGCATTGAAGGGGAGGAGGCTCAAGATGGTGGCAGATTTTTTGAGAAGGCGACGGATAAACCACCTGGGTGGACGGGCACACAAGGCGAGAAAGGAAGGGAGACGAATAGGGAGGAAGAGAAATAAAATAAGCAAGGAAGGAAGATGGATGAGGGAGGGAGGAACAGAGGAAGTGAGAGGAAATACACAAAGAGTCAACATTACCAAAATTTCATCACAATGGATACCTACAATTTAGGTTATTCTAAGCATGGCTATGATTTAAAATTATATTGGTTAATTATGAAACTATCATGTGTGTGTGAGCTTAGAGTCAGGTAGCGTAATATAAGCACCTTGCTTTACATTTTGGTTGTGTAGTGTTTAGAACTGCTATGTGTTCCTTTTGGAAGTACCTTGCTTTATGTTTTAGCCGTGTGGTGTTTGGAATTGCTCTGTGTTCCTTATGGAAGCACCTTGCTTTACATTTTAGTTGTGTAGTATTTTGAACTACTCTGTATTCCTTTTGGAAGCACCTTGCTTTACATTTTGGTTGTGTGGTATTTGGAATTGCTCTGTATTCATTGTGGAAGTACCTTACTTTATATTTTGGTTGTATGGTGTTTGAAATTGCTCTGTGTTCCTTGTGGAAGCACCTTGCCTTAAGTTTTTGTTGTGTGGTTTTTGTAATTGCTCTATGTTCCTTGTGGAAGCACCTTACTTTACATTTTGGTTGTGTGGTGTTTGGAATTGCTCTATGTTCCTTCTGGAAGCACCTTTCTTTATATTTTGGTTGTGTGGTGTTTTAAATTGCTTTGTGTCCTATGGAATTTTGTGTGCTATGTCAACACTGTGTGTTGTTTGGAAACAATGCTATGTCCTATGGAATTTCGTATGCTATGGAAGCATTGGGTGTTGTTTGGAAACAATGTTGTGTTCCTTGTGGGAAATATCATATGCTATATAAAGAGTTGTGTGTGCTTGTAGTTGCCTAAGCAACTTTGGATGCTCTGTACTATTGGAACAACATTGTGTAAGTCAAACACCGTGTTCGACAAAAGAAAACCACCTTAGGTCTAAGAAGTGCAAGGTTATGAGAAACCAATTAGCATTATAGTTGTTCAGTATGCCTTGGAAGGCGTTAGTGCTAACTGTAGGCCTTGCTTTACGTTTTGGGTGTGTAGCTAGGATTAATTAAAATTACCCTTAAAATTATATGAGCTTTATAAAATAGGGTTTTAATGGAGGAAACCTCTGATTTATATGAAGTTATATAATAGGAATTTTAATTAAAATAATCTTTGATTTATATGCAATCATATATTATGCTTTTAATTGAAGAGACCTTGGATTTATAAGAAGTTATATAATAGGGTTTTAATTAAAAGAAGCTTTGATTTATATGCAGCCATATATTATGCTTTTAATTGAAGAGACCTGGGATTTATATGAAGTTATATAATAGGGTTTTAATTAAAATAAGCTTTGATTTATATGCAGCCATATACTATGATTTTAATTGAAGAAACCTGGGATTTATATGAAGTTATATAATAGGGTTTTAATTAAAATAAGCTTTGATTTATATGCATCCATTTATTATGCTTTTAATTTAAGAGACCTTGGATTTATATGAAGTTATATAATAGGGTTTTAATTAAAAGAATTTTTATTTATATGCATCCATATATTATGCTTTTAATTGAAGAGACCTTGGATTTATAAGAAGTTATATAATAGGGTTTTAATTTAAATAATATTTGATTTATATGCAGCCATATATTATGCTTTTAATTGAAGAGACCTTGGATTTATGTGAAGATATATTATTGGATTTTAATTAAAAGAAGCTTTGATTTATATGTAGTTATATATTATGCTTTTAATTGAAGGAACCTTTGATTTATATGAGATATGTGAATGTTAGGTTTTGATTAAAAGGAACCTTTTATTTTGTGGAAAGATAGTGAAGGTTCTAATTTAAAGAGAACCCTTTGGATTAATGATTATCATAGGAGCTTTAAAAAAAATGGGATGAAGATTTATTCTTTAAATTAAAGTTATGGGGCTTTGGTTTAGAGAATGAATAAATGATTATTCTGGATATTAAGGGTATGGGACTTGAATGTTGTAGGACATGAATGAATTTAATTTAAATCTTAACCTTGATATAAGTGGTAGTATGATGGGTGACTCTCCAAAGGGATTTGGGGAGGTGAAAATAAAAGTAAAGGTTCTTTTATGATGTCCATTATGCATTAGATGGTTAGAAACTTAAATGGAAATATTGTATAATTGCAATTTGGAAAAGTAAATGATTAGATGTGTTTAAAGGTATGTATATCATTAACCATGAGTATCTTGATACCCTAATACCCTCCAAGAACCAAAGGGAATTAAGGATAATAAAGGAATGCAATGGAGACAAGGAATAGGTATTTGTATCTTACATTGATTTACAGTGGGGGTTTTTTGTACAATTTAGTAAAGAATTTATATATGTTGATATGTTATGTTGTAGATTCTATTTTAGTGTGATATTGCTTTATTTTACCTATCATTGTTTGATTACCTTTTGTTGTGGTAGCAGCTAGTAGAATTATTGTGTGATTGCTTGATGATAGGAATTTTAGCGTAGAGTTATAGGGTGAACTCAGAGGGAACCTAAGGGAATTGAGAAACCCTTAGGGTGAACATAGGGAACCTAAAGGAATTGAGAACCCCTTAGGGTGAACATAGGAGACCTAAGGGAATTGAGAACCCCTTAGGGAGATAAGGACTAAGTGGTGAAGAGATTACATTAGAGTTAATATAGCTCATCATGGAGACGATATGGATAGTTTAACTTGCAATACTCGTAATATACCTACACATAAATATTTATGTATGGGATGAAGATATGTGTATACCTTCGATGGAATGAAGGTGGTAGGTCTAGTTCATCAAAGATGATAGGACAAATGGACTTATCCATAGTAACACATTATATGACTACATATATGGACTTGTGTTAGGGTACTTTGTGGAATGTATCTTCCAGGGAAACTTAGGTGATCAAAAATTTAGGTTATAATAGTGGGTTAGGGGTCATGAAGGGTTCATGTATCTCTCTTCCTTGGCAAGAAAAAAAGAACTTTTCTATTTTTGTATTTTTCTATTTGTGTATTTTTGGGTCGTTACAATAGTACAATACTTATTCTAAATTGAAGGTACACCACATGTCACTGCTATAAGTGCTTGGTAATTGGGATTCATTTCCATATTAGGTGTGGGTGGGATTAAGTTTATGAAAGTGCATGATATTACAAGTCACAACTATCAACTGATATGATTGCAAGTTGCAATTGTCTACTTTTCATAATCCCATATTACCAACAAAGAAAAAGTGAACAAAATAATATTATCTTTTTTTAGGGTTTAGGATAGAATCCATTGAAAGGTTCAAGTGCCATATATCATAGGCAAAATTATTGTACAATGGCATGGACAATTTTTTTAATGTTTTGTATACACATTTACAATAATACACATTGACAGTAAACTCGAACCTTTCAACATTGTATAAATGGTATCCAATAAGTTTATAGCTACCTTTCCCCAAAAGTGAAATACATAAAAAGTTATTTTTGTAATTATAGCAACTTGATGTTTTGGAGGGTCAAGATTTGATGTTCATATTGAACAGTTTTGGAAGCTCTTTATTGGTAAATATAAAATGCAGAGGTATTTTTGGGTTACCTTTGATAAGTATGGTGAATGACTTAACCTTCCAAAAATATTTAACATAATATTGTAGTTTAAATTTGCAATATCATACCCTCATTTTTTCACATCCCATCATCACACCTCACAAATCCATTGGTCTACTCACATTCAATATTTAACTCACTCACATGCAACATTCAATCCATTGGTCTTTGATCTCCACTATCCACATTCATTTCATTTTTTTTCTCAATACTACATTAATTGTCACTTAGTTTGTTTGGATGATTATTATTTTATTGAATCGTGTTGTCCTAATCAAGGGTACCTTAATTTTAGTATTGGTCTCATATCCTCTTTCATAACCATGCTAAAAAAAATACCATCCTTAATATTTTCACATTTCCTCTTTGGATGCCACCTTATTTCTTTTGTAGTCCCTATTTTGAGGAATCTCTAAGTGCTTTAAATCACTCAGCCACTCCTAGTGTTTCAAAAAACTTCCATCGAACTCAAATAGTCCTTAAGTACTATATATTGTTCCTAGTTAAATCAAGTTTCTTCTTAGACCATGCACATGTATCACATATTAATCACATTGTGATACCTTGGAATGATGAACTCATGCATAGATATTGCCATAAATAAAATGGTTTCCCCTACTCATCATATTATGCACATGGTAAATAAGCTAATAATTGACAAAAGGACAAGCTCCTCCTCCCCCCCCAAAAATAAAAAATCCCTTTCTCCTCCACAAAACGAGCAACATCTCAAAAAGCAAAAAAAAAAATTGGCTCTTCTACAAATGAGCAAAATCCCAAAAATAAAAATGTTTGAAATTCAAAAGAAAATAAATAAGAGGAACAACTTGAATCCTTGGAATTATCAATTTTTACAACCATGGGGTTAACCTCCATCGGTACTATAGATGTCTGACTATTAGTGGAGTACACCTTGCCTGGTGACACGTCTATCGCAATAGTGATCTTATTTTGTATAGACCTATGTATACTTACAAATGAGATAGCTTATAGGTATATGTTACAATTGATTAGTCTTCCATCACTAATGATTGTAAATGAACATTCACTGCACACACAATTGATCCTTTAAATATTTGACTCTTCTAGGATACCCTTAGTATCCTATGGATTCATGAGATTAATAGATGGGTTTGATTGAGGTCATTAGGATGATTGAGTCTTTGGAAAACATCTCTATATTATTCATCCCTAAGATAAAAAATGATAAGTGAGATCAAATTTCATACCATCTTTGAATTTCTTCACACATCTTATATTTCATTTCATTTTCCATGATATAGTAAAACTAGTATTACTATGTTGGTGCCCTTGATTAAGTAATTTAGGAAAATTTTACTAAAAAATATTCCATAACTTTCTTGAATGAAAATCAATTAAGCATCAATATTCATTCACCCAACATATGTTAATCTATGTCAATCATTATCATCTAATATGCATTTCATCTACATTCTACTCATTCCATCACATGTTCAACCATGAGGTTTTAAGGTAGCACCCTTTGCCTCATCATCATCCATAATCCATTGCAAGGTTTTAAGGTTGTACCCTTTGCCTCACTCTATCAAAATTTAAAAGGCTCCAAAAGAATCAAACTCCTTTGGTCACTTTCAAACAAAAATACTCCAAATGATATACCCCTTTGGTCAATCCAATTCAAAAGACTCAAAATAATCCAAAATACTTTGATCACTTTCAATCCAAAATGATCCAAAGGAGACACCCCTTTGGTCAATCCAATTCAAAAAATCCCAAGGGAACCAAACTCCTTTGGTCACTTTCAATTAAAAAATAACTCCAAATAAACCCAACTCCTTTGGTCAATTTAGTTCAAAATGCTCCAAAGGAGATACCCCTCTAGCCAATTCAATACAAAATATTCCAAAGGAACCAAAACTTTTTTGGTCACTTTAAATACAAAAGGCTCCAAAGTAATCAAAACCTCTTTGGTCACTTTCAGTTCAAAAGGCTCTAGAGTCACCTAATCCTTCTAGTCAACATCTAGAATAGTTTTTATTTCAGGCACTAGCTTAGGATTTACTTTCTTGTTGTAGATCATCTAGTCTAAATTATTAAGTGAAAATTGTAACTATTAAATATACTCTAACCACCAATTGATTGTAGTGACTAGGTAACCATGAAATCTGGTAGGATGGGTAGATAAAAATAAGGATGCTTGTTGAAAAAATAAAATAAAATAAAAAATAAAAAATAAAAAAAGGCCATAATTTCTCCATCCGTTCATGATATATTTCCCTTTTTTTTCATATCATCTCCAACCTATCATGATCCATTCCACTAAAATTTTTATTTGTGTCTCAAATTGAATTCAATATTCAATCAACCAATTTTGGAGTCGCATATGTATAAAAAACTTTTCCAAAGAATATAATTAAACCTCTTTTTTTGGGGCACATAACAAAACATTTTTTTAAAAACACATTGGTATGCACCATGCCACTCCAATTATGGGTTTACATGTGGTGACTAGAATCGAGGTGGTATAACCAGACCTCTACCTCCAAATGATGCCAATATCATATATATTCCCTCATTGGTTGGTCCATCTACCACATCACAAGTGCTCATCATTCTACCAAAGGAAAAAAATTGAAGACGAATGCCCACTCCAAACTTGGGGCAATCAAGGTGAATATTTACCAATTGGACGAATATTTGGATTTTCAAAATTAGAAATTGGTGAAAATTGGGGTCTTGGACGTTGGCCCATTCACCCAAAATTTTTGGTCCAAAAAAAAATTAGGGGTTGGTTTGTTGCACGTTGATAATAATATTACAGATTTTTTAAAATTTTCTAGGTCTCCCACCTAAATTGAGGATCCTTTTTACCTTAAAATTATACATCTGTATATGTATATACATATATATATATATATATATATATATATATACACATATATACATATACACACACATATATATATATATATATATATATGTATATACATATATATATACATATGTATATACATATATATATACATAGTATATACATATATATATATACATATATATATATATACATATATATATATATATATATATATATATATATATATATATATATATATATATATATAATTACCCCACCAAATTCACCTCTTATACTAGTATATATACCTAACATGACAACCACACCCATACAACTAAAACATTCATTCTTATTGAAAATTACCAATAGTAGAAAAACAATAATCAGTTATAGAGAGAAGAATAAATGATCTATGGAGAAAAATGCTTTAGAGAAGTAGTGGTTTAACAGAGGAGCAAAGGAAAATATCTAGATGAAAAAGTGCACTCGGGTACAAAAATGCACCCAACCCTCCCCTGGGTGCATTTTTGCACCTTACACCCATAGATACAATTTTACACCCAACCCTTTCCTAGATGTATTTTTGCACCTAGTCCTCCCCTAGATGCATTTATGTATCCAAGGGAGAGCTAAACCAGGTGTAAAACTACATCCAGGGGAATATTAGGTGCATTGATGTATTTGAGATTCCCTTGAATTTAAAAATGCACCTTATCGGGGAAGGATCAGGTTGGGTTAAAAACTACATTTGAGGGAGGGTAGTTTTGCACCTAGTTCGGCCCTACCTAAGTCAAGTGCATTTGCACCTGGATCCCTTAGATGTAATTTTGCACCCGACCCAATCCTCCCTCGGTCGGGTGTATTTTTGAACTTGGCTCTCTTGGATGTAGTTTTGCACCCGACGTGGACCTCCCCCGATCGGGTGCATTTTTGCACATGGCTCCCCCATATGCATTTTTGAACTCGATCTGAAAATCCCCCAATCGGGTACAATTTTGTATCTGGGGGAGGCCTAGGTGGAGAAATGTACCTGACCAGGAGGGTTGGGCCGTGTCCAAAACTGTACTTGGGGGAGGATCGGGTGCATTTTTGTATCCGAAGGAGGCCTAGGTATAGAAATACATTCGAGGGAGGCTCGAGTGAAAATTATATATGAGGGGGCCTATTGGGTAAATGCATTTCTAGGGGAGTATTGGGTGCATTTATGTTAGTTTTATACTAAAAATATAAATCAAAATTGATTCTATTAATAGTCTAATTATAAGGAAAAAATATTAAAAAATTATATTATCTTTGATAAAAATTAAAAGAATATGAATAACAAGACTTAAAATAAATCAAATTTAAATAAAATTATAATACTATATTTTAAAAATTTAAAAATAAATAATATATACAAAGACCACAAAGTTCAACTTTTATGATCAATTTCATATTATTTGATGGTTTTATAATAGCTATTGTAGCCTTTAAACATGTTTTTGACTAGTGTATGCAAAATAATGAATGTATCCTTATAACATACATTTCATTGTAGATATAATCTCCATTTCCATTACATGGCCTATAATTCTTGAATCCTATGTTTAATTGAGTTATCTCCTTTAAAAGCATGATGACAAATTCTTGGATGCATGTCACATGATACTTAAACTTCTATTATAAAACATTACAAGCATTCTCTTTTTCCTCTAGTATTTCATGGACATTACTATTTCATACTCCTTACAACCAAATATCATTACTATTTCTTCATTATATAATGTACCACTACTAAATGCAATATATCTCCTCCCATGCCAACCTTTGGCAATGGATTTTTTGTTATCCCCACACCTACTCTAGATATTTTTGGAAGCTACATGTCTAATAAATATTATCAATGGATATCATAAAAAATTCATAATCCCTAAATACTTCATCAAATAATCCACTTAAATGGTAAAGTATATTAACTACCATAGGTGTTTAATTACATTTAACTATTAACTACACAAAATATTCATCATGGAGTTATCCACTAATCTAACTCCTATTGCATACCACATAGATATGTTGCCCATGGTTTAATCCTCCAAACTATATTGTTGTAAAATCTAGTATCATGGATCTTGCCTATCTAGAGCTAAGCATATGTGATACTGCACACTCTTTTTGAGCCCACATCTTTTAACTATATTTAAATTTGTGAAACTCATTCCCTCCTTCCTTTTGATCGCTTCAACGAGTGCACAACTTTAAGTAAAACTAAACTAAATATTAAATAAAAAAGCTTCCCTTCGGGAATAGTCCCTATGAGCCATGCATATTTCAACGAATTGTTTAAATATCATTTATTATTATCCTATATATTTGTATTACCTCTTATTAGAGATTTATGAGCAACATATAGTCATTATGCGACAAAAAGAGGAGAGGACATCGGAAATAACCAAATCATGTTGTCCACATTGTATTTAATCAAAACAATTGAATAATTTTTTTACAATGCAATATAAATTAGATAGATAGTGATAATCAAGGCCATATAAACACCACAAGGTTATGCAAATTATGCTTTCCATTCATCCACATGAGTGAGCCGAAGGTGAAGCTCATTCCCTTTAGACTTGGGACCTTTTTTCTCTTAAACATGACGGTGTACATTTTATTATCCCTAAGTTTCACAAACTTGAGAATCTTATGTTCAATCCTCATTCCCACTTCACGGGGTGCAAAAATAGATACATTGTAAGAGTTGACCTACCATTTTATCAATACAAGTATTTGATAATATTATTTATGTTAGTTTTAAATAGTAAGCTATTACTACCATAAGAAGCTACAAAATAGGAAAGTGATGAAATCACTTGAGAAGAATACAGTATTATCCAAGTAGATGTTGAAGTAATAAACATTGAAGAACCAATACAAGATAATTTAGATGTGAGAAAGTTGAATATGAGGATAGTCAAAGTCATCCAATAGAGAAAGAATTCTCTATATAAAGGGGAATTAGATTAGAGTGGTATGAGCCACCAAAAAATAATATAATACTAAAAACAAAGCAGTAGATAAAAGGGAGCTATTAGAGCTACCAAAATTTAAAAAAAAAGAAAACCAAAAGGAAAAGATTAATCCGCTTGGGTTATTTCATAGCCAACAAAACATTGATGTTAATTGTGAGCAAAGGAAAGAGTAAAATCCAAATAATATGAGACATTCCTCTTTTTTTGGTACTATTACGAAAGGAGAGTTTTGAAAGGAGTCCCTCAACCCTTTACATAAACTCCACCTAGGGAGAAAACAACATAGAAAAACACAATTGCACAAGATAGTAAGATAATCCCGACATAAAGGGAAGACCAAAAAGATAACTAGACAAAACAATGGAATAACTCCAAAAATAAAAAGGAGAACCCCCAAACAAGTCAACAAGATTAGAGCCGATCTAGTTGTGGACCTTCTCAACCAACTCCATCCCCTGTATGATTTCTCCCACAATCTAAGTCAACTCCTATATGTAATCTATGACAATTTTTAATGAGCCCAAAATGACACGCTATTTAATTTCCAACACCTTAAGCTTATGGGAGGCATTAACCGTTCAATCGCTAGCAAAATCAAGATAATAAATCCCCTTAACTAATTTTTCCTTTAGTTTATCCTTGGTTAGAAGCTCGGAGTCTGATTGATGAGGACCCAAGGGTCCATATTTTTGGGGACATTTTTTGAGAGGTATTTAGATTTTCTCAATGAACCCCCTCTTACACCATTGGTAGCATTTAGAACACCTCCATACCTCCTACTGGATTGAGCCTCCCTAAGAAAATTCTAGAGAATAATGTCTCGATACATTGGATGGACAAGCCTTACCCTTAATTCCTTTGGATGAAACAGGTAACTTTCTAGCAACTTTATCATATCTTGAGCCCATGGAAAATGAATAAAAAATTTCACTACCTAGGATATCACTTGAACCTTTTGACTTTGCTTTGTGAGAAAAGAGCACCAGAATCAGTTGAGATTTAATGGACTTTAGAACATCCTTTGCCACTAGGAATTTCTCTTTAGAAAACTATTCAAACACCAACAAGGCTAGACCTTGATGGATGAGGTTCAAACCTTTACCACCTTGAACATTAGTCATAGAATTCTTCATGGACTAAAAGAGAAATAAGGGGATATTTATCCAATTTTGATTCCTCAAGTGATTCAAGAACATCACATGAAAGTTCTGAATCACATAATTAGATGGATCAAGAGTAAATTAAACCGTGATTACTTTTATCACTCTATCCCATGGTGCTATGAGTGCCTTGGTGCTTGACCCATTTTGTTCCCTCAAGAGGTACTCATCCACATCTAGGAAAAGAATTATTTCCTTAAGAAGGGAATTTTTCTTCGTATTATGGCAAGCACCATCCAATGGGAGACCAATGGTTCTACTAATCTACTTGGTTAAAATCTCAAAATGCTAGTTACCCACCTTCACCTAGCCATCATTCTAAGAATGATCCAACCATATTGACAGATTCAAGTTGTGGCCATGAAATTTTTGAATACAACTCAGTAAACCACCATTCTTAAGGATCAACTTGACCTCCTCATTGACAACCATCGAATCTAGTTCTAAGTGTAACTTTGTAGGATGGAATCTTGGGCTAGATTTCTTAACTTTACCTATGAAGTAATAAAACAAAAGCTAACATACAAATACCCCTATCGATATCAAAGGAAAATACCACTCCTCAAGAAATACCAGAATGCAGCAATCCGATGAAGCTAACAAGACTAAAAATGGAGAGCGGAAACCAAGGACAAAATAATCCAACAAATCAATCTCTCGAAGTCCAACAAAGATAGAAAACAAAGCATCAAAGAGATTAATTAAAGAATATTCCAAAGCAGACTTTGATTTCCTAGAAATATCTTGAAAACAAAAAGAAATAGGAAATATGGATCTCCCCATACCCTCTACCCATTGAGCCATTTTAAAAAAATAGAACACCTAAAGAATATGAGAGAGGCCTAGACAATAGAGCAAGAGAAGACAACATACCTCAAAACTAAAAATTTGACACAAGAGTTCCACCTATCACCAAATATAACATAAAAAATATATATATGAAAAGGTGTCACATATCAAGGCCTTTGATAAGGGGAGGAAAAACATCCGAAAGTAGATATAATCAACACCACATATGTACTAGATAGAATGCCAACTTAGTTAACCATGAGGGATTTGCATATCATGGTTGTAGGAATCAACACGGTAAGAGACAAGAGCCAACCACACGGTAAAATACTTTCTACCATAAATATATTCAAATAGAATATCTTGTGGTTAGTAGTCATAATCATTTTGACTACATTAGTTGTTAGTGGTTAGTGCGTTGTTAGTCAAGCATATAGTTGTTAGCGATATTAGTGTTATAGGTTAGTAGGTTAGTATGTTTTGTTAGCATTAAATTAGGATGTTATTTTCTAAATATCCTTAGGCTATTCATAGTCTAAATTGTTTGTATTTAAACCTATATCAATTATAAATAATATTTTATTGCGTATGGTTTGCTCCTCATATTCTAGCATTGGCATTAGAGCTATAGAGACTCAACTGGGCAAGCAAAACTATTATGAGCATCTCTGGACAAGGCGAGAGGTCTTCTCATTATAGTTGGATCAAGGGGTTAAAATCTTAAGACACGGGACCCTGTAGCCAGGCACAGAGGCATTTTTGGTGGAAATTCTTCGAAGTGAGGTATTTCAGGATATTATTTCTCCATTTTTGGTTAACTAGATTTAATTATTCTCCAATTTTACCTGTAGGTCCATAGTCCACCCATGTGAGGCAGGTGGCCCACATGGATAGGCTAGAAAACCTACCTCCATGAAGGGAGAAAAGCTTCCCACTAGACCAGCCACCAGACAACTCTTTCAAGTGACCGACCCACTGCAGGTAGCTGATGTCCACTATGGAGGTGGAGATTGAAATATTGGACTCTAAAAATCGACCCGTGATGTCCCACCTCTACACGAGGGTAGGAGCATCCTATTATCAGTGACCAAAATCTCAAACTTTGTATTACACACCAAACCCCGCCCCCCCCGCGGGCCTCCCCGGAAAAATTTTTTTTTTTTATTTAGTTTTTTTTTTTATGGGGCGTCTTTTTTTTTTTTTTTTTTTTTTCCCCCCCTTTCTCCCCCCCCCCCCCCCCCCCCCCCCCCCCCCCCCCCCCCCCCTCCCTTCTCTTTTTTTTTTTTTTTTTTCTCCCTCGCGCCCTCCTCCCCCCCCCCCCCTCCCGCTCTTCGGGTTTTATTTTTTTTTTTTTTATACCCGTCCGGCCCTCTGCCCCCTCGGCGCGCCCGCGCCCCCCCCCCCCCCCCCGCCCGGCCCCCCCCCCCCCCCCTCCCCCCCCCCCTTCCCTCCCCCCCCCCCCCCCCCCCCCCCTCCACCCCCCCCCCCCCCCCCCCCCCCCCCCCCCCCCCCCCCCACTCCTCCCTCTCCCTCTCTCCTCTCTCTTCTTCTTTTTCTCTATCCCACCCCCCTCCCCTCCCTCCCCCGCGCCCCCCCCCCCCGCCCCCCCCCCCCCCCCGCAACCCCAATAAAAAAACACGACACGCCACGCCCCCCCCCCCCGGCCCCCCCCCCCCCGCGCGGGCCGCCCCCCCCCCCCCCCCCCCCCACTCCGCCCCACCCCCCCCCCCCCTCTCCCCCACATCACTCCCCCCTCCCCCCGGCCTCCTAAAAGCGGCGGGCCGGCCCGGGCCGAGCGTCAATCTTTCTCGCCCCCCGCCCGCGCCTCGGGGACGGGATTTTTATTTTTTTTTTTTTTTTGGCGGCGCCCCGCCCGCCGCCCCCCCCCGCCGCCCGCCGCGGCGCGCGCCCCCCCGGAGCACGCGCGCCCCGGCCGGCGCGCGCCCCCCCCCCCCCCCCCCCCCCCCCCCCCCCCCCCTCCCCCCCCCCCCCCCCCCCCCCTCCCCCCCCCCCCCCCCCCCCCCCCCCCCCCCTCCCCCCCCCCCCCCCCCCCCCCCCCCCGCGCGTCGGCGCGCTCGCGGCGCGCCGCCGGGCCCCCGCCCCCCCCCCCCCCCCCGCGCCCCGCGCCGCGCCCCCCGCCCCCCCCGCGGCCCGCCGCCCCCCCCCCCCCCCCCCCCCCCCCCCCCCCCCCCCCCCCCCCCCCCCCCCGCGCCCCCCCCCCGCCCCCCCCCCCGCTCCCCCCCCCCCCCCCCCCCCCCCCGCGCTCCCCCCCCCCCCCTCTCCCTCCCCCCCCCCCGCGCCGCGCGCGCCCCCCCCCCCGCGCGGGGGGGGGCGGCGGGGGCCCACGGGCCCCGGGCCCCCCCGCGCACTCCCCCCCGCCACCCCCGCGGGCGCGCGGCGCCCGCCGGCGCGGGCGGCGGGGGGGGGCCGGGGGGGGCCCGGCGCCGGGGCCCCGCCGCGCGGCGCGGGCGCGCGGGCGCGCGCCGGCGGGGACGCGGGCCCGGGGCGCGCGCACGCTCCCCGCGGGCGGCGGCGCGCCCCGCGCGGCCGGGGCCGCGGGCGGGGCCGGGGGGGCGGCGGGCGGGGGGCGGGCCGGGGGGGCCCCCGCGCGGGCCCACCGCCCGCCGGGCCCCCGACCGCGCCACGACACCCCCCCCCCCCCCCCTCCCACCACTCCCCCCCTCCTCGCCCCGCCTCACCCGCCCCTCCCCCCCCCCCCCCCCCCCCCCCCCCCCCCCCCCCCCCCCCCCCACCCCCACACGCCACGGGCCCACGCGCGCGCCCACGGGCGGCGCCCCCCACCCCCCGCGCGCCGACCCCCCAAGAACGCGGGCCAGCCCGAACAGCCCAGCGCCCCCACCCCCCCCCCCCCCCCCCCCCCCCCCCACCCCCCCAACCCCCCCCCACCCCCCCCCCCCCCCCGGGGGGAGGGGAGGGGGGGGGGGGGGGGGGGGGGGGGGGGGGGGGGGGGGGGGGCGCGCCGGGGGCGGCGGGGCGCCGGCCCGGGGGGGGGGGCGGGCGGGGGGCCGGGGGGGGGGCCGCCCCGCCGCCCGCCCCGGGCGCCGGCCGCTCGCCCCGCGGGGGCGCGCGCCCCCGGGGGGGGGCACGCGCGCGGGGGGCCCCGCGGCGAGGGGGGGGGGGCGCGCCGCGCGCGTCGCCGCGGCGGCCGGGGGCGCCGCGCGCGCCCCCCGGGCGCGGGGGGCGCGCGGGGGGGGGGGGGGGGGGGCGGGGGGGGGGGGGGGGACGCGCCGGCGGGTAGAGGAAGAAGCCGCGGCGGCGGCGCAGGGGCGCGGGGGGGGGGGGCCGCGCCGGCGGGGGGGGGGGGGGGGGGGGGCGCGCGGGGGGGGGGGCGGCGGGCCGCGCGGGGCCCCGCGCGCCCGCGCGCCCGCCGCCGGCGGGGGGCGCGGCCGGCGGGGGGGGGGGGGGGGGGGGGGGGGGGGGGGGGCGGGCGGGCAGGGGGCGGCGCGGGCCAACCGGCGCCGGGCGCCCCGGCCGCGGGGGGGGGGGGGCGCGGCGCGGCGCGGGGGGGGGCCGCCCGCGCGCGCCCCGCGCCACCACCCGCCCCCCCCCCCACCCCCCCCACCCCCCCGCAAACACCGCCGCACCCGCCGCCCCGCGCGCCCCGGGGGCGCACGCGCGCCGGCCGCCGGCGCACCCGGGGGGGGGGGGGGGGGGGGGGGGGAGGGGGGCGGGGGGGGGGGGGGGGGGGGGGGGGGGGGGGGGCGGGGGGGGCCGCGCGGGGGGGGGGGGGGCGGGGGGGCGGGGGGGGGGCGGGGGGGCGCGCCCGCGGGGCGCCCGCCGCGCCCCCCCCCGCGCGCCCCGCCCCGCCCCCGGCGCGGCGCGCCGGGGCGCGGCCCGCGCGGCGGCGGGGCGGGCCGGCCCGCGGCGCCACGCCGCGGCGCCCCGCGGCCACCGGGGCGGCCGCAGCGCGACGCCGCGCGCGCGCGCGGCCCGCCGGCCCGGCGGGCGGGGGGGGGGGCCGGGGGGCGGGCGGCGGGGGCGGGCGGGGCGGCGGGGGGGGCGGCGGGGCCCGGGGGGCGCGGGCGGGGGGGGGCGCGGCGCGGCGGGGGCGGGGCGGGGGGGGGGGGGGGGGGGGGGGGGGCGGGGGGGGGGGGGGCCGGCGGGCGGCGGCAGGGGGCGGCGGGGGGGGGGGGGGCGGGCGGGGGGGGGGGCGCGCGGCGGGGGCGGGCGCGGCCCCCGGCGCGCGCGCCGGGCGCGGGGGGGGGGGGGGGGGGGGGGGGGGGGGGGGGGGGGGGGGGAGGGGGGGGGGGCGGCGGCGCGGACGGCGGCCCGCCGCGGGGCGCGGGCCCCCCCCCCGGGGCGCGGGCGCGGCGCGGCGCCGCGCGGCGGCGCGCCGCGGCGCGCGCCGCGCCCCGCCCGGCGCCCCCCCCGCCCCGCCCCCCCCCCCCCCCCGCCCCGCCCCCCCCCCGCCGCCCCCCCCCCCACCCGCGCCCGCGCCCGCCCCGCCGCCCGCCGGCGCGGGCGGCGCGGGCGCCCGCCCCGGGCGCCCGGCCCGCCCGCCCGGCCCCGCGCGCCCCCCCCGCCCGCGCGCCCCGCCGCGCGCCCCCGCCGGGCGGGGGCGCGGCCCCCCCGCGCCCGCCCGCCCCGCCGCCGCCCCCCGCCCGCGCCCGCCGCGCCCCCCCGGCCGCCCCCCGCCCCCGCGCGGCGCGGGGGCGGGCGGGCCGGGCGCGCGGGCCCGCCCGCGCGCGGGCGCCGGGCCGGCCCCCGCGCCCGCCGCGCCGCGGGGGCCCGCCGCGCGCCCCCCCGCCCCGCCCGCGCGCCCCCCCCGCCCCCCCCGCCCCCCGCCGCCCGCCCCCCCCCCCCCCCCCCCGCCCCCGCCCCCCCCCGCCGGCGCCGGCGCCCGCGCCCGCGCGCGGCGCGCGGGGGCGCGCGCGCGGGCGGGCGCGGGCGCCCGCCGCGCGGGCGGGCGGGGGCCGGCCGGGCGGGGGGGGCGCGCGGCGGGCGCGCGGGCGCGGGCCGGCGGGCGGGGGGGGCGGGCGGGCGGGGCGGGGCGGCGCGGGGGGGGGGGCGCGGCGGGGCGGCGCGGGGGGCGGGGGCGGGGCGGGGCGGGGGGGGCGGGGCGCGGGCCGGCGGGCGCGGGGCGCGGCGGGCGGGCGGCGCGGGGCGCCGCGGGGCGGGGGGGCGCCGCGCGGGGGCGGCGGGGGGGGGCGCGCGGCGGCGCGCGCGGGCGCGGCGCGCGCGGGCGGCGCGGGCGGGGCCGCGCGCCGGGGCGGGGGGCGCGCGGCGCCGCGCGCGCCCGGGGCGCGCCGGCGGGCGGCGCGCGCGCCCGGCGCCCCGGGGGGGGGCGGGGGGCGGCGGGGGGGGGGGGGGGGGGGGGGGGGGGGGGGGGGGGGGGGGGGGGGCGGGGGGGGGGGGGGGGGGGCGGGGGGGGGCGGGGGGGGGGGGGGGGGGGGGGGGGGGGGAGGGGGGGGGGGGGGGCGGGGGGGGGGGGGGGGGGGGGGGGCGCGGCGGGCGCGGGGGGGGGCAGGGGGAGGGGGACGGGGGGCGGGGGGGGGGGGGGGGCGGGCGGGGGCGGGGGCGGGGCGGGGGGGGGGGGGGGGGGGGGGGGGGGGGGGGGGGGGGGGGGGGGGGGGGGGGGGGGGGGGGGGGGGGGGGGGGGGGGGCGGGGGGGGGGGGGCGGGGGGGGGGGGGGGGGGGCGGGGGCGGCCGGGCGCCCCGGCGCGCGGGCGCGCGGCGGGGGCGGGGGGCGGGGGGCGGGGGGCGGCGGGGCGGGCGCGGCCCGGGGCGGCGCGGGGCGGCCCCGGGCGGCCCCCCCGGCCCCCCGCGGGCGCGGGACGCGCCCCGGGGGGCGGCGCAGACCGGCGGCGCCCGGCCGGGGGCGCGCGCACGGGGCGCGCGCGGCGCAGCGCGCGCGCGCGGGCGCGGGGGCGCGGGGGGGGGGGGGGGGGGGGGGGGGGGGGGGGGGGGGGGGGGGGGGGGGGGGGGGGGGGGGGGGGGGGGGGGGGGGGGGGGGGGGGGGGGGGGGGGGGGGGGGGGGGGGGGGGGGGGGGGGGGGCGGCGGGGGGGGGGGGCGGCGGCGCGCCGGCGGCGGGGGGGGGGGGGGCGGGGGGCGGGGGGGGGGGGGGGCGGGGGGCGGGCGGGGGGCGGGGGGGGGGGGGGGGGGCGGGGGGCGGGGGGGGGGGCGGGCGGCGGGGGGGCCCGGGCGGGGGCGGGGGGGGGCGGGCGGGCGGGGCGGGGGGGGGGGCGGGGGGGGGGGGGGGGGGGGGGGGGGGGGGGGGGGGGGGGCGGGGGGGGGGGGGGGGCCGGGGGGGGGGGCGGGGGGGGCGGGGGGCGGGGGGGGGGGGGGGCGCGGGGGGGGGGGGGGGGGCCGGGCGCGGCGCGGGGGGGGGGGCGGGGGGGGGCGGGGCGGGGGCGGGGGGGGGGGGGGGGGGGGGGGGGGGGGGGGGGGGGGGCGGGGGGGGGGGGGGGCGGGGGGGCCCGGGGCGGCGGGGGCGCGGGGGGCGGCGCGGCGCGGGGGGCGGGGGGCCGCCGCGGGGCGCGCGGCGGGGGCGGGGCGCGCGGCGCCGGCGGCGGGGGCGGCGCGGGGCGGGCCGGCGGGGCGCCGCGGGGGGGGCGGGGGGCGGCCGGGGGGCGGGCGGCGCGCGGCGCCCGCGGGGCGCGGGCGCGGCGGGCGCGGGGGCGGGGGGGGGGGCGGGGGGGGGGGGGCGGGGGGGGGGGGGGGGGGGGGGGGGGGGGGGGGGGCGGGGGGGCGGGGCGGGGGCGGCGGCGGCGGGGGGGGGCGGCGGCGGGCGGGCGGGCGGGGCGGGGGGGGGCGGGCGCGGGGGCGGGGCGCGGCGGGGGGGGGGGCGCGGGGGGGGGGGCGCGCGCGGCGGGGGGCGGGCGGCGGGGGCGGCGGGGGCGGCGGGGGGGGGGGGGGGGGGGGGGGGGGGCGGGGGGGGGGGGGGGGGGGGGGGGGGGGGGGGGGGGGGGGGGGGGGGGGGGGCGGGGGGGGGGGGGGGGGGGGGGGGGGGGGGGGGGCGGGGGGGGGGGGGGGGCGGGGGGGGGGCGGGGGGGGGGGGCGCGGGGGGGGGGGGGGGGGGGGCGGGGGGGGGGGGGGGGGCGGGGCGGGGGGGGGGGGGGCGGGGGGGCGGGGGGGGGGGGGGGGGGGCGGGGGGGGGGGCGGGGGGGGGGGGGGGGGCGGGGGGGGGGGGGGCGGGGGGGGGGGGGGAGGGGGGGGGGGGGGGGGGGGGGGGGGGGGGGGGGGGGGGGGGGGGCCCCCGCCCCCCGCCCCCCCCCCCCCCCCCCCGCCCCCCCCCCCCCCCCCCGCCCGCCCCCCCCCCCCGCCCCCCCCCCCCGCCCCCCCCCCCCGGCCCCCCCCCCGCCCGCCCCGCGCCCGCACTTTGATGACCAACTCATGGTGGCCCACCTCTATGTGAGGGCAAGAGCACTCTCTCATAGACAACCAGAATCTTGGAGCCCTGTGTCTCACAGAATCTGATGGATGCCATGACTCCTAAGGACAAGTTGCTACACCTAGTACACATATTAAGAATGGAATCTGAAATGCATATTGAGGATGGTACCTAGCATGCATATTGAATATGATACTAGACATATGGACTGACACTTGGCAGTTATGTGGCAGACTAGCCATGTGCCACCTAGTAGATACGTGGTATACTGACCACGTTACACCTATATAGAATCATATTGAAGGACTCAGAATGATGTGGTAGACACATCATATGCTAACCACATATCCACCTGACACATGGACTTGACTAAGACTGACATGGCAGACATGTGGCAGACTAGCCATGTGTCCACCTGACATGTGGACCCCTCTGCGTGCACCACGTGGGTGGTAGCAAAAGGGGCCCTGAATTTGATTACCCAAAGGAAATAAAAAGCCTTTGAGATGCTTGGGCCTTTTATTCTGCCCAAAAAGCATCCATAGGGTGGATGTGAGATAAAAATCCCAAAGAAAGTTTTTTTTCCTGCTCGAGCATGGGAGCTTCAATAAAGTGAAGGGCTTTCCCTTCACATTTCATTGGGCGGCATAGCCTGACTGGCCTAAGAGATAGTCATTGGGATTATACCCATAGGGTCATGAGTTTGAATCCTAGTAGGGTGAATGCATAAAATATTTTAAACAAAATTGCATTTTTTTCCAAAAGTAATTAATTTTTTTTTATTTTTAATGTATTTTTTAATTTTTTTTAGTTATTTTTTCTAATAATTTAATATATTTTTTGTCTAAAAATCATTTTTAACCAAAATTAAGGTGATATTTTTATCAAAAAAAAGTTTTAATACTTAAATTATGTTGAAATAAATTAAAAAAATTCATTAAAATTAAAAAAATTTAGACCTATTTTTTGCAAATTTCATACAAAAGAGTGTTTTTGTTTTTCTCCAAGAGGGGAATATAAGACAAATAAATAACACATTTTTTTTTGCAAATCTAGGGAGCCCTAAAATCTTCTCAAAACCTTGTTAATATTACAAGCAATAAAGGATCAAACTTGAATTCTTTTTTGCCAAATTGTAACATAAGGAGACACCAAATTTACAAAATCCAAAATTTCAAATTTGTGCATTTGTTTTCTCCAAGGAAGAATGTAATAAAATAAATTGCACATTTTATTTTTCGCAAACATGAGAATATATTGAAGACCTTGGGTCCATAAAAACCAAGTCGTGTGTCGACTAGTTCAGGAAATCCTTTCAAATGTAGGTCGTGTGTTGACTTGACTTGAAAGGAGTGCTAATTTGTTAATTTTGTAAAACAAAAGGGGGAAGACAAGAAATTGTATCTCTTTGCAAAACTGTAGCAGAAAGTGAGGAGCAATTAAAAATTAGACCTTTTTATTTTGCAATATAAAAAGGAAAGGCAATTATTTTATGCCACATTCTTTGCAAAATTGAAAAACAAGAGGAGACTTTGAATATCAATTTTTTGCACAACACAAATCAAAATTTTATTGCAAAAGTTGGTAATAAGGTGCATTTTTTATATTACTCGAAACATTTATTACAAATTGGCAAATTAGGTGCATTTTTGGTTGCATATGACACCTAAGTGATAAAATTTTTTGTGGGTACTTTTTGACTGATTATTGCATTTAATTTCTTGTTCTTTGCAATTATAATTCATCAAAATCAAGAGCACTCAAAACCCCAAAATTTCATAGTAATTTGTGCATTTCATTGCACAAGTATAAGCTATTTTTAAAATTGATATTCTCTCCATGAAACCCTAAAATTCACTCTTATTTTTTTGGCTAAATTTCCTCAAAATGATTATCTCTCTTTACGAGGATTTTCAGGTAGGTGTCATTAAATATCTTTTGCATGAATTTTCTTTCATTTCTTATTTGTATGGCACAATTTCCTGAAACTGGTCATCTTTCTTCAAAGAGATTTTTTAGGCTGGTGCCATTAAATACCACTTAAGAGTGAAATAAAGATCATCTTGGTACATATTCTACAACTTTCATCATGGAAACTATCAACAAATACCTAAATGATACACAATTGCTTAGAAGTTCTACCTATTTAGCGTGGAAAACCAAGATGAAAGCCATACTGACTGTAGTGTAAATGTGGGATTTAGTCGATGGTAGTGAAACAAGACCCACATCAATAAGAGTAGATCATAAAGCATAGGACAAAAAGAATAATCATCTTCTCATATTTATTCTCCTAGCAACTATTGATGAAATCTAGCCTCACATAAGTAAAGCTAAAACTAGTAAAGATGACTGCCAAGGGTAGGAGCATACCTCTACATGAGGGTAGGATCATCCTATGATCGGTGACCAAAATCTCAAACTCTGGTGACCAGCTCATGGTGGCCCACCTCTATGTGAGGGCAGGAGTGCCCTCTCATCGATAACCAAAATATTGGAACCCTATGTCTCACTGAATTTGATGGATGGCATGACTCCCAATGACAACTTACTACACCTGGTACACATCTTAAGACTGGAATCTGACATACATATTTAGGATGGTACCTAGCATGCATCTTGAAGATGATACTAGACATGTGGACTGACACTTGGTAGTCATGTGGTGAAATAGCCATGTGCCACCTAGCAGATACATGGTAGACTAACCATGTTCCACCTAGATAGAATCATACTAAATAACTCATACTGATGTGGCAGACACATCATAAACTGACCACATATCCACTTGACACATGGACTTGACTAAGACTGACATGGTAGACATGTGGTGGACTAGCCATGTGTCCACCTGACATGTGGATCCCTCTACGTGCACCACATGGGAGGTAGCAAAAGGGTTACTGAATTTGATTACCCAAAGGAAATAAAAAGCCTCTGAGAGGCTTGGGCCTTTTATTCTACCCAACAAGCATCCACAGGGCGGATGTGAGATAAAAATACCAAAGAAAAGTTTTTTTTTCTCGCTCGAGCATGGGAGCTTCAATAAAGTGAAGGGCTTTCCCTTCACATTTCATCGAACGACATAAGCCGACTGGCCAAAGATCCAGTCATTGGGATTATACCCACAGGGTCATGAGTTCGACTCCTAGCAGGGTAATGCATAAAATATTTTAAACAAAATTGTATTTTTTTCCAAAAGTAATTAATTTTTTTTTATTTTTTATGTATTAAGTTATTTTTTTAATAATTTAATATATTTTTTGTCTAAAAATCATTTTTTAACCAAAATTAAGGTGATATTTCTATCAAAAAAAGTATTATTACTTAAATTATGCTAAAATAAATTAAAAAATTTCATTAAAATTGAAAATTTTTAGACCTATTTTTTGCAAATTTCATACAAAAGAGTGTTTTTGTTTTTCTCCTAAAGAGAAATATAAGACAAATAAATAACACATTTTTTTTGTAAATCTAGGGAGCCCTAAAATCTTCTCAAAACCTTGTTAATATTACAAACAATAAAGGATCAAACTTGAATTCTTTTTTGCCAAATTGTAACACAAGGAGACACCAAATTTGCAAAATCCAATATTTCAAATTTGTGCATTTATTTTCTCCAAGAAAGAATGTAATAAAATAAATTTCACATTTTATTTATGGCAAACATGAGAAGATATTGAATACCTTGGGTCCATAAAAACCAAGTCGTGTGTCGACTAGTTTAGGAAAGCCTTTCAAACGCGGGTCGTGTGTCGACTTGACTTGAAAGGAGTGCTACTTTGTTAATTTTGCAAAACAAAAGGGGGAATACAAGAAATTGTATTTCTTTGTAAAACTGTAACACAAAGTGAAGAGCACTTAAAAATTAGACCTTTTTATTTTGCAATATAAAAAGGAAAGGCAATTGTTTTATGCCACATTCTTTGAAAATTTGAAAAACAAGAGGAGACTTTGAATATCAAATTTTTGCACAACACAAATCAAAATTCTATTGTAAAATTTGGTAATAAGGTGCATTTTCGATATTACTTGACATGTTTATTACAAATTTGCAAATTAGGTGCATTTTTGTTTGCATCCAACACCTAAGTGATAAAAAATTTTGTGGGTACTTTTTGAATTATTATTGCATTTAATTTCTTTTTCTTTGCAATTATAATTCATCAAAATCAAGAGTACTCAAAACTCCAAAATTTCACAATAATGTATGTGTTTCATTGCACAAGTATAAGCCATTTTTAAAATTGATATTCTCTCCATGAAACCCTAAAATTCACTCTTATTTTTTTGGCTAAATTTCCTCAAAACGATTATCTCTCTTTAGGAGGATTTTCATGCAGGTGTCATTAAATATCTTTTTGAGTGAATTTTCTTTCATTTCTTATTTTTATGGCTCAATTTCCTCAAACTAATCATCTTTCTTCAAAGAGAGTTTTTAGGCTGGTGCCATTAAATACCACTTAAGAGTGAAATAAATATCATCTTGGTGCAAATTCTAGAACTTTTGTCATAGCAACTATCAACAAATACCTAAATGATACACAATTGCTTAGAAGTTCTAACTATTCCTCATGGAAAACCAAGATGAAAGCCATACTGATTGTAGAGTAAATGTGGTATTTAGTGGATGGCAATGAAACAATATCCACATCAATAAGAGTAGATCATAAAGTATACGACAAAATTAACAATCATCTTCTCATATTGATTCTCCTAGCTACTACTGATGAAATCTAGCCTCACATAAGTGAAGCTAAAACTGGTAAAGATGCATGGGATGCATTAAGTACCATTTTTGAAGGTAAATATCAATCGACTATTTTAAACATTCAAACTCAACTTCATACACTCCATATGAAGTTAGGAGAAATAGTAGAGCTATTCCTTTCTAGAGTGGCAGAACTAAAGTCAAATATGAATGCTTTAGGAGCAAAAGTATAAGATATTATTTTGACTTTAGTAATACTGAGGGCTCTTCCAAAATCCAAAAAAATGTTAATAATGTCCCTTAATGTATCTCAAAGAATAGTCATCTTTGTGGAGTTAGTCAATTTGTTTCAAACAGAGGAAACAAATTAGCTCCAAAGCGATAAAGTGTCGAACAATGCACTGTACTCAAAAAATCAAGGTGGAAAGAAGAAAGGAAACTTTCAAAATAGATGATCATCTTCAAAATATAAAGGAATGCAACCTCAAAAGAAGTTTTGCACAAATTGTAACAAGGATAACCATGACACAAATCGGTTTTGGTTTAAAAATAAGTAAAACAAAAATGGCAAAGTCACATCACAAAGGTAAAATAGACAAAGAAGCAATGTTGCTAGTGAAGTGTCTAATTCTAATTCTAATTTTGGTTTAGAAAGAGCACACAAAGTACTCATGGCTCAAACAACATTGTAAAGGTAAATAAATTTGTCACCCTAGGCAAGCACCATTTCAACCCTCTTTTTAGGCTTCATAAATAGCAAAAGTTTTTATTTTAAGTACTTGCAATAAAGGGGTGATTGAACCTCTTTTTAGGCTTCATAAAATAGGAAACTCTTTCTTTATGAAGTCTTTGTAATAAAAGGGAAGGATTTTATAGTGTAATTTTATAAAATTTGCCTAGGAGGCAATCTTTTTAAAAGACTTAAAAAGCTTCATGGGTTGCATATAAGGAAGGATAAACATTTTTTTCCTACTTCACACAATTTTTGGAGAAATGGAGGAAGACTTATAAGAGTGCATTTTTGGCAGCGATCGACACCTTAGTCACACTTCTTGCAAAAAATCCATTACAAGTTTTGCAACAAGGGGGAAAAATTATAAGGGTGCATTTTCGGTAGCGACCGACACCATAGCTACCTTATCAAAACTTTTACAAAATTATATTGTAACTAAATTAACCTTGTATGTAGTGATCTACTCTAGTACACCTAGTGGTTGCAGTGGTTCATTACCCATGCAATCCGGTTGGATGACAAGATTACAATAAGGACATTTGTTGATGTGAAAACAAAGTGAGGAATGACCCATTTTTTTGCTTAGAGTAGCCAGAGCACTATGACAGAGCCCAAGCCAGAGGAAGAGCCAACATATCAACATCTTTTTCACTGTATTGGGGAAGTTATATACATTACCCAAATAATGTAATAAGGGGGCATGTTAGAGTTACTATGCTTATTACCTAATTTGGTAATTAGTAGATTCTCCTAGGTAGATGTTATTTACCACATGGTAAATTTAGTATTTACATTTACTTTTGCTCTTACTTTCTACCACGAAGATATTCACTATAAAATATCTTGTGGTTAATAATCATAATAATTTTGACTACGTTAATTGTTAGTGATTGATGCGTTATTAATCAAACGCGTAATTATTACTAATATTAGTATTATAAGTTAGTAAGTTAACGCATTTTATTAACGTTAACTTAAGATATGATTTTGTAAATATGCTTAGGCTATTCATAACCTAAATTGTTTGTATTTAAACCTATGTCAATTATCAATAATATTTTATTGCCTATAGTTCGCTCTCCGAACATCTTTGCCAACCCGAGCAACCAACCAACCTAAGAATCGGCTTATATTATTATACATGAGTATAAACTATTGCATATCCAATTACCATTATATAATATTTAAATATTAATTTTTTTGGTTACCATTATTGTTTTCCTATATGATAGTTACTTTGTTACTTTTAAGTTTCTTATTAAAAGAAAAAAAAACTCCTTTCGAAACAGAACATAACATGTTATTTAGAAACAAACACAATATTTTGTGATGATTTCTCAACTTGCATTGCATCTTATTTTGTTGACCTGTGATTATTATTTCTATGATTCGTGCTGTTGTTCAAAATTATTTTGTTGAATGTTTCAATCGGGATGTGTATTAACTATTATTTCTATGATTTCTATTTAAAAAAAAAAAGAAAATTAACCGGCTGAAGAGGAATTATATATGATATTATTTTAATCGGATTGAATGAGCCTATCGCGCTCCGTGTGGGATAGATAATGGCGGTCATTGGATGCATGTGGCATAACCTCTGATGCCACCACATTTTAGTTACGTGTTATTTCTTCCGTGAACCATTCTAACTTCCCTTTCATTTCATACACCTTTTTTTCCTATTTTCCTGGTGGTGTTTCACTTTCACCAGAGCCTTCATATGTATGCTTCTGTTAGAGAAACTAGACCACAGGTTATTTATGATATAGTTTCTTAATTTTTTAGGAAAACGTTTACAAATTACATCGACAACCACCAACAATCACCTAAAAGGGGTTTAAACATAAGATCACTTAAGAAACAACCATCATCTTAGCTACACTGCTGACCTCTTAATTCTTTTTTAGTATTATATTATGACATTCCAGATAAAATTAATTATCATAATTAATTTAATTATTTTTCTAAATAGTAATAATCATTTCAAATTCAATTTTAATAACATATAATTTAATAATAAGTACATGTTATAGTCATCCACAATATCATGAGAAGATCTTAACACATTAACCTAAACAATAAACAAATAAAATAAAATAACATTTTTCTTCGTGGTTATCCTAAAGCATCAAGTTCTCTCATCCAAAAAATATTATTTATATATTATAATATAATATAAATATAAATATGATGGTATTCTAACTAATTATATTTTTAAACAAAAATATAAGAATCTTTCAAGTTATTTTTATGAATTATTAATTCTTTTATAATCCATTTGAATTAAAACATCACTTTTATATATTATTTAAAATAATAATAATAATAAGTCTTTTGCATTTATTCAAATGTAAACTGTTATATTTATCCAATCCGAAATGCTGACCCCAAATGCAGACGTCTATATTTACCCAATCCCAAATGCAGCCTAGTTTTTCCAAATGTAGTCTTTTGCATTTACATAGTCCCAAATGTAGCCAAATGTAGCCTGCATTTTCCATACACAGTTTGTTATGATTGCACAGTCCCAAGCAACCAAATTTAGACCCAGGAAACCAGTTTCAGATCTAGATCAGCACAGGTAACACAGTAAGGTATGTTTTTATTATTTTAGATTCTACATATTTTTAAGGTTTTTGCAATTTCATTTTGAGGGTTTTGTAAAAAAAAATTATATTGATATAGCCCTTACACATTGACAACCATGGATATGCTATTGATCCCTTTTGTTTGTATTTTTTGTGTGCATGTAATAGGTTTTTGAAGCAAGGGTGGCCCATAAGTATACGCAAGCCCATCCACATTCTAATTGTAGTTTGAAGACATTGACACTCATCTTTTCTAATTGTAGTTTGAAGACATCGACACTCACCTTCATTTGATCTACAGAAAAAGTATTTTCCCCCTTTATATTGTATTCAAAAGCAAGCAAGCTCTATTGAAAGAACCCATGCACACTGGGGTAACTTAGCTCCCATTCATTAATATAAATACATAACTCTCTATTTTCATTGCATTCATTTGTTTTGTATATTCTATTGTTGGAGTGCATTTTTGTTGCCATAGTATTAAAAAATATTTTAAAGTATCTTATACATGATTAAATATAATTTAAAAGGTATTATTTTATATTACCTATTGTGTATATTTATTCATTGCCCTACAATATGGAACATAAGGCTTTAGTAACATTCTAGTTTTATATTTTTCTTGTGGATTAACTTAGACATTTAAAAAACATTTTTCATAAGTTATATAATCTAAGCATTAAATTTTATTTATGTTACTTTTATATTAAAAATTTAAATCAAAATTAATTTTTAATATTCTTATTAGAAAGAAAAAATATTAAAAAATTATATTATCTATGATATAAAGTAAAATATTAGGAATAAGAATACTTAAAAATAAACCAACTTTAAATAAAAGTACAATATTATATTTTTTAAATTTAAAAAAATAAATAATATATAAGAAGACCACAAAATTCAACTTTTATGATTAATGTCATGTTATTTGATGGTTTTATAATACTTATTGCAGACTTTGAACATGTTTTGAACTAGTATATGTAAAACAATAAATGTATCCTTATAGCATACATCCCATTATAGATAGAATCTCCATTTCCATTGCATGGCCAACAATTCTTTGAATCCTATTTTTAATTGAGTTATCTCTTTCAAAAGCATGATGATAAATTCTTGGATGTAAGTCAAATGATACTTAAACTTCTCTTAAAAAATATTACAAGCATTCTCTTTCCTCTAGTGTTTCATAGACATAATCACTATTTCATACTCCTTACAACCAAATATCATTACCATTTCTTCATTCTATAATGTATCACTACTAAATACAATATATCTCCTCCCATGCAATTATTTAGCTGTATATTTATATATATCCCCAAGACTATTATAGATCTCCTGGGAATCTACATCTCCTAATAAATATTATCAATGGATATCCTCGCTCGTAGTCCCCTAAAACTTTATCAAATAATCCACATAAATGGTGAAGTGTATTAACTACCATAGGTGTTTAATTACATTCAACTATTAACTACCACATATACCAATAGGAAAACACACAAACATAACATTGTGCTCTGTTACCATACCAATGTTTAAATATCATTTATTAGTAACCTGTCTCTTTGTACTGCCTCTTATTGGCGAGATTGAGGAGCAACATTTAGTTATTATGCGAGAAGAAGAGGAGAGGACGTCGGAAAGAACCAAATCGTACTGTCCACATTGGATTTAATCAAAACAATTGATTAATTCTTTACAACGCAACGCAAATCAGATAGATAGCGACAATTAAGGCCACATAAACACCACGGGGCTACGCACATTATGCTTTCCGTCCATCCACGTGAGCGAGCCGAAGGCGAAGCTCGTTCCCTTGCGACTTGGGACCTTTTTGCTCTTAAACACGACGGTTCTCCCGGGGGGCCCCCCCCCCCCCCCGGGGGGGGGGGGGGGGGGGGGGGGGGGGGGGGGGGGGGGGGGGGGGGGGGGGGGGGGGGGGGGGGGGGGGCGGGGGGGGGGGGGGGGGGGCCGGCCCGCGCCCCCCCCCCCCCCCCCCCGGGGGGGGGGGGGGGGGGGGGGGGCCCCCCCCCCCCCCCCCCCCCCCCCGGGGCCCCCCCCCCCCCCCCCCCCCCCCCCCCCCCCCCCCCCCCCCCCCCCCCCCCCCCCCCCCCCCCCCCCCGGGGGGGGGGGGGGGGGGGCCCCCCCGGGGCCCCCCCCCCCCCCCCCCCCCCCCCCCCCCCCCCCCCCCCCCCCCCCCCCCCCCCACCAACGCGGGGAGGTTGGACCTGGTAAACCTTGTCAGGACGAATTCCGAGCACCCCGGGCGTCGCTCGCAAGGACTCCACCTGGTCGGCGCTCAATCGGGCGGCAAACCCATGGAACACCTCCTTATAACGATAAATTACTTTTGTAGACATGGACTCCGCCAGCGATGCGTACCAGTGGTCGTGGCTGGCGTAAGACGCTGGTTTCTGCCAAGAAGCCATATAAACAATATAGGTTTTTACAGCTTCCTCACTTTCAGCTTCTGCCACCGCCATGCTGAGAATCCCAACCAACAGCAACCATTTTGGGAAGTGACCTGCCATTTTCTGAATGCAAATCTTTCACAAACCAGAATTCATCCACAGCTCTTATATAGCCTTACATCCGTAATCTATGCACACCACTGCGTGTGAATCAGTGTAATTACAACTAGAGTTAAGCGATTGTTATCTGCCACGGGGGAGCTTATTCAGTTACAGTCTTGGGAGCAGGATTGTAAGGTTTAGTGGATCCGAAATGTTCGAATTGTGTTGTGTTGCCCTCACCGCCGTGGCAGTAAAATGACCGTGTGGGCCTGTGCTAAACTTTTTTTTTCGTAAGAAACCTTTTTTTTCGTAAGTAGGATGTGGTTGTAGAAGAGGTATTTTAGTGGAACGGAATTCCAACATAGGAATTGTCACAAGTAACAGGCTTGTTTTGCGGCAATTGGGGAGTTGGCCATATTCTTCAAATTTATAAGTTTTGCCTTTTTTTTAAATTACTTCTTTAAGTTCAACCAACACATTTTTATTAGATAAGTTAAATTATATAGTTTTTAATTTTTAATTAAAATATTTATTTTTAATTAAAACTTTTGATTATCATTTTCATTTTTATAATTTATTTAAATTTGTTAGATAGTTTGTAATTTGACTTATCATTTATATATTTATTTATGTTGTGCAAATAACCTAAAATCCTAAAATGTAAGGTAGATTATAGATAGCGCATTTGTCATTATGTTGTTCTAGAAATATTTGACTTATTAGATTTTTCCTTTGAATATTTATTTTCACTTTTATTTCCTTTTGAATTTGGATCTACATATATGATTTTATTATTATTTACATTATTTTAAATAATTTTAATTCCTTTTTCATTATGTCTTTGTAAATTCTTTTTAATGTTTGCTCCATATAAATAATGAATAGCTAAGACCACCACTATTTAATAAGACAATATATTTCTTTAACACATTTTCTTGGAAATTTTGCATTTGTTTTATTATCAAAAAATTTCATCTCATTCTTAAGCCTTTTAATTTATGATCTCTTACTATGTGTCAAATCTTATAATATATCTAAAATACAAATGCAATATTTTTAAAATTCACTTTTGATCCCCATTCTCTTGATCCAAATGTAATCTTATGATTTTTAAAATATCGATGCAAACGCTTATTTGGGTATGCATAGGATGTTTTTTATATTAAGTAGTGTTGATTCGAGAAATTGGATGGCTTTTAATTGAAGTGTTGCTACTCCAAATCTAAATTTCAACAAGGTTGGATGCATTTGCCAAATGATTTCATAAAACTCTAGATTAAGGCTACCTCCTTACTTTCCTTTTTTGGAACACTAATTTGAAATATTTAAATTGCATGAAGTAAAATACATAAAATATATACATGAAAATAAATGTAAAATTTACCCAGGGTCAAAATAATTACTCCTTATAAAACTAAATATTTGGGAATAACTTTAACAAAATGTTGCACCTATGGAAGTTGCATGGCTTAAAAGGCTCCAAAAATGCTTAGTGCACCACATAGTGCCAAAACATTGTTTTTTATGATATTTCACTTAAAATTTGTACTTATTTTCACTTTTGTGAATTGTTTGAGCAATTCAAAAGGTTTGTTGAATGGTTCACTTACTTTTGCAAGCAATTCATTTGTGTTAACAAGTAAACAATACACCCTTGTTGAGTAAATTGCTTTTTGAAGAAATTGACATATTTGTTGAGTAAATTGTCCCTCTTAACCAATCGATAGGTTTTGCAAATAAATCATAACTTCTACAAAAATCACTAATTTTATATTTAAATTTATTTGAGAATTTCCATACCATCTAGTCTCCAAGTGTTATTCATTGCTTTCAAAATATATAAATTTTGGCAAATGTAGTACCAATGTACTACATTTATGGTGATTTCATTGGATGCCAAGAAGAATTGAAATAAAATCCTAGATTATCCTAGATTAGATAAGTTAAATTATACAATTTTTAATTTTTTAATTAAAAATATTTATTTTTAATAAAAATCTTTGATTTTAATTGTCACTTTCATATTTATAATTAAAAAAAATTAGATAGTTTATAATTTGAATTATCATTTATGTAATTATTTATGTTGTCCAAATACCCTAAAATGTAAGGTAGACTATAGATAGAGCATTTGTCATTATGTTGTTCTAGAAATATTTGACTTATCTCTCTCATTGTCTTAGACACTTTTTTTCATTTTTTTATTTTATTTTATTTTAATTTGGACCTACATATATTAATTCATCATTATCTACATCTTATTATTTGTTTTATAATTTATTTTCCATTGTGTTCTTCTTAATTTTTTTAATGTTTGCTCCAAATGAATAGCTACGACCTTCCCCATTTAATAAGACAAGATATTTTCTAAACACATTTAATAGCTAAGACCTTCACCATTTAATAAGACAAGATTCTTTAGAACATTTATTTGGAGTGAAATTTATTTTTATATGAGCTAGTTTATATTTTAATATCATCTCCGCATGTCATTTTTGCATTTATCTCATTTTCAAAACTTTTCATCTCTTTCTCAAGCCTTTTATTTTTTGATTTCTTACTATGTGGTAAATATTATAACATATTTAGAATACAAATGCAATGTTTTTAAAATCCACTTTTGATCATTTTCCTTATCCAAATGTAATCTTATGGTTTTTAAAATATTTTTAGAATATTGATGGAAACACTTATTTGGGTATACATAGGATGTTTTTAATTTTAAGTTGTGTTGATTCTAGGAACTGGCCTCACTTCTAATTTAAGTGTTGCAACCCTAAATCTATTTTTCAACAAGGTTGGATGCATTTCTCAAATGCTTCCTTAGACCTATGGATTAAGGCTACCTTCTTGCTTTCCTTGTTTGGAACTCTAAATTGAAATATTTAAATTGCATGAAGTAAAATACATAAAAGATATACTTGAAAATATATATAAAATTTAAAAGGTGAAATCAAAATTCGTAAAGTAAACTAATGAAGTTTAGAGTACAAGACATGAAAGAGAATACAATTGTTGCACTATAGAAAGGATAACATTCAATCAAACAATACATGAGAAAGAAAATAATATTAATGATTATCCATTCATTTGATTATGAAATTGATAAGTGAAAGACAAGATAGGTTAGAAATGATATATCCCAAATTTTGTGCCCTTGACATGTTACATTTTGATGAATGAGCCATGAGAGATAACAATCACAATATGCAAAATAATATGAAAGAATAAATCTGCTAGAAGATTAAAGTATGATAAAATATTACAATGTAGCTATGGAAGAAGTGAGAACTCCATTAACAAAGCTATAGATCTACATCATATTCATCACCAATAAATGGTGTGGAACATAGAACTACATGATCCACTAACCTACGTTGTTTGACTATATCCCTCGGATATCTTATCAATCTATCTAAGAGGACATACTTATATAAAAAATAGGATTGTTGGCCAACACTCTATCTAGTTGTGCATAGGATAACTTGCATATGTACAACTTGCACATTGAAACTTGTCCACTTATTACATTTCATGAAGTAACTAGATAACTTGCACAAGAATTAATTAAGATATGTATATTGGAGGATACATTTACATAAACCAAATAATGGAATAGAAACTATTTACAACACCCCCTGTATTACATTATTTGGGTATTGAAGGATTTAGTCTTCAATATAGATTTTCATCATCTTCTTCTAATTCATCTTTGTAGTCTTCTTCCTTTACATTCTTTGTATTTAGGTTCAATAGATAGTTTGTGTTGGGAGCTTCTTTTTCCTTGGATTTACTTTTGATTAATTTTTTTGTGTTCATACCGAAGGTTGAGATACTATCAGGTTCTTGTGAATATGATTCTCCTTTCCTATCTATAGTCTGTATATAAGCTTCTAAACAACTACTCAAGGTATACTATTTTGAGTTAGAAGAACTAGAAGTATTGATGCTACATGAAGATTGAAAATATTTTTCAATATTTGATTCATCAAATTTTGACTTATTTTTGAGTGATTCTATCATTCCTTTATGTTTTTCATTTCTTGCCTTGTAGTATTTGTATGTGAGCAATGCCATGTATAATATGCTTGCAAAGTCTAAGGAAAGTACAAAATCATTTTTTAGTGGTGATTGCTTCATTGAAACGTGTATGACGGTAGCATTCCATAGTATCAAAACTATCTTCTAAGGCTTCACTATGGATTATTTATTAAGCTAGATCTAACATTCCTTCTGATTTCATGAGAATATTCATGATTCCAAGTTTTATGGCATTGGATTTTTGCTTTCTGAAGCACTCATTAGTAGAAGTAGATATTTTTATATAGTTCCTTGATTGATGTATATAATCTTGATTTTATAAAAATATTTATAGATCCTTATACTTGTGGGCTAACTTGTAACTCCCACCTAATTTTAGGTTTTGATGAAAGCTTTTATTTTACCAACTTGATAATATTAGACAAATATTAACGTTATCAAGTTTTGTAGAATACCTTATGACTCCCTAATGTTTTGAAGCATGATATAGTGTTTTTTGTAAAAATGTAGTTCAATGTTGGTTGATTTTGTACAAGTTTTACAAGAATCAAAAATCTACTTTTAACACCTTATTACTCCTAATTGAACTAAGCAAATTTTTAATTTTGAAGAGGTTTTGATGTTGGAATCCTTTTGCCTATTTCTATAAACTTGAGACAAGTAAAAATATGTTTATCCAACCTTAATAAAAAATCCTTTAATAACCTCTTTTATATCCCTTGGATTATTTCTAACTTCTAAATAAAATAAATTTGATGGGGTAATCCTTATGACTCCCAAGTTCGGAAAATTAGAGAAATGATAATAATATTTGCAATATAGTTTAATCCATGTTGAATTATTTATCCCTCCTAAGTAATATTGCAAATATTAAATTAATAAGATAATTCATCTCTTTATATTTCAAGATCTAATTTTTAACCTTAGTTTATAACCATTATAACTCCAACTTATGAAAGCAATAATAAATGAGATTTAGACCTTACTTTATGGATGCAATATCTCATCAATATTCGATGCTTTCTACAGTTGAGTATAATGGTGTATATGAGATAGCTTGGGCGGTTGGTTTAATGGAGATTCCTTAGAGTGGAAATACTTGAATGTTGTATGTATGACACTGAATATTGACCATAAAAAATGGGTATCTTATAATACTCCTTCCCCTTGTCTTCCACGGTCCACTTCAAATGTTTATGTGGTTCATATATTACACCTTGATTGTGCTACATTCTTCCTTCAAACTTTTTTAATTGTACTTCTCTCGTGCATGCTAATATTGGACTTAAGATGCCTTTTAAGCACTATTGATCATAGGTATTGTGACAAGTGTCACGTTCGTTACATGTGAGAACTCTCTTCTTTATGTAACACTCAAAAACCTTCATTCAATGCTCTTGGAGAAATTAAAAAATGTATGAGCACTTGTGTGAGGCTGATGTAGAATACCAAGTGTCGCATCTTTTCTTGTAAATCCATCGTGGAAGTTTCTAGAACATTGAGAGGAATGATGACCAGAATGCCAAGTGGTATTTCTGCATAGAGTCCATTCTTGTAATACCTTCAAGGATGGATATTATAACTCCATGACCATTATTATTTGCAATGTTGCTTTGGTAGAAAGCAATATTTTTTGCCATAGGTATATGGGTGATGCGTTATGGTGATTGGATGGTATTTTTCATGTTAGAGACAACAAATGTAACACCTTCTCTCTTTATTTTGTCTCTAAATGTATTTATATTTGACATCCATTTTTTGAGATTGATATGCACTTGCCTATCTACATAAATGGGCTCATGAATAATCTAAAATGATATTTTATTATGTAGGTACATACAACCCAGATGAGCCCTTGAATGGCTCCTTCTAGCTTGGGAGGAAGAGTGCTAATGCCCTACCATTGATGGCTATTAATTCTCTATAGAATACATGCCCTAATGTGGGACTTAAAAATATGCTATTATGTTGTAAAAATCCAGATTAGAGTAGTGCAATATAATGTGTTATAATTTTGTAAAATAAGGCTTTTTAATATTCCTTCTTTTGCACTCTAGTTTTTTGGTAGATTTCTTGCAATACAATGGTTTGAGGTTGCATTTAAATATTAGATACACCTTTCCCATTTTTCTTGGAACTTTTTATAACAAGTCAAAGTTTCAATAAAAGTAGATAGAAGCTTTTTAATTGACGTAATTTTTTTACAATTTTTTTCATATTCAACTTGTAATGATTTTGATTTTGAGATTCACCAAGTCTCACTTTCATAAGCTTCTATTTTTTTGGTTATTCAAGTTCTACTCCAAATTTTGGGGGATTATAAACCTTTTTTGGTGGATTCTATTGTCCACTTCAAGTTGCAGATTTTTGTGCTTCAATAGTGTCTTTAGGAACTTGATACAAATCAGACTTTGTATCTTTCAAGAAACATAAAACTATTTTTCTTTTTGAGAGTGGTATAATAGTACATGCTCTTTACTTTTAATACACTAATATTACACCTTATAACTCCAATAAACTCTCAAAAACATGCACTAATAATCTACTACAACTAATCTAGAATAACTTAAAATGAATATTTAGGAGTTATTCTGCAATTTTACTTCAATAAATGTTTGTAGGACATAGTATTCTTTTTTTAAAGTAGATAATAGGTATTTGATAGAAACTAATATGAAATATGCAATTCCCAATAAATGTGCAATTGAATTTTTAAAAAGAAATTATTTTCTTTTGTAATTTAGAAGATTGTATTCAAATTTTCTTTTTGCAATTTTAATCCAAATTCAGGTGCTCTGATAAATATGATAAATAATCCAATTAATAAATATATTTACACCATAAGTTGCATATCTTTTTTTGTAGCTCTTATCCCACATTTTTAGAGCATGTAGATATTGGTGTCTAAAAATACCAAGCTATTGCTTGAGTTAGGATATCTTGAACAACTCCTTATTCATCAAATGATGGTCTCGAACTTTATTTCATGAGCCTAGGATTTGGTGGCTTATTCTACTCTTGTGTTTTCCTCCATATGATATACATTTGGAGAAGTTTGTGTCTCTAGAGTGGTGCCTTCTTTTTGTGAGAGGTAATCTTAAAATCTCCAATATTTGGTGAGCTTCTTCTGTCTTCAAGTCTTATTTTCAAATTCTCCTCTTGGGCTTATTTTCAGATTGTAAGTCCTTCACTATTAGATACTTCACCTAGATAGTGGATTTATCCAATGAGTTCTCAAATAATTCTATTGATCTTCAACAAGGCTCTCCTAGAATTTCCTAGATGCTTGATGAGACCTTCATAAGGTCTTTTATCTAAAATATTTTGATGGTATTCATTGATATATTTACTTCAACCTTTTATTCCTTGAAGTTTTGGTGGTGAGATCTTATCTTGGATCTTCTGATTCTACTCCTCCTAATTTTGAGCAAGACTCTCCTAGTCCTTCTTCTTCTTCCAATACTAGAAGTTATTCAATGATATCTTTTCATGATCTCTTCTCTTTTGCTTTAGGATTAATTTGATTCTATAGAAGATATTCTTCCTAACTTTCTTATAGGAAGTCTCCCAACTCACTGAATCTTATATTCCTACAAAAAAGATGCTAGTAATGAAATATTTAGTGTACTTTTGAATCAGATATTCTTCTTCATGATCAAGGTTTATGTGGCCTATTTTAGTACCAAGGCTATTTTCGCCTTTTTTAGTATCAAGGCTACTATGGCCTTTTCAATATCAAGTATTCTATGGCATTTTTAGTATCAAGGCTTATATGGCATTTTCAATTTAAAGTCTTCATTGGCTTCTTCTTCAAGGCTTCTATGGCATTTTTGTATGAAGGCTCTTTGGGCCTATTATTCAACTATAGAATCCTACAACCCAAAAATGGAGATCTCCAGTCTTCTATCTTCACCATGATACTTCACTTAGAAGTCTTATTCTATAGCATTCTTCTCTCATACGATGAAATAACCTCTACACTATGATGGCACATCGACCATCGAGTAATGAAGTTGGAGTCTCTTATATTTTTGTTGTAGGAGTCCCAATCCTTTGAGAATTAATTTACTACAATAAAATAATCTTTAGGAATCGGTTAGCAAATTCTATATAACCTGGATGACCTTCACTAGACGATTTGTTAATCTAGTGGATTGAAATTTTGAGTCCTATTCTTCACAAGTTTTCATAACAACTCTATGGAAAAGACTCTAGATGAAAATTATCTTAGTATTTTCTAAAATTGAGATTCCTTTCAGTTATATCTTTGTTACTTTCCCAAAACTCTACCACCTAGATACTCTTGATATCTTTTGTTAGTGGCTAGTCCAATGGCACATCATCTTCATAAAACTATTAGGTAAACCAAAATTCGTGGTTTCCATTTTGATATATAAAAACTAGATCTATCATGGCTTTGATACTATTGTTAGCTTTTGATGAATGAGCCATGAGAGATAATAATCACAAGATGCAATAATATAAAAGAAAGTAAATCATCTACATGACTGAAGTATGCTGAAATATAAATCATATAAAAGATTACAATATATCTATGGAGGAAGTGAGCACTCCATTAACAAAGCTACATATCTACATAAAATCCATCACCAAAAAATGGTGTAGAACATAGAACTACACTATCCACTAACCTACACTATTTTACTATGTCCTCCAGATGTCTTATCAATCTATCTAAGAGGCCATCCTTATATAAGTAAAATGAGATGCTTGGCCAACACTTTGTCTAATTGTGCATAGGACAACTTGCATATGTACAACTTGCACATTAACATTTGTCTAGTTATTACATTGCATGAAGTAACTAGATAACTTGCATATAAAGTAATCTATATATGTATCTTGGAGGATACATTTACATAACCCAAATTATGGAATAGACACTATTTCCAACATGACCAACCAAGAATATGGTACCTCTAATGGGATGCATAAGGAATTTTCAATTTCTTACAATCCCATTAGTACAAAGCATAATGTGGGTTTAATAAAGGGTAGATTTAATTTTTTATTGCTAAAATATGAACACAATGAGGGTCCTAGGCCCCTATTTATATCAAATATTTACGGTTGAGTGACCTAGGGTCAAAATAATTACTCCTAATAAAACTAAATATTTGAGTATAACTTTAGAAAATGTTGCACCTACATAAGTTACACGCCTTTAATTATTTATTTAATAGGCTTAAAAGGCTCAAAAAATGCTTAGTGCACCACATAATATCAAAATATTATTTTTCATGAGTATTTTCTCAATATTTGTACTTATTTTCATTTTATGAACTGTTTGAGTTGTTCACAAGGTTTGTTGATTGGTTCATGCACTTTTGCAAGCAACTTATTTGTGTTAACAACTAA